>CAWUFW010000996.1:667500-1976995 GCA_963921515.1 Calotriton arnoldi
CAACTAGAGTGCTAACAGCCTTACTTATGACAAAAGTATGGCACACCTGAAGCCATCTTGATTGGAATAAACTGGTAACACTTAAAACATTTAATTTAAAAAGGAACAAAATGAGGGGTTCTTTTTGAAATAAAAATTATGGTTAGTGCTGCAGAAAGAAAAATTAGGGCATGTTTTAAGTGAGATCTCAAATCCTCTTCTATTTCATTAGAAAATTCTGACATGCAGACTGAAACAATCACTTTCAATACCAGCAGCAGACTACCAGTTAACTCCCTGGTGAGCAGTAGCTTTACTCCAGTGATCTAATGAGCAACTAGAGTGCTAACATTCTGAATTTATGGCAGATGTGAGACACATCTGAATGCCTTCTTGATGGAATCAAAGTAAAAAACTGAAAGCATTTCCTACTGAGGAGACTGCAGTAAATGAAGAAATTAGGAAACTTCATAACAAAGAAGTCTTCCAAGATGGCCACCAGTGAAAAAAGAGCCCAAATGTAGCACAAATATTACCCAGATGTAGCCCACATATAGCCCAATGACAAAAGTGTGCAAAACACTTTTTATTTTTTGTTTTTTGCAGTTTTATGTAGTGCAGACTGGTCAGGTATTGGAGCATTGCATCTTAAAACATGACCCCCCTACACTACAAAAACACCACTGCACTACCTTAAACCCTAAAACACTACCCCCAGCACGACCCCCTACACTACAGAAGCACCACTGCACTATCCTAAACCCTAAAACACTACCCCCAGCACGACCCCCTACACTACCCAAACACCACTGCACTACCCTAAAACATGACCCCTACACTACACAAACACCACTGCACTACCCTAAACCCTAAAACACTACCCCCAGCACGACCCCCTACACTACACAAGCACCACTGCACTACCCTAAACCCTAAAACACTACCCCCAGCACGACCCCCTACACTACACAAACACCACTGCACTACCCTAAACCCTAAAACACTACCCCCAGCACGACCCCCTACACTACCCAAACACCACTGCACTAACCTAAATCCTAAAACACTACCCCCAGCACAACCCCCTACACTACCCAAACACCACTGCACTACCCTAAAACATGACCCCCTACACTACAGAAACACCACTGCACTTTTCCTAAACCCTAAAACACTACCCCCAGCACGACCCCCTACACTACACAAGCACCACTGCACTACCCTAAACCCTAAAACACTACCCCCAGCACGACCCCCTACACTGCCCGAACACCACTGCACTGCCCTAAACCCTGAAACACCAGCCCCTGCATGACCCCCTACACTACCCGAACACCACTGCACTGCCCTAAACCCTGAAACACCACCCCTAGCACGACCCCCTACACTGCCCGAACACCACTGCACTGCCCTAAACCCTGAAACACCACCCCCAGCATGACCCCCTACACTGCCCGAACACCACTGCACTGCCCTAAACCCTGAAACACTACCCCCAGCAAGACCCCCTACACTGCCCGAACACCACTGCACTGCCCTAAACCCTGAAACATCACCCCCAGCAAGACCCCCTACACTGCCCGAACACCACTGCACTGCCCTAAACCCTGAAACACCACCCCCAGCACGACCCCCTACACTGCCCGAACACCACTGCACTCCCTAAACCCTGAAACACTACCCCCAGCATGACCCCCTACACTGCCCGAACACCACTGCTCTGCCCAAAACCCTGAAACACCAGCCCCTGCACGACCCCCTACACTGCCCGAACACCACTGCACTACCCTAAACCATGAAACATCACCCCCAGCACGACCCCCTACACTGCCCGAGCACCACTGCACTGCCCTAAACCCTGAAACACCAGCCCCAGCACGACCCCCTACACTGCCCGAACACCACTGCACTGCCCTAAACCCTGAAACACCAGCCCCAGCACGACCCCCTACACTGCCCGAGCACCACTGCACTGCCCTAAACCCTGAAACACCAGCCCCAGCACGACCCCCTACACTGCCCGAACACCACTGCACTGCCCTAAACCCTGAAACACCAGCCCCAGCACGACCGCCTACACTGCCCGAACACCACTGCACTGCCCTAAACCCTGAAACACCAGCCCCAGCACGACCCCCTACACTGCCCGAACACCACTGCACTGCCCTAAACCGTGAAACACCAGCCTCAGCACGACCCCCTACACTGCCTGAACACCACTGCACTGCCCTGAACCCTGAAACACCAGCCCCAGCACAACACCCTACACTGCCCGAACACCACTGCACTGCCCTAAACCCTGAAACACCACCCCGTGCATGACCCCCTACACTGCCCGAACACCACTGCACTGCCCTAAACCCTGAAACACCACCCCCAGCGCGACCCCCTACACTGCCCGAACACCACTGCACTGCCCTAAACCCTGAAACACCACCCCCTGCACAACCCCCTACACTGCTCGAACACTACTGCACTGCCCTAAACCCAGAAACACCATCCCCAGCACGACCCCCTATACTGCACGAACACCACTGCACTGCCCTAAACCCTGAAACACTACCCCCAGCAAGACCCCCTACACTGCCCGAACACCACTGCACTGCCCTAAACCCTGAAACATCACCCCCAGCAAGACCCCCTACACTGCCCTAAACCCTGAAACACCACACCCAGCAAGACCCCCTACACTGCCCGAACACCACTGCACTGCCCTAAACCCTGAAACACCAGCCCCAGCACGACCCCCTACACTGCCCGAACACCACTGCACTGCCCTAAACCCTGAAACACCACCCCTGCACGACGCCCTACACTGCCCGAACACCACTGTACTGCCCTAAACCCTGAAACACCACCCCTGCACGACCCCCTACACTGCCCGAACACTACTGCACTGCCCTAAACCCTGAAACACCACCCCCAGCACGACCCCCTACACTGCACGAACACCACTGCACCGCCCTAAACCCTGAAACACTACCCCCAGCAAGACCCCCTACACTGCCCGAACACCACTGCACTGCCCTAAACCCTGAAACATCACCCCCAGCAAGACCCCCTACACTGCCTGAACACCACTGCCCTAAACCCTGAAACACCACCCCCAGCAAGACCCCCTACACTGCCCGAACACCACTGCACTGCCCTAAACCCTGAAACACCACCCCCAGCAAGACCCCCTACACTGCCCGAACACCACTGCACTGCCCTAAACCCTGAAACACCACCCCCAGCACGACCCCCTACACTGCCCGAACACCACTGCTCTGCCCAAAACCCTGAAACACCAGCCCCAGCACGACCCCCTACACTGCCCGAACACCACTGCACTGCCCTAAACCCTGAAACACCAGCCCCAGCACGACCCCCTACACTGCCCGAACACCACTGCACTGCCCTAAACCCTGAAACACCACCCCAGCACGACCCCCTACACTGCCCGAACACCACTGCACTGCCCTAAATCCTGAAACACCAGCCCCAGCACAACCCCATACACTGCCCGCACAACACTGCACTGCCCTAAACCCTGAAACACCAGCCCCAGCACAACCACGTACACTGCCCGAACACCACTGCACTGCCCTAAACCCTGAAACACCAGCCCCAGCACGACCGCCTACACTGCCCGAAAACTACTGCACTGCCCTAAACCCTGAAACACCACCCCCAGCAAGACTACCTACACTGGCCGAACACCACTGCACTGCCCTAAACCCTGAAACACCACCCCCTGCACGACCCCCTACACTGCCCAAACACTACTTCACTGCCCTAAACCCTGAAACACCAGCCCCAGCACCACCCCCTACAATGCCCGAACACCACTGTACTGCCCTAAACCCTAAAACACCACCCCTGCACCGCCCCCTACACTGCCCGAACACCACTGCACTGCCCTAAACCCTGAAACACCCCCCTGCACGACCCCCTACACTGCCCGAACACCACTGCACTGCCCTAAACCCTGAAACACCACCCCCTGCACCACCCCCTACACTGCCCGAACACCACTGCACTGCCCTAAACCCTGAAACACCACCCCCAGCATGACCCCCTTTACTGCTCGAACACCACTGCACTGCCCCAAACCCTGAAACACCACCCCCAGCATGACCCCCTACACTGCCGAACACCACTGCCCTAAACCCTGAAACACCACCCCTGCATGACTGCCCGAACACCACTGCACTGCCCTAAACCCTGAAACACCACCCCCTGCACGACCCCCTACACTGCCCGAACACCACTGCACTGCCCTAAACCCTGAAACACGACCCCCAGCACGACCCCCTACACTGCCCGAACACCACTGCACTGCCCTAAACCCTAAAACACCACCCCCAGCACGACCCCCTACACTGCCCGAACACCACTGCACTGCCCTAAACCCTAGAACACTACACCCAGCATGACCCCCTACACTACCCGAACACCACTGCACTACCCTAAACCCTAAAATACTCCCCCAGCACGACCCCCTACACTACCCGAACACGACTGCACTGCCCTAAACCCTAAAACACTCCCCCAGCACGACCCCCTACACTACCCGAACACCACTGCACTGCCCTAAACCCTAAAACACTCCCCCCAGCACGACCCCCTACACTACCTAAACACCACTGCACTGCCCTAAACCCTAAAACACTACCCCCCGCATGACCCCCTACACTACCCAAATACCAATGCATTACCCTAATCCCTAAAACACTACCCCCGCACAACCCCCTACACTACCCAAAGACCACTGCACTACCCTAAACTCTAAAACAATACCCCCCGCACGACTCCCTACACTACCCAAAGACCACTGCACTACCCTAAACCCTAAAACACGACCTCCTACACTACACAAACACCACTGCACTACCCTAAACCCTAAAAAACTACCCCCAGCACGAACCCCTACACTACCCAAACACCACTGCACTACCCTAAACCATAAAACACTACCCCCAGCAGTACCCCTACGCTACCCAAACACCACTGCACTACCCTAAACCCTAAAACACTACCCCCAGCAGTACCCCCTACACTACCCAAACACCATTGCACTACCCTAAACCCTAAACCACTACCCCCAGCAGTATCCCCTACACTACCCAAACACCACTGCACTACCCTAAAACCCTAAAACACTAACCCCAGCATGACCCCCTACACTACCCAAACACCACTGCACTACCTTAAACCCTAAATCTACCCCCAGCATGACCCCCTACACTACACAAACACCACTGCACTACCCTAAACCCTAAAACACTACCCCCAGCATGACCCTCTTCACTACCTAAACACAACTGCACAATTTGTTACAGGCGTTGCAACGCAGGCCTGTGGTGCTTACTGGAAGTACCTGGTGGGCTAGTTGGGCCCCAGGGACTCTCAGGATTCAAGGAGACCTAATCCCCCAACTTAAAACGCGCCACGGGGCGCGTTTGCACAGTGGTGAAGGGAGGGGGCGGGGCTTCAGGTGACATGTGCGCAAACACGCCCTGTGGTGCGTTTAAGTTGGGGAGTTAATTCTCTTTGAATCCTGGGGCCAACTAGCCCACCAGGTACCTTCAGTAAGCACAACAGAGTTGCGTTGCAAAGAGGTGAAAAAAGGTGCGTGGCCTCGGAACGCCTCTCTGCAACTCAGCTCTGTGGTCCTAACTGTAGGTACCTGGGGGCTAGTTGGGCCCCAGGGACCCTCAGGATTCAAGGGGACTTAATCCCGCAACTTAAAACGCGCCACGGGGCGCGTTTGCACACATGTCACCTCAGGCCCCCTCCCTTCACCACTGTGCAAACGCGCACTGGCTCTGGTTAGTCAGAGTCAGTTACCACCAGTACCCGTCTGAAAAAGTTGTGGGCACAGGATGATTTTGCAACAAGGCCTCTTTCTGCTCCTCTGTTGGTTCTTTCTGCACATCTTTTGCTTCTTTCTGTGCGTTTTTTCTTCTTTCTTCACATGTCCTACCTCTGTTGGCATAGTTAGAAACTAGCATTTAAAAACCTTTGAAATTCACTTAAAAAATCATAGGTTTCAGGCACGTTATAGTTAGAAATTAGCATTTAAAAACCTTTGAAATTCACTGAAAAAACCATAGGTTTCAGGCACGTTATAGTTAGAAATTAGCATTTAAAAAACCTTTGAAATTCACTGAAAAAACCATAGGTTTTAGGGACAGTTATAGTTAGTTGGACATTGCACTCGTACAAAACCCGTGAAATTCCCCTGTTATAGTTAGTTCAGCTAACTATAACTCGCGCCCCGCAATGCACTGCTGATGACGTCACATATTACATCACTCATTACATGGTCAGTGACATCACTGATGACATCACTGATGACATCTCAAATGACATCACTGATGACATCATCCATGTGATAATTTCATGCATCTTCTCACACCCTAATATAACTTTTGATACACCCACTCTAAATTACAGACTGCCATTCTCAAAACCATAGACACTCCAACACCAAAAACTACATACCCACTCACTGATTCTTAGATCTACACACACATCCACTCACTCACCTGTACAGTCACTCATACTTACAGTCACTCAGTACAGGACTATCATATGCACTCATACACCTATATAAACACTCACACACCGCCACTCATCCATAGAGGTACTCACACACCTAGTCAGTCATGCAAAAAATTAATCACACACCCATTACTCACCTATACAGTTATACACACACCAGCTCACTTACTCATACAAATACTAGCACATTCTTACGCTCTTATACAATAACTGATACAAGCACACACGCATCCATACAGCCACTCTCACAATAACACACTCTCACTTATAGCCATTTAAATACTCTAACACACATATATACTGCCTTTTACATATGTAGTTACTCGCACATGTACCACTGAGATATACATTCACTCACTAACACACCCATACACACACTCACCCACCCAAGCAGTCCATCCCAGATGCACTCTTGAAATCATGCACCCAGTGAATCACCCACTCACACATCTATGTATAGAGTCACACACACCCCACCCACACAAACACTCAGGCAGCCATACAGATACTCAGAGAACCAATCAATAACCCATATAGACACTCATGTAGCTATTCGCAAATCCATGCATCCACTTACACACCAACAAACAGACGGATACAGACATTCACACAGTTTAGTCACTAACCCATGCATTCAGTAAGATACGTTTAATCACTCACTTGTAGAGTCAGTCACTCACGTACTAAATCATCCATTCAGACACTTATACACCCACTCATTCTTCAATACGCCTTTCCCTATATATATTAAACATATTTAAACTTTACAGAAACACACAGTCGCTGGATGATGTAATCAGTGATGTCATTTGAGATGTCATCAGTGATGTCATCAGTGATGTCACTGACCATGTCATGAGTGATGTAATATGTGACGTCATCAGCAGTGCATTGCGGGGCGCGAGTTATAGTTAGCTGAACTAACTATAACGGGGGAATTTCTATGGTTTTGTACGAGTGCAATGTCCAACTAACTATAACTGTCCCTAAAACCTATGGTTTTTTCAGTGAATATATATATATATATATGTATGTATGTATATGTATGTATATATATGTATGTATGTATATGTATGTATGTATATGTATGTATGTATATGTATGTATGTATATATATGTATATATGTATATATGTATGTGTATATATATGTATATATGTATATATGTATATATATGTATATATGTATATATATATGTATATATGTATATATATGTATATATGTATATATGTATATATATGTATATATGTATATATATGTATATATGTATATATGTATATATATGTATATATGTATATATGTATATATGTATATATATGTATATATGTATATATATGTATATATGTATATATATGTATATATGTATATATGTATATATGTATATATATGTATATATGTATATATATGTATATATGTATATATGTATATATGTATATATGTATATATGTATATATGTATATATGTATGTATATATGTATATATGTATGTATATATGTATATATGTATGTATATATGTATGTATATATGTATATATGTATATATATGTATATATGTATATATGTATGTATGTATGTATGTATGTATATGTATGTATGTATGTATGTATATGTATGTATGTATGTATGTATATGTATGTATGTATGTATATGTATGTATATATGTATATATGTATGTATATATGTATGTATGTATATATGTATGTATATGTATGTATGTATGTATATATGTATGTATGTGTATATGTATGTATGTATGTATATGTATGTATGTATATGTATGTATGTATATGTATGTATGTGTATATGTATGTGTATGTATGTGTATATGTATGTATGTGTGTATATGTATGTGTGTGTATATATGTATGTGTATGTATGTGTGTATATATGTGTATATATGTATGTGTATATATATATATATATGTGTGTATATATGTGTGTTGGGAGACCCCTTTACCCATACCCCAAAAAATGTGGGAGGGTGTTCTATTTCAATGCCAGTCTGGAAAGAGATTTACTCCTGCAATTGACAGCGTATCAATCTCTGGCGGAGGTAAATGGGTGGTGGAGTTTGCAAGTACCAGCAAATTTGTGGGTTTGTGTTTGATTCCACACTCCACTGTTTGCATCACTTAAGGGGACTACAGTTCCCGCTGCTCACTCGGCTGGAGGAGGGGCCGCAACGCTTGCTGTCAGGCGCTGGGAGCACCATAAATCATCAAGGGGCGTCCCGCAGTGTGGACGTTTGCGGGGCGTGCTCGGGCTTGGCCCGGGCCAAGACGGGCCCATCTTAGCCCGGAAGAGGCTGGGCTGGGCAACCTCCCTGAGTTCTGCATTCGGACTAGCAGGGGCGAGGATAAGGACATATTTACTTGCAGAGGTACCGAGTGTTTCTTTTTTATGTTCTAATTGTTCTTGAAGCCTGGGTCTCCTCCTGTTTCTCCCATTATATTTTGTTTTATTGCAGTGCTTTTGAGTATGGGGAAAAAGGAAGGGTATTCCCAGAGCTCCTAGTGCCCCACCACCACGTACTCGCTCCACAATGGATAACTATTTGACACGGGTCGTGGACTTGGTCACAAATGAAATTAGATTGGTGGAGCGATGTCTTTCACTCCGGAAGAACTTGCTCCAGCCCTATCCTCAATTCAGGTTAATCATCATGCCTCTGGTGGCTCTCCTGGGCCTCCCTTCCTGAGTCTACCTAGTGCCCCCGTATTAAGCCCATCTGCTGGTCCAACTATCTACGCACATTCTGGGGAAAAAGGCCAAATTATCAACGATATGCCGGCTAGTCCGGAGAGTGTTCCGCACACATCAGCAAAAGGCCAAGAAAATGAGCGTAGTTCTATCTGTATGTTGGGCGGAGACCAATACCATGATTCCGGCCCAGAGAGTAGACCAAAACCTAAGCGTAGGAGGAAAGTCGTAATACCTATGAAAAAGAAACACCTAGCAGCTAAGGGCAAACCGGCACCATGCAATAAGTCCTGTGACGAAGTGTCTGTGTTGACATCTGTTGCCACAGACAAAACCTGGAAATACTTGAGTAGCCACATGGGCGGCCTGTTGGATTTTAAACTGCGTCTCATTATTAATCGTCTTGTACAAATTGAAGCAAATCTGGCAAAGTCACCTGTTTCCAGGGTAATTACTCGCTCTCAGGAAACCCAGTGATCCTCTACGTCTCCACCAATTCAGACCTTTAATCATGGGGGCGTAGGGGCTGCCAATAACGGAGTCTCTTCACCAGATACTGGTCTAGATCCAAATAAAGCTGCTTGGAGCAATTAAGTGCATCCCATAACAGACAAGCAGGCTGCCAAGCAGGTAGAAAGATGTCATTCCAGCCTGATTCCCCTCCCTGTGATTGATCTACCTCTGGCGTCTGCTCCCTATGTAATCGCGCTGGCCAATATTCCCAGCCTCCCTGCCGGCAGTTTGGAATCTACAAGGGGCCTCATGAACAAAATCATACACTGGTTGAATTTCAATGTGTGTGGCCACTGGGACGTTTGTAAAGAGATTCTGCTGGCAAGACGTGTGGGGGGTATTGGCGGGATGGGCAAAGGGTACAATGGCGATGACCTAGTGGTCAACTTCCGCAACCCTTTTGATGTAAATGAAATATTGGGTCAAGCGAGGGCTGGAATGGTTAAAACTAGTTCTGTTAAGATCTTGCCACTTGTTTTTTTTATAAGCATCTTGCAACTTCACCCCTTAGCATTGACGGGACAATAGCTCCAAAGAGAGATTTCTCTAGATCTTCTTTACACCCAACAGTATCCCTGAAAAATAGAATCACAGGGTTGGCTGGGTTCAAGGAAAATGATTGACGGTATAGTGAGGAGCGTGTTTGCATTGGTGCTTTGGAAAAGGGAGGTGAATCTTCTAGCAAGACCCCGTCGCCCATCTGTCTATTCCCCCCCACCCTCATTACCAAGCCATGGCAAATTGGTTAGGGAGCAAGCCCAGGATTATCCTCCTAAAGGGCCTGAAGCAAGAGTGTCTGTGGTAGAAAGTGGTGAAGATCACCCCTGTATTATTTTTTTAAGCTGGAATGTTGCTGGCCTAGCTTCAAAAGTTTTAATTGAAGGCTGGCAAATCCCTCATTTTAGATTGATATAGTATTTATGCAGGAAACTTGGGAACCGAAAGAGCATTTGATGGATTCACGTGTTTTAGCTTGCCAGCGGTACCGTCTCCAGCGGGACTAGCTAAATGGGGGCTGTCAGCTTGCTTTAAAGTGAATATTGGCTGTTCTTCTCCTCTTTTTCTGGACCAGGGGGAGGCACAGGCTTTTTGCCTTAGCTGGAATGACAATTTTAGGGTCTATATGGTGAATTTTTACATTAATAATTTCTCTAGCAAGGGTGATTGTAACTTCCAGGGTTTGTTCTCTGTAATTGATTCGCTAGTAGAAAAAGAGGCCCGGCAGAATGCCCTTTCAACCTGCTGGTGGCAGGCGACTTTAATGCCAAATTAGGGCACCTGCCCTCCTTATCACCAACTATTTTTGATCCATTTCCCCGAGAAGCTGATTACAACATTATGGACACTAGGGGTTGGGTCCTGTTCTCCCCAATTGGCCAAGCGTGGTCTAGCTAATAAGATCCCCAATTCTGCGTGCTTTGAAATTCCAACTTTTATAGGGTGGAAGGGGGGAGCTGGGAGCACTATAGATTATGTTTTTACCTCCCATAGTATGTCCTCAACCATTATTAGTAGTGAGGTACTCGCACAGAGCTACAGTGACCATAATCACATTGTAGTGCATCTACCCCCCCAATGCGACATAAGCCTATGCCTCCCCAAGTTTTAAACAGGAAGAAAGCAGGGCGTATAGTGGTTTGGCGAACTGCGAACTTGAAGCATATCATGTTCCAGGTTGTCTGCAATAGTACAATATTGGTGAACTGTTGCAATTTGGGAACTTGTCATCCGGCTCTTATATTAAATCACTTCACTGACCTCTAAATGTGGATTAGAGAGATTCTATCTAGACCAATTGCCCAGCCACATCTTCATGTTAAATCTTGGTTTGACAAAGAATGCAGAGCGGCAAATGAATGCTTGCGGTGCGCTTTAAAGCAATCTCCTAGAGACCAGTGTGCTAGTATAGCCAGCAAAAAGATCTATCAGAAGGCTTTAAAGAAAAGGAAACTGGTTATGAAGGAGGAGAAATGGGAGTCCATTGTTGTAGCTTGTCAACTTAAAGATCCTCAAGCCTTCTGGAAGGCAGTGCAGTCTGTATTATCCCCTCCAACATACCAAGATAAAGTAACAGTTCATATCACGGCAGAGGCCTGGCTGGTGCACTTTTCTGGGATGTATGCCACTGATAACGGGGCCCTCGAAGAATTGCAGATGGTTAGTCCCTTTTGTCCAAAACTTTATTTTAGAGAGGAAGAGGCTTTTAAAGTGATTGCAGATAGCCGGTTTAAGAAGGCTCCGGGACCGGATGGTGTCCCCCTTGATTTATTCAGGGAGGACCCAGGGTTTTGGACCCCTGTGCTTACTTGTGTATTCAACTCTGTCTGCTGTTGGGTGTGCCCATGTCGTGATGCACCTCAACAATTGTCCCCATTTAAAAAAAAGGAAATGTGCATGACGTAAAGTGTTATCGCTCGATATCCCTCTTAGACTCCACAGCTAAAATTATTGGGAGAGTAGTCTTGGACCGAATTCTTGTCTGGATAAATAAAAATAACATACTTGCCCCCAAGTCAGTATAGGTTCGGAAAGCGGCTTGGTACTATTGAACAGTGCCTCAATCTCCATCTTATTGTGGCAAAATATAAATATGCTAAGTGTGTCTTTACCCACCTGGCGTTTATGGATTTGTCAAGCGCCTTTGACTATGTATCTAGATCAAAGCTGTGGTCTATTTTAGAGAACATGAAGGGTTGGTTTCATTTTTATGACTCTCACACTACGATCTCACAGCATCTGTAAGGTTTGGTATTGCTGGTGAATGCACAGAACCCTTCAGAGTCGAGCGTGGGGTGCGCCAGGGATGTGTCCTTGCTCCGATTCTTTTTCTTCTCTATACAAACTATCTGGAGAGAACACTGGTATCTGTCGGGGCGGACGTTCCGTATGTGGAGCAAAAGGCTGCATCCGTGCTTCTATACGCCGACGACGCGGTCCTCCTGGAAAGGGCGGCCAATGGACTCTAGCCTTATTTTTTAGCTATGTTAGATTTATGAGAGATTTGGACCGGGACACAATACGGTACGAAAACATTCACTATAGTATGTGGCCCTAGATATACAAAAACTCGCACTTTAAATATTGATGGTAAAAAATTAGACAGGGTAAGTTCGTTTTCATACCTGGGTTTGGAGTTTGACGACGGTTGCACTTGGTCAACATGTACCAAAAATAGGATATTTCGTTATACAGGGGTGTGGAATTTAATAAAATATCTTCTTGTCCATGGGGCAGGTAGCTTCATAAATCTGCTTGTCCTCTAACAAAATCCACTTGTCCATTTTGTGCCATGTAATGCGGCGACAAATTATGGCAGCAATCTCATTACATAAGAGCTCTGAAATAGCCTCTCTGATTATCCAGGGCTCCTTCCATAGTAGGATTTGAATACTAGCAATTCCCTTATGTTGCCACGTTTCCCCAGATCTACATACTGGGGCTGAAGGCAATGGTAATCAACCGTCCAGGGTTAGAATGCCCCATTGAGTCTGTGCAAACCTACCCACTTGCATGTTTTAAGGGTTTTCACCAACTCTTCTCTAACCTTTTCCCATACTGCGAAAGGTTGAAACTTTACTCCTGACAATGGCAGACATAAAACTTCTTCCAGCTTTGGGGGAAAAAAGTGGTTGGAGGGAAAGTGAACTTGCAAACACTCAGATTATCGCATGAGCAAATCTACACCTGCATATTTGTTCATGCTAAAATACAGTTCACAAATATTTTCTAGCAGTACTATTTCTTGGCCTACTTCTGTAAAGTCTTGTGAATCCACAAAAGCGGTATATCTGCACTTAATGCAAGGACATGGGTGCACTTTTGAGACTTTATTTAATAATTGGACCCCTAATTAGGTCTGACGTTAACAATGACCTTTTGCGTTTATTAAAATTCTGTCTCTCTCTGTCTCTCTCTGTCTCTCTCTGTCTCTCTCTGTCTCTCTCTGTCTCTCTCTGTCTCTCTCTCTCTCTCTGTCTCTCTCTGTCTCTCTCTGTCTCTCTCTGTCTCTCTCTGTCTCTCTCTCTCTCTCTCTCTCTCTCTCTCTCTCTCTCTCTCTCTCTCTCTCTGTCTCTCTCTCTCTGTCTCTCTCTCTCTGTCTCTCTCTCTCTCTGTCTCTCTCTCTCTGTCTCTCTCTCTCTGTCTCTCTCTCTCTGTCTCTCTCTCTGTCTCTCTCTCTCTGTCTCTCTCTGTCTCTCTCTCTCTCTCTCTCTCTGTCTCTCTCTCTCTGTCTCTCTCTCTGTCTCTCTCTCTCTCTGTCTCTCTCTCTGTCTCTCTCTCTCTCTCTCTCTCTCTGTCTCTCTCTCTGTCTCTCTCTCTCTGTCTCTCTCTCTCTGTCTCTCTCTCTCTGTCTCTCTCTCTCTGTCTCTCTCTCTGTCTCTCTCTCTGTCTGTCTCTCTGTCTGTCTCTCTCTGTCTCTCTCTCTGTCTCTCTGTGTCTGTCTCTCTGTCGCTCTGTGTCTCTGTCGCTCTGTCTGCTTCACTGTGAGTGACAATAATAATATGTACAACAATTGGTCCAACTGACCAGTGAATGTTCTCGATGCAGAAAACAAGATTAAAAAACACCCCACAATGATTAAATTGAACAATGACCAGGTTAACTTGATTATCCCAAAAAGTTTGTTTGAGAATTAATCAATTGATCACAAGTTTACAATTTCAATAGTTGCTCCAAAGTGACAAGGTGAATAAAGTGCTCAAGGTGGTGCTCGTGGCGGGATAGGGATGTGGTATTACATAAACAATATTTACAATATATTACAAGGATGAACGTGACCTGTCTAACAAAGTATCAAGACTGACTAAACACCCCAAGTAGTGCGATGCCTTGAATGCATAATAGATACTCCGCTACTGGGTCAAGCGAATAAGTACAGGTCCAATTTGTAAGTAAAGTCAACATTTCAACCCCAAACAATAGAAGAGGGTGATTGGTTCCTTACAACAGGGTCTTCATTAGACCATAGAAGGAGCAACCTACAAGGTAGGTGAAATTAATATTAATCGTGGTACAAAGTAATTACAGGGTGTGTAGCTCCAAGGATATGGCAAGGAAGCTCACCTCATTAGAACACTGTCCGGTCAACAGTGGATATATTGTGATGGGGCGGAGTTGCTCCCGGGATACGAGATTATGAGACACTTCATATTCAAAAAGAAGGGAGCATGTCAGTGCTCGGTAGGTTTCTCAAGAATTGAGGAGTAAGGCTAAGCTGAATTTAATACCATACTCACAGATAGGCTTGACAGCAATCGATGAAGAGGAGCCTTGAATTAACACAGGCATATAGGCTTTAATCCAATACGTTTTGTTGTAGGGATTCTGCACATACACAGAACTATGCGCATGATTATGGGACCTTGGTGTATAGGGGCTAAGCCTTCCTACCGCTTCAGTACCCACGAGCCCAGGACGACTAGCTATAGTGTCTCACTCGCTCTCCTACACAAACACGGAGAAGCAAATGATTAGACAACCCAGAACACAACACTCCCGGATCTCTCAGGAATCGTGGTAACAAGACGCACCTTTTCGCTCACACTCTCGCTCCTGTCCACAATAAGATCTGACTGAGACACTGATATAGTTCAAAATGTTTATTTTAACTAACGTGCTCTAACATGCAGTATACGTGCCACAACAAGCAGAAAAATGCATAACAGTAATACAGTTAGCATCGCAGCCAGTCCATACATTATGAAGGGAGATGTCACCGTATAAAGACAATGGAGAAAGGACTATAGTGCCTAACCTCCCTCCCCTTGGTAGGAATAAGTATTATTATATAATAGATCTCTGGGTTTTGTTAGCAGACCCTATACCTTAGAGCATAGATGGGATTTCTACATTGAAGCTGGGTGTTATTCTTCTACCTGGAAAGGTCCCTCTCCAAGTGTGTCTCACCTAAACATATATCCCCATAATATCAAAGTACGAGTCTCCAGCAGCAGCTGCAGTGGTATGTTTTGTCTAGGTGCAAGGGCCTGACCAGAACAGAATAACAAGGGGCATTGTTTATCGACCTTGCTCACAATGTTCAGACTAAACTCCAGGAACAGACAGAGAACGAACACAGCAGACAGTTCTCACGTGAAAGGTATAAACAGAGTCTTGCAAAAATAAAGTTATGTAGTAACGTGCGCAAAAGCAGCATCATGGTTGCACGAGCCATGCTAACTTAGTGATGTCGACAATGTTCCTATCTGCCACGTGACACCCTCCCCTTGGCCAGGTCGTAGCATATTGCCAAACAGAATGCATCGGTAAGCAGAGACAAAGACGCCAGTGAAAAGGCCAAATCGGAGTAAAAAATTTGAACTTAACCAACCAAATAAAAAAAAATTAAATGTTTTTAAGGTTGGTCCAGAAGAGGTTACAGATCAAGTGCACCGTGGAATGCAATTTGTTCCAAAAGGTCATCACCATCGTTCAAACCAAAGAGGGATGCCATCCAGTTGAGCAGGTCGAAGGAGCAGCCGTGCTCTTCATAATCCAGTGCCTCCAGGAGCATAGCTGGGCAACTTGCGTGATATTCGATGAAACTCTGTTGCAGGAGGCGCTGCGTAGCCTCACAGGTATTCCTGCGCGCCAAAACTCCAAGTGCAGCCGCACGCATCAAACTGCCGTTCCCAGAACAAGCCTGATCATGGGCCAGTAAGGGACCCACTACCAGATCATAATCCAGGTCAGCATGTGATGTATTGGAGAGGCAGACATCCAGGGCCCAGTAGAACGAGCACAGTCGGCAATAGAACACAGGTTGCATGCAAGTAAAATAGGCGAAGCGGTAGGTAAGTCCATAACTCGCTCCCAGCGTTGCCAATGGCAAGCATCCAAAAAGTTGTTGCATTCGCTCACGGTACAGATGCAATTGGCCGTGTCTGGGCAGGACCACAGGACGGGCAGCCATTGCGTAACAGGAGTAGAAGTACCACCACACCCCAGTAAGAGGATCAATGGGAACCCTCCGAAGGTGCTGGAAAAATTAGAATGAATAAAAGCCGGTATTACTCCAAACATCGTCTGAAAAGATGAAACTAGGCCAGACCCCACAAGTAAAAAAAAAATGTGCAAGGCCTTCAGTTTCAGACTCATTAAATATTAGATGTATTAGTTCCCCAAAATGCAGTGGGAGATTCGTATTCAAGAGTGACTGAATCTCACTTGATGTTCTAGCCACCTGCAATTTGAAGGTCTCACGAGCTGAAGTGAGAGCGACTTCTTGTTGAAACAATAGCGCTTTGAGTCTGCTTAGTTTATTGAAGTCTGTTTTCAAAGTGGGAATGGAAGGCCACAGTGAACTATCTACACTCCGTGTGGGGGCGGAAAAAGCACATTGCTGCAACAAGTAACACGATGGGAAACAGTTACTCTATACGGAATGCTGGCCCGTAAACCGCAGCAGTTGTGGTTATTTAGGATAAGATAACTCCCATTAGAAAGCAAAGTTAACGTGGGAACAATTGAAGGGACTGGTGTTTCTTTTAGAAAACAGGCCAAATTGGGTGCTGATACGTTGCAAGCGCCGTGAAGTTGAACTTGTGTACAAACTAAAGCATGTCCCAATGTAGAATAACAGTCCTCACCTGTGAGGAAAATTTCCTTATCTTCACATAGACTGTGAAATGTAAACGGTAACGACCACAATTCGTGCAGAAAAGTACTACCAAGGGGTTCAAACCTACTGATTGGATAATGTTTCATACATGCAGTAAATTGAAAGAGGGAAATGGGCAAAGAAATAACCCCGTGTATTAACCATACTGAGGAATCCGTCTCTGCTATTGAGAACGGTAGCTGGTCGAGTTTCTCAATATGTTAGTGTGTCTGTTGAATCTTTTATGGACATAAGTTTTTGTTTATCTGTCCAATTAAAGGGCAAAAACAGGGCAGTAGTGTTTAAATCCCAAGGCACTTTCCCATTTTTCAATGTTTGCAAAGTCCAGCCGAATTGCATTACAGAGCGCAATTGATTTTGACCATGATACAATACAGACACATCATTCTGCACAATGTCAATAACAGATGAAACAATATTGTCCAAAGTGTAAATTCGAGAAGACAAAGTATTAATGCTGTTGTCGACAACATCTAAAACCTTACGCAGATTGTCTTGATCAAGTTGACGCAATCTGAAAGCTGCCTCCGTTTGGGACAGTTTCCAGATTTCATTATATGCTGCATATGCAAAACGTTTTGGGCGAGGGGATTTTGGACCTAAAAGGAAATCTGCCAGATCAATGTTGCCAGATAAACGTGAGAGATGTTGTTTCACAGACGACAAAGTAGACTGTCCCAACCATTGTTGACATAATTTTCCCACAGAATAGGTAGTAACCGAATGTGAGTGCGGGAAACGAGGATCTGGTCTACTGAGAGTAAATCCTCTGGATGCATTTGAGAAACGCAACTGGCAAGCATTAGTATTGAGGGGCCATATTAACTAGCCCAAGGGATTAATAGTGGACGAGTTAAAGTTACCATTGTGGGCCATACTGTTCAATGCATCTAAAGTGCAATTTGTATACTGCTGCCAGTCGTCATAGGCTGCTAAAGACGGGAATGAGGGAGAATTTTAATTTTTAGCAGTAGCTAAACCAAAACAAGTAGTCTGTTATACAGTCTGATTCAGGAATATCAGCTGTGATGGTATCAAACACGCACGATGCAATGATTCAGTTCCCTGCACCTGCCAATCTTTGGTACCCCATATCGATTTTAAATCGATCATGTCCTTCCAATAATCATAGCCTTTCAAGGATAGATCGGCAATGAAAGTCGAATATATCAATTTAGTATGGGTCAGCATGAATTTCGTGTGCGTCGTAGCATTCAACCTATAATAGTAAGAGTTAGGGTCGGAGACATTATAGCCTGAAAAATAGACAAACTTATTTTTCTGTGTCTGCGAACTTCCCTGAAATGGTGTAGGACAATGTTCCCATTGAGTATAATTAACTGGAGTTCAGACTGTGTTGGACTTATGCAAAAAATGACGACCATAATGTTGGAAAGAAAATAAATCTGCATAATTAACAGAATTTAAATACAAATCCTCAGTTTCAAAAGCAGTGTAATATTTTAAATCTGAAAACAGTGAATTTACGGCATTAATATCCCCGTCATTGGAATGCAGTCCTGGCTCAATTACATCACTTAATGATACACGAAAGACGTATGACATTTGAATCGTCTGTCGGGCCGTAGGTTTCGTATGGCACATTATCCCAAACTATGCCATTCCCGACTGGAACAGCTGAGATGTTAACGTAGGGTTGGTCCCTTTTCATTTTATGAGAGGAAGTATGTGGTGCCAACACCCCATCGACTGAATGGACAGCAGAGCGTTCAGGCAAATAATGGCCATTGATTAAAAGGAAAAAGACTGTCACAAATCCTATCGACGTGAAGAGGAATATAATCGTTGGCACCATCCAAATGTATGTCCATGGAGGGACAATATAAATCTTTCAAAACCATGAAAAGAAAATACAAATTTTCATTGGTGGAGTCGCCACCAATGATGAAGAAGATGAAGAACTTGAAGAAAAGTTCTCTGTCCATGTAATAACCACTAGTTCCCAGGCGAAACAATGGAGGTTGATCAGCATTAAAAGATGATTGTACAACAGTAGCGGGAATATCAATAGTGTGTTCCAGTGGCGGAGTAGCATACTCATGGGATGTAGCATCAGTAGATGATGACAAAACAGGCAAAACATCGATCGAGGTTTCTACTTCACGTTCCCGGATTGCAGGAATCGCTGTGAACGACACCTGTTGCAGAGAAACATCCCGCCGAGGAATGCTATTAGGCATACTATTCAGTATCGGCTGTATGGTGTAACTTGACATGTTCAATGGAAGTGAATCGATCCTCCATCCTACCAGGCAGTGGAGGTAAAATCACTGTACGAGTACCCTTTAATCCAAGAAATGGTACTGGTGCACGGTAGGATGGACCAAATTCTTTTTTTGTTCTCCAACTTCTCCCGGACCAGATCACCCACTTAAGGAAGCCAGCCGGATACAGGAATCTGCACCGCTGCATCCGTGGATGAGGGCATATGATCCTTTGCAAGGGCATTGCGAGTGTTTTGTAGATCCTGTAACATAGCACAATGGTTATCTACGTCAAATGTTGCGGCAGCCGCTGCGACGTCTAGACCATCAAGGTCTGGCACAAACATTTTAATGCCAAAGAACATTTCGTATGGGGTCCGCCCACCCAGAGATCTTCTAGGGAGATTATTTAGTGCACGTTGGACACCATACAAATGAGACAGCCAACTCCGACCAGTACCTAGAACCCTAGCTGTCACTGACTGCTTTAATTCATGGTTCATTCGCTCCACTAAGGAATTGCCCTCAGGCCTGTATGGAGACACAAATTGCAGTAGCACCCCCAACGACCTCATTGCGTCTTTGTAAGCCTTAGAGGCAAACGCTGGACCTTGGTCATAATGAAAGGTGCCGCAAGCAAATGTTTCGACAAAGACATGCAAGTCTCTAATGACATTTTGGGCGTCAGCACTACGTTGTGGCAAACACAAAGGAATCTCGTGCATGAATCTACTGCAACCAAAATATATTTATTATGCAGTGTCTGACGACAAAGGGCCGCAGTGATCAAGGTAAATACAACCAAATGGATGATTTGAAATGTAAAGCTACGTATGTGGTGGACATGCAACTGTAGACCACTTAATCTGTTGACAAATGTCACAAGACAGAGCATAATTACGAGTCTGTTTATACAGGCCACGCCGCCAATAACGCTGCTGCAAGAGAGACACTGTTGCTGAAACTCCAGCATGAGCAGATGCCATGCCCCCATGAGCGGCTATGATCGAAGGAAGCCTGCGGTCCTTGTTGGGAATCAGCCGATCCCCAAAGGACGGTATTGTAGCAAATGGGACTTTCTCAGGTGACAAATGATAAAAATATTTTGAAGGAAAACCTTGTGGGAACGACGTCCCATCCTTCTTTGCCGCTATAGCAGCAAGTATGTCATTGTCTATTTTAGTCATGGACCTTGTTACGGCTTCCATTGAACAAGTGGCTACTGCAGATTTGGCTGCCACAGCCATAGAATTACCAACAGCATGTGCTCCCACACGCTGATGGCCAAGAGTATGGATAACATGTGTGAGCGGTAGACTCTCATTAAGAGCTGCCACTTGAACCCAAAGCGTTTTATGCTTTATTGCGCTGCCTTTAGAATCTCGATAATCATTCTGAGACCAAAAGAACAAATTGTCATTAAAGGATTGCACACAATAAAATGAATCGCACGCTATAAGAGTGGGCACTGCGGGATCAGCGAATTCTAGAGCCAACAACAAAGCACGCAGCTCGGCTAATTGAGCTGTACAGTCTCCAAGAGCCTGTGCGTTCACCAAGGAAGACTTAAACTCCCCGTCAACCATAGAGCACGCCACTATAGGGCAGGCAGCCGAATAGGCATGTTAAAAGCCCACGGCTGGTTGAGCAGATCCGTCGGTATAAATGATACATTTGTACCAATCCAGAGGAAGGAGGTGGATGAACCTGTTCATATTGTAAAAACTCCTGCGTCTGTAATGATGGGTCAAAGATAAAAGTGACATCAGCCGATGTCAATGAACTCGCCCACTGAATCCAACGTGGATGTTGAGTTTTAGAATTCGTAACGCTCGCCTTTGTGACCGCTTCTAGAGCAGGCACAGGCGATACCATAAGAATGCACTTACCTTGAGCAAGAGAGCGTTCTTTAAGAATCGCCATCTGAACTGCTGTAAGAATTTTTTCTATCGAAGAGAGACGCATCTCCGCTGAAGTGTACAAGTGCGATTTGTATGCAATCGGGACCGTATCACCCTCATTAAACGTCAAGTACGTGAAACCCGCTGTACCTGTTACAATCCGTATGACTAAATTTGTAAAATTGTCTCTTGTTAAGGGGAAGTTTGTCGCAAGCATATCTGACTGCAAAGACCGAAGAATTGCGGTGTGCTCCGGAAGCCAGCTGGAAGACGAAAAAGTGGGTTGTATCAACGCATAAAGTGGCTTGACACGCTGGGCATATTCCTGAATATATGTTCTCCCGAAATTTAAAAATCCCAGCAAAGATTGTAACTTCTCTTGTGTGGAAGGAGGTTGCAATTGTGCACCTTTCTCCAAGAAATGAGGAGCTAAGCCCTACCTTCGTTATTGAGTTCGTAACCCAAAAAGAGCACCGCCAAATAGGCGATGTGAGACTTAGCAAAGTTAAATTTGTACCCTAGGTCGGCAAAAGACATAATGACTCGATCAACGCGGACTAGATGCTTGATCAACTCGTCATCTATCAAATAAATGTCATCAACATATGAGAAAGCATCTGGGTCTATGTTGTGCAAAAGAGACCCATCACGCGCAGCAAAAGCCCCAGGTCTTTTCTTCTAGCCCATAGGTAAACGCGTAAATCGTTTGATTGCCGACCACGGTAAATGCGGTCAAGTCACGGCTGTCAGGAGCCAGATTGTGACTGTAAAATCCATTGGATATATCAAGTGTTTTATACTTTTTATGGACTGTTATTTATCAACGCAGAGCTGTGTGTGTTTTGTACGGCAAATGTACGAACATGACTATTCAAATTCCAGTAATCCAACACTATACGATCGTGAAACCGGACGGTTCCTATCGGAAAAAGAGGATTATTCGTTGATGAAACCCAGGGTTCAATTACACCCTGATATGCCAATTGGGTCAAAGATTTCTCTCACTGAAGCTTTGGCGTCTCGTTTGATCGAGTATAGGGCTTGTGGCTGTGGCATAGAACGTAAAGGTATCTCATGGGCCGGTGAAAGTTTGTCCCAGCCCACTTGATTACAATACACAGCCGGCGCTAGGATAAAAGCCCATTCCGACGCATAAGCTTGTTTAGCCTCCTCTGAGACTTAACAGGAAAAACTAGGAAGTATCACGTCTTCCCCCTCGCGAAGAAGCCAAGACGAATGGGGGAGGCCAATCAGCCTCCGCCAACAAAATGTCATAAGAGGAAGTAAGGTTTTCCCAAAAGATTGCCTTAATTGTCCTTCTGATATCACCCTCAATTTGGAGGATTATCCCATAAAGTCTATCCGGGGGTGCAACTCGTGTATCTGCTGTTTCCACTGTTATAAAAGTATCAGTTGCTCTTGCCTCCAGACAAGGACGGAGTGCCTCCCGCACTCTGGTAACTTCCGCCGCGCTGTCGGAGTGTCACAGCCCATCTCCAATCGAGGAGCAGGGTTCTCACCGTCTGAGGCATATTTTGCTGTCAAAGCCGCAACTTTCTTCTGAAACTGGGCACGGTACGGAAGCTGTCCCTCCTGCTTTGCTTTTACGTCAAACTGTTGTGGTGGATCACGTCTTTGTTGAGTGGTCCCGCCTTGTCTGCGATCCGGCCGCTCCCCTCCACCGAACTGTGGGTCCGATGATTCCTGAAAGGAACGAGGAGAGCGCGGATCAGGAACCTGAAATCTTTCTGGTGTCTTAAGTTTAGAGCGGTCACGTAAATCATATCTACGTTCAGAGGTATCAGGTGTCGGCGAAATTGCACGCAAACCTTTTTTCTGTTGTTGCTGCCGCTTATTTTTATTCCAGTTCTTCTTCGGAAAGACTGAATGCCCCTCCTTTTCTGGCAGGGGCTTATTTTGTGCCTGAGTAAAAGGTCTAATTCCCAAATTATTGCGCCCGAATGATTTATATACTTTAGATATCTTTGGCAATTCACGTTGTTTATCCACGTCCGCCACTGCCTCAAGGTGCTGACTCACCTGCAAGCTAACTGCTTCCCCCTTGACGTTGGCAAGAATCATGTCAGAGACTATAGGGAATGCCCCAACTAGTCTCATCCCCAACTCCAGTACGGTCTCCGACCCGTGTTCATCCTGAACTTTCTTAAGAACCGTTGGAAGCACAGTCAAGGAGGGGGTGCCAAAGCATAGGGAGTAAATCACTGCAAACACCTTCCCCCAAGTGGTGCAACCTGCTAAATTGGGAATAAGGCCTTTCTGTAAGCTCATGGTAAGCATCCTGTGTTTAACCACAGGAGACGTGTGTGGAAAAACAGCTTCAAGTTGCTCAAACTTTTCTGCCAACCAAAAAGGGAATTCATCCCTATTCTGAGGTCGCTTCCCCATCACCGAATTAATCATGATAGGACTTATAACCATGCCACCATGCCCTGGTGGCTGAGCGGCACCTGCCGGAATTGCTGGTACATTACGAGAAAGATATTTAGTGACACCTCTATGTATGTGAATTAAAGACGTGTGTAATATTCGCAGATTGTGAAACAGTCTGATAATTTGGATGTGGAGTAAAGCCCACCAAAACAGCCAGGTGTCCCCGTCGACCGACAAGGGTCTGAGAAGGACTACTGAAACAGGGCGAGGTAGGGCGCCATTAAACCATATGGTGTGCTCCCAAGCTGACAACGGAACTTCAAGAAAACGATACGGACGGTAATTTTGTGGCACCGCACTAAGTTCATATTCTTGAAAGAAATTATCGTTCCCATCAACCGCAGGAAACTTAACCCAGGAGTAAAAAAAACTCTAAGCGGTATTTGCCACTACGACAAATATAAAATCCGCTCCCGCAACTGGGACTCCATTTGCGGTCAAATGCGCAGTAACCGCAGCACGGTTAGGCGCAGCAATGACTCGGTTGTGCCATTATAGAATGCAGCGCAATTATGGGCTAAGAATAAAGAGAACCTTTTAGAGTTCAAGCTTGAAAAACCTATAAAATTTCCAATATAGGAGGTAAACTCCCCCACAGCACGGATGTCTCCGTAACTGGTGCGAGGGTACCATGGACAAGCGCAAGCGCTACTCGGGGGTCCCGTGAATAAGTACCAGAGCAAACATTGGTGGCGCCATGTTGCAGGGATTCTGCACATACACCGAACTATGCGCAGGATAATTGGACCTTGGTGGTTAGGGGCTGAGCCTTCCTACCGCCTCAGTACCCACGAGCACAGGACCGACAAGCTATAGTGTCTCACTCGGTCTCTTACACAAACACGGAGAAGCAAATGATTAGACAACCCAGAACACAACACTCCCGGGTCTCTAAGGAATCGTGGTAACAAGACACACCTTTTTGCTCACACTCTCGCTCCTGTCCACAATAAGATCTGACTGAGACACGAATATAGTTAAAAATGTTTATTTTAACTAACGTGCTCTAACATGCAGTATATGTGCCACAACAAGCAGAAAAATGCATAACAGTAATACAGTTAGCATCGCAGCCAGTCCATACATTATGAAGGGAGATGTCACCGTATAAAGACAATGGAGAAAGGACTATGGTGCCTAACCTCCCTCCCCTTGGTAGGAATGAGTATTATTATATAATAGATCTCTGGGTTTTGTTAGCAGACCCTATACCTTAGAGCATAGATGGGATTTCTACATTGAAGCTGGGTGTTGCTCTTCTCCCTGGAAAGGTTCCTCTCCAAGTGTGTCTCACCTAAACATATATCCCCATAGTATCAAAGTACGAGTCTCCAGCAGCAGCTGCAGTGGTATGTTTTGTCTAGGTGCAGGGGCCTGACCAGAACAGAATAACAAGGGGCATTGTTTATCGACCTTGCTCACAATGTTCAGACTAAACTCCAGGAACAGGCAGAGAACGAACACAGCAGACAGTTCTCATGTGAAAGGTATAAACAGAGTCTTGCAAAAATAAAGTTATGTAGTAACGTGCGCAAAAGCAGCATCATGGTTGCACGAGCCATGCTAACTTAGTGATGTCGACAATGTCCCTATCTGCAACGTGACAGTTTGAGTTCTGATTTATATCGTGGTGCAGGCTGAATCGGCGTTATTCTGGGGACAAAGATGCAGGCCATTAGGTTTAATAGATCTATGCATGATCATGTGTAAGCAGGGGCTGAGTCTCAAAAAAATGGATACTCCAAGTATGCGTATTAACATGGCACTCTGTCTAAGTTCAGAAACAAGGTTACACACGATATAATCATCGTGGCATGATATACAAAGTCGAAAGGAACTGCGGCTAAATTCCTGGTGCGCACGATTGATCAACATATGGTCGGTAATTTAGACAAGCTAACAATTTAAATTTGTCTTAAAGGGCAACCTGTGTCCTGTAGAGTATGCGAAATTGTGGTTACGTGCTTTTCTCATAATGGGAAGGCAGGGTGACTTCTCAATCAGAGGTGCAGAAACAATTGCCAAGACCGCGCTTTACCTTTACTAGAAACAGTGAAACACCGCAGGCGTCTCCTGTCTGAGTGAGCGCCGGGGAGACAAGCTGGTCAAATCACCACGTTGACGTGCACACGGGGACTATGCTGCCGGTCGGGCAGCCGCTAAATGCTCGTCAATGTCATAGAAACATACAGCGCTCTACTGGTTACTGTAGATGGAAGGATTTAGTAATAATTGCCGCCCTCCAAGAGAACCAAAAATATCAATCTCCAGCATTGAACGTAATAATTTATAAAAAAAAAATCACATGTATATCCCGTGATCCAATGACACAATATATAATGATGGATTACTAAAAACTAACCATTTCACGGCTGTAGTCAGTGCATTAGCAATGCAATCAATCTCTTCAAGGATTCAACAAGCAGGCAATAGCTACCGTAATTGGTTACATCAAGGGTGAAGGGGACTGGGGAGAGAGAACAACAGCGGTGGAATAATCACAGAATTATTTAGACCATTTCTAACGTGTCTTTAGTTACAAATAGTCACAGGGCCTGCACCAAACCGCCTATTTCATTGCATATATCTTATATGGAGATTACAATGGTTACAGTTTCATGGCTTTACTGGTAACAATTATAGGTGAACAACAGACAATGGGTCAAGCCATAGTTAGTAGAGGTAACTGTCTTACAGCTTCCTCTTGTTCGTTCAGACCATTTTGCACAGTATCCAAGTAATGCATCCACTTGCATTCTCGTAAATTCATTATGTCTGCAATGTTACCGCCCCTTGAGCCTAGTACAACCTTTTCTATAACGACTCATCTGATGCTGTCTTCGGGGTGGTGAAGTGACTGAAAATGTTCCACTAAGGGAGCCCCAGGGACACTGCATCGTATCCTACTACGATGTTGGAGGATGCGGGTCTTAACCTTCTGAATGGTTTGTCCAATGTATAGTAGGCCACATGCGCACACAATCCTATAGATCACATTGGTGCTATTGCAGTTAGTGTGTTCTTTCAGTGTGATGCAGGAATTATTATGGGAAGATGTTTTGGTCTCCATGGTGAGCTCACAGGCTTTGAAGTTGCCACATTTAAAATGGCCAACGGTCAGAGGTAGGTTCCATAAAGTGCGTAAGGAGAGCTGCATAGGTGGTTTAAAAAAGGATTGGACCACATGATCCCTGACACTTTTGCCCCTCTTAAAATAATGCTTTGGTTGTTCTATCAAGCCTAAGTCATCTAAGATTAATTTCCAGTACTGATTGACTATTTCGTTTGATGTTACTTCGTGTGTTGTAGATGGTGACACAGACCATTCGGTCCATAGAGTTGTCATGGCATAGTCTGGTTTCCAGGAGAGATTCTCTTGGATTGTACCATGCTCTTTCACGAGCTTTCTTCAATAGAGATTTGGGGTAACCTCTCTTAGTGAGCCTCGTCAGGAGGTCCTCTGACTCCTTGAAGTAGTCCTGTCTAAGGGTTCAATTTTTACGAATTCTAAGAAATTGGCCGAATGGTAAATTGTCCCAGAGACCTCTAGGGTGGTGGCTACTGTAGCGTAGGAGAGTGTTCCTCTTGGTACCCTTCCTATATAGTGTGGTGTAGAGTTGATTGTTGGCTACTTTTATAGAGATATCTAAAAAGTTGATCGAAGAGGAACTATGTTCAATGGTGAATTGGATATCTGGTGATTTTTGGTTCAGCCAAGTAACATTTCCACACTGTGAGTGACAGCATTCTGTTTTTTTCTCAAGGAGCATATCGACACAGTCGTTTTGTTCAGTGCCAGGAACTACTGTGGCAATGTGTGCTTTTTGAGACAAAACAATTTTTGCTTTTGCCAATGTTTGTTATAATGGTGAGGGCCCGGCAGCTCCCACACCATTATGGTTTTCCAAAAACCATGCCAAAACAAGTCACGCATTGACAAAACCAAAAGACTGACCAACAATTTCAGACCTACTGGCTTTACCAATGCTTGTTTATTTTTGTTTCCCATAACCTTATTAAAACTGGTTACACTGATGTTCCATTATGAATATTTTTGGGAAATACTAGCATACATCAACACATTTTACTAAATGATGATGCAAAGAAACGGTATCTAAAAGTTTACAGTAGTTTAGCTAAATGATTTTTGCATTTTTTTTGTGAACATTTTATTTTGAAGGTAAAGAATAATCAATCTTGCTTTCAAGCGTCTTCAGATATTTGCATCTAATCAGAGCATTCTGGGAGCATTATACATAGCCTAAACATTGAGAACGTGTGTACACATTTTTATACTGGAACCACTGTCAGTAGTGCAGTCTGAGCTTACAACATTTACTTAGAGCGCTCACCCTAATAATAAAGGCTTTCAGTTAATGAACCATAAATACAAGTTTGCACAGCATTAACACATGGACACAAATATTACTTTAACCTCAGGCAACGCCTTTCCCTGATCCATAATGTGGTACTGTAAACTGGCAGCCAAAGGGTTTGTGCTGTAGGGGGTTGGGCCTACTTGTCCCAAGGACAAAATACTTATGAAAACTTGTTGCCCTTGACCCCAAACAATATGTCCCGGGCTATCGGAATTCCACATCCCTGGTTATACCAGAGCAGTAGGCATTACATCCTCGCTCGCCATGTCTATTGGCAAAAAACCTATTGCACCGATCTTCGAGATATATAACCGGAAATGCCTACCTATTATAACTTATGGAATGGGTATTTGGGGATGTAGGGATGTTGATGCTATGCAGATGGAGGAGAATAGATTCTGCCGCTGGTTATTAGGTGTTCCTCCCTCGACCCCCTGCATTTTTCCCTTCACCAGGATTTAGGTATGGAGTATGTGCATGATATTAATGCCGCCCCTCTGGTTCTCTGGTGCTCAATTTGGGCCAATAAAGAAGCTTAACTTAATCGGGCAGTAATTGGAGACTGTTTATCTTGCGCTCACGGCCTGGCTATCCCATGGCTAAAATATATTAAAGATTGCTTTTTAGCTGGGGGCGCTAGAGGGCGCACTGCGTAAAGGCCGCTCTTTAGAGCTGCTCCGCCGGCCGAGCTCAAGATCCGGCAATTATCCTTTTAATCCTGGCCGCTATCTGCCTCAGACTGCTGTACCAGCCTCCCAGACAGCGGCGGACGATGATGGCTGGGTACTGAGAAGCACCGCAGCGTCGTTCCGGAGTTATTGACGTGCGAGGCAGTGAACTCGGCGCGGACAGCATGGCGGCTCCGGGCGCGCTCGGACTGGGCGCTTAAGGTAGGCCGTGACTGGTGCCGGGGGAGGCCGTGGGTGCTGGGGCTGAGTGCGGATTCCTAGCCTGGCTTGCGGTGGGCTGTGTGGCGGCTTTGGGGGAGCCAGTGACGCTCAGCTGCCTGCATATCGGGCGCGGGGGTGCCGTGCTACCTCGGGGAGCCCTTACTGCGCGGCCTGCCGGAGGCAGGGGCTTGCGTGCGTCTGCACCGCGTCTCTGAACCCTGCGGCCCGCCGGCGCGGGGTTGCGGGCCTGCTACGAGCTGCTCGGTGAGCCGGCTCGCACACTGGGCTGCCGCCGCTTAGTGCGTGAGCTTGGTCAAGCGCACTGTCATGCAATTTGCTGGAGTGCCTCCCTGCTGCCATTGATCCCTAACGATTTGAAACTGTGGAGGATATCGTGCTGTCATGCGGGGGCGGCCGCACTGAATCTGCTCACATTACGGTGCGCACAAGGAGACTGCTGCTGAACTGCGAGATCTTCTGGGGCCTGCCTGCGGCTTACAACCCACTGTATTTTCCTCATCTGCGCTGTCCGTACGGCGCTCTACTGGCCAGCATCCGTCCGTCCGCTTATGGGCCTACCTTACACGCCGGCGCTTTGGATTGGGGCGGCTGCTTGGGAGCCCGGGCCGACGCGGCTGACCTTGGGATCTAGTACTCTGGCATTTCCTTGGACGTGGTGCGGACCTGAGGTGCTGGCCGAACCCTCCAATATTACCATCATCACTGATGCGTGTTGTTCTAGCCTGAGTGCTGCTGCAGTGTGGTTACTCTGCGGGCTGAGCCTCTTGAGCTACTGGGGGAGTTTGAACTGTTGAGGGGAGGACGATCCACCTACGCTGCTGTCTTCGAGGCATCCTGAGTTCCTTGCAATGTTCTGACATCACGGTTGCTATCATACGACCGCTTCTTGGAACAACAGCTTGCGTTGGGCACCATGACGTCCTGCGCGGCCTAACTACTCCAGCTGCGGGCTGCGCTGCTCTGGGTGTGCATCATGGGGAAAAGCCAGCCGCGCCTCACCTTTGAACCCCGGAAGGCCGGGAGAGCGGCGCAACATGCGGCATCGGACTCGGAGGCCGATGCTTCCACAGATCATTTGACAAACATAGACAAGACTCTCATCGCGGTACAGGCCAGCCTACAATCCATCGATGGCAAGATTGACCAGCTTAATCTTCGTATGGACCACATGTCATCCAAGTTGGACAAACATGCGCAGCGTCTGGGGAAAGCTGAGACCCGCATCTCGGATGCGGAGTATGGGCTGCAACAGGTCACTCAGAAGGCGACTTCGATGGAAAAGGTCCTTGCTGTCATCCAGGCCCGTAATGAGGATTTGGAAGCTAGATTGCGCCGCAATAACGTGCGCATTACGGGTCTGCCAGAATCCACAAATACGGGGCGCCTAGAGACCTACATGGAGAAGCTCTTCAGTGATATCTTTGGCCGGGAGCAGTTATCGCAGGTCTTCATTGTGGAGCGTGCCCACCGCTCATTGGCTGCAAGACCCCCACCGGGTGCCCCACCTCGACCCATTATTGCCCGCCTTTTAAATTATAGAGATCGGGATGTGATCCTTCGTCTTGCCAGGGAGAGGGGTACCATCACGCATGATGGAAACACCTTTGCTTTCTATCCCGATATTACAGTGGCAGTACAGGAGGCCCGTCGCGAGTACCAGCCTGCAAAGAAATTACTCCTGGCTGCGCAAGTTCCATACGCTATGCTCTACCCTGCCAGGTTGCGTGTGAAGGTCGGCGGGAAATACCAGATCTTCACCTGCCCGAAATCAGCACTAGACTTTGTAAAGACTGTATCCCGTCGCAGTCGATCCCCAAGGGCCACGGGAGGTACGGATGCTGGGGATCCTGAGGACGCAGCTGCACAACATGGCGGACGCTGACATAACTGATTTGCAAATGTGCATTGCTTCTGATCTCAGCTTTGATGCTGTTTCATGTACAGGTTTGCTGGACTTCTGGGGGGAGGTGACAGATCCAGATTTGGTGGAAGCTGCCTCTTTGATGGCCTGCGGCCTTTAAGTTTGTATTATGTGGAGAAGGTTATTCTACATGTGCTGGGTGGTTATATACTTTTTTTTTTTTTTTAATTTGTTTATTGGCATTTTCAAAAAAAACATTTCCATAACATTCGAACGAGTCAGTTCAATATTGATCAAAAAGTTAACTCATATAGCCATAGGCATATCAGTACACAAATCTAATAACAGCTTACACCGTAGCCCTCCTCCACGAACCTCAGACAATATGACAGGTAAATAAAAGAAAAGAAAGAGAAAAAGTAGTACGCACAACTTAGTAAGTGTTAACACAAGGGTCAGCATTGTGCACTGATTGGCCCCGAATGGGCTGTTTCTACAGTTATGCAGTGGGCTGCTGGTCACATATGCCAGTACATGTGTTCTAAGCAGTCGAGTCAGGTGTGTGGCATGAAGCTATCAGGTTTAGGGTACAGTCTGTATATCTCCCGTGGCCACTACCCCAGTCGGCGTTCGCAAATCAGCGCTCCATGTTAAGAATGGTTCCCAGATGTTGCGGGGTCTAGAGGGTGGCATCAATTCCCAGAATGTGCTCAATTGTGCGTGGCCATATGTAAGGTCTCTAACCCAATCTGCAATTGTAGGCACTCGGCGTCTACCCCAGTGGACTGCTACCTGTCTCTTAGCAAACAAGAGGAGGAGAGCGTGTAATTTACGCAACTTGGGCGGTGTGTTTTTTACATATCCCAATAGGCCAAGCGTGGGAGAAGGGGCCAGCGACACCCCCAAGATGCTATTTACTGACTCAAAAATCTGCTTGGGTGGTTATATACTTGACGCATCTAAGGCCGGTTAATCACGATAGCTTGGCCACCTACTCACTCTGGGAGGGAGTTTGTGCTCGGCGCCCCCCTTATATGGGTGTTCCCCGCCAATGGTTACCTCCTTGGTGCGTTACTGAGGACGGGTTTGTGGGTGTTCGGGATGGCTTTGGCGTGTTGGGGTTGCTGAAGTGGGAGGGGGATTGTGTGGGGGGAGGGAAGGGTATATGGGTTGTTCATGTGGCCGGACGACTATTCGTTCCCTTGCAGCTTGCTCGAGTTTTTCAATATGCATCCATGACAAGTGGTAGATTCCGTAAACTATATGCTTCCTTTTTACTATGCATGGTAATGGTGTGACTGTCCGCTGTTTAACATGGAATGTACGGGGGTTACAATCACCGAAAAAGATCCGTCAGGTGCTGGCTCACTTAGACCGACACAATGTCGGCATTGCCCTACTGCAAGAAACTCATTTGACGAGGCACACGGAGCAGCAAGTCGGGGCCCGCTGGGCTGGCTTTCGTTTTGCCTCCTCTTATTCCTCTTCTAGTCGGGGGGGGGGGGGGGGGTTCTTACATTGGTGCGGAAGGGTCTCCCCTTTACAGTTCATCGCACACATACTGACTCTGAGGGGCGATATGCTATCGTACATGCTACACTGGCAGGGAAACTAGTTACCATAATTAACTGCTATGGTCCAAACATAGATGACCCGGGGCTATACGAGAACCTCTTAGCACTACTGCGAAGCTGGCCTGATGCTGCGATCTTGTGGGGAGGGGACCTTAACATGCATCTAGACCCCAGGAAAGATAAGTCTAGTGGCAGGGATGGGCACTCACCGCGAGCAGCACAGGTAATAAATGCCGGACTGTAAGAGTTTGGCCTGTTCGACATCTGGAGACATAGACATATAGACCCGTTAGCCGGCACACATATTTCCTCTATGCACGGCAGCTGGTCACGCCTCGATTACTGGCTGGTGGGGGATGGGGTGGCGGGCTGGGTGATGGAGGTAGAGAATCTGCCGCGCGCGCTCTCTGATCACTGCCCTGTCCAACTCACGCTATGCATTCCTATGTTAACTACACGGCCCTTCATGTTGCGCTTCAGCACTGAGTCCCTGCTGGATCCTCTCTATTTAGAAACTATCCGCGAGGCCATCACACAATACTTCGCTGAGAATACGGGGACGGTAGATAGTGCCGGAGTATTGTGGGAGGGCTTTAAGGCTACCATTCGGGTACGTGCATCAGTACAACGGCTGGCATATTAAAGGATATCCGGGGTCAGATTGCCAAAGTAGAAGCTACACTTACTCGTCTCGAACACGACTACGAATGTGCACCTACCGAATTGATTCTGGCGGCTCTTAAAGAAGCCACACTTGAGCATGCAAAGTTGGCAGAAGTAGAAATGAAATACGTATCCAAGCGCTATGTGGCTCGCTCTTACGGTGAGGGGGGACGCCCGGGACACCACCTAGCTCAAAAAATCAAACACCGCCTGAGCCACGACATCATCACTAAGATAACAGATGAGTCGGGGCGAGATCATTATAGCATTCCAGACATTGCGGAGCAGTTTAGGCAGACCTATGAGACACTGTACACATCTCAAGGCGAGACTGATCAGATACATATTTGTCACAGGTGGCTATTGCCTGGCTGTCAGAAGGACCGAGGGAGTATTTGGGTCTTCCTATTGCAGTGGAGGATATCCGTAAGGCCATCGCTTCTCTCCCTAACAAGAAAGCCCCGGATGGCTTTACTTCTGAATTTTATAAAGCTTACGCGGAGGAACTCGCCCCATTTTTGCTGGAGATGTACGTGGAGGCCTACGATACGGGGATCCTCCCTCCGTCTCTCCGCGAGGCCTTAATTATCACGCTATTGAAAAAAGACAAATCTCCTGAACGCTGCGACTCTTATAGGCCGCTCTCATTAATTAATACTGACGTGAAAATACTAGCAACAATTCTGGCCGCACGCCTCCAACCACTGATGCAAAATCTGGTTCTCCCAGACCAATCAGGATTTATACCAGAGCGTTCTACATCTTACAACCTCCGAACTTTATTTGCACTGTTCCATACTCTCTCTTCTGAATTGCCAGCTGTGGCTGTTATGCTGGACGCCGCTAAGGCGTTTGATTCAATTGAATGGGGCTATTTATTCTTTATCATGCAATGCATGGGCTTCTCCCCGTTTTTTATCAATTGGGTCAGGCTACTGTATGCACGGCCGACGGCGCGGGTCAGGGTGGGGGGGGTCACACCTCGAGCCGATTACCATCACTAGGGGCACTCGGCAGGGCTGCCCACTGTCGCCACTGCTGTTTGCCCTGACACTAGAGCCTCTGGCCTATCTTATTCGACAATGCCACAAGCAAGCGGCTATCAATCTACATCATCGACCTCTTATTATTTCACTTTATGCAGATGACATGCTGCTTTTTATCCGCGAGCCGCGCACTCATCTAGCACCGGTGCTGCGCGAATATATTCGATTTGCGCGGTTCTCTGGGCTGTCTATAAATTGGGGAAAATCGATGGTACTGCCTCTGACGGTTTGCACGGAGCCACATGAATTAGATTTCCCTCTTGTATGGGCGTCGAACTCGGTCAAGTATCTAGGAATCTGGGTACACCGCGATCCTGATATTGTCTTGCGGGAAAACTATGTTACGGCTATTACATGGCTGGAACGCCAGATAGATAAATGGATTCGCCTTCCACTGTCTCTTGCGGATCGCCTCGCGCTTATAAAAATGGTGGTGCTGTCCAAATTCTTATACTTATTTAATAACGTGCCTATTCCCCTTACTCAACATTTTTTTAAAACACTACGGTCGCTGTTGCTTCGCCTGGTCTGGGGTGGGAAACAGGCGCGAGTGAGCTGGCAGACTCTTCTTCTTGAGTACAGGCAAGGGGGCTTTAATGCGCCTGATTTCTACCTGTACTATTTATGTGCTCAGGCTCACTATGCGCATTTTTGGTTTATGCACCATGACTTCATTCCTCATGTGGCGGTGGAACAATGGGATGCACATCCTATTCCGCTGAACTCTATCCTTACCCATAGCCGTCGCCTCACCCCCGTGACGAAATAAATACTATCAACTCGACGATTGCGGCGTGGCAAGCACTAGGCCGCCTGGCCGGTAAGTTACCCTTATATTCGCCCTTACTCCCTGCGGCTTACCATGCGGACATCCTGGTGACGCATGAGGAAGGACTTATGCGCATCTTGGCTCGGGAGGGCATTGAAAAGATGCAGGACCTATTTCCTAACGGCTCGTTTCTGACCCCCGACGGACACGGAATATATCCAACATAAAACCCTGCTGTTTACGTTTACATTGCATAGATTGAGAGGGGCATTGCGGGTTCACTTTTCTTCCTTTCCTACGCAACCTCCAGCATCACTGGCTTTACACACCTTGCTAATTAGCCCCACTAGGCGCGCGCTTGTCACTAGACTGTATCGGGCCGCCAGGGCAGATAGAATACTACCTGAGGATAAGAGTCTGACTAAATGGAATGAGAACTTAGACCCGCCGCTCTCTAACGAAGATTGGGAACATTGCTGTGCACTAACTGGGGCTCTTACATCTAATGGGAATCTTCGCATCATACATTTCAAATTTCTTCACCAAATTTATCACACACCGCATCGGCTTTTTAGATATGGCCTCCGAGAGTCAGATAGGTGTACCCGCTGCGGTGTTTCCGGGGCGAATTTTTGGCATCTAGCCTGGTCCTGTGACAAGGTGCGGACGTACTGGACCGCAGTGACCACCACATTATCAAAAGTTCTTGGTGTCACCTTGTTTTGCTCACCCCAGGTGTGCTTGTTGGGCCTGCTCCCCCTTTTAAAAGGTGCTATAGGTAGACTAGCCAGAGTACCACTGCTCATTGCTAAAAGGCGAGTGGCGATGGTATTGGACAGTAAACGCAGCCCCACAGAGGCGCAATGGCTTAAGGACTTGGCACACTGTAGGGAAAATCTGGTATTGTATGCGGAAGAGCTACCTGTAACCTCCCGGCCAAAAGATATTTGGGAACCCCTATTAGTGTATTTACGTTCCAATGCCGCACACGATGCCTATGATACGGAATCTGTATAACTGATAATGTTGTCTATGAATGCGATATACTGTCATGGTAGCTATGTTGCAACAAGTGGATCTACCCTGCTATACGTCTTTAATACGGCCTTTTTCTCTTTGTTTTTGGTTGTTATTATGATTGATGATATTATTCCCCTTTTTATTAGTCTTTACCTGTCCACATTGTCCTTAAATTACATTATCGTCGATATGTATTATAATGCATTGTGAAAAGCATAAATAAAACTTTTAAAAAAAAGATTGCTTTTTAGCTCTGGGTTGTGCACATAAATCTGTTTGAACACCCCGAGTCCATTCTAAAAAAGGACAAATATTGGGTCCAGGATAGTTTCCGTAGGAATAGACAGGCAACCAGGGAACTAACGGAAGTGAACAAATCTTTAGTTAGAGATTATTGTATTATTCAGATGCTGCCAGCAATTGCTCCTTGTTAGAAATGGGATCTCTGGTTGGCTAAGGCTTGCGCCAAAGCCAGGCAGAGACCACCACTATAGTCAGGGCGAGGGAGTTACACGCCGAAGATAACCCTTGCTCACCCCCTTGGTAGCACGGCACGAGCAGTCAGGCTTATCCCGGTGGCAATGTGTAAAGCGTTTGCGCAACACACACACAGCAACAACATACTAGGCACACCACAAAAAGGAACTCCACACAAGGTTATATAAAAAATAGCCTTTGTATTATCATAAAACACATTAGATGGTAATCACACAATATACACTGTGCCAACTGGCACTGGGCAATATTTACAGGGGATTATATACACATGACGGGGCCACATGGACCACTGTCAGAACCAGCACAAAGCGAACTTAGTAAATGTAGCACTTATAATAAATGTAGCACACATCATAAACGTACAACCAGTAATCACTGGTAACCACTGCACTCCGCATCATCCTGTAACATAAACCACATTATGCACAGTATCACATTAGGCGCGAATTACATTCTGCGCCAACCTCACCAGCATAAACACATTATGCAATTATCTCATAAGTCTAAACGCATTAAACCCTAACCTCCTAAGCATAACTCACATTAGGGGTAAAACTCAGTCGAGAATCATCTCACTAGCATAAACCGCAGTAGGGGATAACTCATACCTAAACCACAGTAGACACAACCTCATAATCATGAATCACATTAGAGGTATAATACAGGGTGCGTAAATCATACTATAGGAATCACATTTCCTAGCACCACAACATTACATTAGCACATAACCTCACATTAAAAACCATAGTAGAGGCATAAATCAGGGTGAATAAAACAGTACATGAATTACCTTTCCTGCGCACCTACATAAATCACGTTAGGGCCTGGCGCCCTATTAACCTAACAGTCCCCCTGGCCAACTGGCCATCTCAACGGGGCTCAAATGCCCTCTGTCCCAGAGTCAGGGCTGCTGCCTATGCAGCGAAATCCAATTGTGCGCACTTTGCGCAGGCCTAAACGTAGCAGCTGGCACTAAGTGCTGCGCAGCTGTGAATGTCGGGGGCAAAGGAGTGCATCTCACTCCTAACTCAAAAGGTATGTCCCCAAATAAAGAATAACCTAAACGGTGCAGCTGCCCACTACTTGCTGGGCAGCTGGGAATATTAAAATGAGGCTTGGGCTCTCAATGTGCCCTTAGAACAAATGCAAAAGTATTGCAGTTGCCCGCGCTGGTGCGGTGCAGCTGAGGATCAAGAAAAAAAGGGCCCTGGCACATCTGTGCCAACGGGGCCTCACTGGGGCTTCTTGGAAATAATGTTGCCCCTTAAACGTTGCAGTTGCCCACTGTCAAGTGGGGCAACTGTAAAAACATATGGCCACTATTGGAGCGAACACGGGCCCCTCTGGCCCTTAAAACAAATATGCCCCCTTCGTTGGAGCCACACGGGGCTCTGAAACAAAACATGCCCATGAGGGAGCGGCCCTCTACCATGTGGGGCCGCTCTGGGTAGGCACCGGCACTTGGGCCTCGGTCCCCTCTTTTCCCCCCCCCCCAGCCCTCTTCACTCGCCGGGCTGCGGGGCTTCAGAACGGAGCCTGTGTCTTTACCCGGTTCCTCTTCTCTTCTTCTTGCGGCTGCATCAGGAGAGCCCCCACTCCTCGGGGGCGCTCTCCTCCTCCCACGGCGGCATACGCGGGGCTTCCCTCAGCCCATGGGAGCCCCGCTGGCCAGCAGACTTCCCGGGTCGCCTTCTCCCGGACGGGGGAAGGCGGAAATGACGCCCGCGAGGCCCCGCCCACAGTCAGGCATTGGGCGCCTGGCTTCCGGGTCGCAATGGGCAGCGGCCCGGCGGCACCTCTCTTCGCTCGGGCCGCGGCGGTGATTTCCTTGGTCAAACGCGGGGTAGGCACCCGCTTTACATAAGGCACAAATGCGGGGTGGGCACCCGCCATTTAAAATGAGCATAAAGCGGGGTGGGCACCCGCAATGATGCCTGCATCCCTATGATGGGGATTCCCTCTCAAAGAGCTGCCGCGCTGCGCAGCCCACGCTCTCTCCCTTCGGGGAATAATTAAAATATAGCGCTCACGAGGCGCTAGCTGCAGCAATAAATCTTCCAGGCCCAGTAAATTAAAAAGCGCTCACAGGGCGCGAAGAATGCAGCAAAGGTCCTGGGTCCTGCTAGGATGCCAGGAAAAGCAGAAGGGTCCCAAGAAGCAAGTCCTTTGATGAAGGGGCATCAAGGGGCAATGCAGGGCCCAGGGAGGGAAGCCCTCATGGCAGCCCCCCCCCTGGGCCCCAGCAGCAGCACGCCCCAGCAGGAACAGCACACCAAGACTGAACAACTTTCATGGGGTCACAGCCCCTATATTTATATTAAAAAATCCCATTGTGTCCCAGCACAGGGCTTGGGGATACCAGTGAGAACTGGTTTAGGGGAGCTTTGGAGCACTTTGTTTTGCTCAGCTCCTCTCTCCTTTGTCAGGTGGGGGCTCAGGGATTAGACGCACCACAGGGGGCGGAGCCAGCATTGTGGAGGGAAGGCACAGCCCTATTCAGGTCCCAGGTGCAACTCCTCCCACCCATCTACATGGAGATCTCTCCATTCAGCCCTGCGCTGACTCACCCTGCCCCTCCTGGAGCCACACACACACACACACCTCCCAGCCCCTGTCACTCACAAGCCAGACATGCAATTCACATCAGGCAGGCAGACACAGAGCACACAGAAATGCCAACTTCTAAAAGTGGCATTTCTAAAATAACCACAATAAATCTGCGCACACCATTGCGCAGCATTTAATCACACAATTTCATACATACCAGACTTGACCACACTGCTCCTCTCATACCAGGAATTACCATGGACACACTTATCCCCCATGCATTCCTATGGGAGGGCAGGCCAATCTCACCACAAGTACACAGAGAGCGCACGCACTTTCCACTGGACCACAGTGCGAAAGTGCTCAGAGGCCTAAAATCACCAACACCAGGTTACAGACAAGGCAAAAAGTTCAGTGGTGAACCTGCCAAAAAGGGCCAAGTCCAACACACCTTATTTAATATATGTGACAAATGTGTACGAGAGAACTCTATTGGCAAGAGTTCGGTTAGGTTCCTTTCGTTGGCTAATATGTTTCCCTCTAGGCCAGTACTCCTCCATCCATTGGTACCTGTCCATGTGATGAGCAATCTAGCAAAACCCTATTACATTTTCTTTTTTTCTGTCGATATCTGCCATCCACAAGGAGGTTTTTATTACCTTTGTTACGAAGATATAAATTTTCTAAGTGCACAGCTGCCCTACCTTTTTACTGCAACTTAATGATTGTAACATATGTCACTCAGTTGCTAGATTTCTGAAGAGCATTTTAGCACAAAGGAGTATGCGGTTATAACAATGTTTATGTATTAATTTTTATCATGATGCTGGCTTTGTATTACAATGCAAATATTGATTTATGCACTTTAAATTTATCCATTATACTGCTTTACCCAACCTGAAGCTTTTTGAACTAGATCTAAGTACTGTTATTTTACCAAATGTAAGTTATCAAAGGTTTTTTATCGTTGATGTTTTTAACACTTTTGTTTTTTATTGCATTATCTTTTTTGTGTATCTTTTATGATCTGCCTTTGGAAGATTGAATAAAGACAAAGAATTGAATTTAATTGATTAGAATGTTGCAAATATCGTTGAGTCTGTAACAAACGAACACACACAAATGAGTGATTGAATACCAGCTGTGAATAGTCATGTCACTATACAAATGATGTTTGTCTTGTTTCCAACTACTTGTTTATTGTCAGTGTCTGACTATGAAGGAGGCATCCCCCACATTTGGCATGAAGCCCATAGTTGAATATTACTAGGGTAAGTGACTTTGCTACTTTGCATGCACCCACAGTGGAAGTCAATTGGTGTATATTTGCATCTGCAAAGATAAACTATATATTTACTTCAGTTAGTAGTTGCCTAATATGATATATACATATATATATATATATAATTACCTACTGGCGGTCGCCAGTAGGTAGTTATAGTTAGGACCACGTTTCCATAGGAAAAGCATTTTTTTGATGTGCTTATAACTTTGGCGTCGTTTGACGAATCTTTACGAAATTTTCCAAAAAGTTCCTCTTTTCAGGACCGCTCCTATCCAAAAAGTTTGGGGGGGATTCGTCAAGGGGGGGCTAAGAAAAAAGGGGGGTCCCAAAACGTGTTTTCTCCATGCAATTTCCATAGGAAACTTTAGACAAGGCTACAGGTCAAACTGCTGAACGGAATTACGCCAAATTTGTCACAGAGAAAGTTCTTATTCCAGAAAGCACGCTTTTGTTTAAATCGGGTAAATCCGTTCAGTAGTTTTAGAGAAATATCAAATTTTCCAGATATCGATATTTAAGAATTCTGACATCTGATTGGCTGAAGCGTTACGAGCATGAGCTTGCGGCTCATTGTCTGCGAACTGTTGAAACTAGGAAGTGTTGACAGCCATTTTGTGATTCAGTCCGTCGGCTCACAACTCTCCCTCTGGAAGGCATCCGGTCCGTAGTTCTACCTCTGCGAGGCAACACTAAAAATATACCGCAGCTCTGCCTGTGCGAGATACCCCTTTCACGGTCCCTCTCCCCACATCACCAGCTCGCGGCTATGCCTTTAGAAGCCAGTCCGTCGGCTCGCAGCTCTGTGACTGCGAGCTGTGAGCCATTTTGTGACTCAGTCCGTCAGCTCGCATCTCTCCCTCTAAAAGGCATCGCATCCGTAATTCTACCTCTGCGAGGCAATACTGAAAATATCCCGCAGGTCTGTCTGTGCGAGATACTCCTTTTACGCTCCCTCTCCCCACATCATCAGCTCGCGGCTATGCCTTTAGAAGGCAGTCCGTCGGGCCCGCAGCTCTACCTCTGTGAGCCACCTCGTTAGCTCGTAGCTCTGTCGGTGCTAGGAGGCCCGTTATTCTCCCTCTGCGAGTTAGCCCGTCGGGTTGCAGCTCGAAGGGCTCGCAGCTGTATCTCTGCAAGCCAGCCCATTAACTGATAGCTGTGTGTCTGCTAGCAGGCCTGTTGGCCCGTTGGTCTCCCTCTGCGAGTCCGGCCACAGCTCTCCCTCTGCGAGCCAGTACGGTGCTGTGCTTTTGCGAGCCAACGGCTCGTAGGTCTCCCTCTGCGAGCTGAGCCCACGGGCCGCAGATCTTCCTCTGCGAGCCTGCCCGACGGCCCGCAGGTGACACTCTGCGAGCCAAAATTGGGAATATAAGGCGGCTCTAAAAAGAGCCCTTGTGTGTATTAGTTGGAGCTACATTTAAGTGCAAATGCACACCTTCAAGTTAATCAGGAAAACTCGGTTTCCCTGATCTGTGAAGTGTACTCCATCACTTCTGTAGATATCAGCCATATCAAAACGTATGTTGTTGTTGTAAATCGACCCCATTCTATGGTCTCTGAGGTATGCAGACACAGCTTTGTTGACATTCTTCCTAGATTTTTCAATCTTATGACAAAATTGGTTTGAGCATTTCCACTTCTGTCTTTGGCATATATTGGAATATACAAAGACAGTTTGAGGCAAAAGTAACATCAATTGTCCAAAGGTGTCTTTCATAAGCATTTCCAAACCTACCCCAGTCAATGTGCCTAGGTCGTTACCACCACAGTGCACAATCATGAGATCAGGGTGTTGGAGATGCAAACAGGTTTTAACCAAAGGGAGCAATTGGTGCCACTTCAATCCTCTGTGCAAACCATTTAATGTGCACAGTTTGTAAACCTAGGTCTAAGTCAATACGTCTCTGTTCTGCATACCTCTTGCACCAGAAAACATAGCTATGTCCTACAATCCACACTAGCATTTTGAAGGTATGGCTACAAGATATGGATAAATGTCTGTAGCTCATGCAGTCCGATCGTAGAATAAGAGATATGTTTAAACATGGGGAACTACTTTTTTTTTTTAACATACAAAACGTTAACCGATTGGGAGATGAAATGTGTCCTAAAAAGTAGGCTGTATCTTAGTTTTGATGAAAAGCATCTTTGTGATTGGTTAATAAAAAAGCAGTTTATACGTGGAGTACATATTATAGGATGAAATTTGCTCAGCTCAACCACACCTACTAATTGTATTTGGAAGGTGCATTTCAAACTTGAAAGAATGGTGAACTTTTGACCTCCACGTGCCGGTAAATGTTGAAAGAAATGTTGAAAGAAATGTTGCAAAAAGAAATATCGGTAGGTTTAAAAAAATGATGAACTTTTAACCTGCACGTGTCGTAGAATGTTCTAAAAAGTGGTGATACAATACCTTGAACTTTTCAACTGTGTCCTTAAAAAAACTGTTTATATGGAAAGTTCAAAAATAACCAATAAAGAGGCTTTGCAATCTAAAAAAAATAAGGAACTATTTTGATTTGTTCTTTATATGTATTTGTGTGGAGCAACAGGGAAATTCTGCCATTACTGGTTCCATTCTTGATGAAAGCGGTGCATTAGATGTACTGTGTGACAAGAAAAGAATTGCATGCGTTTGTGACATTTGAAATCTGCATACCAACTAGGAAGGTAAATTAGAAATTAAGAAGGTGTGTTATGTGTTTTGTAGTAGTGGTTAAGTATTTGAGACGATATTTTTAACTTTCAAAGTGAATGACAACAGATGCAATGGAGCCAACGATAATGCAGCTCGGACACCCAACACTGCCCCGACACCCCCCGCCACCAGCCCCTTGTCCACCATCCCCCCCTCCCCCCACACACAAACAAATGTGACAGCAACCGTAGGAAATCTGGAATGTAACAAATTGGCTGATGTCACACAATTATAGTAAAGAAGATGCATGTGAGGTTGAACAAATAAGAATCTCCGTCATCTATGGATTTACATATAAAACATTTTATTTAAACAAAAAAACAAAATAAAAGTAGGTACAGGTATGGCCTGTCATCCCTCGACAATTTGTGAATCACAGCCTGAAAGACAAAAACAAAGATAAGATTGTGCGTCATGCGTCCATGAAAGGAGAGAGAGCGAAAGAGTGAGAGGAAGAGACAGAGAAAGAAAGAGTCAGAGAGGAAGACGGAGAAAGAGTCAGAGAGAGGAAGAGAGAGAGAGAGTGTGAGAGGTAGAGAGAGAAAGATTGAGACAGAGAGGAAGAGAGAGTGAGACAGAGGAAGAGAGAGAATGAGAGAGGAAAAGACATAGAAAGAGAGAGAGTGTGAGAGAGGGAAAGGAAGGAAGAGAGAGAGAGTGTGAGTGACAGAAAGGAAGAGATGGAGAGGGAGAGTAAGTGTTGACACTGTGGAGAAAATCCTCACAGCTCACCTTTCTGCCACCGGTGTGTCTCCAACCACGTGCCGGGACATAGTGCAGTCTTCAAGTTTAGTCATCTGAAACATAGTATAGAATCAGTAATGGCAGAGTACATACAACTGCACACGCCTAATTCTCTGTTTTGCCCCTGCACACGCAGGCTGCGGCACCCCATCGACTCCCGCCGCCCAGAGGTGTCTGCCCGCCTCTGCACACCCAGGCTGCTGTACCCAATCCACTCCCACTGCCCAGAGGTGTCTGCCCGCTGCTGTGCACCCAGGCTGGTGCACCCCATCCAGTCCCACTGCCCGGAGGTGACTGCCCGTTCCTGCGCACCAGACTGCTGCATCCCATCCACTCCCACTGCCTAGAGCTGCCTGCCCGCTCCTGTGCGCCCAGGCTGCTGCACCCCATCCACTCCCACTGGTCGGAGGTGTCTGCCCGCTCTTGTGCACGCAGGGTGCTGCACACTATCCACTCCCACCGCCCAGAGGTGACTGCTCGCTGCTGCGGAAACAAGCGCCTCTGCTCACCTTCCGCCACCGGCGTGTGTCTAAGAGGGTCCACCACGTGCCGAAGCAACCTCCTTAGGCGTTGCGTACATGCGGTCAAGCCGAGCTCACAATTCAAAGTGTGTTTTGATTGCAGGATGGCCACGCATCATCGCAGGCTGCACATGCGCTCAGCTCTGGTAGCACTAACTCAGTGGAACTGAAGTCATCGCCTCGTGCCTGGAGGCCCGTGTCCGGGGGGGCGGGGGGTCGTCAATATGTGAATCACAGCCTGCTAGACAAAAAGCAAGATAACCTTGTGCGTCATGCGTACATCAAAGGAGAGCGAGAGAAAGAGTGACAGAGAGGAAGAGAGAGAGAAAGAAAGAGTGAGAGGTAGACGGAGAGAAAGAGAGCGAGGAAGAGCGAGAGAAACAGTGAGAGGAAGAGAGAGAAAGACAAACAGTAAGAGGAAGAGAGAAACAGGAAGAGTGAGAGAGGTAGAGAGAAAGAAAAAAACAGTGTGAGAGAGAGGGAGAGAGTGAGGGAGAGAAAGGAAGAGATGGAGAGGGACAGTGAGTGCCCACACTGTGGACAAAACCCTCACAGCTCCCCTTTCCGTCACCGGTGTGTCTCCAACCACGTGCTGGGACATAGTGGAGCCCTCAAGCTTACTCATCTGAAACGTAGTATGGAATTAGTAATGGCAGAGTACATACAACTGCACACGCCTAATTCTCTGTCCCACCTTTGTGCATCCAGGCTGCTGCACCCCATCCACTTCCACTGCCCAGAGTTGTCTGCTCGCCGCTGCTGCACCCCATCCACTTCCACTGCCCAGAGGTGTCTGCCCGCTGCTGTGCACCCAGGCTGCTGCACCCCATCCACTCCCACTGCCCGGAAGTGTCTGCCCGCTGCTGTGCACCCAGGCTGGTGCACCCCATCCACTCCCACTGCCCGGAGGGGACTGCCCGCCGCTGCGCTAACAAGCCTCTCTGCTCACCTTTTTTCAACCTGCGTGTAGAAAAGAGGGCCTACCACGTGCCGCTGCAAGCCCCAAGCCTGGGGCCCGCAGACACGGCACCCTGCATATCATGCAGCCCCGCTCCGCAGGCCACCAGGTCTCACATTTGGTGCTGGGTCTTGATTTCGCCATGGCAGAGGACATACCAGTGCACCGGGCTTTTCATCGCAGGCTGCACACCCGCTCAGCCCTTGCGGTGCCACTAACTCTGTGACCAGCGAGGCGACACCACCTGGCGGTAGGCCTGCGCTGTCTGATGGCTCAGGGCTACACTGCGGTCCAGCAGGGCACACACAACCTGAGCTGTCGAGACTGCCGGGACGGGCCATCACCACAGGCTGCACACCCGCTCAGCAGTTACGGTACCCGTACCTCAGTGGACCGAAAGTCACCGTCCCATGCCGGTGTGCCTGTGCCAGCCGCAGTGTATCCGGTGCGAGCAACTCTGAAATGGCGTAGAGTACGTGCGCCCGGTCTTTTTTATTGGCAGGGTCATGTGTCCTGTGACGCCTGTGCTGGATGGGTGTGGTGTGGGTGTATACGAGCCGTGAGGAAGGGGCTGTGGCCTACTAACAACTACGGTGTGACCACCAGATCACTGCAATGGAAATCTGGGCCATGTAGCGTTGTTGTCGTTCCCTGTAAGCGTAAGCGGAGTGGGCTGGCCTGGCGTATGCCAGTCCTGCGTGAGGCTGTGAAGAATGACTCTGGAGCTATGGGCGTGGCTCCGTCCTGGGCTGTATGAGGAATCAACTGATGCGGATGTCCCTGTTGTAGTGCTGACGTCACCCGGGTCGCAAGCGCCAATGTGTCACTCTGTGAGCCAAGTCCCACAACATGGCCAACATGGAAGGTACGGGGAATTACTGACCCTACATTCATCCATAGTTCCACACATGAAAGCTGGTGGACATGACACATCTGTGTGGATATGAATGTTTATTGCACATTCAGTGGAGTGTTGCAGCTGTAGCAATACAGGGCCATGCAAAGTTTAAGTTTCAGTTTTTGGCATTTGGAGGGCAGCCAATTAGAGCCAAGCTTGTGTTCGGGGTTAGGCTGCGCCAACATATGTACTTCTACAATTACTCCGCCAATCCCCCAAGCACTTATAAATTCACTATAGACTCTCCTTGCAGTACTCTAATGATCCAGTCTCTACGTACGTACTTGTACAATGACCGAGAGAAAGTTACATAACCTAAGTTTTCCCCACTGCCAGAGGTAACATGGTTGCATACGCTGTCCACAGCACGATGTAATGTGGTAGGGCCCAGAGGCGGCATCTTGCATACATAATAAACACACGGACACGGATAAATAGTGGAACTGGGTACGGGCACGTGCGCTCGACTCATTTTTATTACCAGGGTCACATGTCCAGTGACGTCTGTGCCCTGTGCGTGTGGGGTGAGTGTAAGTCAGCCCTGCAGGAATGGTTGGTGCTGGCAACAAGTACAACAGTAATCATTGGATCCGACACACAGATTCAATAATAAAGGGTCATTGATTTGTGCTGCACTAAGGTAGGGGCAACAGATGTGAAATAATACACACAAGATTGTATCGTAAAGGGTCCATGACTTGTGGTACACTGAGGTAGGGGCAGCAGATGTGAAATTATACACACAACATTGTATCATAAAGGGTCCATGAGTTGTGCTGCACTGAGATAGGGGCATCAGAAGCATTCAGCGTGTGCGCAGCCAGCGATGATGCGTGGTGCGGACGAGCCGCACTAGGAGCAATGTCTCTTGCCTACTGGACTGCGTCATCTGCAATCGCGACTCGATCTGAATTGTGAGCCCTAGTGACCGCAGTGTAGGCCGGAGGCAGTGGTCAGGAAGAGCCCAGAGCCACGTGGCGTTGACTTGAGCTGCATAGAGTTGGTGGTAGGTGTGGCGCTCAGCGTGTGCGCAGCCAGCGATCATGCACTGTCTGTTGCCTACTGGACTGCGTCATCTGCAATCGCGACTCGATCTGAATTGTGAGCTCTGCTGTCCGCAGTGTAGATCGAAGGCAGTAGTCTGTACAGACATAAGTCTGTTGTGCTCTGCTGCTGGGTTCGCAGGGGGCCTGTGTCGAGGAGGCCGGCGGTCACAGCGGAGGCCTCGTGGCAGGGTGAGGGCTGCCGCCCTGGCAGACGCTTTGGCCTTCCCACAAGTGAACCACGCCCAGAGCCCCAGCCTATTTATTCATACTCCTACACTGGAGTGGGGTACGTTGGACCAGCCCACTCCGCTTCCAGGGGGGGACAACACAGATACATGACCGAGCTGTTCCCCACTGCCTGAGGTAACATGGTTGCGTCTATTGTCCACAACACTACAAGCACCAGCATTATATGTCCAAATAGAGACGTTTGTGCTCTGCATAGTGAGGTCTGTCCACCACATCACCGCTACACTTGGTATTGTGTGCATTTTTATTGATGGGTGACTTGCGTCCTTCACACATACTTGGTTGCCACATCTCCCAAGATTCAGCTATTGTGTGGCTGAGGGACCATGCTGTTTTTGGAAGGTCCGCTGTCCTGTGCTGCCTCGGTGGTAGTAGGGAGGGGGGTGGTCCAGGGGGGGAGGTCCTGAGGGTGATGGCAGTGGGTGTTGTGGCCTTCTTGGGTGTCGGAGCTGCATGCTCAGTAGCTCTATGACATGTGTTGGTCTTCAGATGTGGTTCTGGGCTGGGCTCCCTTTCACACTGTAGGTAGTCGTCCTGCTTTACACCAGTAAAAGGCAGATGTTAAATTCCTACTGCTAACGCAGCTTATCGCCTTTTTTTGGATCACACCCCATATTTGGCTGCTTGTTGAAAATATCGGGAAGTGGTGTTTTCGTGTTATTTTTGCACGGGAACGCCTATTTTGCATATTATTAGCGTTAGTTGTCGCTCTCATTTGTGGCGAATTTTTTTGCGGAAGCTATTGTTGGAAAACTGGCTATCAGCTGTTTTCACTAGGTTGAGAATGGAATGATTTAAAATCACTGAAAAAAACCATAGGTTTAATGAACATTATAATTAGAAATTAGCATTTAAAAAACGTTTGAAATTCACTGAAAAAACCATAGGTTTCAGGCACGTTATAGGTAGAAATTAGCATTTAAAAACCTTAGAAATTCACTGAAAAACCATAGGTTTCAGGGACGTTATAGTTAGAAATTAGCATTTAAAAAACCTTTGAAATTCACTGAAAAAACCATAGGTTTCAGGGACGTTATTAGCTGGACATTTCACTCGTACAAAACCATAGAAATTCCACTGTTATAGTTAGTTCAGCTAACTATAACTCGCGCCCCCGCAGTGCACTGCTGATGACATCACATATTGCATCATTCATGACATGGTCAGTGACGTCACTGATGACATCATCCATGTGAATGTGCTTTTCTTTAAAGTTTAAATATGTATTATATATATACCAAGGTGTATTGAAGAATAAGTGGGTGTATAAGTGTCTGGATGGAGGATTTAGTAGGTGTGTGACTGACCGTTTAACTGAGTTATTACATGTGTCTTACTGAATGCATGGGTTAGTGACTAAACTGTGTGAATGTCTATATCAGTCTGTTTGCTGTTGTATAAGCTGCTGCATGGGTTGGTCAGTAGCTACATGAGTGTCTATATGGGTTATTAATTGGTTGCCAGAGTATTTGTATGGGTGCCTGAGTGTGTGTGTGGGTGCGTGGGAGGTGTGTGACTCTGTGCATACATGTTTGAGTGGTTGATTCACTGGGTGTATGGGTTCAAGAGTGCATTTAGAAACAGCTGTATGCGTGGGTGAGTGTGTGTATGGGTGTGTTAGTGAGTGAATGGATGTCTCAGTGGTACATGTGCAACTAACTACATATGTGAGAGTTGGAGTATATAAATGATTATACGTGAGAGTTAGATTGTGAGTGGCTGTATGGATGAGTGTGTACTTGTATCAGTGATTGTATAAGAGTAATTATGCGTTTATTTCTGTTTGAATAAGTGATGTGTTGTGGGTATAACTGTATAGGTCAGTAAATAGAAGTGTGATTGATTATTTGCATGACTGACTAGGTGTGTGAGTAACTCTGGATGAGTGCTGGTGTGTGTGTCTGTGTAGGTGTATGAGTGCATATGATAGTGTTGTATTGATGAGTAACTGCATGTATGAGTTCTTGTATGAGTGGATGAGTGTGTAGACCTAAGAACCAGTGATTAGATATGTAGTAAGTGGTATTGGTGTGTCTATGGTTTCAAAAATGGTATTCTGTTTTTTTGGAGTGGGTGTATCAAAGGTTATATTAGGGTGTGAGAAGGTGCATCAGATTGTCACATGGATGACCATGTCATGAATGATGTAATATGTGATGTCATCAGCAGTGTATTGCGGGGGCGCGAGTTATAGTTAGCTGAACTAACTATAACAGTGGAATTTCTATGGTTTTGAACGAGTGAAATGTCCAGCTAACTATAACGTCCCTGAAACCTATGGTTTTTTCAGTGAACATGTATGTATATATATATATATATATATATATATATATCTCTTAACTCCGTATCTCACTGGATCTCACTCTCCCAATACGGACCATCAATCTTCGTGCAGAGTTATTTTATTGCAATGCCGCCATAACGTTTCGGCTCGTGCAAGCCTTGAACATATATATATATCTATCATAGTTTTCCTTGTCCCCATGGGAGTGTGCAACTGCATACCCCACTCCCCTACCTCTGTCCTCGTTTCTTTTTATTTTTATTTTAAATGCTACGGATAGAAATGGTTACAATGGAGTGGTTTTCACCACCACTCCCAGAGAACAGGATGAACAAATAGTGTATTAAGAGTGATCTCCTCATATAGTCATAAGATAGGTGAGTGCTTTAAGTAGGTTTTAAAATTTAATTTTAAATCAATATGTAATAAATATTTGCAGGCAATTAAAGATGCCTCAGGAAAGGATCGGGTAACATCATATGTTAAACCTGTCCCTGACACTTTATTTGTTTCCTTCTCTGCAGGTGAAGCTGATTTAGCAGAGGGACTGGTAGGGTTACAGTCTTTACCCTTGTGGCATGGTTTGAATGTATACCATAGCTTGATTACCCTGAAGAAGACCCTAGACCTGATTAGATTCGAAGAGTGGTCTAGTCCTGTTGGTAATGGAATGAGTTCAGGTGATTCATTGCAACTCGCCAGTTGACCAACATCCTGTTATATTCCACATAGGTACCCTATATAGGCACAGGTAACATCGCAACCTTTCACCTACATCCTTCACTACATTACATGTTATGTTAAAATGTATTTCTAGAGCGCACGTTCACCAGGCGGTTTCTTGGCGCTAGGAGAGGACTGTGGCGGTTGCATAGTAGTATGAGTTTATCAATTATAGGCCTGGGTGAATAGCCAGGTCTTAAGTAATTTCCTGAACTTCATGTAAGAATCGGCATTACGCAGATTAGAGGGGAGGGAGTTCCAGAACTGAGGGGCCAAGGTCGTGTATCTGAGACCTCCATGTTTCTTACGTTTGAAGGTTTGGGGGGGACGGTAAGTTTTTTTGTTTTTTTTAGAGGAACGTAGATTGCGAGAGGGGATGTACCGATGTATATTGGAGGCAATGAAGGCGGGCCCGCGTCCTGATAGGGCTTTATGGATGGTACAGCCCAGTTTAACTAGGGAGCGTTGAGGTAGGGGGAGCCAATGAAGGCTTCTCAACAGCGGGCTCACATGCTGGTGTTTAGGTTGACCAAAAAGGAGTCTAGCTGCATGATTCTGGACTAGTTGCAGCCGGTGTAACTGGTATGCCGGTATATAGGGAATTTGCGTAATCAATACGCGAAGTGACCAGGGCCACAACCACTTGGGTCAGAGCTGCGGTGGAAAGGAATCTGCTGATTTTCCGAATTCTTTGGAGATGGAAAAAACACGCAGAGACCACGGAGCTGATCTGAGCCTTCATAGTTAGATCGCTGCTGATGACAATTCCCAAGCTTTTTACTGAGCTAGCTGGGAGGGGGTGGCTCCCTAGTAGTGGTGGCCAAAAGTTGGAGTTCCAGGGGTTGGCCAGACCACCAGTAAGGATCAGCTCAGTTTTGTCTGGATTTAGCTTGAGCTGGTTAGTGTTCATCCAGTCACTGATGAAGGTCATGGTGGATTGAAAGCTGGACACAGATGCTGCAGAGGAATCGATGTTGAATATCAGCTGGAGGTCGTCTGCATAATTAAAGACTACGACCTCTCTTTTTCGCAGGGCTGAGACCAGAGGAAAAATATACAGATTGAAAAATAAGGGTGATGGGGAGGAGCCCTGCGGAACTCCACAGGATAATTTCTTTTCCTCTGCCCTAAAGCTAGCCAATCGCACCGATTGAGAACGGTTGCTGAGAAAGGAGATGATCCATTTCAAGGGGACGCCCTGGATCCCTGCCGACACGGTCGATCAAGAGTTGATGATCGACATACATAACGGTTCTTAGGCACTGACCTTTTACCTAGATATGACATTGCATTCAGAACGCGGGACTTTCCCTTGGTTCGATTCTCATACATTATGCATGAGGCTTCTTGGAAGCACAGCAGGACTAACAGTAGGATTACCATCTCCTGTATAATATCTTTGTATAAAGTTCAGGCCCAACGTCATCCTTTAGGCCGACACAGTAACACAGCAAGGTAGGACCCCCTGGGGAAACCTATGGGTATATATACAACACATCTTGCTTAGGAAGATAGAGGAGACCATGACTTCCCGGCTGACACACTGACCAGAGACACTGAGGTTCCTGCATGCAGATGCTCCAGCTAACATCCCTCGCGGGGTGTCCAACTCGACCAGGACAGAGTCCCACATTCTCTAAACTCTCAGGTAATGGGGTGGACTAGATCCTAGAGGGATTCTTGGCATAACACCTACACAGATGCTAGGTACATTTAGGTACATCTAGGTAGGGAGACATCGTAGAAGTACGCACTTTTTATCATATGTTTTATGTACTTGTATATTTTCATGATTTCTGCAAGATGGTAGTACTATACCATCCCTTTACTTTCGTAATATTGCTAATCATATATCTCTGCTACTGTCTAATAGTGGTTGCAGCTCATCTATTCTACACTAGAATAACAAATGTTCAATAAATACTTATTGAAATGCCCAGCCTGTTTATTCTGTGTAACTCTCTGAGACAAACTAAGTGAGCACGAGTGACTCAGCGAAAGGTAGTATATTATTTCCACGATTCTGAAGGATCAGGGTTGTCGTGTTCTGAGGTTGCCAAGAACTATTCTCTCCCCGATAAGAGGAGACTCTAGTGGCACTGTGAGCTAGCTAATACAGACAGGCTAACGTCCGGTGGGGGTGCACGGAATCCATCCGCCACCAATTCCACAGTTTGTTATCCAAACTGGCAGATCCTGTATAGGTAATATAGGAACTACACGACATGGCGCCGCCAATGTTGGTTGGGTACTTATTTAACAGTAGAATCTGAGTAGTTCAGTTGTGCTATTCTCTGAGACCCCTACTCACAAAACACCAGAGACGTCTGGAGTGGGTGGGCACAAACTCCGCCACAGCTGAGTAGGCTAAAAAAATCCTATTTATTGGCTGTTGGTTAATCAAGCTTGAAGGACACATTGTTCCAAATATTGTGTAAAACGCCGTATCTTGGTTCCCTTGAAAAGTTATTTAGTGTACTAAAAACAATGACTAACATAGAATTAGACCCACTGCTACAAGCACTGCCCCTCACAAATGGTGAGGAAGATGCAGACGCAATACAAATTGCACCCAACTTTAGAAATACAGTCACCCTGAAACTACTTGCGCATGGTTTATCAGATAGGGGTGGCATAGTAGCTTTCGTGATTGAGGCACACAAATCAAACAGAACAGAGATATTTTATTCCTGGGTTACATTCCCAGCAGCAAATGCAAGAACAAAAACATTTCACTCCTACACGGAAGGAGATGCACCAGCGGAATATTATCCGTTCGAGGATATTGATGTTCCGCTCACATACCAGGAACATTTATACTGGTTTAAAGGCGCCCTAGCCCACATAAGAAGAGTAAGACTCGGACCACTCGGAAGAGAAGGGGCAACATGGCCAATATTAGCGGCCTACACACCACATCCTGACATTGACACAATGCCACCAGGAGACTTACTCATAGAACATAAAGATTTAATCAAAATCTATAGGAACTTGACGCAATTCGTCATGAGGACACTTGCAGTCCAACCAGCAATAGTTGCAACAAATGGAACTCAAATTCAGGGTACAGCAACTAAAATGACACCACAAACATTACACGCAGTAATGGGTAAAATGCCCACAAAACGTGAACAAATGCCATTCTGGGTAGCTCAGAAAATAACGCAGCTAGAGGCAGTATTCCCGAATACTACCCTGTATGAAAAACACAGAATGCTAACAATCTGCTTGCCCATGCGGATAACACCACAATTGGAGGATTGTTCCTCTTGGGCTACAGTCTTTGCTGCCATATATACAAGAACTCATGGTATCCCGTCATTAGCCGTAGTACCTGATGTATTGAAACAGATACAAAATGAGTACGGAGCAGAGCCTGCCCTAAACTTAGGGATGAAGTTACTGGGTAACTATGCCCAGGTATCAGCCATAATACTAGCTAACATTAAGGGGGAAGCAGCTTCAGTGGCCATCCGCCAACGCCTAAGGGAGTTCAGTCCTTTAGAACAGGAACACGAACTACCAAAAATAATTGAAACTGCATATGCAGAATCAGGCAGAGACAGTTTGGGTGGGAAAGCTTTAAAACCACAACTGATGGGCAGTCCTGAAAAGGACACTTCCAAGCAGATACCTGCTTCAACTAAGAAGAAGTGGGGCAACATTTTTTTTTTTTTTAAAGGAAACGGATCTCAATCCGAAAAGAGGTGTAACCTCCGGAATAGGGATAATATTAGGAAACCTGACAGGTATCAGGATACTTATACACGTTCCTCTCGTTCCTTTCAGGGTTCATTGAAAAACCCTGAGAGGCAAGGACGGTCAGAAAGGCAAGAAGAGCGTACAAAGTCCAGAGACCAGCAGCACGCTTAGGATTACACTTCTAAAAATGATGAAAAACCAAAGCAAAAGCCAAAGTTCAAAAAGAAGAAGGTTGCAGGTCTAAAGATCAGACATGCCCAGAATTCTGAGGACTCGACTACTGAACGGGGAATGGGCTATGACGATGCTAGACAGTGCGGCAGAAGTAACAATAGCTCGCCAGAACCTGAAGGAATTTCTGGTGACAGCGGACTTGAATGATTAGATCACGGTAGAAACACCCGATACTAGGGAAAGTGTCCCACATAAAGTATATAAAATAACGCTCCAAATGGAGGTGGACAAATGTAGGTCTCTTTTGGGAGTACCTGACGTTTGGCTATGATATTTTATTAGCTGAACAAGATTGGCTGCCAGCATTCATCATGGATTGCCCTGAAGGAGAAACGGTAATTCTTCCGGCTTTCTCAGACCATATTCCCAGGCATTTACAACACACTTATGCGCAGGAGTGGGCAGTAGCCCAGGCTCCGGCATTATACAAAAATCATGTTGGATGGGATGAGGATTCAACCCACCACATAATTCCTTTAAAAAATACTCCCAACTGCACAGAGGCAGTATACAATAAAGCAAGAAGCTAAAAAACAGGTCGGGGAGTACTTGGATCAACTTGAATACCAAGGGGTGATTGAAACTTACACCTCACCAATGAACAATCCTTTGTTTCCTGTCATGAAACCTAACAATTCATGTCGTCTAGTTTTAGATTACAGACATTTTAAACACTTGCACTAAGACATTTGCAGTCCAAAATGCACACAGTGCCTCATTAATGAATAACACTGTGCGGAAAAAATATAAAACACTTGATATCTCAAATGGATTCTTCTGCCAAAATATAGCGCCTGAAAGCAAGTATCTAACAGCAGCCTTTTCAGCGCTAGGGACACAGCGTCAATTTTGTCGACTCCCCCAGGGGTATAAGAACAGCCCGGGGTTGTTTTCGGCCAGAGTAACTGAGTTACTTCAAAAATTGGATGAAGAGGCATTGTCCTATGTGGATGATATTTATCTAATTGACGATGACCTAGAGGAGCACTTGAACATAGTGAATACCATTATTTTGGGATTTGCATCTGAGGGCTACAAATTCAACTTTAAAAAATCAAAAATTGCCCACCTCAGTGTCCTGTTTTTAGGATATGAGCTTTCAAGTGAAGGAAAAAGCCTAGCAGCCAATTTTTAAAGAAAACTGCGCTCTTCCAACCTCCAAAATCATTGAAAAATTTACAGTCAATTATGGGATTCCTAAATGTTGGTAGAACTTACATTTTGGATTACGCAGAAAGAGTAAAATCTTTCTACGTTTTAATAAAACCTGATTTTTCAGTAAAACAATGGACACAGGAACATACAGATACACTTCGTTCCTTACAAACTGACATGATAGCTTCCAAACACTTACAGACATGCGCAAACGTACGGAACCTGGTGATCCAGTAAGTTGCGGGTCAATCTGGGTACACCTATCTAACATATAATGAAGGTGAAACAGTACCAATTGCATACAAATCACATTTGTACACAAATGCTGAGATGCGCTTCGCATCTACAAAAAAGATTCTAACAGCAGTACAGACTGCTGTAGTAAGAGAAAGAGCACTAGCTCAGGGGAAACGAATAATAGTAGTGACTAAGGTTCCAGCCTTAGAGGCTGCGACAAAGGCAAGCGTTCCTAATGCTAAAGCTTTACATCCGAGATGGATACAATGGGCTAATTCTCTCACTGCAACAGATGTAGAATACAGGTACGACCCAAATTTAAAGACACAAGCATTCCTGCAATAGGAACAAGAATATCCTCTTCCAAACGAAATAATGCCTCTAGATCAGTATGAATATATCATTTACACTGACGGATCAGCACAACCGGCCATACGGAATAAGCAACAATATAGCGCAGAATGTGCAATCGTTAAAGGTCGCATGTGGGATGGAAAGTTCCATCCAAGTTGCACAAAAATGCAATCTCAAGGAGACTGCACAGCACAGCTGGCAGAATTAAAAGCCCTAATACTGGCACTAGTGAATACGGATCGAGAATTCCCCCCACACTAATTGTGTGCGATTCCTTTTACTGTGTGCAGTCTTATAATGAATATTTGCAGTACTGGGTTCAAAAAGGGTTCAAAGATGCAAAAGGTGGCACAATTAAGCATAAAATGCTATGGGAACAGGTAGTGGAGTTGAAAACCGAACTACCAAGAGCTCACGTGATACATACACTGAGTCATCAGCGTGATGGCCTTCACGTTGAAGGGAATTCATTTGCTGATGAAGCCGCAAAGGGGGCTGTACGCACTGCTTCTGTAGCTGCATTCACTCGTTCTAAAACGAGAACAGACGGTGAGATTATGGTAGCTATTAATGCAACCCGCAAAAACAGTGGAGCAGTACCAAAAAGGTTTCCACTCGAGTACTCCTACAAGTTAGATGCCAATAACATTCCATTTGCTCAGATTCCTGGAGTGGGGGATAGAGTAATTCCAAACATGGATCGTAGGTTAGGTTTAATTCTAGCAGCACACGAAGGAATGGGTTCTGTACATGCAGGAGCAGCGGCAACAGTTTCTTTTCTGAAACAAAGCTATTGGTGGCCTGGATTAACAAAGCAGACCAAAGACTTCGTCTTAAACTGCGATATCTGTCAACAGATAAATGGAGCCGCCGTAGCTCGCCCAGCACAGGTCCCATTATTAGACAGCATCAGACTGACCATTCGCGTGCACTTACCTGGACCACTGCGGCCCCTTAAAATGTGATGGGGCTTACAAGTATATCATGGTTGCAGTGAATTCCTGCTAGAGATTCCTATGGGTGTGGCCCCAGCGCTCGGCTGACGCTCTAACTGTTATAAAAGATTTGCGAGTCTTTATAGGGACATACGCAATTGGCACATTACATTCTGACCAGTGCCCTTGCGTTTAGCTCTCGGGCTTACAAGGAGGCCATGCGAAGATTGGGTGTAGCATTGCGGTACTCATCTCCGTAACATCCAGAGGGAAATTCGGTAGTGGAGAGAAAAAACCGAGACTTAAAGCAATCTTTAACAGCTAGATTATTAGGCAGGGTGAAAGTTGGGTAAAACATCTGTATGAGTCCAGCGTGCTCTTAACAATATGCCAAGAAGTTCTCTAGGGGGGGTCACTCCATACGAGGTCCTATTGGGGACAAGAATGTGGGTACCTGATCTTGATTGTGAAGGCACAGTGGCGGATGAAAAGCCCTTTGACATCCATGATCGTTTGGCTGTTTTACAGGATCTAAATGAATCCAGGACACAACGAAGTAATGTCCACCTGAAGCAGACCGCCACTGGGGAAGTCAAATCAGTCACGGCAAGGCCTGTCTGGATCCCAAAAGTTGGGGATCTGGTCAGAAAGAAAATAGCGGACAAAAAAGAATTTGGGCCATCATACAGAAAACCTGTACCGGTCCTAGCAGTTGAAGGAACAAGAACTCTACTTCTGCCGCCTCTTGCCGGAAAAAAGGAGAAAAGATTTGTCTCAATTGACCTAATCAAAGCACACTATGTGGCCGATACTAAGCAGTAGGCCACGTGGACTCCAAAGTAGCAGACGCCCTCCTCTCGCTACAATCCAAGAAGTTCAAACGGAAAGACTCATCACGTTCGAAGAGCCTCCAACACGGAATGAAGGACTAAGCAACAATGCTATGGAACTCATTCCCCTTGAACCTGAAGCTCAACTTCAAAATCAAAGACAAATTGCAATTAGACCAAATACAGATGTCTACGTCAACATGCCTCGACGAGCAAACCACGATTTCTACAAATCCTGATGCAATACCAACAATTGATCGAACTGCTTCTGGCTACTTCATAAACTTTGATACGTTTTCTTTGGATCCAAGCGAACCGGAAACGACGCCAGCCAAAAAATCACGCAAACAGCAAGTTACAGACTTTATGCACTTTCTTAAAGACTTACCTGGTGTCACCCTGGATAGAACTATGGATAATCACCGGGATACTTTTCTTTCTTTTCTGGGTAGGCTTGGTAATAGTTTTTAGTATGCTTGTTAATGGAAAATACATTCGACAAAGCTCTGCAGCCCAAAAGGTGAACTTACTTTTAAAACCACACCAATCATCTCATCGAGAACAAAGAGACTTGTCATCAGTGAATATTACAGCAGTTCCTATACCTGATGGTATAGTTTGGGACAAGGTTGATTTAGATACATTTGGTCCGACTGAAATTTTAAGAATTCCACATTTATTTAAAATATCATTAAGTGATATCATTACCTCCAGTACATTTTCCGATGATTGGGATTTTGAAACTGTTAACATGTTATCTGATTTGGAAAAATCTGCTGCGTTTTCTAATAGTGAAACATTGGAAGACACATCAGATTTCGAGACTATGTATTGTTATCAACATTATGGTCATCACATTTTGCATAAACCTGCAAATCCTAGAAATGTGTTCACATACCACCAGTGAGAACATTGTCCAACACCACCGAAAGGTAGATCAAAAACATTTACCCAGAAGTTTCCATATTTTTCGGGGTTTAATATGTCTGACCCAGCCTCAGATTATTATAGGGTTGCACCAACATCAGCACAAAAAAATATGTTAACAAACACCAAACAGATTTACTCTGCTGCTTTTATTGCCCAGTTGTCTGACCAAGGTTTCGACTTATGGAAAGACACCATAGACTTAAAATCGGTGTGGGGCACTAGAGAATGGCAAGTTCAGGGAACAGAAGCTTTGTTTTAGAGCATGCCTCATCCCTCAACAAATCATGTTTTTGAACGAGACAGTGCAACAGACGTCTTGCCTTGGACTAGCTAAGAGCAAAGACTTGAACACACCTCGGGTGTCGACTCCATCACACACCGAGGGCAACATAACATCACAGGAAGAAATTACAGTAGATGACATTATACAATACAACAGATCAGACCCCAAATAGAAAAAAATGGTTGATTTGGCACACAGACACTAATAGTTGTCAAGCAAGATTCATGGGTAAAACCGAAGGGTTTAGTATCCATAGGCCAGATCCACGTTATGTACAAAGACAACATCCAGGGGTAGTGACATCCTACAGTGTTGGGAAGTTGTGCCTTGATTGGCTAAAACCTCAACACTCACACAGGTGAAACAACACTTATCCTTACTGTCACAGGATGTGGATCTTAGGGATTTTCTAATGGGTCCCAGGAAGCCACGTCCAAAACGTTTCTATTATGCTGTCTACAATGAAATTTGGAAAATATCCCAACAAGAGGCCGCAGAGAGGTTACGGGAAATAGACTGTATAAACCTAGAAAAATCTCTAGCAGTGGTAGACAATGGGTTAACTACATTGACCTCCAGGATATATTCCTTAGGCAACATTGTGTCTTCTGCGATAGACATACTAGAACAAGATTTGGCCATATTACAACACGGGCAATCACAGTTACGTTCTATTATGTTGTTAAGCTGGACGCTGCAATCTTTGCGTGCAGGCTACGTGCCTTGGCGTTATATCAACAGTACGTCTCTGTTTTCTGAATACAATCTAACAGATAAACAGATTGAAATGGCACAAAGGGGAGCAAAATATACAATGCTGCATATCGAAAAACTGGATAGATTACCATTCACAGTGGCAGAATCACCGTCTACAGAATGGCTAATCCATGGCCACATAACTCTACCGGTCACTACTTTTCAGTTTCAATATTGCCTTGAACAAAAGCAGGCAGGCAGATATGAAGAAATGGGTAAGGAATACATTATGGAATCTTGGGAATTACCATACAGATTTCGATGCCGGAGTGGGGATCGAGAAGTGTTTCTGAGCGGTACAAACTGCGAGAATGCTTTAAGTGGATCACTCATATGCCAGGATATTATGTTGCACGGAGCTTGTAATGGTTCTGTAGCAAACCTGTCCTGTCCTTTGAAGGGTGCCCCAGCTGCAGTGATTACTCCAGCGTTCAGGCTACTTTCAAATGGGAGTTACTTGATGCTGTGGCATGCTCCCGGGCATCGCATATCTGGTAACAGTGAGCTCCAGGGTTACTTGTTGTATTCAAGTATTGTTTCCACCGACACATACAGTCAGGGAGGCGCCGTTATGGCCTTCACTGAATGTTTCCTTAATATGGTTTGATACTCTAAGCAGAATGAAAGCCATGCTTCTACAGTAGTCTGTGCCCTTAACCTCCGCTCGAGACTTTTGATCTCCAGATCGCAAGGTCTTCGGCAGAGATACAGGCGCTCATTCATACTAACTGCCCTTTCCATTTCGCAGAAATGGTGAATCGTATCTTTAACATGTCTGATACGACAGGCATTGTCCACCTATTTAAGACCATAGGTTCTGGACACCTTTCAGACGGTACTTGGAGTTATATCAAACTTCATACACTCCATATTCGGCAGCATCTTTGGAGGACTTCCGCTGATCCTGTTTCTAATAGCAGGTTTCCTGATTGTTTTCTATTTGCTACGCAATGGACGTCCCAATCACCAAGGCGATGGAGAGAACACTCCTGGAGCATAAATACCGTGACCGCATGGTACAACTTCTAGGCACGCCTCGCCTAAGAGAACTAAGTGAATCTTGTCATTTCGACCGGTCTGGATAGACTGCATCTTACCTGTCCTCCGATGCCTGTTTTGCGGAGAAGAATGCGTGTTAGACTTTTGTTTGACACTACCATCATGTGCGCCACCGGACGTGAATGCTTAACTGGACCCGATAACGGCCCATGTTCTGCAGTGTCCTCAGTGTATCCCAATGTTGATTGGCGGCATTCCTTGAGCCCCCACGGGTAGTAACAGCACCTGTTGTTATGAACATCAGCTCCTCCTCTGCCACCCAGGCTTTGGACGGCACACAGCACCGGCTGCGGACAGTGTGGAACATCTGTGTTCAATTGACGTGCTCTGCGAGGTGCTACAGGGGCAGTCTACTGCGGAAGCAAGCAACGAAAATGTTGCGTCTACCAGCCAGGACACACAAACATTTGAACTCATTTGGCTCGTCGTGTGCTGGAAAAAATTCGCCCTTTTCTAAACAAGCTCAAATTTGGAACTTTGAAACTAAATTGACTTTACTTTCATTTTTGGGCATACATGGCTTTTTTAATGCTTGTAGTAGTGCGAACTATAATCACTGACACTTTTAGAACTAGAAACATTTTTCTTTTTACATTTTTAAAGTTTGTAGATTTTTTTTTTAGAATTGTTTAAACATTTTAGCTAAAGAAATGTTTTTATAAACTTTGTGTGTACCACTATCTAGTCATGTTAGTAGTACAGTAATAGGTTACATATGTCGTCCATTCGGAAGAGGAGTGGGTGTTATATTCCATATAGGTACCTTGTATAGGCGCAGGTAACATCGCAACCTTTCACCTACTTCCTTCCCTACATTACATACATAATGGTTCTTAGGCACTGACCTTTTACCTAGATATGACATTACATTCAGAACGCGGGATTTTCCCTGGTTCGATTCTCGTACATTATGCATGAGGCTTCTTGGAAGCACAGCAGGACTAACAGTAGGATTACCATCTCCTGTATAATATCTCTGTATAAAGTTCAGGCCCAACGTCATCCTTTAGGCCGACACAGTAACACAGCAAGGTAGGACCCCTGGGGAGACCTATGGCTTTATATACAACACATCTTGCTTAGGGAGATAGAGGAGACCGTGACTGCCCGGCTGACACACTGACCAGAGACACCGAGGTTCCTGCATGCAGATGCTCCAGCTAGCAGTGGTCTAACATCCCTCACGGGGTGTCCAACTCGAGACCAGGACGGGGTCCCACATTCTCTAAACTCTCAGGTAATGGGGTGGACTAGATCCTAGAGGGATTCTTGGCATAACACCTACACAGATGCTAGGTACATTTAGGTACATCTAGTTAGGGAGACATCGTAGGAGTACGCACTTTTTATCATGTGTTTTATGTACTTGTATATATTCATGATTTCTGCAAGATGGTAGAACTATACCATCCCTTTACTTTCGTAGTATTGCTAATCATATATCTCTGCTACTGTCTAATGGTTGTTGCAGCTCATCTATTCTACACTAGAATAACAACTGTTCAATAAATACTTATTGAAATGCCCAGCCTGTTTATTCTGTGTAACTCTTTTTTTTTTTTTTTTTTTTTGTATACACGACAATCCTTCTGTTTTTAACCATACCAGAGTTACTCACCAAATAAAGGAATCCCTCGAGTATACCTCTAGGTATATTTTAAATCTTTTCTTCTTACCCACAAAAAACAGACCTAGTACCTTGTCCTGATCATATATTTATAAGAACTCCCAGGGGGAGACTAGCTTCCTTTGGTTGAGTCCGCAGGAGTGGCATTGTTCCTACCCCGGTGTGAGAGGTCGTCAAATGATGAAGCATGCCTCGATAAGTTAAGGGTGAGACGACCTCTCAAATCTTTTGATGACCCACTCTGGAATAAAACCAAATAAACACTAAGGGCCTGATTACGATGTTGGGCTGACTTAAGTCCGCCCGACACTGTCTCGGACCTGGGACCGACGGTCTGCCGATCGGCGGTCTCGACCGGCTAATTGCAAGCTCCCATTGAGAAATGGGAGGTGTTGTTCATCCCTGCACCCCATGGCAGGCACCTCAAGGTGCCTACCACAATGTGCAGGGATCAACAGGAGGGCACCATAGGTGCCCCCTCTGGCCCCAACCGGAGGCCACACACACAAGGGGGCCCTGCTTGGGGCCCCCAAAGAAGCTTTCCGACATGGTTTCCATGTCGGACAGGCCGGCATGGAAACCATGTTGGAAACCCTGCATCGTAATCCCAAGGGAGAAAAGGCCCGCCCTTTGGGATTACGAGCGGGATCTCACTGGCCGACGGGCTCCTTGAGCCTGTCGGAAACCAGCCGGAATAACCAGCCGGTTTACTTTCTGACTGCCAGCATTGTAATGCGGCTGTTGGAAAGTAAACCACGCGGCCGATTACGATGCATCCTGGAACAGGCCGCATCGTAATCGGCCCCTATGTCTGTGGAGACTTAAAAACCCTCAAGTGACCCTATTTGTGCTGTAGAAATTTTTGGAGGATACACTTGAGGTCGAACCTCCTTTACTCTCCCATAAGTGATTCATAGCGATGGGTTACCCTTTTACTGTAATCATCTCATTTTTTGGAAGTCCTTTTGACCAGAACTAAGACACAGCATATGACCCATAGCCGTCTAAACAGGTATGTGCAAATCATATTGTGGTGAACAACTTTTCATTGAAAAAGTGTTTGTGTTTAAACTCTGTTACATTGTATCCTTTACTTGAAACTGAAATAGTTTGGGGACGGGTTGGGGAGGTGTTGAGCATCACCATCTTGGCGTTACTGAGTTGTGTGCCAAACGGAGGCCTGACGTCGGAGATGTCCACCTTTACAGAGACAGATTATTTATTGTTTGGGACGGCTCGTGCCTTAAAGAGAGGGGGAATCTGAGAGCTGCTTATGCTGTTTTCACCCTAGAGGGTGTAGTGGAAGCCTCCTGATAGCGTGATGTGACCTCTGCCCAAATGGCTGAACTAGTCGCTCTTACTAGAGCTTGCAGTGTTTCAGGCCAATTAAAGAGTTACCTGTCATACTGATAGTCAGTATGGCTTCAATGTGGTCCATGACTTTGAATATTTATGGTCACAAAGAATATTTGACATCTTCTGAATCTCTTATCTGTAACAGGCAATATGTCATATGGCTGTTTGAGGCCTTACAAATGCATATAGAAATGGCTGTTTTGACCTGCACAGCACACAGGAGTGGAAATGTCACTGCCGAAAATTGGTATGCTGACAAAGTTGCCCGATGTTGCATTTATGGGTCTTGTGCTTTTAATGGGGAATATTCAAATCATTCTGCAAGTGAGTCCACTATGAATCTGATGTTAACCATTGCTGATATGTGGGAGGAAGTCAAGACTACAAAGTGTCACCAGAGAGTGAACCGCAGGGATGGGTCAGAGCCGGTTGTGTAGAGGAGGAGGATGAGATCTGGGTTTCTGGAGATAAAAGGCATGTGTTACCAGACAGTTTGTAGTCATCCATGGTGAGACATATTCATGCTCCTGGACACTTGAGGAGAGACGTGATGATAGTTGTTTAAGCAGAATTGGTTTGACCCATGTTTCAGGGTAATGTCTAAGAATCATTGTTATTGCTGTGAGGCATGCCAACAGTTGAATGTAGGGAGGAGGACACCAGTAACGCGGAGTCATGTAGGCAGATCAGGAAGTCCTATTAAGTGCATGCAGTTAGACTTTATTGTAATGCCCATGTGCAATGGGCTACGATACATTTCAGTTGTGGTGTGCATCTTCTCTCGCTTGGGTGGAGGCGTACCTGACCAGGAGAAATGACAATCTTGCTGTAGTCAAGCTATTGTTGCGTGAATTGATTCCCGGTTTCTCTTGAGTCAGAACATGGAACTCATTTCAATAATTAGGTCCTGAGAAGTTTATGTGTAGCCTTACAGGTGTAGTGGAGTCTGCGTTGTAGTTACTGGCATGAAGCAACCAGGATCGTGGAACAGATCAAAGGGACGCTAAAGTCCCATCTTGCCAAAGTGTGTGCGTTTACAACTCTTAGGTGGCTGGATGCTTTACCACTGGTAATGATGAGTCTCCGGAGTACCGTTGATCGCAGAACAGGATTGTTATTGCATCAAATCCTCATGGGAAGAGCCATGAGGCTTCCTGCTGTGCCTGCTAATGAGCTTGTGAATATGTCAGATGATCTGGTTCTCGACTACTGCAAAGGACTGGGTGATGTGGTGTGTTCTGTCTCTCACCAGGTCGTAGCAGCAACTGCCTTTCTGAGCCAGGACCAGTGCCATGACCTCCGGTCTTGAGACTGCATCTTGGTGAAAAAAACTAGTCAGGAAGTCATGCATGGAACCCCATTGGCATGGCCCCTTCCAGGGGAAACTGGTCACCAACACAGCAACCAAATGTGGTGGCTTGCTTAACTGGGCGCACGCCTCCCACACACATGTGAGACACAGTAGTGAAGAAGTGGTGTCAATGACCACTAATTTGCGAATTAAGGATTCTGATCACCCGGAGGAGCAGAGGAGGGAGTAGAATGCAGCCACATGTCTCAAAGTCAACAAGAACCTCAAAGTCGAGAAGTGTTTCAAAGTCAAATTGAGGCAAGTGCTAATCCTGTGGTGAATGACCCAGTGAAACAGTGAATGATAGCTGTGATCCAGATGAGGAACCGAGCAATGTGACCAGTGGTGACTTCAAACAGAAGGGTGGCCAAGAAGTTGTGACAGACTGAGAGCTATGTGTCTGCAGAATGCACCTCACAGACTGAACCATCAGCCAGTAGTCCGAAGATCAAAGGTAACTACGGTACCTAGTTGAAGGTACTCGGCTCCTGAGTGGAAATTCTTTGCTAAAACTGAGCTAGATCTGATCTTTTATGACCAGGATGGTCAAAGAACAGTGCCTAGACAGGTGTATGTGTGTGTATATGTATATGTATATGTATATATATATATAATTGCCAACTCGTTGCTTGCTGCACACCGTCGCACTCCTGAACAGAGGGCGCGTCGTCGCCACGGACCCACCAAGCCCGGTCCGATTAATTTTCACTTCTCCTCACATAAGGAAATGACGACGCCGTGTTCTGGCCAAAATTATACTTTAATGCCGGCTAAATTGCCGGCATTAAAGTATAATTTTGGCCAGAACACGGCGTCGTCATTTCCTTATGTGAGAAGTGAAAATATATATAATTTTCCTTCTCTTCTGGAACATTGTCACTACAAATTAACTGTACCATGAACTGAACTTTAACGAATTCGGAAATTACCTAGGGCCAAAACTTCTGCAGAATTTTAGATGACGATAAAGTGAGATTAGAGATGATTCGAAGATGAATGTACATACATTTACTTGTTTGACACAGCAAAGTTTTGCACAAGAAGAATCAATATGTAGTAGTAATTCTCTACTTTCAGCTGTATATTTTTCTAAGGTCTGACTGTAAGGAAACAGTGGCGATCCTTTCGAAGAATCAATTTAGAGTATTGGTGGCTATGGCGTTGAATGTCATTATCCTTGTCATGATTTGTCTCCTACTATGTTTAATTTTCCCTGCAGAAACTAGTCCTGTCCAATCTAATCCAAAGCCTACACCTAGAACCTCCGCTTTGGTACAGCAGCATACATTTGATTTCCAGATTTTGCATAAGGATGCTTCAGAGGGATAGTTCTCTGCTAATGTATTTTTCAAACTGTTGTATGAGCACAGTCGCATAATGCAGGCTAAGGACTGCTATGTCAGCACTCGTTTGCCCTAGTCTGTGGAGGAAGGTATGAGCTAACACAATTCCCTTACCTATGACATTTCATGTAGTACAATTCTTAGTTTGCTGTACCACCAAGGTAATTTCGAATATTATGTCTCAAATTAAGATGTTTTTTTTAAAAAAGTCTTGAAGAGCTTATATATAAATAGTTGAATCCTCGCTGTAATGGAAAGAACATGGATACAGTGTGGCACTTCTTCTTTAGTTCCCAAATTAAGCTTGATGCTGCTCGTGCCCATAGACAAAACTTAACTTGTCTGTTGAGTCCAATTGAAAAGAAACTCATAGATGATATGGATGATAGGAGAGCAGAGATTGAAAAGAGAAAATTAAGTTTGAGGGATCATGCGAAAGATGGGGAAAGGAAGAAGTTAAATACAAAACACATAGATTATCAGCCAATGGGGTTGAGCCAATGTGCTCATAAGTTTGAAGTTCTGGGTTATCCAGACTAGATATTTGCAGGTAAGGATCCTGTCATTCCTGAAGTATATTATGTGTGGGGAAAGAATGCTTATTTTAAACTTCCAAGCAATTGGGTGGGAACTTGATATTTTGCATTAGTATTTTATATTATATATATATATATATATATATATATATATATATATATATATATATATATATATATATATATTCACTGAAAAAACCTTAGGTTTTAGGGACAGTTATAGTTACTTGGACATTGCACTCGTAAAAAACCCGTGAAATTCCCCCGTTATAGTTAGTTCAGCTAACTATAACTCGCGCCCGCAATGCACTGCTGATGACGTCACATATTACATCACTCATGACATGGTCAGTGACATCACTGATGACATCACTGATGACATCTCAAATGACATCACTGATGACATCATCCAGTGACTGTGTGTTTCTGTAAAGTTTAAATATTTTTAATATATATAGGAAAAGACGTATTGAAGAATGAGTGGGTGTGTAAGTGTCTGTATGGATGATTTAGTAGGTGCGTGACTGACTCTATAAGTGAGTGATTTAACGTATCTTACTGAATGCATGGGTTAGTGACTAAACTGGGTGAATGTCTGTATCCGTCGGTCTGTTGCTGTGTAAGTGGCTGCATGGGTTTGTGAATAGCTACATGAGTGTCTATATGAGTTATTGATTGGTTGTCTGAGTATCTGTATGGGTGCCTGAGTGTTTGTGTGGGTGGGGTGTGTGCGACTCTGTGCATAGATGTGTGAGTGGGTGATTCACTGGGTGGATGGTTTCAAGAGTGCATCTGTGATAGACTGTATGGGTGGGTAAGTGTGTGTAAGAGTGTGTTAGTGAGTGAATGTATGTCCCAGTGGTACATGTGTGAGTAACTACATATGTGAAAGGCAGTATATATGTGTGTTGGAGTATATAAATAGCTATAAGCGAGAGTGAGTGATTGTGATAGTGGCTGTATGGATGAGTGTGTGCTTGTATCAGTGATTGTATAAGAGCGTAACAATGTGCTAGTATTTGTATGATTAAGTGAGCTGGTGTGTGTATAACTGTATAGGTGAGTAAATGGCAGTGTGTTTAATTATTTGCATGACTGACTAGGTGTGTGAGTACCTCTATGGATGAGTGGCGGTGTTTGAGTGTCTATATAGGAGTAAGAGTGCATATGATAGTCCTGTACTGAGTGACCATAAGTATGAGTGACTGTACGGGTGAGTGAGTGGATGTGTGTGTGTAGACCTAAGAATCAGTGAGTGGGTATGTAGTTATTGGTGTTGGAGTGTCTATGGTTTTGCGAATGGCAGTCTGTAATTTAGAGTGGGTGTATCAAAGGTTATATTAGGGTGTGAGGAGGTGCATCAGATTATCACGTGGATGATGTCATCAGTGATGTCATTTGAGATGTCATCAGTGATGTCACTGACCATGTCATGAGTGATGTAATATGTGACGTCATCAGCAGTGCATTGCGGGGCGCGAGTTATAGTTAGCTGAACTAACTATAACAGGGGAATTTCATGGGTTTTGTACGAGTGCAATGTCCAAGTAACTATAACTGTCCCTAAAACCTAAGGTTTTTTCAGTGAATTTCAAAGGTTTTTTAAATGCTAATTTGTAACTATAACGTGTCTGAAACCTATGGTTTTTTCAGTGAATTTCAAAGGTTTTTAAAATGCTAATTTCTAACTATAACGTGCCTGAAACCTACGGTTTTTTCAGTGAATTCCAAAGGTTTTGTAAATGACAATTTTTAAAAGTATTAATTGTTATATTTATTTTTTTCATACTGATTTACTACATATTTAGAAACAATTTTTTTTTACATATTTTATTTTTTAAATTACATTGTAATTACATTATACATTACAAAAAATACTTTCTCAGAATGAATTACTTTAGTTTAAATACTTTGCACATAGGCAATAGACTTTTAAGTACAGTAGTTACAGTTGTTGCAATGGGCAACACATTTTCAAACACAATGCAACATTCAGCTCAATGTGAATTTCTAGTTAAATGCAATTAGTTACTTTATGGATTACTTTTCTAACCACAGGACTGGATCCTAGATTCAGTCCTGGGACATCTCCTGTAAACAGTTGAGTAAAAGCGTTTTGGTTACAGTACTGATTTTTAAGGAATATTATTGTATTTTAAAAGTTGACACTTTGAAACTTTTTCTCATATAGTCACCAATGTTATCCTATGGAAGGAAATTCACTTAGCAGGTAAAAACTGTTATCGTTACTTTTTCTTACTCAGTGTTGGATCCTGGATCCAGCACTGGTGCATCTCCTGTAAACAGTTGAAAGAATGCGTTTAAGTCATACAGGCGATTTTTAAGGAATATTTGTAGTTTGTAAAAATCAACACTTTGAAACTTTTTGCTGAAAACCAGACAATGGATTCCTATGGAAGAAAATATAAGTTACTGGTAAGTACGGTTAAAATGACTTTTCAGGGTCAGTGCTGGGCTAAAAGATGCAGCACTGGGTTCTCTCCTGATAACAGGTGAGTAAATCGGAATTCGTATTTCGGCTGATTTTAGAGGAATATTTTAAAGTTCCAAAACTCCACACTTAGAAGAATTTCCAAGTGAAACCAGTCAATGTTAGCCTGTGGAAGGAAATTCAAGTTACTGGTAAGTACGGTTAGAATTACTTTTCAGGGTCAGTGCTGGGCTAAAAGGTGCAGCACTGGGTTTTCTCCTGATAACAGGTGAGTAAGTCGGAATTCGGATTTCGGCTGATTTTAGAGGAATATTTGTATGTTTCAAAAATCAACACTTAGAAACTTTTTCAGCAAAAAGCAGGCAATGATATCCTATGGAAGGAAATTCAAGTTACTGGTAAGTACGGTTAAAATTACTTTTCAGGATTAGTACTGGGCTGAAAGATGCAGCACTGAGGTCTCTCCTGATAACAGGTGAGTAAATCGGAATTTGTATTTCGGCTGATTTTAGATGAATATTTTAAAGTTCCAAAACTCCACACTTAGAAGAATTTCCAAGTGAAACCAGTCAATGTTAGCCTATGGAAGGAAATTCAAGTTACTGGTAAGTACGGTTAAAATTACTTTTCAGGACCAGTACTGGGCTGAAAGATACAGCACTGAGGTCTCTCCTGATAACAGGTGAGTAAATCAGAATTCGTATTTCGGCTGATTTTAGAGGAATATTTGTATGTTTCAAAAATCAACACTTAGAAACTTTTTCAGCAAAAAGCAGGCAATGATATCCTATGGAAGGAAATTCAAGTTACTGGTAAGTACGGTTAAAATTACTTTTCAGGACCAGTACTGGGCTGAAAGATGCAGCACTGAGGTCTCTCCTTATAACAGGTGAGTAAATCCGAATTCGTATTTCGGATGATTTTAGAAGAATATTTGCACAATGGTGAAGGAAGGGGGCGGGGCCTGAGGTGACATCTGTGCAAACGCGCCCCGTGGCGCGTTTTAAGTTGGGGGATTAAGTCCCCTTGAATCCTGAGGGTCCCTAGGGGCCAACTATCCCACCAGGAACCTCCAATATACGCCAGGGGCTGCGTTGCAGAGACGTGTAGAGAGGCCACACCCCTTTTACACCTCTCTGCAACGCAGCTCTGTGGCGCTTTCTGGATGTACCTGTTGGGCTAGTTGGCCCCAGGGACCCTCAGGATTGAAGGGGATTTAATTCCCATCTTAAAACGCGCCACGGGGCCTGTTTGCACACATGTCACCTGAAGCCCCGCCCCTCCCTTCACCACTGTGCAAACACGCCCCGTGGCGCGTTTTAAGTTGGGGGATTAAGTCCCCTTGAATCCTGAGGGTCCCCGGAGTCCAACTAGCCCACCATATACCTCCAAAAGCGCCACAGAGCTGCGTTGCAGAGAGGTGTAAAAGGGGCGTGGCCTCTGTACACCTCTCTGCAAGGCAGCCCCCTGGCGCATACTGGAGGTTCCTGGTGGGCTAGTTGGCCCCCAGGGACCCCCAGTATTCAAGGGGTATTCGTTCCCCCTCTACAAACGCGCCAGGGGGCGCGTTTGCAGAGTGGTGAAGGAAGGGGCGGGGCCTGCGGGCCGATCGTTTTTTTTTTTTTTGTTTTTTTGTCCCCTGAAGGGGGCTGTGTGGCCCCCTTCCTTTTTTCTGTTTTTGGGCCCTGGGGACCCCATCCCCCAGGGCCTTACCCCTTTTTTGTAATTAAAATTTAAAAAAACGGGAAGGGGGCCGCGTGGCCCCCTTCCCTGGGCCTGTATTGGCCCCGGGGACCCCATCCCCGGGGCATGGCCTCTATTTTTAATTTTATTCTTTGGAGGGGGCTGTGTGGCCCCCTCCTCTGGCCATTTAAGGCCCCGGGGACCCCATCCCCCGGGGCCGGCCATACCCTTTTTTTAAACTTTGGGGAGGGGGCTGCGTGGCCCCCCTCCCGGGCCACTACTTGCCCCGGGGACCCCATCCCCCGGGGCCTGGCCTCTCGTTGGGGACTGTGGGGGTCCCCAAACCCCCACAGTCCCGCCGGCTCCCCGTGTCCTACGGGAGCCGGCATTGCTTTACACATGGGGAGCAGCTAACATGCTGCTCCCCATGTGGAAAAGCAATGTGCTTTGGATATTGGAAGAGAGAGCAGGTTTCCCTGCTCTCTCTTCCAATATCCAAAGCAGTTTGCTATGACAGGACGGGAGCCGCGAGGCTCCGTCCTGTCATTGCAAACAGCAGTGTCCCGGGGTAGGCACCCCGGGACACTGCAGGAGCCGGCCCTGGGGGTGGCGGTCCCCAGGGCCACCACAGGCTCCAGGAGGGGGCCGCGCGGCCCCCTCCCTTAAATTGCACAGCCCCGGGAGGTGGTGGTCCCCGGGGCATGTGGGGGGCTGGAGCCCCCACACACCTTATTTAAATTAAAAAAGAAGCCCCGGGGGTGGCGGTCCCCGGGGCTGCGGGGGGGCAGTAGAGCCCTCCCGCACTATTTTTTCAATAAAGCCCCGGGGGTGGCGGTCCCCGGGGCTTGGGGGGCCCTTTGAGGCCCCCCACACATAAAATTAACCCCCCCCCACCATGCCCCCGGGACTTGGGCCACCCGGGGGCAAAATACAATCGAAGCGCGGGAGACCGCGCTTCGATTTTTTTTTTTTTCGGCAGGATTCGCGCACCCTGAGCGCATCCTGCCGATTTAAAAAATTTTTTTTTTTTTTTTTTTTTTTGCCCAGGGGGTCCTTGTGGGACCCCCTGAGCAAACCTAGGGGGTCAGGGTGTTTCTACCCTGCCCCCTTTGTGCGCTTTGCGCACTTGTTTCTGTCCCTCGGTTCTACCGAGGGACAAAATGGCTGCCAACATTTCCTGATTTGGAGTGTTGACAGCCAATTAGCATGCAGCTCGTGATCGGGAGGGTGCGCGAATCCGACGCGGCCATAGATATCACTATCTTTTTACTTTTGATTTTCTCAGCAACTACTGAACGGATTTACACCATTTAACAAAAAGGGTTCTTTCTGAACCAAGAACTACCTCTTTGCCAAATTTGGTGTAATTCCGTTCAGCAGTTCGGGCTGTAGCCGTGTCTAAAGTTTCCTATGGAAAATTGCATGGGGAAAACGCGTTTTGGGACCCCCCTTTTTTCTCGGCCCCCGCTTGACGAATCCCCCGAGACTTTCAGGGTAGGAGCGGACCGGAGCGGGCCATAAAGTTTGAAAATTTTGCGAAGATACGTCAACCGGCAAGAGAGTTATTTCAAATAGAATGTCGCGGATTTCCTATGGATAATAGGTTGTAACTATAACTGCTCGGGTTGAATGACAGTGTCCACTTTCGAGCTGTCCACTTGTATTTACATTACGCTGACATGTCAACTTTGAGGCAGGCTGTAGCTAATTTTTTTATCAGTTTGTGCTGCTAAGTCCTCCACGTTTTCGTTTATATTGTTGTAGCTGTGGCAGCGCTTAATTTGTATTTTAAAAAATAAATAAGCGCCGGGCCCTTCTCAGGAGTCCACTTCCACTGTCCATCGCCACTGTCAGCGCTGCCATTACAGTATCAACACAGCTATTAACCATCACACTCCTACAAGTCATTGTGACAGTTCGGACTATTTCAGGCCCCCAAATCTAAAAGAATGGCTTTTGCGGCAGGTATTAACCACTTTTAATGTATGTTGTTGTTGTGCTAGTCTTCAAAGTAGACAAACACCTCCACCATGGCAAATTGTCAGAAGTATCACGAAATCACACCCCAAATAGTGAATGGTAAACTAACACAGCGCAACAGGCATTTACTTGTTAAGGAAAATGGTGCTGATTTGCACAAAGACAGTATAGAAATAAACTAGTCGCTATCTTCTTACTCAGTAACAGTCTTTTTTTGACAAGGTTTGTGGCCCATAATATGTCTCTTTCCTGGGTTTGCTGACAACCAATGCAAAACAGCTGGCGTTGGATCAAAAGTGCCTACCTCCAGCCCATCTACTTGGATTCCCATTAAAGCAGACATGGTGTCACTTTTGAGGAACGTACGGAGCTAATTTTTTAATCGGTTCACGCTGCTAAACCCCCATTCACATATTGCTGTTGTTAAACTGATGGAAAGCACGATTTCTAAAATTGGAAGGACATGTTTAACTTCTTCTGGGTGTTTTTTCAATAGCTGAGTAATGAGGGATACTGGCTTATGCGTCATCCGATGAAAGACGTACAGTTTGAAATCTAGCCACTCTGCAGGGGCAGACTGAATTTCATCATCAGTAAGTACCTTTTTGTATTGCGTAACAAGCTCCTCAAATTCTTGATCCCCAAAACCTCTAATCTTTTCTACAGAGTCTGGCCACAAAGTAAAATCAAAAATGTTAAACAAAGAGTGCGGCTTGCCAGAGTTGTGCTTCAGAAACCCGTCATATATAAAAGAAGCAGCACTCTCTATAATCTCAGTAGTGTCTTCCTTGACACTAGTTTCATTAGAGCTGCCCTTTCTAGCAGGCATTGCCAATGTTGGTAATGGGACCCCTGCAAAATTATTCTCTTTAAAAAGCAATTGAAATTGTGTTAGTGCTTTTCCTGGCTTTGTTTTCAGCTGTATTAGCTTCTGTTGAAGCACCTCAATCCTTCTTGCAACTTCAGAAATAAGACCGTCTTCTTGTTGAAATACCTCAGACACTTGGTGAAGCAGCTCTGTAAAGTCTATCATGAAGTGCAAGAAATAAAGAAACTTCTCTGATTTCATGTCATGAAGCAATCCTTTGGCTGAATATTCATCGCTACCAGTAGCAAGGTGCTCACTGAATAAGCTCCAGGTGGTACAGAATGCAGCAGCAAGACTGATTCTTAAGATTCCTAAACATCAGTCTGCTAGAGAGGGGATCTGTACACTACATTGGCTCCCCATTAAGGAGTGCATCTCATTTAAGGTCTTAAGCACAGTATATAAGGCCATGCATAGCAAAGGCCCGTCCCAACTCAAGTCTTTGTTCCAATGGTATATTCCAGGGAGGACCTTGAGATCATCCTCACAAAACAAACTAGTCTTGCCCAGATTCCGCAGATCTAGATGGGGTGGCCGCTCCCTCTGTCGCCGCCGCCAAACTGTGGAACTCTCTCCCCTTGGCCATCGTCAACGCTAGCTCTCGGCTGGCTTTTAAGAAACTCCTGAAAACCTGGCTGTTCCCCCTCCTAAGCTGCTGTTGCGCTCTTTCCCCCTGTTTTTGTCCGCTTAGCGCCTTGACACCTTCGGGTATAGAGCGCTTTACAAATACTATCCTATCCTAAGTACTGTAGAATCCCAGTTTGTCTTAAGTGCTGTTACTGCCCTGTGCTGACTTGCTACCCATCTGATTTGCTGCAATCCACCAAAGGGTTTTAACTGCTCTTCCAGATTCTCAGCTATCTCTTTAAGTTCCCTTCTCCGCTAAGGTGAATAATATAGTTTGAAACATCCTTTGAGTACCTCTTAAAATTTGGATAAGTATGAACTTTTTTTTTAACATCACACTCAGCAAGTTCTAGATTGTGAGCTACACAGTGCACAACTGCAATGTGATCGCAACTGCCCAATCCTTGATGTGCGGAGACTTCGTCCAGTAGCTGCTTCACAGCACCAGATTTACTGCCAAGGTTCATAGCAGCTCCATCTGGTTCAGACCAATGCATTTCTGGCTCAGAATATCCAGAAATATGCCCATGCTTTGCAGGCCAAGTAATATAGCATTTTTCACTCCGGAGGCAGTAGAGCTTTTCATGCTGACAATGTCGCATAGACAGGTAACAAGGGTGCCTTCACTAACGAATCGTACATAAATCAGTTCCTGTTCCTGTATTCCATTGTCAGTTGACCCATCTGACAGAACACTGAGGAACCTAGCATTTTCTATCTGTGATCGGGTTGTCATTTTTATGGTCTCTGAAATTGCTATTACAAAGTTACCGCATGCATGATCATTGGTATATTTTTCCAAATTCCAGTCAGGATTGTTCTTTTTCTGCAGTGTTCAGAGTTTGGGGAAATTAATGAAAGCCTCCCCTTATTTTGTACGATAATAGGCTGTATTAAATAGAATGTTTAAGTGCCCAATATTGTTTTCATGCATTTTTGTGATCGATTTGACTATGCAGGTCTCTTGTGGGCTGTGAATTGCAGCTTCATGGGATATGCATTTTTCATGTCATTTGTTTTTGTTGTGCCATTCTAAGGTCTCCCTTTTGAATTTTTCTGTCACACCAACATCTAGGGAAGACTTAGTATCTGCAAGATGAGGAAACTTCCTGCAAACTCTACAATACAAAACTTGAGACTTTTTTAAACTGTTCTCTTCTAGGACAGCTCTGTTAGTTTCCTTTTCCTCAAACACTGCCCACTTACAATCTTCAAGCCATTTCTGTTGTACAACTCTGTCTTTCTGTTTGCTCATACTCCCTTTGCTTTTGGTGGATTCCTTCTAATGACTTCCTTTTTCCACCTGCTGAACTCTCTCCTGCATTATTCAGTGGAGTTTTGGCTCCAATGGTTTTTCCCAACCACAACCTGATGTCTGCCATTGTTGCTGCACTCTCTGCCTGTTGTCTCCCTTCTCCTCACTAAATAGCCAGCACTGCTTCTGTCCTCTGAGCTGGAATCTTTCAAAAGAAAAAACAATAACTGTAACAAATTTAAAATAACAGGAACTGTGTACAAACTACTAACTTTAAAGGCTTAACAATTTTGATTTCCATAATTGGAGTAAGATGGCTCCAATTACATACTGTAAAGATGTATGTGACGTGTGTATGGCTTACCCGTCACAGGCCATCCCTGATTCGGTGTTCCATTCAAAGGTTGATAAGAATCTGGACTTTTCATGCTGTTCTCCCAAATATTTATCACTAAATATATTGGTACTCATCTTACTGACCTTAGGATGGAAGACTGAGTATGCCTCGCTGGGATTCTAACTCATGACTTCAGTCAATGGTACAACAATGTGAAATGGTTTTTAATGCAGGCAAGGAAAATTGTTAGTCTTTCCCCCAGTTAGATAGTAAAATGCAGAGGCCTGATTCTGCTCAGCCGTGCTTCCACTACTCTTGCTGCACCATTGATAGCTATGCCTCGGATTTCAATGCATGAAAGAGCAAGTAGGCAGGTGCTGAAGCCCGATTGCTGCTCGCTGCGAATGAGCACCCTTTGGGAATGCCCAAAGTGTAGCTGTCACCCACCCCAGACGTGTATATTGGAGACAGGCTGTCAGGCACACAGAGCAGTAAGTGCAGAAATGTCCACTTTCTAAAGGTGGCATTTTCTAGAACATAAATGTTAAATCCACCTTTTTCAGTAAGGAGGATTTATCATTACTATTCCACAAATATTAAACATGAAAAAGCTGCTCCTCTCGGATCAGGAATTACAGCTTAAAAGTGTATTAAGGAATTCCCAGTGCTAATCTATGACCGGGGTAAGGCCACAGTAGTGAAACATGAATTTAGCTGTTTGTCACTATCAGGACATGCAAAGCATCATAGTACATTGGCATACCTTTTACTTGAATTTAGCACCCTGCCCCTAAGGCTGTAAACTGACCTCACATTGTGTGACTTGCATGTAATAAAAGGGAAGTTTAAGGCTTGTTAAGTAGTTTTAAATGCCAAGTCGAAGTGGCAGTAAACTGCACACACAGGACTGCAGTGGCAGACATGAGACACTGGTTTGAAAGGCTACTTTTCCGGGTGTGGCACAGTAAGTGCTGCAGCCCAATAGTAACTTTTAACTTACAGGCCCTGGGTATATGGTATAACCACTTTACAAGGAAATAAATGAAATATGCCAATCATGTATGCACCAATTACACATGTTTTAGGAAGAAGGCAGCACATGTACTTGATCAGCAGTGGTAAAGTGCTCAGAGTCCTAAGGCCAAAACGATTCAGCAAAAAGTGGCGGCAAAACGATTGGGGAAGACCACCCTAAGGATGCCTGGTCTAAGTAACACCAATGCGCAGGGAAGAAAATGTCAGCGGTCCTCGGTCGACGTTTCGCTGCATTTCATTCGTGGGGGGACTTCTAGGGGCACCGAAAGAGACAAAAACCCTACTCAGAGGGGCCCCAGGTAGTTTTTTTTTCTTCCCCGTAGATAAATCATGGAATTCTTGCTTTCCGGCTTCATCCCTGCCATGTTGAAAGTGACCGATTCAGCTAGTTCTCAGCATTCAGAGGGCAGAGGGGCTGATCATGGGCCTGAGAGCCAGATGGGCTCGGGAGCTTAGTGGCTGACAGCAAGCAGGACAGGGAGTCACGAATAAAGTGACTGTATTGAGGTGACGCTGGCACCAGCCATGGCCAGACAACAGTAAAATAGGATATACAGTGGTCTCTGAAGAAGAAGAAACTCATTAGCAAACTGCAATGGCGACAAAATCAGCAGACACAGGATATGTCTGCACACAGAGAAACAGAACCACATTAAGCAAGCCCTGAAAGCCCTATGCAAGGGCTCAGTGTAAAACATTACATTATGCACAGCATATCGGGTCCTAGTTATTCCCAAAACCTGGCAGTCAAATTGTCGTGTAGTTCCTAGGAATAACCCAGGACCTGCACGTTTTGGATGACCTTAACTGAGTGCTTGGTGTCCCAACTACTTCCAGACACCCCCACAGGATATGTCAGCCGTTAGACCAGCTAGCTCTACAGTGCCACTTGTGGTGTAAGTGGTTTCTGGCAAACACTGAACATAACAACCCTGATTCCTCAGGGATCGTGGAAAACAGTACAGTACTTTTCGCTCAGTCACTCGTGCTTGCTTATTCTCAGAAAATACACAGGATGGCAATTAGGACGTTTCAATAAGTATTTATTGGTCCAGCATCAGTCTTGTGTAAAACATATTTGCTGCGACAATCAGGAGACAGAAGCATAAAAAAGAGATTGCAAGTACCAATATAGTAAATAGTAGATACATTTCTACCATAGTGCTAATAAGATGAACCTAAGCAGTTCAGATAAAAACAGTAGCACTTGCATATTCCTAAAATGCGCACCCTAAGTCATTTGCCTAAATGTACCTAGCCTATGTCTGTATGTGTAGCATGTATATGTGTATATATAGCCAAGAAACCCCAAGGGAAAAACCATCCCCCTCACCTGATGGTTGAGAGTGAAGGACCCTGTCTCTGCTTCGAGGATGACACCCCGCAAGATGTCAGACTGCTGCGTATCGAAGATTCAGCATGCAGGACCCCGTTTCAGCTTGGAAGGAATTCTCTAATTTGCAGGGGGAAAATAAGGGTCTTATATGCTAGAGTGGTCACTCCAAGGTTTCTTCTAGAATCGATATGTTTTGAAAAAAATCATAAATGTTTTGAAAACAATCATAAATGTTTTTCCAAACAAATGAAATCATGCACAGCGGACTATTGGCCAAGGATGAAAAAAGTGGTGACCCTTCTACAGAATAATTATGCCGTGCCTGAGGGCATGTTTATGTACGTCAGGTACAGTGATTATGATAGGATTCTAAGAGCCTTGTGTCGAAGAGACAGGAGCAAGCTACTAGGTAAAAGGACACCTGTTCACAATAGTTATTGTCGTGTGGATGGGACAATATATGTAAAATGGGGTATACTTGATAGGACTATCCTAAAGGACATGACACCCACTCCTCATCAAAAGGTCAACCGGGTCAGCTAGATAATAATAAAGCTAAGGCCATTAAAAAGCATAAAAATCATTTACAATAAAAATACTAAAAGCACTTTAAAAGCCTGAAAGAATGTCCATAAAAGAAAAGTCATTTTCCCTAAAAAGCGTTTAGAAAGGTCATCTAAACTTGTATGTGTGGTTATTATTAAACTGAGCACATTGAAAGCCATTATGCTCAGTTAGAACAGAGAAGGAAAAATAAAACGAAGTCAGTTTCGACCTTCAATTTTGTAAATGTTTAAAAAAATAAGCCTAATAGTTCCCAGCATATGAAAGGCCAGCACTTCCAATATCATGTTGAGTGAGCAAAGATGGTCATCTCTGGTACCCAGAGCAGCCGCCGGGGAAGAATTAGATGCCTGCATGCCTGGAACCAATGCCTGTACCTCTGGAGCAGAGCCGATTTCCCTTCCAACAGGAGCTGAAGCATCCCTTGGAGGCTCTAGAAATGCCGTCATCAACATGGGAATACGCTGTGGACAACTGTACACATGGGCCTGCAAGGGCTCCAGGAGCACGTCTAAGTCTGGTGGCGCAACCGATGGAAGTGTCAGACACAGATCCAACACACATCCGAATCTGCAGAAGAGGCAGCGGAACACAGTCAGGATGCAGTCTAGCCAGACTGGTCTAAAAGACGGGAACCAATGCTCATTCAGCTCTCGAAGCCGAGGCGTACCCAGGTAGAACACCATACGCTCACGACAGCGTCGTTCCAGCAGTGTTTCATCCATGTCTTGAGGGATTGAGACGTCCATTGCGAATCAATAGGATTAAAATCAGGATGCCCGCTACTGAAAGTAGGACCAAAGGAAGCCCTCCAAAAACGCTTCCAAGTACGGAGTGTATGAAAGCTGGGATTACTCCGAAGATGGTCTGAAAGGTGGTTAAGAGACCTGATCCAAGACGCTTAAATAAGTGTACGATCCCACTCGTACAAGACTTGTTAAAGATGTGATGAACCATTTTTCCAAAATGGATCGGGAAATTCGTACGGACCAGGGCCTGTATCTCTACAGAAGACCTTGCAACCTGGAGATCAAAAGTCTCTCGGGCTGAAGTTAATGCCACATTTTGTTGAAACAACATGGCTTTCAGTCTGCTCAGCGAATTGAACCTTATACTGGAAACATTCAATGAAGGCCACAGTGGTGCCTCCCTAACTGAGACCCGGGGTAAACAATACTTGCTTACAACAAACAACCCTGAGGTTTACTGTGACTACTAACAACCCTGCGGTTTACTGTGACTAGATATGCGATGCCTGGCGCCATCCCGCAACAGCCTTGATCATTCAGCATTAAATAACTCCCATTCGAGAGCAACTCGAAAACCGGATGAATCACTGCAGCTCGGGAGCCTTTCAAGTAGCAAGATAAGTTTGCCTTCGAAGCATTACACTCTCCTTGAAGCGAGACCTCCTGACACACTAAAGATCCACTTAAAGCCTTCTCACAGTCCGTTCTACTTAAGAAAACTTTAGTGTCCTTATCTCTGCACCTATATTTGTACAGTAACTCCCAGGTTTCCTGTATGTACCCTTCACCCAACGCTTCATACCTGCCTGCTTGGATGTATCTAAGGCAGTATTGGAACTGGAATGTCATGATTGGCAGCGGGACAGCCATGAGTTAACCATTCCGTAGACGGTGACTCTGCCACTGTAAAAGGTAACTTCTCTAATTTTTCAATGAGCAGCATGGTGTACTTTGCATCTCTGCGTGCCATGGTCAATTGTCTGTCGGTCAGATTATAAACCGAAAACAAATGTGACCGTTAATGTACCGCCATGGCACGTGGCCAGAACGCAATGATTATAGTGTCCAGCTCAAAAGCAAAATGGAGCGCAATTGAGATTGCCCATGTTGTAGAATAGACCAATCTTGTTCCATTATGTCGATTGCTGAGGACACAATGTTGCCCAGTGAATAAACACGTGAAGAAAGTGTGGTCATACCATTGTCTACCACAGCCAAGGCCTTTTCTAGATCAATTCTATCAATCTTGCGTAATCTCTCAGCAGCATCCTGTTGGGAGACTTTCCACAGTTCATTGTAGATGGCATATAAGAAGTGTTTTTTACGCGGTTTCTTGGGACCTAGCAAGAACTCCCTAGGATCCATGTTGTCAGTTAGAAGGGACAAGTGTTGTTTCACCTGTAATAGGGTTGAGGTTTTTAGCCATTCTAGGCACCACTTTCCAACCCTATAAGCAGTCACTACCCCTGGGTCGTCTGTGTGTACATAGCGTGGGTCAGGCCTATGGATACTAAACCCTCCGGTGGTACCCTTGAATCTTGACTGACACCTATTTGTGTCGATAGGCCAAACCAACCATCCCTTCCAATTTGGAGCTGATGAATTGTATGTACCATTCTGTATCATTGCACCCACCATCTCCTCACTTATCAGTGTGTTATTTAACAAACCTTCAATAGGTGTGAGAAAGGGGATGCGTGGTGTTTTCAAGTCTTTTATTTTTGCAAACACGTAGCAGGTAGTCTGTTGCACAGTTCTGTACAGGAAAATTATCTGTAATGGTATGAGGCAAGCTGTAAATAAAGACTCAGATCCCTGAACTTGCCATTCTTTTGTCCCCCAGATGGATTTTGTGTCTATTGAGTCCCTCAACTAGTTGAAACCTTGTATAGACAGTTGGGAGATAAAAGGTGCTGAATATTTAAGCTTGGTATTTGTCAACATCATTTTCTTCGCAGTTGCATTTGTTTGTGCAAGCTTATAATAGTATGACATTGGGTCTGATGTATTAAACCCTGAAAAGTACGTAAATTTCTGTATGAATGTGGCAGAACTACCTTTTGGCGGTGTCCGGCAATGTTCCCATTGATGGTAAGTGTTAACAGTGTGTGGGACACTCGCTTTGTGCAAAAAGTGATGACCATAATGCTGGTAACAATACATACTGTCGAAGTCAGGTGTATCTTCATACAATTCCCTGTAAGAAAATGCAGCAGATTGTTCTAAATCTGAGAGCATAGTATTTACAGTCTCAATGTCTTAATCATCAGATACTGTACTCGGGGTAATTAAATAATTCAATGACATTTCAAATACATGTGGAATTTTCAAATGTTCAGTAGGACCAAATACATCATATGAAACCCTATCCCAAACTATACCATCCCGTTCTGGAACTGCTGTAATGTTCTCTAGGGACAGGTCTCTCTGTTCACGGTGTGATGACATATGTGGTTTCAGGACCAAGTCCACAGGTTGTACTGCAGAGCGTTGTGGGAGGTAATGTCCATTCAGTAGTAGGAAAAAGACAGTTACTATACCAATCAAAATTAACAGGAACAGGACCCCTAATGCAAACCAAAAATTTAACCAAGGGGGCATCAAGTAAGTCTTTTTCAGCCAGAGATAGAATTGTCGAAATTGTTCTTTTTTTGAAAATGGGTAGCGTTTGCTCAGGTTCACTTTGATCTGAAGAAAAGTCATAGAAGTTGATGAAGTAGCCAGACGCAGTTCGACCTATCTTTGTGAGGTCAGCAGTTTGTACAACTGGCAGTTGCTTCTTGTGAAGGCACATTGATGTAAATTTCATTATTGGGCCGAATTGCAATTTGCGTTTGTTGCATTTGGATGTTGTTCAGTTTCAACTGGTGTAATTAGTACTCAATTATTTGCTACTCCGGTATCTTGTGCAGAGGAGTCTTGAAACGTTATTAGTCTTTCCACCTGAACTTCCTGAATAGTAGCGAGAGGAGATCTGCGGCTACCCAAGATTCCACGCAGCCTACTGTTGAGGATCGGCCACATAGTGTGGTTTGGTCAGATCAACGGAGACAAATCTTTTTTCTTTTTTGCCGGCAAGAGGCGGAAGAAGTACTGTTCTTGTTCCTTGAACCGCCAGGACAGGTACAGGTGTTCTGTAGGATGGCCCAAACTCCTCCTTGTCCACGATCTTTTCTCTGACCAGGTCCCCAATCTTTGGGACCCAGACGGGTCTTGCCGGAAGCGGTTTCACTTCCCCAGTGGCGGTGCGTTTTACTTGGACGTTGCTTTGTAATGCCCAGAATTCATTAAGTTCCTGTAAAACAGCCAAACGATCATTCAATTAAAATGGGTTTACATCTGCCACTGTGCTGGCACAGTCGAGGTCAGGTACCCACATTCTTGTCCCAAACAGGAACTCGTGGGTACGTCCTCCCAAGGATTTTCTTGACATTGTTTAGTGCCCTCTGGACCCCATATAGGTGATTGACCCAACTACCGCCCGCATCTAATACCCTTGCTGTTAAGGATTGCTTTAGGTCCCGATTTTTCCTCTCCACCACCGAATTTCCCTTGGGATGGTAGGGGGAAGAGTACCGCAAGGCCACGCCCATACCTTCCATGGCTTCCTTGTAAGCCTGTGAGCTAAACGCAGGGCCACGGTCGGGATGTAACGTGCCAATTGCGTATGTCCCGATGAAGACTCGCAAATCCTTTATAACAATACGAGCGTCATCCGAGCACTGAGGCTAAACCCATAGAAATCTAGAGCATGAATGCACTGCCACCAAGATGTACTTGTTAGCCCCATCGGAATTTAAGAGGCCGCAGTAATCCAAATAGACACATGCGAGAAGTCTGTCTGAAATGAGTAATTGTGTTTGTGGTGGCCGTGCTACAGTGGAACCTTTCATCTACTGGCAGATGTCGCACTTTAAGACAGAAGCCTTTGTTTGTTTAGACAGACTTGGCCACCAGAATTGCCGCTTCAGTAATGAAATTGTAGCAGTGACTCCTGCGTATGCTGAGCCCAGACCCTCGTGCGCCGCTAGAATTAAACCTAATCTGTGATCCATGTTTGGTATAACTCTATCCCCCACTCTTGGAATTTGGGCATACAGTGTATTATGCACATCTAATTTATAGGAATATTTGAGTGGAAAGCCTTTCGGGACTGCAGAGCCGTTCTTTGAGGGGTTGACAGCTCTCAGTATGTCTCCATCTATCCTCGTGCTAGAATGAGTGATTGGAGCAATGGCAGCAGTTCGCACTGTCGCCTTGGCGGTTTCATAAGTCAGTGAATTCCCTTCAACGTATACGCCAACTCGCTGGTGACTCAATGTGTGAATAACTTGAGCCCATGGCAGGCCTGCTTTCAGCTTTGCCACTTGTTCCCATAACTATTTATGCTTAATTGTGCAACCCTTGGAATCTCTAAACCCATTCTGGTCCCAGTAATGAAGATATTCATTGTAAGACTGCACACAGTAGAATGATTCTCACACTATCAGTGTGGGGAATTCCTGATCTGTATATTGTAGTGCCAGTATCGGAGCTTTCAGCCCTGCCAGTTGTGCTGTACAATCTACTAGAGATTGTGTAGTTGTATTGCTGCGATGGTACCTACCCTCCCGCATACGTCCTTCACTATAGCACATACTGCGCTATACTGTTGTTTACTTCCAATGGCAGGCTGAGCAGAACAATCAGTATAAATGATGTATTCATATTTTTCTAGAGGCAAAATTTCATTCCGGAGAGGGTATTCTTGTTCGTATTGCAGGAACGCTTGTGTTTTCAGTGTAGAATCGTATTTGTAATCTAAATCTGTTGCAGTGAGAGAATTAGCCCATTGTATCCATCGCGGATGCAGTGCTTTCGCATTTGGAATGCTCGCTTTGGTAACCGCTTCTAAAGTTGGCACCGGGGTTACAACGATAATGCGTTTCCCCTTTGCTAGTGCTCTTTCTCTCACTACAGCAGTCTGTACCGCGGTCAATATTTTTTTAGTTGCCGCAAATTGCATTTCAGCATTTGTGTATAAATGTGACTTGTATGCAATTGGGACTGTCTCACCTTCATTGAAAGTGATATATGTATAGCCTGATAAACCCAGGAACACCCGGATCACCAAGTTTGTAGAATTCACACGTGTGTCCAAATGTTTGGATGCTAGCATGTCGGCCTGAACTGAACGTAGTATATCTGTATGTTCCTGTGTCCACTGATGTGCTTTGAAATCAGGTCTAATTAAGTTGTAGAAAGCTTTTAATCTTTCTGCGTAATCTAGAATGTATGTTCTGCCAAAGTTTAGAAATCCAAAGATGGATTGCAAACCTTTGAGAGTCTTTGGAGGTTGGAGCAGCGCGCACCTTTCTAAAAAGTTGGCTGCCAGGCTTTTGCCTTCACTTGATAACTCATATCCCAAAAATAGGACATTGAGATGGGCAATTTTAGATTTCTTGAAATTAAATTTGTAGCTCAAATTGGCGAATCCCAGAATTATGTTGTTCACCCTGATCAAGTGTTCAAGTAATTCATCGTCCGTCAGATAGATGTCATCTACATAGGACACAGCCTCCTCATCGCATGTTTGTAATATTTCTGACACTCTTGCCGAGAATAGCCCCGGGCTGTTCTTATACCCCTGGGGCAAACGTCAAAAATTTTGCTGAGTGCCTAGGGCTGAGAATGCTGTCAAATATCTGCTTTCTAGAGCTATATTTTGGCAGAAGAATCCATTCGTGATATCTAATGTCGTTTTGTATTTCTTCCGCACAATGTTATTCATTAATGTGACACTATGTGCATTTGGAACTGCAAATGTTCGTGTGCATGTGTTTAAATGTCGGTAATCTAAAACTAAACCTTTATGCGTTGTCAGGTTTCATTACAGGAAACTAAGAATTGTTCATCAGGGAGGTGCAAGTCTCAGTTACACCTTAGTATTCAAGTTAGCCTAAGATTTCTTTGACCTGTCTTTTTGCATCATTTTTAATAGGATACTGTCTCTGTGGATTTGGAGTAGATTTTAATGGGATTTCTTGGTGGGTAGACTCCACGTCCCACCCTACATGGTTGCGGTCTAGCACCCACTCCTGCGAGTATGAATGTTTTAAAGATTCTGCAACGAGGTCGGAGAAAGCAGGCAAAATGATGCTTTCTCCCTTTGGGCAATCCATCACAAACTCAGGTGGCCAATCATTTTCTGCTAACAGGATGTCATTTCCATATATTAAGTTCTCCCAAAAGAGACCTTTATCTTTTCTTGAGATGCCCCCCTCTATCTGGAGTGTAATTGCGTGTAATCGATGTCGGACACTGACTCTTGTATCGGGTGTTTCCACCGTGATGTGTTCATTCAATACTGCTGTCGCCAGAAAATCCTTCAGGTTCTGGCGAGCTATTGTTAATTCTGCCACGCTTTCTAGCATAGTCAGAGCCCGTTCCCTGTTCAGAAGCGGAGTCCTCAGTAACCTGGGCATGTCTAATTTTCAAGCCAGCTACTTTCTTCTTTTTGAATTGAGGTTTCGTTTTAGGTTGTTCTTCCTGTTTTATAATATAATCTGAAGTACGATGGGTTTCCCTTTTTGTCTTTGGTCGATCTTCAGTCTTTTGTTCTGATCGCCCGTCCCTCTCTGAGTTTTTTTTATGTACCCTGGAAGGAACGAAAGGAACGTGTATCCGTGTCCTGATACCGGTCAGGTTTCCTAATGTTATCACGATTCCTAAGGTTATACCTCTTTTCAGAGGACTCCCGTTGGGGAGACCCACCCCTTGATCGTGAATTCTTTTCTGTATTGTTATTTTTAGATTGTTTGTTCTCCCATTTCTTTTTAGAAGAAGTAGGTGCTTTCTTCAAGTTGTCCTTGTCGGGACTACCCGCCATTTGTGGTTTCCCTACTTTGATTCCCAAATTATCTCTACCTTATGCAGCATAGGTTTCTTCGATAATTCTCACTCCTTATTTATAGGTACTATATCCCTTAGGTCGCTGTGTATGGCTACTGCTGCTGCCTCCTTTATGTTGCTCAGCATGATTGCAGAGACTTGAGCAAAATTACTCATCAGTTTCATCCCCAAGTCCAGGGCAGGTCCTGCCCCGTACTCATTCTGTATCTGTTTCAATACTTTTGGAATGACTGCTATAGAAGGGGTACTGTGTATTCTGATGTAAACTGCAGCAAAGATTGTTCCGCAAGTGGTACAATCCTCGATGGAGGGAACCATGCCCATTGGCAAGCACATAGTTAGCATTCTATGTTTTTCCTGCGGACCCATATGGGGAAATACTGCTTCCAGTTGTGCAATTTTTTGTGCTACCCAGAACCGAATTTGCTCCTGTTTGGAAGGTATTGTCCCTACTACTGATTTCAGTGTCTGTGGGTTAATTGTAGGTGTGGTCTGATGTGGACAGACTGGAGCATTTCTCGCAGGTTGGACTGTTAATGTTCACATGACAAACTGAACAATGTGTCTGTATAGCCTGACTATGTCTTTGTATATTGTATGGACTTCATCCACTGGTAGTGTATCTATCCCAGGATGTGGCGTGTATGTCGCTAAGACCGGCCAGGTCGCTCCTGCTATGCTGAGTGGACCGAGTCTCACGACAGATGTGTGTGGTAGGGCGCCTTTAAACCAGTTTCTGTGTTGCTGGTTAGTTAACAGGACTTCAATGTCTTCATATGGAATGTATTCGTCTGGTGGTTCAACCACAATGCATGTGTGGAACAATTTGGTCTGTGGATCTGCAGGCGGGAACTGAACCCAAGAATAGAATACCTCTGATCTGAAGACCTCGTGTTCCTCAATCACGAAGGTAACACAGCCACCTGTTGCGGGTAGGCAGTGTTCTATTGAATTGATAGAACACTGCCTACCCGCAACAGGTGGCTGTGTTACCTTCGTGATTGAGGAACATGAGGTCTTCCGATCAGAGGTATTCTATTCTTGGGTTCAGTTCCCGCCTGCAGATCCACAGACCAAATTTCTACAGTTCTCTGTAATGTTGAGAGCATTAGCAAACTCTTCTTTCCCATTCCTTGAACCACTGCCCGTGGACTCAGTCATTTTCAAATGGAGAAGGACAAATATTTTTTAGAAATTTTAGGGTTTCCGCACAGTGTGGGAACTTTCTACCCTTACAAGCTTGTTAAACCTTCAGCCAATAATCAGAGTATATTTGCTCAGCTGAGGCGGGTTTCCCTTCCCACTTCAGACGTCTCTAAAAAAGTGTGAGTAGGGCTTTCTGAGAAAGCACGACTGAATTACTCAGATTTTCACTGTTAATATAAGAACCAAACCAACGTTGGCGGCGCCATGTCATGTAGTTCCTAGGAATCCCCAGGACCTGCTTGTTTTGGATGACCTAAACTGAGGGCTTGGTGTCCTAACCACTAACGGATATGTCAGCGGTTAGACTAGCTAGCTCTACAGTGCCACTACCACCCCCCTGTATCTTACAATGGTTTAGGTAGTTTCTGGCAGCCACTGAACAGAACAACCCTGATTCCTCAGGGATTGTGGAAAACAGTACAGTACTTTTCGCTGAGTCACTTGTGTTTGCTTATTCTCAGAAAATACACAGGATGGAGATTAGGACGTTTCAATAAGTATTTATAGGTCCAGCGTCAGTCTTGTGTAAAACATATTTGCTGCGACAATCATGACAGAAGCATACAAAAGAGATTGCAAGTACCAATATAGTAAATAGTAGATACATTTTTACCATAGTGCTAATAAGATGAACATAAGCAGCTCAGATAAAAATAGTAGCACTTGCATATTCCTAAAATGCGCGCCCTAAGTAATTTGCCTAATTGTACCTAGCCTAGATCTGTATATGTGTATATATAACAACAAAAGAGTGACAACCAATTCCAAAGAAGAGGTACTAAATTTAAACAAAACTGTACAAGGAAAAAAACTTTACTTCTTAAAAGAACCCTCACTCACCAACCTAGTTGGTGACATGTTTATCATTGGGTTCCCACCAGGGAGACCGAGTGTCTCCCCAGTGTGCTTCGACGCCTGAATTACAGCGGAGCAGGATATTATTGTGCAAGAGTGATAGTGCTAGGGGTAGTGCTATTTAAAAGAATGAAGGTTTTGCCAAAAATCAATTTTAATAATGGCAAAATCCCCAATCATTAAAAGAAGGTGAGACGGACGTACGCTGGTTGATTAGGTGCACCAGCCCATCCGATTTAGCTAATAAAGTGTAAGAATATGGTCGACCTGTTTCAGCTTATTACTAGCAAATTGGCTAAGTTTTCTTCAGGACCATTACTCCTCGGCGGTATACGCACGCTAAGGCGTACCCTAACCAGAGGAGTTGATGTGTGCAGTAAAACTCACGGTTTTACCGCTGGGGGATCTGGGATTTCCAAAAGGCCCCTTTTATTGTGAAGTACGAAGTAGCTTCACGTCATGAGTCCACGGCGGGGGAGTGTTTGCTACACAGACTTTCTAAATTGGAGTTTTCCCTCTCAACATTCGGGCCACGACGATCGCATGAATAGGTTGTGAGAGGGAAAACTCCAATTTAGAAAGTCTGTGTAGCAAACACTCCCCCTGCCGTGGACTCATGACGTGAAGCTACTTCGTACTTCCCTGGTGGGAACACAATGATGAAGCATGTCACCAACTAGGTTGGTGAGTGAGGGTTCTTTTAAGAAGTAAAGTTTTTTTCCTTGTACAGTTTTGTTTAAATTTAGTACCTCTTCTTTGGAATTGGTTGTCACTCTTTTGTTGTTATTTGAATATAATTTGGGGGAAGAAGAGTGGCTACTCCTCCCTCTCTCTCTTGTTGTCTGATATATATGTGTATATATAGCCAAGAAACCCCTAGGGAAAAAACACCCCCTCACTTGATGTTTGAGAATGAAGGACCCCGCCACTGCTTCGAGGATGACACCCTGCAAGGGATGTCAGACCGCTGCGTGTCGAAGATTCAGCATGCAGGACCCTGAGTCAGCTTGGAAGGAATTCTCCTCTAAATTTGCAGGGGGAAAATAAGGATCTTATATACTAGAGTGGTCACTCCAGGGTTTCTTCAAGAATCAATATGTTTTCAAAACAATCATAAATGTTTTTCCAAACAAATGCAATCATGCACAGCGGGCTGTTGGCCAAGGATGAAAAAAGTGGTGACCCTTATGCAGAATAATTATGCCGTGCCTGAGGACATGTTTATGAACGTCAGGTACAGGAATTATGATAGGATACTAGGAGCCTGGTGTCGAAGAGACCGGATCAAGCTACTAGGTAAAAGGTCACCTGGTCAGAATCGTTATTGTCGTGTAGATGGGACAATGTATGTATAATGGGACTATCCTAAAGGACATGACAAAATAAGCTCCAACCAGAACCCCATGATCCTTGTCAACCCAGTTGATCTAGCATTGCTCCTTCCAAAGACTTGCTTAACCCATTTTACTTTTTCCCTACTCACCTTTCTCAAGTTCCCTTCTACCCATTTTCCACCCTGTTTCACTTCCTTACACCTCAGGCTATTTCCCACTTTCTCGTTTTCCTTTCTTTTCTTCAGTACAGGAGGCCATTGTTTCTGACAAGCACTCTGGTATATGGTGCAGTGAAGATAGATATTTTAAATGAGAACTAATAAATGATTACTTGGATATCTTCAAACGTGTACTACAATGTACCAAACAGTAACTATGCTAATGAACCTGGTCTCTTATGGCACATAATAAAGTGAATATATTGAGGTTAGAATTACAGATTTCCATTTGCTTAAGTCACTTGGATGAGCTTGTTAAAAGGGATGAGACCATGTCTTTGCAAATGTGCAAGAATTGTTAGTAGCTATTTTTTACATGGAAAATATATACACCATTTGAAATGAATGAGATTACTGTTGAGATATGGAATTTATAAAAACAGATTCGTTTTTAGGGACAGGCTTTGTTGATATTGCTGTTGTGTTTTGTGTGTTAGCTTGAAACAGTCCCCGAGACCCCACAAACGTACAGATCATGATTTCTGCAGCAAAAGGAGATTTCACAAAACTACAGACCAGCAATGGGAATAAAACATACGCCATGACACATGCTTTAGGAAACGATTCTGATGGTGATTCAGAATCGTTTCCTAAAGCAATTGTCGTGGCGTATGTTTTATTCCCATTGCTGGACTGTAGTATTGTGCCGGTACTTTCTAGAAAGAGATTCCAAAACAAGCCACAAATAAAAATGTTGCACGTAGCCGGAAGTCCAAGTTAACGCTTACTTTCTTTCAATAGAGCTTGCAGTGTCGCTCAGTAAGAAACACATATTTGTGCACAGAGCACTTGCATTAGCAGAATAAAATGAGCCACCAACGTGTTCATGATGATAGGCACAAATATCAGTGTGCCAACAATCTGACTGCACCATCTGCTGGTTATTGTTGCGTATCTGCAGACCTGGTAATGCATACATTGCCACGACAATTTTAACAAAGGGTCTAGAACATTTGAGAATATGCAGACAGAATAATCAACCAGAGGACATGCTGGGACATAGGCAAGCAGTCAAATGCAATAAACTATAAAGTTTAAAAGCAATGTAATGTTACGAGCATTTCCTAAAATAGAATGTTAATTCAATCTATATTCATTAAAAGGTATTAATTTGCTAACTTACATTTCGAAAAAATCTCCTCATGCACAATGAAACATTCGAGTCAAAAGCAACAGTGTTTTGCATGCATTTTTCAGTGTCAAAGCTACAAAGCCTTTTCAGAAAACAACCAGACACTTTTAGCAACATTTTTTGATGTGGCATGGAAGTGGCAAATAGATCGAAGACCAACCCGAGCAGCGTGTCTGAACTGACTTTGAGGGCATCAGCAAGACTGCGTGACCGCTCCGCTCCCTGCACCTGCCACGACTGCCCACCCCAGCACTAGAACCAGAGCGAGAGCCCCTGAACCCGCGGCTGAGGGAAATGTCCCCATGCATCCATCTGCACCTACTGTCCGGGACCCCTCCGTGGAGAGATTGAGCCGTCCTTGGCAGGTGCTGACTTACATCAAGGCAGAGCAGAGCTCCTCTCACAGCAGGACTCGACCCCGGATGGCTGAACATCCGGTGCAGGAGGAGAACTTCTGCTCGGGCTCCAGTCCTGTTCATGGCCTACTGTGCTCAGCCAGTTCATTGCCGTGCGGTTCGAACAGGGGTAAAGGCAGCTTACACGCTTCTCGAGCAGTATGTCCTGCCTGCCGTGGCTCATTGTAATCGGCCACTGAGAAGTGTGTAACATGCCTAGTATATTATCCATAAGGGGAGCACAAATGAGGTATCATCTGATTAGTTGTTTGCAACTAGGCCCCAGAAGGCCAGCCCGCGTTGCAATCAGCCAATCAACACCTTTTGCTTTTCCCGCATTTTATGTTCACCAAGCTGCCCCCGGAGCCTTCTCCTTGCGCTGCACTAGCTGCAGAGCTCACTCGCCAGGACGGTCAAGTAGGCCTGAAAACCGGCTCGCCCTTAAAGAAATTGTCTCGCAATTGCGAATGAGCGAGTACATTTTTTGAACCCTGGTTATGATTCCATATGTACGGGTTGTTTGACTTGAAGATTAGAAAGTTTTCTACCTTGGTTGATAAACTCGCAACCAGTAGTGCCGGAGTTTTGTTGGCTATTGATACAGAACTCGTAGCAAAATAAGGTGAAGTCTGCAGGATGCTTAAACTGCTGCACTTATACCCCAGACAAGAGTAAAGAAATGAGAAAATATGAAAAGAATATTACTGGAGTTTCAACATACATGAAGGAATTGTAAGAGATGGGTGCCTTGGAAGCGATAGAGAAAGGATTTTCTTCTGTAAGTAGTTGGTTTAGCAACATTAGTGGTGGATTTTCAGGCACTATATTAAGGCCTATCTAGATTGTTGGTGCTATGTTTGTTTGCCATGGTGAAGGGATTTAAGCTGATGAAGAGGAGGAAGATGTTGACAGAGCGAAAGGGTGTAATGAGAGAAGAAATAGAATTGGGGGATTAGCAATATAGAGTTTATGATGAGTTGAGGGAAATAGAGAACTCTAAGCTTAAACAGCAATATTTGACAAAGTTTTATGAGGGACTCGTGTGTGTCTAAATGTTTGTGTGATGTCTATTTTAGCCATCAGGGGAGAGGGGGGACTGGAGCATCACAAAATGCATGCTCCACAAGCTTTATTAATCATATGTTAATCTGTGTAATTATATAGGTATAAATAGGCCACATTTATAGACCTGAAATTTAACATTTGGCTTATGATATTCTCATGTTAATCACATTTATAAAGTTGTCCTAAGTGTAACTAGGCCTCAGTGGCCCAAAGTTTCAGTGCTAAGCTAACGTTGTTTCCAAAGTGTTTTCAATTTTCCCTTTCCCTTACAGAAGTTAGATGACCTTTAATAGTAAAGGAGTAGCTCATTGTTTTGCTTGTAGAAAGCTTAAGCTACTTAACAGTCTGTTGTGATTTACACTGTACATCGGGGATGGGAAGATCTTCCTGTAGCAGGCAGTCCAGACCACGGATACAATCTAGGTCTTGCAACTGTGTTTGTACGTTTGTTTGATGTGGGAATGAGGGGAGTTTACCTGCTCCAAGGAAAATGGCACAATATGGTTGGGCCCATCTTTGGGGGAGACTGTGGGAAGGAGTTCTGAAAGAGTTGCATTATTTTAACAGCAAATCTTATCATGACTTTACTGTGTGAAGACCTTTCACTAACTCTGCAATCCGAGATCCATTATTTCCAAGTTCTTGAGTTGGATTGTCTAAAGTTTCTCCCTTTTACCCTGAGCCTTAATTTTGGTTCTTTCCAGACTGACACCTTCTGTGTAGATTTCCCATGTCATATTTCAATGCTTTATTTAGAATAGGGAAGTTGCTTTATGGAACCAATACTATCTTTCTTTTGTATTTTGTACTTCATAATGATTTGCATTTTACTTTAATCAGTCCTCCTAGATATGTCAACTCTGAATTGTAGGCTTATTTGATTGATTACTCAATTAATAAAAACTGCAACTTTAATCGTTTGCTAATAAACCTTTATGGTTTTGAAACCATCCTCTCTGTTCTTCTTGTTTCACTGTAATTTGAATTTGATGTTCAGATGTTAGGTCCCAGAATACATTTTCAGCTAATAACTACTTGTCCATACGACCAGTAAAACAATCTGTTTGACGACTGCACCAGAGCCGGAAGGTACAAGAAATTGTGCTTTATCAACTGTGTACCCACCAAACAAAGAGACTTGGTTCGGCCATAATAACAATGGGTTTAAAGATCTAACGGATTGCCTGCATGCGTCCGTGCAAGGTCAGGGCAAAGCCCAGGCACAGTGAAAGCACAATTTCTTCAAGACAATGTTCATTAGAACTCTTCACGATTCATAAACATACTTTAGTCTAACTCTGAATGCATGGCCCAAAAGCGGAACAGCATGTACTGAGTCCACTTTCATGACAACCCGTACTTCTGTTAGAATGTGGTGGCCATTTTAGGTGAGTTGAACACCCTTCGTCAGCCATTAGGTGTGCACAAGCATTTGTTTGTATTAAGCTCACATCTGCTCAATCAAATGCTGTACTCCAGTAACCTATTGGGCAGAACAAAATCCCATATCTCAGTAGTGCGTCTTAGAATTCTTTATCTGTGGTCGCTTAAGGTCTGATGACTGCTGCACTTTCAAGCCAGACCTAAAACTTGCTTTCTGGGGGAAGCTCAGTCCAGGTAAACTCTGCCTCTCAATTTTGTGTCTTTGTGTAGCAACCCCTTTAAGCCTCCAGAGTCAAACAGATTATGATTAGCTAGGAAGAGTAATTACCTTATTTGTTTACTTTGGAAAAAAGTATAAAATATCCGATCTAATGATCACTAGAAAAGATTTAAAATCATCTCAAGAATTGAACACTTCATATGCTGAGCATTTATGAAGTTTTTCCTGAACTACATGGCTTCCAGAATGCCCAGCTTCATTACTACACAGACTATACTGTCAATAGTAGGCCTGTTTTAGCAATATAACAAAACATATCAATTTATGGTGAGAGATGTGGCTGTCGTCCATGCAGAACATGTGAAAAGTGTAAAAATAATCCTACTCCACACTTGCGTGATTCATACACATATAACTAGCCAAGGAAGACAAAGAACTATTATGGCTATATTGCAATATGCCAGGTGATTGTACTGGACAACTCTTAATGTCATTCCAGTAGCCTACCACAATGCCAGGCCTGTCCTATTGTAACAGTGTAGAGAAACCGCTTTACACCAAGCATTTGACTGGGGTGTGGGCCATAAAGTGTTAGGCGATAGCCGAGGTCTGTAATATAGGAGCCCAAAGAAAAAAAAATTGGGAGAACACCATGGGCAGATGAAATTTCTTAGTTATCTATCAGGAATTTGGTATTACATAAAGTGTCTCAAAGTTTATTCTGCATTTTGTTGGTCCATTTTGATCCAGTTTATTCTGCATTTTGTTGGTCCATTTTGATTAGGGCTCCCGGTTTTGTGGTATTTATCTTTTGGACATTTCCGTCTGTATTTATCCATATTTATTTTCTGCTAATTTTATCTGTATTTATCCATTTTTATTTTGGTCTTTGTGAAAAAATGAAGCTGAAATTAGTATATTTCCACATTTATTTAATCGATAAATATGCACTCATGCTTGAATGCCTGCCAGGTTTCAGTGCTGTGAACACCCATTGAAGTAAAATCAATGCACTTATATGAAAACATGCAAATTTCAGTATCAGCCTTGTGTATATCTACTGCTGTTAAAACCTCTTTACTAAAATCCCTTTCTTTTTTTTAACCCCTTTTCCTATCAACCCACACAGCTATTGGCTTGACAGTCATGTCAGACAGAATTTAGAATTACTAAAAAAAAAAAACCCAATTTCCGTTTTTATCCACATTTAAAAATAAACACAGACACGAAAATAAATGTTTTCTGCCTGCATTTATCTGTAAAAAACGGAAAACAGGGAGCCCTAATTTTGATTCATCCAGTTTCTGTGAAACGTAATATGCCCAAATATCTCACGACTCGTCTGGTGTTTCATTTTTCGCTACTTAGAAAATATATCCACCCTGAATTTAAGTCTGCTCCTGTATAAGTAAAGAGGAATTTAAAGTTGGTGAATTTTTAGGTTTCGCCTAGACAGGTCATGCACTGTATCTGCAAGACATTGCATTTACATACAGTGGGCTTACAGCCTGCCCATAGCTTACGATTGGTTCCCTTCATTTGCTTCTCTCCCATTTGTCATGACAAGTGTGGGTCATGTCCTCTAATTGTGTTTGACCCTCCCATGGAGCATGGACCAAGTACTTGTGTTCCTCCACTGCACCCATTTTTGGAACTACTGTTTTTGGGGTACTAGCACTCTATACAAGTACTTGTGTTTTCAGTCCATCTCCCATATCCTCGTCCGTGTAGCTTCTATTACAAATCCTTGTTGCTTCTCACCCTCGCCCACCACAATGCAAGAAAATCAGCTCATCTATGACGGCGAATAGGTCCATCGTTGTGGCACAGAGTATGTATATTTTTGTACTGTAAAGTGTGATTGTGATTCTTCATGCCTTCCGAATGAACACTGCAACATTATTTCTTGTCCCTCAAATATCATTTACCAAGTAAAACATTGTTTCTGCTGCGTTCTTCTACTTAGTTCAAACTACAGGGCAGAGCCTCTGTGAAACACTGACAAAACTCATGACAGTGGTTTCTCTTCAGAGATTAAGGACCCTGTGGAACTTGTACTGAGGCTCTGATGTAGGCCTTTGAGTGGATGCCTCTAGGCCACTGCACTCTACGCCACTCTACTCTGCACCACTCTATTCTACTTTATGCCACTGCACTCTACTCTGCACCACTCTACGCCACTTTGCACTACTGTAGTCTGCACCACTCTACTCTGCATCACTGCACTCTATTCTGCACCACTCTACTGTACACCACTATGCTCTACGCCACTGCACTCAATTTCACTAAACTCTACTCTACACCACTGCACTCTAGGCCAGTGTACTCTATGCCACTACATGCTATGCCACTGCACTCTACACTACTGCACTTTACGCCACTCTACTCCATGCCACTGCACTTTACTCTACTCCATTCTATGCCTCTACTCTGCACCACTCTACTGTCACTGCACTCTATGCCACTCTACTTTATAATGCACTCTATGCTACTGCAATATGCGCCACTCTACACCACTCTTCTTCATGCCACTGCACTCTATGGCACTCTACACTACTCTTCACCATTGCATTCTATACCACTGCACTGTACCCTGCACCATTCTACTCTGCGCCACTGCACTCTGCACCACTCTACGCCACTGCACTGCTCCACGCCACTCCTTGCCACTGTATGTCACTCCATGCCACTCTACACCACTACATTGTACTCTGCACTCTGCGCTACTGTACTCTATGCCACTCTGCTCTTGTCTGCACCACTCTACTTCACACCACTACACTATGCCACTCTATGCTACTCCACTCAGTGCCACTCTACCTCTCTCCACTTCACTCTCCACTTCACACAATGCCTCTTCACTCTACAGCACTCTACTCTATGGCACTCCATGCCACTCTATGCAACTCTAATCAATGCCACTCTGTGCCACCCCATGCCACTCTATGCCACACCATTCTGCCATGCCACTCTACTCTTTGCCACTCTGTGCCACTTCACTCCATTCTACGCCACTCTACTTCACTCCACACTATGCCACTCTACCCCTCCCCCACACAATACCTATTTACTCCACGCTACGCCACTCTACTCCCCACCATATACCACGCCACTCGACTCCATGCCATACACCATTCTCGCCCTAAGTTGGCAGGGTATGCCCAGACGTGGGTCCCTTGCTCACTTTGCCACTGGATTCAAGCTAGCCTGGCTGATGAGGGCTGTTAGCCCGAAACCGGTCCCAGGATGCTTGTTTCTGGTCCAGGGAAGACATGGCTTGGCAGTTCGGGCTGGTCTTTTCCCATGAGGCACAAGGTCAATACTGATTTGCATATGGCTGTGTCTGAACTGGGGTGGCGAAGTGAGCTAAAGAACGATGATGGATTCAACCCAGGTCTGTGACTGGGGGCGAGTGTCTGAAAAGTTTCAGCGCTCCGTCCATCATCTCCTTGTGTTTGCTTTGCTCGCCCTAAGTTGGCAGGGTATGCCCAGACGTGGGTCCCTTGCTCACTTTGCCACTGGATTCAAGCTAGCCTGGCTGATGAGGGCTGTTAGCCTGAAACTGGTCCCAAGATGCTTGTTTCCGGTCCAGGGAAGACCTGGCATGGCAGTTCGGGTTGGACTGTTCCCATGAGGCACAGGGTCAAGACTGATTTGCATATGGCTGTGTCCGAACTGGGGTGGCGAAGTGAGCTAAAGAACGATGATGAATTCAACCCAGATCTGTGACTGGGTGTGAGTGTCTGAAAAGTTTCAGCGCTCAGTCCATCATCTCCTTGTGTTTGCTTTATACACCATACTCCACGTCACTCTACTCCACCCAAACTACTCCACACCACTCTACTGTGCTCCACTCGACGCCACTCTAGTCTACTCTACTCAACTCCACACCCCTGTACTCCGCGCCATTGTACTCTGCTCCACTCGACTTCCAGAAGCGCCATTTAAGCATTCTGCAATTGAATTCAAGATCTCTTCTACTCCATAAATATTCAAGTCATATCCAGTGTAAAAGTCAGGTTTGGGTTTTCAGGGTCTGCCCAATGGCAAACCACTATTATAGATTTCTTTGTGTGTCTTAGGAGAATGGACTGGGGTGAATGTGTTTATGTTCAATATAATAATTGTCTGTTGCTTTGCTGTAGCCCATTGTGGGGGTGACATCTTTATTGATTCTCTCTCTTGTGATGGGCAAGTCCTAGAGACCTTACTGTGATTCTGGCCATTTTCAAATTTCCCTATACATATCATCCCTGCAAGTCTGACCAGTCAGAACTCAGCAGCCCAACAGTGGAAATCTTCTAGTTAAAGTCCAGCTTATGGAAGAGTATTTTAGTTAGCCCACAACAAACCTTCCATAATTACAATAGTTTTTTAAAATTCTTTTTATTGGCATTTATGACAGCACATACGTAGAAATGACATGCGTTTATCAGTTTTTGCGAAGGCAGGAAATTTAGGAGGGGGGTTAAAGCAGGGGAGAGAGGTGAGGGGGGAATACAGCATATGCAAGCATATATTGACATTGTACAACTATTGCACCAAGCTGTGTAAAGGCAGTTGTACATTGGTAGCACATCCATAATCAACATAATAAATATCCAATGTAACAGCCGGAATAGAAATTGTAAATACACTACTAGTGCCCTGAGTGTGGTCCCAGGGCTAGGATGGGGCTAATTTACATTGTTACCTCCCTGTGCGTATCATCTTCCTCAGCATATATAGGGGTACCCTGGTATGAGACTGCCCGTTTAGGGGGTGGAGGGGTGTTGCGCGAATTCAAGTACAATAAAAAGGTTTCTCAGATATTTTTAGGTCGAGATGAAGTTAGTATTAGCTCCCAATAGGTGGCCAGTTGGTCTTGGCAGTACGTGGCATCTTGCAGCCACGGGGGAATCTTGGGGGCAGCTCTTTTTCCCCAGTGTTTAGCCAGCTGGCGCTTAGCCAATAGTAGAAGCATTGCGTTCGAGCTGCGAGATGCCTGCGCTAAATTTTTAACATAGCCAATGAGGCAAACTGCCGGTGTTAGGGGAATTTGGTGCCCAGTGATTTGTTGGAGTGTGGAATGTACCTCTCGCCAGTAGTCTATAATTTTTCAGGCATTTCCAGGCTAAGTGTAAGAAAGAGGCCTGAGGCGCTGAGCATCTTTCGCATCTCAGTTCCTCTCTTAGGCCCATGCGATGTAGTTGCAGGGGCGTACGATATAATTGATGCAGAAATGTATGAGGTGCAGTCTGTAATTGAGAGAGGGAGAGCTGCAGTTTGTGCACAGCAGTAGGACGATTAATCAGCAGATATCGGCGGGTCTGTGTCCAGCATCCACCGGGCGTGCGCTTTAGGGATGCACACAGGGGCTTTATGCTGCATCACCGTATAGAGTCTGGTGACAAGTTTGCGATTGTTCGTTAATATGTGCTCTAGGGCATGCAGTATTGGAGGGAGGTCCAGGAAAAGTGCCGTGGTGTGCTCGACAGGTAGCGCAGAGTTGGTTATATAGGAACCTAGCCATCACAGTAGGACTCGGATTGGGGGCATAATTACAATATTTGGGGACACTGCAACACTCTCCTAGCACCAGAGTAAAAAAGAGCAAGATTGTATAGAAAAACTTCAACTTCCCTGGAAGCCTATGTTTTGATCAGCAGCCAAAGAGTGCTACTGGAGTGTGAAGTTGTGCTTGGCGAGGGGAAGTGCTAGTGCTGTGAATCGGCTGCATACTTTTTGTTGATTTTTGTGTCTAAACTGTCCCAACGCTCATTGACTTGCGCAGGGTGTAAGGAACTTGTATCGTGAAGCTGCGCAAAAGGCGGTGAATTCGGGCCATGCACCTTCGTGCCGCTGCTACCTATATGGGGCCAAGGGGAAGGAGGGAGCTCCTTTGGAAAGAGCAGGCTGCGCACAGTTGCTGGTGGCAAAGGCCCCCAATCTGTGCAGGCCTCTCCCATGTAGCGTCCATCGGTCCAACGCGACAGCCATTAGAGCTGGGCAGCCAGGTACCAGTCTTCAAATGGCTGGGTCTATGGGCAGTTACAGCTTTGCAAGAGTGACTAAGCATTGCTTGTTGCCCCATATAAGGGTACTGAGAATGGTGTGCAATTCCTGAAAGAAGGAGCATTGTCGCTAAGGCAATCTTGCCTATGGGGGCCAAGGGCAAAGTCTGCCAAAATCGCATTTGTGCTGACTCCCACTAGGTCTGTGCGAAGGTTCCCGTCATAGAGGTCTGTGGTAGAGGTAGACCCCGAGGTATTGGGTCCCCTGGGAGTGCCAGTTAAGGTTAACGCCCCCCAGCTGTACCTTGCATGACCGCAATTCTGGGCACAAAGGGTAGACTGCCGATTTTGCCCAGTTAATGCAGAGGCCAGCTGCTGAGGCTTATTCTGCCAAGGTGTATCGGATGGATGACAAGTCAGCTGTTATATCTTGTAGATACAGGAGCATGTCATCCGCATAGAGGGACACCGCTTGAGTTCTGTCCACAAACTGGATGCCCCACCCGCGTCCTTCCTCATTTAGATGCATGGCCAGCGGCTCCATTGTAAAGTTAGTGTCAAATGCCTTTTCCAAGTCTATGATGAGGCAGGACGCTCGCGGGAATCGTCCTCTGAATTGGTCCTGCACATGGACGAGTTATGGAAGTATTTGGGCGTATCTGTCGGCTAGGATTTTATAATCTGGCCGGAGGATGGCGATGGGCCTATAGGATGTCAATTGTTTTGGGTCTCTATCCAGCTTATGTAGAGAAATCAGGAGAGACTCCCAGAGGAAATGTAGGAGTTCACCAGACTTCAATACAGCCTCATACATTTCTGCTAGGCGTGGTGCTCGGGTGGCCGAAAAGGTGTGGTAATATTTTAGGGGGAAGGCCATCGAGACCCAAAGTTTTATTGCGGGTGAGGTTCTGGATCGCCTTTTTGACCACCGCGGATGTTATTGCAGCAGCTAGGGAGCACCTGGTGGTGGCTGAGATCTGCGGGACGGTGATGTTGGCTAGGAACTTGTCAGGTTGGTACACTGCAACTCTCTGTGGCTCTTGGTATAAGAGAATAGTTCTCATGAAGGGCCTGAAGGATGTAGTTTTGCGTGCGAGCAGTGGTGCCCGATGGCGTGGCCACTTCCGTGATAGGGCATGCAGACGTTTCCTGCCGGACCAGCCTAGCTAATACTCTGCTGGACTTATCCCCTTCCCTACGGACCTTAGCTGCGTTTGCCGTGAAATTGTACCAGCGCAGGCACTCGAAGGGCAAAGTGTGCGGTCTTTGCTTACGCTAACTGCGGGGCGAGCGCGGGGTCGATATCCGTTGCCTTACCCAACGTGGCAAGGTCTCCCTCAGCAGTTCAGCAGCTGCAATATCTGTCTCTAGGGTCCTGCATGCTCCCGCTATAGTTTTGATACAAATGCCCCTCAGCACAACCTTGAGGCGTCCCACTCCAACATGTGGGTGGAGGCTGTGTGCTGGTTTTTAGAGAAATACTGGGCGATATGTTTCCTCTGTTCATTGCGGAATATTGGGTTCTCCAGGCAGTCATATGGTAGCCTCCAGGTGTGGATGGGTGGACGTCGGGTTGTCCATCTAAGGTCTCGGATGTGTGCTTCGTGGTCAGAAATAACATGACCCAGGTAGTTGGAGTGCCGAAGGGACGGGACTAAGGAAGTGGAACACAGAAATTGGTCTAGGTTACTCGGAGGGCGCAAGGTATTTAGTGTAATGAGTAAAGCCGAGCTGTGGGATTCTGGGACCTCCAGGCGCCAGTGAGTGCTCACTTGTCCGCCCATTTCTGAAAGCTTGTCACATGAGAAGAAGAGTGGGGTGTGATATCTGTCCAAGTTGGAATCAAGGACACAATTGTAATCCCCACCTAAGACCCAGGGTAGGTTTATTCTGGGGGCTAGTGTGACTGAGCGAGTTTCCCAGGTGGACCCTTGCTCCGTATTGGGAGCATAAATACTCCCTAGGAGAATAGGCATGCCAGCCAGACAGCCCTCAAGAAGCACGTAACGGCCCTCCGTGTCCAGTGCCACATTGGTTTCCTGAAACTAGACCCTGTGGCAGATCCATATCAATGCACCACAAGCATAGGCAGAGTAGGTGGCGTAGATAGAACCCCTCCAGCACCTGCCCAGCTGCTCCAGTTCCCCCGCTATGTGTGTTTCCTGCAGTAAGATTATTTGCGCTTGCTGGCGTTTGACATGCTAATACTCTATAGCGCTTCCTAGCTGTGTGCATAACCCGGCATTCAGGGTAAGGCAGCTGACATCAGTCGGGGGGCCATAGCAGTGGGGTGGTGTTATGGGCTGTATGGGAGGGGAAGAGCCCTGGACAGAGGGGCCACCCCGGGGAATCACCAGGCCTACCAAAATGGAGCTTGGGGGGTGGGGGTCCACCTGCGTGGGGTGCGAATGGGGAAAAAGGGGTACTGGGATGTTGGGTCATCCTGTGATAATTAAAATTCCAATAATGGGTGGTATGTCCAAACTAAACATAATCAGTAAGTTCTAGAGTTACGTGGGGGTGTGGCTGGGTGTTTGGTGGGATAAGGCAGCCAAGTTGCCCTGTGTGGATGCATAACTGGCCGGCTCGGCATCAGGTGGGGACATTGATGGTGGGTGCAGCATTCACCGGATACAGGGAAGGCCCCAAATCTAGTGAGGGGTGCATGGTGGGTTATAAGGTGTGGGGAGAGGGAGGGGCTAGTCAATTTGTGTACTGAGTGCAGACGCTGTGTATGGGCAGCAGTGTTGGCCATGTCGACTACTGTGCGTGACTCCCTACCTCATTTGGTCATACAAACCCCTCCCACAAGATTGATCACTTGGAGGTTGCAGGGCCCCATCATTCAAAGTAGGTTATCCGCTGCCTGCGGAGTAACGCAAGGGAGAGTCTGTGAGTCCCCTTGGGAGTCGTCCGATTGGAGAGAGTCATCCTCGGGTGTAAAGAGGTGCAGACCTTTCTGTGATGGTGGCTTTTAGGTCAGCAGCTGCCTGCAGGGCTCTCCTGCGATCCACAATGAAACACTCAAGATTAGGAGAGCCGGTTGATGATCCTCCGGACACCGTCCTCGCCCTGCCTCCGGCCACATGATTTGGGAGGGCAGTCTGAAGGAGGCCTGTTTTGGGGGCCTGCAGAGGCTTTGTGGTTTTGGTTGGCCCAGTCCCAGGCTTCTTTGGGGTCTGTAAAGAAGACAGTAGTGTCTCTAGAGATCACAGTGAGCCAGGCTGGGAACAAGAGGGAGTACTGCACGCTGAGCTGGTGGAGGTGGCTTTGACCTCCAGGAAGGAGGATTGCTGGCATTGAGCTGCTCTGGTATAGTCTGGCAAGACTATTATTGTGGCGGGCATGGTTGGCGACGTTGATGCGGAGGCTGCTGTAGTGGAGCGTAGAACATCACAGTAGCTGACCTCTAGTTGGTGGAGGGTGCGCAGCTGGGGTTAAAATTGTGTACCCCGCTGCAGGTGTGGTCTTGCCGGGGTCCGGGCGATCGTAGTCCAGAGTGCTGCCATCACTCCTGGTACGCTAGGTGTTGCAGGCTTCCAGGGTGCCTCCTGGCAGCAGTGCCAATGTGAGAATGTCTGGGCGTGTAAGAAGAGGTTGCTCTGCTGTGTCAGAGGGCCCCTGGTGATGTGAAGTATTCCTCTGTATAGTGAAGGAACAGCTGTATGTCACGGGGTTCCTGGTATGTACCCAGCAAAGTTCAACTGTTGAGGGTCAGCAGGAGCCTCGATGATGGCACCAAGGTGCTGCATCCGATCTCAGGCTAGGCGTGGAGGGGGCAGGGCACCTCAGTGCTGACTGCAGTCGTTAGTCTCTGTGATAGATTCTGCCCTCCGCAGGCCCAGTGAACCCCTCGGTGCACTAGGCTGATTGCAGAGTGAGTGGGGGGGGGTCCCAGGAGTGTGTATGCAGCTATGCCCAATGAGTGAGAGTCATCATGTGTATCAATGGTGTCGCCGATGTTCTGCAGCCAGTCCCTGGCCAATTGGGCTATGGGTGACCGGGTGTCATTGTTAGACAGTCCCCTGAATGTCTCCACTGTCAGCAGTCTATAGTCCCAGTATCGGATGCCACCCTCTAATGATACGTTGAACCCCCGGTGCACAGGGCTGGTTGTAGGGTAACTGGGGGAGTTCCAGGAGTGCCAGTCACTCTTTGATGGCCGGTACTTGCGGATCGCTGGTGGGGAGCATGGCGCCGAATCTGTGTGAAGCATGTTAAAAGGCCCAGGAGGACGCACCGGTTGGCACACTGACTGTAGGCCGTCTGGGTGTGTGGAGCTGCCTCTGCCTCTCTCGCCAACACAATGCACTTGAAGCGCTGCTCACCGCCCTCGTGGTCAAGTTCCCCGTCGTTGGGTAGGCCTGGGGGGTGAGCTGTGCATTCCAGGAAAAACTCCTGAAGCAGGTTCAGTCTACTGGAGGCCTGTTACAAGTTTGAGCCGCTTGTGACCAGCCACGGCTCTACTGCATGACCCCTGCCGCTGGTCCTGGAGTCATCAGTCTTTGGCCCGACTCCTAGCATCCAACCACCTCAAGATAGTCGGCGGAGGCCCTCTGGGGTGGAATGGAGCAGGCCCTCTCCCGCGCGCCTCTCCTCCCCATCGCGGCTAAAGTCACCGAGAATACCGTCAACGTCCTGCTAACGTACTTCATCGATAAACTCCATCCTCGACCCTTCCCAATCCGGATTCCGCAGCAACCACAGCACCGAGACCGCCCTCCTCGCCGCCACAGATGACATCCGTACTCTCCTCGACCAAGGCCACACCGCAGCCCTCATCCTACTAGATCTCTCTGCAGCCTTCGACACCGTCTCCCACAGCACTCTCACCGCCAGACTCTACGACGCTGGCATACAGGGAACTGCCCTCGACTGGCTCCACTCCCTCCTCACCGACAGAACCCAAAGAATCAGACTCCCGCCCTTCCTCTCCGAACTCCGAGATCAACTGCGGAGTACCCCAAGGATCATTGCTCAGCCCCACGCTCTTCTACATCTACATGGCCCCCCTTGCCGCCATCGTCAGACAGCATGGACTTAGCATAGTATCCTACGCCGACGACCCAGCTCATCCTCTCCCTCACAAAGGATCCCCACACCACCAGACTCCACTTCCAGGAAGGAATGAAAGACATCGCATCCTGGATGAGCAGCAGCTGCCTGAAGCTCAACTCGGAGAAGACAGAAGTCCTCGGACCCACCCCCTCAGCATGGGACATCACCTGGTGGCCCACTGCCCTCGGAAATCCCCCCAATCCCACGTACCACACCCGAAACCTTGGCATCATACTCGACTCCTCCCTCACCAGGACCCGACAGATCAACGCCGTCACCTCCACCTGCTTCAACACCGTCTGAATCCTTTGCAAGACCTTCAAATGAACCCCCCCCCCCGAATCCAGAAAGACAGTCCACCCACACACTCATAACAAGCAGACTGAAGTACGGGAACGCCCTCTACGCCGGAATCAACAGATCCCTGCTCCGCAAACTCCAGACCATCCAGAACACCGCAGCCAGACTCGTCCTCTGCATCCGACGACATGAACACATCACGCAACACCTGCGAAACCTCCACTGGCTCCCCGTCAAGAAGAGAGTAACCTTCAAGCTACTCACCCACGCCTACAAATCCCTCCACAGCACTGGACCCCAAGACCTCAACGAAAGAGTCTCCTTCCACGTACCCAAGAGAAACCTCTGCTCCGCCGACCTCGCCCTCGCTGAAACACCGCGCATCTGCAAAGCCAGAGCCCGTAGAAGAGCCTTCTCCTACATCGCGGCAAAGACCTGGAACGAGCTCCTGATCCACATCAGACGCTCCCCCACTCTGCACACCTTCAGGAAGAGCCTCAGACCTGGCTCTTCGGCTGACCCGGACCTGCACCCCCGCGCCTTGAGGCCCTCAAGGGCGAGTAGCGCGCTTTACAATTCCCTGATTGATTGATTGATTGATTGATTGAATTATGGTGCTGATGCGTGGAGGGCAGCTATGGGGCTTGATGTCGGTGATGGTGGGCCCGGGGCCTAGTGTTTGCCGCAGCCCTTGGCGTAGTGGAGTAAGTTCATGTAGGGGCACAGAGGGCTCCCCCCTGGCTGCTGCTGGTGCAGGGAACCTCCGCTGCCACTCCAAGCCTTGTGTGGAGACACAGGCTGCGGGCCGGAGGGAATGAGCCCGCTGCCGGGTCCGCCACATTGCGGATGCCGCAGACCCTCCCGAACTGCGGGTCGGGCTCCACAAGTATGCTCGCCAGTGTCCGTTGGGCCAAAGGAGGGGGCGCAGCACAGACCACAAAAAGTTTCAGATAAGTGTGAAAAAGGCTGCTTTATTGAAGACGGGTGCACCTCATAAAACATTACCCTTAGCCTTTGTCTTACAAAATTAATCCTCGCTATACATTTTTCACCGATCTTGCCTTCTACCCCCACCCTTAAGGTTCCCCCCTTTTCAATTCCTTGCAACTATTTGCAACCCCGATTCAATCATTAACTGTTGAATTTTAGCCCTGTAACCTCTTGCCTACTTCTAAAAACATCTACCTAACTAAGCATCTCCTAACTTAACTTATTGCCTGCTCCCGGATTAACTTGATCCCAACCATAACTTTAACCTGTAAACTTGTAAAACACTAGCTACCACACGCAACTCAGAAAAGTCCTCCCCCGCACCGGACTTATGACTTTTCTGACCCCTCCAACCTAGGGTGCTTAGATATCGCCTAATATTGAAGGATCTATCGATCTCCTTTATCTGTATCAGATACAGCTCCATCCCGAAGCGTGACAAATGTACACCATCGTTCCTGAAAAAATACACCGCCGCATAGTTCAATTCTGGATGTTCTACTCTCCCGATACCTTCCTTTTCACAAAAAATCCTCATGTCTCTATTAATTTTCCTCCTGGCCTTATCAATTGCAGCAGGTCTTTCAGCCCCCCCTCCATTGTCTCCTGGGAATTAACTCCGACCAAATGATGAAACACCCAGACCATTGCCGCTTGATCTCTAACAGGTCCCTCTTCATTTGTCTCAGTAACGCTAAACCTTTGCACACCACCAGGTCATTCTCCTCAAGGTGCACAATCAACACATCAGGACAAATATCACTTTGAATTAAGTTGTTCAAACGGGGGATGAGTTTGTGCCAGCGCATGCCACCCTTCCCGCGCCAAGAAACATGGAATAAAGACTAATCCAAACCAAGGTTCAAACCATTCCCTTTTTTGATTTCATGCCGTTCCGCCCATTTACAAAAGAATGACCAACTATCCATATAGACAGCTCTGCCGAAGCTGGCCCAGCTACTGCACCTGAAAAGACACATGCGTAAGTACATGTACACTAGCCCCCTTCTTTTTTGCCCACCCTTCTAGAATACACCTACCTAGTTCGCCTGCCGAAGGGGCATACCCCCATCACAGCTTAACCATGAAAGCAATCCCTGCCAGCTTGCCTGTAATTGTGATTCTTGACAGGCATCTGTCAGTTTGCCTGACAGGCACACTGTACTCCGTCTTCTTCTCTTGCCCACCTGTCCTCCCTCTTCTGAGCCCCCCCCCCCTTCAATATACTCACGCCAAGCCTGCCTATACGCCCTCCTAGTTGAGAGACCCAATGACCCTACCACCAATTGCAGCATCCTTTGTCTCCTATGGACCACATACCCAGCCGGCACCGCTGTCTTGCAGGTGTCCGCCTCCGTAGCCAGACCATGGAACCTCTCTCACTGTGAACGAGACAAAGCGTCCGCAATGCACTTGTCCACCCCTGGCACATGTCTGGCTTGAAATAGGATATCATGCTTCAAACAGCTGAGTATGAACACCCTCATCAACTTGAATACCTGTGCATCCCTAGCAGATTGCATGTTAACCACCTGCACTACTGCCATGTTGTCTAGCTTGAAATTTACCTTCTTGTGTGCCAGGTCCTGTGCCCATACTGTTGTCGCCACCACTAGTGGGAATAATTCTAAAAAGGCAATGCTCCTGCCCCCGTTCTTCAAATGTTGTGGCCACTCCTCCGCGCACCCTCTACCCTGCCAGTACAGTCCAAAACCACTGGCTCCTGCTGCGTCTGAATATATGTGCACATCCCATTCCCATTCCTTGGGCGTCCCCATTGGAATGCCATTGAAGTCCTCTTAGAATTTCCGCCACATGTGCAAATCTTCCTTCGTCGTTGCAGACAATCGCATGTGATGATGTGGGAGCGTGTCGCCCGCTAATGACCTGCTCAGTCTCCTGCAAAAAGTCCTTCCTGTGCCTACTACTCTGCGTGCAAAATTAAGATGTCCTAGCAGCACTTGCACCTCCCTGACTGTCACCTTCCATCTGGCCAGCATGTATTCAATCAGCATCCTCATGTGCAACTTTTTGTCTGTCGGCAGGCGTGCCACCATTGCCACAGAGTCCAATTCAATGACCAGAAATGACAATACCGTACTTGGACCATGTGTCTTCTCTGGTGCCAGGGGCACTCCCAGTAAACCCATGAGCTCTTGAAAACTGTTCAACTGTTGTTGACAGTCCGTTGAACCGGGTCGACCCACCAGGAAGAAGTTGTCAAGGGAGTGTGTCGCCGTCTCTTTGCCTGTCTGCCATGAGAAAATCCATTGCAAGAAAGAGCTAAAATGCTCAAACAAGGCTCATGAAATGGAATATCCCATAAGCAAAGCCTTATCCACGAAGATTTGTCCTTCAAACTGTATCCCCAACAATTGGAAATCATCCAGGTGCACCGGCAGCAAACTGAAGGCTGACTATGTTCCATTTTGCCATCTCCGCACCTTTCCCTACCTTTCCCACTAATGCCCTGGCTACGTCTACTGACAAATATGACACGGATGTCAAGTCCTCTGATATATAATCATTAACTGAAGACCCTTCCGGCCAAGAGAGGTGCTGTATCAATCTAAAATGCCCCGGTTCCTTTTTGGGTACCACCCCAATTGGTGATATTATCAAATCTCTTATAGGCGAGTGTCCAAATGGTCCCTCCATACGCCCTTCCTCCACTTCTTTGAACAATTTTTCCCACACCGTTGCTTTGTGTGAATTAACTGATCTCAAATTCTCTGCCCACCTGGCAGACTGTGGCCCTTCATACCCAGCCTAAACCCATCCTGAAAACTGCAGCTCAGTAATGTGGCATCCTCCCGGCATGGATAGTGTGCCAGCCAGCGGTCTAAGCATTCCAGCCTTATGGGTGTATGAGCCTTTTCCCATGGAACCTTTTGCTCCCCTCCCACCCCTGCCCCGACCATCTGTTGTCCCTGTTGCCCTTGAAAGGAGCTGTTGTGCTGGAAACCTTGGCTATGCTGTTGCCCGTAGTATCCTGCCCCAAAACATTGTACCAACGGGTGTCGCCCTGCACACTTGGAGTACTCGTGTCTAAATCTGCAGTACTCTGTTGCACAGGATCCTTTATTGAAATCCCAGCCGGTCCCCAGCATCCTCCCGGGTTCTGTGCTGCGTAACCCAACCCCCCTCGGGCGGGGTGGCTCTGAAAGGGACGGTAGGTCAGTCGAAGCCCGCTGGCCGTGTTCGTGGTTTTCCCAAATGTAACTGTCCTCATAGTTTGCTGGTACAAATCTGCAGCAATCTTCCCCCCCCATTTTGCTTCTGGGTCCCACGCCAGCCTGGCCCTAAACTCCTTAGCATAGTGCGACCAAGCGTAGCCCCCATATGTCACCTGAGCCCTTCTGATCACGTCCATGTATTTAAAAAGCAAGACGGACCTCTCCAGGTATTTCTCGCAATAGACGCTCGCAAATATCAGGAAGGCTGCCGTCCAATTCTCACTAGTTATAGCACTTTAGGCCTCTTAGATAACTCTAGCTCCTCCTCCTTTGAACCCTCTTTGGCCCTAAGTTCCCTGTGTAGCAGCTTCAGCATTTCTACGTACTCCCCTTTCCAATTCTTTTCTTTAGTCGTCAGTATAAGATGTGCCCCCAATGGCTTAGTCACCCCCATGTATGGCAGCTTCTTAATTTTTATCTCATGGCTCTCTTTGGTACCTCCTCCCAGGGCCCCCTCGCTGTCCTGCCCTTCCGCTGGCGTCTTGTCCTTGCCTGTCCCCGTTCCTTGTCCAGTCGACCTTCAGCCGAGTCCCCTTTTGTCTTCCTCTTCCAATTTCTGCCCTTCGGTGCCCACCCCTATATCCTTCACATACAAATCTTTGTGCAAACGCACTTCCCCCTCTGCCTCACCTCTGTGTGCTTCAGTCCCCACTGAGACCCTGCCCTTGGGCATTATTGGTAGAACACACCCTTTCGTGCCCTTACCTGGCGTCAAGGTTGGCGTCCGCACCGGATCTAGCCGTCTAATCAGTCGCGCAGGGGGTTGAACCACGCTGTCCCAAGCCGGTAGATCTCCTTGCTTGCGAACCTGCAACATACTAGGCACATCGTTAATAGGGCCCCCACCCCCATCCTTGCTGTGTTCCCCTTTCGTCTTCCTCAATGATCTCCCCTTCCTCAATGCTATCCTCATCATAATCCAACTGTAGTTCCTCCCCTATGCCCTCATCGCTTGACTTCCTGAGAACCCGTGCCTCCGCACTTTCCCGCCTAGTGCGTATTAGTTCCTCTAAATCCACCACTGGGTACCGTGGGGCTGTGAAAAACCCTTCTGCCCCTGTCATCCATGCTTGCCCGGACTCTCTCACTGCCGCCCCTGAGGCGCATCGACCCAGCGGGGTTGTTGCACCGCCTCGGTCGCCTCTGACCGTCATTGGCAGTGTTTTGACCGTCCGGTGACGTACTCTGGCTGGCCGCCTTTGCCTGTGCCATCACTTCTCCTCGGGAGCGCGGAGCCGCATGTGACTCACCCGAGTATTCTCTTTCTTGGGCCTGCTGCTCCTGCAAAGGAAAAGTAAGGTCCGGCAAGCCAGGGTTAGTTACCCTGTCCGCGCTTACCCCCCTTTGCCCTGGACACCACTGCCAAAAACCCCTTATGTCTTGCCCCAAGACCGGGTTTCCCAAAACAGCCCGCCCGCTGTCATCCCCCTACTCTAAGCCTGCCTGCCATGCCAGTTTCCTCCCTGCCCCCACCGAATGCCCTCCCCCGTCTTGCTGGACCCCCCCAACCCCTCTCCCCAGCACGTATACGTACTGGCCCTTGGTATATTCTGTCACATGTCCCTCTTCCCCAATCCCCTCCTGGTCCACCCCCTCACTCCACTCTAACATGGCCGCCATGAACGCTGATGCTGGGCCCCTTTCCTGCGCCCCCTTTCCACCCCCCGGGGCAAACCCTGTCCTCCCCCTCCTTGCACCCAGTCGCCCCTGTCTGCGCCCCCTGTAGCCAGCCCCCCTCCTTTGACCATCGCGATCTGAGCCCCCATGGGGCCTTGTCTAGCCAGCCACCCAGTGCCAAAGAGGCTGGGGGAACCGAACATGGCCCTGCTTTACCCTGCACCTCAATAGCCCCTATTTGCCTTGTACCCTCCTGCCTACCCTCCCCTTGCTATTCAGCCCTCCTTCCCCCCCGTTTTCCTACCCTCCCTATCTGGCTCCCATGTGTGAGCTTCTTCCTGGGAGGAGACTCGCTGTCTTGCAACCTGCTTGGTGGCCCAGCCCGGCTTCCCTCCCTCCTGTTCACCCCCCGGCCCACCTGTCCCTGCCTACCTGTCCCTGCCTTCTCCTTACTAAAATGGTGACACGGCAGACAAAATGTCGGGCTATATACCTCCCTGCACCCTCCAGCCCAAAAAACGCACAACGAGCCCAATTGGGCTCTGGCCCGCACCACTGGCCCAAAAATCCCCAAGGGTGCAAGCCTCCCTAGCGGTCGGCTGCCCCCCCCCCCCCCCCCCCAAGACCCATTGGGATCCCTCTGAGCGGGTTCTCTGACACCATCCGCCCCACAGCACCATCAGGCTATTATTGCTGCCCATTTGCCTCCCCGATGCTGCAACCAACTCATGGGTTGTGGACTTTTTGGTGGGCCGGTGGACGGAACACTAGAGGATTACGTCCTCCATCTTGGCCATGCCCCTCCCAATCATGACGGACCATAAACACCTGGCAGAGGAAGTAAGTGCCACCGACCACAGTCTGAAAACTGAAGCTATGTAACAAAAAGCATTGGAGATTTTGGGGGTTGGAGGCGGGTGGGGGTAGACAGAGCTGTAGCTAACAGGAACTAACATAGGAAAATATAACAGTGTTAAAGGGGTAGAACGAACTGGGAGGCACTTGTTCATTAAAGGAAACTTTGCATCTCGAGTCACTGTGAATTCCTTACACTTGATAAAATAGCCAATGCCAAGATGGCTACCCAGGCGGAGGGACGGGCCGATGGATGGTGAAACTAAAGTAGAAAGGAGGCCACATGGATGGCGGGATAGAAGAGAGCTCAGCAAAAGGAATGAAGGGGCGAGTGGGGAGATGAAGGTATGCGGAATGTATGGAAAGCGGGAGACCAGACGGGAACAAGAAGGAAAGGGCAGAGGAGAGGAAAGGAGCATGGAAGGAAGAGGGAGAGAGCGAACAAGACTGAGAAGGAAGGGAGGGACGTCAGGTATTGGAAACAAGCATTGGCATAGCCAATAGGTCTCGCCTTTGGGACCTCATGTGTTTAGTCAGAACTTTTGGCTATGTTGTAGAGCATTGTGGCTGCTGTGCATTATGTTGAAAAGTTGTATTAAAAAGTGTGAAGCATTTTTGTTACCTTTATACAAACGAAGACGACATTATATACAACTGAAAAACCTGATTAAAAAAAGATTTTAACATAAAAAATGTCTTCTACTTTTTTTGTACTTGCACTGCCGGCAACTTTTTCCTGCACTGAGTGGTATAGTGTGGAGTGTATGTTGCATTTAGTAGAGTGTAATTAAGTGGTTTGTAATTATGTGGCACTGAGTGGTATTATTTGGAGTGTATGTTGCATTGAGTGCAGTGTAATTATGCAGCATATAATTATGTGGCACTGAGTGGTATTGTGTGGAGTGTATGTTGCATTTAGTAGAGTGTAATTATGTGGTGTGTAATTATGTGGCACTGAGTGGTACTTGGAGTGTATGTTGCATTGAGTGCAGTGTAATTATGTAGCATATAAGTATGTGGCACTGTGTGGTATTATGTGGAGTGTATTTATGTTGCATTGAGTAGAGTGTAAGTATGAGGCATGTAATTATATGGCACTGGGTGGTATTATGTGGAGTGTATTTATGTTGCATTCAGTAGAGTGTAATTATGTGGCGTGTAATTATGTGGCACTGAGTGGTAGTAGGAGTGTATGTTGCATTGAGTGCAATGTAATTATGTAGCATATAATTATGTGGCACTGTGTGGTATTATGTGGAGTGTATTTAGACCTATTGCATTGCAGATGCTTGTTCCTTCTTCCATTACTGTTGCGCACTCCTCAGACCTACGTACCTATGCATCAGTAGAGTCCCAAAGTGGCTGCGACGGAGCGACTCTTGCGTCCAGCTCCTGTCAGGCTGTCGTCACCTTAAGGGGATGACGCGTTCTCCAGTGCTTACTTGTCTGTGTCTATGGGGTCTTACTCTGCACTTCTGAGATTGTAGTTCCTGCGACTCTGAGAATTTGGAGAGACAGCCAGAGAGAGACAGCCAGAGAGAGACAGCCAGAGAGAGACAGCCAGAGAGAGACAGCCAGAGAGAGACAGCCAGAGAGAGACAGCCAGAGAGAGACAGCCAGAGAGAGACAGCCAGAGAGAGACAGCCAGAGAGAGACAGCCAGAGAGAGACAGCCAGAGAGAGACAGCCAGAGAGAGACAGCCAGAGAGAGACAGCCAGAGAGAGACAGCCAGAGAGAGACAGCCAGAGAGAGACAGCCAGAGAGAGACAGCCAGAGAGAGACAGCCAGAGAGAGACAGCCAGAGAGAGACAGCCAGAGAGAGACAGCCAGAGAGAGACAGCCAGAGAGAGACAGCCAGAGAGAGACAGCCAGAGAGAGACAGGCAGAGAGAGACAGGCAGAGAGAGACAGGCAGAGAGAGACAGGCAGAGAGAGACAGGCAGAGAGAGACAGGCAGAGAGAGACAGGCAGAGAGAGACAGGCAGAGAGAGACAGAGAGAGAGAGACAGGCAGAGAGACAGGCAGAGAGAGAGAGATTGAGAGAGAGAGAGATTGAGAGAGAGAGATTGAGAGAGAGAGATTGAGAGAGAGAGATTGAGAGAGAGAGATTGAGAGAGAGAGATTGAGAGAGAGAGAGAGAGAGAGAGATTGAGAGAGAGAGAGATTGAGAGAGAGAGAGATTGAGAGAGAGAGAGAGAGAGAGAGAGAGAGAGAGAGATTGAGAGAGAGAGAGATTGAGAGAGAGATTGATTGAGAGAGAGAGAGAGAGAGAGAGAGAGATTGATTGAGAGAGAGAGAGAGAGATTGATTGAGAGAGAGAGAGAGAGATTGATTGAGAGAGAGAGAGAGAGATTGATTGAGAGAGAGAGAGATTGATTGAGAGAGAGAGAGAGAGATTGATTGAGAGAGAGAGAGAGAGATTGATTGAGAGAGAGAGAGAGAGATTGATTGAGAGAGAGAGAGAGAGATTGATTGAGAGAGAGAGAGAGAGAGATTGATTGAGAGAGAGAGAGAGAGATTGATTGAGAGAGAGAGAGAGAGATTGATTGAGAGAGAGAGAGAGAGAGAGTGATTGAGAGAGAGAGAGATTGATTGAGAGAGAGAGAGATTGATGAGAGAGAGAGAGATTGATTGAGAGAGAGATTGATTGAGAGAGAGATTGATTGAGAGAGAGAGAGATTGAGAGAGAGAGAGAGAGAGAGATTGAGAGAGAGAGAGATTGAGAGAGAGTTTGAGAGAGAGATTGAGAGAGAGAGACAGATTTAGAGAGATTTAGAGAGAGAGACAGATTTAGAGAGATTTAGAGAGAGAGATGATTGGCTTTTAAGGAATCGGCAATGAACGGGACAGTAGGTGCTTGCTCGGGACTGTGCATAGGGGCCGGGCAGGGGAGGGGCTTCACTGGTCCGGACGGTGCATTGAACATAGGTGGAACCCTTGGTTTGCCCACAAGAGCTAACTGCTCAAAATTCTGCACGGAACACTAGGGGCGAACTGCTCAGGAGTGTGCACGAAACAGCAAACTGACGTATCAGGATTGTGCACTTAACATAGCTGGCTCACTGCTCAGGATTATGCACCTAACATAGCGGGCCGACTACTCAGGATTGTACACCTGTAGGGAGAACATTGCTTTGGATTGCGCACAATTAGATGGGTGAAAACTATTCAGAATTTCGCACAATTTGTTAGGGAGAAAGAAGCCTGCTCAGGATTGTGCACAATTAGGTAGGGAGAACACTGCTCAGGACTGTACATACTTCGGTATAGAGAAGCTGCTCAGGATTGTGCACAATTTGCGAAGGGAGAAGCTGCTCAGGATTGTGCACTGTGCATTCTGTATTCTTCACAATACAGGGTCGTGCACAATTTGCGAAGGGAGAAGCTGCTCAGGATTGTGCACTGTGCATTCTGTATTCTTCACAATGCAGGGTGGGGGGTTCATCGATTGTGCACCAGTCGCACAGCAGAAACCATCAACCGCTTCCAAGCCCGGTCACAAGACACTCCAAAAAAAAAAAGCCCGGGAGTGGTGAGCGCGCGCGCGATAAAAGGAATTTGCACCAGGGCTAGCGCGACCACCATCTGTTAACAATTAAGTTAATTGGTAACAGATGGCGCTGCTGCTTGCCCCCGCGGACCCTTGGCCAAGGCAGAAAGAAGGCGGGCCATGCACCCGCCTTTGGCCTATTGTGTGGTGTCTTTCTTAGGAAGACGCATGCAAAGGCCAATAGTTGTGATTAAAAAAAAAAAAAAAGCACAAGCGGGTGTTTAAAGTTAAAAAGCCCTTACTTAAAGTCTCGCAGAGCAGCGCATGCGCGCTGGCGCAGGCAAGACCTAAAAAGGAAGAAAGGGAAGAAGTGGGAAGAAAGCGTCTGTCAGAGATTGAAGAAAACAAGAAAGTAGATGATAAATTAAAGAAGGGAATTAATTGAAGACAATGGCACTGATCGGGAAACAGGTTGAAAATAAGTAAGAAAAATTTTTTAGGAAGAAATTAAGAAAAAACACAGGCGAAAGACAGTGATGAAACCCATGAACGGATGTTAAAAATAGAAAGCGCGACAAGGCGCTAATGTACGAAAAAGGTGATATAATCTCGCTGGATGCAGCCAGTCAAGCAGAGTAACAAGAAAGTGCCCTGTTCTACCAATATCTGTGCTGGGGAAGTTTTATTTAATTATCACTTTCGCATTTGAGGGTTATGTGTCTTACAAAATTATACTGTGTAAGAGTAAATAATCATCATGGAAACGTGGTTAGCAAGTCCTCGCATTGATATAGCAGTAATGTGAGGTCATGACCCCAGCAGACAAAGCTTACAAATATTCTAAGAAAGGCAGCGCATTAATATAAAAATATCTGTGGCAGTATTTTCCGCAGGTATTCGTTGATTCCTCCCTGAAATTGTTCTCTTAATTGGGCCCCTAAGAAGGGAAAGGAATATATTTAGTGCGCATAGAACGTACATAAAATTGATCATCTGTCTTCTTCAACCCAATCAACGAAGGTAAAGTGTGATGTTTTAAATCTGAGCTAGGGACCGGCGCAACAGATAGAGTTAATAAAGGCAGACCGACTCATATTTTGCATAGGGCTTTTCAAGTCAAGTCAAGTGAATCTTTATTTTGGCTATGCAGCCATAAAAGTACAATAAAAAGATTTAAAAAACAAGCTTTTACAAAAGTTAAAATTGATAGCAAATGTGATCGGCATAATGGGGATGCGGGGAAGCATTTGTAAGACAAATAAACATCATTGAACCTCACCAATGAAAGGACTATCATTGTCCCCATATCTGAATCATCGCCTGAGTTACAACTAACCAATAGATCATCTAGTGTCAAAAAGTATTTGATGAGCATTAAAAACAGTATAAAAAACTAAATGTTGCCTATTCTTAAAAAATAGTTAGAAAAACAATTAAAACAACTTGTCCTGAATGGCATAAAAAGCAGGTTTTCTCATTAGAGGCTTTGTGCAAATATGATAGTTTATCTAGAGGGAGGGCAAAGTTATGTTGTTTCCCGACTCTTTCGTCTTGATAATACTTCTGCGTATATTCCCCATTGCAAATGGGAATCTTGAAGTGACAGTTACAAATAGTGGCTGCATCTCATATTTTAAGAGCCTGAACACTTCAGTATAATCTCTGATCCCTAAATTCCTGCAGAGCTGAAGTACCCACTTGGACCTCACCTTCCTATATGCAGGGCAAAAGAGGATGACATGAAGTTCTGTTTCTTCCTTATGAGTACACCCCGAACATTCTTGAATTCTTGCTCCCTTCCATTTGTTGGTGAGTGCACGCAGCGGGAGCGTCCCATGCCTAATTTGTATATACAGTTTCTTAGCCATGGGAGGTTGGATACTATCCAAGGCAGGCTCAAGAATATATTGATGTTTTATGTCCAAAAACCTGGACGTCCGGGATGAAGAAACTGTGCACTGGGAAATTTGGACTAGCTTAAAATTTTTAAAAACAGTTGTTAGGGATTTTTTGGGGGTAGCTAGGCAGGTAACTTCAGGAGTTATCCACATGTTGGCCCACCCCATTTGATGACACGTGTTCCTGATATGTCAACCACGGTAGATTACCTGCTCCCAGGGTAGACATGACGTCCTGCAATTCCTCCCTATATGTTTGTAACTCGGGCGTACTCCAAAGGCGTCGCCAACAATGGAGAGGGCGAGAGGCAATTTGGTCGGCTATTGGATTAATACCCAGGTCCATCCTAAGTGGTGTTAAGGGGGTGCTTGTGGGGAGCCCTGCCAGCTGCCTAATAAAAGTATTCTCAGTTTTTGACAGTATATTGGTCGGGCAATGGCCCCAAAGTTCAGCACCATATAGCGAGGCTCCCCTCGCTTGGGTTTTGTAAATTTCTGCTGGGGGGCCTAGTTCTTTATGGGTGCAATTTTTAAATACTTTCTTCTCAACCGGGAATGGAGCTGACAGTTCCCCGTGCTTGCCGTATCTTATCCTTGCATAGGTGCCTTCGTGTAGGCGCTTCAGCAGATGACATAGATATACTGGGGCACCCATATCACAGAGAAGGGCCCATAGCTGGTCGCGCGGCACCATGTCAAACGCGGATTTAAGGTCCACGAAGGTTAAATAGAGGGTGCCACCCCCCAGAATAACAGTTTTCCAATGGATCAACTGCAACCTGAATAACTGATCTATTGTTGACGTTTTGGTCCTAAATCCGGCTTGCAGTGATGTTAAAACTGCCGTCTCGTCCATCCATGATTGCAGTCGACCCAGAAGGACACGAGCAAATATCTTTTGGGTGACATCAATAAGACTTATTGGTCGGTAGTTTGCTGGGTTTAGCGGGGAGCCTTTTTTGTAAATGGGAATGATTTCGGCCCCTGCCCATGTTGGAGGGAATGCCATACCACAAAAGATGGCATTGAATAAAATCTGTAAATAGGGGGCCCATACCACTTGTTCATTCCTGAAGAGGTCACCAGGGATCCTGTCCAACCCTGGGGCCTTGTTGGGTAGTAATTTGGACAATGCCAATAAGACTTCTGCCAATGTACACAGTGGTGAAGAATACTGATTAGCGACAATTTCATTGGGGTCGGGAGCCCTACCATCTTTGTCTTTATCTTGGGTTTTTGAATATAAAGCTTTAAAATAGGATCTCCAAACTTCCTCCCCCAAATTTGGTTCCAGTTCCGTATTGCCTTCCAATTTCCCCGTTTTAACTAGGGTCCAAAAGGATCTCATATCCCTTGCTTCTAATGCTTTCTTGATCGCGTCCCATCTATCGGTTTCCCATTCTGCTTTCGCTGCCGCAAGAGTGTTTTTATAGTGCGCTCTAGACACTTTAATACCCAAACTATCACCTTCCCTGATCTTTAGTGTCAGGGCGCGTTTAGCTGCCCTACACGCCTTGGTATACCAAGGATTTTTAGGTTTTAGATCAGGACTGGCGGGGCTCCTACCATTCTGGAAAAACTCAGCCAGGGTTGATGCCAAATCTTGGTGATTCTTGCCTATTACCAGGAGGGATTCTGGAGCGTCACTATTTTCAGAAGCTGCAAATGCAGCAACTAGGTGTGGAGTAATTTGATCGTACATAGAGGCCATGTTTTCTGGTGCTTGTGCAATTGTTGCCCAGCGTACTCTTCTGCCCCCCCTCAATTGCTGTTAAACTCGAAGGAGGTTGATGCCACACACCTTGGGCCCCTTTAATTTGTAATTGATCTAGGGTTAGGACCAGTGGGTTGTGGTCACTCTCACATCTAGATAAAACTGAGAAGCTCCGGATTCTGTGCCATAACTCGACATCAGCTAAGATATAATCAATTATAGAGGCCTGTCCGGGTTTCTCAAATGTGAATTTACCCGGGCTGTCGCGGGGAAAGCGACTGTTGCATGCCCTAAGCGAGTGACTAAGTGTAAGAGTGTTCATTTGGAGGACAAGAGGGGTCCACCCTCTTATCTGATAGGTGTTAGTCTGGAATTGACCAGACGGAGTCTTCCTCACTAGTGATGTTAGAAGCCATGCCAGAGAGGGGCTCGAAGTGGCAATTAAAATCGCCTCCAATTATTACTTTAATGGACTTGGATAAAGTGGGGAGAAATGAAAGAAGAGAATCTAGAGTAAACGAGGTAAGCCCATGCCTCACCGGACGAGAGTAGATATTAATGATAGCCAGCTTAGGGAGATTTTCAATTGAGAGGAGGACACACAGAATGTCTGGGGAGGACGTGTCTATCAACTTAATCGAGCATCCTAGATGGGTACCCACCCAGGTACATAGACCTGGACAGCTGGGATGCAATAGGTAGCATATCCTACCCTATGAAATGCTGTTGTAGCCCATGTTTCTTGGAAGAGGCATACCCCGTTGGAATCTATGAATTCTCCACAGTCCGGGAGGTCCATTTTAGCGGTTAGGCCCGCTATATTCCAGGACAAGATTTTAAGATTCTGCACATTTTCTGCAGGTCCTGTAGATGTGGTCAAAGGATCCCTCTCTAATTGCAATTCTTGATGGTAGGTCCCCTCCCGACCCTGTGAGCTGTAGTCAGGGACCCTGGGTGGACTGGAGGGTGCACATTGGATACTGGTCTGTGGGATGTTCACTTGATATATTCCCATAGGGTGGTCAGGAGGAGCTAGATGGATACCCATTGCATGGTCAGTGGGATCAGGTCTTTCATTGCTTGGGTGCTCTATTCTCTCTAGGCACTGAGGCTTGTCTCTGTGGGTGCCTATGCAGGATTGGTGTTTAGGGGGCAAAATTAGTCAGTCAACCAAATCTAGGGGACTGAACCTGTTACTAACAGGGATGGGGAATAGTGGTGTTGGTTCAGAGACCCAACCCCTGTTTTGTGCACTTCCTGGCTGGGCCCTTAGTTCCCATTTCTTATACACACTTCCCATTTTTTCTAGCAAGGGACTAGGGGGGTAAAAATAGCCCAAAGGAAGGGTCTGGATGCCACTGCTCATCCCGAACTGGCGCCAATCAAGAATATGCTGGGTCACCCAACTGTCTCTGAAGTTAACCAACACACAATCTCCCTTGATATCTTTCTGCCTCTGCCCCACCCAACTAACCCTGCGTGTGAATAGAATTTCGCTATGTGTCTGATGGGGAAGGGGTCTATTTTTATTAAGCCAATGAATGGCTTTGTTTTTTAAATCTGAGTAGGTCTCCACATGTCCTGTATCTAGCTTTGGTACGCCTGCTAATACAACGACGTATGGGGTGGAAGCAGGAGGTAAGTCTATACATGGCAGAAGTGAGTTAGTTTCCCTCCGGTTGAATTGGAATAAGTTATCTTTATTATTTCCCTTGATGTTTCTAGATGCGTGATCAATTAGTGGGCCCTGGATAGTTCTCACCGCCTTGGTGCCTTGCATTTTATCCATTATATTTTGTGTCCTATGCTGGGGTAGATCTAAACCCTGATGTTGTTGTAGTGAAGAGGTGGACTCCGCATGAGCGGATGATTGTACTAGAGATGCTATAAGGTACTTGGCCTACAAGGGGGGGGAGCACGGTTAATGCGGGTAGGGTTTCAGGATTTGAATGGAATTGGGGAGATCTATCAGGAATCTGAAATTCAGTTGGTTTAGTGGCATGCCAAATAGCCTCGATTTTGCTACCCCAAGAAGTGACCAGAGAGGACAGCCTGTCAATACGTGTCATTGCTACTTCAAGCTCATGTTTAATGAGTAGTTCAAAATGGATTTTGAGCTCTTCAATCAAGTTTAGGGCCCAAGACGGTGCCTCCATGGATGCTTTGCTTCTATCGCAGGATGCGTTGTCATTAGATTTTTGAATGTGCGCCACCTCAGGTAGTAAGTTCCCTTGTTTCCCTCCCCTTGATTTTTATATTTTCGATGTGGTCCCTTTCTTTTGCATCCCCCCTATGGATGTTTTCTTAGGGGATTCCCTAGCTGTGTTTGCTTGTACGGGCGATGTTTCTAGAATAATCGGGGAATCTGATAGTTGGTGGGGATTTAGGACTACAGGCTCCGAGAGGGCTGACAACCTGGGTAAGGTCGGTGTTAAGGAGAGGCGTCTTTCAGTGCGTTCAATTTCGCTGGAGACGGCACCTATTGCTTGCTGCAGCATTTTGTCTATCGCTGTAGGTTTAGGTGTCGGTGGGCGGGTTTGAGTTTTCTGCCTAGTGTTTGGCTTTGTTTGTGGGGCAATGTCCTTTCCCATGGCTATTTAACTTGAGGGGAAGCCCTAAATCCAGTTTACAAGTGAGCAATTATAGTCAAGTGAATGGGTTCAGTAAGATCCACGATTTACAACAATAGTTAGAACTTATCCTTACTTTTCTTTTGGAGTACCTAAGAATCCAGACAAAAGCAATAGTTCACTTGGATAACAAATATGGGTTCGCAGAAGCAGATAACTCACATGGAGGAAAATATCAGGGGGGTGGCCCAGCCTCGGACGGGCTCAGACGGGCCCGCCCTTGGTCCGGGCTTCGTCCTGCGCGCGTTCCGCGTCGCGGTGGTAGAGGCTGCGCTATAAGCGCGTTGGCCACGCCTCCCCCTCACTCGCGGCAGCTGCGAGGTAAAGCGGTGCACTCTGGGGGTTAGAGTCCTCCCCCGAGTGTGATGGTATGTGCAGGTCCGTTGGTTAGCAGCGCCGTAGCCCCTGGGACCGTCGTCCCACCAGGGGTCTTCCTGTAGTGCTTGGTGTTGGCAGCAGCAGATGGTCAGGCAGCAGAACAGCAAAGAACAACAAAGGTCGCCCACGCCGCGGGGGTAGAGGCTGCGCTATAAGCGCGTTGGCCACGCCTCCCCTCACTCGCGGCAGCTGCGAGGTAAGCGGTGCACTCTGGGGGTTAGAGTCCTCCCCGAGTGTGATGGTATGTGCAGGTCCGTTGGTTAGCAGCGCCGTAGCCCCTGGGACCCTCGTCCCACCAGGGGTCTTCCTGTAGTGCTTGGTGTTGGCAGCAGCAGATGGTCAGGCAGCAGAACAGCAAAGAACAACAAAGCCCAGATCGACTGTTCCACAATTGCATGTGGAAAGGCTATCTGAGATTCCCCACACAGCCTTTCAGGGCCAAGCGCCATGTGTGATATTTATAATCGCAGACGGACTGGGGGCAGCGCCGAAGGAAGAACTGACGGCTAGAAGCTGCCTCTTCCACTGTCCGCTTTAGTCATGTCTTACTGAACTGTGGAAATGGAGCATTCTGCAAAATTTAAATCTATATTTAAAAAAAATATTTAAATAACGAACGGTTTGCAGGGCCTGGGAGGTCATGAAAGCAGGGTGGGAGAGAGGACTGAGAGGGGGTGGAACAGGAAAGAAAAGCATTGACAAAGCTGGGGCTGAAAGTTGGGACAAGCAACATCAGGACATGAGCAAACCAAGAACAGATGCTGTCGCATTTACAAGCTGTGATGAGGGGGGCGTTTGGATGGCTTAAGCGGTGAATCGCGCAGCTGTGGCTGACGTCGATGCATAGCTTAACAAATGTGACAAGATTTAGAAGTAGAACAAGATTTACAGGTTTGTTTACAAAAACGGCTCGGAGCGAGTGAAAACAGGACTGCTCCTGAGCTGGGCTCTTAAACAAAGAAAAAAGAAGTTCCTTAAACAGATGACTACTAATGGAGTGATATAGTACTTGATCCCTGCTCTCGGAGAGGGCTAAACACAGGAAGAGGCATGACACACGCATGCCATGGACAAATGAGAAAGAGTAGGAGAGTGACGATGCAGCCATCAAATGGGAAGCCTATGGCGGGCTGAAGCCCACAAAGTATATACATGTCTCGAAGAGACAGTTTAAGCGCTGTCTAGCCGAGACCTAAAAATGTGCTGTCCTCAGCACAGGTGCAAACTCTGACTCTGCCTTAGCTGAGGAGAGCACATTTGTTAAAGACTGCTGCGGTTTGAAACTGAAGCTCCATATTTTATTAAAGATGGCTGCGGTTTGAAACAGAAGGCCCATCTTTTACTGGAGGCAGACTGTCATCAGTTTTAAGAGGGGGCTAGGATTATCCCTCATCCCCACCAATTGGCGTTTGCAGTGTGTTATTGCACTCACCTGCAGCGGGAGCCTTGGAGGTCCCTCATACTACACATACCTCAATGTGGTTCACAATCAGTGCACCTCCTGATGTCGTCAGCCCCGCAGACTGGGCGTAATAGCAAAGAGTACCTTCATTTGCATGGGGCCATGCCGTCGGCAAAAGAGGGGCATCCTTTGCGATTTCGCTGATGCAGATCTTGCGCAACATGGATGTCATTTAGGGAACACTGGGGCAGTTAGTCTTTATGGACGTCGGCTCGGGCTCCACTTTCCTTGTTTTTCAGTCAGTTTTTTTAAATTACAGAAATAGTGAATTATATAACATTATTCTCTATTAGTATAATAAAAAATTGAGTAAAACTAGATGGAATATGACCCTATAAGTCAGCTGAGGTAAATTAAAAATGCTTTTAAATGTGTGTTGTGTGTTCTTGTGGGTGGGTGTGTGTGTGTATGAGTGAATGTATGTGTATGTGTAAGCATGTGTGTGTAAGTGAAAGTAAAGGTTAAATCGTGTGTGATATCACTTCCGCTACCCCAGGCATTTTGGTGAATTGCTGTCCAGTGGCGGTGCGTCCATTAGGGCGCTCGGGCGTTGCCCCACAAGCCGCCTGCGCCCGCAGCTCCCTCGGCATCTGTGAACTTAAGTAAACTGCTTAAGTTCACAGACGCCGAGGGAGAACTGACAATCATGTCAGTCAGCATGACGTCGGACCGCCCAGGGTGGGCGGTCCGGCGTCATGCTGATTGACATGCATTGTCAGACCGTCACCAGGGGCACAAGTGCGCACGACTGGTGAAGGTCGGCGAATTTTTCCGCCGTGCCCAGTCATGCGCACTAGTGTGTGGTCTGGCTGGCGCATGCCCATTAGGAGACCGAGGGATGATCAAAGGCTCAACCCTCGGTCTCCTAATGGGCAGGCGGGCGGCGAGTAACCCTGCTCTGAGCCTATCACCCGGCTAGCTTTACAGCAGTTAATAGCATAATCTTCCTGCTTTGAAACTTTGTTCAGCGAGCAGATGACAGGGAAAATTTGTGGGAAACATCAGGACAGCATCAATAGGAACGATCCTCAAGAAAAAGGTGGATTTCTGTCATTTACGATACAGCCTGTTTTGAAGCAAGTGCGATTAGCTCCCCATAATGAAGCATGCTCATTGCAGATCGATTTAATAGCATTTTGAAACAGTCTGTTGAAAGTCAGTGTTGAAGTGTGTTATGAACTCCAGAGATAACTGTCTTTTTCTTGAAAATATTTAACCATGCTCGGAGCGTTTCTATTTTCAAAGAAACTAATTTGCACTAAGAGTCTCAGTGTAATGATGCATATCATTAGTAATAGGTTCAACTGAAAATGTCGAACAGTGCCCAGCAATGCTCCTATTATGTCTTTAGTGAATAATGATAAGGGATTTGTGAGTCTGTTTAGGACTTCTAAGTCCAACGATGTTTCAGAGGCTTCAAAGTACACTGCCAGAAACCTTTTGATTATGCACCAGATTGGGTTCCAGATCTGGGAACGTTTTAACAAGGATTTGAAAGTATCCGTAAAACAAACTTGCACCTAGAACACATGTGGTATCATAAATCAGCCATTGGTGCCGAGCACTCCTATCTGCAGGAAACACAGACATTAGCTGCTTTTGAACAAAGACTGTAAGAAAATAATCAGCTTCAGTCTTGAAGAAACATGATTGGTAAAAGAAGAATACAAGCAAATTGGAGCGTTTCATTTTACGTTTTTAACGCTGCAATGGGGTGGTTTTAATTGGGAAGAGTCGTGGCCGCTTGTTCTCTCAGGCATAGCTTGGCTTTCTGGGGACTGGTGGATCAGCCCTTGTTCATGTGGCGATTCTGCCCGATATGGCCCAAACCTCGTGACCCCCCTCCGGATGCCGTCATATAAACTGGCCGCAGTGAAGATGGGTGTCGTGCGTTTCAAGGTTGCTGCACGAGGCACCTATGCAGGTAATGGTACCGGAGCGCCTCTGTGACAATATAACTTTAGACGAGTTTTTAAACAAACTGAACTTGGAGGAAACTTTCCATCCTGGAAGCTATCTCTCTGTAGCTGCTGTGTAATTGTGAGATAAAGACAAATGGGAAACCCTTTAGAGTCAGCCGGTGAAAACAGTGGGCGGCGTCTGCTTCCCACCTACGCTCTCACTCTATGTCCCAGATTAACACTGACCTTTGATGTAAAATGGGAGAGAACGAAATAACAGTCTAGTCCCTGAATTTCACAGCGTCAGACCTGAAAAACTGTTATCAACCCGGCCTTCATGCTTGACCAAACTGTGTGATCCTAGGCATATGTTTTATTGTGCCTTGCCTCCTTTTTCTTTATTATCACATATGAGAACATTTTCAGACTGGAGTTCAGGGCGTGTGCTGCACAAAGAACTTTATTGTTTTTAATAAAATTTAATGTTGCCCCATTTATAATAACAACGTATGCACATTTAGGGTGCGCATGGCAACTGACTTGCCTCCCTGTTCCCCTCTTTGTTCACTGCTGGCGCCATCATCATCGGTGGGAAGAGGGGGGCATGAATGTTTCTAACCTGGGTAAGCTTCAGAAATGTAAAACATCGGGAAACGGTTCTAGAGCACATTGCCTTGCCACCATTTCTTGAGAGTTTTCTTAGGGATGGTGAACCACTGACAGTCTTAAGGAACGTAGGGCTTCCGGTCACACCATGAAAGTAGGGTTCGCTTACTTTGCTCACTCTCTTCAATTTGAGCAGACATATACGCCCCACCACTTTCAAAGTTCACCAGCCACCACTGTTGCTGTCCATATTGCGCAATCGATGTTACAGAAAGAGTTTCACAAGTGCCAATGGACCTTTCTGTAATGGGTTAGTGGTCTGGAGGGCTCAAACAATAGAGGCACATGACCGTTGCACCCCCGGCCCTTTTATTAGTTTTGGCTGGGTAAATATTTGTTTTTTAAAAAGCACACGTTTAAAGGGACCTAGGACATGTTCATTCTGGTATGGCATGGTTACAGGCGAGCTCCATCAGTCTACCGTCAGAATGTAGGTAATTTGCACAGTCAAGCTTTGTGTATTTGCCACAGCTGGAAAACAATTGTGAAATACAAATTAGACTTGCTCTGTATTTGCAGCTGTTTCTTTCCTCCCCTTGACCTTCTCCAAGCTCCTGTGTCCTGGTTGCTCTCAATCCCTCCACTTCGTTTTTAGAATTCTGATCTCCTAAGCTTCCGTCATCAGCCCTGTAGTAGGTTTGTTAAAGTTAGTTAACAGACCGTAGCAGTGCTGCCCACAGGTATGAACCTTGTGCTTATTTCACTACTTTTTGCGGACCATAGCATAAATCGAATTATTGGCACCTCCTATTGCGTGAGAGCATGAAAAGAAATGGGTAATTTGATGTTGCAATGTCTGGTTTTTCTACTTTTGATTTTTATGTTTTTTAAGGAAACAAGACACAATATCTGGATTTACATGTTTATAGGTGCTGATTGTGGATTAGAGTGGCTTGGAAGAGCAGATTTTCAACTAGGAAGCCCCGATAGGAAGAGGCGCAGAAAAAATGAACAGGTAAAATATTTTGCTTGCACGGAATTGTTTGAATTGTTCCTTCTATTGTTCAAATGTATCACTTTTCATTTCTGGGCCATCATCAATTTGTTATTGTCTAAACTAATTTATTGGTGGGAATCAGTCGTGGCTCCAATGGGGCAACAGTGGTTGGGCTGGGAGGGAGAGGAGGATTAAGAAAAGCTGAATCATAAAAAAAATGTTTTTAAACTTACCAGCGACTGACGCTCATCCGTCCTTCTTGCCACTACGCAGAAACCGGAAGCACACAGGCTTCCAGACTCCTCTATCCATTCCCGACGCTGCTGCTGATAGTGTCGTGATAGGTCTAAGCGCCGGGGTTCGCGAGCCTGTGCATATTCCTCACCAGGCTGTGCAATACAGCCTGGTAGGGAATATGCAAAGTGCGCAAGACTTTTGGCCGGGCCAAGTTGGCCGACCAAACCATCATGTGCACTTGGGGAGTGCCTACCACTCCTTCCCTGCTCTTTGAGCAGCCCAGCCCAGCCCTATTCCGCACCTGGAGATCCGCTAGGGAAAAATAAAATGGTAATAACCTGGCATTATTATAATAAAAAAATTTTGTGGGGCAAGGCTCTTCCGCCTTATTGGAGGAGCCACCCCTAGTGGTAATTTAATTTCATTAGTTCATTTAATTGTTTTTGACAACAGAACTTCATGACCGTGGTGACCTAGCCAAACTAAGAGTTAAATAGGTCTTTTGTGTGATGTATTAGTTTCTCTCTTCATATTTACTGTACATTGTGTGTTCTTTGTAGCTATATCTGTAGGAATGGAAATTCCAGACTGTTATCCCGTCCCTTCCATTTTATCTTTTTTCTTCTACTTTCTCTCATTTATTGCTGTTTGAGGGGCCCCAAACCCAAATTTCCCCAAGCTCCCCTACATAGACTCTAGAAACAGCAACTCTAATCTTGCTGTATAATAGGTCGGTGAGACCAGAAACTGGTCTCCATATCCCGTAGTTTTGAGAGGAGCAAACAATGGCTGGTGTCTCTCTCTCCGATGGAACTGAAGTCCAGTGACCAGAGTAGCAATAGTTTTTAGGTCTAAGCCTACCAGACAGTGCAGCTGTCTGGTTTGCTAAAGACATCTTGGGGACATTCAGAAAACTGACCTAGGAATGCATTCTGTCCATTGGCTTTGTGGTTTGTAACTCACATTGTCTGCCTTTCTATTTACTGATTTTATTTGTTTTAGGCTGTCCAGTTTGAGTTCGTCCCTTCCGTTGCCCAAACCTTGTTTGCTGTATTCTTCCTCAACTCGCTTTCTGGAAATAAGTCTTTAAATCTTGTTCCTAACTTGTCTAATTTGCTGTGCATTTCAAGACAGAGGTTAAATCAAGCTGTTTTCCAAGGGAGCTTGGTGTTTACTTTTCTTTCTCCGACTTCAAAGTGAGAGAATGTATGTGACAATCCTGGTGAGTATTTCTGATAGAGGAGAGGGTGTAGTACTTTATTTTCTTTTTTAGCACACAACAAAAAAAACTGTGCTGATGTTTCAGAATATATCAGAATTAGTACAAATGAAACGTGTTTTTTTTTTAGTAATTTGGAAGTGTGGTGGAAACGAATATTTGAATACGATCAAAACACATCAATACACTAGGTGATGACATTTGCACACATTATTTTTTTGTGTGAAGTAAAACCGTATTTCGGTGCAAATAAAATCGTAATTTCAATTGAAAATGTATTGTCTGTAATGGCAGTGGGCTACACCATGCATGCTCAGCACTACGGCACTCCATTCCCCTCTATGCCCTTCCACTCGATGCCACGACACTCCATTCTACGACACTCAACTCTACGACATGCCACTTTACTCTAAGCCCCTCCATTCTAAGCCACGCCACTGAACTCCATGTAACTCAAATCTATGCCACTCACTCGACAACACGCCATTCTACTCTATGCCCCTCCACTGCACACCTCCTAACCCACTCCACTCTACCTCATTCCACTCTACCCCACTCAACTACAATATACCCCAATCTACCCCACTCAATCTACCTCACTCCACTCCAATCTACTTCACTCCAATTTACCCCACTTCAATCTACCCCACTCTACCTCAGTATACCTCAATCAACTCCAATCTATCCCAATCAACCCATATCCATTTGATACTATCCACTCCAGTCTACCCCACTCCAGTCTACCCCACTCCACTCAAATCTACCCCGCTCTGCTCCAGTCTACCACACTCCACTCTACCCCAATTGACCTCACTCAAATGTACCCCATCTCCGCTCCAGTCTACTCGACATGACTTCACTCCAATCTACCCAGTCCAATTTCCCCCACTCCATTTCAATTTACCCTACTCCAAACTACTCTGCAATCTACCCAACTCCTCTCCACTCCACCACAATCTACCCCACTCCAATGAACCCCACTCCAGTATACCACACTCCTCAAATCTACCCTACTCCAATCTAACCTTTATCACACCAATACCCCCAACTCCAGTTTACCTCACCCCATTGTAATCTACCTCACTCCAATCCATCCCACTCTACTCCAGTCTACCCCACTCCATTTCAGTCTACCCCATTTCAATCATCCCTATTTAATCTACCCCACTGTAATCCAATGTACCCTACTCTAATCCACCCAATCTAGCCCACTCCACCCAATCTACCCCTCTACACTCTTCCCCACTCTCTCACTCCACTCCAATCTCAACTCCACTCCAATCTATCCCACTCCACTCCACCCCACTCCAGTCTACCTCACTCCACTGCACCCCAATCTACCGCACTCCACTCTACCCCAATCTACCACACTCCATTACAATCTATCAAACACCACTCAAATCTACCGCACTCCAGTCCAATCTAACCCACTCCATCCCACTCCACCCCAAACTACACTATTCCAATCTACCTCACTCCAAACTACCCCATTCTACCCCCACTCCATTCCATTTTCCCTATTATAATCCACCCAATCTACCCTACTCCACTCTTCCCCAATTCACCCCACTCTTCCCCAATTCATCCCTCTTCCCCAATTCACCCCACTCCACTCTCCCCAATCTAGCCCACTCCACTCTACCCCAATATATCCCACTCAACTCTACCCCAATCAACCCTATCCCCATCTACTCTACCCCATCTATCCTACTCCAATCTACCCCAATCTGCTCCACTCCAGTCTACCCCACTACACTCCAATCTACCACAATTTAGTCTACCCCACTCAAATCACCATGCTAATCTACCATACCCCACTCCACCCCACTCTACCCCACTTAATTCTGCCACATTCTATTCTACCCCACTCCAATCTACCACACCTCATGCCACACAACACCATGCCACTAATTTTTAACTATGGTGAATGGCAACCACAGTGGTGTACAACATAGCTAAAACACTTTGCCAAAGCAATAGGTCTCACTTAGGCGAGACCTATTGGCTTTGCCAATGCTTGTTGTTTTTTGACAGTGTGGTTGTCTCCATACCTTACATCATCAAGAGAAAAAGAGCTACTGAGAGGGGACATAAGGCTTCGCTCATACTTGGTGGCTTTGAGCACATTTGGGTAGAAGATTTATTCCACAGAAAAAGAATGCTTGTGTAGCACTTTTTACCTTGGTAGAAGGTTTGGGTACAATACAGCAGAGTTGTTTTGAAAATGCTGACATGCCAATGATGAAAGTTATACGTCTGATCTGATTATTTTGATAAGTTATGATAAAGGCGGTTGGCCTGACATATTTATTGAGAAAAGCGTATGATCAAATCAATTGGCATTTATGGGCGAATTGTTATTACTCTGTTGCAAAAAGTGGGTAGTAGCGTTCCCTAAGAGGGAAGTACCGCACATCAATGGACAACAAGTGTAAAGATGCAAGACAGTAAATGGCGTGGAAATTAAACAAGACAGTTGTAAGTACAGCAGGGTGCTTGGCTAGCTCTAATCACCCACTACCCAAGGGTGCAAATCGCATGTAAAACATGCACATAAATAACCAAAAATAAAGCTAATACAGCACACCAATTATAAGTTCCAATTGATCCAATAAATCAAACTGTATTGTGAATGTCTAGTTGTCAATATTGTAATTCTTTAGTCCATATAGTCCTGTAATTTCTTGTGCCCGATATACAGCACATAAAAGATATTCCAAAACAACTCTCTTTTCGTAGAAAACGCATCTTTTTATTGATTTTCTCTTTTTCTCAATGTCAATTCCCAGCAAACAAAGCAGCCAACACGTGTTTCGTCTGTACAAATAGGTTCTGAGACTTTCTCAAGGCTAAGGTGATCAAATTTGTCGCTGATACTGTTATAGTCAAGAAAAGATCCACACAATCTTAGTGTAATGAATGAGGTTCGTTCTTTCAAAAAAGGAATGAGAATTCTAAAGTGTGGATCAATAGTTGGACAATTCTAAAAGGGCACCGATAGTCCCCAGTAAAACCCTAAAAGCAAACTGCTAATACCAAATGCTTTAGGTCCACATAAATTCCACCATAAAGGGTCGCTAGTAGCAGTTGAAAATAATGGTTGTTATCCCATGGAGTCGAATCCAGAAATAAGATAAATATACAAAGTAGTGTATAAAATCCAATGTTTTAGAGCTAAAACCTTATGGCGGACCAGTGCTGCTGTCTTGAGGTCTCAGCAGTATAGTTCGCCTTAGTTGAGATCTCCAATGAGTGGTGATTGAAGAGTTTCGAAAAAACGGGTCGGACAATGATACGTCCTAAACCCGTCCTGGTTGCGAAGAGTAACTCCGACCCCAACGCGTTCGTTCACGCTACTATGGAAAACTGTATTAAAGCCTGCAGAAAGGTATTTTGTTACATGGAATCTCACAGATTACCGTAGTAGGCAAGGGTTTTGGTGTTGGTTACACCTTTGCATAAATCAAAGGGATAGGAGATTTACACTATTCTTTTTAGAATCCATTTGGGAGGCCTGACGGGCTTACTTGTCTGCCAGGATCTTAGTTTAAAATAGTAATTAAAATACATTTATACATAAATATGACCCTACATAGAGAGTATCTGGGCAAGCTCACTTCTGCTACTGGTCTCAATGAGTGTCATTTTAACGGCTTTCATTCATGACAGCAGAATGCATGATGCAATGTATTCTTCCACTTCGCATTCTTGTTCCGTGACTGACTGCATTTATTTGATCAAATGTGCACATCCACCTGTAAATAGATGTTTCATTGCCAGGGCCTTAGTTTTCCATTTTCTCCTTTTATAGGTTTCCTTTTATTTCTTTTTCCTCTTTTGTTGTTTTTCATTTTTAGACCACTATACAGCTCCTGAGACAGTGCTAATAGGCTGCTTGCTTGCCGCTCATTTTATCTGCACTACGCTGCATTCTGCGTGGCCACTGCCGCTACACCAGGCGGCCATCATGGAATGCTATTCTCAACATGTGTGTATTTTCCCATTCCAAGATCTTCAACACATTGGATCTAAATGTGGGAACCATGCTGGAATTTTAAGGCGATGATACCCTGTGTACAGTACCATTGCAGGCATCCGTCGCTATGTTTAATTTCATTTGTTATTCCAAGCATATGGTCGCCAAGTTTAGGCAGAAGTGGTTTCTTTTAATTCATCTTGAGTATATGGTTGAGTGTGTTTTATTGTGTAAGTAGGTGAATGCATAAATGAGTATGTGCGCAAGTATGAGTGACTGATTGGTTGTGTGTTGACTCAATGAGTACCTAAACCCACCAATCATTGAAGAGGCACTTTCATTTATAAGCATGACCTATATGCTTGTTTTTTGGTTTATTGAATTGCACTCGAGTTTATCGTGTTTAACTCTAGTTTTTACTGAACAAATGTTTATATTATAAAGATGTTAAATAAAATGTCCTCTTTACCAAAATAAGAAATTGCTGAATGTTCTATTTTTATTGTTACTTTGATGATTGTGATATATTTTATATTGTCTCAGCCTTTACACAACCACTTTTGATCTAGGTCTTAACTTTTCACTGAAGCTACTCTGGAGACATCAGGAATCTTTCAGGGCCCAAATTCCATTTCAGGCCTTGTAATGAGTGGCCTGAGTTTTAGGAAACACTCAGAATCACCTCTCGGATATTCCTAAATGGTTCCTCCAGCTTTAAGGATCAGGGAAAAATCCAGGCAATAGCCAATAAACATTGGGGTACTCCGTACCCTGGTTTTTAGGCAATACTTGCTATCTCCTCTTTGATTTTGCTGAAGAGGGCATCATGGAAAATGCCAGACAGTATCCAGTAAACATTTGTTCATGTGTTGATATGGTTTGGCTTATTGGTCCTGCATTATCAATGTAATGCCTTGTACCAATTAAGTATTTTTATTTTCATTAAAATACATTTTACATTTTATTTCTTCAACAACATCCAGTTTGGTAATAGTTTGGAGCAGGCTTGTCGAATGGGTAACTTATGAGCTACTGGAAACTCTCTAACAACCTGTGAGTAGCCCAGCCTAATACTACTTTGAAGCTTTTGCTTGAATTAATATATTTATACCAAAATTGAAAAGTGTGTATTCCAACTGAAAATGTGTGTATTTTCGGAAGTCATTAAGCTAATGTTTGGAAAAAAATTGTTTTATTTCCAGAATATTTTTAAAGCTTATAAATGAGTGATAGATCATGTGGCATTCAGTGGCATCCGCTATTTACCGGAGGCGAGGCAGGGGGGATGGGGAGTGTTCTAAATGAATGAAAAACCACTTACCTTCAGGCCGGCCACCCGACCGGCCGCTGCCTCTCGGTCCTCCCGCCAGCTGCCTCTTGCTCCTGGAAGCAGGAACAGGAAGCACCCAGGCTTCTGACTCCCCTAGCCAATTACAGCGCTGCAATGCAGCACTGTGATTGATCTGAGCGTCGTGGATCGGCGCTCAGGCAGGGAATGGGACCCTGGTGCATGTTCTGCATGCAGGCTGTAATGCAGCCTGGGTGCAGAACATGCAAAGTGCGCATGACTGGTTCGGGCGGTAGGAGAGGGCCGGTCAAAGCGTCATTGTACACTTTGGAGTGGGCAACCCACTCCTTTCATGCCCTGGTAGCCCAGCCCCTCCCCACCCGCACCAGGAAAGGAAAACTGAAATGATAATAATGCTAGTTATTATCATTTTAGTTTTCTTTAACTACTGCTCACAAAGCAGTGAGGCGATGCTCCTCCGCCTTAGAGGAGGAGCCGCCACAGGTGGCATTGAGGAGACTTATTACTAATATTATTACCTTGGTCCTCGAGCATTGCATCTATGGCTATTCTGGATTACCTATGTAAAGGCACTCCAGATTCACGTAGTCTTTTTACATCACTGCTGACAACCCTGCCTAATCCAGTTAGGTGATCACTGCTTTTTTTTTTTTTATCAGTAGCTTTTGTTACAGAAAAGGTTGGAAACACCTGATTTAGACATACCAATAAATATTTATTAAACTGTCCCAACCATTTGTTTAACCTGAACCGAGATGGCGTGGGATAGGAACCCATTTTCAATCAGCAGCAAGTTTGAAGACAGGTCTTTATTGGTGGGAAGAACTTCGGCATTTACGGGTAGGTGGTCAGGGTGTGGGAAGAAACACGTGTCACATGGGCGCAGAAGATACTGTGCACGATTTTCACCTCAAATGCGAGTCGGTTCCGCCAAGGGGGCTGCTGTCCGAACGGCTAGTTCCACTTCAAAAAGGAAAGTATCTGTGGCTGCAGGCTCAATAGGCCGTGGCAGTGTGGTGGAACTGCCATCATGAATGTTAATCCTGGAAATGTACCCCCAATTCGGAGGTGCATTTGGAGCACCATCATTAAAACTGTCCCTAATTGGGGGGGTGCATCTTGCCTACTGGGAAGATGACATACTTGTTTCAAGGGTTTGGCATTCATTCAAATATGTGATTGAAATTATTTGATGGTCATTGCCCATGAATCCAATGGACATTTGTATTCCAGAACAGATTTCAATACATGTACTTTTGAGATGCTACTACTCTAATCCAGAATAAAGCCATCTACTATATCAGCAGCAAGTGCGGCTTATAGATCATAGGTTTGGAATATATCACTGACAAACACTTGCAAAGCCTATGGGTCTTGCCTTTATGTCCCAACCTGTGGTAACATGTACGTTCGTAAATGCTATTTACATATGTTAGACGCCCAAATATTGTTTATTATGTAAAAGCCTACCCTATTGGCTTTGCTAGTGCTTGGAAAAAAGTGGCAAAAAAATTTTCTTTCACTCTAGAATGCACTTTGTAGAGAAATATCTCGGCATGCCAAACAGCCTGAAGATTGAGTTCACTTTTTAGGCATAAAATTGCCCCTAATGCATTCCAGTGGAAGCAGTTATGGAACAGCAGAATGATGCACTAAATAGCCAATACCATGAAGTGAGAGCAATACTCCTCTGAGTGGAGCCAAAGCCCACTGCATGTCAGCTCTATAGACTTTTTAACAATCTGGCTTGCATCCAGCTGCACTGTCAAGTCAGACCTAAAAAGCAAGTATGCCTGCAGCTTTTCTTCAATCCACTCAACGCTCAATTGCTATACTATTTTTGTCCCCCGTTTTTTCTTCTAGCAGGTTGGATCATTTTCTTTGTAGATCATTCTTTAGCTCTACCTTGTCTGCTTGGGTCTTTTAGCTTTCCAGATGTTGAGAAAGATCTAGGTGTTTTTACCAATGCTTGCTTCATCTTTGATCAAGATTTACTAAAATTGCCAAAGCAGCTTTTTTTCCTTTGTGATTTTTTCCCCCCAAGCTTTGACCTTTTTATGGAGACCTCTGGCACCGCTCACATATGTTATCCTCTGCATGGTAGCACTGTGGCTACTGGTAGAAGTCATTCTTTTGTCAGAAGGCCTAGCATGGCACTGCAGAGACCTCCTCAGCACCCAGTCCCTAAAAGGTCTTTTATGTTTATAGCAATAAAAGTGCACAGCCTCTGGAGCATTTTATCCAGTTAATGATAATCCTATATTACAATCCGAAAGCTAGGATTTTTGACCATGGGTACTCTTCTTAATACTTCTTCATTAACGGAGGCGCTTGTGAACCCTTCAAAACACTCACACCGCACACAAAGGACAAATCCACCCTGTGGTACCCCCCCACCTCCTAATTCAAACGAAGAAACAGTAAAAAAAAGCTGAAAGGAAATGGAGGAGAGATTACGGGAAAGTAAGCAAACCACATTATAGAAAAGCCATGAGGAATTACCTCTCAGAAATCAAAAAAGCGCAAGCAGCTTACTATGAAACAAGGATCAACAATGCCCCCAATTCCCCTGAGAAATGTTCCAAATTGTAAAATCTCTAATGGAACAATCTCCACACACTATAACCCTCGAACCCACAGCAGTATGCTACAATGACCTTGCGCAATTGTTTCTGGAAAAAAATCACAGATGTATATCGAGCACTCCACAGATCAGACACCCCACCCCCATTCCCAACGCTTTTGATTATAACCAGGAAGTGGAGAAAGCCGGACTCGCAAACTTTTCAACCCTCAACCATGACAACTTCACACTGCTTGAAATAAAGGTGTAAGATAAACGTATCTTGTTAGAGTTTATTTTCAGGTAAAACTCCACCCAACACACGGAGCGTCTTCCCAGCTAGATGAACGAACAGCAACTGACAATTACCATTCGAACCTCTATCTAGTGGACACTCCATGCGTGAGCCGCATTTGAAAGAATACAGAATGTATTTCTAAAGCATCTTGCGCTACCCGCGTGATGCATAACATTCCTACCCATATTACACCATCTTCCCCCTTACAGAGAAATGAAAAGGGAAAAATACAATACATATTAAAACATTAACATGAATCAACTAATTGCATAACAAGTCTTAAAATCTAATGAAATCATCAAATCTTTTTGGTGTTTTAATAACACGACCCCTAGAGGAACTGCAAAAGTTCGTATTAACAACTGATTGGACAGGAACAATAGAATCAGAGTGAGAAGAAGTAACTTGAGACGTAGTAGATTGAACAGATTTAACTGTGTCTAACCAGTGTTCCCAATCAAGATCATCCTTAACATTTCTCTGTCTACGAAGCATAATTTCAACTTGAGGAGAAACTTTAACGAGCTGCCTCTTGTTCCACCAGCCCTTCTTTCCAACAAAAGCAGCTCCTTTACTGACCTTGTACACTTGTTCAGGTGTTAAAAATGTTGACTCCCCCTTTCTAACTTTAATTGGATTTTTAATTAAAACCCAGTCTCCAACCATGACGTCCTCGCCATTCAGAATGAATTTCTTATCAAAATTCTTTTTCATTTGAGTCTGCTTGGCGAATACTCAATCAATCAATCAATCACAGAATTTGTAAAGCGCACTACTTACCCGCGAGGGTCTCAAGGCGCTAGGGGAAAAAAGGGGGGGGGGGGTGCTGCTACTGGTCGAACAACCAGGTCTTGAGTAGCCTCCTGAAGGTCAGCAGGTCTTGGGTCTGTCGTAGGCTTAGTGGAAGGGTGTTCCAGGTCTTGGCGGCGAGGTGGGAGAAGGATCTGCCGCCGGTGGTAGTTCTTCGAATGCGAGGGACGGTGGCGAGGGAGAGGTCGGCGGAGCGGAGTTGGCGGTTGGGGACGTAGAAGAGGATTCGTCTGTTGAGGTAGGCTGGGCCAGTCTTGTGGAGTGCCTTGTGTGCGTGGATGAGGAGTTTGAAGGAGATTCTCCTGTCGACGGGGAGCCAGGGCAGGTTCCTCAGGTGGGGGGTGATGTGGCTGTGGCGTGGTACATCGAGGATCAGACGTGCGGAGGCGTTTTGTATGCGTTGCAGTCGCTTGATGAGCTTGGCCGGGGCTCCTGCGTAGAGGGCGTTCCCATAGTCAAGTCTGCTACTGACGAGGGCCTGGGTGACTGTTCTTCTTTGTCTGTCGGGATCCACCTGTAGATCTTGCGAAGCATGCGGAGGGTGTTGAAGCAGGAGGATGAGACTGCGTTGACTTGCTTGGCCATGGAGAGCGTTGAGTCGAGGATGACTCCCAGGTTGCGTGCGTGGTCGGTGGGTGTCGGGGCTGCTCCCAGCGTCGTTGGCCACCAGGAGTCGTCCCAGGCTGAGGGGTTGGAGCCGAGGATGAGGACCTCTGTCTTCTCCGTGTTCAGTTTTAGTCGGCTGATCTTCATCCAATCGGCGACGGCCTTCATTCCTTCATGGAGGTTGGATTTGGCGGCGAGGGGGTCCTTGGTGAGGGAGAGGATCAGTTGAGTGTCGTCGGCGTAGGAGATTATGTTGAGGTCGTGCTGTCTGGCGATGCACGACCATGTAGATGTTGAACAGTGTTGGGCTGAGGGACGATCCCTGGGGTACGCCGCAGATGATCTCGGAGGCTTCGGATCGGAATGGTTGGAGGCGGACTCTCTGGGTTCTGCCGGCGAGGAAGGAGGTGGCCCATTCCAGGGCCTTGTCTCGGATCCCTGCGTTGTGGAGGCGTGCGCGTAGAGTGCGGTGGCAGACAGTGTCGAAGGCGGCGGAGAGGTCCAGCAGGATGAGGGCTGCGGTCTCACCGTTGTCCAGCAGGATCCTGATGTCGGTGGCGGCGATGAGGGCAGTCTCAGTGCTGTGGTTGCTGCGGAACCCCGATTGGGATGGGTCCAGGATGCTGTTTTCTTCGAGGTATCGGGTTAGCTGTTTGTTGACGATCTTCTCGATGACCTTGGCTGGGAACGGAAGCAGGGAGATGGGCCGGAAGTTCTTGAGGTCTCTCGGGTCCGCCTTGGGTTTTTTGAGTAGGGCGTTGATCTCTGCGTGTTTCCAGCTCTCTGGGAAGGTCGCGGTCTCGAAGGAGAGATTGATGACGTTGCACAGGTGGGGTGCGATGGAGCTGCTGGCTTTGTTGAAGATGTGGTGCGGGAAAGGGTCTGACGGGGAGCCGGAGTGTATTGTGCTCAAGGTCTTGATGGTGTCCTCGATGTTCACGCTGGCCCAGGCTGGCAGGGGGTCGTGGTCGATGGTGTGCGGCGGGTCTGGTGCATCGATCTTAGTTGGGGCTGTCTGGGTGTTGAAGCTGTCGTGGATGTCGGCGATCTTGCAGTGGAAGAAGGTGGCGAGGGAATCGCACAGGGCTTGCGACGGCGGGATGTCGTTGGTGTTGGAGCTGGGGTTGGAGAGTTCCTTCACGATGTTGAAAAGCTCCTTGCTGTTGTGTGCGTTGTTGTCGAGGCGGTCTTTGAAGGAGATTCTCTTGGCGGACTTGTTGAGGTGGTGGTGGTTACGGATGGCGTCTTTGTGGGCTGCGTGGCTGTCCGGTGTCTTATCACTGTGCCATTTCTTCTCTAGTTTCCGGCAGGTACGCTTGGAAGCTAGGAGTTCCGAGGTGAACCAGCTGGCTCTTTTGGTGGTGTCACTGTAGGTGAGTTTTTTCAGCGGGGCGAGGGTGTTGGCACAGTCGTCCATCCATCGTCTGAGGTTGCAGGCAGCGTCGTCGGTGTTGGATGGGTCGGAGGGAGGGCTGAGAGCGAGGGTTGTCCGAAGTTGGTCTTCGGTGACTTTGCTCCAGCAGCGGCGTGGGATCTGTTGGGTGCGGTGGTGTGTGGTGGGTTTCTGGAAGGTGAAATGGATGCAGCGGTGGTCGGTCCAGAGGAGTTCCGTGGTGTGGCTGAAGGAGACGTGGGAGCTTGAGGAGAAGATGGGGTCAAGCGTGTGGCCGGCGGAATGGGTCGGTGTTGTGACGAGCTGGCTCATCCCGAGGTTGGCGAGGTTGTCGATCAGGGTGGTGGAGTTGCTGTCGTTGTTGTTCTCCAGGTGAAAGTTCAGGTCTCCGAGGAGGATGTAGTCGGTAGAGGTCAGGGCGTGCGTGCTGATGAAGTCGGCGATGGAGTCGCTGAACTGGGGTCGGGGCCCAGGGGGTCTGTAGGCAAGGGTGCCTCTAAGGGTGGTGTTGGGGTCCGTGTGGATCTGGAAGTGCATGTGTTCGGCGGTGCTGAGAGTGTCGTCGGTGCTGGTTGAGACCCTGATGGTGTTCTTGTGGACGATGGCGATTCCTCCTCCTACTGCGTTGACGCGGTCTCTGCGGGTGATCTTATAGCCGTCTGGGATGGCTATGGCGATGTCGGGGGCGGAGGAGTCGTTCATCCAGGTCTCTGTCAGGAAGGCGACGTCTGGTGATGTGTCGAGCAGGTCCCAGAGCTCGACGGCGTGTTTGCGTGCAGAGCGGGTGTTCAGTAGGATGCACCGGAGGTGGTTGAGGTCCTTCTTGGCGGACGCCTGGGTGGCTCTGAGGCTGGTGTAGCTGCAGTTCCGGCAGGTGAAGGGACCATGGGTGCGTTTCGGGGCGGCCTTGAAGCAGTTGTGCGTCCGTCCGGGGTTGAGAGCGTGGAGTGTGGTGGCATTGTATCGGCGTCGGTCCTCGAGGCTGGAGCGGGGGGCGCGCGGCCCAGGGGTTCTGGCGCTGGGCGCGGTCCAGTCGCGGACGGGTGCAGACGGGCTTGCCTTAGGCGCGCCTTTGGCGTGCCAGCGGCGCGGCGCGCGCAGCGGCCGCCATATATGGGGAGGTGGGAGGAGGAGCAGCTGGGAGGCGGGAGGCAGGGGCAGCGAATGGGCAGTCAGGGGGCGGTGCCGCAGGGACGCAGCGGCGGGAATGGAGAGAGGCAGCGAGGGGCACAGAAGGCAAAATTGACACAAGGGAGGTGGGGGCAGCGAGGGAACGGAGGAAAAACGGGCACAGTACAGTGGGGGCAGCGAGGGGCACAGAAGGCAAAATGGACACAAGGGAGGTGGGGGCAGCGAGGGAACAGAGGAAAAACGGGCACAGTACAGTGGGGGCAGCGAGGGGCACAGAAGGCAAAATGGACACAAGGGAGGTGGGGGCAGCGAGGGAACAGAGAAAAAACGGGCACAGGACAGTGGGGGAAGCGAGGGGCACAGAAGGCAAAATGGACACAAGGGAGGTGGGGGCAGCGAGGGAACAGAGGAAAAACGGGCACAGTACAGTGGGGGCAGCGAGGGGCACAGAAGGCAAAATGGACACAAGGGAGGTGGGGGCAGCGAGGGAACAGAGGAAAAACGGGCACAGTACAGTGGGGGCAGCGAGGGGCACAGAAGGCAAAATGGACACAAGGGAGGTGGGGGCAGCGAGGGAACAGAGGAAAAACGGGCACAGTACAGTGGGGGCAGCGAGGGAAACAGAAGGCAAAATTGGACACAAGGGAGGTGGGGGCAGCGAGGAAACAGAAGGAAAACGGGCACCGAGGCCACAAGCAGAGGGGCGAGCTTACCAGCAGCAGCAGCGGGCGGACAGCACAGGCGGAGCTGTGTGGTGGGGAGCGACCTACCTGGCAAGGTCAAGGGTCGCTCTCCTCACCGCGCAGCGGCCGCCATATATGGGGAGGTGGGAGGAAGGAGCAGCTGGGAGGCGGGAGGCAGGGGCAGCGAATGGGCAGTCAGGGGGGCGGGGCCGCAGGGGACGCAGCGGCGAGAATGGAGAGAGGCAGCGAGGGGCACAGAAGGCAAAATGGACACAAGGGAGGTGGGGGCAGCGAGGGAACAGAGGAAAAACGGGCACAGTACAGTGGGGGCAGCGAGGGGCACAGAAGGCAAAATGAACACAAGGGAGGTGGGGGGCAGCGAGGGAACAGAGGAAAAAACGGGCACAGTACAGTGGGGGCAGCGAGGGGCACAGAAGGCAAAATGGACACAAAGGAGGTGGGGGCAGTGAGGGAACAGAGGAAAAAACGGGCACAGTACAGTGGGGGCAGCGAGGGGCACAGAAGGCAAAATGGACACGGGCGGTGGGGGCAGCGAGGGAACAGAGGAAAACGGGCACAGTACAGTGGGGGCAGCGAGGGGCACAGAAGGCAAAATGGACACAAGGGAGGTGGGGGCAGCGAGGGAACAGAGGAAAAACGGGCACAGTACAGTGGGGGCAGCGATGGGCACAGAAGGCAAAATGGACACAAGGGAGGTGGGGCAGCGAGGGAACAGAGGAAAAAACGGGCACAGTACAGTGGGGGCAGCGAGGGGCACAGAAGGCAAAATGGACACAAGGGAGGTGGGGGCAGCGAGGGAACAGAGGAAAAAAAGAAAACGGGCACAGTACAGTGGGGGCAGCGAGGGAAACAGAAGGAAAACGGCCACCGAGGCCACAAGCAGAGGGGCGAGCTTACCAGCAGCAGCAGCGGGCGGACAGCACAGGCGGAGCTGTGTGGTGGGGGAGCGACCTACCTGGCAAGGTCAAGGGTCGCTCTCCTCACTGCGCAGCGGGCGCCATATATGGGGAGGTGGGAGGGAGGAGCAGCTGGGAGGCGAGAGGCAGGGGCAGCGAATGGGCAGTCAGGGGGGCGGGGCCGCAGGGGACACAGCGGCGGGAATGGAGAGAGGCAGCGAGGGGCACCTCCTTAAAATTGACCTTATTTTCACCAGAAATTTCTCTCAACCACGTCGGAAACAGAACAGTGTGTGCTTCTCTACCTCTCAATAAAGTAAAAGGAGATATCCCAGTGGTACAGTGGGGTGACGTGTTATAATTCCAAATCTTCTGGTTGATAAACTCACCCACATCCAACCCAGATGCTAATGCTGTCTGAATACCTTCTTTCACCACTTTATTCCCTCTTTCAACTAAGCCATTAGATGTGGGAGAGTATAATGCTACTTTAAGATGTTTAATGTCTAATTTTTTAAAGGATTTTCAAATTTTCTCAGAAACAAAATGAGTGCTGTTATCTGTAACAATCACTTTTGGTGCTCCTTCTAAAGAAAATATCTTATTCAAAAATGATATGGCTGACTCAGTATCAGGAGATTCAACAAAACAATGATACATCCATTTAGAGAAGTAGTCAACCGCTAGAATCACATACTTCTTATCTTGGTTAAGAATGGAATAAGGCCCTGAAAAATCTAAACCAATTTTTTCCCATGGAGCACTGGGAAACTCGGTAGGGTGTAATGGAGATTTCAATGTACGCCAATGTTTATCGGACAGAAGGCACTCAGGACAGCTATCGATTGTACCTTTAACCTGTGAATCTAGGGAAGGCCACCAGTAATGTTGTTTAATCTTCATCGCAGTTTTTGTAGATCCCAGGTGTGCTTTATTGATGATGGACGGGCGTAATCTGGCGGGAGGAACAAATTTGTCCCCCGACGAACAATTCTGTTTTCAACAGTCAATTCAACTGATACTTGTGCAAAAACACGCAAATCACCACTTAGACATCTAGATTCAGGCCAGCTGTGAGTGGTATATTCAATCACCTTCTGTAATATCACATTGTTCTCATAAGCTGAATTCCAATCATCCTCAGACAAAACGGAATCATACTCTTGAACTGCATCCACCACAGCTACACATTCAATATCCTCTGTCAAGGAATCATCCTCATCATCCTTGTGCATCAGTAATCTAGATAAACAGTCGGCGCGGACATTTTTTCCACCCTGAATGTGTTTAACCTCGAAATTAAATTCTTGTAGTTTAGACACTAACCTCATAAGCCTGGCGGACATGTTGAAGGAATTCACCTTATTAAAAATATAAACCAAAGGTTTATGGTCGGTCACTAGTTCGAACTTCCGTCCCCAAATGTACATTCTAAATTTATGGACAGCCCACACGCACGCCAGAGCTTCCCGTTCGATCGTGCTGTACTGTTGTTCAAATGGTTTAAGGGACCTTGAAGCGAATGCTACAGTGTGTTCACGCCCATCGACTTTCTGACTAAGAACTGCTCCGAGTCCGGAAATACTGGCATCGACAGTTATGAGAGAAACAGTCGTCTCTAAAAGCATGTAGAGCTTGAGCAGATACAATCATTTTTTTAACATTTCCAAATGCCATGTCTAAATCATCAGTCCACTTGAAACTTTGACCCTTCCTAAGCAACATTCTTAAGGGTTCCACTGCTTGTGCATAACCAGGTATGAACCTTGCATAGTATTCGGCTAAGCCGAGAAAAGACCGTAAAGCATCTCTATCAGTTGGAGTCCTTGCTTCTTCAATTGCTCTAATTACAGAAAACTTTGGTTTAATCCCATGTTTTGATTCAGTGTGTCTCAAATATTCCAACTCTTGAACAGCGAACTTACATTTGTCAGATCTTACTGTCATTTCTTTAGATCTCAAAATAGAAAGTACACGTTTTAATATTTCATTGTGCTCTTTAAATGATTTGGCATATATTAGAATGTCATCCAAATCCGCTTGGACACCCTTGATATCATGAAATAGCGTGTCCATCAGCTTCTGGAACACACTACCAGCCGATGCAAGGCCAAATGGAAGGCGCAGAAATTTGTACGCCCCGAAAGGGGTCACAAACGTAGTCAACTCTTGGGAATCTGCTGTCAATGCGACTTGATGGTAAGCTGATCTCAAGTCAATCAATGAGAACCATTTGGCTCTGCCCAGATTCGCCAATAATTAGTGGATTCTAGGCAGTGGGTGGCAATCCACAGTTATATTTTTATTAAGTGCGCGTAAGTCCGCACAAAGCCTGATCTCGCCAGTCTTTTTGCGCGCGACAACAATGGGTGCCACCCACTGTGATGAATCTGTAGCCTTAATAATGCCTTGATCACACAATCTTTGTAAAGTAAGTTTCAGTTCATCTCTAACACTCATTGGGACAGAACGCACTTTATGTGCTACAGGTTGAGCCCCAGGTGCTAATCTGATGTGGTGTTCAACGCCTTTAACTAGACCAACTCGTTCACTAAACACAGGCTTGAACTCTGTGATTATTTCCTTCAATACGTTTACATCTGTATCTGGTATAGAACATTCAATATTACATACAGGCAATTCTCCCACTTTAATTGGGTTCTCATCGCCTGGTACTAAGTAAAGCCCCATACGTGCTAGATCTTTCCATCCAATGATATTTTTCCCTTTTTCAGCTACATAAATTTTTGTTTCCGTTTCTCTACCAAGACACTGTACTACACCAGAAAAATAACCAATCCTATTTATGTCTTTCTCTCCAAAGGCTTTTGGGTTAACGTCAGACTGTAGTAATTTTACTTGGTTATTCCATAAATCATTAAAAGTAGTGTCTCTTAAAATCGTAATAGGTGACCCTGAGTCGGCCATAACATTAAGTGGAACGTTATCAATTACAGCAGAACATAAAGGGCCTTTTATAGAATTTGTATCTCCTCCACAATCTAGAGTTATAATTACATTACCAAGAGAATTACTACATGAATCTGTCAGTTTCAACACAGTTTACATTTAGTTTTTTTTTTTTTTGCATTCCTGCACACCCCCTGAAAATGCCCTATTTTCTTACAAATGACACAGCGTTTGTTAATAGCGGGGCAACCAGGAAAATTCCCAATATGATTTTTAGATCCGCACCTATAACAGAAAAAGGTTTGTTTCTTTCGTACAAACTTAACATTTTTACTCTTAACATTCACAGCACATACTGAATTTTCCTGTTCAACATCAGAAGAAGTTATAAGATTATCCACGGGTTTGGAGCCTTCTTGCATAGCTTTGCTAGATATAGCAGAACGTTTAATACTCCGAGCTAATTCAATTACTTCGGACAAAGATGGATTTTTGCATCCCAAAATACGTTCCTTGATCTTACGAGATGCGCAGTTAAACACAAATTGATCTCTGATCTAATTGTCCGCTAAAGGACCAAAACCACATGTGGTCACTAACACTCTGAGTGCCGATATATATTCTTCTACTTTCTCCTCTTCTTTTTGTTTTCTTTTATAAAAGGTATGCCGCTCCAGCATAATATTTGGTTCGTCGGAAAATTGTTTTTTAAGACGAGCAACCGCCTCCAAATAAACGTTCCATTGGCCGTCGCCAGAATGAGATGCTGGAGGTGGTATAGGTACAATACTGTCGAAAATCCTCTGGGCTGCTTGAACAAGGTATCCAAATAATAGAGCGAATTTACGTGCTGATGAATAGCCCACAGCATCAATCGCTACTAAATGATTTTCGAATAGTCTGTACCACTCCCACCAAATAATTGGTGGACTCCCTGGTTTGCTTAAAAATGGAGGGGGTTGTGTTATCTGTTGAACGTTAGCCATTGCGGATTGTACACCACCTTGAATATAAAGCAGCCAAAAGAAACTCAAAGGTGTGCGTGTCACCGAAGATAAACACGCTGATAATGTAATTATTATAATCAGTAGAAATGACTTTTAGGAATGTCTTGAAAAATGCTTTAAATATTCCACCTGAAAAAAAATAGCGTGCGTGTCGCTGAAATAAAATTAAGGACGAACATTCAGAAGCATGCGTGTCGCTGAAGATTTAAATTGGACACGCTGTAAATGAACTAGCCAGTTGGTAAAACTGTCAATGTATAAAAAAAAACTGCTTTGGGTATTGTACATAAAATAATAGCGTGTGTCGCTGAAATGTAAATAAGAACAAACACGCAGGATGTAACTGACGAAATGTAGAATATAATTGTAAAGCGTGCGTGTCGCTGAAGATTAATATCAGACATGCTAAACAGCTGACGTCGAAGCGTAGAAGCAGTAATGTAACTCTGCTTTAAATGAGCTGCTTGTAAAGCGTGCGTGTCGCTGAAGATTAATATTAGACACGCTAAACAGCTGACGTCGGAAGTGTAGAAGCAGTAATGGAACACTGCTTTAAATGAGCTGCTTTGTTAAAATCAATCCGATCAAAGATGGCGCCACGTAACGTAATGATGTCGGCGCGTGCAAGAGACGTTCGGTGCGCTCGGGATCAGTAGATCGTCGCGAGGGAGCAAGAGGGAGCTCCGTGGGGATTAATTAAAATACACGTACCTCTGCCAAATCTTACTTGGAGATTCCTTACTTTGAAGTCCTCAAAGAATGCTACTTGTGGAGGGGTCGAGTGGAATCACCGATGAACGCAGAGGAAGAAGTTGAGGCTGGCACAACAGGATAAAAGGTAATCCTCGGCGTGGGTATGTGGGTGGAGCAGGATCCGCTCGTCGCCAAATGAAATAAAGGTGCAAGATAAACGTATCTTGTTAGAAGAGTTTATTTTCAGGTAAAACTCCACCCAACACACGGAGCGTCTTCCCAGCTAGATGAACGAACAGCAACTGACAATTACCATTCGAACCTCTATCTAGTGGACACTCCATGCGTGAGCCACATTTGAAAGAATACAGAATGTATTTCTAAAGCATCTTGCGCTACCCGCGTGATGCATAACATTCCTACCCATATTACACTGCTGTTTAGCAAAGTTAAATCAGGATCTCCGTGTGACCTAGCTCCACCGCATATTCTGTCTAAAGCAGTGAAGGTCATCTCTCTGATCATGTTGGAGATGGTCAACCTATCCCTGACAAAAGGCTCAGTGCCACCCGCATGGAAACATGCCAGGGTCAAAACCCTCCTAATAAAAACAACCTGGACCCCCTTTGTCTAGGAAACTACAAACCAATCACCTGCTCCCTGGTCTGAGCAAAATCGTAGAAAAACATGTCAACCAGCATCTGTCAGACTTCTTAGAAACAAACAATGCTCTACATCCCACCCAAACCAGATTCCGTCCCAAACATAGTACAGAAACCGCCCTTCTGGCGGTTGTAGAGGAGGCAAAAATGCTTTTAAATTGCAAACCTGTTCTGAACCCTAGCAGGTCACAATATTGTAGCAGCTCTGACTTCACCTTCCAGGTAACGCAGACGGAATAGCCCTATACCTGCTGCACTTCACCCCGTTTGCCGATAATTTCACAGTTAGCAGATCAAAGCATCATGCATATGTGCAAGCACTGTAACCCTTTGAGTCCCTTAACAGTCGGTTTTATAGATCGAGGTAGCATGGGCTTAAGCCTGGACAAAATAACATATCAGGACACACCATCAAGAACAGACCAACAACTGTTTTTTCAAATTCACTTAATCAATCGGTAAACTGCATTAATTAACTATGCAGGCCTTTACAGCAAATGCAGCATGTCTGCTGCAATGGCTGCTGCTTGTTTGTATTTCCAGTGCGCTATGCGCCGCGCGCTTTAATTTTTACAATGGCTGCCCCACACAGCACTCGCGGGACACCGGCTTCGGCAATGGCGACCGCTTCTTGTTGTATTTGCAGCACGCCATTTGCGCTTTCACGTTCAGAATTGCTGCCCACACAGCAGGCGTCCCGCGAGTGCTGTGTGGGGCTCTATCTAAAATAAATGTCGCTGTCAGCCATTCTTAAAGTGAAAGCGCGCATGGCGCGCTGGAAATACAACAAAAACGGCGCCATTGCCGAAGCCGGCGTCTGCATGTGCTGTGAAAAGTCAGCTATTATTAAAGTTAAAGCACGTACGGCGCGCTGGAAATACTACAAAAAAAAACGGCGCCATTGCCGAAGCCGGCGTCTGCATGGGCTGTGAAAAGGCAGCTATTAAAGTTAAAGCACGTACGGCGCGCTGGAAATACTACAAAAAAAAACGGCGCCATTGCCGAAGCCGGCGTCTGCATGGGCTGTGAAAAGGCAGCTATTAAAGTTAAAGCACGTACGGCGCGCTGGAAATACTACAAAAAACGGCGCCATTGCCGAAGCCGGCGTCTGCATGGGCTGTGAAAAGGCAGCTATTAAAGTTAAAGCACGTACGGCGCGCTGGAAATACTACAAAAAAAACGGCGCCATTGCCGAAGCCGGCGTCTGCATGTGCTGTGAAAAGGCAGCTATTAAAGTTAAAGCGCATACGGCGCGCTGGAAATACTACAAAAAACGGCGCCATTGCCGAAGACGGCGTCTGTGAGTGCTGTGTGGGGGCAGCTATTATTACAGTTAAAGCGTGCATGGCGCGCGGGAAATACTACAACAAGCATTTCAAAGAAAAGCACGGCGGCGCGTTAAGATCAATTAGTAACCTGATCCAGGATAAGGAATGCAGCTGCCACCCTGCGTGCCCCTGCTCGCTCCCGAGAGAAAAACGCTGTGGGAGTGACACATTGGAAAGGAGGTGGGACATGCACCCGCCTTTGGCCATTTGCGTACTTTCATTATTGAAAGCCACATGCAAAGGCCAATCCAATGTGTCGGAGGTGTGTGGGAGGAGTCAGACCCACAAGGAAAAGTTTGGAGTGCTCACAAGAAGCCTCCCCATAGAGCAGCGCATGCGCGCTGCGCTTGGCTCGACCTAAAAAGCCTTTCTGACTTATGTAAGAGGGGCAAATCAAGGAGTGGATATAAAGGGCACCTTTTTAAACAATTTAGGTGCTGAAGGACAGGAGGGACTGAAAAGGTTACCTGCCTTAAGTCAGGAGGAGGCAAGGAGTTTAAATTTGCCACGGTTGAGCACCATTCTTGAATGTTATAATTTTTGACTTACAGATTCAAATCGAAGGTGCATCTGTGAAAGATTATTTGATGGGGTTACTGTAATGGAATGAAGCGTGCTTTGCTTGTGTTTAAAATGTTATTTGCGTGCTGAGCAGTCTCGCTCAGCACGTCTTGTATTTAACAATGCTTTGTTTATGTTTAAATGTTGTTCCATGTTCGCGGCTTGGAAGGTCCGCTTGGGTCTCGTTAGGCGATCGGGATCCGAGTGGGTAGGACGCGCTGCGTCGTGGGCTGTTAATGAAGAATAAAACTTACCATTGGATGTAATCATCGAGTTGAAACTCAGTTAATTTCATATTGGCGACAAGTTGCTGGTCTTCGTTAGCCCACCAACGTGATTCGGGAGGAAAGCATTTATTTTTGGTTTCCTCCAAAAACTACCCTGTGACCTGAAAAGCCCTCAGCCATCTTCTTCTCTAACGAGGGACAATTGCGGCTGACAATGCGCATTGGTGATCTTCACGTTGCCGATTTCTCAGTTTTTTCTGACAATTCTACTTCTGCTTCAGTGACGCTCAGACGGCTCATCGCATGGCGACAAGGCCAGGCAAGCCCGACACAGCGTTTCGTCATCACGCTAATGCGGCGGCCATTTTTTGTTGTGACATGCAGCTTATTGGTCGTCAAGAAACTTCATCGTGGTTTGCTTGTGCACTCGGTGACAGGCACACCCACGGCTATTTGGTTTCTTCAGCGAAGCGGTTTGCCTGCACATTCGGTGACAGGCCCACAGTGTGCTGGACATGGTACCCTTAGGTATTGTTTTGTGCCGCATACACATTCGGTGATAGGCACACCATTGTTATAGTATAGGCTATTATTTTAAGATTAGTGCTCGGTGATGGGCACACCTTTGCGGTATTTATTTATTTCTTTTCTGCCATTGTTACTGGACACTTTTTCTTAGTTTTTAATCGCTTTGATTGAGAATGTCCACTTCAAGTGCAGGTGTGAGTGCAAATAACAATTCTTCTATGGCTAATTCTCAACACACCATGACTCAACCTCCACCTTTTTTTAAGCCATCCATGCTAACCTGTAATTAAATAGGCACATTGGTTCAGAATACTTGAAAATGATCTGGTTGCTATTGATGCTACCGGCTATAATCCTTCGTGCAAATTTTGCTTTGTTTGGTAATCTTGGTCACTTGGGCACAGCGGATTTTTGACAGCTTGGCAATTATACCTGCACCTTCTGGTGATGGCCAATGGAATATTTATCTTGAGGCTATTTTTAGATTACTCAAGCAGTTCGCTGATGAACCAAATATTATGCTTGAATTACATGCATTTTTCAAAAGCAAACAATTTTCTGAAGAAAATGTTGAGGAATACGTCTCAGCTCTTAGAGTACTGGCGTTCACTTGTGAGTTTGGTCCTAATTTGGATACTTACATTTGTGACCAATTGGACTTCAATTGTGCTTCTAGAGTAATACAGGAACGACTTCTTAGTTGTTGAAATCCAACACTTATCGAAGTTCTTGAGCTCGCAAAGAGCATTAAGAGGTCTCTTCTTTCTTCCAAAATAATACACCCATATTCTGCTATTGTAAATGCTGTTTCGACCAAATAGGAGTGCACTGAGGTGGTGGGTGCCATCGGCGCCCAAGGGAAACAAATTAAAGCTTATAACAAGAAAATGTTTGGGTCTTGCTATAGGTGTGGTTCCAAAACGCATCTTAGTAACTTTCCAGGTTGTCCTGCAATTGGCAAGAAGTGTACTCTTTGTAAAAAATTTGTTTTAGACATTTTCATAATGTGTGTGGAGGAGTGCTAAACATACAACAAAAGTAGGAAATGTGGATGTGATGACTTGCACTGATTCACTCAACAATGTCTTTTTAACCTTGGAGTGTAGCGCTCAAGAATTACCTGTTAAAGGTCCTTTGTGTGAGGTTCTAATTGTCCACATTAAGTTAATGGTCATGGCTGACTCCGGGTCGCCCATAACGATTTTACGAGACTCTGCTTTTTATGAATATTGGGGTCTTGATCATATGCTCTGTCCTAATGATGTTAATTTCCAGCTATTGGGGAAAAAGATATTAATATGCTGGGTTGGGTTATTTCAAAGCAAATGTTTCATGTCTTGGCAGGGAGACGTTGACCAAAGTCTATGTTGCTGTTAAGGGCAGAAACATCGTGGGTTGACAGGATTTGGCCAGGATGGGTCTACTGCTGGTTCCTGGTTCTTCTAATCAAGTGGTACTGGGGGAGATGCCCATTTCATTTATTATTGATGATCCCTAGGAGTCTGTTAATGGCATCCTTTCAGATTTTAAGCCACTGTTTGCCAAGCATGTTGGTAAGATTATAGGATTTGAACATAAAATTAGTTTGATTCTTGACGCTCAACCTGTTGCCCAGAAGGTTTGCCCTGTTCCGTTAAGTGCCAGAGAGGAATTAAAGAGCGCACTCCATGATTTACTAACTTAAGAGGTCATACAAGCCACAGATTCTTCTCAGTAGATGGCACACATTGTCGTAGTGTGCAAGAGGACTGGTGACATCAGGTTATGTGCCGACTTGTGCGCTCTTAACAAGAATATTATTGTGGATTGCCACCCACTACCTAAAATCCAGGATTTGCTGGCTAGTCTAGGTGGGGCACGCTGGTTTTCCACCATTGATCTAAGGTTGGCATATCACCAGGTTCCTTAACTGCGGAGTCACAGGAATTGACTACATTCGTTACCCCTTATGTTGTGTACAAGTACCTTAGGCTTCCATATGGCCTGGCGCCTGCCGCTAGCATGTTTTAGAAACCTATGGATAATTTGTTTGGGAACATAGCTGGTGTGCAGGCGTATCAGGATGACACATTGATATATGTCAAAGATCTTGAGGAACATAACAAAATTCTTATTAAAGTGTTGTCTATCCTATTACAGAGAGGTATGATAGTGACGTTGGAGAAATGCAGGTTTGCCACCAATGAATACGAATATTTGGGACATACTGTTTCATGTGATAGTATTAAAACCAAATAGTCTTTGACTAAAGACATCAGAGATGCCAAAGCCCCTGGGGACAGAGATCCACTTCGCTTGGTTCTTGGATTGGTGGAATATTATGCACGTTTTGTGCCTGGATATGCTCAGTCTGTTGAGCCACTTAGAATTGAGCTTAGGAAAAGGCAGAAATGTATATGGTCGGATGTGCATAACACCGCTTTTGAGAGTGTCAAAAGACTTATTGTCACAGTTCCAGCTCTGAGTGCATTTCTTGAGGGTCACATATCTGTTATTACCGTGGATGCTAGTGCTCATGGTTTAGGTGCTGTACTTGGTCAAAAAGTGGGTGGAACTGATAAAGCTGTTGCCTTTGCTTCCAGATTTCTTAAGGCACATGAAAAGCAGTACAGTACTATTGAATGTGAGGCTTCAACTTGTGTTTGGGCAGTCCATAAGTTTTGGACATACATTTGGGGCACTAGGTTCAAGTTGTTAACTGACCACTAACTGTTAATACATATCTTCACCAGGTGTGGTAGTGGTAGCATGTGATCCAGACTCCCCAGACTTGTTTCAAAGTTGCAGGAGTACAAATTTACGATTAATCGCATTCCAGGTGGAAAGAATTTTTGTCCAGATTGTTTGTCACGCATGGCACTTGATGATGAAGAGAACACTTCTGTTTTAGATGTTGTAGAATGTGTGGCATTGGTTGATGCAATATCGGAATAAAACTCACTTGTAAGTGAGCAGGACTGGATTAGTGCATCAGAAGAGGATGCTGTGTTGAGTAAGGTTATTGAGTACACTGTTAAGGGATGGCCTGAATTAAGGAATTTGGAAGGTGAATTGAAGACTTTTGCCCAGATATCTGATGAGCTATCTGTGGAAAATACATTTGTTGTCAGGGGGGACCTCTTTGTACCACCTTCCAGGCTACGTGATATCATTATCTCTCGGGCTCTTGAAGGACATTTAGGCAGCACCAAAACAAGTATGAAAATAAAACATTATTGATGGCCTTCTTTAGATAATCGAGTGAAATCTATGATTGACCGGTGCCCTGTGTCTCTCTTATCTGGCAACCATTGGAGATGTATACGAATTCAATTGTGTCCCACTCCATTCCCTGACCGGGCGTGGGAGAAGTTGGAATTGTACTTCTCGAGTCCTTTTTCCACTCTACCAGCACACATGAGGTATACCATTTTACTAAATGATTATCATTCTAAGGGGGTGTACCATGCATTTGTTGAATCTCCTGATACTCAAACGGTCATAAGGTTTTTGGAACACATTTTTGTGCTGGAAGGCGTTCCAAAATTTCTGGTCACAGATAATGGCACCCATTTTGTGTCTGAATGCATGAGAAGTTTTTTTGCAGTGCATGGATGTTAAGCATCTCAAGGTTGCGTTGTATGCACCATCTTCTAATGCGCTTGTTGAGCGTGCCAACAGAAGAATTAAAGAGGGAGTGCAAACAGCTTTTAGCTTCAGGGTTGGATGTAGCAAAATTTACTGAGCAGAAAGTGTGGGCCTATAATACTTCTCCTCACTGCACCACTGGAGTAACCCCTTTTTCATTTTTGAGGGGTAGGGATATTCATACATCTCTGTACCCTATGGGGTTGAGTGAAAAAACTCAAGGAAATTCTAAAACTATGCCATCCAAGGATGCTATAGCTGCTAGGGTTGCTGCACAGCAGTCTGACATGAAAGCGAGGTTTGATGAGGGACATGGTAGACCGATTGATAATTTAACTACAGGTGATTGGGTTATGATCAAAAGTCTCATTAAGACGAAAAAAGGGTATTCCAAGTTTACTGCTCCTTTGCAAGTGGATAGTCAGCAAAGGTTCTGCACTTATTCTGGGGAAGGGTTGGATGAACAAGAGACCGCTTGTCAAACTTGCTTCTGATCAGGTAGATATTATGTGCAAAAAGAGAGAGATGATAAAAAATGCAGATTGGGCACCGTGGCTTCTACCCAATCCTCAGTCTTGCTTGGACACTCGAGTGGAGGTTGGTACGGGTAACATCACATCCGGGGTCACAAGTACAGTTCCTGGTAGCACTTGCATGAGTTTGGTGGGTTCTCGTGTTAAGAAAATTCCCCAAAACTTTGACTATGTATACAATTGATGTCTTTGTAGTTGGTGTTACCTTACTGTTCAGATAAAAAGGGGGTATATGTTGTAATGGAATGAAGCACGGTTTGGCGTGTTGAAAATGTTATTCGTATGCTGAGCAGTCTCGCTCAGCACGTCTTGTATTCAACAATGCTTTGTTTATGTTTAAATGTTATTCCATGTTTGCGCCTCGGAATGTCCACTTGCGTCCCATTAGGCGGTTAGGCTGTCGGGATCCAAGTGGGCAGGACGTGCTAAGTCGTGGGCTGTTCATGAAGAATAAAACTTACCTTTGGATGTAATCATTCTGTCGAAACTCAGTTAATTTCAGTTACGAAAGCTGCTGTCAACTTGTAAATGTGATGCCCTCTCAGAGGAGTGCTCCAGTGACCAATTTCTATTGCATTGCTGTATGGAGAAAATAAGGTAAGATCTGTGGTTGAAGGAAAAGCCACCACTCAGCTAAGAGCATTGAGCATATGGTGAAGTGTGTCCGTGAGATAGAGTGGGAGTAAGGAAGCTGTGAGTGCAGTGAATTTCTCAAAAGAGGTGCTCAGAGATTGGGGACCAGATGAGTGTATTAAAGGCCCATTGTTGGTGCAGGGCATATGGCCAGTTAAACGTTGTGCCTGCCTATTAAAGCTATTTTTAGCAGGGTGCAGGAGAGTTGGCCATTTTATGAAGTGCTGCTGGGGTGCAGGTGAGCAAAGACAAAACAAGGTGTCCTCATAATGGCCTTGTAGATCCAGCCCAAGTGATGAAATGCCCTTTCTGATCGATCATTCAATAATTGGTGGTAGAGGATGGTTGGATGTTGAGGGGTATTAAATTCATTCCAAATTAGACAGTTTGCCCCTATTTTCAAAAGCTGGCTCATGAGGGACATTTTGGGGTAGTTAAATTGAAACAGTGTATGTAGTGATTTTTGGTGGCCTGTTGTGGATTTGGATGTAAAGAGAGTGATAAGAAATTGTGTGAACTGTGCTGCCAGTAAAAGTATCCTAAAACCTTGTGTCCCACCAATGAGTTTTCAGGCTCTTCCTGAGAAACTCTGGGGGAAAAGTGCCTTCTTTTGAAATGATGGGTCTGCTACCGGTTGAGGGTGGTCTCTAATATCTGTTACTCCTTATGGATTTGTTCTGAAGTTAGCCTGGGGTAACTTGGGTGACAGAGATTACCTCTGATGTTGTCGTCATATTTTTGGAAAATGTCTTTAGTTGAAAAGGGTTGCCTGTGTGTTTGTTGACTGAAAATGGCCCATAGTTGTTTTCTGAGGATATGGAAAGGTTTTGGGTTAAGAGCGGAATCCAGCACAAGAAAACCGATCTATACCGCCCTCATTCCAGCAAAGTCGTGGAGAGGTGCAATAGAACATTAAAGGAAGAGATTCAGCTAGCAAGGATGAGTGGGATCTGTGTGAAGAAAGAGTTGGAGTTACTGGTTCACAATTACATGTTGACTTTGCATGCCACAATGGGAGAAACTCCCTTTGAACTGTTCAGGGGTAGGAGACCACATACCACGTTAACTCTGGCATAAATGTCACAATGTTAGGTGGATGTCGCGGTGGAGATCTAGGGAGCAGTCTAGTTGGAATAAGATGAATACACACTATAATAGGCACCAATGGGTGAAGATGAGAAGTGTGATGGTTGGAGACTGTTTGGTTGGTGAGGGTTCCCTATGGTTGTGTTGCTGTTTCAAAGTTTGCAGAGCATCTCCGAGTTGTTAAGCTGCTCAACAATGCAGTCGGAACCAGTGATGGGGAAGCTGTGGAATTTTAATCATTTTGGAGGGCTGGTAAAAAAAGTTGGAGATCTGTTCTATGCTGAGAGCGGAGAGGCAAGACTCAGTGTGGGGTTGACAAGCCTGAATAGAGGCTGTATTCAGAAGCAGTCAAGAAGGCTTTCTGGATACATTGTGGGTTGCTGATTGATGGATTCAACATGGTAAAAGTTTCTCCAGAGCAGTTTCATTTTTTTGTTGTCTTTGCTCACTGTTTGTCCCTCTGGTATTTTTCTCTGGTTTTGTCCTTTGACTTTCCAGCTTTGTTTCTGTTTTCAGAGGGTGGATCTTCTTTTCTGAAAAAGGAAGATGTGTAATGTCTCAATTGACCTGCGTCAGCATCTGTAAATCTGGGGACTTTACACTGTAGAATGTGAATTCCAGAATGTTGACTGAAGCTTGGACAGTTGGTAGTCGAGAAGTCTGTAGATGGGGTCCCTAGTATGAAGCTAGCGCGCGCTTTCAGCCCACCTCATATGTGAACTTTGTCACAACAACCTTAACCTTGGACTTGTATGGTCCTCTTTGCAAGACTAGGTTACCTGTCCTCAAAATGTAAGCTATGTCTCCCAGCAGTCATCAGTCAGAGGAAGGAGTAAAAAATCACCTTGAACTGTTCCAGGCATATCCCTGCACCTTGCCTACACTCATGGTCTTTCTGCATCAGGTCTCCTCCTCTTTTCCTCCACCAGTTGGTTCTGTCCCCTTTCCATGTTCCAGATGATCATATAACTTGCAGGTGTATACCCAAAACCTGCTAGTTATTTCCATTTTCTACATAACCTTACGTGTTCACAATTTTAGTCTCAAATCTCACACACATCCAATATATTCACATCTTTGGTGAACACCTTAATTACATTACAAATTTCCTACACATTATTATCCATTAAGGCCTTGGCCTTTCTTCTATTATTACGCTTTTCTTACATTCTTATTTCATACTAACTTTGTTTTCTCTATTTTTGCATTCACAGTTCTATCAAATTATTAATCCACCAGCTCACAATTTCTTTCTGGCGCTCCCTCAGTTATCATATTATCTCAATCATTGGTTCAAGTAGTTAGATATGTTAGACCCCCCTCCCCCCAAGCAGCTCATGATTACCTATCTTCTATTTTATTGCCATCCTTGAAATGCTGCAATGTTCGCTCTTTCTTCCCGCTTGCTAATTTGTTGTTTTTTATCTTTCTGCTTATTGTTGTATTTTTGAGTTAATTTAATAAAATATATGAAACATAAAAACATTCCTGGAGTAATTAAAAGTGTCAAAGAATAAGGCTAATTAGGGATAGGATGAGCAAAGGTCATTAAGCAATGGTTGGGATTCGTGTTATATTGAAGGCTAAGATTAGAACTAGAGATTAGGATAAGGGTTTGGGAAAAGTTGACATCATCTGCTATTGTAAAGGTTAGAATTACAATTCGGGTTGGGTTAAAGACTGGATTAGGATGAGGGTTGGGTGTCAGAACAGTGTGCCTATATGATAGTATGATAATGATTAGGGTTAAGCTGTGCATCATTGGGGTAAGGAAACCACTCACAGCTATGGAGAGCATAATAGATAGTTTCAGTCCTAGGAATAAGGGCAAAGGTAGGTTTATGAGTGTCATTTAGAGTTTATGTGTGGGAGTTAATGAGAAGAAATGTAGTTACAGTAAGTATTAGAGGTTAGGTTTTATGATTTACAGGACCCAAGAAAAATACCGAAGTGTAAAAATGTTTTCACTAAATATTCTCTCACATGTTTGGGTTTCCTATGTAAAGTATACAATACTCCGTGTTTCTCACTTAACTTTCAACCTATCTTCGTATTAATAACATAATTTTCTCAATGTATATTTGCATAATGATTTACTAATATACCATATTAAATAAATTAGTAAGATAGATCTTAATTGGGGACATGATCAAAAATAGTATCTTCTGCATTGCATAAGACATATTTTTTTTAATCTATGTTTTTGTTGAAGTAACTTTGAAGTAGCAAACACCACATTTGTTTCTCCACATGATGAAGTATTTTCTCACTTTTTGCAGGGCTCGGCATTTTTTCCACAGTCTGAATATGCTCCTCCACTCAATCCCAGTTCAGATCATCTTGTAGCTGTAAATCCTTTCGATGATCATTACAATGCACCCCCAAACAGACTGTGTCCTTCCACAAATCCCTTCTTTAGATTCCCTGGTTATATGGGATTTGGAGGTGTCAGGAGGCCAACAAACGCTATGCCCAGAATGTTGAATCCTTTAAGTAGACAGAATTTACACAGGAACCGGATTCCACAACTCTTTCAAAATTCACTGGAAATGGGTGTCAGTCAATGCCACAACTTCAGCTCTGGTTTATACAATCAACCTGACTTTGGAAAAAACACAGTGTTTAAAAGTTCGATAAGCCAAAATGTGCATTTGATGAATCAGCCCTTACAGCATAGTCATTGTGAAAACTTTGACAAGATGATGGAGCAAACCCACCCCAGCCAAATCTTTAATTCAGTTATGTCATCTGTACCTTTCATGAATCCACGCTTCCATTTTCAGGTGGAAACAAAATATACTCCTGTTCATCTGGAAATTGTTAAAGATACACCCAAATCTTCTAGTCAAAGGCATTACTTTTGTGAAGGAAATGATAAAAATATTAATTGCAACACAAATGCTCATGCTCCAGAAAACATTACAAATAAAAGCAATGATCACTTCAAAAATGTTACTAGACAGAACGCATATACTGAAATTGACATTCTTTGTAACAATGCAGTCTGCATCAATGATGGTCATGTAAAGGAGAAAGACTTTTCACCTAGAACAAAGACAACGGGTGCATCTTCTAAAGAAAGCATAAAAACCTCAGTCCATTCGAGGCTTTCTACCAACCCTTTTTTTGGATCTTCCTGCGTCTGTGGAATTTGTAGAGATGAAGTAAGTGACGATGAGGATTCTCTCCTTTGTGAAGTATCCTGCTACAATTGGTTTCATCGGATTTGTGCTGGCATGACTGAGGCTGCTTACAGCCTTCTCGCTGCTGAAGCTTCAGCTGTTTGGGGCTGCAATGCTTGCATGGTAAAGGAGGATATCCCTTTAACGCTTATCAAACGTACCCATGTTCTGCCAGCACTTCTTAGAAATGGTAATGATTGAGTCTGTATGCATTGTAGTAACGTTCTTTTGTATCTCTTTCACACTTTTCAGTTTTAACATATTTGCTGCTTTTGATCTTCTTGACCACAGAAGTGCTTTTGTTCTGCATCTTCACCGGAACTTCAGGAGATTTGTGGTTGTCAGAAACGAGGGTCCTTTGTAGGTGTTTTGTAAGAGGATACCATTTTTTAATTGTGACCTACTGAACAGTGACTTGCTTTCGTGCAAACATATCTGAGAATTGTGACAGCAAATGCATTTGCCTAGGGGTTTCAACTCAATTGTAAACGCTCAGTTAAAGAATCCATATTAAGTGGCACTTTTTACCATACAATAGATAAACATGTCATAGAAATATTAGCCTTTGATTAACACACTTGCAAATAGCAACATCTACATTGGAAGTTGCAGATTGCAAGGTTGTAAATAATGTTTTATATTGTTATTGTTGACATAAGAAAATAGATGTGATTCACAAAGAATTTACATTTTTTAAGTCTGCATTGTGGTGTTCACAAGCCATGATTTTGAAAAGATAATGCACTGAAATACAAGTTAAATAAAAAGTTGCAGAATATATAAAACACTGCATCCATATCTTTTTATCAGCATACTGCTTCTATTATTGAATATACAAAGGAACATGCTCTACAGTTTTGGTCCACAAGGGCAATCCTGTGACTCCTTGAAAAAATATCCACTCTAGCAGGCAACAATAGATGAAGAGGCTCACAGTTCTATTACCTCCCAACATTTTCATAATTCCATGAACTGATTCCTTAATGGCCAGACTGCTAGCCTTTTGCAAATAATGGAACCAATCGCCCAGATTGCTCTCAAAATCCAACTTAGTTAAGATTTTCTTCAAAAATGTAGATCATCCTAGCTCTCAAATCTTTGCATTGTCTAAGCAGTTCATTCATTTGTGGGATCTTGGAGTTTTGAGCAAGTTGAGACAGACTTTTATTTAAATTCTAAACAAATACTTCTCAATATTTTAGCCTTATGTGCACTTTTTCCTAAAATGTTTATTGTGAAGACACTATTTGTCAAGGTTTACTTGAAATGTTTTAAGAAACATTTTTATTATTACCCTATTACCTCACAAAACAATAAATACAATCTGGTTGGTAATTGGTTAGCACATCATCAAAGAATACATAATAAATGGAGATAGACATCCCTGTGCACCCGGGAGGCAGTATACAAACATTAAATCACTAAAAAAGGGACCAACATATTGACATGGATATTCTAATAAATAGGATTTAATGTAGGGTTGTTCTCCGCATCTCCCTCTACCAGCATACCACATAATGTGCTCAGATTATCAGGCAATTTTGCACCTATCTGGACGCACCCACAACCAAACTACACATTCACACCATGTGGTGCAAATCAGCTACATCCCCTACACTGCTTGGACAGAAGCCAGGCGTTTTATGTATAACCACAGAAGTGACTGTAGGAATTTATAATGATCTCAATTGGGTGTTGCTTTAAGAGGTCCCACTGTGCATCATGGCCATAAGCCAGTCAGCCTCTGCAATCCCTACCCCATTTTTGTCTGACCCGCTGGTTGCACCCAGAGCATTCTGTCATAATTGGCAAGTATATAGATGGCAGCAGCCATCCACCTTGCGTAAATGAATACAGTCCCTGTAATAGTCTAGATTCCATTGATTGTAGAGTGCACTGAGGCTTCTTACTTAAGTATTGAATGAAAAGTCTCCTTTCCTCACTTCAAAATGGGTCCAGACTTCCTCAATTGTGTGGAATGTTTGCTCAATTTACAAATGGCCCATCAACAAGAATCCTGCCACCCAACACTCCTAGTTCTGAATATGGTTTACATAAATTCCTTAACCCCAAAGTAGCTCTTCTGCTTTAAATGGTTCCACTTTGTGTTGATCTAATAACCTATACCCATTTTTTTCACAGGTATGCCATTCCAGTCTCAAACTGAGACCTCAAAGCCATGGTGCAATGATATCCCCTCAGCATAGTATTTCACCTGTTACGAGAGTTATCGAGCCAACCACAGAGGTGTTGTATCTGTGAGAACAAGTAATACCATTTCATATCAAGGGCACCTAATCCAACCTATTAATAAGGCATTGTTGGTGCACTCCGCTTGACCCTAGATCAGGCACCCCACCCAGACCAGGAAAGAAAACAAAATATCAAGTTCACAAAATATTCCTTTCATAAGAAGGCAAAATAACACCTTTGAAAACATGGTGGCACCGTAGAAGACTTTAATCTGGACCACTCTCCCTAGTGTGGACTGCAGTAGAAGGACAAAGAGTCATGTATGCTCCTTCAGCACTCACCCATATTCAACTCAACATAATCTACTGCATCATGTGCCACCCTGATTCTCAAGTATTTCATGTCCCTTGGCAGCCATTGCTGGTCCAAGTCAGTGAGCATATTTTTATCCAGGTGATCCACTGATCCTATTCAGAACAATTTTTTCATAACCGAGACATGGGACCATTCTCCTCCTGTAGATGCAACAAATCCAACAGCAATCGTTCAGGGTCTTTCAAAAAGACCAATGTGCCATATGCATACAGGGTCACTTTGTGCAACGTTTCACTTACCTTTTAACCCACCTATTCAAATTCACTCTAGCCTAGTGAACATGGGTTTCAGAATCTGAGCGAACAAGAGTGGGGCTAAAGGGTAACTCTGTTGGGTGACCCGCTCAGTCTGCCAGGTCTCAGATACTTCTTTACTTGTTTTCACCCTTGCACGAGACTGTTCATATAGTAGTTGTAAGAAAGTAAGTTATTAATAGGTGTGGGGGCACTTCACTATAACTAATAAAGTAATTAACCAATTAGGTCCAGAGAAAGGTTTAAATATTTTAAACCTGAGCTCAATCCCCTGGTAGTTACGGCACAGAGCAGACATGCTTAACTTAAAGAATATGTGTAAAGCATTTAGAAGCGAAACAGTTAAAAAGTCAAACACAGCACAATACAATTCCCACTCAATTGATAAAAATAATCATATTTAATTAAAACAAATATACCAAAACAACAAAAAATCCACTAGGGGGAACTGAAAACATGAACTTTAGAAGATTTAAAAGAACAAGTGCTAAGAAAAAGTAAAGCACCACTCTAATCACTTTTCGCAGATGACTCGGGAACTAGGATCGGTTTCAGCTCAGTTGCCATGGAGCTTGAGTCGGATATGCCAAGCAGGCTCGTCCCAGTCAAAGATTTTACCTTAGGAGTTAGTCTCTGAAATGGAAGTTAAAATTCTTCAGCTGGACAAGGTTGCAGACTGTATCCGAGGAAGCCGGATAGCCATTGGATGAGATCCTGCTGAAGCAGTTGGTTTTGGCGGGAAAAGTTCTGAGCTGGAAAAGTTCAAATTTCGCTCTTGTTGGTTGGATACTTTTTGCACCTTCACCAGGTCAAGATTTCATCGTTTAGACCTCTAGTCTCTTGTGTCTAGCTCACAATCATCCAGCCAGGCATTGCTGTAGGCTGTATCTGGAAAGATCACACTGAAGTCGGAGAGGCTTGTCCCGAGCTTCCACTGAACAAGCTTTTTAAATGATGTCCCAACTTTTCAGAGATTTTTAGAGAAATCTAGCTAGTGACAGTCAAGGGTCAGAGGACCTCCGGGACAGTACTTTGGGGTTAGACCGTACTCCAGCATAGTCCAACATGAGGGTCCAGTCCAGATCCAGTTTCAACTGGTCAGGAGGGTGCTTCAGGAAAATGGCCTCTTGCAGCTAGTTGGATCCCTGTAGACACACTAGGTCAGCCAACTGACCCTTTGGGTCCACTTCTTTGTCCTGGGTGCAAGTGTGAATAGGTCCATACCTTCAGGCCTCCTCATAGGTCCCTAAAAGCATGTACAGTCTTTCTTCTGTTCTTCCACAGGGTCAAAAACTGTTCCCAAAAAGGCTGACCGAAGTCTCCCAGTGTGTTATGCTAATGTCTCCAGGAGAAGTTGGAATTGTTTTCTAATTCTCCTGTAGCTTGTGCTTTGCACATAGGCTGCGGAGTGCGGGGACCCCTGTTGGTGGGCCCAGTAGGTATGTGCACTTGCAACATGTTCAAAGCCACAAAATGACTCCTGTACACATTATATTCAAAGGTTAATGTATTATTGTCTATGATAAAATGGACAAAAGCCGGTTGCTACTGAGGCGTCAAGATGGCGGTCGCACTCTAAGAGTGCTCCGGACCCCTCCGTCATCCGCCTCGAATCCAGCAGACATCGGCACCCATCCGGGACTCCTACCTGGTCGCTGTGTGTCTCCCGACCGGTGGCGCTGCCCCCTTGTGTTTCCGGTGCCGACGCGGGGCTTCCGAGGCCATCTGCAGCCCGCAGCCCGGTGCGGCCTGTCTGTCTCCGCGTGGGCGGCCCCCTTGCTGGCGGAGTCAAGGCGCTGCTCGAGTGGTGGTGAGGAGGGAAGCCGTGTGACCGGCGGCGTCCGGTGAAGCCCGAGCCACACCCGCTGCCCCTATCCTGTGCGAGGCCCTGTGATCAACGGGCGCGACCGGCTCGGAGGCATCCGGTGGGGTCCGATATCGGATCGGCCTGTATATCGGCTGGCGCCTGGGGCGCGGCTGTGGCGAAGGCGGAGAAGGCCTGTGGATCGCAGAGCCGGGCCGGCCTTTGGTCGCGGACATCACCACTGATTCTCCGGTGAGTGGGGGGGACCGGCTGTCGGATCGGGGGGGGGCCCCTTCCCCCTAATGGGTCTGGCCCCGCGGGACGCTCTGTGTATCCTTCCCGCATCGCCGCTGATTGTGGGCAGGCGTGCTCCGGCGCACTGAAGGGGCCCCTCCTGACTGATCTGAGGTGCCTGGGGCGGCGAGGCCTGCAGCGTGGCCCGCGGTGACGGTGGCATTGGGCCGGGCCGTCCCCCGATTAGACGAACCTCCTGCCGGGTCATTGGGCGACTCCTCTCCCTCCAGTGCCTGGGGTGGGGGGATTGGCTGCACTGTCGGGCAGCGGTGCGCTTGTAGAGCTACGCGTGCCCCCCCCCCTCTCTCTCTCCTGTTCCAGGACCAAACTGAGGGCCTTCCCGTCGCTAGCTTTGCGGGAAGGAGGCTCGAGGGGCCTGGCTTGTGGCCTGCGGGGTTGGTGGGGCCAGTTCTGCAGTGGGTGAGTTCGGCCATCTTACCGGGTGGCGGAGGGCGCTCTCTGAGCCCAGTCCCTGACTTTTTGTCTCCTCGCTGACTGGGCCCCGGTGCAGGTTCGTGGCCCTCACCCGCACCTGTTGTCGAGCGGAGGTCTGCGGTCTCAGGATGCTGAGGGGGCTACTCTGACCACGTTCCCGCGGCACCGGGCTCCGCTTTCGGGGACGGGCGGTCTCGGCCACCACATCGGGTGGCGGTGGGGAGCATTGCCGCGGGTGTCCTCTGGGCTGTCTGCCTGGGGTGGCCCATCGCACCGGTTGGTCTCTTGTCGCCTGGGTGCCACGCTTGCGGTGTGGGGACGCCGGGGGTGCCGTGGACCGGTTGGTGGCTCGGGGCTGGGTTCACTTGTTCTGGGCCCCTTCAGACCCTGAAGCTCTATCGGCCTCCCACCCCCCACTGGACCTGCGGTCAGCGCTGCTGGTGCCGAGTTTCTCCGGTGTCCCCCGGCTGCCTGCATTTCGGGTGGTCCACAGACTGCGAACGGATACTCCGTGCTCCTGTGGGTCCCCGGCTCCCACACAGACTTCCCCCCCCCATTCCTGGCCCCCGCCATCCGGGAGACGTTGGGGCTTACTCTCGGCCATGGGGAGAGACAAGGGCCCTAAGTCTACACCGGCTCCCACACAGACCAAAATGGACAGGTTTACCACTTCTGACCCGGAACCCCCCCCCCCACCCCCCCAGGACAGAGATCTGGACACCATCCTTCAGGCCATCAGTGCCTCGCAGGCATCCGTTGAGGGGAAGATCAGGGAAATCAGGGTGGACGTGTCCCTCCTCCGACAAGACCTCCGCGCGGCTGACGGAAGCTGAGTCCCGAATATCCACGGCTGAGGACGACATTTCGCAACTGAAGGAACAAGTGTCCCACCTTCGCACTCACACCAGGAAGCTCCATAGGCGTGCTGAGGACGCGGAAAACCGTGCACGTCGCAACAACCTCCGCCTGGTGCGGTTTCCCGAGGGGGTTGAGACTGGCCAGGTGGCCACTTTCGTCGATGGCTGGTTTACGTCGTGTATGCCTAAAGATACCCTTTCGACTTGGTTTGTGGTTGAAAGAGCGCACAGGTCCCTGGCACCCCGGCCGCCTCCCGGAGCCCCGCCTCGCCCTATCATTCTAAAAGTTCTCAACTTCAAGGATCGTGATGCCATCCTGCGGGCGGCCCGGGCGGCAGTTCCCCTCAAGTTCCAAAATCATGTCATTATGATATTCCCGGACTATAACAGGGAAGTCCAGGATCTCCGGCGCTCATACACAGACGTTAAGAAAAAGCTGCACGCCCTGGGCCTACAATACCAGCTCCAATTCCCTGCACGCCTTCGGGTCATTTTTCAGGGCAAAATGCAATTCTTTGATTCCCCCCAGGCGGCATGGACATGGCTGACGGAAGAACGCCCCCTCTGCATCTGGCGTGACCCCTCATCAGAACGTGTGGGCTCCCAACCTGAGGGGCCGAGATCGCCGGGACGTCAACGCCGGCGTCGCACGAGGTCTCGTAGGGGGCGCCAGTCCCAGGCGACAGCACTCGGATCCTCGAGCGTGGCGGTCCTTGGACTTCGAGACCCCTCCGGTCAATCTGGCTCTCCGCCCCGCAACAGGCACCGATCTACCGAGAACTTACCAGGATCATCCCCATCGCTGGCCCAGGTGGGCTCGCCCAAGGTGGACTCTGACCTTTCTCGTACTCTTACTCTTTAGAGGCGTGCAGGGTCAAGTTTGTTGCACGTCCCCCACCGAAGTGGGGCGCCTCACCGGCGGGGTCTTCTGACACTGGTAGACTTCTATGTTCACTTACATTGTTTAATTGCCGATCCACCGCCAATCCGTTCTTCTGGAGGGGTCCTCCACGCAACCAACCCGAGCGTTTTAGTTTGGTCTTGTTAAATGGGGGGTCGACAGATGCTTCCGTTCTCGAAGTGTAGGGTCGGGGGAGGGGATGGGGGAGGTTTGGGATTGTTTTTTCCCTAGGTTATTGTTCTCTTTGTTTTGCTGTTTCAGCTTCCACGGACCGGCATCTGCATCTTCCTCACGGGTTATATTCACTCTCTGCGCTTGCGACCACTTATATACCTGTGGGCTCCCACACGCCTTCACATACCCCTGTGGAATGCCATGTCTTAGACCCAGATATCGCCCGCCATGACCGAGGACACCACATTCGGGACATCTCTCCAGGTCCTGTCATGGAATGTTAATGGTCTCCTGGACCGGCTTAAGCGTATGGCAGTCCTGCACTACGCGCAACGCCTTCACATAGACATCCTCCTGCTCCAAGAAACACACCTCCTGGGTAATTGCTGCCCTTTTCTTGCTCGTTATGGGTACGACAGAGTGTGGCACTCCGGCTTCTCCAGAGGTTCCCGAGGGGTGGCCATCCTTATGAAACGCAATCTACCTTTCGTCCTTCCCAGGTGACTCACGACCCCCAGGGCACATTTGTGGCAATTTGTGGCTCCTTGGCTGGCTCCCCCCTCAATCTCGTGTCCATGTATTCTCCCCCCTCGATGCTCACTCCCACACTTGCACAGACCGCGGCCCTGCTGACCACTCTCCCTCTAGGCACCACCGTCGTTGGTGGCGATTTCAATGCAGTCTCCTCTCCGGCCTTAGATACAACGGGCCCTCCCTCTGCTTCCCGCATGGCGCAAGCGAAACAGCTAAGGACCTGGTCCGAGTCATTAGGCCTCTGCGATGTGTGGCGCACGTGGCACCCATGTACCAGCCACTTCACTCATACTTCCGCAGCCCATCACACACAGGCGCGCATAGACGCGATCTTCGTCCCCGCCGCTGACTGGTCGGTAATCGTTGACACGCGCATCCTACCTAGAGGACTCTCGGACCACTCTCCGGTGCTCCTTGGTACAGGGGCTCCCCCTCCCTCAGCCCGCCCAACATGGAGGATGAACGCATGGTTCCTCCAAGACAAAGACTTCAAGAAGGCGGTTGGGAAGAAGCTCTAACAGTATTTTCTCACCAACGAGGGTTCAGTATCCTCCCCGGGTACCCTGTGGGAGGCGGGGAAGGCAACCATACGAGGCATCGCGAAGGGGCAGCTTAAGAAGCAGAGACAGGCGCAGTTGCGGGAAATTACTCTGAGGGAGGCGCAGGCGCTTCGCTTGGAGCAATCAACTCTCCCTGTCTGAGGACGCCGCCCAGGGTCGACAACTCGCTCACGTCCGGGCTGAGATTAGGCAGCTATCTTTAGATGCGGCCAAGCTCCTCTGGAGGTCATCGGTGGCGAGAGTATATGGCTGGGGAGACAAAAACGGTACGATTCTGCACAGGCTGGCCACTTACCCCAGGGCGAACCGTATAATTCCAGAGGTGGTAGACGACCAGGGCTCGATGCACAGTGCCCCAATAGCGATGGCCCGCACGTTCGCCGTTTATTATCGACGTTTATACGCAGCGCAAACCCCCGACCTACCGCTTCACGTTCTCCTTGAAAGAGGTAACATACGTCTCCCTCGGTTGGAAACGGCCGCCCAGAAAGACTTGGACCGCCTCATCTCTAAGAAAGAAATTGAAGAAGCAATTTCCCTCACATCACCGGGTAAGACTCCAGGACCAGACGGCCTTCCCCAAGAATATTACGTGCTGTACCGCGACACTCTTGTGCCCCATCTGACTGGCCTATTTCAGGAAGCTTTGGAAAAAGGCTCCTTTCCGGCAGAGACGGATATTGCCACAATCGTGGTCCTCCCGAAATCCCAGCCTCCTTCCTGCCACTGTGCGGACTATCGTCCCATATCCCTCCTTAATACGGAGATCAAGTTGTACGCCACCATCCTGGCCCAGCGCCTGAAGCCATACTTGCCCTTATTGGTCCACCCGGATCAATGCGGCTTTATGCCCAAGCGTGCGACCCGACACTGTCTTCGGAGGTTGCAGACGGCTCTGGCCCATCGACACTTACTGACCCCTTATTTAGCTCTTCTCCTTATAGATTTTGAAAAAGCTTTCGTTTCGGTGGACTGGGCATACCTACAAGACGTATTGGCCGCGATGGGGTCCGGACCCCAGTTCATGGCTCTGGTCCGTGTACTCTATGCACAGCCGCGCGCGTGCTGGTCAATGGCGTATTGTCCGAAGCCTTTCCCATTGCTAGGGGTATGCGGCAGGGATGTCCCCTTTCACCCCTGCTGTTCGCCTTGGCGTGGAGCCCTTGGGGTCCCTGGTGCGGGCTGAGGACAGCATTAGGGGCTGGGAATGGCCAAACACTGAAACAGACAAAATCGCGTTATACGCGGATGACGTCTTGCTCTTTCTGGCCGAACCCGCCTCCTCAGGACCACATTGCCTCCGGATTTTACAGGCGTTTGGGTAAGCCTCAGGTCTTCGATTGAACGCAGGGAAATCGATGCTGGTCCCACTCCATTTATCGAGAGACTGTTATGACTGGCAGTCCACTATACCGCTTCGGCGCAACTCTTTTAAATATTTGGGGATGTGGGTCACCCTGCTTCCGGACTTGGGCTGGTCCCTCAATGTCACCCCACTAGTTAAAAAGGCCAAAGAAGACCTCCAAAAATGGAAGACGTTACCTCTAAACCCTCTGGGTAGGGTTGCGTTATTTAAAATGATGATCCTCCCCAGGTTTCTTTATGTTCTTCAAAATACTCCCTTCTGTTTCCCTAGGTCCTGGTTTAGGGAACTGGATAGCTTAGCGACCCAATTTCTCTGGGGCGGGGGAAGGGCGCGCCTGGCCCTGTCCACATGCCGGATCCCCTCCTTTGACGGGGGAATGGGGTTGACGCATCTTTATCTGTATTTTTTAGCAATGCGTCTACTAGTGGTCCATGATTGGTTCAATGGGGGATGGTCTGACCCGGCCTACCGGCTGGAATTGAGCAAGCTGGGAATATCCAAAGTCCAGGCCATGATGTATGGGGGGCCTATCCCGTCCCAACTACCAGATGTGACGCGGTCCGTGCTGTTGGCCTGGCGGGCATCGTTACGCCACACTGGCTGGTCGTGTAAACTGACTCAATGCACACCCCTTTGGCACGGGGCTTGGCTTCGGGAGGTTAGTGGTCTGCAGGGGTTCAAAACTTGGGATCTTATCGGCATCACGCAACTTGGAGACGTTTGGGCTAGAGGCCATATGCTCTCCTTCCAAGACATGCGAGCCCGCTATTCCCTACATCCCTCCCAATTCTATAAGTACTTACAACTAAGACATGCCCTCCAGGCCCACATCGCCGACGACACTCTGCTTCCGGAATACACCCCTACTGAGGCTCAGACTCGGTTAGGAGATCTGGGTAAGGGGGGCATCTCCCGCATATACCGCACCCTAGTCAATAACACTCCCACCTCGCTGGACAAGTTGAGGGATCAATGGGTTGAGTGGGTGGGCCCCCTGGACGAGGTAGACTGGCGCTATGCCCTCATGGCACCCAAGACAATCACCGCCGCCGCCAAACTTAGGCTAATCCAGCTATACTATCTACACGCAGCCTACCTCACTCCACTGCGCCTCCATCGAGCGTGCTTACGCCCTGACGCGGCATGCACAAGGTGTGGCCAGACCCGAGCCGATTTTTTTCATGTGGTCTGGTCCTGCTCTAAATTGGAGGGATTTTGGGGGGGTATTGAGGAAGAGCTTACAGAGGTCTTAGGATGGGAGGTTCCCCATGACCCACGTCACTCACTATTAGGGATCACGGATGGGTTGGATGGGTCCAGAAATGACAAGACATTTTTTAACACAGCCATGACCGTAGCCAAGCGCGACATAGCGGCGGCATGGAAATGTCCCGATCCACCGGACCTGGGGAGGTGGCGCAGGGGAGTGGACTGGTGCGCGACCCAAGAAAATGCTTTGTACATGGCACGAGGATGCCCTAAGAAATATCGTAGGGTGTGGGGTAAATGGCTGGGCACTGTGGAGGATACTGAATGATTTGCTAAACCATCGTACTGATGTGCATCTCTTGGGGTGTAGAAATGTGGGATGCTGTGTTCTTAAAGATGTAATAGATCTATTGTCCTCCGTGTTTTTGCTGATTTGCTTATATGTTCTGAAACCAATAAATTTGATTATCAAAAAAAATGGACAAAAGCCTGTGCTTCTTGTAAGATGGTACCATTCTAACTGATTTTAATGTTGGTGCATTAGTTTTGTATGACTTATTTCTGCTTTTTATTAATGTGATGACATCCTGACAAAGCCAGTAGGCCTGAATTTGGATAACGAACACCCCCTTATAACGTGTCTAGTGTATGTGAGAGGTACTGCGATTTAAGGGTTCAAGAATGGCTATGGGTGTGAACACGAACAGTATGTATTTAGTGTTGCTTGTTGCATACCAGCTAACTCTGGTACTAGCCCACACCACCTCCCTGAGTAGGCCTTGGGCTGCTCTGCTACCGTGAAAGTTAAGTGCTACAATGAGCTATTTTCTTCCCAGTAAAGGCAAGTTTGTAGGCTTATTACTATGGACACACGTTCTTTGCAACTAATAACTCATTTTCTAACATTGGTGGCAGTGCTGGAATCAGTAGTTCATTTTTGGCACGCATTACCTACACATTAATGCACAAATGTGTGGGAGTGTGATCTCTAGATGTGGCAAAGGAAAGCCTCTGCACATATATTCCATGTGAAGACATTGCTGGTTGATGTATAAACTGTGTTTAATGTGATCAGTTTTCATTTATATGTGATGTGAAGGTGGGGTGGGCTTTCATAGAACTGTTTCCATTAGAGGAATTTCCAGGCCATTGTGTCTTTTGAACGCAAACACTACATACACTAGGCCTGTAGAATGCTTCTCTATAGGTTTAGAGACTGCAAGAAGTACTCACACCAGAGATTGAGAAGAAGGGATAATCCCTGTGTCTTGGGCTGCCGGAGATGATTGAGGGGCTCAAGGAAATTCTCACACTTGTCATGGGCAATGTAATTATCAAGTGAAGGTGCCTACATTGAGTCATTCTTTTTGCAGAGATTTTTTCCGTTATTGGTGCAAGCCAAAAAACACTGGAACAGTGGGTCGGAGAGTAGCAGTAAGATAGTAGTACCCCAGCATGATGGGTTGGCCCCTGAGAGATGTTCCCACAATGGGGACGTGAGAAAAAGTTTTGGTTCCCAAGGTCCCCACAGATTACCTGTTGGAGAGTGGAGCTGCCCAAGGGTGGCCCATGGTTGTAGGAGGCCCAGTAAAGGGATGGTTCCTGAGGTAATGGGTATATTGGGTATCAGATACAGCATAACCAGGATGGCTGGTCCACCTGACATCTGATGTAATCTGCTGCAGCAACTAGGGCCGATTCGGTACTATGACGGGTATGAAAATCATTCTGTGTGGGGTCCAGAAGTTCCTGAGTGGTAATGAATTCAGAATAATGTTAAACAATGTGCCCTTTAGGTGTGAATACTTTTTTATTGGTATTTTATAACTGCATAAAACTGTCCATAGGATAATGGTGAAAAATATAGGCATTTTCTCAATGCACAGTATCCAATCCCCAAACATTTTCTCCCCTCCCCCAATCCCCCCATCGTCTAACAAACAGAGAAGACCTGGCTTGGCAGTTTGGGCTGGACTGTTTCCATAAGGAACAGGGTCAAGACTGATTTGCATAAGGCTGGGTCTGAACTGGGGTGCAAAGTGAGCTAAAGAACGATGATGGATTAAACCCAGATCTGTGACTGGGGGTGAGTGTCTGAAAAGTTTCAGTGCTCCGTCCATCATCTCCTTGTGTTTGCTTTGTTCACCCTAAGTTGGCAGGGTATGCCTAGACGAGGGTCCTTGGCTCACTTTGCCACTGAATTCAAGCTAGTCTGGCTGATGAGGGGGGGTTACCCCGAAACCGGTCCTAGGATGCTTGTTTTCAGTTCAGGGAAGACCTGGCTTTGCAGTTCGGGCTGGACTGTCCCCATAAGGAACAGGGTCATGACTGATTTGCATAAAGTTGGGTCTGAACTGGTGTGGCGAAGTGAGCTAAGAACGATGATGGATTAAACCCAGATCTGTGACTGAGGGTGAGTGTCTGAAAGGTTTCAGTGCTTCGTCCATCATTTCCTTGTGTTTGCTTCATCTCCCATTTTAACTCGAATAGGAAAAAACGGAATTACACCAAGCTTGGCATGAAAGCAGAACTTTATATAAGAAAGTGTTATTGGTTTGATTTAAATCCGTTTAGAGGTTTTTGAGAAAAAAGCATTACAAAAATATTTGGGGATTAGCTTGAAAGGGTTAAATAGCTAGAGACATATGTGATGGTAGTCTGTGGATGGTCCTTGCTCTAAATCTGTTTAGATGAGGGAGTGTTTTTTTTTTTTTTTACTTTTATCATGAATTTCATGTGTGGTGTCCCAAATCCAGGTCCATAGACCCAAAGCTCTGTGATCAGTCGCTACAACAGAGAAAATATTGTTGTGTTTACCTATATTGGACTTGGGGCCCAGTTCTGCATCCTGAAAAAAAATGAAGGAGCCATTTCAAATAACACTACATCACAATGCATTAACAGTCCACAAACCATTCGACACGGTCTCGCATCAGATCTTGTTACGCAGGTTAAAAGAAGCAGGTGTTGTGGGCCCAGCTCTGACCTGGTGTGCTTCCTTTCTTTCAAATAGGACCTTCCAGGTTTTAGCCCCCCCGTTCGCCTCTACGTCCCATGCCAATAAACAAGGGGTCCCGCAAGGCTCCGTATTGAGCCCTTTGCTTTTCAATCTCTATGTTCAACCCCTGGCAATCTTGGCACGGAAAAGAGGGCTCACCATCGTATCATATGCTGACGACTCGCAGCTAGTGGTAGCCCTCTCTGACAGCACTGGGAGTGCAGCATTTAAGTTTCGGGATGATCTCGCGGCTGTTGCGGAGTGGATGACTGACAACTGTCTCCAATTGAACTCCAGTAAGTCAGAGGTCCTGCTGGTGGGAAACCATCAAGAGCTATGGGGGGGGACGGGTGGTGGCCAGCCATACTAGGTTGTGCACCTATTCCTAAGCAGGTGGGGAAAGATCTTGGAGTTTGGGTAGATTCTGGTCTCAGTTTTCAGCACCAAACCAAAAAAGTCGCGGGGACCTGTTTTGGCATACTTAGGGGGCTTAAACCTCTGCTTGGGTTTTTTGACCCACCATTCAGGCAAATGATCATCCAGGCCTCCATTCTATCAAGACTGGACTATGCCAATGCGCTGTATCTAGGGGTGAACAAGAGCGAAACCCTGAGACTTCAGCGAGTCCAAAACGCGGCGGCTAGAACACTGCTGGGCCTCCCCAGAACCTGCCCCACCTCTATGGCTATCCGTCGGCTGCACTGGCATCCTGTTGCCTACCGAGCGGAATTTAAGGTCCTCTGTACTGCATTTAAAATTCTCAAACTCTCCTCTCCGGCCATCCTGACCAATCTGCTATCTCCTTACCACCCTACGCGCCAGCTTCGCTCTACTGGACAACACCTGGCGACGGCGCCTCGTATGAGGAGGGTACGGTCGGGCGGACACTCTTTCCGTCTTCTGGCTGCCAAGCTCTGGACTACCTTACCATACTCCATTCGTGCCATGGAGAATTACTTGGCCTTTCGTAAAGCTATTAAAACCCATCTCTTCCCTGTAGCCTAGTGTTTCCTCTGACTTCCAGCCTCTATGTTCTGCTTCAGCGCTGGGACGCCTCTTTGCTGGGGCAGCTGTGCGCTATACAAAACATATTAACATAACATAACATAACCAGCTACCTCTTGTAACACTTTATGCTGGATTCTGACTGTATACAGTGCTCCACAGTCTTTTGGCTAGGTTTATGCGATATACATACCTAATGAAGCAGAGGGAGCAACCTTGATTCCCTGGCTGAGATGGGGAGAGGTCCAAAAGGAACCCCATCTGAAATCAAAATCTAAAACAAATATTTTGCTGCAGGGTTTGTGGATTCATAGTTCTCAAAATCTGGTTCAGGGTCTGCAAAACGGTGGCAATGGCTCTTGGATCTCCAGTGTCATTCATAAATGCAGACCACCCGGTGGGGCTTCCACATCTGGCCCCATTCGGAACTAAATAGCCATTCCTGCTAACAGATGGGCCCCTGCAGCTGATCACCATCACCTTGCGAGTAACCTGTTTGGTCGAGGGGCAACGTTAGGGCCTTTTTCTGCTTTGCTTTGAGGTTCATCCTTGGCTCTGCTGCAAGTCAAAGACAAGATGCCAGCTCACTGGCTGACTCTCACGTTGTTGCCGATGCCCGGACTCTGACCTGGGCAAGCCGTTGGGGTCTCACCAGTCTGGGTGAGAGGACCACCCGCGGCCCCCCCAGGGTCGGGCACAGCATCGGGGCCTGGGGGCTGATGTGTGGAGACCTGATATTCTGTCCAAGCGGGGCACGCTCTTCCGACCAACATCCGAGAGGCTTCTGTTTCCTACCGCCATTGTGGAACCCCAGGCATATTAATTGGTGCCTGCGAGGGGTGTTAAGCAGTACGGCGCAACACTAAACCACACGCAACGACTGTCAAGGGAGTGACCCCTCTAGAGTCTGAGAACGCAGGGCTCCCACTACCAGTGGACGCCTGTGCCACAGTTAGACCCCGAAACCAGCTACAGATTGCAAGTGAGGTTTGGGCTCAAGGGGAGGCCTTCGCAACTGGAGGCCACTTTGCAAGAGGGGGTACTGCACGGCTCCCTGAGTACTGCCGGCAGTCGGCCTAGCCCGCAGGAGGGAGAGGATACTGGGTCACCTGCTGCCCGGACGTGTCCACATTGAGAAGGACCGACGGACGTTCTTTTCTGCAGCTGCTTTGAGGAGGACTGACGGCCACTTCATTGTGCTAGGGCCCGGGTGGTAAGCCACCATCCCAACAAGTGTGGAGGACATCACCAGCTCGGGGATCCCTCCAGGACCAAGATCACCGCCTGCGAGTGCAACAACACCCTAATTGCTTCAACGTTTCTTGAAATGTAACCTTGAGTGAGTTTGCAACTTGTATATATGTAACTCTAACCATTAGTATCTGTAGTCGACTTATGTATTTACTACCATTCTTATGTGAATTTAAAGTTTATCTGTTTGTATCTTTTATGTAATTCATGTACTCTTAAGTCCTTATATAATGTAACTGGTTCTATTGTAACGCGCGCTGACACCTTCGGGTAAAGTTTGCGATATATAAAAACGCATAAATAAATAAATCCTGTACCATGCCCATCAGTCCAGTGGGAGATCTAACATGGGCCCAAGAGTCTGAATGGTTCCGTGAATCCCCCCACCCCACCCCCCCCCCCCACCTTCCCCAATAAAAGCCTACTCCCTGCTCAGCTGTCTGAAGGCTGTGGGGATTGAGTGCAGGGTCTGGCTGGCCACCGCTGGTAGCTCACATGACCTAGCCTAATGGCAAAGAGAATATATTTATTTTTTTGTTCCGGGGTGTGTTTGGTAATAGGTGGGCAGCTATAATGGGCTTCAACAAAATACACCCACCGAGTACAGACACAAAATAATGAAAACTTTTAATAAAAATATAGAATTTATAAAGATATATAGTTGAAATAAAATACTTATGGGAAAAGAGTAAGGCCAATGTAATGGTTTCACTGACTTTAATGACACCTGATGAACTCCCCATGTAGAGACACCCAACCAGTTAGTGAGATGGAGGCTCTTAAGGCCAGGTTTACAAAGCTTTCTTACCAGTAAACCCATTTTGTGATTTAGAAAAAACTTTCCAAATCCTAAAATTTATTAGTACATTAGAAAATGATTAGTGGGTTTGAGACCAGTAAAATGTTTTTCTAATGTACTAAATACTTTTTCCGAATTACAAAATGGGTTTTACTGATTCAGTATTTGAAAGAGGCATGGTTTGGCCATCCCTGCCAAATACTGAATCAGAACCTTGTGTATTAATGGTTTGCAGTTGTAATTTTGGCTCCAGACCATTCATAAGTTATCAACTCTCAAGTTGAGGGTGGTAACTAATTTACAAAGGGTAAGGGCTTTGGAACCGTCCACTTTGATACTTAAGGTGGCAGCTTTACAAAGCAAACTCTTACTGAAGTTTTTCAAAACTGTTTTTATCTCCAAAGAAGCCCCTTTTCCTTTATGGAAATTGGATAATTTAAAAACCAATTCAATGGTAAAATGCAGTCACAGGGAAGGTGTTCTACTCTAATTTGGAGGTCACCATCCCTGTGATTGTAGCCAATCAAAGAGGGTTGGAAATTGCAATCATTTGTATTTATTAGACATTAGTCATTCTGCAACCCACCCCCTAACCCCCCGAATTCCTTATTTTGCAAAATTACCAAACCCTTTATTGTGACCAGTATCTTGGTATATCTGGCCCATAAAGCTATAAACCAGTGAAGACGTATTAAAATGGCTCGCTGAGGACTCGCTAAGGCAAATGGTCTTTTGCCACAACTAACACCTTGGTTTTATCAGTGTTCAGCTGGAGTTTTTTCACCTTCATCCATAGATCCATACCTACGTAACCATAGTAAGTGAAACTATAGGATGCTAACAGGCTTGCATCCACTTAAATAAAGTCAAGTTAATAGAAAACCCCAGAGGGATGCCGAAAAACAATTTTTTAGAGGAAGCTTTGGAGCCATTTACCCATACTGACTAAGATATGTCCTATAAAAGGAGGTGAGCCAGTTTAGGACACTGCCTTCCAAGCCAGCTTCACATAGTCTATTTAAAAGTGACCGTGTTGAATTCGGCAGAAATATCTAACAAAATCAAGTGCTGATTTGGCTTCGTCTAATCCAACACGGCTGCCAGAACTGATGCACTTGAGTGGGCTGGTCTAAAAACAGATTGTACAGGATCAAAAAAGTTATTATTTTCCAAATAGCATGACAATTAAGTGCAGTAGCGGCTGGTAATTTTAGCAGGGAGGGGGAATGGGGGCACACACGTAGACATTCTCACACATTTGCATTCACTCATATGGGCACCCCCCATTCACAACACTCACTCAAATACACATGCATACATACACACATGGACACAGTCACTCACTAAACATCAAAAAACTTACCTTCACTGCAGCTCTCCTGGAGGGAAGCCTCTGATATCCCAGGAGGGTTGAGACTGCTGCCTTCACTCATTGGCTGATTTAAGGTCAGCCAATGAGGGAAGGCAGCAGTCCTTCACTCGTCACAGAGTGGTATGGGGTCAGTGAGACTGCTGACCCCACCCCACTCTGTGACGAGGTGTCACGGATTGACACTCTGACCTGGGTACTTCATGGCTTAAAACTGAAGGTCCGAGGCAGTCAGTGTGAAATCCACAGCCTGGCAAAGTTTATCCCAGGTAGCCAGGAGTCTGCGCATTTAGTGCATGTCTAGCTCCTGGCTGCCTGACCTGAACAAGAAGAGAGTCTGTCAGGCTGACCTTTGTTCTCCTTGTCGTGAAGACGGTGGGGGGTATAGCCCCTCAGCCCATACAGACAAGCTACTGCTGTTTAAGTGTTGACCAAATTTTCCATAACTTTAGTGGCAAAGGCAGGAGCAATCTATATAGTTCAATGGCACCTTGGATCTGCTTCCTATTTCAGTAACTCATATGTGGATGCTTGTCGCGTTTTAGCAAATTAGGCAGCCACATATAACAAAATACTACACCCACAGGTACATATTAGAGTTATACTGCAAATATACTTTAACTTATGACTGTATTTAAGAAAACTTCATCCTGTTTTGTAACTTCCATGCTATCTGCTCAGCTTTTGCCTGGAGTTCATGAAAGACAGCATGGAGAGTCTCTCACAAGAAGCACAATTTTCTGTATTTTTCCGCTTTTAAAAATAAATACAGACAGGAAACGCATTGTTTTCTGTCTGTATTTATCTGTAAAAATCAGTAAAAACGGAAAACTGGGAGCCCTATTTATATTACACTGTTGCAGAGGACTCGTGTGAGAAATGTTGTTACTGGTTGCCTGGGGGTGTGAGCCCTGGTCAAGCAGCAACAACAATTCTTGTCATGGTAAGGCACAAGAAATCCCCAAATTAACTTGTGCTCAATTCCCTGGTAGCCTGGCATAGAACACTCAGGCTTAACTTGGAGGCAATGTTTAAAGTATTTGTGCAACACTTCAAACAGTAACACAGTGAAAACACCACACAAAAATTACCCCACACCAAGTTAGAAACATAGTGCAAAATGTAATAAATAAACCAAGATCAAAACGATAAAAATTCGATCAGTAGAACCGGCATACAGAATACTTTGTTGAGGGTCCGTATGAATGATTCAGGTTTGCCATTTGCTTTCGGCCACTGTGGGGTGTTCTTTTGGTGTTTTATATTGAGTGTTGGGAAGTAGTCAGGTATTTCTTGGCCTACGAATGGGCTAAATGTCTGTCTATACCTCCTGTGGTACCCCATGTGTTCCAAACATGTTTTCTACTTTTGGTATTACCTCTTCTGCCAAAGTGGTGGGCATATATTTCACTATGGTGTGTCTGCTGTATTTATCTACTATCATGAGTAGATGGTAGTTATTTAGAAGTGTTGCAAAGTCAGCACCTAGGCGGACCCACAGTGGTGTTGGCAGCTCTTATAACTGTAATGGCTGGATCATGTTGTCCTACTACTTGGCATGCTAGGCAGTAATTAATAATAGTTCATTCAACTGTTACATAGAGATTTAGGAACAAGACCTTCCTCCATAGCCTCATTTTGGTTTTGACAATTCCTTGATGCAGTTGATGCACCGTCTTCTTGAGGTGGGGCGCCCGGTTTGCTGCAATGACGATAAGGTTGCCTTTCAGCATGATACCTTCTCCTGCTATGGATAGTTTGTGGGCTGTTACTGTGTGAATTGAGTTTGATGTATCCCTCTGTATCTTTTGTCAGATCGACTGCTGTTGTGGTAGTGGCTCAGTAGTGACAGGCGACATAATCAGCCAGGTTGGGATACCAGCACAAAGGAGTACTCTTACAACTGTAGGATACACTTCTCGATCATTGGAGGGGATTTGGACTCAGAACCTTGGAACCATAGTATTAGAGGCTTATGATCGATGCAGTTGCGAAGGTGGTTGCTGTACAAGTATGTGTGTCGGTTAACACTGCTTTTCTGTTGTGGAGGGTTTGGTCATAAATTGAGCAGTGGTTCCCACCCTGCGCCCAGTTGGAGCACAGAAATGTGCAGACGAGCATGCCACTGGTATGTTCTTGGCACATCCTCAGTGCGACTGCTGTACTTCTCTGCATATCACACTGCCTTAGAAGACCACATATGGAAGTTGTAGCTCCCTTTCTCGGACAACTGGAACACTTACTCAGTAATATAGTGTCCAGGAGAGGTGCTCACCAAACTAACAACAACTACAGTGCCCTCTGCACCTCTTGTAGTTCTCCACCATGGACGAATAAAAAGTGCAATTAAAAAATATAATAATTTCAATAGAACATTACAGATGCTGCTTTGCAGACAGGTGTACTTAGAAAAGGCCAATAACCCATAAATAGTTTTAATGCACATCACATAAAATATGTTTCTATATGTCAAAAAGAAGCAGTATCATTAGCTTTAAATTACCTAAACACATAGTTTAAAAGCACAGAGAAGACTAAAAATAAAATGAGGATAAAGAATGAGAAGAAAAAAGCATTGGCAAAATAAAATATTGGTCCACCTGCCCTGGCACTGAAGTGCGTTTCTTTTTAGGCAGATGTGCACATGTGGTCAGGAAAAATTATGTAATTCACAGTGCCAGTAGCTAATGGTGGAAGTGGGCTGGAGGCACCAGAGAGCCAGCAACCAAGATGGCCGCATAGGTAGTGAGCTCCTGCGACCACGCCAAAAAGATGTGCCTTAGGCTGTACAGATGGGCAGAATTGTAGCATGCTGGGGGGTCTAGAAGTACGAGAATGCTCTGCCACTAATTCCGACATGATCTGAAGACTGCCGTCTGTGGAGTGGCGGTGAAGGAGATGGAGCCGCGCTGGGCCTGCTGTGGGCCAGTGCATGAGGCTTTGGGGAAGCTGCGGTTGCAGAGGGCCAATCTCAGTTGTGGGCCGGCCTGGGTGGCCGGCATGAGCCCAGTGAGCTGTGATGTGTGGGGGCTGAGAGGTAGGTTGGGGCCTGTTGCAGCCTGTAACTGCTGTTGGGTGGCCGACCATGTGAGGACGTGGTCGGGGGTGGTCCCTGTGCGTGCCCCTGGCTGGGGGCTCTGTTGCCTCTGAGAGGCATCGTGGCACATGGACTGCTGCTGGCTGAGGAGCGGGGCTCAGCAGAGGTGGCCGTGTGATCGGTCTATTCGCTGCATCAGGCCTGCAGGGATTTTATCCAGAACCCGGAGGGCTTGAAGGAGGCACTCCGCCCCAGGGATCTTGGTGGGAAGTGATGGGTCAGGCCTGTTGCAGCTGTGACCATCGTCGGGTGGCCGACCTAGAGGGGTCATAGCCACGTATAGACACCTCACGGAGCATCTAGCAGAGAAGCTTTGGGATCCTTGAGGGTGGCCCGTGGTGCATTCACCTCCTGACCCCCTACCCTGCTGTGGCATACCTTGGTGGAACTAGCCCATTGGGTTGCCGCTGGTGGCTGGCTGGGGCACAGAGGAGGACCTCTAGGGAGCCATTACCTGTGGTCAGGGTTACAGTACTGAGGGCACACCCCTGGAGCTTATGAGGTGTGTTGACTGATCTTCATCTGATCTAATAGAAATAGGATGTTTCTGGACACGGACTGTACCAACACTTAGGGACCTGGAGAGCTGAGTGGCTTTGAGAATGCTAATCACATGTGCAGGGCATAATTTCACTTGGCGACGATGACCTGGGGATGCCAGGGCTGTCATTTCTTGTGGGGATGCTGCTGTCTGCTTTTTATGCCGGCAGATGACACTCCCTATGGTGCTTGCAACCGAGTGAGAGCTGGCGGAGTTGGAGCTGAGGTATGGTTTTGATGCATCTGCTCAGAGTAACCCCCATGCGATCCCCTGCTGCCCCTACATACAGCACTGCTTATATCAACAGCACCTCTCGGTTCTGGTTATTTTGAGCAAGTACCTTGCAGGGGGTGGCACTGATCCGCTTTGGTGTTAGAGTGCAGTACATTGGGAAATAACAGATCATAAACAGGCTAGACTCCATTCTGAGAAGTGCCAGTCCACAGCGCCTGTTGGGGGAGATGATCAGCAGCTGCAGATGCTCAAACCATAGACATTGCCTCACTCCTGAAAGAAATGAAGTATAGTCTGCGATCTATTGACAACAAAACAGATACCCTCACTTCAACTGATTTCAAGAGCAGGTGGACAAACACTACACCTGACTGACTCAGAGCCTAGAATCTCTGCTTTTGAGGGCACACAACAACATACAGCGACATCCCTCCTGAATAACCTGGGAGTTGAAGCTTGTAAAGGTCAAAACCAAGGACCTGGAGGGAAGATCCTGATGAAATAATGTTTGTATTTTAGGTATGCCCGAGACTGTACCAGGTATCAACATTTTGTGGAGGGGCTTCTGGAGAAACTTTTCAGATGGAAAGCGTTATCGGAGGTTCTTGTGATTGACAGAGCACACCGCACTCTGGCACCCAAGCCTCGGCTGGGCCAGAATTCCAAGGCGATTGTTGCAAGACTCCTAAACTACAGAGACCTGATCCTGCGCCGTAAGGCAATTCCTGATTTGCAGCATGAAGTATCTCATGTATATTTCTATCCGATTTTACCCCAGCAGTGTAGAAGGCCCTTAGATCCTTCACAGAGGTTGAAAAGAATCTCAGAACGAAAAGGGCTAAATATTCATTGCTCTTTCCGGCTAAGCTCAGGCTGGAGCATAATGGTAAGACCCACTTCTTTGTGCAACCGTAGGCAGCACTTAAATTCATCGAGCATCATATGTCATCATCTAGGGCCTTCTCGTCTGGGTCAGACAGTCTGGCATCCACAAGGAGTTAGTGCCGGCTCTAAGTGAAAATGACTAGTGTAATAAGTCTACAAGGTGCTGCTCTATTTACGTATGTTTCCTTAAACACGTTAAACGACTGTCATAATGCCCGGCCTATCCCGTCCTCTAACTGTGTTACTCATATTTACCTCCGGTAAGATGCCAGATACAGTACCTGTAAGTAAAGTAACGTGGGCCTACAGATGACCGACACAAGGCTGCGGTGAAGAGAACACTGTATTATACAAGGTAGAATAGTCAGCATTATTTGCCTTTGGTGTCATGCTTTAGGCTACACTGTGCTCCTGGCCCCCCTAAGCATGAAGTGCATTGGTGTTATCTTCAGTTACATACAAGATGGGATTAATTGTGTTGATTATTGGGGTTGGGGTATTCGCTAACGATTGGGGTTGTCGTGGGAGTGGGGAGGGAAGGGTGTTGTTTTGGTTATTTTGTATTGATTGGACATAACTACAGCACATGGCACACACACACAGAACCCACAGTGACCAGTGGGACTTAAAGATAGGCCCATGACAAAGTTAGCCACCAAGGATTTGACGAAGTCTCACTATGCAGAAAATTCTCTCTTGGAATGTCCGTGGGGTGAACAACCCACGTAAAGCACGACAAGTGTTCGACCCACCCTTGAATCGCCACAGGGTGGATGTGGTTCTGCTACAAGAGACACACTATCCGTTGTACCCACCTTCTTTCACCTCCACATTGGGGTTCTTATCTGTACTTCTCGTCCTACTCTGCCTATTCTAGGGGGGGGTTATAATCGTGATTAGAAAGACTCTCCGGTTTACTCCCACTGACCACCTTGCAGATACCATAGGAAGGGTGATAATTGATGCAGGAGTGCTTGAGGGTCAACAACTTCTGGTGTTTAGTATCTATGGCCGCAACATGGATGACCCCTCTTTCTTTGATTCGGTGCTACATATGTGCCCCACTTATCGAGACTGGCCCATGATATGGGAGGAGACTTTAATTTAACACTGTCCACACACCTAGACCGAACATCTCAGTCCACTCGTCCCACTACACACGAGTACTGCTCTTACCCATATAATTCAATTGTGCGAACTAGTAGACGCCTGATGGGTATTACACCAGATACAGAATATACGTTCTACTTCCCGGTGCATAAGATGTCCTCTTGGATCGACATGAGGATGCTCTCCAATACACTGATGGGCTCAGTTCAGGGGGTGACGATCCTGCCCAGGACTCTATTTGACCATTCTCCTGTGGAACTAATGGTGTGTGACCCACCCTCTGTTCTTTTGCTGGCGCCTGAAAGGCACAGAACTTAGGGATGTGGTTTTTAGAATTGAAATCTGGGACGCTATAGTGGAGTACTTCAAGCTAAATGAGAATATGGTGGATGATGTTGGGATCTTGTGGGAGGCTTTTAAAACTTACATAAGGGGCATTTGTATGTCCAAGAGTGTGGGGGTTCTCAAAGTAATATGCAATCAATTATACCGGCTTGAGTCCGAGATTAAGGCGCTAGAGACTGAACATGCTATCTCAGGTAGCTCGGTTACACTGGCCAAGATTCAGTTGGCCCTGGCAGAATTCTAATTAGGATGATATGGGGGGGATGGGGAGGACAGCCAGTGATCCGCTGGGAGGTGCTTACTTGACCCATGTAGGAGGGGAGGGGACTGGTAGTATTGGATCCGTATGTGTATTATCTCGAGGCGCAAGCGCATCATTTAAAATACTGGGCCACATCACAAATGGCGCCATTACCTGTCATGGTGATCCATCATTCGCTTTAGGTCGTTACTGGGATCACTCGACCTAAGACTGCGCTCGGATAGGGCTCATGTGGATGTAGTTGCCACCACCTGCCGTACCTGGTGGGATATGGCTAGAATGATGAACATTGCTGTGCCGTACTCGCCCTTGCTGCCTCTTGCAGATACCCATTTACTCTCACCAACTAAAGAAAAGATAATATTACATCAAAGGGGGATGCATACTGATGGAGCGCGATGGTGCTCTAAAATTGTTGGGGTGCATCATAATCATGGATAGTCCGCACCCGCATATATTCCTGTGTTGTATTAACATTTGGTCATTAGTAAATGTGTTGTAATAATAATTTATAAGTGAATTGATTTCGTGCCATGCAAAAGAAACGAAATGGCATTTATGTTTGGAAAGAGTAACCTTTAGTATATTGCAATTGCCTAACGAAAAGTCTGTGTAATGTAATGCATTTTGATTTAAACGTGCATCATGTTAGAGTCTGCACGATGTGATGACTAATTGTGCTTAACGTGTAATAATTGTAGATGCTTGCAAAGGAAAGCACCGTTAACCTGTGTGTATAAATTGATGTTTAAAGGCCTAAATGAAATGTTCACTTTTGTGTAATTGAAGGCCTATTCGTTTATTCTTATGTTGGCCGAATTGTGTAGGCCTGAAAATGTAATTTCCCTGGTAAGCTTTCGCATTTGGAGGTAGTCAGCGAATTTCATGTACATGCAAGGTTGTTCTGTTCTCACGTTTCCGTTGCAGGTGGAAGAAGCTGCCTTTGTTAGTTAAACTAACGCCTTTTATTTAGGAGTTAGGCATGGAGGAGAAGTGATACTTTGTAAACGGAATGTCGATAATTGGGAGCCAGTGTTCTTTCTCACTGAGGAGGCCTGGGAATCCAGGTCATCGAGCCAAACTTGGATGGAGTGAGGAAGACGGTGGAAATTTACCTATGAGAAATGCCCAGTGAGATGAGGTGATCTGTGGGCGTGTTTTACATCTGTGCATTTTGTATCAGGGACAGTGTCCCGAGGGATGAGTCGGGAGAAGAGGGATGAGAGAGGAGAAGAAGGGAGTTAGGAGAAGGGGTAAAGAGATCGACCCATACAACGTGAGTGTACTTCTTAGGAAGTCTTCACGAGCTGACGCCTTTAATTGATCTTGCCTGGGGAATGCTAAGTAGGGATGTCACTTAAGAGATAGAGTAGGGATAGTCTAATGCTCTTTACTTTTCAGCCGCAGATGTAGTCTGACTTAGACGTTGGGGCAGTGCTTGCCTGTGTTTTGTTTTTGGAACTCTTCATTCTTTTCATGAGCTATCGGATCAGACTCACTCGTTGATATGGTTTTGTTTTAGTTCCTTTACAACCTCGTCCTGAGGTGCTTGTACATTCAGTTGTTTCTGGCATTGTAATAAACCCACTAAACTGAAATTCTGAGTCTGTAATCCTTTGAGTTGTAGTCATCGGAAAAAGTTGGATTGACTTAATTGAGTTATTTCTCCCCTTTACACTTCTCAGCAGGTAACAAAAGATCCATTGACCTAGCGTTCCTAGTTAAATTCCGGTAGCAGAACCCAGCCTTATCAGTTGGTAGCGAGAGGACGGTTATCTCTGCAGTAAAGGGAGAAGGTAGGGAAAGAATAGTTATACAATTCATAGAGTCCAAGAGATGGTTGTCCAGAGGATCGAGAGCGGAGGACGACGGCGCCTGGTGGAAGCTGACGAAGAGTGACGGTGCGGCGGGAACAGCAGTTTGCGGTGGAGTGAGTATGAATAGGGATGTATGTCTGTTAGATTGCAGTGATGATTTGATTGTGTGATGTCTTGCGGAGTTGGGATGAAAGTAGAGTGACTGTGGTTTTGGACTGAGCGCCCGGTCCATGTGATTTGTGTGGTGTGATGTCAGGCTCAAGGAGCAGCCTAAGATCCCGGGATAGATAGATTGTGGTGTGGAAGACACCCAGAGTTGTAATTGTCTGACCATTGATTGTGGGAGTCGTGAGACGTCATCGACAGACCCACTCGTGATAGGGAACGAGAGTGTGAGTGTTTGAGTGACCAACGCGGGTCGTGGGTTACTGTGTGTGGAAGATCGAGTGATTGGATCCTATCGATTAGTTATACGACTGTCAAGCCGTTTGCGGGCAGATGGTCTAAGGCAGTTGTCTGGTCGTTTTGCGGACAGACAGTTGCCAGATTGAGGTAGACAATTACTTGTGACTGTCGGGTCGTATGGTGGACAGACAGTCGGTTATGTGACTGTTCGGTCGTTTGGTGGACAAACAGTTACTTGATTCTATGAGTGAAGTGTGTGAGTGTGGTAGATACGGGTTGTGAAGGAGGGGAACTGCTGAATGAGGAGGAGTGACGTCGAAGTGTGCCGCGATGTGATAGGTCGGTTAGTGTAAAGCTGCGCTGTTATTGGTTGATCACCATCAGGAAGTAGAACGAAAACATTTGGTGGGTAAAAGAGTTGAGTACATCATGAAATGTTTTAAGGTATTGCGGGATCTTTGTAGGGGAGATAGAGGAGTGGTAACTTGAGTGGGGGAAGAAGCACAGCCCGAGGATACCCCAGCCCATTACATGGCCATGAATGTAGGGCTCCATACTATAATTTGGCTTCAAAATTGGCAAAACGTTACTGAGAAGGAGGGAGATTTGGCTTTCCCACGTTATGGTTCATTCAGATTTGATGTATTGTACCAATTGAAGGCAGTGATGACTGCGTTGCGACCTCCACCCAGACCAACACAGTTCGAATCGCTAAACGCATGGATGAGAGCAGCACATGCGAGAAAAAGTGATCGAAGTCAGGAAAGGGTGAAAAAGTCAATCAGGGCGTTTCAAGATGCGCGATGGGATGCATTGGCGAAAAGATGGAGGGTAGACACCATAGAGGGAGACAGTAAAGGTGGGAGATGCTCAGAAGAGGAAGATGATAGTGATACAGATGACAGTTTACTGGAGAGGTTACTAGCAGATCGTCCACCTCCATACAACCCAAGCTCAGAGGAGGGAAGGAGAGCACTCACAGAGGAAACTGGGGCGCTGCAGACAAACCCTAGTGCAGGGATAAAGGGAAGGATGGCAGCAGGAACAGAGGGAATAGGGATACAACCATCGAGGAATACAGAAGCAAGTGGAGTTAATATTGTCACGAGATTACCGGAAGCTCTTACAGTGCCGGTCACCATTGGTCCCATAGTGTCAGTGTACGATCCAGATCAGGCAGAAAATGGGAGCTTAATACGATCAGCAATGGGAAAGAGCACTGGTTTAGGAGGAAATGGTACAGTGAGTGGAACAGGACACCCTTCGGAGACCCATAGAATCGAGTACACCTTTGCCAGCCACTGCAGATTCTTCTAGAGGTCATGTGGAACCAAGAGCAGCGAGATCAGGGTCTCTAGCAGATTCACGTTCCGATTTGAGGATGTGGGAACCCCCAGTGAGAGGTCCTAGTGGAAGGATGACGGGAGGAGACATGGCTCAGGGAGTTTCGAGAAGTCAATCTGTCTCACGAAACATAATGGAAGGGAATCAACATGGAGATCAGAGTAGTGAGAGTGGAGAGTTGAGTAGTGCATCAAGTCGAGGAATGATCAGAACTGCTATAAGGACCAAAGTGGTCGACGTGATGAGGTTGAAGGCAGAAGTAGATGAGCTAATCCGTGGAAGCTTGCCTTTAGAAAGGATGGAAATTTATGAGCCAGATGAATTGCTGTTTGTGGCGAAGGATGTAACTCATAGGGCAAGGAAAGCGCATGAAAAATTGACAGAATTGGCACAGAGGTATGATGTAGATTTATCCAAAATAAAAATGTTGTATTGAAACCACAGGCTAAATTACAGTGATCAGGAACTGGAAGAGAAAAGGGTGATAGGTTTGAAAATACATATTCGAGAATTGATTGTAGGGATGCGTGCATGGAGCATGCTTGACAAATGGGAAGAAAATGGTCAAAGAAGAAGAGTGTCAAGAAGGGTATAGGAGAAACACAGCCTCAAAGAGGGGGGTCAGTAGGAGTAGAGGCTTACCCTTTGCGAGAAGTACCGAGTGGAGGGTATGTGCATGTACCTTGGAGTAGAGGTGATTTGGTGGCGTTTACCAATGATTTTCCTCGGCTGAGGGAAAAACCTGTTGAGTGGTACAAGCAAGTTGATCGATTTTGTCAATTTCGAAGGTACTGTGGATTGATCTGAATACGTTGTTTGATATTGTAGTACCAAGTGATTTGTGGTCCACATGTAAAATTGCTGTTGATTGGCCGTCTTCGGAACCAGAACGAGATTCTATTACACATGGTCCTTCACCTGTGGTCATGAAAAAGTTGGAGCAGGTAATCACATGGTTGCAGTCAAAAATCTCACCACAAGACATTGATTGGGTTAAGATAGACAGAACTGTTCAGGAGCCAAAGGAAACTGTACATGCCTATTACAAGAGGCTCTTGCAAGCCTTCAAGCAGTACAGCGGGTTAGATACCCTTGATCCAAAGGATATGGGACAGTTCGTTTCCAAATTTGTCTTAGGATTAAGACCAGAAGTTAGCTTTATGATCCAACAGCATCTGGTCTGCTGGCAGAATAAATCTGTGGATGAGATTCTACGGTATGCCAGGTACTGTAGTGACGAAGTGGACTCAAAGTATAGAAAGCTCAAAGATAAGTTAATGCTAATCCAAATGCAGAATGCGGACAAGGTGGATCAAAAACAGTCAATTGGAGGAACGTTAGGAAGAAGACTGGGAAACAATCAAGGAGGGACCCAGAACACGTCGGGTCAGGGAAGGGGGAAACCCATAGACCCGAAGACCGGGGTGGATGTTGCCACGCTGAAGAAAACTACTGCATGTTGTCATTGTCACAAGATCGGGCATTGGAAGCGCGAGTGTAGATCAAATCCAGCTAATCGGGTCCAAGAGGAGGAAGTGGTGCAGGCACCTGAGGTCGTCAATACGGTGACGAGACCCAGGTCCATGCAGGGGGGGGGGGGACATTAAATCAGCAGGTGCAAATTCCCCAACCGCCGAGAATTCCACAGAGAAATCGAACACATCAGCAGATGCCCTTTATTGAGACTTTCGATGAGTTCGATCCAGACTCGTTGCAATGACGGTGCCTGAGGGGGGAGGAAGACTGTACTCTTGGAGCAGTCTTGGAGGTAGACCAGAGGGGACCGTATGTAGAGGCAGATGTTGACGGTCATCCCACCACCTTTTTGGTTGATACTGGCGCTACCTGTTCTACTGTGAGATCTGCAGTAGTTCCCAACCTACCCCTCTCGGGACAATCGATCCAAGTTGTAGGAGTGGCACATAAGAAAATGACTAATCCATTGACTGAGGCGATACCTGTGAGAATAGGAACATTTCACGACCGACACCAATTTGTGGTATGTGACTCAAGTCCGGTTTGTTTGTTGGGTCGTGATCTCTTGTGTAAATTGAATTGCACCATCTACTGTACACCCAAGGGAGTGGAATTGCAGACTAACGATAACAATGTGGCATTTAAATTGGCAAATCGGAATCTGAGCACAGAGATGTTTCCTATGTTGACAGTTGAGGAACTCCCACTCGACCTGAGGGACTCTGTCTCTCTGGAAGTATGGGATTTCACAGGAGAAGAGATCGGTTTGATCAAAGGGGTTGAGCCAGTCAAGATCCAAGTTAAACCAAATGCCGAGTTTCCGAGAACACCCCAGTACAACCTGTCACCGGAAACGGTAGCAGGAATCAAGCCTGTGATTGAGTCTATGATCGAACAGGGAATCCTGAAGGAAATAATGGGAAGTCCATGTAACTCACCCATTATGGGATTGCAGAAACCGAGTGGGAAGTACAGAATCGTGCAGGACCTGCAAAAGGGCAACACGATTGTAGTTCCATGTTGTCCTGTCGTACCAAATCCATCAGTGATACTGTTCCAGATTCCATGTGAAGCCGAATGGTTCACCGTGATTGATTTGTGTCAGGCATTCTTTTCGATACTGTTACATGACGAGAGCCAATTTTTATTCGCTTTCCGTCTGGAAGATCGTGTGTTAACATGGTGTCGTATCCCTCAAGGGTATACAGAGAGTCCATCGATCTTTAACCAGCTTTTGAAAAAGAATCTTCAGAGTCTCGTACTGCCACAGAACTCAGTTCTAGTGCAGTATATTGATGACCTCTTGATTGCGTCTGAAATGGAGGATGCTTGCAGGATCGATACTGTTGCTTTACTGAATTATCTAGCAGAGAATGGACACAAGGTGTCCCCAAACAAGTTACAGTATTGTCTGACTGAGCTTCAGTATTTGGGTCATCGAATCGAGAAGGGCAAGAGAAAGGTGTCACCAGATCGGATTGAGGCGATCATGAATATGACTGTGCCTACCACTCAAAAGGAAGTCAGGATGTTTCTGGGGATGGTCGGGTACTGTCGCCAATGGATCCCCAACTTTTCCTTGAAGGCGAAGCCCTTGCAGAGGCTGACGCACAAGGACGTGAGCGATCCGGCACCATGGGATCATTACTGTCTGATTGCGTTCTTGGAGTTGAGAGAGGGCCTGTGTCGTGCTCCAGCTCTAGGGATGCCAGATTACAACAAATCCTTTTCATTGTTCTGTTATGAGCGAGAAGGTTGCGCATGGTCAGTCCTTACTCAAAGTCATGGGGGTGTCCGTAGACGAGTTGCCTATTTCTCAGCTACTCTAGATCCAGTAGCTTCAGCGTTGCCCGGATATCTCAAATCCGTTGCTGCAACCGGTGTCTGCATTGAGAGATGTGAGAGCATTGTTATGGGTCATCCACTTACAGTTTTTGTTCCACATTCAGTTGATCTCCTGATGACGAGGACCAAGACACAGCACCTGACGAACAACAGACTCGCACACTATGAGCAGGTTATACTTGCCTCGGAGAATGTGACTCTGAAAAGGTGTTCTGTGCTAAATCCTGCTACTTTGATGCCTTTGCCAAATGTTGATGATGGAGATTGTGAGGACCATGACTGTCTTGATGTAACTGAACTTTGCACCAAACCGAGACCCGACATTGTCGATGAACCTTTGCCCGAGTCTGATGAAATCTTTTTTGTAGATGGTTCATGCTTAAGAGACAATGTGGGTCATTTGAGAGCAGCCTTTGCTGTATGTACCATCTCTGGAGTTGTGGAAGCTGCTTGCTTGCAGGGAGTATACTCCGCACAAGTGGCTGAAATCATTGCCTTGACGCGTGCCTGCTTAATTGCTGATCAAATCCGAATCACCATCTACACCGACAGCCAGTACGGGTTCGGTGTGGTTCATGACTTCAGACAGCTATGGTCACAGAGAGGATTTTTAACGTCATCAGGATTTCCTATCAGAAACGGGGAATATGTGAGACAACTGTTGGAAGCCTTGCAGCGACCACGAGAAATAGCTGTGGTAAAATGTGTAGCCCACGGGAGGGGGAACGATTTTGTGTCTTTGGGAAATCGATATGCGGTTGAAGTTGCACGTTTTTGCGCTGAACAAGGGTGCCTTTTCACAGGAGATTATACTGGAGAGAGCCCAGAAAGAACCGAGCTCAGCATGATGTTAGCCATGGCAGACACCTGGGATGAGCTCAGGTGTCTGCAGGGGGAGGTTTCAGAACAGGAAGAGGCCGCTTGGATTCGAGCAGGATGTGAGAGAAGAGATGATGGCATTTGGGTTTCAAGTGATGGTCGAGCAGTGTTACCTGATGACTTATTGAGCCCTATGGCAAGACAGATTCACGGAGCAGTGCACATTGGAAGGGATGTTATGGTGCGAGTGTTCAGACAAACGTGGTACAATCCACGGTTCCGTGCGTTTGCTGAAGCAGTGTGTCATGGGTGTGTTACGTGTCAGCAAATGAATGCTGGAAAGAAAACTGTGGTTGCATTGAGTCACATTGGGAGGTCTGGAGGGCCTTTCAACAGAATCCAGCTTGATTTTATAGAGATGCCTAGGTGCAATGGCTTGAGGTACATTTTGGTTGTGGTGTGCGTTTTCTCACGATGGGTGGAGGCATATCCGACAAGGAGATGATAGCCTCACAGTAGCAAAATTGTTGCTTGGGGAACTGATACCACGGTTCGGTTTTCCAACTTCATTGTAGTCGGATAGAGGAACGCACTTCCACAGCGAAATTATGAAGTTGCTTTGTGCCGCTTTACATGTCGATCAAAGACTGCATTGTAGCTATCGACCAGAGGCTTCTGGTATTTTGGAACAGATTAACGGGACTCTGAAAATGCGGATGGCAAAAGTGTGTTCGTCCACAACTCTGAAATGGCCTGATGCATTGCCGCTGGTGTTGATGAGTGTTCGTAGTATCCCCGATAGGAGAACTGGCCTTTCACCACATGAGATCCTGATGGGGAGGGCGATGCGGTTACCAGCAGTGCCATCTACAGCCTTGATAAACATCACAGATGATTTGATCCTTGATTATTGCAAAGGACTGGCTGACGTGGTCCGTTCTGTGTCTCACCAGGTTGAAGCTGCAACTGCCCCGACCTCGAGGGACCTCTGACACGACCTGTGTCCGGGTGATTGGGTGCTAGTTCGCAAGCACGTGAGGAAGAGTTGCCTCTACGCCCGTTGGAGAGGCCCTTACCAGGTGATTCTGGTAACGAATACAGCAGTGAAGTGCGGAGGCTTGCCGAACTGGATTCACGCTTCCCATACTCGCAGAATTTCAGAACCCTTGGAAGAAACAGCTCCTCTTGTGGAAACTGAAAAGATCTGTAGAACCCAAAATCATAACTCCGTCACAACAACCTGAGTAAAATAAAGAGAATTTATTTAACGTGCACGGGAGCCTCAGATGGGTGCGGAGTCCTCGAATAGCAGAAGTAAAACACAAGCCTTTATAGACCCAGACCACAAGAGGACGCAGCATCATAATGCACGTAACACAAATTAAGCATGGGCTGCTTGACCAATTAGCAAAGGCCTAGGCTGCGCTATACCATTTATGGTCCGAAATATACTGTTGCTGACCACGTGTCTCAAGTAGGCAGCTTCTGGGACTTTCCACTGTAATGCAATGTATTAGCCTTGGTACTTTTCCATGTAACAATTTTCAACATCATAGTACGTACCAGAAATATTTCTAAATGTGATATGCTGAAATACTTGTGGCTAAGCTAACATCTTCCTCTGTTCTCGTATCTTTCTTGAGCATGCCTTGTTACAAAAGCAGTTTTACTGAGGCACCATGGAAAAGTACAAGCATCTTGTGCAGTGATTCTTATGTCAACTTAACAGGGCCTAAAGCTTCAAGCATTTGGTATCATATAAGAAAGATGGCTTCAACACTCTTGCAGAAGAAAATCCAGCTGTGGCAGTGAGGCCACTCGAGAGGAAAAGCCAAGCTGTGAGGGTTGCTGACAAAGCTGGTTACCCACCAGAGCAAGCTGAGGGGGGTCACGCTACACAAGACCCAGGTATTGACTCTGAGGGAGAAGGTAACGTTGCGAGTGGTATAGAGTCTGACTCGGCTGAAGGAACTGGTGTGCAAGGTGGTCGGGGGCAAAGGAGAAGTGCTGATCTTGCAGAAGAATCGTGGCCTGGGAGACAAAGGAGGCTGAATCTGAGACTAGCTCCTGAGAGAGATCTTGCTCCTGTGTCGGAGACATCCGAATCAGAACTGAGTGAGACAGAGCAAGCCCGGGAAGGCCCGAGAAGGTCAAGGAGAGTAAGGGTGCCTTGCCAGAGATACGCTGCCCCGGAGTGGACTTATATGGTCACTGATGCCGGGAGTAGTAGGGACCGGGAGACTGAGGTCTTCGCAAGTGGTCAGCAGAACACCAGAGTTGAAGATTTATGTGGGACTGATAGTTCCTGGACTGGAAATAGAAGGGGTGCTGACAATAACTGTTCCGAGACCTCCGATATTGAGCAGAGTGCGAGCTCTGATCCTTCAGGAACTGTCCTTTCCAACTTTTGGATATCAGCCACCAGCTCAGGAGATTGCAGCCGTTCGTCTTGAAATTTTGCAGCGTGTATTAATTGAAATTGGTTCTGAGCTTATAAGAGACTGTGATTGAACTGTGAACTGTATATAAGAGTTTAAGAAGATAACCTAGGCCCGAGTGGAAGAATAATACATTTAGGGGTTTCATATAGAAGAAGAAAGAGGGCTAAGGAAGTCTTTTTGGACTGTGTAAATAAACCCGAACAACGAACTGTGAAAGAATTTCCAGCACTTACACGAACTGTTTGAACTGTTTGAGCAGCAATTTGAGGTGAAGAAAAAGACTTTTAGTATATCCTCTTGCTGAACTAAACCGACAAGCTAAAGATGGAGTCTGGAAGTTCGAACCGTAGGTCTAAGTGTGTGATACGTACACTCATAGTAGGGGTGATAGTCGTAATAGCAGTAGTTATTATTGTGTCTGTAAAAATTTTGCATGATGCAGAAGTTGAGGGAGTGCAAGGGACATCCACACCTACTACTTCTAGCGCCAAAGAGGGTATTGTAGGAGCTGAAAAGGCTATGCTAGATCAGACTAGTCGTATGTTACATGTAGATTTGTCTAGAGGTGATTATACGCTTAATGCCTATGCGAAGCTGCTATATGAGTATGTAAATACAATGGATGTGAGAGACTGTTATGTGTGTATGCAGTTGCCTGCGTCTGTAGAGGAAGGTATTAGTGATCATCATCTCCCTTTGACGTATGGTATTACATGTAGTTTATTACTTAGTATGTTTTATGATAAAGGTCATTATGAATATTATTTTTCTAATTATGATGCAGTGCTTTCAGAAGTTCCAGCTTATAAGCATTTGAACAAGTATGATTATTATAAGCAGGAAGATAGAGTGGGGAAGTATTTCATACCTACTGTACCTTTAGATACGGCTATGCACATCGTCACAATTTAACATGCTCATTAACAGATGTAGAGAAGAAATTTATAGATCAAGTAGAGGATAGACATAGACAATTAACAGCAAGTCTTAACAGTAGAGAAGGAAAGGTTGAGTGGACCAAGGAGGAGTTAGCACATAAAGCGAAAGGGAGCAGTGGTCCAATAGCGTTGGATTTTGAGCAGAGAGGCAAGTTGTGTGTGAGACAAGTCCAGACCTATTATGATAGTCTTTGTGGGACAGAGTATGTGTGATCATATTTTCACCATTGAGGCTACCGCGAAAAAGGTCTTGCAGGATGCGATACAAGTAGTCCCAAACGTGTACTTCGTGTGTGGGAAAAATGCCTATGTGCGATTGCCATTGAATTGGTATGGTACATGCTATGTGACAGTGGTGTTTCCGAAAATTTATCATGTTGAGGATTTGGGACATTTGGAAGGTGGATTACATCCTAGGGGGAAGCGAGGTGCAAGTGCAGGAGAGATTGTGGGAGATGTCTTTGGAGCATTGATACCAAGTTTCGGAGTGGTGTTGAGTGATGTCAAGATTAGAAGGTTGTCAACTATTGTGGACAAATTGTCAGCAAACACAGCTCAGTCGTTGTTGCTTGTGGATGGAGAGATGGTGTTGATAAGGGCTATGGTGATGCAAAATCATCTTGCTTTAGATGTTTTGCTGGCAAAAGAGGGCGGAGTCTGTAAAATGCTGAAGGTTCAACAGTGCTGTACTTATATACCGGATAACAGCAAAGATCTGAAGAAGTATATAAGTAATATCACTGAGATCCACCATGAGGTGCATGACCTAGCTACAGAAGGAGTTTGGGACAAAATGGGAAAAGGGATCGGTAAGGTAGGAAGTTGGTTTGCGTCCCTTGGAAAGGGAATTCTTGGTTACATCTTGAAGCCTATCATCATAGTAGTGGTCTATGTGATTATTTTGTTGGGATTGGTGAGGGCTTACAGGTGGCATAAGGCGAATCGAGCTGAGAGATCTCGTAGAGAGCAAGAGCAAAGGATGGAGAGACTGCAGGACAGTCATTATGAGAATATTAAAAGCCTAGAGAGGTTCCGACTGGGAAGAGTGGCTACAAGTTCTGTTCAGGTCGGTTCTTTCTCCAGGGAGTGTGATTTGTTATGATGACACTTGTCATCAGAGGGGGGAACTGATGGAGCGCGATGGTGCTCTAAAATTGTAGGGGTGCATCATAATCATGGATAGTCCGCACCCGCATATATTCCTGTGTTGTATTAACATTTGGTCATTAGTAAATGTGTTATAATAATTCGTAAGTGAATTGTTAGAAATTGTTTCGTGCCATGCAAAAGAAACGAAATGGCATTTATGTTTGGAAAGAGTAACCTTTAGTATATTGCAATTGCCTAACGAAAAGTCTGTGTTATGTAATGCATTTTGATTTAAACGTGCATCATGTTGGAGTCTGCACGATGTAGATGACTAATTGTGCTTAACGTGTAATAATTGTAGATGCTTGCAAAGGAAAGCACCGTTAACCTGTGTGTATAAATTGATGTTTAAAGGCCTAAATGAAATGTTCACTTTTGTGTAATTGAAGGCCTATTCGTTTATTCTTATGTTGGCCGATTTGTGTAGGCCTGAAAATGTAATTTCCTGGTAAGCTCTCGCATTTGGAGGTAGTCAGCGAATTTCATGTACATGCAAGGTTGTTCTGTTCTCACGTTTCCGTTGCAGGTGGAAGAAGCTGCCTTTGTTAGTTAAACTAACGCCTTTTGTTTAGGAGTTGGGCATGGAGGAGAAGTGATACTTTGTAAACGGAATGTCGATAATTGGGATCCGGTGTTCTTTCTCACTGAGGAGGCCTGGGAATCAAGGTCATCGAGCCGAACTTGGATGGAGTGAGGAAGACGGTGGAAATTTACCTATGAGAAATGCCCAGTGAGATGAGGTGATCTGTGGGCGTGTTTTACATCTGTGCATTTTGTATTAGTGACAGTGTCCCGAGGGATGAGTCTGGAGACGAGGGATGAGAGAGGAGAAGAAGGGAGTTAGGAGAAGGGGGTAAAGAGATTGACCCATACAACGTGAGTGTACTTCTTAGGAAGTCTTCACGAGCTGACGCCTTTAATTGATCTTGCCTGGGGAATGCTAAGTAGGGATGTCACTTAAGAGATAGAGTAGGGAATTCTGAGTCTGTAATCCTTTGAGTTGTAGTCATCGGAAAAAGTTGGATTGCCTTAATTGAGTTATTTCTCCCCTTTACACTTCTCAGCAGGTAACAAAAGATCCATTGACCTAGGCTTCCTAGTTAAATTCCGGTAGCGGAACCCGGCCTTATCAATACCTTTGGGGACCACTTCGAAGGAGACTCCTATATCGCTCTGCAGAGTTTCCAAAAGCGGTGAGCACATACACCAATGGCAGTGTTGTGTTACCATAGACTAGGCTCGGCAGCCAAGACCGGATTTGCTGAATTTCCCAGGACTGCCTGAGATGATCATGCTTACAGTCTATATACAACGAGCAGACATAGGACACTCCATATCCTTCCTGTATGCTATGCTTTTATCTTGCAACCCAGGCGCTTTGTCAGGAGCTAGACATAAGTGGGTGAAGTCCACGGGGAGTTAGATTTCAGACATAAAATGGGCATACTGTTGCGCCCAGGTGAAGAAAATGCAGTTTAACTAGAAGCATAAATTAATACATTTTAAATACCTGCACCAGTATTATTATACTCCTGAGAGAATGGCCGCATCCAATCCTATAGTTCGAGTAGCTGTAAAAGATGTGGTCTGCTGAATGCGCATTTTTTTGCATATCATGTGTCAATTTCCTAAGGTATGACATTGGCAACAACTATTTAACATGCTGAGATAGGTGAGACGCGTGTGGTCCCCTCCCACCAGGTGGCACTTCTGGGTGATGCAGCCCAACTTCCTTCATCAATTCCCCGCCTGGCATTCACGTTGTTAGTTCTGGCCAAATGAGAGGTGGCAATATCCTGGGTGAAGAGGAGACCGCCAACAGCAGACAAATGGCTAAAAGACATCATATACTGAACAGAAATATACCCGCCGACGAGCCCCAAAGATATGAGAACTGTTCTAATCCTAGCTACAGCGTTTGACAAGCCCTGCATCCACTCGACATCAACGAGTTCAATCACAAGAACACTCCTTAGACACTGTCGCTATTGGTCATGATGCATTGAGGTGTTGCTTTAAGGCCACACACTGTCTTGATAATGCATGGTTCTGCCCGTGTCTGTATTGCATAATGTTTATTGCAATGTAATGCTGTGAGCGGTGTCACTTACGTATGCTTATTTTTGAGAAAACAATACATTTTTTTTTTTAAATGGCGGACAGGGTCTTACCTACTGTATTTTCTGCTGGGCTGAAGGAAAATGTGAGTGGCAGCTGAATGAACAAATAGGACCTACTCAAAGTTTATTCATGTATATGTTTTTTTATTTATGAACTACTCAATTAGATGAGGCCGGTGAGTACACTAAAGCGGTCTAAGTCAGACCTAAATAAGGGGTTAAAGTCTTGCCGGGATAAGTGGGAGGCTCTTAAACTTGCATTCTTCAATCGCTCCCTTGGAACTTTTGTTTTTGGTCGATTGCTGCATGGAACAGTTCTATTTTCAAGAGTTTTCTCAACCGAAGGTAGTCCATTTTAGCTTGGAGTTGTAGGTTCTCAATTTCATGGAGCCCTAAGGACCTTTCACTATGTTTTAGTCTCCAGAAGAGGTGTTGTTGGATCTGGTGACACAGGTGTGTAAGGTACGCAGGACTTTAGTGCGATATGGATTTTTTGAGAAGCAATGGGTTTCAGCGCCAGTTTGACATGGAGTTGGTTCCATATTTTACCTGCCTGCTTCTGCGATCCTTGACATCTAGTGATATATATTTTTGGGTTAGGCCATTATACACTAAATTGCAGTGATTAATCCAGAGTTGCCATCACCAAAGTTCGAGTAACTCGATTCTGTAATCAGTTCTCTGACGCTGGAGTATTTCCCGTAGGAGAGACAGTTGGAATATGTTCCCTTAATCATTGCATTAATGTCAAGGATGAAATTAAAGTCCCAATCGAAAAGTTCTTCCATGTTTCTGACCAGTTATGCAGACGTTGGTGGGGTCCAGACTAGGGGTCTGTATGAAAGTGGGTGACACAAGCCAGCTCCTCCTGTGCATAAGGGTTCATTCCAAAGCCACCTCCGGCCCCGACATCGCCACTGCCATCCCCGACGGCTACAAGATCCAGAGAAAGGACCGCCCCCACCGCCCAGGAGGAGGACTCTCCATCGCACACAAGACCCCCCTCCGACTCTCCACATCCAGCACGAGCGACCCCCACTCCAACCCAGAACACCTCCACTTCCAGATCCAGACCAGCCCCAGGACCACGCTACGCGGCACCCTCATCTACAGACCGCCGGGACCTCGCACCCAGTCCGCAACTACCATCGCCGAGCTCGCCGCACCCCACGCCATCACCGCCACGGACTACATTTTACTCGGGGGACCTGAACTTCCACCTCGACAACTGCGACGACCCCGACTCCACCACCCTCCTCGACAACCTCGCCAACCTCGGACTGAAGCAGCTGGTCAACACGCCCACTCACAAAGCTGGACAGACCCTCAACCCAATCTTCGCGGGAGGGACCAACATCCGCTTCAGCCACACCACCCAGCCCCTCTGGACGGACCACCACTGCGTCCACTTCACCTTCAACACCACCACCGCACCCAAGCCCCCCCGCGCCTGCCACAAAGGAACTGGAGCAAGGTCACAGAGGAACTCCTCAACACCACCTTCCTCCAAGACCCCCCCAGCGCCATGACCGACACAAACTCCGCAGCCATGGAATTTCACCGCTGGATCTCCTGCTGCACCGACAAGCTCGCACCCCTTTGCCACCCCGCCAAACAACGCCCTCAGAAGGCCGCCTGGTTCACTACAAAACTACAAGAAGCCAGACGCTCCAGCAGACGCCTAGAGAAAACCTGGCGAAACCAGAAAACCACGGAAGCTCGGAACAACCACAGGAGCGCCCTGAATGAATACCACCAGCGCATAAGAGACACCAAACGGACCTTCATAAGAGACAAAGTCCAGACCAACGCGACCAACCCAAGGAACTGTTCAACGTCATACAGCAGTTCGCAAAACCCCCCAGCGAAGCCACGGACGTCACACCTTCCCAGGAACTCTGTGACAAGCTCAGCTCCTACTTCCATCTGAAGATCAAGGTCCTCTACGACAACTTCAGCGAACAGACGCCGGACACCATCCCCGCCCCTCCCCCTCCCCTACGCCGCCGATAAGCCAACCATCATGACCTGGAATCCCGCCACCGTAGAACACATCACTGCGACCATGAAGATAACCCACTCAGGAGCCCCAATAGACCCCTGCCCACCGCACATATTCCACAGGGCCACTGCCGCCATCGCACCCGAACTAGGACGGACCATCAACGCCTCCTTCATGTCTGGCATCTTCCCAGACGACTGGAAGCGGGCGGAGGTTAAACCCCTCCTCAAGAAACCAACGGCCGACCCAACTGACCTGAAAAACTACCGGCCCATCTCTCTCCTCCCCGGCCAAAGTCACCGAAAGACTCGTAAACACCCAACTGACCACCTTCATCGAAGAGAACTCCATCCTAGATGCCTCCCAGTCTGGATTCCGCAGCAACCACAGCACCGAGACCGCCCTCCTCGCTGCCACAGACGACATCCGCATGCTACTCGACCAGGGACACACTGCGGCCCTCATCCTTCTAGACCTCTCCGCAGCCTTCGACACCATTTCACATCGCACGCTCGCAGCCAGACTTCACGACGCGGGGATACAAGGAGCCGCCCTTGACTGGGTCCAATCCTTTCTCTCCGGCCGAACCCAGAGGATCAGACTCCCTCCCTTCCTCTCCGAACCCACCGATATCAACTGCGGAGTACCCCAAGGATCATCGCTCAGCCCCACGCTCTTCAACATATACATGGCCCCCCTCGCCACCATCGTCAGACAGCATGGGCTCAGCATTGTATCCTATGCCGACGACACCCAGCTCATCCTCTCATTCACGAAGAATTCTGAAGACACCAGACTCTGTTTCCAGGAAGGAATGAAGAACGTGGCAGCCTGGATGAAAGACAGCTGTTTGAAGCTCAACTCGGAGAAGACCGAGGTCCTCATCCTCGGACCCTGCACCTCTGCCTGGGACAACACCTGGTGGCCCTCCGCCCTCGGGAATCCACCCACCCCTACAGACCACGCACGAAACCTCTGCATCATCCTCGACTCATCCCTCTCCATGAACCGCCAGATCAACTACGTCGCCTCCACCAGTTTCAACTGCCTGCGCATCCTCCGCAAGACCTTCAAATGGATCCCCCCCCGACTGAAGAAGGACCGTCACCCACGCGCTCATAACCAGCAGACTGGACTACAGCAACGCCCTATACGCCGGAATCAACAGAACCCTTCTACACAAACTCCAAACCATCCAGAACGCCGCAGCCAGACTCATCCTCGGGACACCGCGTCACGAACACATGACCCAACACCTACGAGACCTCCACTGGCTCCCCGTCGAGGAGGGTCACCTTCAAACTCCTCACCCACGCCTACAAGTCCCTCAACAACATCGGACCCAAATACCTCAACGAGAGAGTATCCTTCCACGTACCCAAGAGGAACCTCCGCTCCACCGACCTCGCCCTGGCAGAGGTTCCCCGCATCCGCAGAAACAGAACAGGCGGGAGAGCCTTCTCCTACATCGCAGCCAAGACCTGGAACTAGCTCCCTGTGAACATCAGACGCTCCCCGACCCTGCACACGTTCAGGAAGGACCTCAAGACCTGGCTTTTTGACTGATCCGGAGCTGCCCCCTCCCCCCCCCCAGCGCCTTGAGACCCTCACGGGTGAGTAGCGCACTCTATAAACCCCTGATTGATTCCTTGTGCCAAAGCAGGGAAAGGCTCCTCAACGCTGTTCTCCAGACCAGTATAACTCTGATATCCTGATCGTACATTTAGTACTGTACGTGCTGTAAATCAAGTATCTTTTTACATTTAGCTCTTGTTTCCGCATTTCTGAAGTGCTGTAAGTACCAGTTGTTACTGATACTCAATGGAATGTTACTACATTTGTGAAAACTAAAGAAACCTCTTCGGGGTGAAAGGATCCAAACTGAGGATCTGGGGGTAACACAGATATCACTTACGGCCATTTAACTAACTGAGCCCCCTTACCACTATGGTGGAAGCATCCTTACATTTCAGGGTCGCCCTTGGACATACTTGGCTCCACTTGAATTGTAATATCAGCACTCTTGCAGGTAGCGACCTCTGTAATTTTACTGTCTGCACTCTGGGAAATGAGGTACTACTCTTTCTGGCTGCTGTGCACACCTCTAATGGTACTTGCTTTGAGTAGCCCTCTGGTTCACTACGTGGCACCTAAACGCATTCAAAAGTATCCTGTCTCATGGACTATTTCACCAACGTCATTGGATGCATATCTTTAAATGAAGCATCTGGCATATTAGGCAGTGCCCTGGTGTTACTGGCTGTGCTCGGACACATTGGTTATCACCATAAAGTGGCAGGGGCCTGGCTTCACGAGCACTGATTTGATTTTTTTTTTTTTTTTTGCAGCAACCTGGAATATTTTCGAAGAATCTGGATGATAGTGACAGCCCTCCGAGGGCTACTCGAACAAGCTATCCAAGGAAATATTCAAGTGCAACCATGTCCAAAACGGAACAGTGCATCAACCAGAGATGAGTTGCTCCTGACAAAATACTTAGCTCTCTTCATTACCAGGAAAAGAACAGATCAGGGCGGCAAGTTTTGGTTGCCTCCGATGTTCTTTGTTGTTAATCACATGTGGAAAATCCCATACCACATATATGGACTGGATACCTCTCCCAGACTATTATGAGAGACTTTTTCTGTCTGGTGGTACCAGTGACAGTTGGCTGAGGTTCTGCTTGTAAGGGTCTCATATTGGGTGGTGAGCTATTCAGGGTTGCAGCAGTGTCCCTCCAGTTGTACCAGGATGGTCACTTTGTGGCCTTGTAATCCCTTAAATACTGGTCTGCAGTTCTGGTGATTGCTGACTCGCTCACGGACTTTGGTGGCCTGAATCATTACAGACTCCTTTTACCCCCTGAGATAGCATGTGACAGGAATGGTATCACCTAAAAACAGATGCATGAGCGCCGGACCAAATGGAGTTGGGTATAAGAACTAGGAGGAAAAAACAAGGAAGCAATGTGAAAGAAAATCAAAGGCTTCATGCCTACTTTAAACCTACAATGTGTTTATACAAACAAAAATAATCACTCTGTGAGACAGCACTTATCTTCTCCAAGATCTTGAGCATGTAATGCTGACCCCTTCCACAATTAACTTCCTATGCATTTTTTATCCCATAAGCCTCAATGGAAAAGATACATCTGCCAGAAACCTAAACTCAGAGGGAGTTTCCGCAGATGCAGAGCTTTATCACGAGAAGCACAGAGAGGCCTTAGAAAAGATCCAGATAACATTTTCTCAGACACTAAGCTAGTCATTTGTGAATCCCCACAAAAAAAGAAGCAATATGAAAAGGAGGCGCAATACGTCAGCAGTGCGATACAATGCAGACCTATGTATAACATAGGCACATAAAATAATTGCAATTAAACAATATGGTGTTTTCATTACATTCAAATTTTTTTCCCTCTATTTATTGAATCATGTTTGATCATGTGTCAATAAGGTTAAACAAACAAAAAATTAAGATCATAAATACTTAATACAAGGCATGTAAAAACATTTCGATTCAACCTTCCTAAACATTGTGACAAATTAAAAAACATTTACATATAAACGCACATATTAGAATATACTGTATACCCACCAAAATTATTTAAAAATATATTTCCCAGTTGCAGAGAATTACGTCTTGGTATTACAAATATTAAAAATCATCACAGTATTGCATGTATATTCAAAGTACGAATACTTTAATAAATATAAGAGACTCCAATAATAACCTTCTCTTGAACCTAAAAAATAAAGTGCATGGCAGTAAAAAGTGCTTAATAGTGATTAAAGTGCACACTTAAGCCTCCAATACCGGAGTCCAAAAACTAGGCCAGGGAAATCCCACCTGCCGTACTCCATAATACTACCCCAAATGGGAAAACTTGATTTTGCTTTGACATTCAGTTATTAACCTGTTCTGTAGATGGATTGACTTAGCCTCAGCATCCACCTTCTAGAGTTTCTCGTTTTAATCAGAGAAAGTTATTCTTGCATTTGCCCTCTGTAATCAATTTGCTGCAAGTGATCCAAATGTTTGCGCCTCAGACAGTCCTCATTCGTTCTTAACTGCAGCTTCTCTGATCAACATTTTTATCTTTCTTTTCCTCTTTATAGTTTGTATATCCAGATTTTCCAAGAGGGATTTTCTGTCAGGCACATTATTTTATCTGTTTGGGTTCCTGAATTCCAGTTGTAGTCTAAGTGTATTGAACGGTGATAGTAACTGAACTCAATTCCAATTAGGTACAGTTCTAATCTTAGGGCACTATTAACTGATCCCTTGGGGAGGCCTAGCCATTTCTTCCATATAGATGTTTCCACTTTTTCGATTCATTACTTTCTCCACCAGGATCTCGCTACTATACAATAATAGGTTGACTATTTTGAGAGCATATGTTTCCTTTAACACTGTTATGCCTTGAGGAATAGCCTATCCTTCTTAGGACCTCAGCTGTCGTCTTACTACTCTGCTCCAAGTGATCAATATGACTTTTGAAATTCAGATTGCTCTTAAATACCATTCTTAAGTCTGTATATTCTTTCATGGTCTCTAGCTGATCGCCTTCTAACCAGCATTTTGGGGTTGTTTTTTGCTTCTGGCTGCGGGGAAAAAGACATCATCTGTGTCTTAGATGCATTTATTTTAAGATTGTTTGCAGCACAGTATTTACCAAATTCCTGGAGTTGTCTTTGCAGGCCAACATGGGTTTGATCAATGAGGACAGTATCATTGGAGTAAAATAAATGAGGGATGACTTCCTGTCCTAATTATAGGGGAAAAGAGTGAATGGAATTCAGAACCAGGGGTACATCTGCAGTATATATAGAAAATGGCAGTGGAGACAGAATGCATCCCTGGTGCAGACCATTGGGCGTCCTAATTTCCCTGGGCAATGCCCCATTACTACCCAGGTCAACCCTGGGCAAGAGTCTTCATTAAAAGTTTCAGAAGGCCCAAGAGAACCAGCCATTTTGCTCCATAGATTTTTGCCATTAATTGTATCGAAGGCAGTGGTGAGATCTATGAAACACATTTACGGATTGTTTTTTATACAGAGCATAGTCTTCAGCCAGTACTTTTTAAGACCAAACATGTGCCCATTGTGGAGAAGCCCTTTGTGTGTCTCCATTTCTACCCTGTGTTCTAGAATTTTCAAAAGATGTGTTGCATAAATCTTATTTGGGATGTCTAGTAAGGTGATCATCTGGTGGTTTTTGGGATTAAATCCAATATAAATGGACATAAACTATTGGAAAGGCAAAACAAGTTCACAAAAGGTAGTGTTGAAACAAGAAAGTGTAGACTGTCCATAGGGGATGCACAACCGAGCAATACCGAAAAAAAGAAGCACATGTCTAAGGATCATGTCTAAGGAGTCACAGCCAAGAACTCGAGGAAACAGATTTGATGATAGGCCATCACTATGATGAAAAGAGAGAGACAGAAAAAGAGTGGCGGATAAACAAAGGCAATGGGATAGAGACAGTCATTTCTGAAAAGGACACAGACTTGAGAGGGAGGGTAAACACTTACCTGTAGAGAGAGACAAGCACATAAGGGCAAAAAGACATACACAGGAGTCACAAACACGTGAATATTAACCAGTCACAAGGACAAGGAGACAGACATTGTGACTGGGAGCATATGTTTGAATGTCCACCACAAAAATATTGTGAAGCTAAGTAAATATTTACTTTTAACTCTACAGCTATGTACCTTGAGGCTATATATATATATATGTACATTAATTTATTGTCAAAGTACATTTATGTGGAGTTAAGTATAGAGAATCTGCAGTTACCTGTATATACTTGATGTTGATATTTTTCTTTTAAAATGTGTACCACAATGTTCAGAACTCGATATTCTGGTACTAGACTGTGATTCGATTTCGGATCCAAGAATAATGAATCCTAGACAGGGAGGGCCAAGAGGTACATACATATGATAAAGACTTGAGGACAAGGAGCCCGACAATAAAGGCTACAGAGACAGACAGAAAAGTAACTATGAGGACAGGGGAACAGGGAGGAGGCAGACACACATGCATAAACACACACACACAAAAAGAATAAAAACAGAATTGTGGACAGGAGGCTAGTCAGACAGATAGTACAACAGTTGCAGTCCAAGATACCGACAGGACAATGGACAGAGACCTGCACAGAGAAAAAGCAGACTCAAGGACAGTGAGATTTATATGAGAGTGAGAAAGGTCACCATAGTGAAGGCAGAGAAGCGTATATATATATATATATATATATATATATATACATATATACACACACATATATACACACACATATATATATATATATATGAAGCAGGTCGGGATAAATGCGAGTAGGGCGGGAGCTGACAGGGACATAAACATATACTGTGGTATTACTCAAATCATCAAACAATTTTCAAGGGCGTGTGTCTTCAGTAAGACGCCATAGCATTGTGCTAAATGTAGTATATGCATCTTTCATTTCATTTTTCAATCTTCATGTAGCAGTAAAATAGATATCAATTTTCAATAAGGTAATCTTTTTTCAAACAGTAAACTTATATCGCCGTGTTTCACTCCCATTAAAGATCATCAGATAAACCTAAGGTGATTAGGTGGTAATGACTTAAAATGCAGCATAATTATTCAAATAATTCAGATGTTGTTCCAGCTGTTCCAGAAAGGGAGCAAACCAAAAACATCTTTATGTTTGATAATGATCTGTACCGTCAAGAACAAGGGACTGCTTCGCCCCCAGCTATGCTAATCTGCATATGGGCTGGTGGGAGGAGCAGGTGCTTGGGGGCATGACCATGGAACAGTGGACATCCCAAACCGTATTATGGCTAAGATATATAGATAAAGACAAATGGCGGTTTCTACACAGGAGGTAGATGGCGCACGCTTAATAACGCCCAGTATTCTGTATGACTATCTCTGCGGTGCACAAGGAAGGGGAAAGAAACCACAAAACCCCTTGAAAAGTGGACCAAGGTCCCTGTACAACATGCAATGCCTATGCACACGCTATGAAATATATTTGATGGTTCAATTAAGTACAAATATATAAGAAAACTTTTATGTGTTATTTATTAGAACATCACGACAAGGTCCAGCCAAAACGTGTTTCGTCCAAAGGAAAATAAACCCTGGACTTCTTCAGGGCTGATATGATAAGGGAAATTCTACGACCTAAAAGCCGGTGTAAATTCAAAACCGGCCAATACTGCAAGATGTAGTCTTATACGTGAGACCAAGTAAATCAAAAGTCGATTAAATCCAAAACGGTGGGTCGAATAGCACACTCCAACACTTGATATAAGGTATTGGCACAAATTCTCAAAGCGAGTACGCTAAAGTCCTGCTACACAAAACTCCCGGTAGCGCGTCAAAACCGGATATGTTATCCGGTTTTGACGCGCTACCGGGAGTTTGTGTAGCAAGACTTTAGCGTACTCGCTTTGAGAATTTGTGCCAATACCTATATCAAGTGTTGGAGTGTGCTATTCGACCCACCGTTTTGGATTTAATCGACTTTGATTTACTTGGTCTCACGTATAAGACTACATCTTGCAGTATTGGCCGGTTTTGAATTTACACCGTTTTAGGTCGTAGAATTTCCTTATCATATCAGCCCTGAAGAAGTCCAGGGTTTATTTCCCTTTGGACGAAACACGTGTTGACTGGACCTGTCGTGATGTTCTAATAAATAACACATAAAGGTTTTCTTATATATTTGTACTTAATTGAACCATCAAATATATTTCATAGCGTGTGCATAGGCATTGCATGTTATAAGATATATAGATGATGTCTTTGTGCTGTGGCAGGGCACAGAGACTGAGGCAGAAAAGATCATTTGTGATTTAAATGTTTTAAATTTGATATTCACAGGGAAAAGGAGTACTACAACTATTGAATTTTTAGATATTCTGATTCAGGTCAGGGGAGAGAATCTGGAGATTACGGTCTTTAGGAAGCCCACAGCAGGTAACACTATACTGCATGCCAAAGTTCACATCCAGCACCACTTATTAGGAGTATACCTTTTGGAGAGTTCTATCGGGCGAGAAGAACATGCAGCACCATAGAGGAGTTCAACAAGATAGAAGATGAAATGAAAAGTAGATTTATCCAGAGAGGTTATTCAAAGGCTATCTTGGACGGGGCATCTAAACAAGTACAGGCCCTGAAAAGGGAAGATGCCCTCTTTGAACCCTCAAACACTACAAAAAAGAGACAGTCTCGTGATGCAGGACCACACAGGTTTATACCCACCTATAACAGAGAACACACAAACGTTGGAGCCATTTTGAACAAATATTGGCACCTAGTAAAACAGGATGCAGTCTTGGGTACGCTGGTGACCGCTAAACCCCAGATAACCTATAGGAAATCTAGGTCGATAAGGGATTATTTGGTCAAAAGCGATCTTACTACCAAGACTGTAGGTAAAACCTGGCTCAACGTGCAGGACGGATTTAGGAAGTGTTCTAGATGTAAAGCCTGTAGAAATGGTGAAAACTTAACATCTTTGGTTACACCATTTTCTAAGAATATAAAAATCAGAGGCAACTTAACGTGCAAGTCCAATTTTGTAGTATACATACTCAAATGCCCATGTGAGAAATTATATGTTGGTAGTAACACTCTACCAGCTCAGAAACGGATCTTGCAACATATTCGTGCAATTTCCAATAAAGATTGAAGCTATCCAATAGCTAGGCATTTTGAGAAATGTCATGCGAGTAACCCTGAGTTTTTGAAGTACAGCTGTATAGCACAAACCCCAAAGAAAAGAAGAGGGGGGGATAGGGAGAAGGATCTAAGCAGACTAGAATCCTATTTTATAATGGAATTAGACAGCAAAGAACCCAATGGGTTTAATATTGATGAAGAACTTTATACCTTTTTAGGTTAGAATGCTCCTGATAAAATGAATTCCGACTATATCACTCTATCTGTAAAGGAGTTAGCATTTTTTATTTCTTTTTGAAGCACGTGACACTTTAGGACAAAATTCACTAAACACAGTTTTTGATTGAATCTAGGTCCCACCAGGTTAGGTAGAGGACACTATTATGACAGTGAATTTAATAATCAATTGATTTGCACTTTAGCAATTAGGCAGTGAATATATGAATTGACACTTCAGCACTTAAAACTTTTAATGAAATCCAATGTATTTTCGGGCACTTGCCATTTGAAAGGAAGATGGATTCTTAATGGAACAAATTGTGTTTTTTTAAAATGGATTTTGAATGGTTTCCCTAATTTAGGAATAAGCGAGTGCTGTATATCTTAATGTGAAAGCACCCGAACCATGCAAGAATTTGGAACTAATATTGTGTTCTTCTTTTAACGTTATCCATTTTTGTACTTGCATTTATACATTTTTTATCCATAGAATGTTATATTTGATGTTGCTGTCTGTAACAAATAAGATGATAGTAGTTTAAAGTATGCACATTTTGCACATTCAAAGATGGCGCTGATAAACTGTCAAAAATGTCTTCACAGGCCTTTTTCACTGTCGATAAGAGCGTGTAGTCGGTCGTCACTGTTTTGTGTTGCAAATCCCCTTATTAGATGTGTAATGGGGATATGGCGTCATCGTGCACAAGGGTGATTTTAAAAGCCGAAACGCGTAGATGATGGAGAAGTGAGAAAACTAAATACAAGTTCACCAGCTTTGTGGAGTGCCGCTTTAATGTCCAGATTGGGACGTTTGTTTTCTGTTCAAATAAATATATTATATATATATAATAATATATTAAAAAAAAAAAAAAAAATATATATATATATATATATATATATACACACACACACACACACACTGGAAGCAGGTCGGGATAAATGCTAGTAGGGCGGGAGCTGACATAAACATAGACTGTGGTAATATTCAAATAAATCATCAAATAATTTTCAAAGGCGTGTGTCTTCAGTAAGACGCCATAGCATTGTGCTAATTGTAGTATATGCATCTTTCATGTAATTTTTCATTCTTCATGTAGCAGTAAAATAGTGATCAATTTTCAATAAGGTAATCTTTTTTCCAAACAGTAAACTTATATCGCTGTGTTTCACTTCCATTAAAGATCTTCAGATAAACCTAAGGTGATTAGGTGGTAATGACTTAAAATGCAGCAGAATTATTCAAATAGTAAAATAATAATTCAGATGCTGTTCCAGCAAGGGAGCAAGCCTTCTGAATAGTTCTGTTGAAAGCAAACTGTCTGCCTATTTGCACAAACACCCCAGAAACCTATATAAGAGAGGTATCTAAAGCAGTTGCAGCTGGCATGGCTGACGGGTGGGGGGACGGGCGCGGGGGTTGCCGTAGGTCGCCGTTGGGGTGGGGGGGGGTCGCAAAAGGGAGTGAGCAAAAAATGAAATCACTTACCTTGCCGCCGCCGGGTCCCGGGTCTCTGCTCCTGTTCTCCTGCTTCCGACTTCAGGAACAGGAAGCAGGCAGCCAGGCTCCCTACCCTAAGCCAATCACAACGCTGCAATGCAGCGTTGTGATTGGTCTGAGTGCCGTGACACGGCTCTCAGAAGCCTGCATGGAGAAGTGGGAAGGTGCGCATGACTGTTTTGGGGGGCCTGAGAGGGCCGACCAAACAGTCATTGCGCACTTAGGAGTGGGCAAACCACTTCGCCACTGCCCTGCTCACAGAGCAGGGCAGCCCCGCCCACCCACCCATCCGCAAAGGAAACATAAAATGATAATAACTGAAAGTTATAATCATTTTATCTTTTTGCTTCAAGCACTGTTCAAAAGCAGTGGGGCGACGCTCCTCTGCCATAGAGGAGGAGCTGCCACTGATCTAAAACTCTGACCGATGGTGGTGATGCCACAATAATCCTTAATCCGGCTCAATAATGGCTGCCAGATTGGAGATCTGGCTGCTTCCCCCCTTAATTCCAGCACTGCTTAAGGGACAAAAGGGATAGAAAGGCTGAGGGAAGGAAAGGCAAGGGCAGAAGGGAAAAGTAAGGTGACATTCTGGTGTCTTGGGGGGAGTGAAGGAAAAAGAGCTAATATGCAGAAAAGAGAAGCAGAAGGAATAGAAAGAAGGGGAAAGACAGGAGGAAAAAGAGACAAGCTAGACTCGAGGAAAACAAGAGAGAAGAGGGAGAAAACAGATATTAACATCAAAAGGTGGGAAAATGGACAAGACCGGAGGAGAGGAGAAGGGCTCAAGAGAGAAGAAAGAGGGTAAGTTAGGAAATGGGATAACTGCAGATAAGCCACACAATAAGAAGAGCTGAGGAGAGAAGGTGGAAGATGGTGGGACAAGAAGGATGAAGAGTAAGGTAGGCGTGAGAGGAATAGAAAGGAAAAATACTGAAGGATCCTTGATAATTAAAAATAGCTTATTTTTCTACACTGCTTACTACCACAGTTCTATGTTTCAAAGAACTGTAAATAATGGGTGATACCAGTGCTTAATTTGAAAAATAGGTGACGTGGCCCAAAGTTTTGCTCAGAAGCCCGTGGCCAGCACGGTTGAATTTCAGCGGTGCCGATTATCAAGGCTTCGTACTCTTGATTCCACCTAATGCTTCTTTCATCCACCACCAGACACTCACTGCTGCCTTTATCTCCTCTGTGAGCTTTTCTTTCTTTTTTTGTCATATTTTTTCCATCGTTCTCTTCCTCCTTCTTTGCCCCTTCAATGTGTTTCTCTCTCTTCTTCCAGGGCAAAGCCTGATGAGGAAAAATAAGTGCTGGTCCTCAAAAAATAATGACTTCGGTCACACCTGCAACCACCAGCTCAAATTAGGCACTGGTTAATATAACCTAATGTAAAGGTATTCAATTTATCAACATCAGAGTGCTGAGTCAGCAATGCTGGAATTTGAACTATATCATAACCAATGCTTTTACTGCAGTCACTAGTAAGTACGTTTATTGTCTGATTACTTAAAATCTTTACAATGCCATTAAAATGCCATCAAAATGCAAATAAGCAATAATTATATTAAACACATTAAAATGTTGCAATACAATCACGAAAAGCGTGAAAACATGAGATAGCCAAGAGACGATGACATATCTAGTTCCGAAGTGCCACGTGCCCTAGGTCAAATCATAAACAAATACTCTATACAAAGATTAAAACAAAGAAAATACATAGTGTTTGACTTGTGCTAGCAATCAGTTGATTAAAAAGCCATGTTAAAGTATTAAAGTTAAAATAGAATCATTAAAAACATGGAACTCATGGTCTCCAAGTGAGGGAAGGCAACGTCAATGCAGGAGTGGTATGCAGTGAATAAAAGACCAAACAAAATATTTACCTTATGTTATGTTAAGTGGGAATTTGTATAGCGCACGTACACCGACAGGTCTCTTGGCGCTGGGGAGTCTAGATGGGGGAACAGTTAAGCAGAGTAGCATCTAATTGTAGGCCAAGGTAAACAACCAGGTCTTAAGTTGTTTCCTAAACCGAAGGTAATCGACCTCAAGCCTGAGGGAGATCGGAAGAGCATTCCAGAGATTTGGGCCCAAAAAAGAAAATCGGGTCCCACCAATGCGTTTACGTCTGATTCTGGGCACCGTCAAAGGTTCTGATGCATAGATCTCAGAGTGCGCTTGGGTAAATGCTTACTGAGTAGCGAGACTATGAATCTAGGGCCGGTTTCTTGGATAGCTTTAAAAGAATACAGCCAGTTTTGAACATAGCTCGCTGCTCCACTGGGAGCCAGTGGAGATCTTTAAGCAAGGGGTGATATGGCAACGTCTATCCTTAAGGTAGATGATCCTTGCTGCTTGATTCTGGATCATCTGAAGACGATGTGTCTGGAATTGTGGAAGGCCTAAGTAAACGGCGTTCCCATAATCAATTTTGGAAAGAATAAGAGCTATTGCAATTTGGGTAATAGCCTCTTTACTAAAGAAGCGTCTAATCTTACGCAATTTGCGAAGTTGGACAAAGCAAGCAGATGTGACTGAGCCAATTTGGGCACTCATAGAGAGATCCGCATCAATATGAAGGCCCAGACTCTATCACTGGTTTAGGTGCCACACCTAATTCAGGGGGCCAGTAAGAGGGAGTCCAAAGAGCAAGTTTGCTACTGGGAACAATTATCTCAGTCTTTTCAGAGTTTAGCTTTAATTGGTTGTTGTTCATCCAGGTTTTAACATGCATCATAGAGCTCCTGACTATGCATCCGATCAATTGGAAAGTGGCCACAAGGGAAAAATAATTAAGCTCATGGAATATGGGATCATCAAGAAAAAGAAGCAGCATGAGAAGAATAGGTGCAAATAATCCAAAGTGCTGTGTGCCATGCATCACGGGGGTTTAAAGTGCTTCAGGAATAAACAGTTCAGGCAAATTGCCACAAAGGAAGAAGCAGCATAGGTGCATATAATCTTAAGTGCCATGTGCCATGCATCACAAGCATAAACAGCTCAGTCGAGATACATCAGGAAGTTCAAGGTGCCAAGTTGGCAAACTGTATCCAGCTTATGGGCTAGGAGCTCTGTGCTTAAGTTCGACGAAGTTCGTACTTGATGGTAACTGGGAGAATGTCTAGCAGTAGTCTTACAGCTATAGCAAAAAGCTTGAAATCTGTGCCAGTTCCATAGGGACGTCTAATGAAAAGATGTGCGACGCTGCCCCTTTGCATGTGCTTACACCATAGTGAAGGAAGATTGCCCTTGGGTATGCTGGGCAACAACATACTATATGCACAACGGATTCTGAGAAGTATGAGCACAGCCTGCACTGCCTATGACATAGTGGGTTAAGTTTCCAGTGGGCCCTGTATACCCATACAGGCAGTCGGGAGCCTGGTCAGCAGAATGTTCTTTAGGGCTTGTCTTCCCATGGCTGCTTTCATGTATGGCTGGCAAGAAGTGGTTTCATGTGATTTATCGAGTCCCCCTGCTCCCGATATTTTTCTGATATCATTAATATCCTTTTCCCTTGATATAAGCTTTCTCTGTTCTTTTAAAGTCCTCTTTAGGTGCTGTGTTGTTTTGGCTGAATCAGTTAGACACTCTGTTGTCAAATTCAGCGTGTCTATTGCATTACTAAGTAGCCTTGACCAGTTGCTCTTTTTATCCTGGAATATAAAACGCAAGGTGCCTTTCATTGAGTCAGGGTCTGCTCTGGCCACTTAATGGAAATATTTAATTAAATCCTTTTTACACTCAATGTCAGTTTTCACTAATCCAAACTCCAGTCGAATCAGAGTACATCTGTTTGTTTAGGGGAATCCGAATATTTTCCTGTATGTCACTGTATGATAATCCTCTAATGTCTCAGTGAGCATGCCAGGAAACACAAAGTACCCACAACTTATGTGGGTTGCAATTTAGCCTGTTCGCCTGCGTGGCTATTTGTATCCCTTCTGCCATAGGACACTGTAGCTTGTGGTGGAGTGTGGTTAAGGCAAACCCAGTTGTGGCTGCCTTTTCTTCCAGAGCCTTTACATGCAAGAAAGATTTGCCAGTGTCTGATATCCAGATGCCGACATAATTGTATTTGCATGTTGTACTTATGTTTAAGGGGCCCAACTGCCATTTTAATTAATGTTTTTCACTCTGGGAACTTTAGTTTTTGAAGCATTTGCAAGCAGATAGTTCTTTGTGTTATAGGAGTGTAGAATACCCAAGGCCCTCTTCATACCAGTTAGAGTATGGTCCAATAGCACAAAATCATCCGCATACTGAATCTTAGGTAATTTGGTGTGGTCTAGCTTCACAGGAATGATGTATCCTTTTAGAAGTTACCACACCTAAATCAGCTGTGTACAGAGTAAACAAGGTGGGTGCAATGACGCATCCCTGCTTCAGGCCTTTATTAATGTATATTTGTGCAGTAGTGTGGGTTTGAGTATGCACCCAGGTCCCTGTGTAGAGTACTGTGATAGCATCCAAGAGTTGCCTTGATATTCCCCATTCAGCAGGTTCAGCTCAAAGTATGTTCTGGTAAATGCCATTGAATGCAGTGCTATAGTCCATGAAACAGGCATAAAGCGGGCTCATGGATTTTTCAATAGCCTTGGCCCCCAAATATGAGAGCGCTATCACATAGTCCATTGTTGAGGCTTTCGGCCTGAACCCCGTCTGGTAGCATGGGATGATGTTGTCATTAATCCAGTTCTCCAGCTCATGCAGGGGAACCTTCGCAAAGGCTGTCCCATCAACATCTAATGAGGCTATTAGCCTGTAATTTTCAGGTGAAGTGTCGGCCCCTTTTCTATGAATTGGGTGCAGAATTAAGCCTTTCCACGATTCCAGTATGGCAGACAGCAGAAAGCATTAATTGAAAAGATTATACATATAAGGTGACCATAACGGTAGGTCCTCCCTAAAATTACTCCCGGGTAGGCCATTTGGGCCCGGGGCTCCATCCTTCCAGATTGCCTTCAGGACGCTTACTGTTTCGTTTTCGGTGACTATAATTGGGTTCTCCTCAAGACTCTCTAGGTCATTGGCAAGTGCGTTTTTGATTGGTGGCCCTTGTTTTTGTGATGTCTACAAAAAGGTTTGACACGTGGTCAAACCATTTTTCTGCTGGGACAGCTTTCGCTTTGCCTACCGTTTTGCTTGCCAGACCATTAATGTAGCCCCAGAATTCCCTTACTTGGTGCTAGCAGGGAGAGTATATGTTTCCATTCCTCCTCTATGTGTTTTTGCTTTAGTGCCCAAACTAACTTTTTGTGTTTTTTCCTTGCATCTTTTAGCATGCTTTCCATATTTGGGCACTTCCCTCTTCTATGTTGTAGTTCTGCGAGGCGACACATCCTTTTGCTTCCCTTAAACTCTTTGTTCACTAGATATTGAATGCCTCTTCCTATCATGTTGTAAAGAAGTGGGTAAACCCAATAAACCCTTGGAGGCTTAGGCAATAAAATCAAAAATAAGTTGGGGAGTGCCTACAAGGGATTTTATTCACAATCTTAGTTGAATGAATTTTATAACACAATCATTATTGTTCACCCTTGTCAGTGATGAACTAGTGATTGAAGCACACCAGAGAAGAATTTCTTTGCTTTTGAATAAATCAAATATCATACAGATATGAACTGTATAACAGACGGGGCAATCTTTTCTTCAAAAAAACATATATTTAATATATACACAAATGAAAACAAGGGAATTAAATTGAGAATCAACCACACATATTGTTCAAGGTATTGCAATTTAACCTACAAAACAAATATGTAAACATCCATTCCAAAAATCAACCAAGGTAAACGATCTGACAAAACAGAAAACGGTTCCTTGAAATCAACGAAAGTTACAGGAAATAGATGTGCTGTCGACGTTTCGGTCTATGTTGGCAGTGAGACCATCAGACCTTCTTCAGGACGTGAAGTTGATTGTGAAACCACAAAATACCCCTGCGTACACAACATAAAATCTTTAAGCCATTACACTTAACGGAATTAATTCTTAATTAAAAAGAGAGAAAAAGATGCACCCGTGAAAAAAGAAAAAGAAGGAAATGCCCTCTAATATAAAAGGCCCAGTGTGTATAGCTTACACTTTAGCCCCAATCTATGGGAAAGAAAGGAACAAAATCCATATCTTAAAGAAAACTCATTTTTCATTTTTCTCCAATTCAGTTAATAAATCAATCGTTTGTCAATTGTTGACATGTAACTATATCTCATTTCAAAATCGCTTACTTCTCAGAATTCTTATAAGAAGTGGCGCGCTCAATAGAGTCAAGGCAGGCAAAAACGTTCTCCGTATGATTAAAAGGCTATCTACACGGAGAGAAAAATTAAAACATTTGTTTAAGATACATTTCTAAGAAGAAATCATATTATTTGAGGTTATGCTAGCCTATATTTTCATTGAATAAATGCTTATTTAAAATACATACACGATGTTGTCGGTATAGCTACACCAATCTAGAAGTATATATGATCATTGAACCTGCTAAAATGGGCATGCCCAATCGCTCTAACTTTGTTGACAACTGCCCATATATAGGGTTCACATAGGGCCAATGGCATATGAACAACCCTCTTGAAATTAATAATAATATGCCCATTTTAGCAGGTTCAATGATCATACATACTTCTAGATTGGTGTAGCTATACCGACAACATCGTGTATGTATTTTAAATGAGCATTTTTTCAATGAAAATATAGGCTAGCATAACCTCAAATAATATGATTTCTTCTTAGAAATGTATCTTAAACAAATGTTTTAATTTTTCTCTCCGTGTAGATAGCCTTTTAATCATACGGAGAACGTTTTTGCCTGCCTTGACTCTATTGAGCGCGCCACTTCTTATAAGAATTCTGAGAAGTAAGCGATTTTGAAATGAGATATAGTTACATGTCAACAATTGACAAACGATTCATTTTTCATTTTTCTCCAATTCAGTTAATAAATCAGTTTTCTTTAAGATATGGATTTTGTTCCTTTCTTTCCCATAGATTGGGGCTAAAGTGTAAGCTATACACACTGGGCCTTTTATATTAGAGGGCATTTCCTTCTTTTTCTTTTTCACGGGTGCATCTTTTTCTCTCTTTTTAATTAAGAATTAATTTCGTTAAGTGTAATGGCTTAAAGATTTTATGTTGTGTACGCAGGGTATTTTGTGGTTTCACAATCAACTTCACGTCCTGAAGAAGGTCTGATGGTCTCACTGCCAACATAGACCGAAACGTCGACAGCACATCTATTTCCTGTAACTTTCGTTGATTTCAAGGAACCGTTTTCTGTTTTGTCAGATCGTTTACCTTGGTTGATTTTGGAATGGATGTTTACATATTTGTTTTGTAGGTTAAATTGCAATACCTTGAACAATATGTGTGGTTGATTCTCAATGTAATTCCCTTGTTTTCATTTGTGTATATATTAAATGTTTTTTGAAGAAAGATTGCCCGTCTGTTATACAGTTCATATCTGTATGATATTTGATTTATTCAAAAGCAAAGAAATTCTTCTCTGGTGTGCTTCAATCACTAGTTCATCACTGTCAAGGGTGAACAATAATGATTGTGTTATAAAATTCATTCAACTAAGATTGTGAATAAAATCCCTTGTAGGCACTCCCCAACTTATCTTCATATCATGGGCACACAAATTTGGGTTCAGGGCTTGTTGGATGTTAGGGCTGCATGTAGGTTTCTTATTTTTGTCCCCCAGTGTGTCTCTACTAGGTTCGGTTTACGCCCCAGAGCAGGTGGAGTAAAAGTAAGTTTCCATCTTAAGTATAGGGCTTTGTAGACGGGGCCCCATTTAATTATTTTTAATAATGGGCCGACGTTGGTTGGAAGCGGTAGGCCAGTCAGATTATGGATCCTATGAATCTTCGAGCTTACGTTGGCCACAATTGTTAGTGGCTGGTGGTCTCTTTCAGTTCTGACTTGAACTTCATACCCCTCACATTTCTTTAACAAGGTCTTACTTAAGAAGATGTAATCCAATGTAAATACGTTTTTAAAAATAGGTTTGGAATTATCCTCCAGGGAGCCCTTCTGGTCGTCCCGGGCCAGCTTGAATTCTCTAATGCAGGCCTCTAGCATATTGTGAGATGCATCCCTTTGGTTTTTACCAGGTTGGCACATATTTCATGTGTTGAAGTCGCCAGCCACTATACACTCATGTCCTGAGTAATCATAGAGCAAAGTTTATATCTGATCAGTGATATTCCTGGCGATCTTGCTTTTCAAGTCCCTGCGTGGGTTGAGGTACAGATTTATCACCATGATTGGAGTGATTTTTTTAATCCATTACTTGGCCTTTGAGTTCGAGGACCTGCCCGTCATAGGTGGAATTCCTCAGTTCCTTTACTTTTACCTGCAAGCTCAGTTTCAGAAAGGTAGAGAGATCACCCAAAGGTCTCCCGAACAGATTGTTTTTGTGGGGTTGCCACATGAATTTCATGGTACCCTGGAATGGAGGTGGGTGCAGTGGACCACGTTTCTTGCAGGCATAGGATATTACTTGTGTTCAGGTATTCCAAAGTACGTATATTGACTGTCAGAGAGTTTAGACCTGCCACATTCCAGCTTATTATTTTTATAGTGGTTCTAACTGCTTTTTCGGAATTCCCTCTAATGCAGGAATTCGTCCTGGCCCTTGGTTATGAGAGCAGCCGGTAGCCAGCCCCAATCGACCTGTTCGTACAGGCGGTTGTTGGTATGTGCTGTTAGTGCATCAATGGGAGAAGTATCCCCTGCATCACTTGCCAGATGTACTGTGATCTTTTTTCCCCATATCTGGAGCATTGTTTGCTTTGTTCCTCTCAGTATACTACTTGCAGCCTTACACTGCACTGGAGAGTTTTGCCTATTAGACAAAATGTGGGGGCATTTTTCCATCACTGGCTCATTGATGAGAATGCCCTTCTCCTTAAATTGCTTGCTTTCTGCTATGAAGTTTTTGGCATCTGTCATGTCGGTCCATTCTGTCAGTGTGGATTCTCTGTGACTAATCCAGGAGTAGTTTTTAATTTTTACTGATTTGAGGTGTGCCAATGTGAGGGAATGTAGAGATGTTAACCAATATTTACAGGCCAACAAGATCCCGTACAGATGGGGGTTCCGCCTTCAGTTCAGCTACCGTAACAATAGTATTGTGGCTCACACCCCAATACAAGCTCGCGAGGCCCTGGGGATGCCCCTCCTTTCAGATACTGAGGCTCCACAGAGCTCGAGGGGCCTGGCACTGGTGGATGGAGTTAGTTGATTTATATTTTTTGTTACTGACACACTCATCTCCTAAACCCAAGGGTGGCGGAAAGGGGGCCCAGCTTATCCCCTCGCTCTTACACACGGGCCGAAACCTTTTATTGACCCGGCTATGGTGACTCTAAGTATTGTCACACTCAATGTCCAGGGGCCTTAACACCCCTCTCAAAAGCAGAGCCTTGAACAACTGGCTTCACCAGAAAGAAGTAGACCTAGCTCTACTCCAAGAGACACACCTCCTCCACGTAGATACCAACCGCCTGCATTCCTACTGGTATCCCACTCAATTTCACTCTACCTACAAGTGCAAGACACAGGCAGGGGCAATACTACTTAGGCGCTACCATGCCTTCACTTTAGATAGTGTTTACAGCGATGGAGAGGGCCGCCAGGTGGGTATATGGGGCAAACACTGCACTACTTCAACAACAATAGTCTCAGTCTATGGGCCCAACGGGGAGAGAGGGGGAGTTCTACTCTGACTTTTTTTTACACAAATCTCTCTTTTTGCCAAGGGAGACATCATTAAAGGTGGGGACTTTAATGTTTCCCTTGATTCTGAACAAGATCGCTCGCACTCTGGGAAGGTTGGGCCTCAACCCCTCCTGTCTTGATCCAGGGTCTGACAGATCTCTCTCTAGCAGACACCGGGGGTCACCACCACCCACATGAATGAGACAACACATTGTATTCCAACGTTCACAGAACATACTCTCGTATAGACTACTTCTTAGTATCTAGATCCCTACTAGCAAGACTTTCCGATACCAAAATAGATGTCAAAGTCCTCCTGACCAGGCACCTGTGTGGTTGATGGTAGGACCCACTGACGCCCAACGCCGTTATCCACCACTATGGGTAATGAATGATATGGCGTTTCGTGACCCGACCCTTCGAGACTGTATCTAAGACGTAATCTACCATTATTTTGTCGAAAATGACAATGAAGAAGTGACTCAGGCAATCCTAAGGGACGTGGCGAAAGCATAATTCAGGGGGGAACTCATCTCACACTCCGCAGCCTTCGAACGTGCAGCCAAACTTCACAAACAGGAATTAGAAATACAAATACGAGACGCAAAAGCTACATATAAATTGGGAAGTTCGAGTAGAACCCTAAGGGCCCTGCGTCGCCCTCGAGGTGAATTCGAATACATCCTGATGCAGGAGGCAGCAAAGAAACTATTATATGTAGGTCAAACATATTACGAGCGAGGGGATAAAGCTGATAGGCTTCTTGCACACGAAATACGTATATGCTCATTCCATAACCATGTTGCCGAGATTCAAGATAAGGGCGGGCTGCACCAAGAAACGGCTGACATTATTAAAGTTTTTCAAAAAATATAAGTCCCAATACCAGGCTCAAAATCTAGACGAGCGATGCCAGGATGATTATCTCCGTATGTATGACCCTCCTGCTCGAAAAGAGGACCTGGGTATGTTAGAGGAGGACATCACCCCAGAAGAAGTCAGAGTGGCGATCAACAATTTGCCATCCCACAAGGCTCCAGGCCCAGATGAGTTCACAGCTACATTCTATAAAGCCTACTCTTCTTGATAGAACCTTTGACAAAGGTATTCAGTTTGTTTCAGACAACAGGAATGGTCACAGACACAATATTGGAATCACATTTAACAATACTCCTAAAGCCCGGCAAGCCCTTAAAGTGTTGTTCCTCATATCGGCCAAAAGCACTATTGAATAGCGATGTAAAAATGTACATGTCCATATTGGTGGCCCCCTGTCCCCCCTAGTGTTTGCCCTTACAATGGAGCCCTTGGTGGCTAAAATTCAGAAATAACCTGACAATTTCTGGAATGCAGGTCGGTGGCAGGGAACATAAACTGGCCTTATTTGCAGACAATATCTTATATTTTAGAACCGATCCCAACACGACACTGCCAGCATTGATGGAGGAACTAGAATCCTTCGCCCAAGCTTCAGGTTTCAAAATTAATTCCTCCAAATCATGGGGTATGGGGATTGCAGACCCACATAAAAGCCTTCGAGGCCCAATCTAACATCATGGCTTCCAATGTGTGACATCTACAATTACATACCTGGGGGTTCAACTCACGGCATGCTTAAATGCCCTCTATGAAAGCAATACCCTCCATTGCTAAATGCTCTCCACAAAGATCTGTATAGATGGGGCAGATTGGAGATCTCCAGGTTAAGCAGGCTCAACTGCCTTAAAATTAACTTCCTGCCCTGATTATTATATGTTCTTAAAATTCTACCCCTTGCTGGACTATGCAAACAGTCTGTACCTGGGGCTGCCTTCTTACCTAATCAATAGATTACAGATGGTACAGAATGCGGCAGCGAGATTAATACGTCGGGTCCCGTTCCGTCACCACATCTCTCCCCACATCAGACAACTTCACTGGCTCCCTGTAGCTAAAAGGATAGAGTTTAAGTCCCTGACTCTGGCCTTTCGTGCCTTGCACGACAGCGGTCCTGGGTATCTCAGGCGTAGGCTCCGCCTATATCAACAAAAACGCACTCTGAGATCCAACTCCCAGCACTTGCTTTGTGTACCTCGCTATGCTAGGTCCCGTATGGGAGGTAGATGCTTCACAGTTGGGACGGCCAGACTGTTGAACTCCCTGCCCTCCCACATGCGCTTGATCAAGTCAGAACGTGAGTTCAGGAGGTCCTTGAAGACCTGGCTTTTCAGTCAAGGCTGGCGCCTCTGTTGGACTTTTTCCTCACCTGCATTGATCGCGAACCGCCGGGACACCTCTGTTTGAGGTAGCTGTTGCGCTTTATAAATGCTATTATTATTATTATTTATCCTCAAATCGATGCAGGCACAGATAAGAGACAAAATGTTAGGCTTTGTCTGAGAAGGCAAATCACTGAGGGTGGCACATGTGTCACTCTCTCATCCAACAGACGAATGAGGCCTAAGTTTCCCAGATATCTCCACATATATGTTCAAGCAGCACAGATACGGCCCTCATTAGACTAGAATTACGACCCTGATCACAAACACTGGGTCCAAGTCGAACAGGCTTTCTCCACAACACCTCTACGTGGCCTCTTGTGGCTACCCAAATTGGCCTGGGCACTCGCTCCCCCACTACTACCATTGACATTTATACTTCTAGCTTACTGGGGAGAAGTGCGCAGTCGGCGCAAGATCCCCTCCTACCCCTTCCCTTTTACGCTGCTTGCAAACAACTCTGATTTCCTTCCGGGCACAGATCAACCTAGTTCCTTCGGGTAGGACCAAGGTCACTCCCCTATCCTTTGAGATTTCTATTCTGATGGGGACTTAAGGTCAAATGGAGACATCACGGAGAAATATGCATTACCACGGCAAAAAGCATACAGGATAGACCAGGCACTACATTAAGCTGGACGATCCCTTGCACGCAATGCCATTCAACAGGAGGAAACGCCCATAGCAACTCTATATCTTAATAACGTACTCCGCCAGGGCATATCATGGCTGTATCGATATATCCATGACATTACGCCATTGAAGAAACATGCATATGTGATGCTGTGGGAAAGAGAACTGGGTACAGAAATCACAGATGAAACCTGGGGAACAAGCTGACAGAGGGCCTCCAGGTGCTCCATTTGCCTCCGTTATAAAGAGAGTTCATACAAAATTCTTACATGTTGGTACCTCACCCCGGTACGGCTTCACAAGATGTTTGGGGAATTGGAGCAGTGTTAGAAGGGCTGCGGGGTTAGGGGTACACTGCTACACACTTTTGTGGGCTTGTCCTGCAATACAGTTATTCTGGGACGCAGTTTTCAGCATGATACACTCCATCATCCACGTCATTGCCACATGAGCCGCTCCTAGTTCTCTTGGGCAACTCGGGTGAGGACAGACTTTTCCCCACTACAACTCCACTTTTCTCTCATTTCCTCCTGGCAGCAAGATTGAGTATTGCCCAGATGTGGAAGCAATCACAGGCGCCCTCTTTCAACATGTGGTGGGGGAAGGTATGGACTATATACGCCATGGAAAAACTCACCACCATGCTACGTGACAGAGTTGCTAAATTTGACGAATAGGCCACGTTACACCGCATGCGTTTAGAACACATGCCATTACGACGCGCTCATTACAATGACTGCGTTGTTACATTGCAGACCATTACAACGCAAGTCATTACAAAGACTTGCTGTAGTGGGGGCGCTGGATGTTGGAATAGTATAACTTACTATTCCAACTCCAGTCTGTGCAACAGTAGGGAAGGTGTTGGATTTAAAATCCAACACCTTCTGCCTTCTACAGCAAGTTGTTGTAACGGCTTGCGTTGTAATGGCATGCGATGTAACAACGAAGTCGTTGTAATGACCGCGTTGCAATAGCATGCAATGTGTAAACACCGTTGTAAACGATGTGTACCAAATTGAATAGGCCACGTTACACCGCATGCGTTTGGAACGCATGCCATTACAAATAATGGCATGCGATGTAACAACGCAGTCGTTGTAATGACCGCGTTATAATGGCTTGCGATGTATAAACATAGTTGTAAACGGTTTACCAAATTTGACGCAACATGGCGTCCATTCATCACTTATACAAAACGTCAGCAGAGAACAGGGGGTCTTCAATGTACAATGTCAAAGACATTAAAAGCATTAGAAATAAAGGCAATGTCTACTCCCGAATCTATGAGTGACCTGCCCCCTGATGTGAAGCTGTGAGACTAGCCATACATAGCCCAGGGTTCAGCGCTGAGAGGGATGAGCCCCTCCTCCTAAATTAAACCACACTGTTTCGTATTTGAAGATTATCTGTTTACCAATGCTAACATAGAGTGACTCAGATATTTATTTTGTCCTGCTGCATTACCTTGCTTTCATGTCTATCATAGAATGTCAAAAGTGTGTCATGTTCTTCAATTGTAAAATGGTAAACGTTTAAAAAAAGAAAATTAAGGGATCAAGATCTTGCCTCACACCACGTTCTGAATGATTCACAGTGATTTGAGTAAATTTTAAAAGTTAGCTGTTTCCTGGAAGCTTTAACAGAAAGAGCTAATTCTCTTGACAGTCCTGTTCTTTATCCATACCGTTAAGTATAGGTGAAGTAGAACCTCCTTGGACATAACTGGGAATAGCAGGGGAGAAGGAACTAATGGCAGAACCGTTCATCGGAGTCACCAGAGGAAACCAAGATGAGCAGACCCCCAAAGGGACCAATCAGAAGGAATGTAACTTTCTCGCTTCTTATTCTGGTCAGAACTCTCAAATTCTGAGGGTTTGGGAGAAATGCATACAGGATCCCTTGAGGCCTGGGGCAGGAAAGAGCATCTAATTCCTAAGCCTTCTCCTCCCTTGGCCTTGAACTGAATCTGGGGAGAGGAGCAGTCTACTGAGTAGCAAACAAATCTATTACTGGAACCCCTCATTTTTGACAAGTCATTAAAAAAGAAAAGCATCCAACGAGTAATCCTGCGGGGAAGGAAAACTCCTCCTGATCTGATCTGCTATCCCGTTCCGCACACCCTGAATGTATATTGCTGAAAGAGATCTCTCTGCCCACTGAAAAACCGCTGTTGTCATTTTGAACAGAGTATTCTAACGAGTCTAACTCCAGCTGTTTATGTATAATTTGGCAGTCATACTGTCTGTCGGATTAGGACTGCCTTCCTTCCTAGAAAAGGAGCAAACCCCATGAGAGCCAATAGGACTGCCTCCTGCTCCTCCCACTTTGAGAAGTGACTTCTCTAGTGGAAAGCCCACTTTTCCTGTAACAGTCCCTCTTCCATCCAGGTACACCAACCTATAATGCTGGACTCTAGTTATTATTATCAATACAGGAGAGGACAAGAGAACCTCTCTCAAAAGATGCATTGGATCCAATCACCATTGCAATTCTTTCTTCATGTTTGTATCCATCTTTCTTGTCGTAGTCTTGTAATTCAGGTGTTCAGACAGCAAGGAAATAATTCATTAGAGTCCCCAGATAGAATCGTGCAACCGCGGCCCGTGCAGGTAAGAGCGGTGGGGCCGGGTGCGGGGGAATTTAGACAGACGACCACAAGGGAAAATTAATTATTTATTTAATTTGTCCTTGTGGGTGTCTGTTGAATCCCCTCCCAACCCGGCCCCACCGCTCTGACCTGCACGGGCCGCAGCTGGAATCTTGCCCAAGTGCCGTGAACATTGTGACGGTTCCCGTTTAAGCCTCTTTTACTTTCTTCCTCTGCCTGCCCTCAGATTCTTTTGTTTCTTTTTAGAAAGTCGCCGGCTCTCAAGTCAAAGCACAAGCCTGGAACCAGCTTTCAGCCATGCTCCTTACCATCAACAGCAAACTGTTTTTCTAGAAGTTGCTGAAAACCTTGTTGTTTGTTTCAGCTTGAAGTGGTCTATGGCTCTGAGTTCTACGAGTCCGGGGTGCTCTCACGAGCAGCTGTGCACTCTGAATGACTGAATGTATGAAAAGGTTTTATAAAGTGTAAAGTTGTAGTTTTTGGATGCTGCCATAGCATCATGAAAGCTCACTGTATATGCTGTAGTGTAATGTTTGTATTGTGTGTAGTTATAGGCAGCGTTGGTCGCAATAAACAAAGGGTGTTGGGGCAGGTGAGGTCGCGCGGGAGGCGCCGCGCAGGCAGGGGGGTGGTGGGGAATACAATATTGAAAAAATATATAAAACTTACCTTTTGCTGCTGCGGCGGGTCGCCTCCAGCGTCGCGTTCGCCGCCTCTTCTCTTCCTGGGTCCCAGGAGCCCCAGACTCCCATCCAATCCCCAAGCTGCAGAGCAGCGCGGGGATTAGTCTGAGCAGCCAGGGAAGGAGACCTGCTAAGACCAGGGAGTCTGTGGTGTTCCTCCAGCATGGCTGGTTAATGCAGCTGGGCTGGAGAAACCCTCAGTGTGCATGTGTGTGGTTGGCTTGAGACGGCCGGCCAAAACACATATGCGCACTTAGGGAGTGGCGTGCACATAGCACTCTCCTCCCCCTCCCCTGCCTGAGCCCCGCCCCTCCCTACACTGCTAGCAGAGCCGGCAAATGTAAAATAGAATGATGCTCTTGCATCGTTTTATTTTACATTTGCTGGCTCTGAGCCAGGCAGTGGGACGATGCTCCTCCATCGCGGAGGAGCCGCCGTTGGTTATAGGTGCATATAATCAATATGCAAATCGAGATGACACATTTATCACCATGTTTGTTTAGTCTTGCTGATGCTTTCGTGACTGCAAGTGCTGTTTTATTTTATAAACGTGAGATAAAATCAGCAGTTGGATACTATAAAAACTCAGGTATATGACCATAGGGTGGAGAGACTTAGTCCTAGGACTATCAAGTCAAGGTCATGCCGGTTTGCAGCACCAATAACCTGCTGTCAGGAGAACGACGGGAGCAGTGCAGAGAAGTAGCTTGTAGCCTGGCATTGTCATTCACAGGAAAACATGTGATAGAGAATAGCCAAACTAATATTTTCCTAACAAAAACAGGTATGCTGTGGGATCTATCTTAAGAGATTCGAACAACAGGTTTTCCATACTGCATCAGCTAAAATTTTGCACATTGCCTAGAAAAAGCTTTAGGGTTTTAGGATGCTAAGAACTTGTTAACCATTTTAGAAATGTTCTTGTTCTTTTCGCTGACCATGACATACATGGCTGCGTCCCTTCTTGTCCACTGTGTCCCTGAACTAACCTTGTGGGATTGATCATTACCAGAAAACACTTTCAGTGCAGTATTGCTCAGTGGGTTATGTATGTGTTGCAGTCCAATTGGATTTCCAATTTGGTCTGACCTAAGTCTGTCTTAGTTCCTCATGTTACGGAGGTTGCATCTCGGCGGATTTCTAACGGCCTGGCTGACCTTTCCCTGCCCAAAACTTTCAGGTGCTTTAGCTTAAACTGTCGCTCTGTCCCAAAGCACCAGATACATTTATTTAACTTTCTTTGTGATGCTGACCCTGATGTGGTCTTCCTAACAGAAACCTGGCTCCACGACTGCTCCTCACCTGACATAATTTCTGCACTTCCTGCCAATTTTGCCCTCCCTCTTGGGGATAAATAGACCACATAGAACAGGTGGAGGCATTGCCATCATTTTTTTAAAAAGGTTTATGTAGTATATGTGATGCATCTTAGTTTCCCCTGCCTTGTGTAGAATGTATTACATGCTGGAATTTGGTAAGTGTTCTATATTCTGTAGTTCTCTGTATATATGGTTTGGTATGGAATGTTAGGCAGATGTTGCTGGAAGCAGCGCCAACACCATACCAAGCAGGGGTTGGTAATAAAGAAGGTACTGGCTTCATACTTCAGTGTGGTGTCATTTTTAAGGAAATGCTACATTGAATTGGTGATGAGTTGCTGGCTACCAACCCCTCGAACCCACCCTGTTTTGAAGGTTACTTTAAGCCTTCCCACGTTTCTTGCCTCGACAAAAAAAAACGGTTTTGTCTGTGTCTTCGCTTTTGAAAGACAGGCTCCCGAAATTGGCAAGCAATTCTACGTCTGTACCACGGATTACAAAGGACTTTCATGTGTTGGTGGAGGACACATTTGGCGTAACCCCGACTGACATTCCTGAAGAGAACTATTTGAAGTGTTCACGACGAACTACAGCACCTACGGCTTCTCGACTATTCAGAAGATCCACTCCAAACGACTCCGAACTCAGTATGTCAGGTCAGTGCTTGTGAAATCAAGATTTAGCCTTTTGTACCTCACCATCCGTGTCTAACCACTCGCTGTAACGGATTCCTGCGCACTCTCCTGACGGCATCGGCTTCTACGCGATCACTTCCCCTGAAAGAAAAAAAAGAATTCTATTACATTGCCTAGGTACTGAAGGCCTTAGAGTTTATAACCAGGTGCAGAAACCTGATAGAGCTGGTGACATTGATGTCTTTACAGTTGCACTTTTAGATTTATCTGAGCATTATTCACCAACTGTGTGCATTGCTGTAAACAGACGCGCTTTCTTTAAGAGGAAACCGCAACAACATGAATCTATTGAAGAGTACGTTTCTGTTCTGAAAACTTTGGCTGCCACTTGCAAATTTGGGGTTTTACATAACGAATTAATTCCCGATCAAGTGGTAGTTTGTACAAAAAACAGGGGCATTCAAGACAGACTGTGGATTGAAGGTGACTCCAGTCTAATAACATCTCATCATATAAAAAAGGAAAAGATTTACCCGCCAAGAATAAGAGTAATCACAAGAAGGCATGTAACTCTAAAGAGAAGCAATTTGATTCTGCAACTTTTTCCTGTTATCGCTGTGGCAATAAAAAGCCCATAATGCTAGATCTGAAAGGTGTCCTGCCAAGTCTGCAAAGTGTTTAGAGTGCGGCCTTTTTTTCGCCATTTTGCGAAAGTTTGCAGGTAATTGAGAATGGATTTCTTCTTTGGTCATCGCTAGCCGTGCCAATGGAAACATTTGTTTGTGTGAACCTCAGGAGTCTCAATGATAATATTGTTGTGGATCAGTTTTCTCTACCCAGAATAGACAAAATGTTGTCTTTGACTCTGGGAGCTAAGTTGTTTTCCACAATTGATCTATCCTCTGCATATCACCAAATTCCATTTCACCATTCCAGTAAGGACATGACAGCCTTTTGTACCCCATTCTGGTGTTTTCGCCGCATTCCCTTTGCTTTGGCCTCTGCGGCTGCTGTCTTTCAAAGACTTATGTCGCAATTATTTGGTGATATGCCAGGAATGATATTTTTCTAAGATGATATTCTTATTATGGGACGCGACACCCAAGAGCATGATGGGAGATTGAGGAAGGTCGTAGAGGTGCTCAATTGTAAAGGTCTTACTGCTGAAATCTCTACGTGCAGATTTTCTGAAAAATATTTGACCTATTTAGGTCATGAAATCAGTGAGTCAGGTATCGGACCCAAAACCAAACTGGTTAAAGCTATTATCGATGCTCCAGCACCTAAATCCAAGGATGATTTGAGGTCATTCTTGGGTTTAGCAGAATTTTATTCAAAATTTGTAAATAACTTTTCAGAGAAGACACATGCGATGAGGAATTTGCTGTAAAACAAAGTAAATGTTTGCTGGTCAGATGAGTGTCAACAAACGTTTGTCTCTATAAAAAAATGTGATAAGCAAAGCACCAAACTTACAAATGTTTGATCCTAATGCTCATACTATAGTCACTACCGATGCCAGTTGCAAGGGTTTAGCCGCGGTCCTGACTCAATGCAACGACACTAAGCAGGAAGTTGTAATTGCTTTCGCTTCCAGGTCTCTCACTCCTACTGAGGAAAAATATTCTGTTATCGAGAGAGAGACCTTGGCAGTAGTCTGGTCATTAGAACATTTTCACAAATTTTTGTGGGGAAACAATTTACTCTTAGAAGTGACCATAACCCCTCACCAAATTACTAACTAACGAGGGTCTTACCAGAGCCACTGCCAGAATAGCCAGATTTTCTATGCGATTGCAGGATTTCTTGTTTGATATCCACTATGTACCTGGTGCCAAGAATGTCATTGCGGATTGTCTCAGTAGATTGGCCTTACCTTTAACAGAAATTGACAGTAACTCTTGGAATGAGTTTTCTGTTGCCAATATTCTCCAAATAAATGAACTTCATAACAGCATCTCTCATGAGGAATGGTTAAAAGCTGAAAAGGAGGATGTAGTTTTGACGGAAGTCAAAACTAAAGTCATTGAAGGTTGGAACAATTTAAATAAGAGAGGTGTTTGTGATGATTTAAGAGGATTTTGGGAGGGCAGGGAAGAACTCACCATTTCTGATAATTTACTTTTAAGGGTGAGAAAGTTATTCCCCCTCAGTCGTTAAGAAACCAAATTGTACACTTATGTCATGAGGGTCATTCTGGCATTTCACGCACCAAAAGAAGGGACACGGATCAGTATTGGTGGCCTGGTGTTGATAGTGCAATTGAGAAAATCATGAGGTCTTGTATAAACTGTGAAGTTGCTGACCAGTCCAAAAAAATGTTCAACCCACCTTTAGGTGTTGTATGTTCCCCAAATTTACCCTGGGAGGAATTCGCTTTGGACATTATGGGACCAATTAATTGGAAGGATGGTACCACCAAGTATATTGTGGTTTTAATTGACATGTTCTGAAGATGGTTTGAGTTAAGAGTGGTTGACAAAGTGGACACTAGAACCGTAATTGAGTTCCTTGATAATGTTTTTTTGCAAGAGGGTTTTACTGCATCCATTCTGACCGGTAATGGAGTACAGTTCAAATCTAAAGAAATGGTGAGTTACCTCACTTCTGCTGGCATTAAACAAAAATGTACTGCCCTTTACCATCCTTCCAATAAAGGAATTGTTGAGAAACGTGATAGAGTTATTAAAGGCACGTTGCAGTTGTGTAATAAATCTGGATTATCTTGGGAAGGTGAGTTAAAAAAGATGATGTGGGCTTACAGAGTAACTTCTCATGGTTCCTTAGGCAAAAGCCCTTTCTCCTTAATGAGAGGTAGAATTCCTTTTTCCAAAACCAATCCTGGTTGGATGAAACGCAACAGTATGGTAAGTTGCAACTTGGATGAAGTTAGATTTGACTTAACCAATTCCCAAAACAAAAACAAATTGTATTACGATGTTAAACACGGAACCAAACCAGTGAATTTGCGTGTTGGTCAATGGGTATGTGTCAAAAATACCAGGAAGGTTACTAAGGGAGAAAGCAAAAGTTTACCCATGTTGTTCTTCAGAAGTGAAGATCTCTCATGGTAGAGTTAAGAAACCTGATAGGTACAATGAATTTATATACTTTTGAATTTTTCCCTTTGTTGTTCTTTTCCTTTCTTTCCTTGTCTTTCCCTTTTTCTCTCTTTTCCTGTCCTGGTCTTAAATTTCTTTTTTTTTTTTTTTTTAAAAAGGAGGAGGAGGATAATGTATCTTAGTTTCCCCTGCCTTGTGTAGAATGTATTACATGCTGGATTTCGGTAAGTGTTCTATATTCTGTAGTTCTCTGTATATATGGTTTGGTATGGAATGTTAGGCAGATGTTGCTGGGAGCTGCTGCCAACACCATACCAAGCAGGAGTTGGTAATAAAGAAGATACTGGCTTCATACTCCAGTGTGGTGTCATTTATAAGGAAACACTACAGTCTACAAGTGCAATATTAAGGACCTCCTGATCCCTAACTGTGAAGCCTTACTATTCTCTCTCTTTTTCTCTCCTAAATTTACCTTTTCAGGGGCCCTTAGTTATCGTCCCCCTGGGCCTTCCAGTAATTGGTGCTCCGCTTTCCTGATTTTCTGGCTCCACACATTTTGCAGGCAGCAAATTTTACTTTGCTTGGTGATATCAACCTTCATCTTGAGGACGCTAAAAATAACCTAGCTTTGATTTGGGCTCACTCAATCTTTCTCTTCTTAATTCCACTTCTACCCATGTTGCAGGACACCTCTTAGACCCCTTCTTTTCCAATCTCTCTACCCTTCTCGTCACTCCTCCGCACCAACTTTGTTGAACGGATCTTTATGCAGTACCTTTCAGTATTACAGTTCCCTTTTCTCCCCTTACTCGACCTGCTCTGCAATCTACAACCAGGCATTGGTCTAAACTTGACATGGCTGAGTTAAACAATTTGCTTCTCAACAGAATCCCTACCCTTATTTTTCAACCTGACTCTGACCAAATCGTTGTGCATCAATGGCTTACGGAGGTCACTGAGTCAATCTTGCCTCTAACATCTAAAATGCAATGCGGAAGGCACCCTCCTGCCCCCTGGTTCACTGAGGCCCTCCATTCTGGAAAAAAAACATTGTAAAATCCTTGAAAGGTGTTGGAGGAAGCTTTATGCACCCAAGGCTAAGGCAGAGTATGTAGCTGCTCTGAACAAATATCATGCCTCCTGCAAATCTGCCCGTGCATCTTATTACACGGAGAAGATCACTAACTCCCAACACTGCCAGAAGACTCTGTTTAAAGTTGTGAATAAACTTTCGGCAGCTAGCACCTTTACACCACCCCCCCTCCCTCTCTCGACAGCAATGTGATGAGCTAGTCACATTTTTCCTAAGTAAAGTAGAGTCAATTCACCTTCAATTAGATGCGGATGCGTCTAATCTAGTGAATTTGTCAATCACTGCTACCCAAGCGTTCGGTCACCTGGACTTGAACTATAGTGGGTTCCATCAAGTCTGTCTCCCCGCTAGATCCCCTTCCCCGACTCTTAGACGATGTTGCCCTCACTGTAATTCTTGATCTCCTCAACGCTTCCCTAAGTACTGGTTACGTACCTCAGAACTGGTAGCAGACCTTGGTACTCCCTCTGCTTAAGAAGGATGACCTTGACCCTCTCTTCTGGTCAAATTTGTGTCCAATCTCCCTTCTCTCTGTCTTCTCTAAGATTCTGGAAAGGCATGTTAAAACCCAACTTTCCTCCTTAGCTACTACCTGTAACTTGCTCCACTGTGCTCAGTCTGGCTTTAGGGTAGGTCATAGTACCGAATCTGCTCTACTCGGGGTCACTGAACTCCTTAGGCAAGAACTCGACTCTAGCGGTACGGCCGCCCTCTTCCTACTGGACTTAAGTGCGGCGTTCAATACGGTTTTACATTCCATCCTGTTGGACAGATTGGAGGCATCCGGCATTGTTGGCCTGGCCTTGAGGTGGCTGTCTTCCTTCTTGAAAGATCATACTTTTCAGGTCTCATCAGCGAACATTACATTTAAGACCCTAACACTGACCTCTGGTGTTCCTCAGGGATCTATCCTGAGCCCCCTGCTCTTCAACATTTACGTTTGCCCTTTGGCGGATGTGATTGAGAAGTCTAGTCTCACCCTTTTTTCTTATGCTGATGATTCCCAGATTATTTTTTCACTATCTGATGCTCAAAATCAAGATCGCTCAATACTCAGGCTAGGCTTGACAAATGTCACCCTTTGGATGAACAGAAATGCCTTAAAGCTCAATGGCAACAAAATAGAAGTCATGGTTCTAGGAAATAACCCCGAACTCTGGGGAGTCAACCATTGGCCTGTTTTATTGGGGCCACTACCCACTCCGGTAAACAAGGATAAGAATCCTGGCTTCATTATCGATAAGAACCTGTCCCTCAAGCCGCAATTGTCCAAGCTTACAGCCTCCCGCTTCTCCGTTCTCAAATGGCTCAAGAAGATCCTTTGGCTGATTCCCTCGGCAGCCCAGAGAATGGTGTTGCAGGCCCTGGTAACGTCCAGATTGGACTTTGGGAATGTACTGCACCTGGGCGCTGACAAATCCTTGATCCGCCGCTTGCAGATCATTCAGGACGCAGCCGTTCGCCTTCTTTTTCGGTTGCCCAGATATGCTTCTGTCTCTCCTCTGATCCAAAAACTACATTAGCTTAAGGTCGATAAGCGTATTAAATTCAAGGCCTTATGCTACATGTTCCAAGCCAGACACGGCCTGGCCCCTTTATACATCCAAGGACTGGTCACCCTACGTGCCCACCTGACGGCTGAGATCATCCAACCTCTCATTGTTTACTATGCCCTGGTTTTGTCTGGCCCGCATGAAGGGTCGCTCTTTTTCCTACCTGAACCCAAAACTTTGGAACTCTCTTCCTGTAGCTCTAAGGAATTGTCACTCTCTACTTACTTTTCGTAAGAACCTGAAGACTCTGCTCTTCAGTTGTCATGACTGAGCTCCGCATCACTTGGTTAGCTGTTTGTGCTATCTGTGGCCTTTTTCTGCATCTCTGCTCGCTGCCTGCTCTAGCGCAGGGAAATCCTTTCTGGGAAGCTGCACATTTTCTAAGTCTTTTTTTAATAATAATAATAATAATAATATATGTTTGTATTGGTGACTGTGGTAAGTAGTTTATATATTTGGATTTTTCTGTAACTGTAAACGTGGTAAAAGTGTGCGTGCTAGTGGATTGCGTGGTGAAGGTATTTTAGATGTGAGTGAATGTAAATGTGTGGTAGTGGTATGCATTTTAACATCTGCGTTGTAAAAACGCGTGTGGTAAAGGAATGTGTGGTAATGTCATACTACCAAGGAAGAACTGTGAATTGGAAGATTTGATTCTCACAAACCTCGAAAACCTCTCATGACAGGGAAAAATTGAAATGTGTAGACAGCAGTGGAGGCTCCTCCGCTGTGCAGAGGAGCGTCGTCCCACTGCTTTTAAGCAGTGCAAAGTAAAGGAAACATAAAATGATAATAAAAGCAGCACAGAAACCAGTACTGACGGAAACATAGAGGACCCCTGCTCCTCTGTGCATCACACCGTGGAGAAACTGCCCCTTCCTGCATTAACGCTCTCAGACTCTCTGGGCATGTATGATCCTCTTCTCTTAGCCGTTTGGCCACCCGACAATCATTCTACGGAGAGGGTCCCTCTCAGTGCAACGAACCTTATTCAGCCTAAAATCATTAGCGCTTCTTATTGAGTCTTCTGCCTGGAGTATGTGAGGACTATGATATGCTGCCGATATTCCTACTTGTGTGCTTCTCCGTTCTCGATGCAGCTCTCAGTTCTTTTGTAGACATAAATGCTGATATCTATTACGGGTTCCCTATCTAGCTGTACACAAGCGGCCTCTTTAAGACCTTGGTGCCTTATCATTGCAGGGCAAGTCTGCACATGTGAGCCTATATACCAGCCACCTCTGATTTGGTGCACCCTCCTGACTGTCAACTGTGCTACTGAAACAAAGTGTGCTTCATTAATATAAAAGTTTTACATTAAAGATTATTTTATATTTTACCTTGGATCTTTCTTACCTGTGGCTCCCTCCCATTCTCCATCTCTTTATTTGGGTTCTCTACAGTGCAACATGGTGCAACATAAGGATGATAAACATACTAAGGACATTCAAGACGAGAAGGTGAGGCAAAAAAGAACGAAGCCAGACTCAGCCCTTCCTGATTCTCTGATCAAAGGTAAAAGTGACAACCCCGATTATATGGAAAATATTCTCCAGCGACTAAACTCTTAATGAACTCATGCAATGCACAAAGTCAAAGACAGAAGCCCTTCAAAAGGAACTACCTGGCTTGAGTAGTGATGCCACGTCCCTAGCTAGTAGACTGGAGGAGGCGGAAGCGTGAATTTGTAGAAAGGAAGATAACCTGAATACCGTGAGTAAAAAGTCCAACTTCATGGCAAAGAAACTAGCCTCACTTGAGATCACAGAACTTGAAGCCAGAAACAGAAGAGGCAACTTGAGATTTTTGGCCTCCTGGAAGATTGCGAGAAAGAAGGATAGTTCTGCATTGCTTTTCTTGAGTTATGGTTAGCAAAAGAATTTGGAATAACATTTATGAAATACTTTGAAATTGAAAGGGCCCATAGGATCCCTACTAGGAGATCACCAACTCAGCAGCACCCTAGACCTATGATTTTTTTGTCCGCTTCGATATCAACTTATGGAGCTGATTCTGAACCGAATAAGGACAGTGAAATCCCAGATCTGGAAGGGGAAAAAGATGAGTATCTCTCAGGACTTTGCAAGACCTACATTAATTTGGAGAAAGAGTTTTCTAAACTTCAGACTATATCTTAGAACTTTAAGCATCTTCTTGTTTGTGGCCCCAGCAACACAGAAAATCACCCATAAGGGCAGCTCAGGAACTTTTGATGACCCGAAATACTTGGAATCATTCTTAAAAGACCGTATGGACTTCAAAATGTCTCTTTAACTTCAAAAGTGGAACCGATATTGTATATCTCTGATACTGTCTTTACATTATCAACAACCCTATAATGCCTTTTTACGATTTGATGCTTCACATATGCCGTTGTCATTTTGCAACCAGTTTCCCCGGGCACCTTCTGTCTGTCATACTCACCTTAACACACATCACTTCCTACCTCTTATGGCACAACAATTCACTATTTATGCCAACAGTACATCAGTATGTAATAGTGCTATAGTTGACCAATGATCAAGATTGAACGTCTTACAGTTCTCGATGCCTATCAATATTGGTCCCTTTCTATAATGTTCCTGTAATGTCTCTACCTTGGTATAGATCTTTCACTGCCCTATGGGGTTTGGGCACAACCTACCATATTTCTCATTTGCAGCTGTGGTTTATTCTTTATACACTATTTGCTTAATGTTTCAGGGTCTAATTGACCAGAACTTAGTTTTCTGCTTAAGGATATTGCAATATGTACTCTGTATAATGTGGAAGCTGTTGTTATCTTATTAATGTTAGTTCTTGTTGTTGATAAGCCCATTCCTGTGAAGCCTTTTCGAGACCTCCACTGTTCCACTGTCTTTTTTGGGGGATGAGGGGGTGGGCTTGAAGGGGTTTTTGTAGTTATGATATGCTGTATATTGTTGCTTATATTAAGCATGGGTTTACTTTCTCTACTCCCTCTATCTTACATTTCTCCCTCTTTCTCTTACCCGACTCTATTTTAGCGCACATATGCAATTCACTTAAGCACATTTTTGGCTCACCATGTCCAATTTTTAGGCGACCATGATATCCCCCAGATTTTGGGCCCTATCTCAGTGTGCTAACCAGGCTTTTGAGATCTCTCTCTGCTGGTGAACACCACAATTAAAACCTTATCACTGAACACTGAGGGTCTCAGCCACCCAATTAAGCAGAAAGAAATATTAGATTATGATCACAAACTTCATGGTGATATCATCATATTACAAGAAACAAGAGCTGGTATCATAGAGGCATGCAGTATGCAACACTCATGGTTCCAGTACAGTGGTTGTGCCCCAGCAAAGACTAAGAAAAATTGTGTTATTATACTTGTTTCACCCTACTCAAACTGGTTTTGTAAAGGGCAGACTCGCAGTGGACAATATATGCTTATTTAGTCACGTTATTGAGAAGATAAAATCGTTCTCCTCCCCAACCTTGGCTATGGCATTAGATGCCGAAAAATCCTTTGATAAGGTCTCTTGCCTTTCCTGAAGGCAGTCCTAGAAAAGTTCAATCTAGGCATGTGATTTACCCGTATGGCTATGTCCCTTTACCACAAGTTATCAGCTCATATGCAAATAAATCTATAAGTATCAAAATAATTCTTCTTCACAAGGCACTAAGCAGGGATGTCCCTTGTCCCCTTTGTAATTTTTATTTGCTATAGAACCTCTGCCCATTCTGTTTGCAACAACTCAAGAGTTAGGGGGATTCCCTTCCCATCTGAAACCCATACATTTCCTCACTTTCTTCCTTTCTCCTCCCCTCTTTTACTGCTGCCCTACTTTAATAGTTCAGTAGGTGTTGACTCTATATTGCTCATTCCAACCTCTGCATCTGCAAGACTGACCTTGGAAGACAGCCTGAATGTGGGCGCAGCCAGCCAAGCAACAGGGCCTCCGCTAGCCGTACCCAAAACCTCTTGGCCAACACTGTTATAAGTGCCACCTGGGCCTAATAAAGGGAAGTGAAAGCATTTACAAATGTATGCACTTTGTTCATGAAAGGGTTGCTATACAAAAGACCCCAGCTGATAGGCCCGCCTAATTTGTGGCAAGCTCACAGATTTTAAGACTGAAACTTAGCAGGATGGAGCAGTGCATGGCAGCTGAAATGGCACAATTTGTGTTGCCTAACAAACAGATTGCCCTCTGGGCTGAGCCTGCAGAACTTCAGGGTCTAAGGGAATTCTCTCACCTTTAGCCATGAAGATCATGTCCAGTATGTTCTACAAAGGGCCTGAAAGATTTAAGCGATTGTCCTGGAAAGCCTTAAAGACTTATTGATGCCTCTCATAGAGTTACATATAAATAAGCCCAAAAAAACAAACAATTTACCGTCAATATCAGATGTAACAATAACTGAACCTTCAAGGCATGGCCTTGAGCATTCCGCTTACAGGCGACTTCTAGTTTCTATAGAGAAAGGTTTACGAATTCTAGATTGGACATAGGCTGCATTTTCAGCTGAAGGCATGGACAATATGCTCCGGATCGAAGGTGTCCATCAGAAAAGCAGAGGTGAAGGAGTCAAAAGCAGTAGAAAAACATTGTTCCGCTCCAAAACCATATCTCTCATCTTCTTAACTGATGGCACTAGGACCTACAAAACTCATTCTCTTCTGACTCGTCAGAGTTCATATCTTTCTCCGGACAATCTAAATGATTATCTGGTTGCTCTCCATATTGACTGTCGTTCATACCTAAATGAGAATCGTACAAAAGATTCTCCAAATATCCTGCTGCCAGTTTTTCCAGTGCGTGTAGAGGGCGGATCTAGGTTTGGGGCAAACCCTCTGGACAGAGCTAAAGCTGTTAGCCTCCTTGTCAGGTGAAAGAAGGAGAGTTAAGATAGTCATTGTTGTCCAAAGGGACCAAAGAATGCAGAAATAGATTTTTGCACATCGGTCTGAATAACCTGGTTCAAAGCCCATTATTCTTGGCCAACTACTATGGAAATTGCATGATCTGCATTGAGATCTACTTGCTCACCTGTCTCACTTGGTGGTAAAGGGTTAATCTGGCAGTACCAACTCAAGTCCCCAGAAACCTGAAAGCCCTCGTATTTAAATTTGGTAGATCACCTAACTGCTGTCCAAAGAACAGGAATGTGAGGGGGTGGGGGTGGGGGTGGCGGGGAACACCCGCACGCAAGTTCAGCTGTGAGGCACCTATGACTAGGCTATGATCCAATTATTATTATTTTATTTTTTTACAACCCTGCCTCTCAGCAGCAGGAGGAGCATCAGGGCCACAACTGCGGATTCTGAGATGGTCGAGATAGGCCAAGACTGGAGCAGCTCAGTGCCATAAACAATAGAGCAGGCTGGGGGAGGCCAGTGGATCGATACAGATGGAAGTGGAACACAAAATGGTGCTTGCAGGGGCGCGGCTTGGCGAGCCAAGATGGCGGTCGCACTCTAAGAGTGCTCCCAGCCCCTTTAGGATCCGTCTCTATCGTGAATCCCATCCAGCGGCATCATTCCAACCAGGGCACTTCCTGCTTTCAGGCCCCTCACTGTGCAGCAACCCGTTGACGAACAAACAATTATTGCAGGCAGGGGAGCTGGCGGCGGCGACCCGACGATCGACCACGAGCGAGTCAAGATGGCGGCTGCCCGGCTCCTCACCCGGAGGCTGACTCCGTGACTCTGGTGGCGGCCATCCCACAGCGGAGGAGTGCGTGGGAGACCCTGTGATCTGGCTGACCGCCCCGGAGGCGTTTCGCTTCCTCTGCGAGATCGCCCTGGGCAGTTCTGGGAGCTCGGCGGTGCCTGGGAAGGCAGCCTGCCTTTGAGAGGGCCTGGCAGAGCTCCCGAAGTTGCACGAGGTGGCGGGAGACCCCGGAGGAAGCGGCTGAGCCCCGCACTGCCCCTTAACTCAGTGACAATCCTTGGCCACCCCTGACAAGCAAGAAAGTGTGATGGCAATCGGCCCGCGGCTGACGGTGCGCCCCAAGCGGATCGGCGCTCACAGCGGGGCGCGGGCCTTGGCAACATATCTCATCTGCGGACCGGAGGCACGCTCCCCTGATGCGGAATCCTGCCCCCCCTTGGCCTGCCGGACTAATACGGGAGCTGCCTCCCCCGCGCTCTGCGGAGACTGATCCGGCCTCTGGGACTTGTGAACATTGGGTCTGGTGTGGCGGCCCCCAAAAGAGTGCCAGGTGAGGAAGAGGCACCTGGGGAGGGGATACACACCACCGTACTGCCCCGGAGACTGGGATCGAGTGATTGGGGGCGCATGCTGGTCCCCGCTGCAGCGATTCCTGATCGCATCAGGACTTAGGGGGGTGAGCGCTTGCAATTTGGCCCGCGAGCGGCGGGACCTCTCACCTGCCCGTAGGAGAGGCCCTCCTCTCCCCCACCGCACAAAGTCCCACGGAGGGAGCGAGGCTGGGATAGTGGGTTCTTTCGGCTCCCTCGTATCCGCATTGGCTGACGGAAGACACCAGAGCGGTGCTGCGCCCGGGGAGGGGTCCGACCCCGGGGTGTGCGACCGTGTGAGGTGGACGGGGGCTGCATCGGGCCGCACCCGGCGGGTTCCCCCTGGAGGCGGCAGATGAGCGAGATGCCAGGCATAGCCCACGGGGGATGGCTCCCTGATCCGGGGTGTCTGAGCACCCACAAGGTCCAGTGCGCCACCAAAGGAGGTTCGCTGGTTGCCCCTCCTGGCACGGAGGTTCTGCACTTGAGTCTCCTCAGTCTTTGAATCCCAAGCAGGACGGAGGACCTGAGCAGGTAGACATAGTGGCCCAGGCGCCCTCACCTCCTCAGCCTGCTGAGACCTGCCTGGGACAGTGAGACCCTCCCGCACGGATATACTGGCCAACATCTCCGAGACCCAAGCGACGAAGGTGTGAAGAGGGTGGATCACTCCCTTGAAGAGACACAACAACCATGGGGAAGGACAGAGGGGCTAAACTAGCGTCGACTCAGACCCGGATGGAACAGTACGCTATTAATAGCCCCGGGCATGGTGAGACTGCACCCCCATTGGTTACCCACTCGGAAGGTGACCTGGCCACCATTCTACAGGCCATCAAGACCTGTCAGGAGTCAGTGGAGACCCGCACCCTAACGACCCTTCTCGACCCTTCAGATGTAGAGCCTCCCTGTCAGATAGGGATATTCATTCTCTCCTACTTTCATATGATCCGGCACATCCCTCCACCATCTCAAACTTGCAACAAATTGAATCTATCCCCACTGATCCCTTCAGGGAACCGGCACATCCCTCCACCATATCAAACTTGCAACAAATTGAATCTATCCCCACTGATCCCTTCAGGGAACCTAGGCCAAACACCAGAACTTTAAATGAGAACAACCTCACGAGAGTCACCACCACTCTACCTGCACCAACGGATACCAACATAAGACTCAAATGCGTGCTCCTAAACTGTAGATCGGCTGTTAAACACGCTGCTGACATTGCCGACCTCATCCTTGCCCAGGATCTCGATCTTGTAATGTTGACGGAAACCTGGCTAAATGACTCTGCTGCTCTCATCCTGTACTTTTTAATGCCTCCCAATTATGATATCATTAGGTTGGACAGAACTAGTGGTCAAGGTGGAGGCATCGCATGTTTACATCGTAGCAATCTAACAGTGAAAGTACTACATGCCGACCTCCTGCCATCCTGTGAATACCTATGCATTGAAGTGACTGGTTGCAACAATCACTCATGCAAACTGCACACGTTTTACCACCCCCCTCGCGACAACCTTCCCTGCACAGAACAGATCATGGACATTATCTCTGCCAATGCTGATTTCCATGGCACTCAGATCTTCCTGGGAGATTTCAACCTACACTGGAACAATGTAAATGATGTGGTGGTCAATAGCCTTAAATCTTTCCTACTTGACCTCAATCTAATCCAAATCTGTGACAGCCCTACTCATATCAAAGGAGCTACCTTAGATCTTGTCATTGTTAAGCCCAACTCCATCCTCCTGGATTCGATCCTCCCATGTGATTGGACAGACCACTATTGCATCACCTTCCTTGTCCTGGAATCGGTAAGAGCAAGTAGAGCCCAGCCTAAGAACCCAAAACAGTTGAAAAGATGTCTACGGAACATCAACTCGCAAGGTCTGACTGCTCTTTGCGATAACATCCTGCTCCCCCCTTCCCCCCAGTGAACATGTCGGATGTCCACGACCTTACGGCCCACTATAACCACTCTATGCTTAATGTACTAGACTCGGTTGCACCACTACAGCTTAAAAGAATTTCCTCTAAACTCTCCAAACCATGGTTTAATGATAGTCTTAATTCCAAAAGAAGAAATTTAAGACTTGCAGAAAGCCTGTTGCGGTCCTATCCCTCCCCTGAGCATCTCTACCACTTGAGATCCCTGAGAAGCATGTACAATAAACGCATCAGATGCTCGAAGGCCACCTTTTTCAGAACACAACTAGACCAAGCAAAAAACAGTCCTAAAAAATTGTTCGAACTCATCAAGTCCCAAGCTAATAGTCATCCTAACCTCTCGTCACTGGGTCAAGGGACATTGCCGAATTGTGAAGAATTTGCTAATTTCTTCACAGATAAGACTATTAAGATTGAAACTGAATTACGATCTGCCCGTGATCACCTGTCGATCAGTCCACTGATCACCCTCCGTCCCCCAAGCTTGGATATCACTGACCCTGTGCAGCCCTACCTCCCCAAAAACAATGCATCCTGGAGTCTGTTCCAAATTGTGGATGAATGCACTGTACGCAAAATGTTGTTGACTTTGAAACCTTCCAATCACTACAACGACCCTCTGCCTTCGACCCTTTTCCCGAAAGTTAGATCCTCCTTACTAACATTGTGGACTACGAACGTCAATGCATCACTTCGGCAAGGTGCTATTCCGGATTGCCTAAAATCGGGTCAAGTTACTCCGATTCTAAAGAAACCAACTGCTGATCCCACGGACCTTCATAACTTTCGCCCAATCTCTAACATCCCCACCTTGGCAAAGCTCCTGGAGAAATGTGTGCTCGCCCAACTCTGTAACCACATCGACCATTTCCAACTCCTGGACCAATGCCAATCTGGTTTCCGCCTGGGCCATAGTACAGAGTCTGCGCTAACGCACATTGTTGATGATGAGCTAAGAATGTTGGATCATAATGAGTCGATGAGTCGTGCCTATTGATCCTTCTTGATCTTTCGTCAGCTTTCAATACTGTCAAACACGATAACCTAATTGACTTCCTGGAACACAGGATGGGGCTGTCTGGGCATGTACTAAACTGGTTCTCTTTGTTCCTTCAGAACAGATCCCAAAGCTTCAAGGTGAACCAATCCCTGTCCCATCCTGCACCGGTCAATCTGGGGGTTCCCCAAGATTCAGCACTTTCTCCTACGCTCTTTAACTTGTTCATGGAGCCTCTGACAGAAATTCTGAAATCATCCAGCATTCACTATCACATGTATGCGGACGATACCCAACTATACTTGAAGATCGCCTCCCCCGAGGACATTCAGTCCCTCAACTCAGTCCTGCTGGAAACACAAAGCTGGATGACACGTAACCACCTGAAGCTAAATGCTCTAAAAACGGAATTCCTCCTAATCTCACCCCACAAACGATCTCCGGTCATGGAACAATGGCTGAATCAGCTTACTGCTCTTGACTGTAGACCTAACCTCGTTGATTCGGCATCCTCTCTGGGTATTATATTAGACAAAAGTCTAAACATGCAGAAGCACATCAGTTCCCTCACCAAAGGAGCGAACTTCCAACTCGTCATCCTAAGGAAGCTCAAACCCTTTCTCCCTGCTAATGACCTAAATGTTGCAGTGCAAGCATTAGTGATCTCAAAGCTGGACTATGGTAGCGCAACGCTTTGCGGCTTGCCCAGAGTGAAGATGGCTCCTCTTAGGGTGGCCCTCAATTCCGCGGCTAGGCTCATTACTGGCACGAAAAAATACAACCACATTTCCCCGGACTTGCTGGCCCTGAATTGGCTTTCATATGAAACTCGGATACAGTTAAAAATTGCATGCATGGCACACAAAGCCATCCACTTCAAGACCCCGCTGTACCTCCCTCAGAAACTAGAGCTCTCATGTGGTTTGAGAGCCTCCAGAAGCGCCAGCACCCTTTTGCTCAAACCACAAAAATTCAAGAAAAAAAGACCTATAATCGAGCCTTTTCAGGTAGGGCTCCGAGGATTTGGAACTCCCTTCCCCCCGAAGTCGGGGTGAACCCTTCCACTGTCTTCTTCAAAAAAGAAGTCAAAGGGCTCCTGATGAAGAAATTTCTGCCTCAATCGGGCCTCTCCATCTGATTCTGGGACATAGACGTTGATTTGTGGCCCAGCTGCCTGGCTCACGAGACTGTCGGACATTATAAGACTGTGAATTTTTCGCTTTGTTGATTCTGTTTTGTTTGATGGTACCCCATTGTTGCATAAACTGTAAAGCGCTCTGATACCCTCGGTGGTCATGTTCGCGCTATATAAAACTTTCTAAATAAAAAAAAAATAAAGATAGGTGAGGTGCGGGTAGACATGGCCCTCATTCGGCAGGACCTCCGAAATGCAACCGCTCGCATCACCGAAACGGAATCCTGCATCTCGGAGGTGGAAGATGACGTCTCCACCCTGAAGGAGCAAGTAAAGCAGCTCCTATCCCACACGTCTGACCTTCATAGACGAGCAGAGGATGCTGAGAATCGATTGCGTTGCAATAATCTTCACCTGGTGGGTCTTCCTGAGGGACAGAACCCCTGCAAATGCATACATTCATTGAAGACTGGATTAAATCCTGGATGCCCCCTAACGCCCTGTCAGCATGCTTTGTGGTGGAGAGGGCCCACCGAGCGCTCGCACCCAGGCCGCCCCCGGGTGGCCCACACCAGCCAATAATAGCAAGAATTCTGAATTTTAAAGACTGCAACGCCATCCTGCAGGAACCACGCTCATTGCCAGAGCTGTTCCATAACGGCACCAAAATTATGATCTTCCCGGATTACACCAAAGAAGTGCAAGCCCAAAGAAGATCATACACTCAGGTAAAGCAGAAACTACGGGCCCTTAACCTGCAATACCGGCTTCTCTTCCCGGCCCACCTCAGGGTGATATTCCAGAACAAGACACACTTCTTTGACACACCGGAGGCCGCTTGGACCTGGGTAAATGAGGAGAGCCCTCTCTGCCCGCTGACAGGTACCCCTCATCCTGAGCCCCAGAGGGGACCGTGAGCTGGTTCGACGGCGGGCACCAGGGTGATCCGCACAAGGTCTCCCAGAAGAAGTGGGGCGACCTCCGCCTCGCCTGCAGGTTCCCCCCGGGAAAAAAACAGACTATCGAGATCGGGGGTTGGTTGGGACTGGGGGTGAGGACGGTTTTCCCTGTTTCTGATTTGGTTTCTGTTAATCTGTTTTTCTGCGACACCGTGTACAATGCAAATGATCTTTCCCTGTTCAGTCTAAATAGCACAGCTGAGTGCCCTCAGCCGCCCACAAGGCCTCTCCTGTGAGAGTGCCTACGCACCCCAGACCCCTGGCCCCGTATGTCACCACTCTACCGTAATGACGTAACCTTTTAAGGGGGGTGAGCCTCTCAGAGTCCTCTCATGGAACGTTAACGAACTCTTAGATAAAATTAAACGGACGGCGATTTTAAAATATGCACGACGGACCCGTCCAGATGTCCTTTTATTGCAGGAGACACACCTGATGGGAAATAGGTGCCCCTTTTTAGCGCGCCAGGGATTTGACAGGGTGTGGCACTCAGGGTTTACTAGAGGGGCTCGTGGTACGGCGATTCTTCTGAGACGGTCCCTTCCCTTCACACCGGCCCATACCGTAAGCGACCCTCTGGGTCGTTTTGTCACCCTCACAGGTACCCTTGGGGATGCACCCATCAACCTAATGTCAATTTACGCCTCACCGGCAAACCTGGACTCCACTCTCCAAGCAACAGTAGCGGCAATATCCTCCCTCCCTCATGGTCTGATGGTGATCGGCGGGGACTTCAACACCGTCCCCGTGCCCGCTAAAGACGCCACTGGCTCCCCATCCTCCCATAGGAAAGCAGGGGCCAAGCGTCTAGGAGACTGGTCCTCCACGCTGGGCCTCTGCGACGTTTGGTGAACTTGGCACCCTACAACAATGCAGTACACGCACGTATTGGCCGCACATAATACCCACTCCCGCATTGACCTCATTTTCATGCCAGCCCCAGATTGTAGGTCGGTTACAGAGATCCAAATCCTGGCGTGAGGCGTATAAGATCATTCCCCACTCCTGCTGCAGATAGGAGGCCCCACGGGTGCTCCCCGCCCTATATGGAGGTTGAACATATGGTTCCTTCAGGTCCCCAAATATAAACGTGTGATTGAAGGAGAGCTGAAGCAATACTTTCGCACCAACGAGGACACTGTCCAACTCGAGGGTACACTTTGGGAGGCAGGTAAGGCCACAATCCGTGGGTACGCCAAGGAGTTCCTAAGGCATAGCCGGCGGACCCAAGACCACCATCTCTCCCAACTTGAGGCCAGAGCCCTCCGCCTAGAAACGGCAGTAGTCACGACGAACGCAGAAGCAGATCGCCGGCAACTTCACGTAGTACAGAAAGAGATGAGGACTATCTCGCTCGAATCCGCCAAGACGATCTGGCCATCTTCGGTGGCCCGAGTTTATGGTTGGGGAGACAAGAATGGTAAATTGTTTCATTGGCTTGCTACTCATCCCCTGGCCAGCTGGATAGTCCCTGAGATTCGAGACCCCCGGGGGCAGGTCTCACGCACCTCCGCAGATATTGCGCAGACCTTTGCGAACTATTATGCCAGGCTGTACACAGCAGACCGCCCACGCAACTCAACCGCTGGCTCTCTCTTTTTGCAGAGTGTCCCCCTTCCACAGCTCCCGGAGAGAGACGCTAACGCCTTGGAAGAGCCCATTACTCCCGATGAGATCGGAGAAGTGATCTCGGCATTGGCCACCTGCAAGACCCCTGGCTGGACGGGCTGCCAGCGGAATACTACGCGGCGCTCCAGGAGATTTTGATCCCAAGGCTCTATGCCCTGTTTGAGGAGGTGGTGGAGATAGGCACCTTTCCCCCTGTCACAGACACCGCCTCCATCGTCGTTAAACCTAAATTGGACACCCACCAGCCACATGCTCCAACTACCGCCCCATTTACTTGCTTAATACTGAGATTAAATCTACGCTACGATTCTCGCCACCCGTCTGAAGCGGGTGATCTGCACCCTCATACACCCTGATCAATGCAGCTTCATGCCGCGCCGTAGCACACGGCATTGCCTGAGACTCCTCCATGTTGCCCTCGCTCACCGCCATCTTCTCACGCCGTATTTAGCCTTCATGCTACTTGACTTTGAAAAGGCCTTCAATACGGTCAACTGGAGCTACTTGGGGGGTGTATTGGAGAGGGCGGGGTTTGATACTCCTTACCGGAAACTAGTGGGAGTCCTGTGCTCCAACCCGTCTGCCAGGGTCCTAGTGAATGGGGCATTGTCAGATGCCCCAATCAGGAGGGGAACCCGTCGGGGATGCCCCCCTCTCCTCTCCTGTTTGCTCTAACGATAGAGCCTTTGACCTGTATCATACACGCGGATTAGCAGATACAGGGGTGGCACTGGCATGGTTCCCATGAAGACCGGATTGCCCTGTATGCGGACGATGTCCTCCTTTTTTTGGCCGATCCGGCCCATTCGGGACCACGATGCTTTCAGATAATCCAATCTTTTGGGGGAGCGTCGGGCTTGCGTCTCAACCCATCTAAATTCAATTTGGTGCCCCTCCACTCCTCGCGGAAGTGTGTGTACTGGCAAACGAACATTCCCCTATGGAGACTCTCTTTTAAATACCTTGACCTATGGGTGGCCCTTCTCCCGGAGCTGACTTGGACCCTCAACGTCAGCCCGCTACTCAAGCGTACCAAAGATGATCTCCGTCGGTGGCAATCCCTTCCGCTCAACCCCCTCTGCAGGATCGCCCTGTTCAAAATGATGGTTCTGCCCCGCCTCTTGTACGTGCTCCAGAGTCTTCCCCTCCACCTCCCCCGCAGCTGGTTCAGAAGACTAGATGCTGTGCTCACGACCTTCCTCTGGGGTGGCTCGTGGTCGCGCCTGGCTCTCCCACATTGTCAACAACCCCCATACGACAGGGGAATGGGACTGACAAACCCCTTCCTGTACTACGTTGCCACCCGCCTCCTGGTGATCCATGACTGGTTCAATGGTGGATGGTCGGATCCGGCCTATCGGCTAGAATTGAAGAGCCTCGGATTCCCGCAGATCCAGGCCATGCTGTATGGGGCTCCAATTTCTCACACTTTGCCAGCGGACACCCGGACGACTTTCCTAGCATGGCGATCAGCGCTGCGGCACACTCAATGGGACCACAGGATTACACTACAGACACCCCTTTGGAACAGCACATGGCTGCAGGAGGTTGGGGCACTAGCGGGTTTCCACAAATGGGATCTCATCGGTATCACTCGCTTGGGGGATGTCTGGAGGGGCGGACACTTGTCCTCCTTCCAAGAGCTGAAGCAAACATATTCCCTACAACCCACCCAATTTTACAGATACCTCCAACTTCGTCATGCCTTGACCGCCCACATTCCCGATCGCTCCGAAAATTCCGGAGTTTAGCCCTATGGAAGCTAAGCTTCTCATGGGGGATCTGGAGAAGGGGGGATTTCCCAAATATACCAATCACTGATAAACAACACCCCGTCCACTCTAGACCCCCTTAGGATCAGATGGTAACAGTGGGTTGGCCCATTGGAGGAAGAAGACTGGAGATATGCACTGATGGCCCCCAGGGTTCACGACGGGGTCCAGATGGCATAGAATGACACAAGCCCTTATAGTGCATTCTTATACACATCACTTCCTTCTTTTCTTCACCTCTTAAATTAGGACACTTTCTTTTTCTTTATGGTTATGAAAGTTACCAATGATGATAACGTGGGCAAACTGGTGAGTACCAACCAGCAGCCTCCTTGGTGATGCTTACGTGAGGTACTTTCTGACCTTTCACACATTTTTTCTTCTTGGCTATATTTACAAGATGAAATGCCACCTGGTGTATTGACAAACAGTGAAAATTGAACACTTGGATCTGGAGGTGACTGGCAAAATATTTTTAAAAGCCAGCCCGTGGGCAGAGATATTGTTAAAACTGCTCCTGGTATCCGTTAAACAGTTTTAATAACTTAGTGTTTGTGAATAATCCGGTTTTGTGTATTTGCAATTTGATGAGTGGGGGGCAACCTGATTATTATTTCCCTCTTGTGCTCCTTTTTTTGTATTAACCATGTCAGCCAGGCTCCGTCTCATTCAAATTTACTATCATCACTGTGTACATCTTACTCCCTTGAGGCTTCACGGAGCGGGCTTCCTCCCATCCCCTAAATGCCCACGTTGTGGGGCGGAGCCAGCTGACTTCTATCATATGGTCTGGTCCTGCACTATCCTTTCCAGCTATTGGGGGTCGATTGTTGCGGAATTGAGTGACATACTGGGTTGGACTGTCCCCCTTAGTCCTCGTGCCCTTCTTCTGGGAGTTATGGATGGGCTGGATGGTTCCCATAATGATGAGCTATTCCTGGGGACTGCCACATTGGTGGCCAAGAGGGACATTGCAGCGGCCTGGAAAGACTCGGCAGCTCCCTCTCTGGCAAAGTGGCGTAAGGGGGTGGACTGGTGCGCCGTTCAAGAAAGATCTGTTTACGAGGCGAGAGGCTGCCCGGCCAAGCAAGGACGGATATGGGGCAAATGGTTGAACTTACTGGTGAAGGAGGGTCCAGAAGGTCCCGTATTACCATTTAACAAGAAACTCATTTCTGATTTTGCACTACCCACTAAACATGATACTCTAGATAGGCCCCACAAGACAGGCTCAGATAGAAGGTCTTAAGTTGTCCACTTTCCTTCATCCTGGGTTTGCATCTCACATAGGCCCAAGCCCAGCTCCCTAGATAACCATATCTTACATAGGACCAAGCATACCTTCCTAGATACAAATGTGTAGGCCCAAAAAGCCAGTGACTCCTGCTCTCATTTTATAATAATAATAATACAGATCGAAGGCCTCACTGATCTGCTAGCAGAGATCTGTTCCATCCACCGAGAGACAATATCAGCCCCATCTTGTAACTTTCCACAGTTACGAGAATAAGGGTGGCCCCCACCCACGTGACAATCTGTTGGAACATCTGGCTGTGTCACATGCAAGATTTGCGATATTCTTAGCTATGAAACTTTCCGCGCTTGCTTAATTGAAACTCAAGGCGGCAACGTGACCAAGAATTAAATATATTAAATATTAATTCTGAGCATTTTTTACGGTAAAAGTTATCCTTTGTTTACTTTTTGCGGTCAAGAGCACTGACCATCTGCTAAACGCCCTGTTCCATCATGATACCACTTCTCGGTTTTATATCAAACTTCCCAGTTACTGTAAGCGGGCGGTTAGGGGGCCTGCGTCAGATCTCGTGTCAAGCGTGGGTGTAAGTTCTGCATTAAGTTCTGCATTTAACAATATAAAAGTGCCTCACCCAGGGTGCGGCTCTGAATTCTCTGCGCATCAATCTGGTTGCATAAGAGGTTCCCGATCGATCGTCCGTGTGACTGGGCCTAGAACTCCAACTTCCAAGGTGGTAATACTCTTTTCTAATAATTCAGCCTTTTGGCTTTGACAAGCTGTCCAATGGCATAGCCTATTGGCTTTGTCAGCCTATCTGATTATCTTTGCCTATTGGCTTTGACAGCCTCTCTGATGGCATAGCCTATTGGCTTTGTCAGCTCAATTAAATATTAGCCTATTGGCTTTGTCAGCCTCTCTAATAATTTAGCCTTTTGGCTTTGACAGTCTATCTAATTCAGCTCATTCTAACCCAAGCCATTGCATTTATTTTAGGTTAAATTGCGTAGTCTTGAATGGTGTTGCTTTCTTAATAAAAGATTAGCTGTTCAGGCACTAGCCTGAACATCTTCTTTAAAGTCAGGGTTGCTCTTTAGACAGTTGCTCATAGCACAATATTTTAGTCATACATTCGCTTCTTTTGAACAATTGATTTGTGACATTGTTAATGCATTTATTTTTCATCCTGCTCATGTGTTGATGGGCACCTTTTAAATTGAATTACTTTTATGCTTTTGAACTGTTTAAAATAAAAAGTCACTGTATCTTACATCGTGGTTTCTTCTTTCCAAGTGAACAAACAGCAGAGGGGTCAGGCTTCTGAGTCGGTAAGCAGAAGGGTGTGGCCACCAAATAATCCCTCTCAATCAGCTGGCGACCACGAATATCTAGGACTCGTTCAGCAGTCGTCTACGGTGAGGTTTTGGGACGCATGCTGGGGTTACACCTGTCTGGCTGTCTCTCGGGCTCTCCTCTCCCCACGTCCACCGGGGTAAGTCAGGGATACTTTTATTTTTTCCTTGCATTTGCCCCAGGTTGTGGCGTGTGTGGGGTGGTGGGTCAGCCTGCATTTGCCACCAGGGGTCTCCCTTGTCTGTGCTCCTTTGCCCACCTGTGGTAGACTGACATGCTACAACGTCCTCTTTGTGGCTGGTCACATCTCCCCGAGGCTCTTTTGGTGCTCTTGCCTCTGCTATTTTTAGTTTTGTTGTGGTTTCTTTCTAGTTGCGTTCTCTTGCCCACGCTTATTTTAGTTTTTAAGATGATGCTTACGGTTTGAGTCCGGATCACGTGGTTGATCGAATTCTGGCATGGTGCACATGCACATGCGTTTGCAGGTTTTTCATGTTTACACATTTTCCCACATGTGCTTTTTAAGGTTTGCCTTGCTCAGTGATGCTTGAGGTTTGAGTCCTGGACAGTTTTACCTGGCCGAATTCTGGCATGCTGCACGCACACTTGGTGCGCACATGCGTTTGCTGTTTTCTCATGTTTTAAATTTTGACGCACATTTGATATTTACAAGCACATTTTTCTGTCTTCCATTTCTTATCGAATTGTTTATATTGCACAGCTGTGGGCTGTTGCGCTTTTGACTTGGTGCATAAGTGGCACGCGTTTTTGTAGTGTTGTCGCACTTTTCAATTTGGGGTGTGTCCCGCCGCCATTTTTGTATGCTCTCGCCGCCATTTTGTATTCATATTTACATTTTGTGTTATTGATTTTTTATCTTTTATGTTTCATCTTCTGTACTCTTTCATTGCCTCTTTTATTTATTTGTCCTTTTTCTCCTTCCCTTCCTTCTCTTTCAGCTGCTCTTCGTCTTTTCTTCCTCGCACTTTCCTCCTACATTATCATTTTTCTTTCTTCCTTTACACCTTCCAACACCATTCTATTTCTTTTCGGCGTCAATGCGCCCCTCTTTCGTCAGGGTTCTTTCCTGTGTATTCACGCATTCATTCTTCGCGCTCCATAGTTCGTCCCTCTCTGATTCAGTCTTACATGGCTTGGGTGCTTTTCTCTTTTTATCTCTAAAATTTATCTCGCTCTCTCAACGGCGCCTGTCTTTATTATTAGCTGCGCCACTCCTGAAAGAGGAACTAACCACTTCGAGCTCGGTGGCCCAGTCTGACCTTGACACCGCCTTTTTCTGCTTTCTGTCTTCACAGAACGAGGAAGTGAGCCTCGCAACCTCACTATAGTCCCCTCGCCCCTCCTTCCTCTGTCTTCCCAGGCTGCTCTCTCAGCAAACATTGCTATTTTGATCGTTATTATTTTTTTAAATGCATTTCATTTATTTAATAATTGTTTATTTGTTGTCCATTGTGTCTGTTTCTTGTGCTTCGTTTTATTAAACATTTAGTAGCCCTGCTGTCCCACCCCACATCTGTTGCTGAACTGCCAGCTCCACACTCATTTAGCCGAGTGGCAGCCTGCTAGTTATTTTTGTTGACTCAATTGCCCCCACTTTTCCTCACTATTAAGGGCAGTTGCGCCAGGTAGCTGTTGTCTGGATTGCCTTGCCTTTACCACCTAGCCGCAATCCCGCTAAGTAGTTGCACTTATTTTCACTACACATTGCACGTACATTGCGCCTCTTTTCTGTCTCTCACACCTTTTGCCTACCACTTGCCTACGCCAATTGGTAGCCACAGGGGGTGGAGGTGTATCTCCATTCCTCTTGTCCGTCCCCTTAAACAACCCCCCCGTTATGTCCCCTGACCCCCGCAAATTATTAATCTCCTTATTCATTCAGTACGTGGTACTGCCACGGCGGTATACCACACCGGTCTTGATCACTTTATCCCCCTCACGCGCCATCAAAGCGAAGTTCTTGCAGCTACTTGGGACATCTTAGAGGTTGACTTTACACCCACTACAGAACTCCGCCTTTCACTCTTGTCTCTCGTAGACTTACCTCTCTCAGGCACCGCTTCTTCCCAACCACCACCACCACCAGACACCACCCGCCCCGATCTTTTGTGGCCTGCCCACTCCTCTAATTCACCTCCGCGCTCCCCACCCTCTTTAGGGTCTTCTGTTTCTCTTGCTAATTCGCCCCCTACCATTGCCATAGACAACGACTCTAATACTGACTCTGCGCAGTCCACGGCATCCTCTGAAGAAGCAACACTCCCTAGCATTACTGCCCCTGCCCCCCCTACGGTATCAGCATCAGCACGTAGTATTGCTCTCCACCAACCACTGCCTCCGGCTACCGAGTCCCCATTCCTCTTGGCACTCCTGCAGGACTATTCAGTGGATCTAGAGGACTCTGTCCCAGACATCCTCATTGTGCCTCCCCCAGCAAGCCCACCCCCGCATTTTCAGACACTGTAGGTAATGAGTACCCCGTCGCCTGACAGTACAGCTTCTCCTATTTTTGTATATCTAGTTAATAATATCGTTGTGGGTCTTTCTACTGAGCACCCATCCTCCTTTTATCACGTTACACCCTTAGCAAGCACGGTCCTTCTCACTATATTTCACGTTTTAGGGGTTGACTATACCCAGGCACAGCAGATAACGCTTTCACTAGCACCATCCTTCCCGCACCTTCCGCATCCCACTGTTACTAAACATAAAGAACAAAAACATTCCAAGCACTGACAGTTTAGGGAACACTCCATAATTACTGGTCCCCATGAACAGGATTACAGGTACCACGGTTCATAGGACATCGGATTACATTTACATACGCATTCGCCTAATAGCGCCAGGTTTGGACATACCCTCCACACTTGTTACAAATTATCCACGCAACCCGCTACAAAGTAAAGTAATTGCTGGTCTCTCTCGTAGCCGGCTCCAATTTCCTGACTTCTCCCCTAACGGAATATACACCGGACCACAGGAACTGGAATTAAGACAAGCATTATATCACGTTATCAGTAGCGCAATAGGAGAGGAATTGATAATAGACGCCATTCCCTCCACCTCTGCCACTGAGCCCACTCCTGCCCCAGAACACACTCCTGCCTCTGAATCCACTCCTGCCCCAGAACACACTCCTGCCCCTGAATCCACTCCTGCCTCTGAATCCACTCCTGCCCCTGAATACACTTCTGCCACTGAGCACTCTTCTACCACCTAACCACTCTTCTACCACCTAACCACATTTCTTTCAAACCAGCGACATTCACCCTCAAAGCATTGTGCTTTAAAATAACACTCATGAATGGCATAGTAAGCTCTACAGTGTATAAAACGTTTACCCACTTTCACATCTTTTTCATCATACATCCCCCTGGAGCGCTACTCACTGCCATATTATCTAGCACGTGGCCAAGGCACCCTCTCCAAAGTCATATTGCTGAAGCTTGCTTTGGCGGCCAGCTCCACTTTCCTCTTTACACCCAAGCACAAGAGCGAGACTTGCAGGACGGTGTGTATGATATTGTTATTCAGGCAGTAGAGCAAGAACTCATCAGAGACATTGTCCCTAGCACCTGAGGAAACGCGCTCCTGTAATTCAGGCTTTTTCTAGAGCGCCCAGTGTTAGACACACCAACATGGCCACTCCACTCCAACATGTTTTAAAAACATTCGGAGGCCAGGAACACCATATACTAAAACACTGCCGTGAGCTTCATAAGCGTACGGCGAAAATGACTCATCCTTGGCCCTCAGAGGGAAGCTTTGACCCAATAATACTAGAGCATGCCACCACCTTTCTAGACACCAAATACTCTGGCACTAAGTTACAGAAGAGAAAGGCTACTTTAGATCTCTGGCGCATTTTTAAAGACAAGGCTCAAACACACTCTGACTCCACACCCCCAGCTATACCTAATGCTCCGCCCCCACCGCCTTACCACTTCAGCGGTATGTATACCGAGCTCACTAACAAGGAACAACCTGAGCTGCCAGTTACCACTAATGATTCTCCGGCTGCTGGCTTCCAATCACTACCAAATGAGGCATCTTCCTCACTGCACCTCGGCCCAGAATTACACATCACACAGATTGAGGAATTTCAGGCTTCCCACACATCACCTAGCCACCCGTACCACCCCGTGGACAGACCACCGGCTCCATCCACGCCCCCCAGTGATGTATACCCCGACCTGACAGACCTGCGCAGCATACACCTGCCTCTCCCCAACGGTACAGTAAGGGAGACAGCGGTATCAGGTATCCCAGGCTTCATAGATGCACAACTATCACTAAAATTTACACCAACAGTCAATACTGCACACCCACGCCCAGGTGAAGACGATGAGGAAGGCTCTGACTCTGTCTCTCAAGCATCATCTCGTCACTTGCGCTCACCTGTCATTGTCGTCCGTGACATTGGCCCTAAACAAGACACTGTCACTAACCCCTTCCGTGACACTGACACTCAACAAGCACCTGTCCTTAACCCCTTCCTTGACACCGGCACACACCTGTTCCCAAGGTCGCACCTCCCATCACAAACTAGCATGCCTTACATGGCTACTGCACCCTCTGGTGAGATACCGGGATCTGGCCTCATGACAGACAACAGACAGCTCATTGAGTTCCCCGCCCCACCATTGCTGTGCATGACGGAGGGACAGTGTGTTCCTCTCACTGGTCTTCCCTCCGCATATGGCAATTATAGACAGAATGCAGACTTGAGCAAAAGCACCAGCATGGAGAGTATCTCACCACAGTGCCTTGAGGACGAGCAGACATCCATGCATCAATCACCTTGCCACGCAGCACAGGTAAATTCGATTAGACGCTTGTCATTTAAATTAGAGAACATGAACAAAAGCGTTACGGACATGCTCTCGAAGATCAACACTCCAACACCACCCTCACCCACGCTGCACAACCTCGTGCAACACCACCGAAAGACAATTATCAGTAGGAATGGGGACGGGAATAAACAATATCTCCTTGATGAGCACCCCTACCGCTCGTGACGCTGCCGCCTCTGGAATGACACAAACATTCACCAACACACACCAAGACCACCAATTCCCAACAGCATTAGGACGGGATAAGACACCCCCACGGGTGCTAGAAGGCCACAATCCAATGTTTGGTGACATCCCAATATATTGTGGACTCCCGCAGGAACAAGACAGAGTGGTAAGAAGTAAGGTCAGGACCACCGAAGCACAAAGACTTAAAGTCTTGGGGACACATGGACGCCCAGACGACATACTATATGACGTCTCGGGCTCTGCCTCCTTGCGCACCATTAGGATGAAAAATAGACACAACATAAGTCTCAGCAGACCATGTCCACCACAAACAAGCAATGATCTCACTCCCAATGAGATAGTGACATTAGGGGAAGGTTCAGATTATGCAGTTAACCCCTTTTCAGACGACTTGGCAGGCTGGTCAGAGCCCTTAGCACCGCAAATGCTCCCTTGGCCAAGAGAAGGCTCCTTTGAGCCTCAGTACATGGCAACAGCAGTTGAATGTATCCTCAAAGGACTAGGAGATGAGGATTGGGACTATGACTACATGAGGGAGAGCCTCAAAGTCTGGCAAAAATATGCTCGCCAGCATGACTATACAGGACCCACAGCGCAACGCCCTGGGGTCATGCGCCAAATGCCACTGCTCTACAAAAATGTCACTGATCCCCCCATCTATATCCCATGGTCTACACTAGACAAAGAAAATGTCAAAAGGCACTCCCACCCCTCACTGAGGGTGCGGGAAAATGGATTGCAGCTTTTGAAAATTGCACCACAGGTAACAACATAGCTATAGGAGATGTAAAAAGTCTGCTGATCTCCCTCATGGGAGAAGACGCAGAAGATCTCTTCACACGTGTCCATGCCAATCTTACAAAAACAAATACCAAACATGATGGTGTTTCCTTTAATGAGATTAGAACACTAGCATGGACTGAGTTGCGCAGAAAATTCCCTGATGTTCCTGATATTGGGGCTCTATTGTCACAGACCATGCAACCAAATGAAGACCCTGCCAACTATCTTTCCAGAATGAAAGAAAAATGGCACCAGGAGTTAGGGCAACGCTGGGACGCAGCTGGAGGATATGGGAGATTATTTTATCACACAATAAAGAAAGGTTTACCCACTGAAGTGCAGGAAAAATTAGATGGCATTGTAGCAATGGAATGCAAGCCATGGGCTGAAATACAAGACCATATTATACATTATTGCAAAAAGAGACAGGAACAAGAGAAGGTTAGACAGCTGGCAATAGAGAATGCCGCTGCCAAGTTGGTACAGCAGAAACTTAATAAGAAAAAAGACAATGTTGACACAGTCATGCTTGCAGCACCGGTCACTCAAATGACAGCAGTAACATCCTTCCCCCAGGCTGCCATGAATGCTCTTGCAGGCAACGCCCAACCTGCCCCACAGCAGGTTCAAGCACCACCTGCAGTACAGTACATACAAGCTCAACCCCAACCTGCCATACAGTATGTCCAGCCGCAACAACAGCCAATGGTACAATACATGCCAGCACAACCTGCTTACAGCACCAACACACAGCCCTATTACAATAACAGACCAAATATGAACTGGAACACGGGTGGACAAGGAAGAGGGCGAGGGATGGGACAACAAAGGTTTCCACAACAGCCAGGACAGGGAACACCACCGATCATTTGCTACTATTGCCAGAAACCAGGCCACATACAGAGAGATTGCAACAGCAAAAAGCGTGATATGGGTCAGCAATATATGCGTCCTGGCTACCAAGCACAAGCACCATTCCAACAACAGCAGCGCACGCAACAACACCTTCAACAGCCCCAAATACTATACTCTTATGCACAACCAGCACAGCAGCAACAAGTGCAGCTCCAAGCGCCCATAATGGCCCAAGTTCAGCCAGCAGTCCAACAAATACAGGTTCCAATGCAACAGCTACAGCCACAGCAAGCTACCTGCTTATCAGGTGGTCCCCCAAACACAAAACAGTGTACCTCTAGGAGGAACAATTGTTGCCTCCAGCAACCCCTTTACCCAGGGCACCATCCAGCAATATCAGCCTGGAGGATACACCAGCTAGGACAGCCCACAGACAACTCTTGTGTGCCCAATTTTGTCATGCACAAGCAATACTGAAGAGGACCCCATTGCAAGTGTTGTGATAAATAACAAAACATATAGTTTTCTTGTTGACACAGGTGCCACATATTCCTGCATCACAGGTGGCCCTCTGCCCATTTCTAACAAAACAGCGGACACACAGGGATTTTCTGGGGCAATAGCAAGGGTCCCTTTCACCAAGCCAGTATCAATGGAGATAGGAGGCCATGTAGTGGAGCAGCCTCTGCTCTATTCACCCAGGTCCCCAGTCAATCTTTTAGGACGTGACCTCATGGCCAAACTAAACATGACCATCCACTTTGATGACAATGGAACAATGATTTGCTCTATACCAGGTACCCCACTAACTAGGATAATGGCAGTCACTGCACAGTCTTCCTTAGATAGCCAGGTCAGAGCACGCCCAGTGGATGAGCACGCCTTCTCTGCAGCTGTCCACACTATTGTCGCCACCACTCCCGAATTACAAGGCCGCACTGTTCAGTTACCAAAAGAGTTCCTTTTCAGACCCCAAGTACCAGACTCACAGATATTAGACAAACACTTGACATTTGACATCTGCGCCCTTGAGGTAACACCAACATACGGCGCATTCCTGGCATGCGATGACAACGCTCATACTTGGGCTTGTGTCATTTTTATTGAGCCTAAAGGGTTGGTACGAGACATTTCAGATGCCCAGTTGTTTGGATCCCCTGAGGAACACTCTAAAACAGAGATTATCTATGATAATAATGTGCCCGTCTCAGTAACGGTGGAGATTAGGACACCAACAGTCACCCCTAGCTATGACTCTGCCCGAGACGCAGATCTGGCTCAAGTACCTGCACATCTCTGGACAACAGGCCCAAATGATGTAGGCCTTATTAGCTCTGCCAGGCCATTTAAGATAACTCTCAAACAAGGTGCTATCCTGCCCAGAATAAAACAGTATCCCTTGTCCAAAGCAGCAGAGGAGGGCATAGCCCCTACCATACAGGCATTGCTAGAACAAGGAGTAATATATCCTTGTATCTCTCCGTGTAACACAGCCCTTTTTCCTGTGCGCAAGGGGAAAACAAATCAATGGCGTCTCGTACATGATCTGCGCGCAATTAACAACATAGTGGTACCAGAGTTCCCCATTGTCCCAGACCCCTCTGTCATCCTCACGAATGTCCCCCCGATGCACAGTACTTTTCTGTCATCGATCTGAAAAATGCTTTTTCAGCATTCCTTTGCACCAAGACAGCCAATACCTATTGGCTTTCTCATTCAAAAATGTGCAATTCACGTACACAAGGCTCGCTCAAGGGTACTGTGAGTCCCCCAGCGTCTTCAACAGAGTTGTCAAAGAGGACTTGTCTAATATTCAATGTGATAGCACCCTACTGCAATATGTCGATGACATACTGCTTTGCAGCCCCACAGAACAACAATGCAGGAAAGACACCATCTTCCTACTTACCACGCTAGCACAAAGAGGATATAAAGTTGACAAACAGAAGTTACAGTACTGTCAGAAAGAGGTACACTATCTAGGACAGCTACTGTCTGCATCAGGCAGACGAGTGACTCCAGGTCGAGTTGAGGCAATAAAAGGCACTCCTGAACCTCAAACAGTTAAAGACATGCAAAAATTCCTCGGCCTGGTTAATTATGTCCGTCAATGGGTCTTTGATTTCGCAACAATAACTGCCCCATTGCTGAAAGCTGTGAAAATGGGCAAAGACAGACACAATAAAATTGAGTGGACACCTGAAATGAGAACAGCCTACACCCAGCTCAAAAATGAGATAACAAATGCACCAGTGTTAGGATCACCTGATTACACAAAAGAATTCTACCTATTCACTCACTGTGATGGTCTAGTAATGACTGCAGTACTCACTCAGAAATACCCCATGGGCCATAAGCCCATTGCCTACTTCAGCGGCATGCTGGACGCTGTCATGAAAGGTCATTACCCCTGCGAGCAGGCCCTTGCTGCCGCAGCTTTTGCTGTTGAGAAAACCACTCCCATTGTAATGGGTTCCCCACTGACTATGTACACAGAACATGCTGTCTTTGCAATAATACAAAAAGCCAAGACAACTTTAACAACACAGAGAGTCTCAGGTTACGAAGTTATACTGTCACTACCTTCTCTGAAAATTGTCAAATGCCACACAGTAAACCCTGCCACATTTTTTGCCCATCCAATAGCTACCTCAGATGATGACACCCATGACTGTGCCACATATTCACCAGATGAGTCTGGAGCAGCAAAAGAGGATCCCTTGCCAAACAGTACTGTATATTTTGTTGATGGCTCCTCTACCATTGATCAAGAAACAGGAGTCAGGTACACAGGAGCAGCAGTAGTTAAAGCACAGCAGAATGATTCCTCTGATTCCCTAGACATTGTGCAGCAACTCACATTACCTTCACATTATTCTGCCCAGGCAGCTGAACTAGTAGCCCTCATAGCTGCCTTAAACATTGGAGCAGATGACCGCATCACAATTTATTCAGATTCTGCATATGTCACCACAACAACACACTCCAGCATCCTCCGCTGGAGAAGGCGCGGCTTCCTCAAATCAGATGGTACACCTGTCATTCACAAAACGTTACTAGAGGAACTTATTGAGGCCCTTACACTACCAGCTGAAGTAGCCGTAGTCAAATGCGCAGCGCACACTAATGGCCAAGATTTTGTCTCCAGAGGTAACGCCCTGGCAGATTGGGCAGCTAAGGCTGCAGCCAGAGGCCCCACAGCAACAGGCCCCCCACTCCAAACAACAACAGAAGTTCCACTTGCCCCCATTTTACTTTCCCAAACACTGCCTCCCACCAAGCATGACAATAGCAATGAAGGAATTCCAAAAACACCATCCCAATTCACAACACCATTTGACATTGACACAACTCAGCAATATGAGCACACTGCACAGTTACACCTTAGAGAAATGCAAGAAAGTGCACCAGATCAAGAGAAAGAGTTATGGAAGAAGAGGGGAGTACAACAGGACTCCGCCGACTTCGTGTACAGACAGACAGTAACAGGGAAACCTGTGATGCCACAGGCCTTGTTACAAGTGGCATTAGACCAACTCCACCTTCCCACACATGTCACCCGAGATAACATGTCCACCACCTTGCAAACAGACTGGTTCATCCCCAATGCCTACGAACAGATACAATTGTATGTTAATAAATGTCTCATTTGCCAACAATATTCCCCAAACCCGACTCTCAAAACAGTTGCTTCCACCATTCCTAGACCATCTGGCCCCTTCAAAGAGCTACACATTGACTATGTCGACATGATCGACCGATGCCAAAATTACCGCTATCTCATTGTAGTAGTGTGTCCATTTTCACGCTGGATCGAAGCCGGACCTTGCGTCCACTGTGATGCCAAGGCAGCTGCCACATTCCTACTCCGTGATGTCATTACTCGCTGGGGCATTCCAGACTCCATCCGGTCCGATAACGGAAGTCATTTTTCAAACGCCATCTTTTCCTCCCTGACCACAATGCTAGGCATTAAACACAAACTGACATCAGCTTACCACCCACAAAGCAACGGCATTTGTGAGCGCCTCAACGGCTTGCTCAAAAATAAAATAAGCAAAATAAGCGCAACAATAGGAAAGAAATGGCTTTATTGCCTACCCATAGCACTTTTTGCACTAAGAAACTCCCCAAGTTCGGATCACCACCTCACGCCCCATCAGCTTGTCACTGGACGATCCATAAATGTAACAGTTCCATCCACACGCCCTAAAACAGATAGTGAGTCATCACCAGAGATAGTTAAGGCAGAACTTTACAATTATCTGTGCCAACTAACAAGCGCAGCGCAGTTCCTTTCTACCCAGGTATCCAAGAGGAGAGACAAGGGCCCCACCGATCCTGAGCTCCCACCAATCCGTCCCGGGACACTGGTCTTCGTCCGGAAAAACGTCAGGCGTTGGAAGGATCCTAAGTTCGAAGGTCCCTTCCAGGTGATAGACTCATCACCAACTGCAGTGCGAATAACTGAGAGAAAAGCATGGATCCATCGCAGCCACGTCCGTCTAGACCCCGCACCACCACCTCAGCCAATGGACTAAAGGAGGAACGGAACATACCATCTGTGCCACTCCATGAAGACAGCGGCCTTCCATCCTCCTGTGATGAAGACAATGAGCATCGCGTACTTACAGTCAAGAAAGCTAATGGAGATGCAAAGTTATGTATTTCACTTGCCTTACTATTTTGTGTTTTTTCCACTGTCACTTTGGCAGTCCTCAATTGGTATATGTATTATCTTGCAACTACTGATCAGTGTTATCTTTCAGATACTATCACACCACTGGGCACTCAGTTGTGCCACCAGGTAGAGACAAGATCGCAAGTCCACCACTCCCACCTTGCATCGCTGATACAGCACACACTAGCACACACCCCACGCCCACAGTTACCGATCTGATCCCAAGCAGTGCTATTACCCCAGGGGCTGGCGTTCCAGATCTCACATTAGGTCCCCAGTTGCCCTGCAGTTCCCTTCCTCGCACTAACCGTAGATTTAAAAGAGGATTTAAACGAGGTAGAGCAAGGGCCAGGTTCTGGACCCGTAGAACAAAACCTAAGGTTACACAAAAGGTTACACAAGAATGGGCCACCGCTCTTCAAGACACAATGGTTCACATTGCACACATTCATTCCAGGCCCGACTTCCATTCCACCCGTCCTGACGAATTCGATCCGGATCATGGAGCCCATGATGCCCTGTTAGATAACATGTGGTACCGGCACATGTCCAAAATAGGAAAAAATGTAACAAAAGAAGCATGTTTCGTATGCTCACACATCCCTCATGCAGTAGGCGCAGACAAAATGATTTTCCCAAAAGAAGTACCACCCCCAAAAGCCGAGTGTCTCCTCCATCTATTCCTTTGCCGTATATACGGCCAAATTCAGCTTCTGTCTGCAACTATCGAATCCCTTTTTGTAAACATCACGGAATGGGATCATAATCCTGTCACGTTCAGAATTGTGACTGACAAAGAACAATTTGACAAAGGCATGGAGGAGCTGTATAGGATGAAAGTACCTGAAAAGTACACACAAAGTTGGGAGCATAGTTTTGCCTATTTACGTTACTTCACCTTTACAACACCCCCAACCACATGTAATCCACCAAGACTTCAAAGCACCTGTGCATACAGACCTGTGCTAGAGTTATGGGCCAACATCTATGTCAACAACAAGTGGCAAGGTCCACACAACTTGACGTGTAAAGCTGCTTCCTTAGGAGCCCCCTTTATAACGACAGATTGGGAGGGGGACACCGATTGGGATATCGACGATAGGTGTGGAGAGGTCTGGACACAAGAGAGTAGAAGGTACACCTTTAGTAGAGACACCTCCTACCAATGGAAGAGAGCATATAAACTAAAAAATCCTCTTCTTTGCTTCCTAGGTAACGGTACCCGCCCTGTGGGCAGCAACACTGACTGTAACACAACAGTTTTTAATTTGGACCTCCAAGACGGCACCGCCGGCCTCATGGACATCTTTTGGGCCTGCGGAGAACGCATTTACGCCCAGTTGCCTCCTCAATGGAAGGGCCTATGCACCATGGTCACCATGCATGAACTGCATCTCGTTGTCCCGGCATCCAACATTTCTCAAGTGCTCGAACACCCCATGACAGGTGATGTCACCCTGCTTCACCGGCACCGAAGGAGTGCTCAATATTTTGCTAACGACGCCTTTAAGGAAGTTCCTGACGAGTTTCGCCTGTTCAGTGGCGCCCAGGAATTCTTTGGGGGTCTGTGGCCCATCTGGCAAACATCTGCTAATGCCCGGTGGCTGCAGGTCACACGTTATGAACTAATGACTCTGATCAACAACACCCGAGATGGGTTCAACGCAATACAGGAAGAATTACGACCAATAAGACTTATGGTTCTAGAGCATAGATATGTTCTAGATCAGCTCACAGCTATGCAGGGAGGGGTATGCAGTTCCATCGGATCGAGCTGCTGTACTTTCATACCATCTAATGATGCCGCTAACGGGTCTCTTGCTAAGGCCATTGAGGACTTGAGCAATTTGGGAAAGAAGATGCGTGATGAGGGCGGTGCCGATGCAGACCCTATTACGGGCTGGTTCAACTTGGACTGGATGCCTTCATGGCTATCTGCTATCTTGAAAATTATGTTACCTATTTGTTATGTCATCATGTTAATGTGTTGCGGTGCACAGGTGATAATGAGGTGTGTCAGCAGATGTAGCATCAAAGCAGTTGGGATAAATTATGTTAAAACAGCAATTTACAGCAATCCAGACTATCTGGACATGCACCGTGTTCCTGGGGATGGGGATGGGCAGGTCCACATACAACTCATAGAACTAGCTGCCCCTGAGGCTTCTCCTGACGCACCCTCAGCTCCCCCAGTTCCACCGCATAGGTACACTCTGAGGGAGGAGCATGACGCTCACCAGTATGACCAGTTACTGAGCCATGATGAAGGAGAATATGTTACCCTACCATCAGAATTGCAACACCCGGCTGCGTGTCCCTACGCTAATGATTCACCCAGCATGCACCCGACCCCTGAGGGTCCTTCGCAGTATTCTATCCGAGATGTGTTCAACAATGAACAAGAGCAGGGATATGAAGGAGGGTCCAGAAGGTCCCGTATTACCATTTAACAAGAAACTCATTTCTGATTTTGCACTACCCACTAAACATGATACTCTAGATAGGCCCCACAAGACAGGCTCAGATAGAAGGTCTTAAGTTGTCCACTTTCCTTCATCCTGGGTTTGCATCTCACATAGGCCCAAGCCCAGCTCCCTAGATAACCATATCTTACATAGGACCAAGCATACCTTCCTAGATACAAATGTGTAGGCCCAAAAAGCCAGTGACTCCTGCTCTCATTTTATAATAATAATAATACAGATCGAAGGCCTCACTGATCTGCTAGCAGAGATCTGTTCCATCCACCGAGAGACAATATCAGCCCCCTCTTGTAACTTTCCACAGTTACGAGAATAAGGGTGGCCCCCACCCACGTGACAATCTGTTGGAACATCTGGCTGTGTCACATGCAAGATTTGCAATATTCTTAGCTATGAAACTTTCCGCGCTTGCTTAATTGAAACTCAAGGCAGCAACGTGACCAAGAATTAAATATATTAAATATTAATTCTGAGCATTTTTTACGGTAAAAGTTATCCTTTGTTTACTTTTTGCGGTCAAGAGCACTGACCATCTGCTAAACGCCCTGTTCCATCATGATACCACTTCTCGGTTTTATATCAAACTTCCCAGTTACTGTAAGCGGGCGGTTAGGGGGCCTGCGTCAGATCTCGTGTCAAGCGTGGGTGTAAGTTCTGCATTAAGTTCTGCATTTAACAATATAAAAGTGCCTCACCCAGGGTGCGGCTCTGAATTCTCTGCGCATCAATCAGGTTGCATAAAAGGTTCCCGATCGATCGTCCGTGTGACTGGGCCTAGAACTCCAACTTCCAAGGTGGTAATACTCTTTTCTAATAATTTAGCCTTTTGGCTTTGACAAGCTGTCCAATGGCATAGCCTATTGGCTTTGTCAGCCTATCTGATTATCTTTGCCTATTGGCTTTGACAGCCTCTCTGATGGCATAGCCTTTTGGCTTTGTCAGCTCAATTAAATATTAGCCTATTGGCTTTGTCAGCCTCTCTAATAATTTAGCCTTTTGGCTTTGACAGTCTATCTAATTCAGCTCATTCTAACCCAAGCCATTGCATTTATTTTAGGTTAAATTGCGTAGTCTTGAATGGTGTTGCTTTCTTAATAAGAGATTAGCTGTTCAGGCACTAGCCTGAACATCTTCTTTAAAGTCAGGGTTGCTCTTTAGACAGTTGCTCATAGTACAATATTTTAGTCATACATTCGCTTCTTTTGAACAATTGATTTGTGACATTGTTAATGCATTTATTTTTCATCCTGATCATGTGTTGATGGGCACCTTTTAAATTGAATTACTTTTATGCTTTTGAACTGTTTAAAATAAAAAGTCACTGTATCTTACATCGTGGTTTCTTCTTTCCAAGTGAACAAACAGCAGAGGGGTCAGGAGTCGGTAAGCAGAAGGGTGTGGCCACCAAATAATCCCCTCAATCACTGGACTGAATGGCCACGAACGATGGTTGGGGGGGGATGGGGAACATGCTCGATTCTATCTATTCCTAAACTAAACGGGGAAAATTCTATGACTATGTCAAAATGTCTAACATGTCACAGTGTCGATTTGTTCTGTTTGTTGATTACAAAACCCAATAACATTGGTTGTCACTATAGTGCCTGCAAGGAGCAAGCACAGGTCGTGACACTTCTCCTAGCCCTTCACAGTCCAAACTGACCGTAGCGGGATGGTACAAATGAATAGTGAACGTGTGGTGTTGCCAAGTGTCCGTGTGAGCACTATTCGCAACACTTGATAAAATACTAGAATAATCAGTGAACAAAACATGACAACGCAAAAAAGAGGGTATTGAACTTCAGGCTGCTGAGCAGCAAGAAAAAGTACGTCAGCAGGAGTAAAGCATTTTTTATGTTAACTGCTTACAACCATGCATGATGCACTGAAGTGATCACTGCTAACAAAATTGCATGGGGAGGCCACTAATATAATTGTGTCTGATATAGTCACTATTACAACACTAACAATATCACTAGCTCTGGATAATTTTCACTGAACATAAGTGGCTCTTGCTACAGAAAAGGTTGGAGACCCGTGGTTTAGTATATAAATACTCTGCAAAAAAATGTGGGGTGTTAATGTGTTCCGGGTATTTTCATTGTCTAAATATCACATTATTAATTTTCACTTGCAGAGGGAGAAATAAATTGAAAGGTATGTCACACTGTGAGAAAAGACAGTTTTCAAGATGAGGAATTTACTGGAAGCCCAATTTCACTCCGGCATGGTCGAGGACCATGCTGATCTCTGCTCTCTTGATGTACTTGTCCAAACTAGTGGCATTGGGCTTTGCATCAGAATAAGCAGATGAAGAATCATCCTCCATATGAGTACTTGAAGCTCTGTGATGCTTCTGCTTTTTTAATAGTTCAGCTGAAAGGGCATTAGGGATAGACTCCTGAATCAGTTTCTGAATGTCCTTTGCTGAAATGAATAGGATCATGGACTGAATTAGATTGTCTGGAAGCACCCCTACTGCCTCTTCCTCTATCATAATTTAAAGACTGGGCTGGAGACCGGTGTCTTCTTTTAGAAGCTCTTTTTCCCTCAATTACTTTCCTGCAGAATGAATAAGTCTGGAGGGGAAGGTCACATAAGCCGCTAACATGAAAGTTCTTTAAAGTTACCTCTTACTTTGTTTTAACAAACTTATTTAAAACAGAAAGCAGCACTTCAAATACCTGTAGCATTCTCGTTTCATGGCTCATGCTCTATATTATTCAGAGGACGCCGTTAGAAAAATGCCCAAGTGAGCAACTCCCTTATTGTGTCGAGCCCCAGTATACACCAGGCAGGAATCTTTTGTTTCTGACTCTGCCTCAAAGAACAGACTGCTGGCCCCACAACCTTTTAAAGCCCCTAAATCTCAAGGAGGGCCGGACTGGGAGCTCAAAGCATCCCTGGCAAATTTTATTAGACCAGCCTCCATATGGTGCTTAGCGAGCAAGCTGACCCTCGCAAGGGAGGATTGGTGGTGGTGGGATTTTTTTTCCCACCAAGAAAAGTGACAATTGAACATGAGGGCCCACCAAGAAAATTTGGAAATAAAGTGGCAATTGAACATGAGTGTCCAGGAACAGTCCGCCATTACTATGAGAAAAGACGCCACCTCCGCTGTACAGACAGTGCCACCTGCGTGAGAAAAGACACTACTATTAGTATACAAACACACCACCACCAGTGCTAGAAACCACACCACTATTAATGCACAAAGACACCCACCACAATGTGAGAAAGGGGGTTTAAAGCAGGGTCGGATTGGGATCACAATTCGGCCCGGCCACTCTAAAAAAAAAAAAAAAAGTGGGCCACATTCCCGGATCACGCCCGTTCATGAAACAGAATTTGGATAGTCTCATTGGGCTCATTTTTAGATAGAGGTTTGAAAAATTATGTATTTTTTAAAGCTCATAGAGCCAGAAACATTGTTGAAAACTAGGAGCACTACATTTTGGCTGGGTGAGCGAGGTGAAATAAAGTGGCCCAAAGGCCACAACTCCTGATATGGCTATGTTTGCCACCTGGCTGTTTTTTTTATTGGCATTACCAGTATTTTAATGTCCTTGCCAGTACTAAAATGAAGAAAATCACCTAAAGCTGATATTTTCTTCTCTGATCGAAACAGTAAACGTAAGATGAAAGCAGTTTAAAATGTGGTCTAAATCTGCTTTAAGTATCCATGACTGATAGTTAAACCTAAACAACGGAAGAAAAGCCATGTTAAGAAGGAATACAGACTTTTTTATTATTGTATAAAGAAGCCTCTCTCATTATTAAGTTCCAGACTTTGCAGAGTCTTAAAACGTGAGCAAACAGGTGGTTATGTTATCTTATTGTAGTTTTATATAGCGTAAACTCCGCCAAAGGGCAGCGATTATATGATCTCCAGTTACATTACAGAAGATCAAGTTCATTTTTTATTTTAGGCCTTGGGCAATTAAGTCATTTACCCAGAATCACCGGATGTTTAGGTGAGGCTTGTACTCGAACCTATTTCCATAGTTCCACATTCGGCAGCTCTGACCCAAACATTACATTCTCTCAATTTTCCTCTCTGGGAAAGGTGCTTCACAGCTAGGTTTATGCAGACATACCAACCCTCCCCCGCCCCCAGGCCTGAAAGACACTAGAGTTGAGGTGCCAACAACAGGCCCTCAGCAAGCCATTCACTAACTCTCCCCAGCCGACTGTAGCCTCAGGGCGATGGCCTGGCAGGGGAGGGGTGAAGAAAAGCACAGATCTGCTGCTGCTGCTCCAGGGCAGCTGAGGTGATGATGGCCCATGGCAGGGGAGTGGGACATTGCTTCTGGACATTTGCGCTGGCCCCCGGGAGGCCAAGATAAAGTCTGCAGCAGACAGAACAATACTGGCATAGCGACACTGCTGCAAGCTACCCCCTCAGAGCCTCCCTGCCCATGACGCTGGCCCCCATTACAGTGGCCTGGTGGGGAAGACAATAAAGCTCTGTGGGCCAGCTGACAAAAACTGGCCCAAAGGTGACCCTTAGGCACCAGCCCATTGGCCAATGCCCAACTGCCCACCTTCCCAATCCGACGCTGGTTTAAAGGCACATGTGAGACGGAAACGGTTCCAGAGAACTAGAGACCTCTCAGCTCATTACGAGACACTGAGGTTCCTGTTGAACAGGCAATAATTTTCAGAGACGTGGATAATAAATGATCGAAGCATTAGAAAGGAAGGTTAAATGTTGAAGCACATCTGAAAACCTTTATTTTTCACTTTTGTGTGTTCTTCATATTGCATGACATTTGTGAAAGTGTAACTTGTACAGTAGCCACATACAGCAGGGCATGCGAATTCCGAGGGAAAGATTCTTCTGTCACAGACTGCTGAGCTAACATTACGTATTGTGAATTGACAAATCACTGCAGACTGGCCTACAGTGAGTGCGTAAGTATTTTAGAGAGAAATCTAAGAGCAAGCGAGGCGAACGTCTTTCCAGTAGCAGGTAGTTGATGCGCTCTGTGGCCAAGAATACAATTCGTGCAATAAATACACTCCACGTTGTACTTGAAGCGTAAAAGGCCATTTATTAGGACAAGGTTGTCAAACACAATACTTTAACCAAAAACATCATTAAACTTATAACAATCCCAACCTCAAACCTTTCATCCACCATCCATTTCCCCCACACTCCTGTTACTCTCTTCCCGTTTCACTCTGCGACCTCCTCCATCTTTCCATTCACTTCCTCATTTATCTTTCAACATCCTCTCCAGTATCTCCAGCCGTCGCACTCTTGCATCCCGCACCCCCATCATGCACCTGTATCCCCCTCCCTGGAGGGGTGGGTATGCCCGTCATTGACTCACCACCCCTCCAAAGTACTGCCATCCCAAACCACTAACAACCTGCCTAAACTGGCACGTTATAACCGTGAAAAAACCCATCCCTTGACCCCAGAAATTGTAGGGTGGGCGGGCGGTCCAAAATTTACTTAGGACCCTTCCCCAATGGTGCTGGGTGCAGGAAGAGGAAGAAACCTCCTCCCCTGCACCTTATAAGCCCCTCGCCCTAACCCCACCCCTTGCCCAACCCCCTGACCCCAAGACACCTTGTCCTTCCGCCTATACTGCGCGAAAACCCTGGGGGAAGACTGGTCTGTCGACCTTACTTCCCCCGGGGGCCGGCATAAATATTGCGCTTGGAAATAGTGAAAAGCAACTAGCCCGTTTTTAGATACTGGCTACTGGTGGCAAGTGTCAAACGCACCTAGGCTGGCACGAGCCGCTTGGCATCGGCAACACTTACCAAAGGTAGCTAGCTGCCGGCTACTCGGTTTGGATGCTGTAGTACCTGCTGGTGACTAGTCTCGGGCTGGGCTTTGCTGGACATGGCTGTCTGCAGTACACATCAGTGACGTCACAACAAGGTCACTTCGAGGAGGACTTATGGAGGCTGCATGAGGTTGTGACAAGCAAAGCGTGAGGGAGGGGCTTAAGCTGAGAGGGCAGGGAATGTGGAAGCAGGTGGCCAATGTATTTTTTCCAGGGCCGTTCTTGTTAGTAGCGCTTTCGTGCACTACTATTGATTGACGGCCCTGTGAGCCAGCACACCAACGTTATCAAAAAAAGACTAGGAAGTAGTGTCAAATTTAATAACGTTTTCAAAACAGCAGTAGAGTGCCGGGTAAAGCGCTGTCCCCGGGAGGCTGGAAACTACAGTAACTGGAGAGGACTAATGAATGGATTTGTTGGCTTGATATGCTGATATTGCAGTACTGCTGCAAAACCGGGCTCAGGAACAAAGTTGGCCTTCACCCTTCCAGCCCCGCGGGGAAACGCCCAGTGCCCGGTACTGCCAGTTTAGCCCTGATCTCAAGTCCATCAACCGTGCCTCGGAGTGTGGCAGAGGCCACAGGAGCTAAAGAAACACGGTGCAGCAGATGCCTCGTACTCGGCTGAGCTCGTCCTGGTTTGAATACATACTCTTGATCACAGAAATAGCCAGTCTGTGGAAATAAAATGAAACAGGATGTGCTTAGGATAGGCATATCCCTTATAATTCAGTGATATCAGGGTGGGATTGGTTGAGATAATTGTTGTCTTTTAAATTTCAGCTTGTCAAAGGCTAGTCACTTGGAGGCACACACGACTCATGACGTAATGAGCAGAACAAGGGAATGGATGAAGAAGTAATGACACAATAAACTGCTTCACCTTGGAACGGCTGTGTTCGACTGAAGCAATATACTTTCCTAATTAATGTGCATAAGCTTACCCAAATGTCTGTTCACAAACAATATGTTATACTGTAACATGTAAGGTAATGTTTGTATTTTAGTGAGAATTTTGTGTCCCTGTGGTTTCATCTCCCATGAAGTTGCTTATTATAAGATAAGTCCTTTCAAAGTAGTGATCAGATTCTTTACTGTGATATACATGCCAACATTTGGAAGCAAGAAAGAGAGAGATTTTGAAAAGTAAATCAGGGAAATGTATTTTCCTCATTGACTTGCATTAGAGTGGAGGCAATTTTTTTAAGCAGAAATCTAAACTCGACCATTTTTGGCTCTAAAAATCTGGAATCTCCTGCTTGAATCCGGTGTGTTAGGGAACCCCCTGCTTCAGTCAGGTTTTGTTGGCATGCATGCTGACGTTATCTGGATGAGCAGCTATGTGAGGTCACTACCTGTGACATCATGAATCTTGCCAACTACTGCTTTGGTGACCAAGGATGGGGACTCTGCATGTTTTTACTTTGTTTGCTTCATTTCGTTCTTCACTCAACAATGACTCCTGATTCACCCATAAATAACTCTTATGGGTACTTGTGCTATAGCTAGGGCTTGTTAATTGAAAAATATAATAAAAATCTATTAAACCGGACAAAACAAGTCTGCCTTTGATATACGAGTCAACTTTCTGAGATTTTGCTTTGAATCAGAGCAGCAAAGCAAGAATTTGTACACCCACTTTTGACTTTGTCTGTGCACTGCAGTGAAGCTGTCCTGAGGCGCGACTCAAGGAATACCATAGCTTTTCCAGACTATAAAGAAGTGGGTGTCACATACATATTTAATACCATAAAAATATTTGTTTCAATGAAAACTTGTTTCCAGAGCTAAAGTATTAAAAAATGCATCATACTATACTTCGTTTTCCCCCCTTATTAGAATTTAGAATAGTTCTATAAGGTAAAAGCTCAGTCAGTATTAGTGAGGGAAAAGAAAGGGATTCAGCTGGATCCTAGATCAGGTAGCCATTATAGAGCTGGGTCTGGGATCCGGCTAGCGCCAGTCAAATATGCAAAATTCTTCCCAGTGAAATTTGCTGACACTGGAACACATTCAGTAGTGCCCACATGTTGTCTGCTTTCCACTGGGAGAAACAACCTGCAGGTGGCGAGGGGTTTTTCTTATTTTTACTTCCAGTTGTGCCCAAACTAAAGGCTGCATTTAAAGGGCCGGGTCTAAACTGGGGTGGCATGGTGAGCAGGATGATTGTTTCTGGTCCAGGGAGGACCTGGTCTGGCTGGACTGTTCCCATGAGGAGCAGGGTCAAGTTTGATTGGCATATGGCTGGGTCTAAACTGGGGTGGCATGGTGAGCAAAAGAACTGTGGATTTAACCCAGATCTCTTGACTGGGGGTGAATGTTTGATTTGTTCCGCATTCCATCCATCATTTAGTGTGTCTTTTGCTTTCTCACTCTAACTGCGCTGAGTATGCCCAGACGTGGGTCCCGGGCTAACTGTGCCACTGGATTCAAGCTAGCCTGACTGATGAGGGGTGATACCCTGAAACCAGTCCCAGGATGCTTGTTTCTGGTCCAGGGAGGACCTGGCTTGGCAGTTCGGGCTGGACTGTTCCCATGAGGAGCAGGGTCAAGACTGGTTTGCATATGGCTGGGTCTAAACTGGGGTGGCATGGTGAGCAAAAAAACAATGGATTTAACTCCTATCTCTTGACCGGGGGTGAATGTTTGATTTGTTCAGAATTTCGTCCATCATTTGTGTATCTTTTTCATTTAAAGGACCATTAGCCTTTTTAGTTCATGTATTGTCCTGGCTGGGAGTGTCTGTAGCCTAACACCTAGATGCCGGTGCAATGGATGGAAGCACATAATTTATCATTTCACAAGCACTTTAGGGAAACTACGATTTGGAGGCATGTTTTGACTTTGCTCAACTTTTGTCTGTAAGAGATATGCCCTTGATTTAAGTCTGGGGTATATATCGGTATGAGTAACAACATAGCTGCCAAGTTTTAAGTCCGCTCATGAGTGACATTTTCAAGTTTGGAACGTGCTAATGTGTGACATTTCCATCTCGTATGTGTGACAATTAATGGAACATGAATCATGATGCACCGCTATCCATATTGCCCTAGTTTTAGGGTCTGTGAAGTCCAAGCAGAGCAACTGGCCCCCACAAAAGAAGAAATTGTCACAGCATTAAAATAGCCCAACTGCCTGAGCTGTAACGGTGCATTATTTTTCCATCTTAGGCTGTGAGATTCCTGTAATAGCCATTTCTCCAGTCCCCTTCCAGCATCCAAGACCACTGCCATCACTCCTTCCCTCCAGGATCCTGCAGTGATTGTTCCCCTTTCAAACTCCTGTGGCAATTCTCTCTCTCCAAACACCACAAGCTTTCCCTTCTTTTGCAGCACGCTCTCATTTTACTCGCCTCCCTAATTTAAGGTTCTTGAATGCTCTACATAACTGCTACCACAGCATTACCTCATTTTCTTCTGGGTCCTGCATTGCTTACCCTCATCAGGCTATAGCATCTCTTCCTTTGCTTCGGCTCATTTAACCCTCACTTTATTAAGGATTATACAGTGCTTTCCCTGATCAGACTCCTCTAACACTCTATACTTCCAGGCTCCTGGAGCCTTCTATCCATTCAGCCCCCTCCATCCAGGTTCTAGCAGCACCCTCTCTCTCTCTCTCTCTCTCTCCAGTGAAACACTTCTCCGTACATGCTCTAGAACCATTCCTTCTAGCACATCCCCCTCCGCCCTGTGTGCCAGTACCATTTCCTTTGTTGTCCAATTTCTTCTTCCTATGCTCCTAAGCCTTTCTCTGATAGCAGACTTTTGGTATGGCTGAATATCAAGTGTGGCACTTTTTGACAGTTCTCGCTATTAACCTGCAGCTTTTTGCATTCTGGGACTTAGCATTTATTTTTTACCATGCCTATAGGTGTTGAAAATCGTGACATGCAAAGTGCTGTCAGTTAAATAGCTAGGGACTGACAGATTGTGTAACTTAGCAACTGTGCTTCTAATACAGATCATCCAATCATTCCTTTAATGATAGTGTCAAGAGCACCAGCTCCTGAAACTTTAGCAGCACACGGAATCATGCGACAGACAGATTAATTAATTACTGGCCGTGGCGGGACAATGCAGGTTTAAGGAACGAGTATGGTATAGTTATTTATAGTCTCTTTTATGTTGTTTTAGGTGTAATTGACCCTCTGCACTCTTCTTCTTCAAGAATAGTGTAAAACTCTGCCTTGTTTATCTTTCAGGGGCCTCTTCCCCACACATTAACCTTAGAAAAAAAGAGAATGTATATCTGACCTTTATCTGCGTGTTTCCTCTGGAATTGATGGCTCAGGTTGCGGTATATTTTTTCTAGTTGTGTCCCTATGGCTTTGATCAGTGAGGATTCCGCTGGTCAATCAGGTTGGAGGTGAAGGGAGAAGAGGGGGAATAGGTTCCTTCAAAGACTCAATTTCCTGCGCCTAAAGGTGAGAGCCCCAAAAGCGGGTGCGTTAAGCCCCCAAAACTTGACCAATATGTAGACTAACTTGCCTTGGCCCTGTTGTCAGAGACTCCATGAGTACAAGGTCTGTTCCCTGCTTACAGAGGTTGTTTCCGACCTGTGCACGAGAGCACAAAGCTTCCTGAAGTCAGAAACTTAGTTTAATTCAGCTTCTGGGAGGTTTGCTTTCTCTGCAACACTCAGAGCAGGGCCAGAGTGACTCTCACTATACTGGGAAGTTGGTCCTTCATATGGCTCACAGCCCTGCCAGGTACCACGCATCAGGCGTGAGACTAACGCATTTCAGTGTAGTGATCCACATCACCGCACTGAAATGGAAAATCACGCATAAATGGCATAGAGCCTCCTCGGCTGTCAGGCCGTAGCGCTGCTAATCATGCACCAAAAATCAATGCAGACTGAACGTAAAGCTGAATTTAGCAGTGCGCTATGCGCGCTGCTTCTGACAGGCTTCGGGACTGGCTGAGCTGCAGAGCTACAATGTAACAATAGTATTACCCACCCGGCGCCGCATTCCTGATAGATGACATCAGTGAGAGCGCCGTCGCGAGCGGGTGGTTGTGGGAGGGAGGCTGCACTTGTAATCTCAGAGCTGCTCGTGGTAAATATTATTGAAATAAAATAAATTAAAATGCAGATCCCCCCGACCGGCCGGAGCCGACCCAACCCCACCGACCGCGGCGGCTGCTGGAACTCTCATCTATTGCTGAGAGTCACTGAATTATTATGCTCGAGCGGATGACGTTTGCGGCGGAAGTCGTTGCAGCCACGAGGCAGCCCATACTGAATTGCCGCTCCTCTCCCCTCACAAAGTGAGTAAGTGCCTGCTGTTCAAGTAATTCTAGAATACGTGTGTAATTCCTTGAAATAGGGAAGCGCCGCCCTTCAGATGAACACCAAGGAGCAGGGATGGCAGAGAGGGGCACTTGACCCGCTGTATGCATATGGGCTCATGCGGCACCGGTTCACCGCAGCAACAAATGTAGTGCACTGCAGCGCACAGGGTCGTGTCATTTAAACAACCCTAGCCCCCAGTCCAAATTACGTATTTGGAGCAACGTTTGATAAAGATGGCAACAGGTTTGAGCACTGACGTTTTGACACATGACATGACCAGTGTGCTCAGCTGTTCCGTGCTCACCCGATTGCTTCATTTGACTTGACAGAGTTTCAACCAAGGCCTTGCAGACTCATCCCCGCAAGCCACCCGGGCCTTCCCTTGGATCGGTGGTAATGTACCCACCTCCTTCTGCACATTTACTTGCCTTGGTGACGGGCACTGACCTCATGTCAACCAATATCCCACACCCGCCGATGTGTCTGCCACATTCCAATGGCACCTGACAGTTTGCTTGCCTCCAGCATGTTTCAAGAACCAATAAAAATGTCAAGAAAACTCTGGTGACTAATGGACCCGCTGTGGATCGATCAAGTTTTGTCTAGTGGAAATTTTACACAGAAGGTTAATGTGCCTGCTGCAAAGCACGAGCATCATGCAGCTCACAGAAGTGCATATAATGTAAATAGGTTATTTGGTTACTGCTTTTGTCGGAGAGATCCTTTTAATAGTTGCAATTTACAAATGAAAATCCTTATATAGTACAGTAACTATTAACAGTCATAAAAGACCTGCATGCAAACTGCAAGGTATAAGTTAACTAGTTAATTTCTCCCCCAAACTTTTTTTTATCCTAATGTTGCAAAACGGGTTCAGCTGGGTAGAAATCAATTCTTATTAGTAATGATAACCCCCAACCGTGGTGGTACATTTTAAATTCTGAGTTTGTGCTTCTTCAGATCAAGCACTCTTAAACTATACCCAGTATGATTGACCTATGACTCCTTTCATACACCTCTTATGCAACATTTCCTATACACTGCTTCACACACGTATGATTTATTGTCTCCATGTTTGATGTACAGTGCTCCGACACCCTACAATGGTATGAATAGCTCTAAAAAACAAAACAAAAGCATGTGAGAGAAAGTGGTTATGGAGACTCGAGGGTCACTGTTAAAGGGTTGTAAGTTGCAATCGTCTTCATTGCTGGATATTGCTCACGAGAACGTGTCGCTCATAGTTGTTGAAATGTCACTCATAATTACACTGAAATTATGAAAATGTCACACATAGCAATCTGACACCTTGGCAGCTATGGGCTCAGTCTGTAAGCTCAAGTGGCAGAAGTGATGACAGAGCAGCCAGCACAGCGTCCACGCTATAACAACTCTGAGCCACTTGTGACCCCCTCCTCATCTATCATGCAGGCAGCAGTTTAATGCAGACTGTTGAGCATTGAGCGCTCACTGGCAACATACTTTATTATAGATTGCTAGCATTGGCATATTGTGAGCAATGTTTTGGCGGTGTTCATAAAGCTCTAGAATGCGTGACAATAAGTATTAGTGCGAAAATGAGGGGTTATGACTAATAGCTCACTTTGCGATGTTAGAAGGACTTCAACTTACAAACTACAAGTAACAGAAGGATCTCTGAGACAAAAGCAGTAACCCACTGAACTATATGTATGAAACATAAATCTGGGATCTGCCTGTTAAACAATGTGCTTTGCAGTTGCCACATCAATCCTCCATGTCACTTTGAGTAAAAACTGTGACTAGACAAATACAGGTCTTTGGTGGAAGTGCATTAACCACCAGAGTTATCTAACCGTTATTATCCCTACACAAAGACCTATGCAGCAGGTGCGATATTTCAAAGGGCAGTCTCTTTGTGACTGATTAATATAGAACAGATTTATTATCACGTTTGTTCTTGTTGCTAATTTCTTTGTGTCGTATTTTTCAAGAAATAATGTGTAGGTCGACAGCCAAACTCGTTTTTCATGACCGAAGTCCCTCGTGACTACACCCCCTTTCCACTGCCACACCTTGGCCCCCTGTTAATTGGTTCCTGCAGTACATTTTTCTAATTTCCAGCACATGGTCGTATAGTTCACTTGAACTCTACATAACGAGCCAGAGTTCTCTAGTTCATACTCCTTCACTTTTCTAAGATGTCCGATCTATTTACGGTAGGCCCGGAAGCACAGCTAGAGTAAACCGGAAACGGGGTAGCTCTCCTTAGTAACAGAAGAAAGCGTGCTTAGCAACGGAGTGTAAGCTGCGCTTGAGTGTCTCGAGATGCCGTTGGCCGTGAAAGATCACTCGTGGGAGCAGACTGATTCCGTGGTTTATATATCTGTGCCCCTAAAAGGCGTCAGAGCAGGCAAAGCCGACGTCGTATGCACCGAAGACTACCTGAAGGTGAGAGACTGCACTGCTGTCCAACGAAAGCAGCCACGCACAGTCGCAGAAAGAAGGGAAGAGAGGCATACACCACCCGAGAAATAAGCGGGCACAGGCAAGTCAAAGACAGGCACCAAGAGCAGAGGGTTAGAGAGACATAGGACAGATGTTAGTCTAACAGCGTCCTGGCAGTTACATTTGGTTCCCCTAATGAACGCAAGATCCGTCTTTCTAAAGCGCGGCCTGTCTCTAAGCCCTCCTCGTGAAGTTCGGCACGCTCAAATTCAGCCGACGGTATAACAGAACGTTGTGACGAGTTGTATACGTTTTTAGGTCGATCCTGAGCAGCTCTGCGAGCCATGCTGTATTGGAGTATGGACTTGTAGCTCCGCCCACTCTCCTCCCATATTTGTCATTGGCTTGTAACATTGTCCTTCGTAAATTGTGGCTTCTGAGTCCTTCTGGTACACTTAGAGTTGTAGAGCCTGGGTCTTGCAGGTCACTTGTTAAGAACATCCCCATATTATAGCCACTTCAGTAACTTTTCCGGAGCAGGCAAAGTCAGTTTACAGTTGTAGCACCTATCTCTAATGCAATATGGTTTGAATATGTATACAGCACAGCCCCCGTGGTGTGCGTGTACCTATTTGTTATGCAGAACTTGGGTGGTGTTTGCATGCTTACAACCAGAACAGTGAGGTAGTGGTTAATGTACTGACGATCTTGAGGGGCAATCGGGTTTGTGCACATCAAGCATCCCAACAGAACCAAGAACAATGGCAATAGAACCGCTGCAAAGCAAACAGTTACAGTAATAACTACTGCTGATGGATGTTCTTGTGATGCATTTCAGCCTTATTGTGAGCTGCGTGGATCCTTCCCAGAAAAGCTTGCTTTACAAAAACAACAGTTTAAAAAGAATCACCACGGATTGCAAATCTCCATTTAAGGAAAAAGTTGTATTTGCAAGTCAGATGATCAGTTTCAGTGTATATTCAGTTTTTTTTGGTATTTTTTTTAAGAGCACTTTCACGGAAATATCTTGGCACTAAGTTTGAGAAAAGCTATTCGCTCAAATTGGCCCTACTCAATATATGGGGCGAAGAACTGGCCTTGAAATACCCAAAAATCTGGATTGTACTAGGCTTGATAGTGGCGAAACAAAACATTGCTCATAAATGGGGAGTGCGGGTATTGCCAATACTTGAAGAATGGCATAAAGATATGGACTGGTGCATGCTGGCTGAAAAAATGGTATACGAAAGCAGAGGCTGCCCTAAGAAATGGGGAAAAATATGGAGTTCCTGGGAGGCACACAGGGGCTATTGAAGACCTATGAATGTCCATGTAAAGCCTCACATTGGGACCAGCAAAGCTAAATACAATAATCTGAGGGTACTCTACGAGAGGGAGGTGAATACTGTTCTCCGATCTCGAGGGTGCATGCACCACTGGATCCGTGGCCAGTCTGGTGATTGTGCAATTTCGTTGTGTGTGTTTTATAAATTGGCAATAGAAAAAAGTTTTTAAAAAAGTTTGAGAAAAGCTAAAACCGGAAGGGATGGGTAAGCAATATTAACCTGAGAGGTTAAAAAGATAGGTCTTTTGAAACATCCAAAGATCTGGCAGCGGTGGGCCGCGTATCGTGGCATTCCGCTGATACCCCTGACCTCCGCGGCATCAGATCCAGGAGATGAACCCAGATAGGGATACTGGTTTACTACACTGCTATATGATATACAATCATCTGAAGAAATCTGGGCACGGGAGGGTGGCACCGGGGGCATACGATACCAACACTACACACTTAGTTGTTTTGTTGGCTACTGTTTTGTTCCTGATTTGTACTAATATAGACAATAATGCCATATTAATATGCATCAATTTGTACATGTGTTTTAGGGTCTTTGGGCCATTCATGGCTGAAAGTACCAATACATTTTTTTTGAAAAAAAAGATAAGTCTTTAAAAGTTTCTAAAGAAATAATGGCTGAGGAGGAACGAAGTTCGTTAGGGAGTTCACTGAACTCCTTGGCTGTGCCCACAGGAAAGGGTTTATCTCCATAAGTTTTGGTGTGAGCTTTGTGGATGTCCAACAGAAAACGCCACCTAGAAAGAGGAACAGAAGCAATACATGAGTGTTTAATTTAGAGGACAGAAACTGAGGGGTGCAGCCTTGGATTACGCGAAGTGTGACAATCAGAGCCTTAATTAAGATACCCTTTCTAATAATTAACCAGGATATTTGTTTGAGGACAGGCGATATATGTTAACTTCAGAAAGTGTTGGTGATCAAATAAGATACTGTGTTTTGCATGAAGTGCAGGCATCGAAAAAGTTTGTTTGAGCCCCAGATAGCAGGCATTGGCATAGTCCAAACAAGATTGAACTCATGCCAGGACAATTGAGATATGGAACTAAGAAAACTCCTACTCAAACATTATTGCTTCTTTCTTTGTTAAACTTCACACAATCTATGACACATTGTTTTATAACTTATATTTATTCTACTTAACATACCTTCATAACATTATATTAACACATACAATTCATCAAATATAAGGCAAATCTCTAATCATCAAAATTGATTTACAAATTTTATTTTTCAAATATATTGTGCCCCTATGTCTCTGATACCACTGATTTACACATTCATATTCACTCTTATCTCTAAATAAAAACATTGGTTCCCTACCACCGTCAACAGTCCCCAGATTACAGTGTGCATGGTGTTTGTTGGATTTGTTGCACAATCCTGGTCCCAGTCTGAGGAACCTAAAATATGCAGTTGATACATGTTTCAGTGGCTACTGATCTCATTATGCCACCTTTTCAGGACCAACATTCAATTTACACTCAGCAGACTACAGGGATTCCTTTGTCTACAAAGTATTGAACTCATAGGTTTAGAACCTATGTCGGATCTTGAATTCATAATAAATATTATTTAGTAAACAGGCAACACTATCAGCTACGAGTGATTCTTAAGGTACAAACAACAAAGTGACATGAAAGTGCAGTGTCTTTAATAGGACCGAGTCTTGAATGTATCTTGATAGTGCTTAGAAATATTTTTGGAATGACCACTTTGTCTTATTTGAACCTGAATTGAAAAAACTAAGTATGATAGATCGGTGAAGTAAGTGAACTAAAATATCCTACACCTAGACAATGCATGGGTATGTGGTATGTAATGGTAAAATGCATTTATATAGTGGTTACTACCCCTGACCTGGTGTTGAAGCGCTTTCCGCTGAGCAGCACTCTGCGTTGGAACCCAAGGTTAGTGGTAGACTGTTGAGATTGGTTTTTTGTGTTTAACATAGGCATTCCATGCATTCTCTCCAGTTTCTTTGTGGTGGATTAAATGAATAAGAGTTAGTTGTCGTCATTAGTGGGCGGGGGGTACGTGATCTCCTGCAGATGGTTGTGGGATTAATAGGTGAGCTGAATGAGAATATGTATTGTTATCATTTCCTTGTCTCTAATTAGCTTTTCTTTTCTCCCTATTGCTCCCATGTTTCTATTTAGACGTGGGTGTTTGATATGGTGGATCTATCATCTCACTCTATTGTTTTTGCCTTGAGAATCACTTGTAGTGGAGGGTGTGGCCTGTTTAGTAAATAATATTGATTATTTAATAACACATCAGGAAGTCATGCTCTGCGAGCCATGCTGTATTGGAGTATGGACTTGAAGCAGCGCCCACTCTTCGCCCATATTTGTCATTGGCTTGTATCATTGTCCTTCGTAAATGGTGGCTTCTGATTCGTAAATAGGCTTGTTAGTCCCTCTTTAGTACCGCCTTGTCTTCGAATGTAACCTTCCATGAGGACTGGCCCTTTTACTTTGGTTGTTACACGGTACGTCTTATTTAGTTTGTAAGCACTATTTTCTTTATTGCTTTTCTCCTACTGCAGGCACCACATGCTTTCCTGCAACATTCAGCGCGTATGCTCGCTTTCACAGGACGCTTTTACAAAAAAAAGCATTTGTTTGTCAACTTGACAAAAAAATGCTTTTTTCGGTAAAAGCACCCCATACTGTGCTCTCACTTTAATAGCGGCCGCAGACCTTTCTTTAGACACAGCTCGTCTAAAGAAAGAGGCATGTCCTCTATTAACGTGAAAGCGCAGCATGGGGCGCTTGTAAACAACAACCACTTGCAATGCAATAGGTCTCCCATTTTTGAAACTTTGACCTATTGGTATTGTAAATGACAATACCTTTTATTTTTTTTAAACAAATTTTATTGATTTTCGTAATTGAGAATCCAGCATATCTGCGAGCCAAATGTTACAGAATACATATAAGTGTTACATCCTGTGTTCAAAGAGCTGTCATTTCAACCAGCATATAACCGGTACATAGATGTAAACCCACTAGGAACTGCAGTGACTGTGGTATAAATCGCAGTAGCAGCATCTATGTCACTGGCATTTGCAGTCATTCTGAATCAATTTAACATATTCCCCCACCTCCCCGTAACTTGAAACATAAACATTCCCACCGCACCCTCCCTCTGACTCACTCCTATCTTCCCATGGGCCAACAAATAGTTAGTTTAGTCCCAGTTCGCATATGTCTTCCATGTGAATGTTATAGAGCAGTACATGTATCTGGTTTGTTAGTGCCTGATGGGATCTGTTTTGTTGTCTACTTTATGTAGATATAGGTTAATCTGTAAACCCTTGCTTCTTACTGCAGTGTATCTTCAGAAGCTATAAAGAGTTCAAGCTTTGCATCCCATTCTAGTGCAATTGGGATCTTTCGTAGGCCCCTTGCTTCCTCCCGCCTTATTGTCATACTTTCAGCCCTTCCCCATCTGACTACTTCCCCATGCCACGTAAGTATTGCAGGGGGAAATGCGGATTTCCACCGCATAGTGATTGAGCGTTTTGCAAGTATCAGGGCTAAGTTAGCAAATCGGGATTGCACTGTTTGTTTCTTCCGTTTACGGCGCAGCCCTAGTAGGCAGTATTCTGCCGTGTCTCCCCCTGCTGTGTTTGTGGCAGTTCTTAGGACCTTCATCACATTTGCCCAGAAGGGCGGCCAATCGAGGACTTGCTCATAACATATGAAGCAGATCCGCGGACTGTGTAAAGCATCGGGGACATTGATCTGCTGCACCCGGATACATCTTCTTTAAACGGCGTGGTGTGAGATAGGCCCTGTGTAATACCATGTGTTGGATAAGTTTAAATTTAGTGTTGCCAGATACTTTTCTGGGATATTCCAATATAATGTCTTATTCTTTGTCAGTTATTTCTCTACCAACATCAGTACTCCATTTAACTCTGAGCGCTTCCAGTGAGATGGATGCGTTGAATTGGATTCCCTTATAGAGCCATCGGGTTAAATGCCTACCATTACCCATAAGATGTAGTGTGTGTACTAAATTGTGTGTGGAGGGCTCTCTACTATCTGGCGCCCAATGCCGTCTTATATATCTACTGATACTTGCATGTAATATGTAAAGGGAGTTCGGTACTCCTTGTACTCTAGCAAAGTTCTCATGGTCTACCAACACCTTGTCAGCGAACAGCATTCCTAAGGTGTTCACTCCTTCTTGTGTCCATCTGGAGATGCTTTTAGCTGTGATTATTCTTGTTGGTGTGGGGATCCCTAGCAATGGTACGTTAGGGGCGTAGGGGAGTAATCCATTAGTATATTGTAGTGCTTTTTTCCAATATGCGAGGGCTATTTTTAGCAGATGGGGAGCCACTGTTGGAGTCCTACTTCCCGGCAGTAAAAGGGTATGGAGGATCTCCTGTTCTAGTGTCTGTTGCGTCATCCCTATCTCATGGAGGCTATGACCTGCCACCCAATATGATATCCATTGGAGTTGGCTCGCATAGCAGTATGCCTTAAAGTCCGGAACTCCCAGGCCTCCCCGGTCCGTACTCAGCTGAATTTTCGAGGGTCCCACTCTCCTGCGGCCGCCACCCCATATTAATTCTAATAGCAATGTATTCAAGGTCTTAAAGATGTTTGTTGGTAGTACTATAGGTAGATTTGTAAAAAAATATAGCAGTCTTGGGAGCATAACCATTTTTGAAATGGCAACTCTCCCCGCCACCGAAAGAGGGAGTGAGGTCCAAAATGTGATCTGATTTTTAAGTGCCTTGGTTGCACGTAACAGATTACCATCTAGTAGTTCTTGCGTTCCCCTGTATATTTGTATACCGAGGTATTTGAAAGTAGTGGGCACGACTGGGAATGTCCAGGGGCCAAAGTGGATCGCTCCACCTGTGCCGTTGAAATAGTAGGCGTACGATTTGGACTCATTTATGGCAAGGCCTGAGAGGTTTTGGAACTGGACAAATGTACTTGGGATGGGTTCGAGATCACCCTGCAGGTTGTGTAAATAGAGAATAATATCATCTGCATATGCTGAGAGAATATGGATGATGTTTCCGGTCTTGATACCCTTCTCTGCAGCCACCGTACGAAGCTTAATAGCCAAGGATTCAAGTGCTAAAACGAACAAAAGTGGGGATAGCGGGCATCCCTGCCATGTGCCTCGTGCTACAGGATATACCTGTGAAATATGGGGTCCCCTGCGGGCCCTCGCAGTATGTGCTGTGTATAGTAAGCGAACCCATCTCAAGAACTCCCTCGGGATCCCAAACCTTGAAAGAGCGGTTAGCATATATTTCCAGCTTAGTGTGTCGAAAGCTTGTTTCAAATCAAGGGAAATGCAACCAGCCCCTGCGTTTTCCTCCGTTGTGGAAGTCAGTACATGATATAATCACCTTATATTGAGGGAGGTACTACGGCCATGCACAAAACCGCATTGATCTATGTGTATTAATTTTGGCAAAATATTGAAGTAGTCTGCGGGATAGAATTTTACTTAATATTTTATATTCTGTGTTAAGTAAAGAGAGAGGTCGATATCCAGACATGTCTGCTGGGTTCCTACCTGGTTTTGGGAGTGATGTGGCCAGTGCCTGTCGTGTGGTGGGAGGGAGGGATCCTGTGTCTAGTGCTTTCCGGTATAGGCGCTCCAACTGTGAGACCAGTGCTGACGAGAACGTCTCATAAAACTCCACTGGAAGGCCATCCAACCCCGGGGTTTTATTCCTTGGGAGTTTTTTAATCGCTTCTTTAATTTCAGATTTCGAGATGGGTTCTGCCAACTCTTTTTGGTGCTCCTCTAACAGTTGGGAAAATAAAAGACCGTCTAAGAACGCCTCAACTGCATCTTGTTCGGGCTCATTAGGTGATGCATACAATGTTTCGTAATACTTCATGAATGCAGTATTTATGTCCGATTGCGTGTGTACTGTGTTTCCATCTAACGTATTGATCTCTTGTATAGGGGCAGAGAATGGAGCATCCTTCAATATCCTGGCCAGAAGAGAGCCAGATTTATCTGCCTCAGCATGTTGTTTTTGTGTATATGTACGGTAATCTATAACCCGCAATCACTCCAAGAGTTCCGCATGTGTGATGCGGGCTTCTTGAAGATCCTCTCCCCTTGAGGTATCAGTTATTGCTATCTGCTCTAGCCTGCCCAGCCTGTTTTTTTATTTCTTTTAGCTCTTTATTAATAGTTTGTCGGGCTCCCACTATTGTGCTGATAGCTACCCCTCTAATAACTGTCTTAAATGCTTCCCATTCTACTTGTCGTGATGTTGTCGTATCTGCATCTTCGGAGAAATAATTAGAGATGGTTGTGGCTAGAGTGTCACGAAACACAGGGTCTTCTAGGGTTTGGGGTTGCAGTCTCCAAGTTGGGATTAGAGTAGGAAGTTTCCCTCAAGAGAATGTTACTTCCTGTGTGTTATGGTCCGACAGTGTTTTCCCGAGGTATGTGGTTTGGGCAATTTGTGCCACCAGGGGTGAAGAGCAAAATATTCTGTCTATTCGTGTATGTAGCATATGTGGGGGAGAACAAAATGAGTATTCTCGGCCGTTCGGATTTTTAATGCGCCAGGCATCCGTTAGTGCCCATTCGTGTAGGAAGGCCGCTTGTTTCTTTTTTTTTTTAACAATTCTTTTTATTAAACAGTTGCTGGTGAATGGTACAGTACAAGAGACCAGGTAGTTTACTTTACTCAGTACGTATGTATGGGGGAATAAACAGACAGTACACATGTGAGGAACATCATTAAGGAAGAGGATCATCATAATCAACAGTACAAGGTGGCGTACAAATCTCTCCTCTATACAAATTCCACGGATTCCAGACTCGACTCCACTTCCTTGGGCACCCCTTGCCAAATACACCGTCTTTTCCCTAAACATGCACCAATCAAGGTTTCTTTCCCAGGCCTCCAGCGTAGGTGGGTGTGCCGCCCCCAGAGTTGCGCAATGTTTCTCTTCGCCAGCATGAGCCCCAGAGTGACCCATTGTGTCTGAGAAGTGTCCAAGTCTGTTGGCTCCCAGATATTAAGGAGGCATCGTCTAGCCTCGGGACGAAGGGAGATTCTCATCACCTGGTTGATCGTGTCGTGTACTTGACGCCAATAAGAATTGATATGTGTGCATTCCCAAATGATGTGCATAAACGTTCCGATCTGGCCACAGCGTCGCCTGCATTCCCCTGTCTCCGACCACCCCATGTGTATTAATCTAGGGCCCGTTATGTAGATCCTGTGGAGGATCTTCAGCTGAACCAGTCGCAAACGTGCCGGGATAGCCACCTCTTTGGGGGAGGATACTGCTGTTTGCCATTCTTCGTCGTCCAGTTCTATCCCATCTTGCGCCCACCTATCTCGCAGTGTCCGGAGGGGGTTTGTCATGTGATTAATTAGTTTTTTTATAAATTAAGGATATCGTTTTGTCAGGGAGATGACCATCTAAGATTCTGTCCTCCAGAGGGGAGACCTCCGGGGGATCCGCCCCTTTTGGCCATAAAGACTGAAGTGAGTGTGAGACCTGTAAATATCGAAAAATTCGGTATCCGCCAATTTATATTCGCCCTGAAGCGTGCTGAAGGGTTTGGGCTCCCCTCTTCCCCAGACATCCTTAACAGCTGAGATCCCAATAAGGTCCCACCTATCGAAGCCCCTTGTCTTCCACAGGTCGCCCAACTTCTCCGAGTCCCAAAGAGGGGTAGCCAATGTGAGTTTGTGTCTCCATCCAAGATAATTAGTGGCGTCATGCCAAATTTGCACTGAGTGCTTCGTGGGGCCAGTTAGTTTGAACCGGTTAGGTCGGGAGTATAACGCCCTACCATAAGTGCCCCCGGAAGGAGCCATCTGTCCATGGTGTAGCCCGGGTCATCCACACGGCCATATGTGCCATGATTAATAGCTGCCAGTTGGGAAGCCCAATAGTATTTCTTGACATCAGGGAGACTGATGCCTCCATCATACCAAGACAACGTTAGTTTGCTCAATGCGATCCGGGGCCTGCCGTCCCATAATAGGTCTCTTTGCAGGCCCTCCACCTCCCGAAAGTAACGTGCTGGGACTACATCTAAGGTATTTTGTAGGGCGTCTAAGAATCGCGGCAAGGCCATCATCTTAAACAGAGTGGCTCTACCCAGGAGTGAGATAGGGAGTGTCTTCCAGTTATTAATATCACTCTTAAGTCTGCGAAGAGGGGGAAGAAGGTTTTGGGCATAGCGAACCGAGGGGTCCAGTGAAATGTATATCCCCGGCCGCTTGTTTCTTGGCGCCTGCTCCCTGCAACGGAGGGTGAGAGCGGTCGAGGTCTATATCAAGGACTGCATTGTAATCCCCTCCCAGAAGCCAAGGGTAGTCTACCCAATCAGCTAGGATCGTGTTACGGGTACTTAGGAACTTATCCTGCTCTGTATTCAGGGCATATATGCTGCCAATCACTATATGAGTACAGTCCAATGTACCGTGGATCAGCACATATCTACAGTTTACATCCACTCTGTGATCTAATGCAACAAATGGAGTTCAGTTTCTGACCCATATAGCCGCCCCCCTCGCAAATGCAGAGTATGTTGTGAGGTATATTTGACCCCTCCATTTTTTCTGTGGCTTAAAGGCCTCTGAGTTAGTGAGGTGCGTCTCCTGCATTAGAACAATATGTGCCTTCCTCCTATTCAGTTGGGCATATATTCTATGACACTTGTGTACAGATCCCATTCCTCTAACATTCCAGGTTGTTATTGAATATTTCCCTAATGGAGCCATACATTCGTATGTGTTGTGTCTTACAACTTGCCATTCCTTGGCACCTTGTATATATGGTGGACTTACCTAGGAGTGAGTCAACTGTTTGATTACCCTGAACATTACCCAATACAAGGTCTCTCCAATAAACTACGGTGGACCAAACTATAAACCAAATGTGATTATGATACAACTTGAACTTTGGTGCAATTGCAATGGGGGGATGAGTACCATCATCTACCGTGGTTCTATAGGCAAAGTTCAAACAGCTGATTTACAGCTGGCCGGGCACCGGCCCTTCATATTACTGTGAATAAACTGCAAGGCCAGAGGGGTAGAGTGGTTCAGTGTCTTTCCAACCTTAAGGCATTGACTAAAGCAAGGCTGAAATCGGGTTGAAGTGCTCAACCTAAGTAATCGTTTTCCAGTTGTGGGGTAATGGAGGGGAAAAGAGCCATACTGTTCTCAGAGTCCGAATGCAGGTTAGTATCTTCGGAGGATTCGTGTGACTCAGCCAGAGAGAGGGTATCTTGGTCGTCAAGTGCGGCTGCTGCCAGTAGTGCTGATTTTTGGCTTTTTATTACCTGTTCTGGAGATGGGCTTGTCTTCTTGTCTGTTCGGGGCTGCCTTCTGCGTCCTGATCTTTCTTTACGTGGCCTTTGCGATTTTTGTGAGCTCTGCTTGGAGGCCCGCAATGACCTCTGCGATGCGCCGGAAGCTAGTGTGACCTCCGTCCATTCTGCAGCCTCCTCTGGGTTTTCAAAGAAATACGTTTTCTGTTCGTATATCACTTTTAGTCAGGCCGGGAATACGAGAGCATATTTGAGATTGTGAGCTCGGAGCGTCTTTTTGACCTCCTGGAAGGAGGCTCTTTGGCGCTGAACCTCCATCGTGAAGTCCGGGTATAGCGAGATTTGTTTATTTTCAAATTGGATTGGGGTTTTCTCCCTGGCAGCTCTGAGTAGAGTGTCCTGGTCTTTGTAATTAAGTATTCATGCTATGATTGGTCTGGGTGGTGCACCAGCCACCGGTGGTCTCGCAGGGACTCTGTGCGCCCTTTCCACGCTAAAGGCTTCAATTAGGCCATCTGGGGCAATCGTGTCTCGGAGCCACTGTTCTATGAATTGCGATGGGTTTGTTCCTTCGCTGCGTTCCGGAAGTCCCAGTATTCTGACATTGTTCCATCGCGAACGACCTTCGGCGTCATCTACTCTGTCTTGTAGGTTGGCCACCTGACGCCGCAGTTGATCCATCTGCTCTGCATGGGCTTTATGTTGTGGTACTAGTTCAGTGATGAGCATTGTTGTTTTTCACCGTCGTGGCAGTTTTGTCATAATCGGCTTTTATGAGAGTGAGGCCTGTTGTTAATGTGCTCATTTGTTGCTCAATCGCTTTCCTTGAGTCCCGGACTTCTTGTAGGATAATGTGTAATTTATCTGGAGGGTCTTCCATGGCTGTTGGAGGAATGCAGTCTGGGTCCGGGACCTGGGCCGCGCCGCCCCGGCCGTCTTGTTCTGCTCCGCCCAATGCGGGTAGGTTCGGTTGTTTCCCCCTGGTGCGGCCCATCCGTGGTTATACCAGGGAGCAGTTAGTGGGGAAGGTGTCGTTCAGGGTATTGACTACTTTTCCCTCCCAGTGGGTCCCCGGCGTCTTAGTCTCTTCTAATCACTGTGGTGTGATTAGCCGGGTAGTCACCAGATGGGATGGCAGGTCCACTCTATAGCTATGGGTCTGGCACACAAGACTACACTACTCTGGAGGGAGGGCGCTACTGCCGGTTTGGTGGTGCATGCCGGGGGGGGGAGAACCTCATCTTGAAGCCCGTTTATTAGTGGCCAACGGCAGTCCTGGTTAAGGGCCCCTGGCGTCGTTCACAGCCCCACAATCACGCTGCACTCACTGCTTCTCAGGAGTATAGTGCTCCAGTCCGTGCGCGGCCCTCTTCTCTTGTTCTGGGCCTCGTGATGGCAGACTACGGGGCTTGATCATTCGGGTCTAGCCCGCCCATCTGATTTCTGTCCCGGGGGGTCCCGGGTGCCCGTGCTTGCTCTACATTTGCCGTGTTCCTCCTCGCCCGTAATGGGTGGGGGCTCCACTGGATGAGGGTAGATGATAGGCCATGGTGGAGTCATGGCACAGTGATCCCACCGCACCCCCTGTTAGATGAGGCCTAGCTCGCCGCAAGCCTCCCGAGTCCTGCAGTGGTGATGCGGCCTTGCTGCGCAGTCCCGAACCAGCCCCAATGAGCTCCAATTCAAGGCAATGGATGGTACTCCAGAATTACCGCCAGATTCCTAGGCTCGTTCTGCAGTCGCCACTCCGCAACGGCCCCCATGAATGCGCTGTGCCTTGGTATCAGTAATTCGCCGATACCGATACACCTCAGCCGCCGTTCGCCCAGGCCCAGGTCCGCTTACCACAGAGGCGTCTTGTTTCAGTGCAGCACTCGCTGCCCAGGCCCAGAGTCTTGATTTCGCGGCCAGGAAGGATTCTGAGCCCCGCATCGATCGCTTCGTCTCAAAGCCCGGCCAGGTCAGCCTTCCGCAGCAACGTCGAGGCCCAGTGGGAATTCAGGCTTCGAGACGGCGTAGTTCCACAGACGTCGGCTCCACTGTATATTGTGGCCTTGTCAAATACCCACTATTCGGGGCTGCCGCCAGTCCCAATCCAGCACCGGGTAAAGCTCCGAAGGGGTCCCAGAGGAAGCGTCTTCTCCCGGCACTGCTCCGGTGGGCCGGTCTTGGGGGGGGGGGGACTCCTTTCCATTGTCTCAGGGAAGAGTCTCGGTCCCGCCGCAAGCGCCCAGTTCTTCGCCACTGCTGGTCCCGCACGTTCTGGCAGCTGCACGGATCCGGTAAGTGGCGATGAGCATGGCTGGTGTCCCGCTTTCAGTACGGTTTGTTTCGTACCGTTGAGGGCCTCCGCTTGGTGTGCTCGTAATAGGTTCCTTCGGCTCGCAGCAGCCTACGCACCCACAGCGAGTGCCGGGCCGACAATGTCGCCTCGTTCACCTCTATTCTGCACCCCGGACCTCGGTTTTTGTCGTTGCTTGTATGGGCATGGGCTTTAAGAGTCTGTCTGTCAGGTTGTGACTCTAGATGGCCCTGCAATTATTCAGATTCTTTCAGGATGGAAGGCCCGGCCTGGAGCTCAGCTAAAGCACATCCGCCATGATTGGCGGTTAGCCACGCCCCCCATGACAATACCTTTTATTATTGCAGGTTTTTTAAACACATAAATAAAAGGCATTGTCATTTACAATGCCAATAGCTCAAAATCTCGCAATTGTGAGACCTATTGCATTGCAAATGCTTGTTTATTTTAGCAATTTTATATATAGTGCGGACATGGCCCGAAGGCATCAGCACGCTTTACAACAGTAGCATGATACAAGAGTACAGCAAGTTATATTCACAATAATTACGTTCAGACATTTGCATCAGTAGCTGCGACCAGGACTAATGCAGCCCTTGGTCAAGGGACATACATGGTTCAAGCATTGATTAGGATGGTGGAGACACACAATAAAGGTAGTTCGTCTCCTGGCTAGAGTACTTGGGTATGGTCGAGGGTGATTAACCCAGGTGTCTGTCAAATAGGAGGAGTTTGAGGTCATTTTTGAAGGTAGCCATGCAGGCTGCTAGGCGAAGGGAGGGAGGTAAGGAGTTCCAGATTCTTGTGGCACTTCCAGAGAATGACTGGCTCATGTACCATTCTCAACTGAAGGTGGGGGTTTCCAGGAGCAGGGATTGGGCATTTCTGGAACTTCTATTTGCTCCAGAGACAGGGCCAGACTGGCAGTAGTGGGCACCGGGCGTTTCCCCGGTGGGGTGGGGGCCGGTTTCGTGGGGGGCGGTTTTGTCACTGAGGGCTGGTTTTGCAGAAGAGCTGCAATATTGGCCCCCTTTAAGAAGAGCGGGAACACTGCTTTTTACTAGCATCACCCCCCCCCCCCCCACAATCCTCCCCCGCTCCCAGGGCCGGCTGAGCAGCAATCTGCCTGGGCTGACCTGTCCAGAGAATTTCAGTTTCTCACTTAGATAGGAGGGTGAAGAGGAGTTCAGCGTTCTGTGGGTAATGCAGGAGGTTTTGAATTAGGCCCAAGTTTCAATGGGAAGCCATTGGAGGGTTAGCAGGGCCGGGGAAATGTGGTTACATTTATTGAAACCTAACTCGAAGCGTGCTGCTGCATGTAGTGTTTCTCTCAGTGGCCCTAGATGAACTTTGGGAATGCCTATGGAGAAGGGTAATTTAGTAATCTAGTCTGGAGAAGATGAGTGACTGCACCACTGTTTTCAGGTCTTGTTCTGGGATCAATTCTCTGACACCCCACAGCTGCCTGAGTTGGCTTTCAGCCTTTAACTCCGGTCAATATGTAATTTGTAATGCGTGATATTTAGTGCAGTGGCAGCCTTGTTTTGAACAGATGCAGCACTGAGGCTGTGATTCCACAGCGCTTAAAGTGTGCGTGTTCAAAATCTTTTCCTAGAGGGCGAGACTGGCTCATGTGCGCCGGTCTAGAGCATAGTTTATTCAATTATTAGAGGTTGGCGAGCCTCTGTAAGCTCGATCCAGGCATGCGCATAACTTTTTATTCAGCTGGAGGTCCTATTAGAACCGCAAGACCATAAGAGCCGCGCTTTCATCTGGCTTCTGCCTGCAAACCCATTAAGAATGTGACGTTATGGCCAGAGCTGCAGACTTTGGAACTGGGGAACCTGGTACTGAGGAACCAGTTTCGAGTCAAGGGTGCTCGAATACCTTCAGGTCGAGTTCCCGTTGTATACAAACTACAGAAAAATACACAAAGAGGTAAAAAAAAAGCATTGCCATGAAAAGGAGAGACAAATAGATACCCATTTAGTGGTTGATTTGTACAAAATGAAACCAGAAAACCTAGATAAATTGCGGCTGCCCCACTTAAATTGTATGATCTTAGGCAAATATTTTATTTCAATAAAACTACTTTTTCTTCATAATCAATCATGCATGAAAGTACTTTCAAGTGAGAGTTCAGAACATCAGCTGTACAAAACCTATTGTGCTTGATTAAATAGACGACAATGTTGCTCTATAATAAACTGGTCTACATACAGGGTTCTCGTGACAACTATCTTGCCTCTTAGTTTACTAATGGTTAGATGTCATTTGAGATGTCATCAGTGATGTCAATGACCATGTCATGAGTAATGTAATATGTGAGGTCATGAGCAGTGCATTGCAGGGGCGTAAGTTCTAGTTAGCTCAGGTAACTTTCACTGGTTTTGAATGAGTGAAATCTGAGCCTATAACTATAACATCCCTGTAACCTTTGTCCTTTGTTTTTTTCAGTCAATTTTGAAGTTTTTTTTAATGTTATTTCCTAACTATAACGTCCCTGTAACCTTTGTTTTTTTCAGTTAATTTCTACGTTTTTTAACATTTTTTTTCCAAACTGTAACCTTTGAGAGTGAGTGTGTGAGTAAGTGCATGATTGACTCAGTGGGTGTTTGTGTGAGTGAGTGTGTCAATTGGTATGTGAGTGCCCAAGTGGCTCTGTGAGTGGCTGCATAAGTGTCTCACTGGGTGTGTGAGTGGGTGCATGAGTGTCTGAGTGGGGCTGTGAGTGGGTGTGTGAGTGTCTGAGTGGGTGCGTAGGTGTCTTAGTGAGTTTGCGAGGGCCTCCATGAATGTGTGTCAGTTCGTGAGTAAGTGCATGAGTGGGTGTGTGAGTCTCTGAGTAGGTCTGAGTGCCTGTGAGAGAGTATGAGTGGGTTTGTAAGTGGGTGCATGAGTGTCTGAGTGGATCTGTGAGTGGGTGTGAAAGCAAATGTTTGAAAAAATTGTTGGCCCTCCCCAAAGGTGCATTGTCCCAGGCGATAAGATTAGAAGGAAATTTGCAGGCCTGGAACTTCTTAGCCTATAAATCAACTTTGCGTTTTTGGGATAAACTCTTGGTCCCAAATACGCAGAAGATTTCATCCTGCTGTGTTACTGAAATAGCAAGAAGTGAATTACAGTGGGCGAAGAAGGTAAAGAAAAGATTGGAAGCCATCGCAGGAACTCTAAAATTAGAATTAAAAATAGCTGAGGCCTCACTCTCTAAAACAGAATTAACAAGCATTGGCATAGCCAATAGGTCTCGCCGTTGGGACCTTATAAGTATTTAATTTTGCAGCACAATATCCTTGGTGCAACATCAACTGTTGCATGGCTAATCACTTATAATGTCCCAAAGGCGAGACCTATTGGCTATGCCAATGCTTGTTGTGGTTACCGTGTGGTTTGTTGTGTGCGGTAGACCCTGATTTGTATGGCAAACTCTGATGTAGCTTTCCGTGCGTAGTTAAGTCTGATGTAGCTTGCTGTGTGTGGTTGCCTCTGATTTGGCTCACTGTGTGGTCAGACTGCAGTATGGGCCGCTACTTCTGATACACTCTGATATTGCTTATTCCATTGGATGGACTGTGAAATGGCTTTCCAACTGTGGTGGATGCTGGAGTGACTCATCTCATGTGTTGAACTCTGTTGTGACTTATGTATGTTAGACCATGGTACATTATATATAACACCAAGAAAGAGTCTAGATATCAGTCCATTTTATATTAATTCTCAATGTGAAATAATCTGAACACGACCATGGAAATTTGAAGCGCTTTGTGAATAGTCAATTAGTTTGAGCCATTTGCCTTGCTTAGGGTAAGAACTTTTCAGCTGCCATTCTACTGAGCCCATTAGATTTTGTAGGTTCTAAGTAAGCCTGTCAAAGAAACACAATTTTTACCGCCAATATTTACAGTGCATTAACATTACCCCTTTTCTAGGTGTTCAAGCAATTTCAGAGAAAGTTCACAATATTAGTTATATGTAGGTCTGGTCTAGTGGCAGCTTTATTTGTTTTACTGGCTTCACGTAATCTAAACAAATAATAATTAAAAAAATGCACACGCTATGGGTCATCCCTCTTCATCCATTGGTCTGTTTACCTGTCATTCAAATTTTGCTTCTGCGTACGAAAACATACAGTACAGCATAGGCTAATGAGCCAGCCTACTCCAACCTTTGATTCTCTTGCGCTGTGAGTGACAGTATTTTTTTTCGTGATCACGTGCTTATCCAATCCACCTGAAAAGAGGTGCACTCCATTGCAAGAGTGGTGGGTCACTATTTTGCTTTGCCAATATTTTTTTCTTTTTAATTCTTTATACTGTCTTAATTTATTAGTCATCTTGTTAAAATATACAGTGGCCAAATGGCTTTTAATGCATAATTATTTTTTGCAAGCATATGCCTGCCACATTTAGGAAGCATGTTTTCTTTTATTTGTTTTTATTGTTGTTGCATTTGCTTGCATTAAAAACATAAAACATAATATAACCATGGAACCAGCTTTGCAAATTGCAAATATTTCATTGAATTTGAGGCCCTTTTCTGGAATTACAATAGTGATAATAATGCTGCCTCATTTATAGTTATGAATGTAGCTTCTCTGGAAATGTTATTTACTCAAGTGTAATGTGATCTATTCACACGGCATGTTAAGATGGTGGTTCTCATATATATGTAAATGCCAGACTTGATTGTTCTTTGTTCTTCCCTTTCCTTTTCTTTTTTTACTTAATTTATCTTCGAATGTATCACTTGTATTTTATATATGATTATATTTATATGCTGTTTATATTTGAAAAGCCCCCCAAAAAATTGGAACAAAAAAAAAGAACTGTAAGAGCAGGACCTTAGCTGTCAGGCTGCAAGTTTAATCGACTCTTTGGTACGTGTCTTCCTTGCTCGACTTGCCAGGCTTTAGCGCCGGCCACAACTCTACAACTCCATGTATCTGTTTCTGTCTCGCCGATAAGAACAGCGCACTCATTCCAAGCATATTTCACTTCCAGGCGGCGCACTAGCAGGCTCGCTGGTTTTATTCCCTGGAATGCGGCAGTCCAGCTCCTTACTGACGGCGTTGTTCACCCCGTGACTTTGGAATGTGATCTTGTTTCTGAAGCAGTTCCTTCCTCCTAGCGTGAAGCAATGATTCTTAAATATCGTATCTCCCTAATTGACAGACCAGCATGTAGGGGCTATAAAGGAGTGAATCAGGACCGTGTGGGCTTCCTCATCGGGATTGTTAGCAAAGTCAGCACAAAAGGCTTTCTTTGCAAATTAGGAATAGGAAACATACGATAACAAGCACACGAGTGGTAGCGCGCGCGCGTCATCAACATCTGTTTTGAATTATCGCGCACGCGTCTGGGCACGATAATTCAAAACAGATGGTGCCTGTGCGGGTAACCGCAAGCAATAGGCCACAAACGCATGAGCGTGTGGTCAGCTTTTTGAAGCCCCCTTACAATAAGTCTCGCAGAGCAGCGCATGCGCGCTGCTAGGCGAGACCTAAAAATAGCCTGTAAAAAAGAATCTAGGGGCCCGATTCACAGAACTAACTTAAGACAAAATCCTAAACTTACTACCATTTTGGTATTCACAGAAGGCACTTACTCATTTTGGTATTCACAGAAGGCACTTACTTACTCATTTTGAGTAACTTACTCATTTTGTGTAACTTACTCATTTTGGTATTCACAGAAGGCACTTACTCATTAATGAGTAAGTGCCTTCTGTGAATACCAAAATGAATAAGTTCCTAAAAATGAGTCAGTTACTCATTTTGGTATTCACAGAAGGCACTTACTCATTGATGAGTAAGTGCCTTCTGTGAATACCAGAATGAGTAAGTTACACAAAATGAGTAAGTTACTCAAAATGAGTAAGTTACTCAAAATGAGTAAGTAAGTGCCTTCTGTGAATACCAAAATGAGTAAGTGCCTTCTGTGAATACCAAAATGGTAGTAAGTTTAGGATTTTGTCTTAAGTTAGTTCTGTGAATCGGGCCCTAGGCTGGCAGACTTGAAGTATGTACGGAATACAGAATCAATACACAAGAAAACAACAAAGCAGAGATGCCAATTCTACACATGCACATCCCCCCTTTCGTCCGTCGGGAAGTAACTCCTCTAGATGTAAGTAGAATGTAGTGCTCTCCAAGCATATAGCCTCCCTCTGCTCATAGGAGGCTGGATCAACACTCAAGATAGAAAAACCGTGACGAGACTGCCCATCTTTGCAGGTTTATCAAGACCTCAATCGTACATAGAAGTTCAGTGAGAGGAGATATCTGTTACTCTCTATATTGCAGGTGTTACACCGTCGACTGAAGGTGGTACACGTTTCATATGGACATAGAACTCCCAATTCCATAATGGTCTATGGTCGTGTTTAGCCTTGAGAAAGTCCTTTCGGACGAAACACTTGTCGGCTGCCTGTTTCGGATGTTATGAAAATCTTAATTTTGGAATAAAGGATACATAAAGAAAAATCAAGATTGCTATATGGACTTCTTATCTACTTGAGTGGCTAATAGCCAGCTACACTATATTGGACTTCCTTTTGTGCCTCAGCATTTGTGTTACTGTATGTAAGGAATATACCCTCCTCAAAACATATGGTAGATTCATGGGGAACTATGAATGTATTTCCGTATTTATCTGCACAACCAGATGCCCGGTTACGATTAGTACTATTAAAATTCCGGGTATCACTAAATGTGCGGTATGTAAGAGCAGGAACATTTGAAGTACTATTAGATCAAGAGAATAACTGCACATGTGGAGTGCCTTTTCAAAACTTCAATGTCCATGTTTTAATTGATTGTTGTCATTTTTATAGGCCCCGTTGTTCGATTTTAAAACCTCTTTTTAAAAAGTATAATATAAATTGTCGAAGTGATGCACTTGCACTTTTGCTAAGAATGGAATTCTTTGATGTGACTTTGTTATATTCCATATTGGTACCCCAAAATAGGCTCAGGTAACATCCGAACCTTTCACCTATATTCTACCCTACATTACACACATAACGGTTTTTGGGTCTGACCTTTTACCTAGATCCGGCACTGCGCACAGGACGTGGGGTTTTCCCTAGTAAATAGCCTCATACATTATGCATGAGGATTCTTGGAAACTCAGCAGGACTACCATCTCCTTCATAATAACTATGTATAAGGTTCATTTCCTACATCATCCTAAGTCCGACAATGGCACAGCAAGGTAGAACCCCTGAGGGTACCACTTTAGGTATATAAATATCACATCTTGCTGAGATAGTCAGAGGAGAACAAGGACTTCCCTGCCGACACACTGACGCGAGACGCTGAGGTTCCTGCATGCAGATACTCCAGCTCGAAGTGGTCTGACATCCCTTGTCGGGTGTCCATCTCGAGACCAAAACGGGGTCCCACAGTCTCTCACTTCAGGTAATGGGGTTGACTTTATCCTAGAGGGATTCTTGGCACTACATCTATATACATGCTAGGTACACTTAGGTACATCTAATTAGGAGCGCATCGTAGGAGTACACATTTTACTGTCATGTATTTTAAATACTTGCCTGTATTCATGGTTTTAGCAAGATGGTATAAATCTACCATCCTTTTACTTTATTAGTGCTTATAATCATTTATATCTGTTACTGTCTAATGTTTGTTTCAGCACACCTATTTTACACTAGAATGACGCTGGTTCAATAAAGGCTTATTGAAAACGTCCCCACCGTTTATTCTGTGTATCTCTCTGAGACAAAGTGAGCACGAGTGACTGAGCGAAAAGTAATGCACTGTTTCCACGGTCCAGAGGGATCAGGGTTGTCATGTTCGATAGTTGCCAAGAACTATTCTCTCCTTGGTAAAAAGTGGCACTGTGAGCTAGCTGGTATACAGGCTAACATACCCGGTAGGGGTGTCTAGAATCAGTCTGACACCAATCCTACAGTCTATGTTGTCTAAACGCGCAGATACTATATAGGTTTATAGGAACTACACGACATGGCGCCGCCAACGTTGGTTTGGAACTTATTTAACGGTCAAATATGAGTAGTTCAGTCATGCTATTCCCAGAGACCCCTACTCACATACGCCCAGAGACGTCTGGAGTGGGGAAGGAAACAGTCCGCAACAGCTGAGTAGGCATATCCTATGTATTGGCTGTGGGTTAATCAAGCTTGCAGGACAAATTGTTCCTATATTGTGCATAAAACCGTATCTCAGTTTCCTTGAAATTCTTCTTTCAAAACAATGGCTGACGGAGACGCCACTGTACTAGCACAACATGCTGCAGTCAGGGAAGAAATAGAGGAAGATGAAATAAACATTTCAGAAAATGTTAGAAATGCCCTTACTCTGAAATTAGCGAATATTGGATTAACAGCTAGGGGTGGGACAGTAACATTCGTGATTGAGGCACACAAATCATATAGAACAGAGGTATTCTATTCATGGGTTAAATTCCCTCAAGCAGATGCACGAACAAAGGCGTTTCATTCTTATATTGAGGATGAAGTACCTGACGAATACAGACAGTATGAGGACATTGAAGTTCCGCTCACCTACCAGGAGCACATAAACTGGTTTAAAGGCGCCTTCCCACACACAAAAGAAAAAGTGAGACTTGGTCCGCTTGGAAGAGATGGAGCGACTTGGCCCGTCCTAGCGGCCTACACACCACATCCAGACATTGACATAATGCCAGCAGCAGACTTGCGTCCACTTTATAGAGAAATAGTAAAACTTTACAGAAACTTGATACAATTCGTGATGCGAACACTCACACTTCAGCCAACAAATGCTATACCAACAGGTCATAATCAGGCATCCACAACTAAAATTACACCACAAACACTACACGCAGTGATGGGTAAAATGCCCACTAAACGTGAACAAATGCCATTCTGGATAGCTCAAAAAATAACACAGCTAGAGGCAGTATTTCCACACACTAGCCCTCAAGAAAAACACAGAATGCTAACAATCTGCTTGCCCATGGAGATAGCTCCCCAGATAGAGGATTGTACCACTTGAGGTACAGTTTTCGCTGCCATATATACCAGGCCTCATTGTATCCCTTCATTAGCAGTAATACCGGATATATTAAATCAAATACAGAACGAGTATGGAGTAAAACCTGCTCAGCACTTAGGGATGAAATTACTAGGTAATTTTGCCCAGTTATCAGCTATATTATTAGCAAACATTAAAGGGGAAGCAGCAGCTGTGGCAATACGCCAACGCCTGAAGGGTTTCACTTCTTTACAACAGGAACGTGAATTACCAAAAATTATTGAAGACACCTATGCAGAATTAGGTAGAGATAGTTTGGGAGCTAGAGCAGTAAAACCTCAACTGATGGGTGGTCCTGAAAAGGATAACACCAAGCAAGCACCCTTTCTTCGAAAAAGAAATGGGATAACAATAAACAACAAAAGAATAGATAGAATAGATCTCTATCCAGGAGTGGGTCTCCCCAACAGGAGCCCTCCGAAAGGAGATACAACCTTAGGAATAGAGATAACATTAAAAAAACCTGACAGGTATCAGGATACTGATGCACGTTCCTCTCGTCATGGTTCACCAAGAAACTCAGAGAGAGAAGGACGGTCAGAACACAGACAAGAAGAGTGTACAAAGTCCAGAGACACGCCACGCACTTCAGATTACACATCCAAAAAAGAAGAAAAACCAAAATCAAAACCTCAATTTAAAAAGAAGAAAGTAGCAGGTCTCAAAGTTAGACATGTCCAGAATTCTGAGGACTCAACTTCTGAACGGGGAATGGGCTCTGAGGATGCTAGACAGTACAGCAAAAGTAACAATAGCTCGCCAGAACCTGATAAAATTTCTTGTGACAGCGGAGCTGAATGAACATATCACAGTGGAAACACCTGATACAAGGGTAAGCGTCCCACATAGGTTACATGAAATAACACTCCAAATGTAGGGGGACAAGCCCAGAAAAATTAAAGGTCTCTTTTGGAAGAATCTGACTATTGGCTATGCGATCCTTTTAGCTGAAAGAGATTGGCCGTCTGAAATTGTTATGAATTGCCCAAAGGGAGAAACGGTCATTTTACCAGCTTTTTTCGACCACGTTCCTATATACTTAAAACACCCATACGCGGGGGAGTGTGCGGTAGCCCTTGCTCCAGCATTATATCGCAACCATGTTGGGTGGGATGAAGAGTCACCTCACCATGTAATCCCAGTGATAACTACTCCAACTCCACAGAGACAATATCCAATAAAACAAGAAGCTAAAAAACAGGTCAGGGAGATTTTAGGTCAACTTGAATACCAGGGTGTGATTGAAACTTGCACCTCCTCAATAAATAATCCTTTGTTTCCCGTAATGAAGCCTGACAATTCATATTGTCTAGTTTTAGACTACAGACATCTGAACACATGCACAAAAACATTTGCAGTACAGAACGCACACAGTACCACATTAATGAATAACAGTGTGCGAAAAAAATACAAAATAACACTAGACATCTCAAATGGATTCTTCTGACAAAATATAGCGCCTGAGAGCAGATATTTGACAGCATTCTCAGCGCTGGGGTCCCAGCGCCAATTTTGTCGACTCCCCCAGGGGTATAAGAACAGCCCGGGGTTGTTTTCCGCTAGGGTAACAGAATTACTTCAAAATTTGGATGAGGAGGCATTTTTCTATGTGGATGATATTTATCTGACGGATGATCAACATAATTTTGGGGTTTGCCTCGGAGGGCTACAAATGTAACTTTAAAAATCGAAAATAGCCCACCTCAATGTCCTATTTTTGGGATATGAGCTTTCAAGTGAAGGGAAATGCCTTGCGGCTAACTTTTTAGAAAAGTGTGCACTGCTCCAACCTCCAAAATCATTGAAAAATTTACAATCCGTACTGGGATTCCTGAATTTTGATAGAACATACATTTTGGATTACGCAGAAAGGGTTAAACCATTCTAAGCCCTCATAAGACCTGATTTCTCAGTTAGGCAATGACACAGGAACACACAGATATCCTTCGTTCCCTACAAGCTGACATGATAGCATCAAAACACCTGCAGCCACGCGTAAATGTCCGCCACCTGGTATTCCGTGATATAACGGGTCAATCTGTGTACACATACCTAACCTACAATGAAGGCGGTACTGTCAGGACTTACTTCCGAAGAGCAGAAGAACCAATATCCACGGGAGCGAAGAGGGGCCTCCACTCTCCCCTAAGGTATAGTCACCTCAAGCTACTGATACGACAATGAAAATGACTAATACCCCCAGGGAGAGAAGAGACAACAGACAGATCACCAGGGAACACCTCCAACTGGGTAAGGTGTTCGGAGAAGGGATATCCTGGAGCTTTATCCCAATGCTGCATGACATAAAAATAAAAAACAGGAAAGAAGAAATGACAAGGGTTAAGAAGTCTATCCCTGACTACCTTGTCTATAACAGTGAGAAGGCAAACTGTAGTGCCAAGGGTCTAGAAGTGTGGGTTGTGTACCATCTCATACTCACAGTAGATGTAGGTGGGTCCAATTCAATAAGAAGTCTCTTCTAAAAAATATACAAAACTGCTCTTTCAATATCAGAGTGTGATTATGCACTTCAACAGATTATTAGAGGCATACTTCTGCTTTCGGGGTTCTTCAATTCGGTGCATGAGATTAGGCGCAAAAATAGCTTGCACTGATTTATGCAGGAAGGTTCCAAGAGAAGAGGCGTGCAATAAAGTTGTGCATTCAAATAAAAAAAGAAATGGCAAATCCTTACATCCAGCGTTAGATAACGCTATGTGTGATAGTCCTTAATTGTCCCAAATGTTATCCAAATGCTCGTAAATGGAAAAATAGGGCAGAGCGGACAGTTTCTATAATTAGACCGCACTGCAGTGAATGAAACGAACGCGGACTTCCATAGCACGCCTTCGCGTCTCAAAAGGGGAAACAGGAGCCTAATCTTCACCTCCTAGAGGTTGCGGTAAACAACAAGGGTAAACACCGCGTCCTCGCGCTGCACAAACAATCCTGGTGCGAGTTCGTATGGGGAACAGAAAGTGGATGCGGAAACTGGCAGGGAGACGTGCCGGTGAGTCCACACGCCGCTGGGGAGAGGCGGCGTATCAGCTGATGTCAGAGTGAAGCCGTTAGCAGCCGCAAGAGAGGCGCGGCAAGTCCGTTGTTTTGAACGGTGATAAGAATCTCCACAATCTCCTCCTGACAGTAATTTACGGTTGATTCAAGGAACGTCAGTTTGCAGCTACAGAGGAAAGTATTTCAAACCACAGCGCCAATCCAACAAGTTTCGGATCATCAGCAGGAAGTCCAACAGGAGAGAATCCGGGTCAAGGGGCGTGGTCCACACGATGAGAGTAAGCCAAGCACCTGGGTGAGTGGGCAGGCCTCCTTTATAGTCAGGCAGTCACATGTTACCAGTGTAGAATGCTATAGTACACAGCCCGACCTTCAGACCAGATGCATTATGGGAGTGGTAGTGCTGTTGTCTGTAACACAGACAATGTACAGGACGCTTGGCGTGTAACAGTTCTCCCCCCAAAGGTCTATTAACAGGTCGAGGTTTTGAAGGGTTTAAAGCATGAAACCTCCGTACCAGTAGAGGTGCATGAACCTGATCAGCGGGTTCCAACGTTCAAGTCTTCGGGAGCGTATCCTACCCAATCTACTGGGTATTGTAATCTTCCTCTATGTCTTCGGGAGTCTACGATACGCCTGACCTCATATTCCAGCTCTCCGTCTACACTAATGGGAGGGGGTGGGGGTTCGGGACATGAAGGAGGTTCAAACTTTTTAAGCAGAGAAGTGTGAAAAACGGGATGTACTTGTAGTTCAGGTGGTAGTTCTAGCTTTAAGGCGACAGGATTAATGATGTGAAGGACCTTATATGGGCCTATATATCTGGGTTGCAACTTCCTGGGTCCTGATAATCTGAGGTTTTTGGTTGCTAACCACACCTGATCTCCCACCTCGTATTCAGGGGCAGGGCATCTGTGTTTATCAGCTTGTGTTTTCATATGTTCTTTTGCTACTTGTAGTTCGTGTCTAGCCTGGTTCCATATGGTTGTGAGGTGAGTGTGATGTTCTGTGACCGCGGGTATCTCAGTAGTAGAAAAAGGAAGGTGAAGGGGTAGGAATTTGGGATGATACCCATTAGAAAAGAAAAATGGAGAGATTTTGGTGGCCAAATGATTTGTGTTATTATAGGCGAATTCCGCCAATGGGGGAGGGCTTGTACCCAATTACTAGTGACTGTACTTAATAGGCATCGCAGATACTGTTCTAGAGTTTGGTTAGTTCTTTCAGTTTGCCCATCAGTTTGAGGGTGATAGGCCGAAGAAAGACAGTGGTCTGTGTAATGCCTCACACATGCCCTGCCAGAATTTCGACACAAATTGAGGCCCCCGATCGGAAATGATCACAGAGGGCAGTCCGTGCAGTCTTACTATCTGCTTGATGAACACATCTATCAGTTCTATGTCCGTGGAAAGCTTTTTGAGAGGGATGAAATGAGCCATCTTGGACAACAAGTCAACTATCACCAAGATGGTCGTAAAACCCTGTGTAGCAGGTAAATCAGTGATAAAATCCATGCTAATGGAGTACCAGGGTATATGGGGAATAGGCAGAGGACGTAACAAGCCAGCAGGAGCACAATGCAGGGGGTTTTGTCTGGCACAAGTAGGACAAGCTTTAATGAATTCACTGATGTCTTGGTTCATCCCCTGCAACCAAAACCATCTCTGACAAGTTTGCATAGTTTTTTCCCCTCCAGGATGTCCTGCCAAAGGAAGAGTATGACACCATTTCATGATTTGGGTACGAAGCTCAGCTGTGGGTATATACAAACGATTGTCATGATAGTACAATTCGTTCAAGATCTTGTTCAGGGGATCCGATAACCACTCGTTGGGAATAATTTCAGAGTAAGCAAGGGTTAGTTTATCAGAAAAGGTCACAGATTCCTCTTTATGAATATCACCCATAGCTAATATTTTTCCATCAGGTATAATGGGAAGTGGAGAGTCCAAAGTGTGTTTCTGCTCCTTTCCCAATCGGGACAAGGCGTCTGCTTTCCCTTGTTTCACTCCAGGGCGGTATGTAATAACGAAATCATACTCGCTAAAAAAGGAGACCCACCTCATCTGTCTAGGAGTAAGGGCTCTAGCCGCCTTAAAAAACTGAAGATTCCGATGATTGGAATATATGGTTATGACATGTGGAGATCCAAGTAAGTAATGTCTCCATTCTTGAAAAGTCAGTTTAATGGCTAGTAGCTCCCTTTCTCCTATTGTGTAGTTTTGTTCGGCAGGTAACAGGGTCTTAGAAAAATAAGCCACAGGATGCAAGCTTCCCGTCTTAAGATCTCTTTGTGACAAAACCCCACCTACTGCGTATTGAGATGCGTCAGCCTCTACATAATAAGGTTGTGTCCCATCAGCATGACGTATGATGGGAGCTGAGATAAACTTGTCCTTTAGAGTGCGAAATGCGTGTTCTGCTACATCATCCCATTGGAATAACACTCCCTTTTTTAGTAGCCTTGTGATAGGAGTGATAATATCAGAGAAATGATCTATGAATCTCCTATAAAAGTTGGCAAATCCTAAGAAGGATTGCACTTCCTTCACTGTCTTAGGACTTGACCAACTGGTTATGGCAGAGACCTTAGAGGGATCCATATGGATTCCTTCGGGGAGATAACAAAGCCCAAGAAGTCTACTTTCTTAAGCATGTCCTGGAGATAGTCTTAGAGGTACTTGGTTTCGGGTTACATGAGAGCGTAAACCCTACTAACCGGCAGATCAGCACCAGGGACTAGATCGATCCTACAGTCATAGGAACGATGAGGGGTAAGGCCACAGCTTTCACTTCATCGAAAACATCTTTATAATCAGTGTACTCAGAGGGTAAGAAAGAACGGGTTTTCTTGGCTATTGCACAACATATAGGGGACTGCCATTGAGTGGCTTCCAGGTAACAATGTAGCATACAGTAATGGGATCTTAATGTAACCCTTCTTGTGACCCAATCTATGTGAGGGTTATGTACTTGTAACCAGGGCACCCCTAAAATGGCTCCAAAATTAGGGGTATCAATCAAGTCAAAAGTTATTGTCTCTGAATGTCCATTGTCACATAACATAGTGATATCAGGAGTTTGATAGGCCAGTAATCCTGACGATAACTCCGTACCGTCAACTGCTCTTACCTTTTCAGGTTGGGGTTTTGGAATAAAGTCTATGCCAAGTGTCCTAGCCAAGGAGATATCCAGAAAATTTCCCGTGGCCCCAGAATCCAACAATATGGACATGGTTTTTCTGTACTGTGATGGCAGGATTAGTACTACTGATATGGTAAAGTGTTTAGGTACAGGAGCCAAGGTGTTGGCTAAAAACTGAGAGATCTGTAAGAGAGAAGGACTAGAAGGATCGATCTTTGTCCCCTAAGTCTCTTAGTTTTCCGACTGAATAGCATACCCAGTCCTCACAGAGGGGGTCTTAAAGACCGTTTTTGGTTTAACTGTACAATCTCTGGCGTAATGCCCGCTTTTGCCACAGTAGAGACAAAGGTTGAGCTTCCTACGCTTGTCTCGTTCTTCACTTGATAACGGACCCCTAATGCTGCCTATCTGCATAGGTTCACTAATGTCTTTCACCTCTTTCTTTTCTCCTCTGTTTAGGACAAAACGAGAATAGTCTCCTTTGGTTTTCTCGCCCTTTCTCTCACTTAACCGGTGGTCTAACTTTACCACCAGGTCGATAAACGAAGGACAATCCTCAGGAGGATCAACTATCTGAGATAGGATGTCTTTTAACTCATCTTTTAATCCCCTGTAGAATAGGGAGGTTCTTTTTTCTTCTGGCCACTGGGTCTCTGTGACTAACCTATTGAAGGTGGTGATGTAGGGTAGTAAATCCTTCGATCTCTGTTTGAGCCCCAATAGCTTGTTGTCACTTGCCTGCATATATGAGTGTCGTGCGAAAAGACTCCTCATTCTGTCTTTGAACTGTGGTAAGTTATACAAAACGGGATCATCGTTTTCTACAAGTGGTACTGCCCAGAGTGCAGCGTTGCCACTCAGATAAGAGATTATAAAGGCGACTTTGGCCGCATCATCAGGAAACGAGGCCGATCTACATAAAAATTGGAGATGACATTGGTTCATAAATACCCCATATTTGCTGCTATCTCCGTTAAACCTCTCTGGCAAGGCTAAAGGCGCTGGAGAAGGCGTCATCACTGTCACATGTACGGGTGGAGTACCAACTGCCGCAGAGGAAGTAGCAGAAGAAGGGGAAGGAACTTGGAAATGGGCGGGTTGTATATAGCTCTTTTTGTGCTTAGGAGTTAGATCAGCTGTTCTGGCTTCTATTTGTCTATGTGCCTTTATAGTATCTAATTCTGACACTAAGCGCTGGTTTTCTATCCTTAGTGCTCTCAGATCGGTTTGTAGTGTAACTACTGCAGCAGCTAACTCATTCATAGTAGTTTCTGGATTTTCAATAGACAGGGAACTATCCATGATGGTATCATATGTGGCGCCTTTATCCATCTTCGCTCAGGGGATATAATAAAACGTGGGCTTGGCTTTCTGTCAGGACTTACTTCCGAAGAGCAGAAGAACCAATATCCACGGGAGCGAAGAGGGTCCTCCACTCTCCCCTAAGGTATAGTCACCTCAAGCTACTGATACGACAATGAAAATGACTAATACCCCCAGGGAGAGAAGAGACAACAGACGGACCACCAGGGAACACCTCCAACTGGGTAAGGTGTTAGGAGAGGGGATATCCTGGAGCTTTATCCCAATACTGCATGACATAAAAATAAAAAAGAGGAAAGAAGAAATGACAAGGGTTAAGAAGTCTATCCCTGACTACCTTGTCTATAACAGTGAAAAGGCAAACTGTAATGCCAAGGACCCAGAAGTGTGGGTTGTGTACCATCTCATACTCACAGTAGATGTAGGTGGGTCCAATTCAATAAGAAGTCTCTTCGAAAAAATATACAAAACTGCTCTTTCAATAGCAGAGCGTGATTATGCACATCAACAGATAATTAGAGGCATACGTCTGCCTTCGGGGTTCTTCAATTCGGTGCATGAGATTAGGCGCAAAAATAGCTTGCACTGAATTGTGCAGGAAGGTTCCAAGCGAAGAGGCGTGCAATAAAGTTGTGCATTCAAACAAAAAAAAGAAATGGCAAATCCTTACATCCAGCGTTAGGTTATCCAAATGCTCGTAAATAAAAAATAGGGCAGAGCGGACAGTTTCTATAATTAGACCGCACTGCAGTGAATGAAACGAACACGGACTTCCATAGCACGCCTTCGCGTCTCAAAGGGGGAACCAGGAGCCTAATCTTCACCTCCTGGAGGTTACGGTAAACAACAAGGGTAAACAGCGCGTCCTCGCGCTGCACAAACAATCCTGGTGCGAGTTTGTAAGGAGAACGGAAAGTGGATGCGGAAACTGGCAGGGAGACGTGCCGGTGAGTCCACACGCCGCTGGGGAGAGGCGGCGTATCAGCTGATGTCAGAGTGAAGCCGTTAGCAGCAGCAAGAGAGGCGCGGCAAGTCCGTTGTTTTGAACGGTGATAAGAATCCCCACAATCTCCTCCTGACAGTAATTTACGGTTGATTCAAGGAACGGCAGTTTGTAGCTACAGGGGAAAGTATTTCAAACCACAGCGCCGATCCAACAAGGTTTCGGATCATCAGCAGGAAGTCCAACAGGAGAGAATCCGGGTCAAGGGGCGTGGTCCACTCGATGAGAGTAAGCCAAGCACCTGGGTGAGTGGGCAGGCCTCCTTTATAGTCAGGCATTCACATGTTACCAGTGTAGAATGCTATAGTACACAGCCCGACCTTCAGACCAGATGCATTATGGGGGTGGTAGTGCTGTTGTCTGTAACACAGACAATGTACAGGACACTTGGCGTGTAACAGTGACAGAGCCCATAGCATACAAATCACACTTGTACACCAACGCTGAGATGCGTTTTGCATCTACTGAAAAAATGTTGACAGCAGTATAGACTGCTGTAGTGAGAGAAAGAGCACTGGCTCAGGGGAAACGAATAATTGTCGTAACTCCAGTACTGGCCATAGAGGCTGCTACAAAGGCAAGCGTTCCAAATGCTAAAGCCTTACATCCGAGATGGATACAATCAGTTAATTCTCGCACTGCAACAGATGTAGAATACAGATACGACCCAAGTCTAAAAACACAAGCATTTCTGCAGTATGAACAAGAATATCCTCTCCCAAATGAAATAATGCCTCTAGATCAGTATGAATACATTATTTACACTGACGGATCTGCTCAGCCGGCCATTGGAAGTAAACAACAATACAGCGCTGCATATGCAATTGTAAAAGGTCGTATGCAGGACGGCAAGTTCCATCCTAGCTGTACAAAAACACAGTCTCTAGGAGAATGCACGGCTCAGGTTGGAGAATTAAAAGCTCTGTTACTGGCACTGATAGATACGGAACGAGAATTCCCCACACTGATTGTGTGCGATTCCTTTTACTGTGTCCAGTCATACAACAAATGCCTACACTACTGGGGCCAAAATGGGTTCAAGTACTCAAAAGGTGGCACAATTAAGCATAAATTGCTATGGGAACAGGTAGCTGAGTTGAAAAACGAACTACCAAGAGCTCACATGATGCACGCGCTGAGTCATCAACGTGACGGCGTTCACGTAGAAGGGAATTCATTGGCTAATGAAGCCGCAAAGGGGGCAGTACGAACTGCTTCCGTAGCTGCAGTCACTCGTTCAAAAACGAGAGTAGACGGACAGATAATGGTAGCAGTCTTTGCTTCATGCAAAAACAGCAAGGCCTTGCCAAAAGGTTTTCCACTCAAGTATTCCTACAATTTAGATGCAAACAACATTCCATATGCTCAGATTCCAGGAGTGGAGGATAGAGTAATACCAAACATGGATCGCATATTGGGTTTAATACTAGCTGCACACGAGGGTCTGGGTTCTGCACACGCAGGAGTTACGGCAACGGTTTCTTTATTGAAACAACGCTATTGGTGGCCAGGGTTTACTAAACAGACGAAAGATTTTGTCTTAAATTGCGACATCTATCAACAGGGTTCCACCGTAGCACGCCCAGCGCAGACACCATTATCAATATCAGACAGACCACTCGCGTGTGTCTATTTGGACCACTGCGGCCCCTTACAATCTGATGGGGCTTACAAGTACATCATGGTTGTAGTGGATTCCTGCTCGAGATTCCTATGGGTATGGCCTCAGCGCTCGGCTGGCGCTTGAACTGTTATCAAAGATTTGCGAGTCTTTATAGTGACATACGCAGTTGGCACATTACATTCTGACCGTGGGCCCTGCGTTTAGCTCTAGGGCTTGCAAGGAAGCCATGGGAAGTTTGGGTGTACTCCTCTCCGTACCATCCAGAGGGAAATTTGGTTGTGGAGAGGAAAAACCGGGACTTAAAGCAGTCCTTAACAGCTATAGTATTAGGTTCGGGTGGTAGTTGGGTCAGTCACTTGTATGGGGTACAACGAGCCCTCAATAACATGCCAAGAAGTTCTCTAGGGGGTGTCACTCCTTACGAGGTCCTATTTGGGACGAGGATGTGGGTACCTGATCTCGATTATGAAAGCACAGTGGCAGATGAGAAACTATTTGACATCAATAAACGTTTGGCTGTTTTACAGTATCTCAATGAACCCTGGGCACTACTAAACAACGTGCAAGTAAAACGGACCGCCACTGGGGAAGTCAAATCCGTCACGTCAAGACCTACCTGGATCCCTAAAGTCGGGTATCTGGTCAGAGAAAAGATTTTGGACAAGAAAGGTTTTGGGCATCCTACAGAAAGCCTGTACCTGTCCTGGCCGTTGAAGGAACAAGAACTGTACTTCTACCGCCTCTTGCCGGAAAAAAGGAGAAGAGATTCGTCGCCATAATTCTGATCAAACCACACAATGTGGCCAATACTGAATAGTAGGCCTCGTGGGGTCCTGGGTAGCCGACGCCCTTCTCCCGCTACCATACAGGAAGTTCAGACGGAAAGACTCATCACGTTCGAAGAGTTTCCCATACGGAATGATGGACTATGCAACAGTGCTATGAACTCGTTCCTCTTGAAACAGAACTTCAAAACCAAAATGAAAGACAAATTTCAATTCGACCAAACACCGATGTCTACATCAATATGCCTCAACAAGAGACGTCTACAAGTTCAACGAAAAATGCTGAGCTACCTAAAATAGATCGAACTGCATCTGGCTATTTCATTGCCTTTGATACCTTTTCTCTGGATCCAAGTGAACCTGAAACAACGCCAGCCCCAATATCTCATAGGCAACTAAACATAGACTTCTTCGTTTTTCTGAAAAAGACTTACCTAGTATCACCTTGGCTCTAGCTTTGGATAATTACTGGTATATTGTTTTTTTCTTTTCTGGACTGGCTTAGTAACTGTCTGCTTACTTATTAATGGAACATATCTCCGGAAAAGCTCTGCAGTATCAAAAGTTAACTTGATCCTGAAACCTCATATTTCATCACGTCGTGAACAAAGAGACTTGTCCTTCGTGAACATTACAGCTGTTCTTATACCTGATGGTATAGTTTGGGACAAGGTTGATTATGACATATTTTGCCCGCCAGAACTTTTAAAAATACCTCATTTGTTTAAAATTTCCTTAAATTATGTCATTACCTCCAGTACATTTTCCGATGATTGGGATTTTGAAACTGTAAATAATATGTTGTCTGATTTAGAACAATCTGCTGTGTTTTCAAGCAATGAAATGTTAGAGTACACATCAGACTTTAACACAATGTACTGTTATCAACATTATGGTCATAATTTTTTACATAAATCCAGTACCCCTAGAAATGTTTTCACATATCACCAATGGGAACATTGCCTGACACCACCGAAAAGTAGTTCAAAAACATTCGCACAGAAATGTTCATATTTTTCAGGGTTGAACACTTCTGACCCGACCTCGTATTATTATAAGGTTGCACCTTCACCTGCACAGAAAAATATGCTGAATAACACCAAACAGATATATTCTGCATCCTTTATTTCCCAACTGTCTGAACAGGGTTTCGACCTATGGAATGACACTATAGACATAAAATCAGTCTGGGGTTCTAAAGACTGGCAGGTCCAGGGAACATAAGCGCTATTTAGAGCATGCCTCATTCCACAGCAGATGATATTTCTGAATGATACTGTGCAACAGACTTCCTGTCTTGGAATAGCCAAGAACAAGGATTTGAACACACCTCAGATTACAACACCATCACATACTGAGGGGTTGCAAAATTTTACATCGCATGAAGGGGCAACAATAGATGACATATTACAGTACAATAGATCAGACCCCGATTGGAAGGGATGGTTGGTTTGGCCCACAGACACAAACAGATGCCAAGCAAGATTCAGGGGTACCACGGAAGGGTTCGGTATCCATAGGCCATACCCACGCTATGTACAAAGAGAACATCCGGGGGTGGTGACATCATACAGTGTTGGGAAGTTATGCCTCGATGGGCTAAAAACCTCAATACTACACTAGGTGAAACAGCACTTATCCTTACGCACAGAGGATGATGACCTATGGGATTTTTTATTAGGTCCTCGAAAGCCACGTCAGAAACGTTTCTTATATGCTGTCTATATTGAAATCTGGAAAATCTCCCAAGAAGGGGCGGAGAGACTTCGAGAAATAGATAAAATTAACCTACAAAAGGCGTTAGCTGTAGTTGACAATGGTATAACTACGTAACATCCAGGATTTATTCTCTAGGCAACATTGTATCTTCTGCTATTGATGTACCAGAAGAGGATTTGTCCATATTACAACACGGACAATCACAGTTACGTTCTATTATGTTATTGAGCTGGACACTGCAATCATTGCGCGCTGGTTATGTGCCTTGGCGTTTTATCAACAGTTCGTCCTTGTTTTCTGCATACAATCTAACGAAAATAACAATGGCACAAAGGGGAGCAAAATATACAATGCTGCGTATTGAAAAATTGGACAAGTTACCTTTTACTGTGGCAGAATCACCATCCACAGAATGGTTAATCCATGGCCATATAACATTACCGGTCACAACTTTACAGTTTCAGTATTGCCTAGAACAACAACAGGCAGGCAGATATGAAGAGATGGGTAGGGAATTCAGCAAGGAATCTTGGGAATTACCGTACAGATTTCGATGCAGATGTGGGGATCCGGAAGTGTTTTTAAGCGGTACAAACTGCGAGAGTGCTTTAAGTGGATCTCTCATATGCCAGGATATTATGCTACACGGGGCCTGTAATGGTTCGGTAGCGAACCTATCCTGTCACTTGAGAGGTACCCCGACAGCCGTGATTAACCCGGTATTCAGGTTGCTTTCGAATGGGAGTTACTTGATGCTGAACGATCAAGGTTGTTGTGGGATGCTTCCGGGCATCGCATATCTAGTCACCGTGAGCTCCAGGGTTACTTGCTGTATGCAAGTACTGTTTCCACCGACCCACACAATCAGGGAGGCGCCGCTATGGCCTTCGTTGAATGTTTCCTTTATACGGTTTGATACTCTGAGCAGAATGAAAGCCATGCTTCTACAGCAAACCGTGCCCTTAACCTCGACCCGATAAACTTATGATCGCCAGGTTGCAAGGTCCTCGGCTGAGATACAGGCACTCATACGTATGAACTGCCCCTTCAATTTCACAGAAATGGTAGGTCGTATCTTTAACATGTCTGATACGACGGTATTGTACACCTATTTAAGACCATAGGTTCGGGACTGTTAAGCACCTTTCAGACGGTCCTCGGAGTTATACTAAACTTTATACACTCCGTATTCTGAAGCATTTTTGGAGGGCTTCCGCTGATCCTGTTTCTAATAGCAGGTATCTTGATTGTAATTTTTCTGCTACGCAATGGACGTCTCAGTCACCAAGGAGATGGAAAAAGCACTCCTGGAGCGTAAATACCGTGATCGCATGGTACAACTTCTGGGCACACCTCGCCTACGGGAACTGAGCGCCTCTTGGTTCCTTTCATTTAGACCAGTCTGGATGGACTGTGTTCTATCTGTTCTCCGATGCCTGTTCTGCGGAGAAGAATGCGTGTTGGATCTGTCTGACACTTCCATCAGTTGCGCAACCAGACGTTGATGCTTTACTGGACCCGATAACGGCCCATGTTCTGCAGTGTCCCCAGCGTATTCCCATGTTGATGGCTGCATTCTTAGAGCCACCACAGGACGTCTCAGCTCCTGTTGCATTGGATACCGGCTCCTCCACCAACACCCAGGCCTTGGATGTTGCACAGGCTGCCCCAGCATTGGCTGCAGGCAGTACAGAAGATCATCTGTGCTCAATTAACATAATCTGCGCGGTGTTACAGGGATCGTCGTCTGCGATGGCAGGCAAACAGCAATGTTGCGTCTACCAGCCAGGACACATAAACATTTGGCTTGTCGTGTGCTGGGAAAAAATGCGGCCTTTTCTTAAACAACTCAAATTAGAACTTCAAAATATTTGACACTTGTATGAACTGCATGGCTTTGCGATGCTTGTAGTTGTTCAAACTATATATATGGACACATTAGAGCTATTGCTTGAGTGACAATTTTTTAGCATTTTTTAGAGTTTTTAACATTTTTTAGCAAAACTATTGTTTGCGAACCGATGCCAAGAAAGCCTAGTAGTACGTTAGAATTTAATTTTGTCGTCCAGTCGGATGAGGAGTGGGTGTTATATTCCATATAGGTACCCCAAAATATGCTCAGGTAACATCCTAACCTTTCACCTATATTCTCCCCTACATTACACACATAACGATTTTTGGGACTGACCTTTTACCTAGATCCGGCACTGCGCACAGGACTTGGGGTTTTCCCTAGTAAATAGCCTCATACATTATGCATGAGGATTCTTTGAAACTCAGCAGGACTACCATCTCCTGCATAATAACTATGTATACGGTTAATTCCCTATGTCATCCTAAGTCCGACAATGGCACAGCAACCCCTGAGGGTACCACTTTGGGTATATAAACATCTCATCTTGCTGAGATAGTCAGAGGAAAACAAGGACTTCCCTGCCGACACACTGACGCGAGACGATTAGGTTCCTGCCTGTTTTGCTGACTTCATTTTTGCTTGCATTAGGATCATGGGCACTTAACCTCTGCTAACCAGTGCTAAAGTGCATATGCTCTGTACATGGTAACATTAACTTATCCACAATTGGCATATTTAATTTACTTATAAGTCCCTACTAGAGTACACTATATGCGCCCAGGGACTGTAAATAAAATGGTACTAGTGGGCCTGCAGCACTGATTGTGCCACCCCCTCATTAGCCCTTTAAACATGTCTCAGGCCTGCCACTGCAGAGCCTGTGTGTGCAGTTTTAAACTGCCATTTCGTCCTGGCAAGTTAACCTACTTCCCAGGCCCAATCCTTCTCTTTTATTATATATAAGTCAACCCTAAGGTAGGCCCAAGGCAGACCTATGGGCAGGGTGCAGTGTATTTAAAAGGTAGGACATGTACTTTTGAGTTTTACCTGTCCTGTTTTGAGATTTACCTGTCCTGTTAGTGAAAAACTGTTACATTTATTTTTCACTACTGCAAGGCCTGGCTCTCCCATAGGTTAACATTGGGATTGCCTTAAAACATCTTTTAAGTGTAATTTCCAACTGGGTAAAGATAGAGATTTGGAGTTTGGTGTCTCTGGACTCACAATTTAAAATCACATTTTATGGTGAAGTTGGATTTTAAATTGTAAGTCTTAAAATGTTGGCATTTTCTTACTTTAACTATTCTCTGCCTCTGCCTGTCCCTGAATACATGTCTGGGTTGGGTGACAGCTGGGCTTTGTGCATTCCGTCTAGACAGTCACGCAAAGGGAGAAGGGGTGTGACATTTGCATCCTGATGGCCCATCACCAGGTAAATGGGCCTTCCTGAGGTATACTGGGAGGGAGGAGCTGATACTTGCACCTGAAAATGGCTGTGCCTGTCCCCACACAAAGAGCTTCATACCCCCCCTGTAGTGAGTCTACAGCCAGGCCAGGAAAGGCAGAGACCTTGTGATTTTCAAAGGCCTCTTTGAAGTCTCCCCAACTTCAAAGGCACATTTGGGTATACGTACTGGACCACTGACACAATTAAATCAGAATTTTGCTATAGCCAAGGACATTCTGCCTGAAGAAGAACCGCTGTGATGTAGGAGGGGCTGCCACTTTGCTATCTGCATTGCTGTGTTGGCCAGCTGCCTGCTGATTGCTGTGCTGTAGGAGGGACTGCCACTTTGCTACCTGCTCTGCTGTGTTGGCCTCCTGCTTCTTGCCTGGGAGTGAGAGGGACTGGACCTGCTCTCTACATCCTTGAACCCAAGTATCTCCAAGGGCTTACTGGCTTACCTCTTGTTTTCATAAGTCTCAGGGTCACAAAAGACTTCTTGTACGTCTGCTGGTGCTGCTGGACTCTACCATCTGTGAGTCCTACCCTTGCCTGAAGTTCCGCCTCCAGTCCTGGACCTCAGAAGTGGGTTCTGCAGCTGTCACTGCAAAAATTGACTCATCGTCACCACTGCGCCGATCGGAACCGACACACTGCCGATTCGAGGACATCACTGTGTGGCTCGACGACTGCTCATCGACACGACTGCGAGGTTCGACCATGACGCAGCACCGATCCAAGGTCCCGACTGAGAGACTCGACGATGACGCAGTACCGATCTGAAGATACCGCTGAGAGGCTCGGCTTCAACCCAACTTTGACTCAACTTCATGAATCAGAACCGACGCATCGAGTCTTCGATACTGATGCTTGCTCCATCCTAGGTACTTTTTCAGCGGGCGCTGCGTGGGTCCTGTAGCCGGCCTACTTTCCATCGTGGTCGGACTGAATTCTGGATTTACTCCGGTCTAGCGCGACCTCAAGCAAACTTCTAGTGCTATTGACTTCTAAAGACTGTTTTTGGATTTAATGTTTAAAAATTCATATCTTGAGTTCTACTTGTTGGATTTTTGTCGTTTTGGTCTTGTTTTACTCAGATAAATATTCTCTTTTTCTAAACTGGTGTGGGATCTTTTTGTGGTGTTTTCACTGTTACTGTAATTAAAGTGCTGTACAAATACTTTACACATTGCCTGTTAAGTTAAGCCTGACTGCTCTGTGCCAAGCTACCAGAGGGTGAGCATAGGTTAATTTAGGTTGTGTATCTGACTTACCCTGAGTAGGAATGTGGCTCCTGCATTGACAGGGTGTATACTCTGCCAACCAGAAACCTAAATTTCTAACAACAGTGCTTTGCATAACTGCTAAGGAAATTCGCCACCTTCAGTACTTACAACAACATGATGATGGATGGAATACTTGAATTATTCTCAGACACTGGCAATTGCTCAGGACTGCATCCCAGTCCATTGGTTTTCACCCACTATTACACCTCAGTTTGGACCTTGCTTGATTCCAGTGGCACAGTGTGAACAGGACCCATGTCGTGCATACCTGTTGCGCTTAGGGTGTCATCTGCAACAACAACAAGTTGATGGATCGAATGCTTGAATTAATCTCGGCCTCTAGCAATTGCCACATCCCAGTCCTTTGTTTTCCACCCAGTATGCCACCTCAGTTTGGACCCAGCCTTATGCAAATCGATCTTGACCCTGCTCCAATAGGAAAAGTCCAGCCCGAACTGCCAAGCCCGGTCCTACCGGAACACAGGCAACTGAAGACCGGTTTCACCCTGATTACTTATAGTGAGTAAAAGAACGATGGGCTGGAATGCTACCTAACTGGTCTTGGGTTGCTTTTGTTCTGGTTCGGTTAAGACCTGGCCTGGTAGTTGGGGCTGGACTGTTCCTGTTGGAGCAGGGTCAAGACTGATTTCCATATGTCTGGGTGCAAATTGAGGTGGCATGGTGGGCAGAAGAACGATGGGCTGGAATGCTACCCCGAGCAATTGCCAGTTGCTAGACTTATAGCAAGCATCCTCCCATCACCTTTTTTGTGTTTCATGTAACACCTTTAGTACATTAAAATTTTTGTGCAGCCCCCTGCCTCATTTTTATGATTACTTAACTTCATCCCTCATACATCTGGTTTTTCTTGATTGGGATTGTGACATTTTTGTTATTTAGCAGTTGGTAATCTTAGCTTACCTTTCAAGTGACTCTGTTTCTTGAATGTACATTTTCATAAAAGGATGTGCATTTTCATTCACAATCATTTATTTAATTTTATTTATCACAGGATTGCAGCATTTCTTGCTGTGTACTCCTCTGTTATACCCCAATTCTTCCCTGGATGGTCAACTTGACTTTCTTTATTAAGCTTGGGTTCTAGACCACTTCGAGATTTCTTAGGTCTTCCTTTCTAATTGTGATTGGTTTGGAAGAATCTACATACTTCTTTTTGCCTCTCAACCTCTATGATGATAGTGAAAAAAGCTTGATCAGATTACAACATTGGTTGTGCTAGTATTTGGCAGGTTATGAGTTCTGGCACAAACAACAGAATGCCTCCACTCATGGGTCACTGTCTTCACCTATTGCCCAGTTCTAAAGCAATAAAGTTCCCATGGAAGAGGATACTTGGGGGCTTACCCATGCTAAGACTTTGTCTCATGTGGTAAGAATCTTTTGTTACCTTTTACAGCTAAATATGTTGGAAACATATCTTTCTTCGTGTCCTACCAGATCTAAAGCTGTGAACTGTTTAAGTTTTTAGTATTAGAGTCAACTAGATTCAAACTTACCCTCATTCCTACTGGATCTGCAGACAGCAACCACTGACCAGGAAATCTTAGGTGAAACAATGTATTTACATATAATTACAAGCTACTCTTTTAAACAATTCCTTTCGGTTGTAAGAGTTTTTTGCCACCAAAACAACCCCACTGCACTATCTCTTATCTATCTATCTCTTGTTGTTTAGTTTTCTGGCAGGTATACATTTCTGGCTCAGGAAAGAGGTACATATCAAAAGTGGAGGCATTGACAGGAAAACGGGACCTATCTATGCTATGCCACCCTCAAAACCTGTAAGCCTGGGCAACTGTCTCCAGGACCATCTTCAATTACACTTTCTTAGTCTTTCTAGAGGAATGGGATATCGACAAGTAGTCAAAGTGATATGTAGTAGAATATAATTTGTCATATATTTTTAGTGTGGTTGAGGAAACGCTGTGCGAAGCATGGTGGTTGCCTGTCGAGGCCAGATAGCTTTTATCTACTGTATGGCAGCATGTGAATTGCATTCCAGAAACCTCACGAAGGTGAAATTACAATGGGGTCTCTGAAGTGCTGGGCCTTGGGCCTATTCAGAACACAAGGAAGCCAGAATGATCTTATCTTTGCAGGTATTAATCATGTCTCTCATGCTATCTGTCCTCACAATGCGTAACATTTATACCACACATAGTCTCCATGAATATCACATTAGCCCTATCACATCACAAATACAGGGGGAAAAGAAAGATTCCAGTTATGGGAGATTGCAAAGTTTGTAGTTCTGAATGGTGTAGAGGAACAGGGAGGTAGGTGCCTTTGCACTATGAATCAGCTGCCACCAACCACTTTCTCCCGATAGCCCAATGAGGGAACAGTACTCAACCACCACTGTGACTGTAGGCACACTTTGGGTGTATCCCCGATCCAGCAGATTCTATTATTTTTCTGGAAGCCCAGCAAAATTCAAGTGGAGCATCTTCCATGGTCTTTAGATGTGCGGCCAGTGGAAAGAAATAGCACACAGCTGTCCGTAACACACAGAATGGAGGTAGTATGTCCCTGCAAACCATCCTTGAGGAATTTTCATACTCACAACAGTCACTCCTTTATCATGTCTCTGGTAGAGATTTTTGAAATATCTTGAACCTGTACTAAACAAATTACCCAGTGCTCTTTATTCTTTTTCCACCACCGTTTCACAGGTAAACTTCCCACCATTCATATTCGAAGTTTTTTTGTACGCCCCAATAGACGATTCAAAAAGCCAGGCAAAGATTGGGAATGGAGTCATTATCTTTACTTTGTATAAGAAAGAGGAGGCATTATGGGAGAGTCTCAGCACAACGAAAGGTAAGCTTGTAATAAAATAAAGCTATATTTGTCATGGAAAATCAATGGTTCAATATTGCATGTACATTTTATAATACCAGATTTTTTTCAAGTGCTAATATGATATGTGTGGGTGGAAAAGCGGCCAGAGCTCCTTTAATGAAGCCAAACGAGACTGTCTTAATAACAATTGATTTTACTCTCTGGTATTTAGCCATCATTAAAAGAACAACATTTATTACTGAAGGTCCTGGATATCTGCAAATATATAGGCACCACTCTACTCACCAACCAGAAACCTATGCTCGGTCACCTTAACTGCTGAGAATTATGTCCAAGGCTGTGAAATTCTCTGATGTGCCTGACCTAGAAATAAAGGACAGCATAGTAGCACAGTTATAGGGGAATGACTGAATTACTTATCAGTAGTCTTCATTACCCTAAGTCCTAGTCTTCTCCTTCATCCCATTCTTCCTCCCCTCCATTCCCCCATTAGAGCAGAAGCATTGGTTATCAAATATTCTTATTTATAGGAGGTTCATTTGTGGGAGGAGCTTCTTATCCCTCCAGGAAAAGAGGGGGAGTTTTTTTTTTTTTTAAAGAGTTTTTAGTCTAGGGCCTTCATTAGCCTGTTTACAGAGGTGGCACACCATCATGAATGCCTAGATCAGGAATCTCCAACCTTTTTCTGTGACTAGAGCTACTTATGTTCAATAAAATTGAGTCTGAGCTAATAACACTAGTGTTGTAATAGTGACCATGTCAAAAAAGATTACGTTAGTGGTCACCCCAAGCAAGATTACTAGCAGTGATCACCTTGGTGCATCAAGAAGATTTGCCAGCAGTAGTGTAAAAAGGCTTTTTCAATTTGGAATGCCTCTGCATGGGTAATACATAGCAGCCATAGTTGCAATGCCTTTGGCATCGGGGTCATATTGGTAATATTGCATAATTAATCACTGAAATATCAGCTATAAATATATTTTGGAAATCCATTTTTCTCCATACATCAGCTTATGAGTTCTGAAAACACACATTTTCATTGAAAACACACACCTCAAATTTTGGTAACCATATAATAACACAATCAAACACAAACATCTAATTTAGCAGGCTAGGCTGCCCACAGGAGAGGAACTTCCAGGTAGCTGGAGAGCTACCAGTAGCTCATGAGCTACTCATTGTAGAAGCCCGGCCTAGATCATACAAGCGGCAATCAGTCTTCAGAGGTGCTCTCATCATGCAATTAGGCACCATGTTGCAGGATTACATGCTCCGTGCACAGCTGGGCATCCTTGCAGCCTAGACCATTCCCGTGTTTCCACAGTCATTTGGAGCAGTGCTCTGTAGCTTGTGAGGAGCACTGGGCATTAAGGGCTGTGTTGTAACTGCAGATTTCTGTTAATGAAGGCTGTCAAATTTGAGCTTTTCCTCACGTGCATAGTCAGTGCCATGTGTTAGAAGAGAGAGTCATGGTGAAGCATTCTGAATTGCCCTTTCCAAGATGTTGGTCAGTTAAGAGATTTCTGCCTGAGGTTCCCAATTCGAGATGAAGTTGAATCTTTCCATTCCTGTGATGTCAACCATCGCTTACTTTCTCTCTCTCTGTGCATGTGTGTATATATATATATATATATATGTATGTATTTGTCATTCCTCCCATGGCGATACTAGTTTGGTGGCTTTGAATGTATCTGTCCTGCACCTCAGACACCTCTTCCGGTACAGTGACTTGACACTGAAACAGCAAATAACAGAGGTGGTGAAATCATGTAATTATGCATCCATTTGGTTATTTAATTTTGCCCGTCATTAATATTAAAAGCTGACCTGTCTTGATAAGTGCCACAATAATCTCCAGATTGAACCAGGGTTGCTCGTAGTACATCAGATGCCTCTCATATGCCATCACACATTCGATTCACAACAGAACTCCAAGGACGAACTTTGAGCTGTGGTGGCCTTTTACAACTACCTTTCCATTCACCTGGCATGCTTGAATTGGCTACTAGTTGTTATAGGGGTGCAGTTTTTTTTTAGATTCAGACCACAAGGGCTTTGATGGTAAAAAAGGCTACTTTATCTTAGGAAAATGTGGCCCAGATGAAGCAACCTACATGATTTGGTGGGCAACTTGGTCTTGATTGTAATCTTTGGAGATGAAGACTTCAAACTGAAAAGATTGAAGGCCTTTCCGTTTAAGGAAGGCTGCCTTTAATGTTGAGTTGCCATACTAAGCAATAGTGGTTTCCTTGACACTTCAGTGGTCGGTACGACTCTCACACTCTGAGGTGCCTGATTTGGATACATGAAGTGCAGTGCCGAGAACAAAAGTTACAACATAACACCAAGCAAGCAAATGCACGGACACCAAAGTGCACAGACAAGAACCGCTCCAGCTCCTGCCGTGGTGCCTCAATGTCCTAGTCTCCCAACCCAACACTTTTGAGTCTGCTTTTGAAATGGATGATTTTAAAGTACAGTGGAACTGTGATAGAAGTCTATCATTGCATTGCCTTAAACTGAGTGTATTTAGGGAAATAATATATTTTAGATATGTATGCTCAATGGCATTCTTTTCCCTGAATGTCAGCAAGTATGCAGTGTGCTTTGTTGTTGTTCACTCTTTGTGGCTCAGGAGAGTGCAACCCTTGGCACACTCCACAGTATGTTGCACTCCAGCTTCTGATGTGGGTGAGAAGCTTGATTGTTATTGATATCTTCTGTGTGCTTTGTTTTTCATCATATGGAAATATTTAGGTTGCAACTAAGACTGTGTTTGTTAATCTGTTTTCTGAATTGGAGAGGTGCCTATGAGTTGTGATGCTTACGAAGAAAGTGTTGCTTATTTCACTTAGTACCCCATCTATTAGTAACTTATTTCTGAGTGAGTGTAAATTTACTACTATGTGCAGACTTGCGTGTCTCTCCCACCCCTCAAAACTGGGGGTGGAGCTTACTAGTACAGGGATTATGAGTGTAAAGTTAGTACTAATAACTTTTCACATGTAGTTGGCGATCTCCCTATGGCAAAATATAGGAAAAACTAATAAAGTTTACAAATGTTTAAAATAATTTATATATTTTATTGTAAAATTAGAATGTAACTTAACATAAATTATTGTTAACCCAAAACTAAACCATACAATGTTACAGCACTCATCAAAATAAATGTTTAATAAATAAAGTATGTGTAAATTGTTTATAATTATTATTTAAAATATATACATTTTTAAAATCCCACCCTCACTATCATTTTTATATTTTATTTAATACATTTTATTAAAATGTGTTTAATTCGTTTTATATTATTACAAAGTTTAAAGTTTATTTAATTATTTTTAAATAAAAAGTTGCATATTAATTTATTTAATTAAAACAATGAGCTTAAATTGAATATAACATTTAACACTTATAATATATGTGTGTGTGTGAGAGAGAGTGTGTTATTTAAAATTAATGGTAATTGATTTTATTTAGCATTATTTCCAATTGTGTGTTATTTTATTCCTTGTCTCCATTATTTTCTCTGGTAGTGTGTTGCAGTGCCTGTTAGTGGCCATGTGTGGTGTTAGACGTACTCCCAGACTGGGTTGGAGTAAATTTATGACTGTTTAGGATCATTTGTAAGTGTAATAACTTTAGAAATGCAGTTTATGAAGAACAATGAGCTTACCCTTTTGTGGGTGTGTGCTTGTATTTGCATTCCCTCTCTAAACCCATCATTACTCTTGCCTAAACCGCTCCTTAATCTCTTCCCATTTATTTGTAAGTATTCTCGATTTTTCAAGCCACTCCCTAAGTTCCTTCAACATTTACTACTAAAACATACATCTACAAGTTTAAACTGACTATAACTCTTAACATTTAAAAAATAAATATATAGTGTGTGTTAGAGGGTATAGTGTGTTACTTAAAATTAGAAATTTTTAGCCCCTGTCTCCATTATTTTCTCTGGATGTATGTTACAGTAACTGTGAGTGGCCATGTGTGGTGCTGGGTTTACTCCCAGGCTGCGCGGCTGGAGTACATTCACAGCAGTTTTGGGTCCTTTTTGGTTGTAGTAAATTTACAATTGCAGTTTGTGAACAGCAAGGGGCTTTTGTGAGTGGGTGTTTGTATTTGCATGTCTGTCTCTAAACCCATGATTAGGGATTGGTACAGTGAGCTACCTTTGCCTAAGCCTCTCTTTACCAATCCCTAATCTCTGCCCATTTTGTAATAAGAATTCTCTATTTTCCAGCTCCTCCCCTGGCTCCTCCAACATTTACTACTAAAACATATGTCTACGTGTGGGTAGATCTCCACAACTGATGTGGAGATTGCCACATACAAAAGATAGGAGAGGCAGAAGCGGGCGTCTCCTCACATAGGTCAGTGATAGCATTTTGTAGTATGTGAGTAGACCTTCAATAGTACTACTCCACGTACTACAAAGAGCAGTTTATGAATAGGCCCCTATCAGAACCCTGTTAAGAGGGCAAAGGGGTAAGCTGGTATTACTGGGCCCAACCATGGAGGTTTGGGGTCTTTAACTCCTGATGTCCTAGGAGGGGCATGGGGGGGGTGGATACATGGAGTGACCACAAGCTCACAATTCAAAATACACAAAGCAGCAGTAATAAATTATTGTACAGCCAAGTACTCACTTTTATAAAAACAAGCATTTGCAATACAATAGGTCTTGCATTTGTGAAAGGGAGAGCTATTGGCGTTGTAAATGATAATTTTTTTTACTTATGTTTTTTTTCTTGTTTGCAGTGGAGTGATTATTTATAAAATGCAAGTTAGAGCTATTGGCATTGTAATTTGTTTTATTTTTTATTATTTATGTAAAATGTCAAGCACTGGAAACTTGATGGCAAAGATGGATAAAAACAACAGACTGAGACTGGCTGTTTAGATGCACTCTCTAGTTCACCCAGAGAAGACCAAGAAGAAAAATAAATGCCTGTTTTCCAGTACAGAACAGTATCAGCAAAAGAAGTCACAGCGTGATGACGAATATGTGCGCATGTGTCACCACACATGCACAGGTTTCTGTCATGACACATCGGCCTTTTTAAAAAAAATATTTCATTGGTGTGAAAGGGTGGCGGCAGCTACAGATAAGGCAGGGGGTGGGGTTGAAAGCAGCACAGAGCGCATGAGTGTCCGACCAGGATATTACTTGCCTTCTTCGGGGTCCGAACACCACAAGTAATGCAGTTTGAGCTCTACAGACAACTGGTAGTGCCAAACGACTTTCTGAAAGTTAAAACGTCAGTCTATAAAGCACAGACCATAGCTTTCATTCTCCTGCAGTCCGTTCTCGTGCATGCAGCTAACGGACATTGTATTTTTGTTCAGTAGAGGAGTAGAAGTCCAGTATATGGGGTGCCTTTGTTTTAATTTTTGATGTGGCTTGACCATCCTATAGCATTTTTATTGTGTGCCCATGTGACGAACGCCGGTTCCGTGTGATGCGCTTCGTCAAGATAGTAGGCACTGTACACATTCTGTGTAGTACACAGCAGCATTTTGTAAACTGGAAAGTTTAGTATCTAAAAATTAAAGAAAACAAGTAATTATCTGTATGGGAAATGCCAGGCACTTAAAGATTTATGCATGGCTTGCTCACAGGACATATGAGCTGTATCTGATGACCAGGCGTAATAGTCTCAGCGCGCTGTGCTGTATACATTATATGCATGCCCCTTTTAATTGTTTTAATGTGCTCTGAAAATACAGGTTTTGACCAGGCGTAATAGTCTCAGCGAATGTAACAAGATATTGTGGAAGCCGGAAGAAGCGCTTGCTTCACAGAGAAATAACAAGGTTAGTTAGGGAAAGTGTGAGGTACAGAGGGGGCTTGTTGGCGTGGCTGCGAGGCTGCCAGTGAGGTGGTCTTTGGTATGCACAGGGATGCCGGCAGCCAGGCAGTCAGGAAAGGGGGTTACGGGCTTCCCTGGGAGGGCTGAGCTGTCAGTAACAGTGGAGAGCAGAGCGGAGCTGTAACTGAGGAGAGACAGCTCGGTGGGCGGGGCTCGCCTCAGCTCATAGTCTCCTGAGCAGAACCCACGCAGCCAGGGGATTCTCCTTTTACCGTGTGCTCTGAAGAGAACTCTGGTGCTGCCAGGCCCAGTGGCTGCCAAATACACACTGCAAAAACTCCTAGATAAGTGAAAGAAGTAGGTACGCTTGGCCCTGGGGATGTGTTGATGAATAATGCCTCCTGCGAGCAACAGGGCGGGAGGGCCTAAGGAGGCACCTAGAAGAGGCATATTTCCACCCACTCAGATGACAACGCACTTAGACTTCCACAAGCCCTATCCCCTTTAACCCCTTCGCTGCTAGGCCTTTTCCCCTCCTGTGCTAAGCCTTTTTTTTGGCTATTTGGGGTAGTGCGCGCTTAGGCCCCTGTAACTTTTTGACCACATAAGGTATCCATGCCAAATTTGCGTCCTTTTTTTCTAACATCATGGGGATTGTAAAGGTACCCAGGGTTTGTGGATTCCCCTGGAGGGGACCCCGAAATTAGTCAAATTACAGCTAAATTTTGTTTTTTTTTGGAAAAATGCGAAAAAGGGCTACAGATGAAAGCGTCTTGATTTTTCCCTGCAAATGGCATCAAAAAGGGGTTGTGGGGATGAAATCACCATCTTCCCAGCTTTCAGGGACAAGCAGACTTTTGTCAGAAAACCAACTTTTTTTACACAGTTTTGGCATTTTTCTGGGACATAGCCTATTTTTGCTATATTTTGTGCTTTCAACCTCCTTCCAGTTAATGGTAGAAATGGGTATGAAACCAATAATGGATCCTGGAAAGCCATACATTTATGAAAAGTAGACAAAATTCTGAATTCAGCAAGGGGTCATTTGTGTAGATCCTTAAAGTTTTCCTTATAGAAACTAACAGTTAAATAAAGGAAAAATTGAAAATTAGTTGAAAAAAACAGCCATTTGTGTCAACGTTTTCACCTGTAACTTCTTCTAATTGTGACAGCTATTTGAAGGCAATATACCGTTATATCCGCTGGACCTTTCTGGTTGTGGGGATATATAGGACTTGTAGGTTCACCAAGAACCCGACGAACCCAGAGCCAATAATTGAGCAATATCTTGCAATGATTTTTTTTTAAGTACCGGGTATATAGTAATTATTTTGGGAAAATGTATACATGGAAAAATTGTTATGAAAGACACCTATGTATTTCTGAAATGGGAACAAAATGTAGATTTTAGAAACAGTAGATATTTGCACATTTCCGAAATTGGGAGTACCCATACTAGCATGAGAATTATAGGTCATTTTTCAAAATGACTTATTTTTTACACATTGTCTTTCATTTGGAAGGCAGAAATGCATCGAAAGTCAATAGGTAATAACAGTTGCTCTACAATTCTGTGTTACCCTAAGTCTCCCGATAAAAATGGTACCTCACTTGTGTGGGTAGCCCTTGTGCCCACAACAGGAAATGGCTCAAAATGCAACGTGGACGTACCACATTTTCACAATGAAAAATTACCCTTTTTTTGCAAAGTGCCTAGGTGTAGTTTTTGAACCCTAGCTCTGCCGGCACCTAGGGAAACCTAGCAAACCTATACATTTTTTAAAACTAGACACCCAGGGGAATCCAGGATGGGGTGACTTGACTGCCTCCCACCAGGTTCTGTTACCCAGAATCCCTTGCAAACATAAAAAATTGTCAAAAAAACCACATTTTCCCCACATTTCTGTGGTGGAAAGCTCTGGAATCTGCGTGGATCCACAAATTTCCACCCACCCCGCGTTCCCCAAAGTCTTATGAGAAAAATGGTACCTCACTTGTGTGGGTCGGCCTAGTGCCTGCGACAGAAAACGGCGCAAAACGCAACGTGGTCACACCTCAATTTCGCAGTGAAAAATGACCCTTTTTTGGCAAAGTGCCTAGCTGTAGTTTTTGAACCCTAGCTCTGCCGGCACCTAGGGAAACCTAGCAAACCTATACATTTTTGAAAACTAGACACCCAGGGGAATCCAGGATGGGGTGACTTGACTGCCTCCCACCAGGTTCTGTTACCCAGAATCCCTTGCAAACATAAAAAATTGTCAAAAAAAACACATTTTCCCCACATTTCTGTGGTGGAAAGTTCTGGAATCTGCGTGGATCCACAAATTTCCACCCACCCCGCGTTCCCCAAAGTCTTACGAGAAAAATGGTACCTCACTTGTGTGGGTCGGCCTAGTGCCTGCGACAGGAAACGGCGCAAAACGCAACGTGGTCACACCTCAATTTCGCAGTGAAAAATGACCCTTTTTTGGCAAAGTGCCTAGCTGTAGTTTTCGAACCCTAGCTCTGCCGGCACCTAGGGAAACCTAGCAAACCTATACATTTTTGAAAACTAGACACCCAGGGAATCCAGGATGGGGTGACTTGACTGCCTCCCACCAGGTTCTGTTACCCAGAATCCCTTGCAAACCTAAAAATTATCAAAAAACCACATTTTCCCCACATTTCTGTGGTGGAAAGTTCTGGAATCTGCGTGGATCCACAAATTTCCACCCACCCCGCGTTCCCCAAAGTCTTACGAGAAAAATGGTACCTCACTTGTGTGGGTCGGCCTAGTGCCTGCGACAGGAAACGGCGCAAAACGCAACGTGGTCACACCTCAATTTCGCAGTGAAAAATGACCCTTTTTGGCAAAGTGCCTAGCTGTAGTTTTTGAACCCTACCTCTGCCGGCACCTAGGGAAACCTAGCAAACCTATACATTTTTGAAAACGAGACACCCAGGGGAATCCAGGATGGGGTGACTGGACTGCCTCCCACCAGGTTCTGTTACCCAGAATCCCTTGCAAACCTAAACAATTATCAAAAAAAACACATTTTCCCCACATTTCTGTGGTGGAAAGTTCTGGAATCTGCGTGGATCCACAAATTTCCACCCACCCCGCGTTCCCCAAAGTCTTACGAGAAAAATGGTACCTCACTTGTGTGGGTCGGCCTAGTGCCTGCGACAGGAAACGGCGCAAAACGCAACGTGGTCACACCTCAATTTCGCAGTGAAAAATGACCTTTTTTTGCAAAGTGCCTAGCTGTAGTTTTTGAACCCTACCTCTGCCGGCACCTAGGGAAACCTAGCAAACCTATACATTTTTGAAAACTAGACACCCAGGGGAATCCAGGATGGGGTGACTTGACTGCCTCCCACCAGGTTCTGTTACCCAGAATCCCTTGCAAACATAAAAAATTGTCAAAAAAAACACATTTTCCCCACATTTCTGTGGTGGAAAGTTCTGGAATCTGTGTGGATCCACAAATTTCCACCCACCCCACGTTCCCCAAAGTCTTACGAGAAAAATGGTACCTCACTTGTGTGGGTCGGCCTAGTGCCTGCGTCCAGGAAACGGCGCAAAACGCAACGTGGTCACACTTCAATTTCGCAGTGAAAAATGACCCTTTTTTGGCAAAGTGCCTAGCTGTAGTTTTTTAACCCTACCTCTGCCGGCACCTAGGGAAACCTAGCAAACCTATACATTTTTGAAAACTAGACACCCAGGGGAATCCAGGATGGGGTGACTTGACTGCCTCCCACCAGGTTCTGTTACCCAGAATCCTTTGCAAACATAAAAAATTGTCAAAAAAACCACATTTCCCCCACATTTCTGTGGTGGAAAGTTCTGGAATCTGCGTGGATCCACAAATTTCCACCCACCCCGCGTTCCCCAAAGTCTTACGAGAAAAATGGTACCTCACTTGTGTGGGTCGGCCTAGTGCCTGCGACAGGAAACGGCGCAAAACGCAACGTGGTCACACCTCAATTTCGCAGTGAAAAATGACCCTTTTTTGGCAAAGTGCCTAGCTGTAGTTTTTGAACCCTACCTCTGCCGGCACCTAGGGAAACCTAGCAAACCTATACATTTTTGAAAACTAGACACCCAGGGGAATCCAGGATGGGGTGACTTGACTGCCTCCCACCAGGTTCTGTTACCCAGAATCCTTTGCAAACATAAAAAATTGTCAAAAAAACACATTTTCCCCACATTTCTGTGGTGGAAAGTTCTGGAATCTGCGTGGATCCACAAATTTCCACCCACCCCGCGTTCCCCAAAGTCTTACGAGAAAAATGGTACCTCACTTGTGTGGGTCGGCCTAGTGCCTGCGACAGGAAACGGCGCAAAACGCAACGTGGTCACACCTCAATTTCGCAGTGAAAAATGACCCTTTTTTGGCAAAGTGCCTAGCTGTAGTTTTTGAACCCTACCTCTGCCGGCACCTAGGGAAACCTAGCAAACCTATACATTTTTGAAAACTAGACACCCAGGGGAATCCAGGATGGGGTGACTTGACTGCCTCCCACCAGGTTCTGTTACCCAGAATCCCTTGCAAACATAAAAAATTGTCAAAAAAACCACATTTTCCCCACATTTCTGTGGTGGAAAGTTCTGGAATCTGCGTGGATCCACAAATTTCCACCCACCCCGCGTTCCCCAAAGTCTTACGAGAAAAATGGTACCTCACTTGTGTGGGTCGGCCTAGTGCCTGCGACAGGAAACGGCGCAAAACGCAACGTGGTCACACCTCAATTTCGCAGTGAAAAATGACCCTTTTTTGGCAAAGTGCCTAGCTGTAGTTTTTGAACCCTACCTCTGCCGGCACCTAGGGAAACCTAGCAAACCTATACATTTTTGAAAACTAGACACCCAGGGGAATCCAGGATGGGGTGACTTGACTGCCTCCCACCAGGTTCTGTTACCCAGAATCCTTTGCAAACATAAAACATTGTCAAAAAAACCACATTTTCCCCACATTTCTGTGGTGGAAAGTTCTGGAATCTGCGAGGATCCACAAATTTCCACCCACCCCGCGTTCCCCAAAGTCTTACGAGAAAAATGGTACCTCACTTGTGTGGGTCGGCCTAGTGCCTGCGACAGGAAACGGCGCAAAACGCAACGTGGTCACACCTCAATTTCGCAGTGAAAAATGACCCTTTTTTGGCAAAGTGCCTAGCTGTAGTTTTTGAACCCTACCTCTGCCGGCACCTAGGGAAACCTAGCAAACCTATACATTTTTGAAAACTAGACACCCAGGGGAATCCAGGATGGGGTGACTTGACTGCCTCCCACCAGGTTCTGTTACCCAGAATCCCTTGCAAACATAAAAAATTGTCAAAAAAACCACATTTTCCCCACATTTCTGTGGTGGAAAGTTCTGGAATCTGCGTGGATCCACAAATTTCCACCCACCCTCGTTCCCCAAAGTCTTACGAGAAAAATGGTACCTCACTTGTGTGGGTCGGCCTAGTGCCTGCGACAGGAAACGGCGCAAAACGCAACGTGGTCACACCTCAATTTCGCAGTGAAAAATGACCCTTTTTTGGCAAAGTGCCTAGCTGTAGTTTTTGAACCCTAGCTCTGCCGGCACCTAGGGAAACCTAGCAAACCTATACATTTTTGAAAACTAGACACCCAGGGGAATCCAGGATGGGGTGACTTGACTGCCTCCCACCAGGTTCTGTTACCCAGAATCCCTTGCAAACATAAAAAATTGTCAAAAAAAACACATTTTCCCCACATTTCTGTGGTGGAAAGTTCTGGAATCTGCGTGGATCCACAAATTTCCACCCACCCCGCGTTCCCCAAAGTCTTACGAGAAAAATGGTACCCCACTTGTGTGGGTCGGCCTAGTGCCTGCGACAGGAAACGGCGCAAAACGCAACGTGGTCACACCTCAATTTCGCAGTGAAAAATGACCCTTTTTTGGCAAAGTGCCTAGCTGTAGTTTTTTAACCCTACCTCTGCCGGCACCTAGGGAAACCTAGCAAACCTATACATTTTTGAAAACTAGACACCCAGGGGAATCCAGGATGGGGTGACTTGACTGCCTCCCACCAGGTTCTGTTACCCAGAATCCCTTGCAAACATAAAAAATTGTCAAAAAAACCACATTTTCCCCACATTTCTGTGGTGGAAAGTTCTGGAATCTGCGTGGATCCACAAATTTCCACCCACCCCGCGTTCCCCAAAGTCTTACGAGAAAAATGGTACCTCACTTGTGTGGGTCGGCCTAGTGCCTGCGACAGGAAACGGCGCAAAACGCAACGTGGTCACACCTCAATTTCGCAGTGAAAAATGACCCTTTTTTGGCAAAGTGCCTAGCTGTAGTTTTTGAACCCTACCTCTGCCGGCACCTAGGGAAACCTAGCAAACCTATACATTTTTGAAAACTAGACACCCAGGGGAATCCAGGATGGGGTGACTTGACTGCCTCCCACCAGGTTCTGTTACCCAGAATCCCTTGCAAACATAAAAAATTGTCAAAAAAACCACATTTTCCCCACATTTCTGTGGTGGAAAGTTCTGGAATCTGCGTGGATCCACAAATTTCCACCCACCCCTCGTTCCCCAAAGTCTTACGAGAAAAATGGTACCTCACTTGTGTGGGTCGGCCTAGTGCCTGCGACAGGAAACGGCGCAAAACGCAACGTGGTCACACCTCAATTTCGCAGTGAAAAATGACCCTTTTTTGGCAAAGTGCCTAGCTGTAGTTTTTGAACCCTAGCTCTGCCGGCACCTAGGGAAACCTAGCAAACCTATACATTTTTGAAAACTAGACACCCAGGGGAATCCAGGATGGGGTGACTTGACTGCCTCCCACCAGGTTCTGTTACCCAGAATCCCTTGCAAACATAAAAAATTGTCAAAAAAACCACATTTTCCCCACATTTCTGTGGTGGAAAGTTCTGGAATCTGCGTGGATCCACAAATTTCCACCCACCCCGCGTTCCCCAAAGTCTTACGAGAAAAATGGTACCTCACTTGTGTGGGTCGGCCTAGTGCCTGCGACAGGAAACGGCGCAAAACGCAACGTGGTCACACCTCAATTTCGCAGTGAAAAATGACCCTTTTTTGGCAAAGTGCCTAGCTGTAGTTTTTGAACCCTAGCTCTGCCGGCACCTAGGGAAACCTAGCAAACCTATACATTTTTGAAAACTAGACACCCAGGGGAATCCAGGATGGGGTGACTTGACTGCCTCCCACCAGGTTCTGTTACCCAGAATCCCTTGCAAACATAAAAAATTGTCAAAAAAACCACATTTTCCCCACATTTCTGTGGTGGAAAGTTCTGGAATCTGCGTGGATCCACAAATTTCCACCCACCCCGCGTTCCCCAAAGTCTTACGAGAAAAATGGTACCTCACTTGTGTGGGTCGGCCTAGTGCCTGCGACAGGAAACGGCGCAAAACGCAACGTGGTCACACCTCAATTTCGCAGTGAAAAATGACCCTTTTTTGGCAAAGTGCCTAGCTGTAGTTTGTGAACCCTAGCTCTGCCGGCACCTAGGGAAACCTACCAAACACACACATTTGTGAAAAGTAGACACCCGGGGGCTTCCAGGAGGTATGGCTTGCGTGGATCCCCCAACGTTTCCTTACCCAGAATCCCCTGCAAACCTCAATTTTAGCTGAAAAAATCACTTTTTTCACACATTTGTGTGTGGGAAAGTGTGGCATCACTGGCCTCACACAAATTTCCTACCACCCAGCGTTCCCCCAGGTCTCCCGATAAAAATGGTGCCTCACTTGTGTGGGAGGCCCAAGTACCCGTGACAGGCAAGGGCCCACAACGTAGTGAGGCGACCTCAAAATTGCCTATCTCAAAACCACCTGGTTTTGCAAGGAGTCACCTGGGTTTTGGCCCTGTGCTCGGCGGCCATCTAGGGAAACCTACCAAACCACACATTTCTGAAAAGTAGACACCAGGGGCTTCCAGGGAGGTATGGCTTGCGTGGATCCCCAACGTTTCACTCCAGAATCCCTGCAAACCTCAATTTTAGTTGAAAAAATCACTTTTTCACACATTTTGTGTGGGAAAGTGTGGCATCACTGGCCTCACACAAATTTCCTACCACCCAGCGTTCCTCCAGGTCTCCCGATAAAAATGGTGCCTCACTTGTGTAGGAGGCCCAGTACCCGCGACAGGCAAGGGCCCACAACGTAGTGAGGTGACCTCAAAATTGCCTATCTCAAAACCACCTGGTTTTGCAGGGAGTCACCTGGGTTTTGGCCACGTGCTCGGCGGCCATCTAGGAAACCTACCAAACCCACACATTTCTGAAAGTAGACACCTGGGGCTTCCAGGGAGGTATGGCTTGCGTGGATCCCCAATGTTTCCTTACCCAGAATCCCCTGCAAACCTCAATTTTAGCTGAAAAAATCACTTTTTCACACATTTTGTGTGGGAAAGTGTGGCATCACTGGCCTCACACAAATTTCCTACCACCAGCGTTCCCCCAGGTCTCCCGATAAAAATGGTGCCTCACTTGTGTGGGAGGCCCAAGTACCAGCGACAGGCAGGGCCCACAACGTAGTGAGGCGACCTCAAAATTGCCTATCTCAAAACCACCTGGTTTTGCAAGAGTCACCTGGGTTTTGGCCCGTGCTCGGCGGCCATCTAGAAACCTACCAAACCCACACATTTCTGAAAAGTAGACACCCGGGGCTTCCAGGGAGGTATGGCTTGCGTGGATCCCCAACGTTTCCTTACCCAGAATCCCTGCAAACCTCAATTTTTGCTGAAAAAATCACTTTTTTCACACATTTTGTGTGGGAAAGTGTGGCATCACTGGCCTCACACAAATTTCCTACCACCCAGCGTTCCCCAGGTCTCCCGATAAAAATGGTGCCTCACTTGTGTGGGAGGCCCAAGTACCCGTGACAGGCAAGGGCCCACAACGTAGTGAGGCAACCTCAAAATTGCCTATCTCAAAACCACCTGGTTTTGCAAGGGGTCACCTGGGTTTTGGCCCTGTGCTCGGCAGCCATCTAGGGAAACCTACCAAACCCACACATTTCTGAAAACTAGACACCGGGGCTTCCAGGGAGGTATGGCTTGCGTGGATCCCCAACGTTTCCTTACCCAGAATCCCCTGCAAACCTCAATTTTAGTTGAAAAAATCACTTTTTCACACATTTTTGTGTGGGAAAGTGTGGCATCACTGGCCTCACACAAATTTCCTACCACCCAGCGTTCCCCAGGTCTCCCGATAAAATGGTGCCTCACTTGTGTGGGAGGCCCAAGTACCCGTGACATGCAAGGACACAAAACGTTTTGAGGCAACATCAACATTGCCTATCAAAAAATGTTTTGGGCCCTTGCCTGTCGCGGGTACTTGGGCCTCCCACACAAGTGAGGCACCATTTTTATCGGGAGACCTGGGGAACGCTGGGTGGTAGGAAATTTGTGTGAGGCCAGTGATGCCACACTTTCCCACACAAAAATGTGTGAAAAAAGTGATTTTTTCAGCTAAAAGTGAGGTTTGCAGGGATTCTGGGTAAGGAAACGTTGGGGGATCCACGCAAGCCATACCTCCCTGGAAGCCCCCGGTGTCTACTTTTCAGAAATGTGTGGGTTTGGTAGGTTTCCTAGATGGCCGCCGAGCACTGGGCCAAAACCCAGGTGACCCCCTTGCAAAACCAGGTGGGTTTGTGAAAGGCCATTTTGAGGTCGCCTCAATACGTTGTGGGCCCTTGCCTGTCGCGGGTACTTGGGCCTCCCACACAAGTGAGGCACATTTTATCGGGAGACCTGGGGGAACGCTGGGTGGTAGGAAATTTGTGTGAGGCCAGTGATGCCACACTTTCCCACACAAAAATGTGTGAAAAAAGTGATTTTTTCAGCTAAAAGTGAGGTTTGCAGGGATTCTGGGTAAGGAAACGTTGGGGGATCCACGCAAGCCATACCTCCCTGGAAGCCCCGGGTGTCTACTTTTCAGAAATGTGTGGGTTTGGTAGGTTTCCCTAGATGGCCGCCGAGCACGGGCCAAAACCCAGGTGACTCCCTTGCAAAACCAGGTGGTTTTGTGAAAGGCCATTTTGAGGTCGCCTCAATACGTTGTGGGCCCTTGCCTGTCGCGGGTACTTGGGCCTCCCACACAAGTGAGGCACCATTTTTATCGGGAGACCTGGGGGAACGCTGGGTGGTAGGAAATTTGTGTGAGGCCAGTGATGCCACACTTTCCCACACAAAAATGTGTGAAAAAAGTGATTTTTTCAGCTAAAAGTGAGGTTTGCAGGGGATTCTGGGTAAGGAAACGTTGGGGGATCCACGCAAGCCATATCTCCTGGAAGCCCCCGGGTGTCTACTTTTCAGAAATGTGTGGGTTTGGTAGGTTTCCCTAGATGGCCGCCGAGCACGGGGCCAAAACCCAGGTGACTTCCTGCAAAACCAGGTGGTTTTGTGAAAGGCCATTTTGAGGTCGCCTCAATACGTTGTGGGCCCTTGCCTGTCGCGGGTACTTGGGCCTCCCACACAAGTGAGGCACCATTTTTATCGGGAGACCTGGGGGAACGCTGGGTGGTAGGAAATTTGTGTGAGGCCAGTGATGCCACACTTTCCCACACAAAATGTGTGAAAAAAGTGATTTTTTCAGCTAAAATTGAGGTTTGCAGGGGATTCTGGGTAAGGAAACATTGGGGGATCCACGCAAGCCATACCTCCCTGGAAGCCCCGGGTGTCTACTTTTCAGAAATGTGTGGGTTTGGTAGGTTTCCCTATGTGGCCGCCGCGCCCCGGGCCAAAAACCCAGGTGACCCCCTTGCAAAACCAGGTCATTTTGAGATAATGTGTTGTTTATTTCTGCAGCGTGAAAATTTTGGCACAATATTGCAAGGAAAATGTGACAGACATTTTGAGGTTTGCAGGACATTGTGGGTACCATAACTTGTTGGGATCCACAAGAGAGATATCACCATGTACTCCCATGGGTGTTTCGTTTACGACAATATCTACAGTTGGTAGGTTATTCTTAGACGGAATGTACACCTTGGCAGACAGACTAAAAAGACAAAGATTACTGCACAGCCATCTATTCCTCAAGCACACACACATACTGGTTGGATTTGGCACGAGGGCAAGTGATGGTTCAGTATATACAATTTTATTAACAAGAGATTTCACAAAAATGAAATGCACTGTCAATAATTGAAAGGACAAAAACGGAACCAGTGACTCGCAGCTCGTGAGCTGTAAAGCCACGTCAAGGCCCCAACCGCTTTACAGGCCATTCACACACCTTTCATACGTGATACACACAAGACCATTCACACCCCCAGGCACGAAACAAACACATTACAACATTCACAAAAAGGGACAAGGTACACCCTGCTTGAGAAAGACAAAAAAAAATATTACTGCACAGCCATCTAATCCTCAAGCACACACACACATACTGGTTGGATTTGGCACGAGGGTGAGTGATGGTTCAGTATATACAATTGTATTAACAAGTGATTTCACAAAAATGAAATGCACTGTTAATAATTGAAAGGACGAGAAACTGAACCATTGACTCACAGCTCGTGAGCTGTGAAGCCACGACAAGGCACCAACCTCTTTACAGGCCATTCATACACCTTTCATACGTGTGACAAATACAAAACCATTCACACCACCAGCCGCGGGCCCATCACATTACAACACTCACACCAGCAGACAGCGCCATTCAAGGGCCCATCACTTTCACACGCCCACATTCCTAACACAGCAACCACACAAGCTGATGGATTGCGTGGAGTGTCGCTCGGCTAGCAGTGTGTGTAGTGACCAGCAGCAAGTCACTACTCACACACTGCCAGCCGAGCGCCAGTCCACGCACACCGCCAGCCAAGCGCCACTCCACGCACACCGCCAGCCTAGCGCCACTCCACGCACACCGCCAGCCTAGCGCCACTCCACGCACACCGCCAGCCTAGCGCCACTCCACGCACACCGCCAGCCTAGCGCCACTCCACGCACACCGCCAGCCAAGAGCCACTCCCGCACACCGCCAGCCTAGCGCCACTCCACGCACACCGCCAGCCTAGCGCCACTCCACGCACACCGCCAGCCTAGCACCACTCCACGCACACCGCCAGCCTAGCGCCACTCCACGCACACCGCCAGCCTAGCGCCACTCCACGCACACCGCCAGCCAAGCACCACTCCACGCACACCGCCAGCCAAGAGCCACTCCCGCACACCGCCAGCCTAGCGCCACTCCACGCACACCGCCAGCCTAGCGCCACTCCACGCACACCGCCAGCCAAGCACCACTCCACGCACACCGCCAGCCAAGAGCCACTCCCCGCACACCACCAGCCAAGCGCCACTCCACGCACACCGCCAGCCAAGCACCAGCCTACACACACCACCATCACATTTAGGATTTTTTTATACAAAAAAGAAAACGCAAACAAATTGCAAATAGATACAAATCTACTAACACAAAATCAGAAACTAAATACATTGCACTAATGCCAACCTTGAAACCGAACAACAATTCTTAAACATTACAGACCAGGCAGTTCACTTTACCACTCATGGTTGCTCCCAATAATTCTTTTGCTTGTGGTACGCTCTATAACAAGCAGGAACACACAGCCCAGGGTTAGAAGGACACTCAGGGCAGTACATACGAGTCTCCTTCCGCGTACCTCTTCGCCAACAGACTCTACATCTCCTAGTGGGAAAGTCTTTTGAGAGTGTAGGAGGAATGTGATCAGGAAAGTGGCGATCTTTCAATCGAGCCACATCCTCCACCACTCCAACTCTAGGAACACTTGCCTGTTCCACAACAACAAGGCTGCCTATGACAGACTCCTGAAACTGAACAAAAGTCAACTTTGATGCAGGAGAACACTCCTTGAACACAACAAAAGCATTGAAAGTTGCTAAATTGAAGAGATGGATGGCCAACTTCTTATACCAAATGTAAGCCTTACGAATAGCAGTGTAAGGTTCCAACCTCTGATCTACTCTATCAACACCACCCATGTGCTTATTGTAGTCTAAAATGCACACAGGTTTGCGCACTTCAGCAATCTGACCCCAAACAGCCACAGGTGAAGTACTCTCATCATGGATGGTAGTCAGCATGTACACATCCCTCCTGTCCACAAATTTCACAGCTAGCAGTTCCTCACTACGCAAGGCACTGCACTGTCCCCTCTGAAGTTTTTTGCAAACAAGCTCTTTTGGATAACCTTTACGGTTAGAGCGGATTGTGCCACAAGCAAAAGTGTCCACTTTGAACAATTCCTTAAACAATTGCACAGCAGTGTAGAAGTTATCAAGGTACAAATGGTGGCCTCTGTTAAACAGTCCTCTAGCAAGATCCCACACAATTTTCTCTGAAACTCCAAAAGTGGACGGACAACCAGGGGGGTCAATAGTGGAATCCCTACCAGTGTACACACGCAAATTAAAAACATATCCTGTCCTACTCTCAGACAACATATACAGCTTAATTCCATAGCGTGCCCTCTTGCTAGGAATGTACTGCCTAAAAACCAAACGGCCCTTGAACAGGACCAAAGACTCATCAATAGATATTTCTTTCCCTGGAGTATAGATCTCTGAAAATCGATCTACAAAATGATCAAGAACAGGCCGAATCTTAAAAAGACGGTCACATTCAGGGTGATCTCGTGGCAACGCCAAACCATTATCAACAAAATGCAGCATCCGAAGCAAAAGTAAATACCGATCACGAGTCATAACTGCAGGAAATATGGCCGTTGCCATCAAGGGACTGGTAGACCAATATGAACCCATGGACGGCTTCCTTATCAAACCCATCAAAAAAGTCAAACCCAAAAACTTCTTCATCTCTTCCAGATTTGTGGGACTCCACCGGGTAGCTCTAGAATGGGGCCTAAGTCTGGCACTGTTGTCCCTCAAAAACTGTTCAGCATACAAATTAGTCTGCTCAACAATCTCACCCAAAAATACATCATCCATAAACAACTGAAAATACTGTATAGGCAAATAATGTTCACAATCCACTCTACACCCTGCATAACCACTAAAGGCAGGCAACACCGGCTGCACCATGTTTGGATCAACCCAGAGTCCAGCACTTCCAGTAGGAAGCCTAGCAGCCCCAGGCTGCAATCCAGATGCCTCTTGCACCATCGGCACAGTAGTATCCTCCTCTAAATCAGGCACTTCATCTGCACTGAGAGTACCTTCATCATCCGATGATTCCATGTGGAGAGAAAACTCACTGCCTGAATCTTCCCCTCCCTCCTCTCCCTCAGACGCACTGTCAGTCTCATAATCCTGCTCAGAGGAAGATTCAAGAAGCAAACCAACCACCTGCTGAGCAGTAATTCTACGGCTAGCCATAATGCTTACTAATAAAGGTTACTTGTCAAACAAGTCAACAACAACAAACCCTTTGTAAAAAAAAGAAATAAACAAAATGTAGCTTTATCACAAAGACCTATATACTCCAACACTATACCACTCACGTGACAGAAGCAGCTAGACTCACCACCACCTACTCTGCACAGACACAGTAAGGATCAACAATATCCCACTAAAAAAGAAGAAGAAAAAAAATTACACATAAGACAATGCAAAACATCGCAAAGAATTTCATGCTCTGAACACTAACAAATATGCTGCCATTATGGCACCACTTACAAAAAAATTCATTCATGCATGACAATAATACTCATTTGGAGTACACACAACAAAAATATTTTTCTTACCAAATAAATGCAATTACGCAAAACTGCAGAACCACAACTGCCGAAACCGCAAACAGGAATCAAAAGCTTTACACTAGAATAAAAAGGAGAAAAAAAAACATTACAATCACATATGCAAATAATGCACCAGTCCACACACAATCCACCAGCCAAGCTAAGGGGTAGGTGGGCCTAACAGTATAAATAAAATATTCACACCCGTAAAAGGGAGCAACCCTTGCCCTTTTGGCCACTCCCCAACACAAAAATAAAAAAAACCCTGGTGCCTAGTGGGCATTCCTGCTGCACGATCACATGATCGTGCAGCAGGAATGCACAAAAGAGGCATCGGGGGAAAGGAAAACCCTTTCCTTTCCCTCAATGCCTCTTTTGATACAAACCCCCCCTCCCCGAGCCAAACCTCACCTGATTTCCCGACGCGCTGGAAGCAAATGGCTTCCAGCGCGTCGGGGAAGAAAGGGAAACCCTCAATGATGTCAGCGCACCTCGCGCGCTGACGTCATTGATGGGGCGGGGGGAGGCAGGGGAAGCCCTTCCCCTGCCTCCCCCAAAAAAACCTAACAATCGGATTCCCACGGGGAGCGCCAGCGCTTCCCCGTGGGTGGTCTTATGACGAGCTGGACTCGTCATGAGCACACGAGCACTGTGTGCCATGACGAGTCCAGCTCGTCATAAGCACCGAAGGGGATAAAGGGTCAGAGCAGGATCTCAGCGGCAGACGAGGAGAAGGAACCTCCTGGTCACAGGAACTACACGAGCATTGCGCTCGAGAAATTCAAGGATGCAAAGACCTCCATCAAGGATTACAGCTAACTTTTCAGGGTGTAAATGGAGAGAAGGCACATCTCCACGCTCACGAATTCTACACGAGAATTGCGCTCGAGAAAATGAAGGATGCAAAGACCTCCATCAAGGATTACAGCTAACTTTTCACGTTGGAAATGGAGAGAAGGCACATCTGCCCTGCATATTTATCCACGAAGATGCCACCGTTTTGTGCAATACCTCTACTCAACTGGAGTACTTTCTACTGGCTAATCAGTAAGTGCTACCTCGTTGGGTAAATGTATATTGCCTTTCCTACACTACAGCTGCGTAAAGGACCAGAAGAATTGTCTCCAGTGACCTGTGTGTCTGTAACTTTGCCACCGCGCCGAAAGCGCCGGGGTCCTTTGAGTAAGCTGTCCATCATAGTGGGGAAAGGGCGGGCATACGTTGCATACCGCTAGTGTATGTGTGGCGTGGCCAAACGAGCGGGGCTTCTAGGCCCGTTCACATGCCTCTTGTTTATAAAGGGTCAGAGCAGGATCTCAGCGGCAGACGAGGAGAAGGAACCTCCTGGTCACAGGAACTACACGAGCATTGCGCTCGAGAAATTCAAGGATGCAAAGACCTCCATCAAGGATTACAGCTAACTTTTCAGGGTGTAAATGGAGAGAAGGCACATCTCCACGCTCACGAATTCTACACGAGAATTGCGCTCGAGAAAATGAAGGATGCAAAGACCTCCATCAAGGATTACAGCTAGCTTTTCACGTTGGAAATGGAGAGAAGGCACATCTGCCCTGCATATTTATCCACGAAGATGCCACCGTTTTGTGCAATACCTCTACTCAACTGGAGTACTTTCTACTGGCTAATCAGTAAGTGCTATCTCGTTGGGTAAATGTATAGTGCCTTTCCTACACTACAGCTGTGTAAAGGACCAGAAGAATTGTCTCCAGTGACCTGTGTGTCTGTAACTTTGCCACCGCGCCGAAAGCGCCGGGGTCCTTTGAGTAAGCTGTCCATCATAGTGGGGAAAGGGCGGGCATACGTTGCATACCGCTAGTGTATGTGTGGCGGGGCCAAACGAGCGGGGCTTCTAGGCCCGTTCACATGCCTCTTGTTTATAAAGGGTCAGAGCAGGATCTCAGCGGCAGACGAGGAGAAGGAACCTCCTGGTCACAGGAACTACACGAGCATTGCGCTCGAGAAATTCAAGGATGCAAAGACCTCCATCAAGGATTACAGCTAACTTTTCAGGGTGTAAATGGAGAGAAGGCACATCTCCACGCTCACGAATTCTACACGAGAATTGCGCTCGAGAAAATGAAGGATGCAAAGACCTCCATCAAGGATTACAGCTAACTTTTCACGTTGGAAATGGAGAGAAGGCACATCTGCCCTGCATATTTATCCACGAAGATGCCACCGTTTTGTGCAATACCTCTACTCAACTGGAGTACTTTCTACTGGCTAATCAGTAAGTGCTACCTCGTTGGGTAAATGTATAGTGCCTTTCCTACACTACAGCTGCGTAAAGGACCAGAAGAATTGTCTCCAGTGACCTGTGTGTCTGTAACTTTGCCACCGCGCCGAAAGCGCCGGGGTCCTTTGAGTAAGCTGTCCATCATAGTGGGGAAAGGGCAGGCATACGTTGCATACCGCTAGTGTATGTGTGGCGGGGCCAAACGAGCAGGGCTTCTAGGCCCGTTCACATGCCTCTTGTTTATAAAGGGTCAGAGCAGGATCTCAGCGGCAGACGAGGAGAAGGAACCTCCTGGTCACAGGAACTACACGAGCATTGCGCTCGAGAAATTCAAGGATGCAAAGACCTCCATCAAGGATTACAGCTAACTTTTCAGGGTGTAAATGGAGAGAAGGCACATCTTCACGCTCACGAATTCTACACGAGAATTGCGCTCGAGAAAATGAAGGATGCAAAGACCTCCATCAAGGATTACAGCTAACTTTTCACGTTGGAAATGGAGAGAAGGCACATCTGCCCTGCATATTTATCCACGAAGATGCCACCGTTTTGTGCAATACCTCTACTCAACTGGAGTACTTTCTACTGGCTAATCAGTAAGTGCTACCTCGTTGGGTAAATGTATAGTGCCTTTCCTACACTACAGCTGCGTAAAGGACCAGAAGAATTGTCTCCAGTGACCTGTGTGTCTGTAACTTTGCCACCGCGCCGAAAGCGCCGGGGTCCTTTGAGTAAGCTGTCCATCATAGTGGGGAAAGGGCGGGCATACGTTGCATACCGCTAGTGTATGTGTGGCGGGGCCAAACGAGCGGGGCTTCTAGGCCCGTTCACATGCCTCTTGTTTATAAAGGGTCAGAGCAGGATCTCAGCGGCAGACGAGGAGAAGGAACCTCCTGGTCACAGGAACTACACGAGCATTGCGCTCGAGAAATTCAAGGATGCAAAGACCTCCATCAAGGATTACAGCTAACTTTTCAGGGTGTAAATGGAGAGAAGGCACATCTCCACGCTCACGAATTCTACACGAGAATTGCGCTCGAGAAAATGAAGGATGCAAAGACCTCCATCAAGGATTACAGCTAACTTTTCACGTTGGAAATGGAGAGAAGGCACATCTGCCCTGTATTTTTATCCACGAAGATGCCACCGTTTTGTGCAATACCTCTACTCAACTGGAGTACTTTCTACTGGCTAATCAGTAAGTGCTACCTCGTTGGGTAAATGTATAGTGCCTTTCCTACACTACAGCTGCGTAAAGGACCAGAAGAATTGTCTCCAGTGACCTGTGTGTCCGTAACTTTGCCACCGCGCCGAAAGCGCCGGGGTCCTTTGAGTAAGCTGTCCATCATAGTGGGGAAAGGGCGGGCATACGTTGCATACCGCTAGTGTATGTGTGGCGGGGCCAAACGAGCGAGGCTTCTAGGCCCGTTCACATGCCTCTTGTTTATAAAGGGTCAGAGCAGGATCTCAGCGGCAGACGAGGAGAAGGAACCTCCTGGTCACAGGAACTACACGAGCATTGCGCTCGAGAAATTCAAGGATGCAAAGACCTCCATCAAGGATTACAGCTAACTTTTCAGGGTGTAAATGGAGAGAAGGCACATCTCCACGCTCACGAATTCTACACGAGAATTGCGCTCGAGAAAATGAAGGATGCAAAGACCTCCATCAAGGATTACAGCTAACTTTTCACGTTGGAAATGGAGAGAAGGCACATCTGCCCTGCATATTTATCCACGAAGATGCCACCGTTTTGTGCAATACCTCTACTCAACTGGAGTACTTTCTACTGGCTAATCAGTAAGTGCTACCTCGTTGGGTAAATGTATAGTGCCTTTCCTACACTACAGCTGCGTAAAGGACCAGAAGAATTGTCTCCAGTGACCTGTGTGTCTGTAACTTTGCCACCGCGCCGAAAGCGCTGGGGTCCTTTGAGTAAGCTGTCCATCATAGTGGGGAAAGGGCGGGCATACGTTGCATACCGCTAGTGTATGTGTGGCGGGGCCAAACGAGCGGTGCTTCTAGGCCCGTTCACATGCCTCTTGTTTATAAAGGGTCAGAGCAGGATCTCAGCGGCAGACGAGGAGAAGGAACCTCCTGGTCACAGGAACTACACGAGCATTGCGCTCGAGAAATTCAAGGATGCAAAGACCTCCATCAAGGATTACAGCTAACTTTTCAGGGTGTAAATGGAGAGAAGGCACATCTCCACGCTCACGAATTCTACACGAGAATTGCGCTCGAGAAAATGAAGGATGCAAAGACCTCCATTAAGGATTACAGCTAACTTTTCACGTTGGAAATGGAGAGAAGGCACATCTGCCCTGCATATTTATCCACGAAGATGCCACCGTTTTGTGCAATACCTCTACTCAACTGGAGTACTTTCTACTGGCTAATCAGTAAGTGCTATCTCGTTGGGTAAATGTATAGTGCCTTTCCTACACTACAGCTGCGTAAAGGACCAGAAGAATTGTCTCCAGTGACCTGTGTGTCTGTAACTTTGCCACCGCGCCGAAAGCGCCGGGGTCCTTTGAGTAAGCTGTCCATCATAGTGGGGAAAGGGCGGGCATACGTTGCATACCGCTAGTGTATGTGTGGCGGGGCCAAACGAGCGGGGCTTCTAGGCCCGTTCACATGCCTCTTGTTTATAAAGGGTCAGAGCAGGATCTCAGCGGCAGACGAGGAGAAGGAACCTCCTGGTCACAGGAACTACACGAGCATTGCGCTCGAGAAATTCAAGGATGCAAAGACCTCCATCAAGGATTACAGCTAACTTTTCAGGGTGTAAATGGAGAGAAGGCACATCTCCACGCTCACGAATTCTACAAGAGAATTGCGCCCTCCCTCCCTCGTGGGCATTCCTGCTGCACGATCACATGATCGTGCAGCAGGAATGCACAAAAGAGGCATCGGGGGAAAGGAAAACCCTTTCCTTTCCCTCGATGTCTCTTTTCGACTCAAACCCCCCCTCCCGAGCCAAAACTCACCTGATTTCCCGACGCGCTGGAAGCAAATGGCTTCCAGCGCGTCGGGAAGAAAGGGAAACCCTCAATGATGTCAGCGCGCCTCGCGCGCTGACGTCATTGATGGGGAGGGCGGGGGGGGGGGGGGGGGGCGGGGGGAGGCAGGGGAAGTCCTTCCCCAGCCTTCCCCCAAAAAAACCCGACTATCGGATTCCCACGGGGGGAGCGCCAGCGCTTCCCCCGTGGGTGGTCTTATGACGAGCTGGACTCGTCATGAGCACACGAGCACTGTGTGCCATGACGAGTCCAGCTCGTCATAAGCACCGAAGGGGTTAAAAGAAAGCCCAAAACAAAACAAATATCCTACCAAAAAGAAGCCCAACTGAGGGTGGACATGAAAAGTGCAAAAAAGCTAAATAAATACAATCAATGGAGCGGGAGACATGGCGCAGGAGGCAGCACTAACACAACTGTGGCATTAAGAGGAGGTGGGAGGAAGGAATGCTATATTTACATATAAGCAGCTATGGCACCGAAGCTGAACACGGGCAAACAGTAACAGACCAGGAAACCAAGAAAAAAATTGTCCCCCAAAGAACACATAAAGAACCACAGCAAAATGAGACAGTACTTGGTCCCTGCTGCATGAGAGGAACAGAAGAGAAAAAGGAGGGACAAAGAGTCAGGACAGACCACTAGCAAGCAAGGATTTTTAAAGGACACTGAAACAAACAAATCAAAAGCAGGGGGCTGGCTTTAAGCCCATAAGAGAAGTTACAACAGATCTTGAATGCTCGAGCTAAAAGAGGAGTATTTAATTTTCCCTCTATCAACAAATAGAGAAATACTACATTCACAAACAACTAGACAGTCCCCCTGAGGTCAGGGCTCTAGTGCTTCATAGGCAGTTCCCTATGCCCCACTCTCTCTTTGCTCTAGTGATCGTGGTTCTACCCCTTTCACTTTAGGCAACATCCAGGGTAAGCCCTACTAGTCACTCCTACTCTGTATCAAAGCCAAAAGTGTTTCAGCGCTATCTAGCAAGTAAGTTTCCTCTGGGGCCGACTGGCCAAATTCAGTCTTACTCGCGCCTGCAGGATTGGAGGGTCTGGAGTTCTTGAGCACGCCTCCTCTGCAGGTGCCGAAATGGCTGGTTCAGGTGAGTTGACTGCATGCAGTCTAGGCGGGCTGCACTTGACGATACCCCCAAGTTCCTCACACACGGTCACGCATCCGCAGTGACCGGAGGCTCCTTTTGGCTCCTCCTGGAGGGTAAGTCTTTGGTCTGTCTCAAGGTGGGGGTAAGGTGGTGCGAAGTTCCTGATGCTGATCCCTCGTCTCGGAGTAGTTACTTAGGGGTTCCCATGGCAACCTCACTCCTACGGCAACACCTCTGGTCAGGTCACACTTCTTGCTAGTTATGGTGACCCACCTCTGGCATATGGAGTCACTGTGTCTCTACTGTCGGACACCCACCTGATCAATACAGTAGATGCCTGCACAGCAGCTTCTCTTGGCATACGGGATCAAAGACTCTTTACCGTGCAAGAGCTATGGCCCACTCTGCACAGCAGCCCCTCCTGGTATACAGGGGTCGCTGATCCCTCACTGCACACAGGCTCCGGCCCCATCAGCACAGCAATATTGACGGCTCACTTCACGGCTGCCCTCCTCTGGCTTACAGGGGTCACCAAATTTGTCCTGCAGACAGGCAACGCCACAATTTGTGCAGCCGCAGTTTCCTCACACCTTGCTCCTGGAATCCACTCAACCGGATTCCCCACTGGACCTCGCTTCCTCCAACTCTGTCGTCTACCTCACAGGGCACACTGGTCTTGGCAAGCAGGCAGGCGCTGATGCTCCAGGCTTCATGGCAGGTGGTCTTGGATTCCTTGGGTGATGTCCCCTCACCCAGCAGGTTACTAGCAGGCCTTGGCCCTCAGTCCTGGTCACAGACAGAAATCTTGCAGAGCTTCTCCTCCTCACACAGCCTGACTGGCTTCTGAACAGTTTATAATTTTTGGAGTGTCAAACGCCCCTTCTTATAATTCATTTCCAGACACCAAACGTGATTTTGAATCTGAGTCTTTGAAGTTTTGAAGTGTCTACTCCTCTGCCCTCTCTTCCACTTGAAAGCAATCTGTCACAGCAGGAGCGACTCCAAATCTGATAGACCCACAGCACAGACCATGGGAGTGACTAGAGTTCACGCCTGCATTTCGGCCACAGTGATATTTGTATCAAAAGGTTAGCCCAGGGCCCCAGCCCTACTCTTTATGATTCTCTTATCAGTCCCATCTCCTTCCTGAGATGTGCCCAGGCCCCTTCCTTATGACCTCACTCTAAATCAAGGAGCACCCTTTGAAGTGTATGGGGTAAGCCTGGTACTCCTTTCTCCAGTGTGTCACTGCCAGCTTACAGGAATGCAGCAATACACAGATTTCTCTGGGGGGGATTCCCCTAACCCCTCTCCTCATGTTTCACCATGCAGCCATGGGTCTCACAAATGTAACCCAGAGTCTGCCATGTATTTTTTCATTCACAGACACACATACACCCAGCACATGCATTTGACATGCTTGCACTGCACAGCACATCAGTATATCCTTCCTGTACTGTACCAATCACAGGCACACATACACCCATACATGCATTTAACATACACACTCTGCACAGCACTACATCCTTCATGTACTGTGCCACTCATAAGCACACATACACCAAGCAATTGCATTTGACATGTGCACACACAGCACAGCACTGCATTATCCCTTTAGTGTAACCTGCCCAAGCACACATACACCCAGCACAGATACAACACTCATTCTCTGTGCAGCACTCCACATAAAACCGATTTAGGCCAATGGGTGAGTTAAGCACACAGCAGCAGAACTTTAAATGAGTGAGTCTGTAGGCCTCACTTTAGTGACACGGGTTAAAGAGTACCTGTTCACTCCTACTGATCACTACACAGTATGCTCCCACCACTGCGCTTGTGCTGATTAACTCCTGGGAAAGGCAGTAGCCTTTCACCATTATGAGTGTGGCGCTTTGGGTGCCCTTCCTGGTCCAACGAGACTGCAATCCGGGAGATAGGCCTATGTCTTGGTGCACACACATGATCCATGTTTGCCTATGACAACAAAAATCAGCATTACGGATGCAGACATCAGTACAGTTCGGGCACACAGGGCAGCGGCACACATTCGTTACCATGCAGAGGATTTTTCCGTCCCAACAGCACCTCAGTGTATAGATGGACTTCCATATTTGTGGACGTTTGAACTGTATTTCTGGGGTTCGTATTCTCTTTTTATGGAGCTGTGGGGATGTATTACAATGTTGCATGAAGCATAACTAGCATGAATAAAAAAAATTGTTTATGCAGCCCATGCTTGTTACGCAGTCACAAGAAAAGATAAACCTAATGTACTTGCAAACATTTGTCTTCCATGTTTGAAATATTTGTTCATTTAAATCCAGCAATATATTTCATAATGCAATGTCTTCAATGTAGTGGACAAGGAAACCATGCAAAGCATCAGAGAAAAATCCATCCTGAAGTTGCAGGAAAAGGCACAGGAAGAGGCAAAGGGAAAAGCTGTAAAGAAACGAGAAAACGAAAAGTATGCTCTGGGGGTTATGATGAAGGTATAGTACTTTCTTTTCATTTGAAGTTCCTCCCAAACCTCTTGCTCATATGTCATACCATCCCCATACTGATTGATCTGTTTTTCTCCCCTTTTTGTACTTTGAAGAGTAACCTCTGCCAATAGGGCTCGGAAATCCATATACTTCTGAGCAGAATGGGAAGACAGAGACTTCTAACAGAACGTAACTTGGGAAATAACTGAGGGCCTTCTCTCGCAGATTTCCATCTTTTTCTCTTGATCAGCTGACTCGGGTCTTGGGACAATCCATATCTAAAAACCACAAACTGGAAGTAGGAAGAGGCATATCCCTTGCTATTGCAAATTTACTTTCAGGAAAGGTCATCCGAGTTCAACACATGTTTTGTCTCTTTCACTTTGTCTCATTCAGCTAAGCAACCACTCTATCATCATGACTCTCCCTCCACCGAATCCACTCAACCCGAAGGGTACATGAAGTTTTTTCCTCTAAAGACCATTTCAGTAATAGGATTAGGTCTATTTAAATGTAATGCCTGGATTACGAACCGGTAATCTTCATTGCTCCAATTCTCTCTTCTTCATCCTAGTACTTACATTATAAGGTTTACCTCACACACCTCCATTTTTCACAATCTCCAAAGCTATTTTATCTTTTTACCGTACTGAGTATCAAACGTTATTGTTTTAAGTTCATAAAAACCATCACAATGTTTGCATATATACAGAGCTACATAAAACACATAAAGTCTTGGCGAAGTGTAGTACATAGTTACTTAATATTTCTTAAAATTGTAGACACAACATGATCTAAAATGTCCTGATTTGTTACTAGGAGTTGGACCATCAGGCTTCATATTTGTTATTGGCTAATAATAAAATAAGTAGGACATCGAAAGGAAGTTTTTTGCTTAAAATTACTTCCATAGAATCAACTACAATCAAAATCACGTGTAAATTCATGAAATAGTGGCTGTATCGCGGTCCGATTCTACTTATTTTTAGAACATTGCCTATAAAGTGCGACAGTGCTGGTAAACATATTAATCATTTAAGTTTGTTAGTGGATTGAATTCGAAAACCCCTGGTGTTGGAGTGTTGCCTGGAGATAAATGCTTCATTTAAATGATTTCCCCTATAAATCAGGAGTATCATCAATTTAGAGTTAGTCTAGGGATCAGATGGATTAATTGCTGTGAAAAAAGCAACAACTAGACCGCTAAAAGATGCAGTCATTTGCAAAGTACCGCAGCGGTGCTGATAAAATCATCTATGATTGTTGGTATGTTACATTTAGGTACACTTGTAATTTAGGATTTGTCTCCAGAGATATAAATACTTCATTTGAATCATTTTCTGTGTAAAACCAGAAATGTAATCAATTTACAGTTAGTATGAGGGTCAGATGGATTAAGGCCCTTTATTATGGCCATCCTACTGGTTTGGATGCCCTGGTTGTTAAAAATGTTTTTCAGTAATAAAATATGAGCATTCTTTAAAAGTGGGTATATGCAAACCAAGTGGATGATATCTTACTTCACGGCACCACACAAGCTGCATGACTTTGGGCCTTTGTATTTCCATGATGGTTGGTCGGCCAAGGATGGCAGAACACCAAATCGGATAGCCATCAGTTTTCACTTTAGGTATGCTGGGTATGTCATTCTTAGATATGCTTCTGGCTTTAGGTTATTATAAGATTGTAGTACCTTCCAGGCATGTGTGCGGGTGGTTGGTATATGCTTGTCATTTATGAGTGAATGCATTTTTGCTACTTTATTTATTGCATGGCAAAAAGCAGGGTGAGATAGGTTCAAATGCCATAGGTCAATTGTATTTTTTTCTTCCAATGATGACCACAAATATTTACTGTAAATAGTGGGTTTTTTTCCCAAGGACTGCCATAGGGCATTAATCAGTGGGCTACTTTGGTTTATCCATATTTTATACCATGTTTTAATGGTGAAGTAGCTTCTCCATATGGTTTGTTTTTAGTTTATCTAGAACTAAGGCACCTTTTCCGTACATGACAGCACTTGCATAAGCCACTGTTGGGAGTAGTTTTGCAGTGATAACTACCAATAGTGACTTGAAAGAGGATCCGTCCAGCTTCTTGGCGAGTGCGCAAAAGGCATAGGTCAGGGCATTTCATTGCTTCATATTGTACTGTATGTGTGGTTGGGAATTTAATTTCTTGTCTCTATGCAGGCCCAGATATTTGTAACTGCTGACTTCCTCTAAGATCTCGTCTCCAAGCTTAATCTTGAGTGGGGAGCCAGGTCGATACTAGATAGACATTGTTTTTGTCGTATTTATTTCTAATTTGCTGAAATTGCCATTTTCTGCTAAATCTGTGATTGATCTCTGCTGTCCCACTCTTGTACGACTGAGTAGGACAATATCATCCGCATATGAGAGGTGAGTCAGGATTAGTAATTCTAGTTTAGCGGGTGGAAGTTTATCTGCTCGAGCCATGGAGACAAGTCAGCCATAAACAAGTTAAAAAAATGTGGGGCAAGAACACACACTTGTTTGAGGCCGACTTCTGTGGGGATTCTCCCTGACAGTCTTGTGCCATCCACCAGCCTAATTTGGATCCAAGTACCTGTGTACAGTTGCTCAATTGCACTTAGTATTCTGTCAGGGAGGCCCCACTGCCTTAGTTTTCCCCACAGAAGACCTCGGTCTACCCGTTCAAATGGAGCTTTGAAATCTATAAAACATAGATGTAGCTTTTTCTTTAAGTGCTTACATTTATTTGCTATTGTTGTTACTGCTAGGATGTTGATAGTAGTTCCGAATCCTTTCCGAAAACCTGTCTGGTAGATGGGGACCATATTGTTGGAATTTGACCACTCAACTAGATCCTCCAGGATTAGTGATGCATAGTATTTGGCTTCTGAGTCAATAATCACAATTAGCCTGTAATTGGTGGGGTTGGACCGGTCTTTATCCTTGAAGATCGGGTTTATTATTGACCCTGTCAGCTACTAGGGGTTCTACCTGTTCCTTCCAGCTCATTATATAATGCCGATAGTGGGATTGCCCAGTATTCAGGGTCGAACTTGTAGATGCCCTGCTGGATCAGTTTGGGTCTGGTGCCTCGTCTCTTCATCCTGCCGTTATCACTTTTGCCATCTTTGCTGTTCTATAGTATTGGTTGACCGGCACAGATGAACAATCTAAGATGCTACTTGGTTTGCATGCTTCCAGCTCTTTTATTATGTCGACCCAAGCATCATTGCTTTGATCTTGCTCTAGGATTCCTGTTTGTGTGACCTTAGCGAATGTCTTGGTCAGTTGGGCTACCCAGGCTTTCTCCGGCATGCTTGCGCAATTTTTTACTCTTGCTCCTCTGCTGACGCCGTTAACAGTTTCCCAGGAAGTTCTGGTATTTGTTTGTTTGGTGTTTAAAAAGGAGTTTTGCCCAAAACTCTTCAGACTGTGATTTTCGCTCTTCCCAGAGTTGTTTTTGTATTGCTACCTCAAGTTTTTTATTCTCTCCCATGTGTGGGTGGTGGCACTGGGTTTTCTAGCATTCCTATTACCCGTCTTAGCTCATTTCCCAAGATTAAGCACTTTTCCGTCAGACCTCCTGGATGCTTAACCACTTGCCTCCTGGTAAAGTTTAGAACTGGACCATGTGTTGAGAAGGACGTCCAAGCTTCCATTGAGTTAGAGTGGGCTGCTGTACTAGACTCCAGTATGTCTTTTGCCTTGTTAGCCAGCTTCGGTAGTTAGTGGTGTGTCCATCTCAAGCGCTTCAAATTGGTTGTTTTTAAGTTTCCTATTTCCATTTGGTGCAGTCATGTGTCTTGGAGGGTTTAAACTCGACTCCAGGTGTTGATACGAGTGATTGATTCACTTTGTGTATTTGACTTTGTATTAACTTTGATGCTTTAGTAGTGGCAGAGAGAGGATTGTGAAATCTATTATTGATCTTGAGTTTGTGCTGTGATGAGTAAACCTGGAAGGGTTATCATCCTGAGTTCTGCCATTAATTACTCTCAAGCCCAGATGTTCCAGGGCGGGGACTAGTTTTTGCCCATTGTCAGGTCAGATCATTTTCGAGGATGACTGGCCTGTGGCTGCACCACCCAGATTGCGCTCTCAGCTGCCAAGTGCTCTTCTTCATCCGGGATGTGTATTCAGTTGGAATTGAAAGCATCTGTCGCGAGTATTTCTCAGGTAGGATGTGTGAACCTTTTTTCCGTTATCTCGAAGATTGGTTTTTTGAATAATGCATTCTTTTTTTGTATACTGGGGTGTGCATAAATATTAAATAATATTACCGATCTTGTAAAGTGTTTGTGTTGCAAGCTACACTTGAATACATGTAGATCAGGCGCTGAGATGGATAATTGGTCCAAAGTGATGTTTAGTACTGTCAATACGTATACGGTGAGAACCCCATTTGAGCTCCCAAATTGATTTGATTTCCTGGCCTCAACGTGAAGGAGAACCTAACCATCGAGTTTCACTGGGTTGGTCAGCCAGATCTCTTGAAGTATGATTATCTCATAGTTTGCCCAGTTCGCCAGCAGTACGCCATCACGGAGTTTGTACTTCTCTCCTATGATGTTCCAGGAAAGAATGTTCAATGAAGTTTCCTGTGATTTGCTTATCTCTTGTGTTGGACATCCTTCTCATCTTTAAGCGTTTAAGGCTGATGCTAGTCGGTGCCATTGCTCTTGGTTCTCATCCATTGGCTGTTTGTTATTTGATTGGTTACTTGTTTCAGTTGTACTCACGTGCATTATGTAGGAATGAATACACAGAGTGGGTCCCAGTTCAGTGCGTGGCCTTCGGGCTGGATTTAGCAGAGGTGAAGGGTAACGTGGTTTTATGGGTTTTGAAAGTGCTATATACCAGGTTTCAAACTGTTGGCTTGCACTGTTAATTAGGAGTGCTGTCTCCTCTGTTCTCCATGTGGTGAGGGTTTGCTCTGGTTGTCTGTGATCCTCATTGGATAGGAATCTGACTAATAATAAATCTGATGATTTAATATGGTTCAATGTAGGTATTACGGCAAACAACCTCATGATATTGCCTCTATTCAGAATGTCCTGCTGGCCTTGTGAAATTTATTGAGGTGTTAGAACGATTTGCTGGTTATCACTCTCCATTTCCTGAGGAGCGTAGTTAAAGTTGAGGAGTGTTGTGTCAATTCCAAGTTGTTATTTTGTAGGTGCATTGTATTGTTTGCTCCCTTTATAACTTGAGTGTTGATTTTCACTACGATCTTGCCATTTAAAGAGAGGTTCTGTGAATTATGTCCCTGCTGAGCAGCATCAGAAGGATTACCTTCCGTTGTGTTGGCTGATGTGATGGTATGACATGCCGGTGTTTGGCCCTGGATGCATTTTGTCCTATTGGTGCTGCCCTTATTTATTTGCAGAGGAGCGTGTTTGATTACCATATTCGGCTTGTACCACAATTTCCTTTTTGTAGCAAGGGGCACGATCCTGTCCGGTTCAGAGTTTTGCATGCTCAGAGCCCGTCCTGTGGGCTCTGAGCAGAGCTGGGCTGCAGCCGAATGGTTTCATGAATCTCCTGCACGGTGCCAGATCTTCCGGCAGTTACTAGCGATGAGTCTAGAGAGTCCAGGGATATCTGCTTTACCTCGGGTTCTTCAAGTTCCTTGAGTTTGTTGTCACAAGATCTTTGAGATGTTTGCTGTTGCTAGGTCTTGATGTTTCTGCTTGGCTTTGAAGATGGGATATAATTTTTTATTGCGCGTGTCATCCTTCGCTATACGTTGAGGGTTGCTTCTTGCCATGTTTCTTCTGTCTTTTGGTTTCAGCTAGAGCCATAGGTTCAGAATGTTCAATGGCCTTTAACGAGGACGGATCTAGGGGTTGAGGAGCCTGTTCAGTTAGCTTAGGGTCCACATGAATTATGCGTGGGGAGCTGCAAGTCTTGCCCTCTTCTAATGTCTGCTGTTTGTCTATTGTTTGGGTTTGGGGGCAGTTCCACTCTAGGGTGGGTCTTATGGGTGTGTATCACCCTCTCAAATTTTACTCTCATTTAAGAAGCTGGTTAGGATCGCTGGTAAAGAACTTAGCTTATCGATGATTGGTCCCACCCACAAGCTTCTTGCACTGGTTATCAAATCTGTCAGTTTTTCCAGTTTAGTATTGATGCCTGAAAACTTGGATACTATAATGTTCATGAGGGCTATCTAAAGATCCAATTTGTCTGATTGCATGTTGAGCGCCAAGATTGAGGTTTGTAAGATGCTTAATAGAGAGGAGTGTAAGTTCGAGATGCTCTCCATCATTGCACCGGCTGACTGGACCTATGTTAAGGTTACTAGAACTTCTCTTGATTTGGGATTATTACTTGGGTCTGTTTGGGCCAATAGATCCAGATGACTTGAGATTTCTATTAATGAGTGCGTGCACTCTTCATGGCTTCTGGTCAGGTTAATGGTCTTAACCTCCACTGCTTATATGAGATCCATGTGATTGGTGAAATTGAGTGTAGCCAGGAATTATCAACCTCTTCAGTTGGGTTGCCAGTGCTATTGCAATGATGATTTCATGCATAGGAGACCGATTTGAATCCAGTCTTTGGTCGGGTCTTTGCGTTGAAAGTTGACAGGTTGGGGCATAGACCTGTGCCTCTGTTGTAACAATGTTGTCTCCTGGTAATTCACTAGCTACTGAGGCTGTTGTTTTTATGACCTATTTTGAGTTTAGATTGGGCCATTGGTCAGGACATGTTGTTGATGAGTCCGACTTTTGAGGTGTAAGTGAGTTCGGCAGGCCCTCAATGTTTTCTTTTGCAGAACAGATGGCTGCAGCTGGGTCCTTTAAAAACGTGAATTTACCAGTACAGCTTGTTTTCCCAAAGAATGTTTGGAATGGGGAATCAGTGGGCTGACCGGGCCTGTGCTTGCTTTGTTCACTGCCACACTATCAGTCTTGGGCTTTCTTGAGGACTTTTTTTGGTTCTGACTCTTTTGCGTGACTTATTGTCTGACCTTGGCTGATCTTATGTTCTTTGTCACCTTAGGGTGATTTGTTTGTCGGAGTTTGGTGAGAGCGAGCACTGCGTCAAACTCGCAAACCGCACCCAACCTATTGGGGCAGTTTCTGCGAGAATGGACTCAGCTCTCGTACCTTTACTATGATACTACTCACTTCTTATTTACAGACCACTGGCTGGTACTGTTTTTTTAAAAATTTCTTTATTTTTCATTTCGAACCAACATGTCTCAAAAACACTGTAGACAAAGGACACTATTCCCATTTGTATGGCATTACATTTGCAGAACTTACTGACAGTCTTACATTCCAAGGTAGTACAATACAGTATTCAAATAGTACAGCACAGCATGGCAATATTATTTTGTGTTTACTCCCCACTGAAATGGTATACCAAAATAGTACCTCCAACCACAAGTCACCACGATAACTAACGGTTCTTCGCACTGCACCACATTTTGAACGGGAACCCCACAGGGCAATCTTACTTGTCGAGGCGTATAACGGGGTGACTATACTACATGATAGTATACACTCAGAGCGTCTCACACATCCTCAGTAGTCTCATTGATGCCTTCCTTAGCAGCTCTATACACACAGATCAGTTGACTGGGGGTGAGTGTTTGATTGGCTCAAGCGTTCCGTCCATCATCCCCTTTTGTATCGCTCTATACACACTATACAGCGCCCAGAAGTTCTTAGGCCTATTGCGGGGTGGGAGGAGTTCGCTAAAGTTCTCCGTTTGAGTACAGCAATATATCATATCAGATGCCCATTGGGTCGTTGTGGGCAGCGGCCCTTTTGACCAGCAGATCGCCACTCTACGCTTGGCTATCAGTAGCCCCATGTCCACAAACCTACGCATCCCTGGAGGCAAAGATTTGGAGTAGCCCAGCAGCGCCATAGCTGGCTCCGGCTCAAGGGCCCGCCCTATAATCGCATCCAATTCAGAGAATACACTATCCCAAAATTTCGCAACACCCGGACAGAGCCATGCCAAATGCAGGAAGTCAGCAACCTGCGCATTGCAACGCTCACACCTCGAGTCTTCTCTCAGACCATACCTTCTGTAGTAAACTCTATTAAGATATTTGAAGTGTATCAGTCGGTGTCTACCATTGAGGGACACTGTTTTCATGTTAGTGCAACAGTATGCCCACATAGCATCATCTATCACCGTATTCAGGTCACCTTGCCATGCCAAGCGGGCCTTTGTAAAGTAATTCTCCTTATAGAACATAGTGTGTTTATAAATTTTAGAAACAAGTCTCGACGGTACATCGGTTTTGATAACTAATGAAAGGGCAGTCATCTCTGGCGGCTCCGCTAAATAAGTCCCCAATAGCTGAAGTAGTGCATGCCTGGTCCTATGAAATTGAAACTTGGTTAGGAGAGTGGGTGCTTCCACACCAACTGTTGCAGTGTCCCAATTTTTTGCTATGCCTCCCTCGAATAAATCCCCTGCTGTAGTGATCTTAATGGAAGCAAGTGCACGTACAATGCCTCTGTCTCTGACACCATTCCAGCGGAGTGAGAGGTGAATACAGGATGGCCCCAGACTGCATCCTTAAGAGGTGATGCCAGGCATGAGTGGTCGCATTGATCGAATCTAGAATTCCAGTCCTACGGTCAGGGGACGAAAAAAGCAGCATAGGCAGGGGGCGAGGGGAAGCAACTTCCCTCTCAATGCGAAGATGAGGAATGTCTGGCGTGCGGTGCATCCATAGGGAAGCATGTGCACACTGCGCCGCACTATAATAAAGATCGAAATCGGGCGCCCCCAGACCACCCATGTGGGATGGTAAGGTAAGGATTTGCCATTTAACCCTCGGTTGTTTGCCCGCCCATGCCAGTTTTAACAAAATAGTGGTGAGCCGCTTGAAAAACACACCTGAAAGCACAATAGGAATATTCGTAAAAAGGAAGAGAAACCTAGGGAGTATGACCATTTTCATAATAGAAATTCTACCTAAGAGGGACAGGGGCAAACGGATCCAGTTGTCAACTTCGTCTTCAAGTTTTCTCACCAACACCCCGTAATTCTCCCTAAAGACAACCTCCGAGTCAGAGTGTACCTGGACACCAAGATAACGTACCGGGTCAGTTGTCCACTGCAGCGGGTAATCTGGATCAAATTGAGTGGTGGACGGGGTTAGAGGAAAGATGATAGACTTTGACCAGTTAACACGGAGCCCTGAAACCCCACCAAAGCAGACTATTTCTCGTAAAACCGAGGAGATGTGCCGTTCCGGATCACGAACATAGAGGAGCGTGTCATCCGCGTACGTTGACACTATAAGCTCATAGCCCGGTATACGTATACCCTTAAATCTATGATATTCGCGGAGCGCGCAGGCCAAGGGTTCAGCCACCAGAGCATAAAGAATCGGGGAAAGGGGGCAGCCCTGACGCGTACCCCTAGTGATACTGATAGAGCCCGTCACCAGGTCGCCAATTTTTATCCTAGCCAAAGGCGAACAATACAGTACCCCCAGCAACTGTAAGAAGACCTCCCCCCAGTCCCATCCGTAGTAAAACCTGTCGCATGAAGGGCCATTCGACAGAGTCGAAGACCTTCTCCATATCGAGAAATACTGCAACAGCCGCAGTGTCAGGTTTAGTATGCTGTAAGGCGCCAAATACCGTGCGCAAGTTATAAGTAAGGTTGCGACTCGGAACAAATCGTGCCTGTTCAGGGGCCACCAGCATTGGGACCAAAGGGACCAATCTATTAGCCAGGATTTTAGCAAACATTTTAGTATCCACATTGAGTAGAGAGAGTGGGCGGTATGACGAACATTCCTCAGGAGGTTTACCCGGCTTCAACACAGCGACTATTATCGCCTCTCTCATTGTGGGCGGCATCGTACCTGACACGCACATATCCTCGAATAGGGTAACTAAGTGGGGGAGCAACAAGTCCAGGTATGTCTTATAGAAGGTTACAGTCAGGCCATCTATCCCCGGGGCGCTACCGGATTTCATTTTGGACAAAGCCAGGAGCATCTCCTCTTTCTCAATCGGGCGCATCAAAAATTCGCGATGTGTATTAGTCAGCCAGGGCAACTTAATATGCGTTAAATATTCTGAAATGTCCTCCTCGGTACCTGAACTACGCGATGAATATAAGCTCGAATAAAACTGTCGGAACCTTTCCGCTATGGTAGTGTCGTCAGTAAGTACAGTGCCTTCCGCTGACTTAATTTCCGTTACAGCAGCATGGCCACGTCGCTTCTTTATTAACTGAGCCAGCACACTACCCGGACGTTCTCCCTCCCCATATGTGCGAGCAGTGGCGTATTTACCAAGATGCTTAATTTCCGCATCTGCCGTGTCGTGGAATTCTTCCAGTTGGGACTTGAATTCCATCAGTACCACGTCATCAGCGGATTGTTGCAGTCTCACCTCTAGAGTGGCCTCCAAGTCAGCAAGTCTCTTGCGCAACGCCTTCAGAACCCCTGAGTGCTTGGACATGGTAACTCTGCGAATATACACCTTGAATGCTTCCCATACCACCTGAAAGCTGTCCACCGAGCCTACGTTTTTATCAAAATAAGTTTCAATCGCTTCAGCTAACTCTGCCTTGAACACCTCATCAAGCAATGAGTATGGGGGTAACCTCCAGGTGAAAGGGGGAATAGACTTCTGGGGGACGTCTAGTACCACCAGAACTGGGGAGTGATCTGAGAGTGTGCGGGGCAGGACCTCGCACGTCCTCGTATGGTCATACAACCGTCCAGAGGCTAACCAGTAGTCGATACGTGTATGCAGATTGTGGTATGCTGAATAATGTGTATATCCCCCTCTGTCAGGGAACCTCTGCCTCCACACATCATGTAAATCCATTCGCACCATGATATCTGAGAGCGTCCTAGCCGCAGCTGAGACCTGCCTGGCCGGACCCCCCGAGCGATCCCGTTCAGGGTTTAATACTAAATTGAGGTCACCGCCCCAGAGTTGTTGCTCAGTCCCAAACCCCCGCACCCTATCAGACAGAGCAGAATAAAATTCAGGATTATCATAGTTGGGTCCGTAAACATTAATGATAAGTATATCCAGTCCCCTCCCTCGACACCTAGAGATGACATATCTGCCATCAACATCCGTAACCAAAGGGTCAAGCGTGAGCTTTGCGCTAGGGCGAACCCAAGTTAACACCCCACGAGCATGCGTGGTAAAGCCCGCGGCATGCACAACACCCTTAATCCCCTACGTTGGAGCATGGGGCTATTAATTGGTAAGTGCGTTTCTTGTAATAGTGCAAAGTCAATTTCGTGCCTTGTTAAGTATGCCAATACCTTACGTACTTTTCTGTGGTTATTTAAGCCTCGCACATTCCATGTGAGAGCCCGTACTTTACCATGTGTTGTCTCTACGCGAGAGTAACTACCAGCCGTCCCATCAGCATGTGGCGTCAACCTGTCAGTGTTAGCCATAGGAATCGACAACTTGCGTTGTTGAAAGATAGAGTAGGTAGTGTCCATAAATCGCCTCATGCCGTATAAGATCCCAACCCATCCCACCCCCCATCCACTCCAGGCAGTCCCCAACTGAGCCTAGAAGAAAAACTAGTAATCGGACCTCTTGAACTATCTTGAACATAACTCAACAGTGAGCGGATACAGCTCAATCAAAGCAAAATACGGTCCCAGCCCACCTCCCACCAATACACAATACTCCAAGTGTGCGTAACACTCGCGGGCAGAGGTAGCACGCTCTACACTTAGAAACCTGAAATAAATTTCCCAAACTGGCCACTGCACCGCAAGCCATCAACAGAATATGGAACATCTGAAGCCGATGTGTGATTGCCAGTTTTCGCCCCAAAAACCTGTACCAGAGCCTCAACATGCAGCAATCCAGCGAACCCCCAGCAACAGTCTCCTCCCGCCACCAACAATATCAGTTTAATTTACCTTCAGAAACTGCAATGACGGAACATTAAAAGATCAAGAACACAAAAAACATTACAGTACATACATCCCCCACAGAAGGCTAATCAGATCTGCAGCAGCTGAGACGAGAGAAAAAGTTATCCGTGTAAAGGGCAGTACAAGTATCAGTCTTGATCGTCCAGTGCGCCTCCCACCACTCCTTCCGAGGAAGATCTCTCCGGGCTCCGACGCTTGTCCTTTGACCATTCTTTCATGGCCTTCTGCAAGACTTTCGGGTCTGTGAAGATTCGTGATTGTCCCTGACGATTGACCCAAAGTCTGGCAGGGTACAGCATGGCTTAGTCAACATTGTAGTCCCTGAGCTGTTTCTTCAAAGGGTCAAACTGCTGGCGCGCCTCTTGCACTTTCGTTGTGAAATCAGGGAACAGCAATATCGTAGAACCCTCATACTGCAGTGGCTGCTTGTCCCTTTCGACCTTCAGTGCTGAGTCTCTGTCGTGATAGTTAAGCAACTTCGCAATGATAGGCCGCGGCGGAGTGCCAGGCGCCGGGCGTGGGCCCAGGGAGCGGTGCGCCCGTTCCACAACAAATATGGGCGAGAAAGTTTCTGTACCTAGGAGCGTGACAAGCAGTTTTTCTACGAATTGTTCCATGTTGCCGGTCGGGGTCGATTCCGGAAGGCCCGTGATTCTGAGGTTGCAGCGCCGAGAGCGCGCTTCCAAGTCCTCCGTTTTATCCTGCAGATCCTGCATTACTTTCCCCAATTGTTTGTGGCCGGCGTCCAGCGACGTCTGTGCCTCTTCGACTTCCGTGACTCGACGCTCCGTCACATCTAACCGCTGCGCGTGTTTATCCAACCTCTCTGACATCCTGTCCATGCGATAGGAAAGAGAGTCCATCTTAGAGCCAAGTACAGAAAGACTATTTTGTAGGCCCTTTTCCATCGTAGCAAGTATAGAGCGTATGTCGCCCTCAGCATCATCCGGAGGCGGTTCAGGCGTGTTGTCGCCATCTTCTGCAGCAGCGCGCCCCTTAGATTTCTTTAGGTCAAACGTGAGTTTATGTTGCGTGCGGTCCACCCTGCCCATCTTGAGAGTAGCTCCACTGCCGGGCAAGGCCTAGCAAACCACCAACCAGCGCCCTGCACCTGCACTACGTCGATCACCGCAGGTAACTGCTGCCAATGCCACGTGAACTGATTAAGGTCGGCCGTTAGCGGCGAAGCCACCAACAAAGTCTTCCACCGCACAGGTCAAGCAGATGATGAAAGAAGGTGAAGGCTAACAGTCGGTGGGTTGGCGCCGATTACTCTCCACGTGGGGTCCTAGGAACTCATGTCCATCACTAGAAGCAAAACACAGGGTCGGAGTTTCGTGGCAGCACGGTCGCCGCCACCTGAAGGACCCAGCAAAGCAGGGGGAACGAACACCACAGGCTAAATTAGACGCACCACCACAGACAGGTCGCACGTAGTAAAACCACGCCAAAGCTGTAGGCGTGCAGTATGACCCAAGCAGGAGTACCCCCACAGTAGTTCTTTACAGCAGAGAGTTGTGCCACAATATGGTCGGCCCCAGCACCACCAAGGGATCCGATGTGTCGCGGCGACGCCGTCCCCCGCCGAAGTCACCCAGACGGAGGCACCAAGCACAGCAGCACCCAGTCCGAGCCTGATGCTCCAGGGACAGCAACACACAGAGCCGCTGCAGTCCGTGCCCGTATTGCGGGCGGCAAGAGCGTAGCCGGGACACCCAGGACCACAGCAGACCAAAATGGCGGGCACGCCTCACCGGCCCCCCAACCTCCAACGGAACATGCAGCAGATAGGAATGGCACCGGCTGGAGTCACCAGAATCGAGGCGCACCGCAGAGCTCACCTCACGGCCTAGGCGTTAGACCTTCCAGTCAGCGGATCGCTTCGGCGGCAGTCGCAATGGCATCCGCAAGGGCCGCCGCATCCGCCCTCAGCATCGGCGCCCCACCACTCGGGCCGTCCGCCAGCAGAAAATCCAATGCGGGCGGGCCTTGCAGGCTCGTCAGACGCCACTCCGGACTCGCGGCTCCGACCAGGACGGGCCGTCCCTCGCCACCAGTCACGAAGCGTAGCGTAGATCGCTACCGCGCTCCAGGCCACCGCAGCACAGCACGGCAGCGCGAGGATCAGGGCCCTCCCCACACGCAGCTGCCAATATGTCTCACTCCGCCGTCTGGGCAGGTGCAGACCCCAGAGACGGCGCTTTCCCCTCCGCAGCTCTGTCAGGAGCGACGACGGCCGTGAGAATGCCGAAGGTATGCTTCAGATGTCATATAAATGTCGGATAGTTAGATGGTCTTGCGGAGCTTCGCGCTCAAGCGGCCATCTTAGTCGCGAGCAAGCTCCGCCCCCCCACTGGCTGATACTGTTGCTGGTTGCAAATTACTAGCAAATTTTAAAGTGGCTTTGCAGAGAGGCTGGGTATTGGTTTTTGGGTTGCAGCCAGTCGCTGTTGGGCGTGGCTAACTCCTCTGCTGGTACAAATTATTGGTGCTGAACTGATAGCTCATCTGATGGCCCTCTAACCTTCTGATAGGGGCTTTAATAATCATTCTTTAGTCAGTTAATTGGTTGGTTAGCTGGTGGTGCAACACCTCACCCCTCACGAATGTGTTTGTTGTACCTTTTATACAGGTTTGGTCACTGGTTTGAGCTTCATCACGTATGGTGGTGAGCATGCGATGCACTTACAGCAAATTCCTCAGCACGTCCAACCGTCAGTCTTCCCCTGAGACCTTCAAGTGGGAGCTTTTAATTCTTTAACTCTTCAATCTTCAGTTATTTGTGCACTGCCTCACCCTTCATATGTGGAGGGGGGCACAAGCATGCACTTGCAGGCTTCTTCTTACAGGAGCAGAAGGACTGGAGAAGGTAGGGCAGGGAGTGTCGCGCCACCGTCCGAGTACCACACCGTAGCCACGAATGCCGCCCCTGTCATACTAGGGAGTGTGATTAGTTCTCCTGTGAGCCTCGTTTCCCCTCCCCAACACCACAGCATGTGGCTGCTGGGAGCCAGGCATAGCTACAGTGTCAGTAAACCTGAGGCCAGCCTGTCCCAGTCAATAGGAGTCATCACCAGGCCACTGGGATCAGTGCAGGGGCCTGTGCGGGGCGCAAATGCAAGTGTGTGTGTCTCTGCACCTGCACCCACTCCTGCACCCTTTACCACAGACTCACCGTTCCAGTCCCGATGCTAACAAGCCTCAGTACTGCGGCACAGAGGGGCCTGGAAGGCCAAGGGGAGTCCGGATCTGTCCAGGCAGGCAAAACGAAGTGCACAATGATTTTATTCCTGTCCGACCTCCGCTCCAACAGCCGCTCCTCACTGCCACGCCCCTTGCACCCGGCAACCTGGCAACAATCCGATTGCTGATTCACAGACAAGGAGGAGTAGCACACAGGAGAAGGCTGGAGCTTTGGGCTTGTCAGGTTCCCAGTTGTCATTGTAGCAGCAGGTAATGCTAGATTTTAGTTGAATAGTTATTGCATTTACACTTTCAATCTTATTACAGTTGTCTCTTTATTTTCCATAGGCCCTAATGAATTCAGTTGTTGGCGGGATACCTGGAGGAGCCTGCAGTGGAAGGACACTGGCCACCAGAAGCAGTACTTGGTCCTGACTCCATGGCAGGACTAAGACTGGAACTGTACTGACCTCTGACAACTCCCATAAAACTTTCCATCTCCAAATGCACTTCCTGAACACCTACCAAACCTTTTTCATCAAAATTAGATAATAAGGCCATAAGGAAGGAGGGGAGGAAGAGAGGGTTGTTAGTACTCGTATAAGAAAGAGACCATCACAGTAATAAAGATTTCTGGTAAGGAATCCAGGCATTACTTCCTCATCTTCTTCGTCTTCCAGTTCCTTACATTTTGAGGATCTACCCAAGCATAGGCCTTCTTATCATAATTGTAAAGCAGGAAATAATGAAAGCAGAAAATACACCAGATGTGCAACCCTGATTTTATTGCAACAAACACCTCAGTGTTTTATGCAGAAATAAAGACGAAAAAGCAAAAATGCTATTGTGATAAGTGCCAAATAAGAGCTTTAAGCAACAGCTTTTGACAAGAATACTAGACCCAAAACTCATCTCATAACCATAAGCCACATTGAGCCTGTAATGGAAAAAATAAATGCGTATAGAGAAGCCTATGTTGGAGCAGAACCTGTGTGTGCAATAGAGGCCCCATCCTGCTCAGACCAAGAAGCAACAATGCCTAGTGCAAGGTGCCTATACACTGTCTGGAAAATCTCTACCTGTATGCTTATAGGCTAAAGAAATCACAGACTTGATCTATCTAACTAGAGTAGACTAAGAAGTCTTACAATCTATTTGCGTGAAGAAAATTATTGAACAAACAATCTGGTTTCCTAAAATCAGAAGTTCATTTTAGAGAAATAGTAAGAGCCCTTACTACATCGAAGGATGACGGTTATATGACAGAACCACGACTGCCTTAACAACTCCATGCCTTTACAACGATGTCTTTACAATGGAAGTGTCTTTACTATGAATGTCTTTACAGCTACTTTTTTATACAACGAATATGCCTTTACCACGAATGCTTTAACCATAAAAATGTAAATATTTTACAGGTAAGTATAAATATATATATATATATATATATATATATATATATATATATATATATATATATATATGTTTCAAAGTTGTTGCTCCTTCTGCCTTCCCCCGCCCTCTGCAGTGGATCGCTAGTAGTTGGCGGAGCGCGCCAAGCATCAAAGTTCCAACTAAACAAATAAAGCGATCACTCGGAGGTATTATGCAAACACCAGAAGTTGGTTTTAATCCAGGTAACGCGTTTCGCTTGCACAGCAAGCTTGATCACACAGTGTCTTGTGGGAATGGGCTGGCAATACATAGGAGATATGGAAATCAAGGGGGGACTACAAAATACATGTATTACTGTGGCACAATGGCATCCATTTTGTAGTGTTCAATGATACATTCAAATGTATTAAAAGCATACAAAAATAACAGTCGTAGTGAAAATTTGTATTACGTCATACATAGATTTCCAAAGTGGATAAAAAGTCCCACCTATGAGATTAAATCAAACATTTAAAGGGGCTCGAATCCATGATTTGACCAGGGTTTTATAGTCACAATCAAGTATACATGGCATCCATTTTGTAACGTGCACATTGTCATACAAAAGTGCACATTGTTAAACAATCCTGTTTTATATCAACAAATTGTCTTATTCACACAAGTGTTCTATACAGACTATACAAATAAAATAACATGAAGTATAGAAAAGACCATAAAAGAACGAGAGGTGTTCCCAGAACAGACTGCGATATTAAAGATTGTTCTTTTAGGTTGAATCACCTGGTTTAAATTCCATTCGGCCTAGTGCCTTCGGAAACCTCTGAACAGACTGTGTTGATGGTAAAACCAGTCTGATATGGAGAGACCGTGATATATGGTAAGATTCTACACCATACTATTTTGCAGGAACCATTATGCTCGGCATAGTGCCTGGTAATGTCTTAAAATCTTTCTGAAGTTATACGATCTCATCAGAAATGATGCATACCCCTAAGTAGTTAGTCACATGGCAAAGTGCTCTTAGACTACATATGGCAGATCCTGCCCCTATATATGTAGGAATGCTGTTAGCCCTTCCTAATTCACCAACACTACATCCAGTCGTCCACCAAAGAAATAAGTGTAGAAAATGTGTATGTGAAAAAATAGTTCTATAAAGTAAAAAATGACATAAGACGTAAAGAGAAAGTTAATTTAGGAAAACAAATGCCATTGTGCCACAGTAATACATGTATTTTGCAGTCCCCCCTTGATTTTCATATCTCCTATGTATTGCCAGCCCATTCCCACAAGACACTGTGTGACCAAGCTTGCTGTGCATATATATATATATATATATATATATATATAGTTAAACAAAGGTACGCCGCACTCAGGATCCTGACTTTAAATGATTTATTTGACAAACCGAGCCAGTCTGTCACACCGACGCGTTTCGGCCACACAGGGCCTTGCTCACGACCGTCGGTGTGACAGACTGGCTCTGTTTGTCAAATAAATCATCTAAAGTCAGGATCCTTAGTGCGGCGTACCTTTGTTTAAAAAAATTAATCCAGGCCACTGGTTCGGCCTTACGTCTGCACCCGCTGCTGAGCGCTCTGGATAGATATATATATATCTATCCATCCATCCATCCCCTACTGGCGGTCGCCAGTAGGTAGTTATAGTTAGGACCGAGTTTCCATAGTAAAAGCATTTTTTGTTTTCCCAATAACTTTGGCGTCGTTTGACGAATCTTCGCAAAATTTTCCAAACTAGTGGGGCGCTCCAGTCAGCTCCTGTCTTGAACGTTTTGGGGTGATTCGACAAGCAGGGGCCGAGAAAAAAGGGGGGTCCCAAAACGCGTTTTCCCCATGTAATTTTCCATAGGAAACTTTAGAAAAAGCTACAGCCCGAACTGCTGAACGGAATTACACCACATTTGGCAAAAAGGTAGGTCTTGGTTCAGAAAGAGCCCTTTTTAGGTCTCGGCCTGCACCAGCGCTTGCGCTGGTCTGGCCGAGAGTTTTAGTAAGCGGGTTTTGGAAGTGCAAACACTGGCTTTCGGCTGGCGACCAGCTTGAGTTCACGATGGCGTGCACGCGCAGCTGCCATCTGGGTTTCCTATCTCTTCCTCATTTCCTCGTCATGGCTCATTAACTCTCTGGACTCTGATGTTTCAATCGCAGCAGCAGCTCACATTACCAACTGAGGGCCCTGGACTACAGTCACATGAAAAACAACAGCGAGAAATGCAAGCTTTTTTTTGTCTAGTTAGAAATATTGCTTCGGTGGGTTGATTTCACCTTATATCGCTATTTGTTTTATATTGGGAGTCACAGCCTAATTACCAGTATTTTTGTCTCTCACTGTTTTTTTTATTTTATATTTATTCGCGCAAAGCACAAAGCTATATTTAAGGTTACTTTTTCCACGTCACTTCTTCACTCTATTTAAACTCCACCCCCCCCACTCTTATTGTCTCTCTCCTTCTCTCTCTCTCCCCTCTCTAATTCTCTCTCTACTTAATTAACTCTCCCCTCTCTATCTTTTTTAGCCTTTCATTCTCTCTCACCCCTTTATCTGTTTCTCTTTCAAACTCCTTCATTCACTCTCTCTCCCCTTCTTTCTCTCTCTCTATCCCGCTCCACTCTTTATTCTATGTACACCCTTTCTCTCTCTTTCTCTCTCACCACCCTCTCTAATTGGGCATTATATCTTCACTCTATCTCTCACTCGGCAACACAACAGCATCACTCAGCGCAAGCACAGCATCAATCAGAGCCAGCACAGCATTACTCAGTGCAACCACAGCATCACTCAGCACAACCACAGCATCACTCAGCACAACCACAGCATCACTCAGCACAACCACAGCATCACTCAGCGCCACCACAACATCACTCCGCGCCACCACAGCATCACTCAGGGCCAACACTGCATCACTCAGGGCCAACACTGCATCACTCAGCACCACCACAGGATGACTCAGCACCACCACAGGATGACTCAGCACCACCACAGGATGACTCAGCACCACCACAGCATCGCTCAGCACCACCACAGCATCGCTCAGCGCCACCACAGCATCACTCAGCGTCACCACAGCATCACTCAGCGCCACCACAGCATCACTCAGCGTCACCACAGCATCACTCAGCGCCACCACAGCATCACTCAGCGCCACCACAGCATCACTCAGCGCCACCACAGCATCACCTGCACCGCCACTGCATCGCTCAGCGCCACCACAGCATCGCTCAGCACCGCCACTGCATCGCTCAGGGCCACCACAGCATCACTCAGTGCCGCCACAGCATCACTCAGCGCCGCCACAGCATCACTCAGCGCCGCCACAGCATCACTCAGCGCCGCCACAGCATCACTCAGCGCCACCACAGCATCACTCAGCGCCAAGACAATATCACTCAGCACCACCACAGCATCACTCAGCGCCAAGACAATATCACTCAGCACCACCACAGCATCACTCAGCACCACAGCAGTATCACTCAGCAACACCTGAGTATCATTCAGCATCACCTCAGCATCGCCTCCGCAACAGTCACCACCACCACCACCACTACCACCTCAGCATCACTCAGCACCACCTCAGCCTGCTCTCGGAATCTGGCATCTGTTGATTCTCCCTAGCGTCTGGCCGCTGCTAGTGTTATAATACAGGTACTAGTTCCCACCTTCACCCTCCGATTGTTTATGCCCCCTCAAAAAAAGCTTTAACAAACAACCATTGCAATAGGCAGAAACAAGTTGCCAGCATTGCAAGAACAAAAGAAAACTGAGGACATTTTTTATTGTAAATACTTTTTTAATATGGTCGTTCAGTTTTACATAATGCCTTCTTGGTCATATATAAAGTAACAAAAATGCTTCTGACACTTTTTTATTATAACTTTTCAGCATGCCGCACAGCAGCCACACTTCTCTACAGCACAGCTTGAAGACATTGGCAAAGTCAATAGCTCTGGCTAAACACTTATAAGGCCCCAAAGGCGAGACCTATTGGCTATGCCAATGCTTGTTGTTAAATGGTGTAAATCCGTTCAGTAGTTCTAGAGATATTAGCACCGAGGAGGGTTCGCAAACTCTCCCGGGCACGAGCTTCACTCTGATTGGCTGCCAACACTCCAAACCAGGAAGTGTTGGCAGCCATCTTGTGACTCGGTAGAACCGAGTCACAAGAAAACAGTGAAAAAGAGGTTAAAAAAGAAGAAAAGGGGGCAGGGTAGAAACACCCTGACCCCCTAGGCCTGCTCAGGGGGTCCCACAAGGACCCCCAGGGCCAAAAAAAGCATTTTCTTTTTTTTTAAAAACGGCAGAATTTGCGTAGGGGTCGCGAATCCCACCGAAAAAAAAATAATAATAAAGCGCGGGCTCCCGTGCTTCATTTTAATGAGGCCCCCGGGTGGGCCAGGTCCGGGGGACAATGCCAAAAAAAAATAGCGCGGGCCCCCACAGCCCAGGGGACCGCCACCTCCCCGGGGCTATGCTAATTATGTGCGGGGGGCACGCGGCCTCCCCCGCAACCCCGGGGACCACCACCTCCCCGGGGCTTTTAACAAAATGAATGCGTGGGGGGGTCCCCCCCACGTTGCCCCGGGGACCGCCACCTCCCCGGGGCTTTTTTAATTGTATGCGGGGGGCCGGCGGCCCCCCGCAGCCCCGGGGACCGCCACCTCCCCGGGGCACTGTTTAAAAAAAAAAAAAAGAAGAAGTGTGGGGGCAAGAGCCCCCCACACGCCCCGGGGACCACCACCTCCCCGGGGCACTCGTTATTCAAATTCGGGGTCCGTAACGGACCCCAAGCCCCGAGGACCACCACCTCCCGGGGCTTTCAAAATGAAGGGAGGGGCCGTGCGGCCCCCTCCTGGAGCCCTTGATGGCCCTGGGGACCGCCACCCCCCAGGGCCGGCTCCTGCAATGTCCCAGGGTGCCCACCCCCGGGACATTGCTGTTTGCAATGACAGGGCTGTCATTGCAAACTCTGCTTTGCTTCATTGAAGCGAGAGCAGGAAAACCTGCTCTCGCTTCAACGAAGCAAACGAGGATTGCTTTTGAGCAAGGGGAGCTGCATGTCAGCAGCTCCCCTTGCTCAAAAGCAATGCCGGCTCCCGCAGGAGGCGGGAAGCCGGCGGGACCGTGGGGGCATTGGGGCTCCCCCCACGGTCCCCAGCGAAAAGGGCCGGCCCCGGGGGATGGGGTCCCCGGGGCCAGGAGTGGCCCGGGAGGGGGGCCACGTGCCCTCCCCCCCACGTTAATTAAAAAAAGAAAAAAGGGCGGGGGATGGGGTCCCCGGGGCCAGAAATGGCCCAGGGGAGGGGGCCACGCAGCCCCCCTCCCCGGAAATATAATAAAAAAAAATAAAAAACAGGCCAGGCCCCGGAGGATGGGGTTCTCGGGGCCAATAGTGGCCCACGGAAGGGGGGCCACGCAGCCCCCTTCCCGTTTTTTTATTTTTATTTTTTAAATAAAAAGAAAATGCTCAGGCCCCGGGGGATGGGGTCCCCGGGCCAAAAGTAGCCCAGGGAAGGGGGGGGCCACGCAGCCCCCCTCCGAGAAAAGAAAAAAAAAAAAAAAGAAACAGCAACTCGCCGGAGGCCCCGCCCCCTCCCTGCAGCACTCTGCAAACGCGCCCCCTGGCGCATTCTAAGTTGGGGGATTAAGTTCCCTTGAATACTGAGGGTCCCTGGGGGCCAACTAGCCCACCAGGTACCTTCAGTAAGCGCCACAGAGCTGCGTTGCAGACAGGTGGTCTGTGGCCACGCCCCTTTTTACACCTCTCTGCAACGCAGCTCTGTGGCGCTTACTGGAGGTACCTGGTGGGTTAGTTGGCCCCCAGGGACCCTCAGGATTCAAGAGGACTTAATCCCCCAACTTACAATGCGCCAGGGAGCGCGTTTGCACAGTGGTGCAGGGAGGAGGCGGGGCCTGACATAACAAATGTGCAAATGTGCCCCCTGGCGCGTTGTAAATTGGGGGATTAAGTCCCCTTCAATCCTGAGGGTCCCTGGGGGCACACTAGCCCACCAGGTACCTCCAGTAAGCGCCACAGAGCTGCGTTGCAGAGTGGTGGTTTGAGGCCACGCCCCTTTTTACACCTCTCTGCAACACAGCTCTGTGGCGCTTACTGGAGGTACCTGGTGGGCTAGTTGGCCCCCAGGGACCCTCAGGATTCAAGGGGACTTAATCCCCCAACTTGCAACGCGCCAGGGGGTGCATTTGCACAGTGGTGCAGGGAGGGGGGGGCCTGATATAACAAGTTAGCAATCCTGCTGTGTGGGACTTACTGGAGGTGATAAAAGGGGTAGTTGGCCCCCAAGGTTGACGTTGGGGGCTAACTATCCCTCCTGTTACCTCCGCTAAATCCCACACAGTGGGATTGCTAAAAGGTGTTTGAAGGCCACGTTCACCTTTCTCCACCACTCTGCAAACGCGACTGCTATGTTATAGTTAGAAATTAGCTTTTAAAAAACCTTTGAAATTCACTGAAAAAACCATAGGTTTCAGGGACGTTATGGTTAGAAATTAGCATTTAAAAAACCTTTGAAATTCACTGAAAAAACCATAGGTTTCAGGCACGTTATAGTTAGAAATTAGCATTTTAAAAAACGTAGAAATTCACTGAAAAAAACCATAGGTTTCAGGGACGTTATAGTTAGCTGGACATTTCACTCGTACAAAACCAGAGAAATTCGGCCGTTATAGTTAGTAGAGCTAACTATAACTTGCACCCCCGCAATGCACTGCTGATGACGTCACATATTACATCACTCATGACATGGCCAGTGACATCACTGATGACATCACTGATGACATCACTGATGACATCATCGATGTGATAATCTGATGCACCTCTTCACACCCTAATATAACCTTTGATACACCCACTCTAAAATACAGACTACCATTTTCGAAACCATAGACACACCAATACCAGTTACTACATACGCACTCACTGATTCCTAGGTCTACACACACACATCCACTCATTCACCCATACAGTAACTCATACATGCAGTCACTCATCAATACAGCACTATTATATGCACTCATACACCTATACATACACTCACACACCGCTACTCATCCATAGACTTACTCACACACCTACTCAGTCATGCAAAGAATCAATCACACCCATTTACCCACCTATACAGTTATACACAGACCACCTCACTTATTTATACAAATACTAACACATACTTACTCTCTTATACAATCCCTGATACAAGCAGACACTCATCCATTCAGCCACTCTCACAATCACTCACTCTCACGTATAGTCATTTATATACTCCAACACTCACATATACTGCCTTTCACATATGTAGTTCCTCACACATGTACCAGAGACATCCATTCACTCACCAACACAGCCATACACACACTCACAGACCCATAAAGCCCTTCACAGATGCACTCTTGAACCCATACACCCAGTGAATCACCCACTCACACATCTATGCACAGAGTCACCCAACCCCCACCCACCCACACAGACACTCAGGCACTCATACAGATTCTCAGACAACCAATCAATAACCCATATAGACAGTCATGTAGCTACTCACCAACCCATGCAGTCGCTTATACACCAACTGACAGACTGATACAGACATTTACACAGTTTAGTCACTAACCCATACATTCAGTCAGACACATTTAATCACTCACTTATACAGTCAGTCACGCACCTACTAAATCATCCATTCAGACACTTATACACCCACTCATTCCTCAATACACCTTGGGATATATATATATATATATAAAACATATTTAAACTTTACAGAAACACACAGACACTGGATGATGTCATCAGTGATGTCATTTGAGATGTCATCAGTGATGTCACTGACCATGTCATGAGTGATGTAATATGTGACGTCATCAGCAGTGCATTGTGGGGGTGCAAGTTATAGTTAGCTCTACTAACTATAACGGCCGAATTTCTCTGGTTTTGTACGAGTGAAATGTCCAACTAACTATAACGTCCCTGAAACCTATGGTTTTTTCAGTCGAATATATATATATATATATATATATATATATATATATATATATATATATTGCCTTCGATGTGATCCTTCACACTTCAGCGCGCTCACCAGCTGGTGCTCTGCGTAGGGGCCGGATCCTGGCCCTAAATTCAATTTTATACAACAAAGGACGCGGCACTCCAAAGCTGGAAATTATGCACAATTTATTCTTGGCAACTTCTCAAACTTGAGAAGTTGCCAAGAATAAATTGTGCATAATTTTCAGCTTTAGAGTGCCGCGTCCTTTGTTGTATAAAAACTATATATATATATATATATATATATATTCCACAAAAACACCTCTTTCCTTTGATACAGAGACGGAACCGGCACTCCACGGGTTTTACTCTAGTTTATTTCAGTTTGAGTGTATACATTTATATAAAGGGTTTACTACCACTCAGCCTGTGACACACAGACTCACCCACCCATACAGCAACTCACCCACCCATTCACCCACCTATACAGTCACTCACACACCCACTTAGTCACTCATACAGCCACTCACTCAAAGACTCACCAACCCATAGAGCCATCAAAAACAGTTACTTAGTCACCCATACAGCCACTCATGCAACCACTGCAGTGGAGAGGTGTGGTGCAGCGGCCAGGGCAGCTGACTTCGGAGCACAGGGTTCACGGTTCGATCCCTGGCTCCGGCGGCAGCTCAGCTCAGCACCATGTGACTCTGGGCAATAGCTCACTTAATTTCCACTACGGCCCCCTGTGAAAAGCAGCGAGTCTCCTGAGATCCCCAATGCTGCCCGGCGCAAGGTCACCTTTAATCCACTTTGGATTTGCTATCTAAAATAACGAGGCAGGCGCTGGAAGCTGGAAGGCAAGAAAAAGGTTTATTACTCTTAGAGGAGACCACGTCAACTGCTGACACCAGGATGTCTTCAGGGAGGTGTTCTACTGGCAATCCTTTTGGCTCTTCCTTTTATACAGGTTTTACACAATGTATTTGTTTCATTTATCATGGTTACAAGCTTGGAGTCTCCGCCCCGGGCAGGTTGTCACACAAGCCCGACATTGTTTCATCAGCATGGTTACACAAGCCCAACATTGTTTCATCAACATGGTTACACAAGCCCAACATTAACTCTCCTCCCGCCCAGGTCAAAAACAGACAATTTAATTGCAGCTGGACCTTGCTTCAGGGTCTAAACACAAGTGAGACCGGCCAGATCTAAGAGTCCGTTCTGTTGATAAAAACAGGTCCCATTGTTGGCAAAAACAAGTCTTGCTGTGTGCAGTGCAATAAACCATGCTTGCAAGAGTCTGTTTGGTATTTGTAACCTGTTTGTGCAGGGATGAGAGGAAAGACGAGTTTGAGGCAGCAGGTGATGTTGATGTTTGTCGTGGAAATAGTTTATAGCCCCCAGCACACATATCAGGTTTGGTCAGAGAGTCAGAAGGCTGCTAGAGGACAGGGTGAAATGAAGGTGACCAACAGAGTACAAAATGGCTGTGGTCAATCAGAATGACTGTAGTTTATGTGCACGTAGGAACTTTCATCAGACAAGATGGCGCAGAATGTTCATGATTGTCGTTTTGTTCTTAACAGTCGCCCCTTTGAACATAACTAGCCATCTCGTCAGTCTATTTCGATCTCCATAATGTCCTGTATTTCTTGTTCATACATTACTCTCATTTTTGTTAACTGAGTGTCCATATTCTTAGGGCGCAAGGCACTTATGCAAAGAGAACACAAAGGTGGTATACAGTGTACACCCAAACAGCAACCACATATTGCCAATACTGGGACCAAGAGAAACATTGATATTTTCCAACCCCAGTCCTTCAAGATGCCCCAAAGCCAACTTCCAATTGTCCAAGTCTCTGATCCTTGATGAATTTCTGAAGACAGTCTGTGGAGATGTTCGATTGCTTCATAGACAGAGGGTGAATTATCAGGGATGTATATGCAGCAACTGGCACCAATGATGCGACATGCTCCTCCACGATCCGCTAGTACCACGTCCAGGACCATGCGGTTTTGTAGGGCCACCAGACGGACCGCTTGAAGCTCGGCAGTGTTGTTGGTGAGGATGCCAGCTGTGACGTTCAGGGCGGTTTCTACCGCTTGAGACAGATGTCTGATGGCTCGGCTGTTTGCCATCGGACCCCATAGCGGGACGAGCCCTTTTGCTGCGTCAACGAACTGTGATGCGGCAGAGTCTGCTTGATCAGTGTCTTTAGAACGCTTTTCTCGATGATGCTCTGCAGGCGCTGTGTAGGTCGGTGGCAAAACAAAAGCGATGTAGCACGTGCCCCCCCAGTTTCTTGGGAGCCAGGTGTAGGCTTTGGTTCCACATACAAAGTACATATTGGGTGATGCAACAAATGCTGGAGGGTTGGCAGTGTTCAAAGTCCTTACAATGTTACAAGTGCTGTGACCCACATTCTTAGTCCCACGGCCTTCAATGCATACAAGGCCAGAGACGTTCACCACAGATAGGGTCACAGTCAGTGTTGCAGCAGTTCTTTTCTTCAGGTAGGAAAATGTGGCTCTGACAGGATTATTGAACACTTGTATTTCCACTCGTTCTTTGGAGGGGACATTCATTGGGAATGTCGTATTGGAGGTGTGAGTGCAAAGGGAGCTGCTGTTCTTCCTGTTTGGTTTAGCCAGAACTCGTTGTAGAACTGAGCGATTGTCCCATCGGAAGTGGCATTGTCTTTGTAACTTTCTTGTAGGAGCATCATCCAGGCAAGGCAAGATCCATGAACAGAAAAGGGTGAAGGGATGAAAGGGATGGAATGTTCAGTGGCATGTGGTAGCAGCCCACAGACCCAACAGTTAGTGGCATTGGTGGCAAGATTGTGCTGGTGCAGCATCTGTACGAAAGAATTATTCCAGAATTCTTTGCGTCGTTCTCGGAGATGTGGCGGTAGTGATACCAGGTAGTGTTCTTTCTTTGTGATTGGTTGCATGGTTGGTGACAATGTTCTTCTGTATGCAGGTGCATTCTCTTCAATGATCCAGAGTGTGACCATTAGTAGGAGGCAGGTGAGAAATGCAGCTACAAGTGCAATTGTCTTTGTACTGTGCAGTTCAAAAGTCTTGGTGTCTTTGCGGTGGCTTTGCAGGTGTTCCGTTTCTTCCATCATCTTCGAGGAGCTCACCAACTGTTAGGACCACAGACTTTTGTCTGGTGTTTTTCCTGGTAGCGTTGTTTGGCTGTGCTACCGATCTGAGACTCTGACTCAGTTAGTGGCCTGGTTGTTGGAGCTCCCCTTTTTGTCGATCTTAGGTTGTACCCTTCCTTGGATGGCACCGTGGGGTCGGGAAATTCAGACAGTTTGAGGGTGTCTTCTTGTGGGTAGCAACTCAGAGCTGGTCGGTCTTTTGCGAGTACTTCCTCTTGCACCTCCACCTCTTCACAGGTTGCCAGCGTTGGAGGGACTTTCTTGCAGTGGTGGGCGTGCAGCCAATTTCTTTTTCCTTCCACTCGGAGGGCAGTTCGAGTGGTGATCAAGACTTGCCAGGGGCCCGTCCACCTGGGCTCCAAATTCTTCGTTCTTTGGAAGTTGCGAACTAGGATGAAGTCCCCAGGCTTTTTATCACATGTCCTGGGCCCCTGGATACGTCAGGCAAGGCTTGCTGCACCTGTTGGTGGATAATTGTTAGCTCGTTTGTCAATTTATGCAGATAGTCTGACAATATGTTCGGGACATCGTTAATGGAGGTGGGTCTTGGTGCCGCCCAAATGTTCATAGGCCTGCCGAAGACCACTTCATACGGGGTCAGTCTGTGTTTGGTCGGGGTGGAGCGCATTGATAGCAATGCCAATGGAAGGGCGTCGGGCCATTTCAACCCGGTTGTGGCAACTATTTTGGCTAGCTTTAGTTTCAATGTTGCATTGTGTCTCTCTACCAGGCCCGCTGATTGGGGGTGGAAGACGGCATGGAATTTTGTTTTACCCCCAACCCTTTCAGTATGTTCTGTATCACTTCGGCTACGAAGTGTGGGCCGTTAGTCGCTCCATAAAATTCTGCAAAGGCCGTACCGGGGAAGAATTCTTTCAACAATACTTTTGCAGTGGCTATGGCAGTATTGTCGCGGGTGGGATATGCCTCCACCCATTTGCTAAAAGCGCACACAACCACCAGGACATATTTTAGACCATGGCATCTCTCTAGTTGGATGTAATCCATTTGAAGGACTTCAAAGGGGTGATCAGGGACTCCAAACCCTCCCTGTGGTACTACTGTCCCTTTCCCTGGGTTGTGTTGTAGGCATACTATACACTGTTGTACTAGGCGCTTTGCAGATTCTGTTATCTTGACATTATGCCATACTCTTGTGATTAGTTCAATCATGGGGGTGGAGCCTATGTGTGCTGGTAAATGTGCCATGGTCAATATGGGGATGAGGTAGGCATTGGGTAACAGCCATTTATTTCCGTCTTTAGTTCTCCAGCAATCTTCCTCGTCTTTTAGTCCCACCTTTTCCCACTCGGTCAATTCGTCTTGTGTGCCTGTAGTCTGTATGTCCCTTACAGTGGTCCTAGCATCAGTCCATTGTTCAGCTTGTGACCTGGTCACATACATTCGTGTCATAGTTCTGTCTTCTGCCGTGGCTCGGGCAGTAACGTCTGCTAGCGCATTTCCCTGTCCAATGAGATCTGTCACTTTCCTATGTGCTTGGCATTTTATCACTGCTAGCTTTTTGGGGAGGAGGACTGCTTCCGTCAAGGCGGAGACTAAATCTCCATGCAGGATGGGTGTACCGTGTGAAGTCAGGAACCCTCTTTCTTTCCATAGAATCCCGAAATGGTGAACCACCCCGAAGGCGTATTGGCTGTCGGTGTATATGTTAACTGTCGTGCCAGCTGCTAAAATACATGCTCGTGTGAGGGCAATGAGTTCTGCTGCCTGGGCGGAACGTTGGGCAATACGGGCTGTTTCTAGAATGGTTCGGGCTGTGGTGACAGGGTATGCAGCTGAGGTGGTGCCGTCGGGGAGTTTGATGCACGAACCATCCACCCATAGTTCTCCATCTGGCTCTAGAAAGGCGGTGTCTCTGAGGTCTACTCTACTTTTTGTTTGTTCATCGGTTAGTGTCACACAGTCGTGTAGTGGAGCCACGTTAGGATCGTTCTCGGGTAGGGGTAACAGCGTGGCTGGATTGAGGGTGGTGCATCGCTTTAGGGTAATGTGCGGTGCTAGCAGGGTCAACTCATATCCTGTCAGTCGGGCGCTAGTCAAGTGTTGGGTTTTGGTCTGGTTCAGTAGTGTGTCGACTGCATGGGGTACTAAAACAGTGACTGGATTGGAGAGCACTATTCCTTCGCTCTGGCGTATTGATACTGCTGCAGCTGCCACAGCGCGCAGGCACGCTGGCAGTGCTCTGGCTACTGGATCGAGGGTGGCAGAAAAATATGCACAAGGGCGTTGTTTGTGACCAATTGATTGTGTTAGGACAGACAATGCACATCCCTCCCTTTCGTGTGTGTAGAGGAAGAATGGTTTGGAGTAATCTGGGGTTCCTAGGACTGGTGCTGAGCAAAGGGTATTGCGTAGTTCTTTAAAGGCTGTCTGGCATTCGGGGTCCAGGGGAGAGGTGAGGGATGTCCTTAGCTAGGAGGGAGAGAAGGGGTTTGACAATGAGGCTAAAGTTCGGTAACCACTGTCTGCAAAACGAGGTGAGGCCTATCAAAGAGCGGACTTGCTTCTGATTTTTGGGGACAGGGGTGCCTAGAATTGTCTGGATCCTGTCAGGCGTGAGTTTTCTCCCTTCTTTTGATAAAAGGTGACCCAAATAGGTCACTTGTGATTTACAGAACTGCAGTTTCTTTCGGGAGACCTTGTGACCATTCTCAGCAAGGAAATGGAGTAGTTTGATGGTGGCTGTGACGGCTATTGGTATGGTGTCTGCTGCTAGAAGGATGTCGTCTACATATTGTATTAGTGCCACTCCATCTGGCAATTGTATGGCGTCCAACTGTCTTTTAAGCGCCTGGCTATAGATACTTGGGCTCTCAGTGTACCCCTGAGGTGCTCTACAAAATCTATACGAACGGGAATTTAGGGTAAATCCAAAAAGATAGCGGCTGTCCTCGTGTATAGGTATGGAAAAGAAGGCGTTCTTGAGGTCGATCACAGTGAAGGTGGTGGCAGTGGAGGGATTAAAGTCAAAATTGTCGTGATGTCGGAAACTACTGGGTATTGTGGTACTACGATTTTGTTTACCTCCACGCAGGTCAATGATGAAGCGGTAGGCTTTCCCATCTCCCTCTCCCTGTCTCTTTACAATTGGTAGTATGGGACTGTTACAAATGTTGCTCACTACTTCCTCTACCACCCCTGCCTCTACCAAAGAGTGTATGATCTCTGTTAGTGCTTTCTCACCCTCTGGCGATATTTTGTACTGCGGTACCTTCGGTAGGGTTGCGTCCTGTCGTATTGTTACGTGTACTGGGTCAATCATCATTCGTCCTACGTCTGAATCAGCCCTAGCCCATAAGTGTGATGGCAAAGTGTCCAGTAGGGATGTGTCAGTCTCAGAGATGGAAAACATGTGCTGAAAAGGGTTCTCTCTATGGTGTTGGGGGTTGTCATACAGGATGACACGCACTCCGTCTGGTGAGCATCTGATAGTCGCATGGAAGTGTTTCAAAGGTCGAGGCCCATAATGGCGTCTGGGGTGTTAGATGAGAGGAGGAATGTCGTTTCGACGCCATTGCTGTCAAGATTAAAAGGGATGGGTCGGGACAAAGGGGTTGGTGGAGGGCGTACCGTCAAATCCTATTGAGGTCACATGTGAGCCTGACAAGGATGCCCTTGGAATCAGTCGTTTGGATAGTGCACTACGTGTTGCTCCTGTGTCTACCAAAAATGGCGACCTTGTGCCCAGGACCTCAGCGGTAACATAAGGGCCTTGCTGATCAACGCAGAGCTCGACTGGATCCCTTCCTTGCCCCTGGCTGTCCTATGCAAAGTCGTACGTATTGTCATAATCTGTCTGTTGGTACTGATTCTGTCTGGGATGGTCAAATGCGTTCATTCTTCCTGGCCTTTCCTCGCTTGCTTCACTCGCGTACCCTCTTCCACGTCCTCTTCCTCTCTGTCCACTTGCTATTTCCCTCGCCCCTCTGCCCCTAGCAGCTCCTAACAAAGCCGGGCATTGGGATTTCCAGTGTCCATATTTTTTTGCAAAATGCACATTGATCCTGTCCTAGGTCTTGGCGTCCTACATATGATGTAGATGGATTGTTCCTAGGGGCTGTACTCTAGGGGTATTCTACTGGTTTCCTCCCCTATATTGCTCCCTTCCTGTATTCGCCCCCTGGAGTTGTGCTATCATTACCCTTTCCTTCAAGTCCTTCTTTTTCCTTTCTGTAGCCCTGTCATTTTCGTTTCTCTGATGCTCGTAGTACTGGGCCATTTGGAGAATGGCCGTCGGTTTAGATGCTGCCCAACTACTTTCGCTGGCTTGTAGTTTCTGGGATACATCTGGCAGTAATCCTTTGACGTAGTTCTGCACAAATAAGTGGTGTCCGGTTGCGGTGGACATGTCTTGTCCACTGTAATCAGAGAACACAGTTTCAAATCTGGAGAAGTACTCTGAGACGTCCTCTTGTGGTTTCTGGCGGCATGCGGTTACCATGGACCAGTCTATCTTTTTCTCTGGGATCAGCGTTTTCACTTTCTGCACTATTTTGTCAGGGAGGTCTAATATTGCTTTAACTGGTTTTTGACCAGGGTTCCGCTGTTTATCTAGTGTGTCGAGTTGTTCCCAGGTATGACCAAACAGTTCGGTATGGTCTACTTTCCTAACCTGTTTCCACACATCTGCTGGCAAACATAACCCGAAGAACAAGTCTATGTCGGCAAGTGTCATTATTGTTGATCCCAGAGCAGTACCTAGCTCGGTGTAAAAGGCGGTGGGGTTCTTTCGTAAATCCGGCAAAGATTTACGGAAGGTCAGGATGTCCTGTCTGTCCCATGGCTGATACACCCAATTGTAGACCACCCTTCCTCTAGCGTCTTGATGGTTTATATCGTCATTAGTCCCTTGTCCTCTAGGAGGTATCCAGTAAGGGGCAGCTTCTTTTATTGGCATCATGCTATCTGTTTTTTCCACTGGGGGTCCTGCTACCTTAGTTGTCCTGTCCCTATCTATCTGTCCTTGTTCTATGAGGTGACGCAATACTTCTAGTGTGGATGAAAATAGTTCTGCAACATCGTTGTCGCCTTCATCTCCGATGTCTACCTTCCTGTAGAGAGCCACTAATCGCTCGGGCCCTACGTCTTGGTACTTCTCTTCATATGCAGTAAGGGTGTGGTAACAGAGACGTACAATAAAGTATTGTTTGCGGTTTTCAACATAGGAGTTGCATATGTCAGTTACATGCTCTTCTGTCTCCTTCCTATCTATGAGGGATTTAACTACTTTATCAATGCCTGCTCGCTCATTTTTACTTAATCGCGGGACCCTGGGCGCTCCTTTTTCTTTTGATCCTACCTCTACTACTGTATTCTTTGATGAGGCATTTGGTGTGGGTGACTCGGTGGGAGCAGAGGCGGTGGAGACTGAGGCGATCGTGCCATCTCCGGCTATACTTTGGTGGTCCTGGCGTTGTACTATGGGATGAGTAGGGGCGTAAGGGGGTGGCATGTATATCATTGGGGGACCTAACAATAAATCATCATCTACCCCCTGTTTTGCTGGTAACTCGGGGTAAAGAGTTAAGGGCGTTCTAACAGGGCATTGACCTGATATTTTTGATTCCTGTTCCTTTTTATCGATTTCCTTTTCTTTTAGTTCTTCTTCTAACTTTTTACAGGCTTGGTAAGCTGATTTTCGCGTTTCTTTATCTTGTCTAGCTTCGTCTCTTTTCTTTCGTTGAGCTGCCTCTTTTCGCCATAAACCAAAACAATCAAACATGGCTGGTCTAGCTTTCTTTTTGTGGAGAGCTAATTCTAACGTTTCTATTTTAGCGGGATCGAAAGATCCCGTCAGTAGCTCACTGATTTACCCGGTCCTTCCTAGTGTACTTATGCCATAGTTTGCTATAAGCTACGGTGGCTAATCCATATTTCACGTACATGTCCTTGTTAGGGGTGCCTTCCGGCGGTGCCGGATGACTGACCTCTAACAAACGGTCCGATCCAAAACAATCAAACAATCTAGAGAAAACAGGCATGACGTATTTAGCGGTCAAAATGAATATCTCAATTAATGTTAGACAAAAGTCTGCACTACCTGTCCTTCGCTGTCTGCAAAGAGAGAATATTCCTATTCTACGTTGTTTGCAAGCAGGGAATGTCTCAAATAACTCAAAAGGAATACTAGTATTTCTATCAATCAATCAATTTAAGTCATGTTTTCTCACGACCTTACCCGGACCGTATGGACAGTTCTTCGTATTCCCCTTCCAGCGCCTGGTTGTCCTCTTACTCCAACAATCAATGCGGCGTTCCTGTAAGGCCCCAGTCAGGACCGCAGGTCACTCGAGAGAGGTCCGTTCGGAACCGGTGAAGTTCAGTCGATTGGCAGCCAGACGAGGGTCTCTTTCAGGCAGGTGCACTCCAATCATTTAGTCGTTCACTCCGTCGTTAGGACCTCTCTACTGGACCCACGTGTCTCTGATGGGCCCCCGTTGGGTCGCCAATTTGTGAAAAGCAGCGAGTCTCCTGAGATCCCCAATGCTGCCCGGCGCAAGGTCACCTTTAATCCACTTTGGATTCGCTATCTAAAATAACGAGGCAGGCGCTGGAAGCTGGAAGGCAAGAAAAAGGTTTATTACTCTTAGAGGAGACCACGTCAACTGCTGACACCAGGATGTCTTCAGGGAGGTGTTCTACTGGCAATGCTTTTGGCTCTTCCTTTTATACAGGTTTTACACAATGTATTTGTTTCATTTATCATGGTTACAAGCTTGGAGTCTCCGCCCGGGCAGGTTGTCACACAAGCCCGACATTGTTTCATCAGCATGGTTACACAAGCCCAACATTGTTTCATCAACATGGTTACACAAGCCCAACATTAACTCTCCTCCCGCCCAGGTCAAAAACAGACAATTTAATTGCAGCTGGACCTTGCTTCAGGGTCTAAACACAAGTGAGACCGGCCAGATCTAAGAGTCCGTTCTGTTGATAAAAACAGGTCCCATTGTTGGCAAAAACAAGTCTTGCTGTGTGCAGTGCAATAAACCATGCTTGCAAGAGTCTGTTTGTATTTGTAACCTGTTTGTGCAGGGATGAGAGGAAAGACGAGTTTGAGGCAGCAGGTGATGTTGATGTTTGTCGTGGAAATAGTTTATAGCCCCCAGCACACATATCAGGTTTGGTCAGAGAGTCAGAAGGCTGCTAGAGGACAGGGTGAAATGAAGGTGACCAACAGAGTACAAAATGGCTGTGGTCAATCAGAATGACTGTAGTTTATGTGCACGTAGGAACTTTCATCAGACAAGATGGCGCAGAATGTTCATGATTGTCGTTTTGTTCTTAACACCCCAGCGCCTTGAGACCCGTAAGGGTGAGTAGCTGCGCTATATAAAAACGGACTTACTCACTCACTAATGCAGCCACTTAGTCAGTCATCCATCCATCCAACCACTCACACACCACTCACTCACTAATACAACTACTCACACAGCCACTTACTCACGCATACAGCTACTCACACACAGCCACTTATTCACCTATACCTCCACTCACACACCACTCATACAGTCACTCGGACAGTCACTTACAGATTCAGGCAGTCTCACAGCCACTCAGATGACATATAATAGAAATACTATCACCCTTACACTTACTAGATGATGTCATCAGTGATGTCATTTGAGATGTCATCAGTGATGTCACTGACCATGTCATGAGTGGTGTTAAATGTGAGGTCATAAGCAGTGCATTGCGGGGGCTCAGGTAACTATAACTGCTGAATTTCAATGATTCTGTACGAGTGAAACCTAAATCTAACTATAACGTCCCTGTAACCTTAGTTTTTTTACAGTGAATATATATATATATATATTTTTTTTTCCAACGCCTTCCGTGCATAAATTGCCTCCTCCTTAGCGAGAGTTGCTTCGTTGCTATTCGGACCCCACGGAAGCGGGTCCCGTCACATTTTTTTCCCAAATCCTTCAGTGAACAAGGGTGCAGCGCACTCGAAACGCGTTTGACAAGTGGCTGATTGGGAATAAATTCTTTTTAAAAATCGCATAAGGCTTCGTTTTCCTTCAAGCGATTGTAAGGATTTGGGGAAAAAAATATATATATATATATATATATAATGAACTTACCTGCAAAATACTTACATTTTCGTTGTAAAGTCGTGCACGGTAAAGGCATAATTGTAGTAAAAAAGAAGTTGCATTAAAGACATTTGTTGTAAAGACACTTTTGTTGTAAAGATGTCGTAAAGGCTACGTGTGGTTCCGCCATTTTGTAAAGGCTGTTTCCCATGGATGACATGGCGGAATCTGAGAGGGAAGTAAGAATGCATTTCTGATTTTTTGAAAAGTAGTATTTTTCTTGGATAGATATTTGGAACCCAAAGACAAGACTGCCCTGTTCTCAAATATTTTCAAGTACGGACAATGCCATTGAAGGGTGCCCAGCTCTCCTAACCTCCTGGCAGAGATTATGGCAATTAAGAAAAAAACCTTAAGGGTTAGGAACTTAACAGATGGTTTGTCCAGGAGTTCAAAGGGAGGACTCTGCAAAAAAGACAACTGCAATGGACGGTCCCAAGGATGAAAAAGCATTTTCTCCTTTGTCCTATTCAAAGGAGAAACCCCTTAAAAAGTCTGGATGCTAAGTCTTCAATTGTAAAAAGATCACGCCAAAGGGTTCTAAATGCTTGGACAGCTGACCATTGGAGCTTTAGAGTGGAAGCAGATGTATTCTTATGAAAACCCTCTTGAACAGATTTAAGTATTCTTTCAGTGGGCAATCTAAAGGAGAAAACACTTTTGAAATATACCATTTATCAAAAGAGGTCCAATTGTGGTTGTGTGTTTTTTTATTTTTTTTTATTTGAATCCGTTGAGGACTAAATTGAAAGGGAGACTGGTAAACAGAAGTCCTTTTTTAGAAGGTCCTCCGTTTCAACCTCCAGGCTGACAGTTGAAGATGGGCCAGGGATGCAGGTGGTAAAGTTGATGAACTAGAGGAGGAGCCAAAGGAACAATCCACTCCATGTCTATTGCCATGGATCGAAGCAGGAGAAGCCAAGTTCTTCTCGTCCAGAAAGGAACAACTAGGATGATAGCCACCCTTTCCTTCTGAACTCTGAGAAACATCTTCCTAATCAGGGGAACAGAGGTAAGAAATATAGGAAAGCACTCAGCCTATAATGTAGAAGAGGATCTACTCCAAAAGTCTAGTTGTTCACTGACTGTGAAAAGCACATTGGAACTTGCATTTTCAAGTGATCCGCAAATAGTTCTATGATTGGGGTCCCCCACCTGAGACAAAGAGACTCAAAAACAAAGGGATTGGAAGTAAAATCCTGAGGCTGTTTGCGCCTATCCACTTGAATGTTCTGACACTCTTGGATATGGACTGCTCCTACGGATAAATGATTCTCCTCTGCCCAAGACATTATTTCTAGAGCGTTCTGGTTCAGAGACAGGCGTTTTGTATTAAATTGGCGGTTGATATAAGCTTTCACTATTAGTTTGTCTGTCCCGATTACTAAGGCTGAACCCTTGATCTGGGTAGAAAAGGCATGTAAGGGTTTGTGCACCTCCATCAACTCTCTCGAATTCGAAGACTGTTTTGACTCTTGATGTGATCAAAGACCCTGAGCCGTTAGACCCCCAGAAATGCTCCCCAACCCTAACTGCTGGTATCTGTAGTAAAGACCATTAAATTTGAGAAAGCAAAAGGGGGCCCTTGAGTCAGTGCTGGAGTCTCTATCCACCAGGCCAATTGTGTCCTGATATAGGAAGTCAGTGGAATGCCTTAGTGGTTGGAGATCAATGTCGGAGAATGTGGAGAACCATCTGCAGCAGTTGAAACCGTTCCCAATGGATAATAAACACACTTGCTGTCCGCAAGAGAAAAGGAAAGCAATTCCCTCTACAGACTTCCTCTTTATGGTTAAGTGTGGGAGGGACGCAGCCTGAAGAACGTAGGCAGAGCCACGCGTGCCGTTCCAACGCAAGCGCAACCCCGCTTGTCTTAAACACGCATATGCCTTAGCAACACTTATGCATGGTTAAGGCAATGCGCGGTCTAGATGCTGAGATGGGCAGGCCCAGGAACAGGAAGGATAGGGAGAGGATGCGGTGAGGTAAGTGGAGCTGGGGCCGGGTTTTGGGGGGGGTTAGTTTTTAAGAGTTGTGGGTAGTTTTTAGGGCTGGTGGGCTGGGTGGTTTTTACGGCTGGGGCGGGGTTGCTTTTTGGGCTCATGGGGGGGATCAGGTAGTTTCTAGGGCTTGGGGTGGTCAGGGTAGTTTTTAGGGATCAGGGGGTGTCAGGTAGTTTTTAAGGCTCAGGGTGGGGTCCGGGTACTTTTTAGGGCACGGAATAGTTGTTGGGCTTGGGGGGGATCGGGTAGTTTTTAGGGCTTGGGGAGTCGGAGAAGTTTTTAGGGCCCTGGGGGGGTCGAGTTAGTTTTAAGGGCTTAGGGTGGAGTTGGGGTACTTTTTAGGGCTGGGGTGGGTAGTTGGGGTAGGTGTTAGGGCTAAAAGTAGGTGGCATAGGGTGTGATCCTTACCACACATCCCTATACCAGTCAGGCCTTTACCACGAAATTGCATGGTAAAGGCATGTGTGGCAAAGGAATGCGTTGTTCAGACGCATTCATGGTTTAGGCAGCGTAGTAGAGGCATGCGAGGTTTAGCCATGTGTGCCTCTGTCATACAACCTGTGTGGGACTGTGCCTGAGTCAGAAGACTACCGAGATATGGGCAAATTTGTATTCCCTGTTGTGTTTTTACAGCGGACTTCAAGCCACAAAATACTTTAGGCAGGCAAGTGACCGTAGAAACACCAAGGTTTAGTACCGAGATCCAAAGACCCCCCACCAGGCCACAAGAGACTCGTAAGAAAACTAATATAACACTGACTTTAAAAACTGGGGCCACCGCACAGATGTATTTTAAAACCTCATGAAAACAACACACACACAGCAACGCGCTCACTTAGGAAGCTGCCCCTGTTTTAATCTGGCTGCGAGCCTCCAGGCAACGTGTTTCAACTGGGAGACAAGTTCACACGTTGGTCCTGGCATACACTCTCCTCCGAAACACGCGGCCTCCTTCCACACGATGAAACAAGAGCAGCTGACTGAACCCAGCACTGCCCTGGGAGCGCGGCCGATGAAACACGCGGCCTCCTTGCACACGATGAAAGAGCAGCTGAAAGAACCCAGCACTGCCCTGGAAGAACGGCCGATGAAACACGCGGCCTCCTTGCACACGATGAAAGAGCAGCTGACTGAACCCAGCACTGCCCTGGAAGAACGGCCGATGAAACACGCGGCCTCCTTGCACACGATGAAACAAGAGCAGCTGACTGAACCCAGCACTGCCCTGGAAGAACGGCCGATGAAACACGCGGCCTCCTTCCACACGATGAAACAAGAGCAGCTGACTGAACCCAGCACTGCCCTGGGAGCGCGGCCGATTAAACACGCGGCCTCCTTGCACACGATGAAAGAGCAGCTGAAAGAACCCAGCACTGCCCTGGAAGAACGGCCGATGAAACACGCGGCCTCCTTGCACACGATGAAACAAGAGCAGCTGACTGAACCCAGCACTGCCCTGGGAGCGCGGCCGATGAAACACGCGGCCTCCTTGCACACGATGAAACAAGAGCAGCTGACTGAACCCAGCACTGCCCTGGAAGAACGGCCGATGAAACACGCGGCCTCCTTGCACACGATGAAAGAGCAGCTGACTGAACCCAGCACTGCCCTGGAAGAACGGCCGATGAAACACGCGGCCTCCTTGCACACGATGAAACAAGAGCAGCTGACTGAACCCAGCACTGCCCTGGGAGCGCGGCCGATGAAACACGCGGCCTCCTTCCACACGATGAAACAAGAGCAGCTGACTAAACCCAGCACTGCCCTGGGAGCGCGGCCGATGAAACACGCGGCCTCCTTCCACACGATGAAACAAGAGCAGCTGACTGAACCCAGCACTGCCCTGGAAGAACGGCCGATGAAACACGCGGCCTCCTTGCACACGATGAAACAAGAGCAGCTGACTGAACCCAGCACTGCCCTGGAAGAACGGCCGATGAAACACGCGGCCTCCTTGCACACGATGAAACAAGAGCAGCTGACTGAACCCAGCACTGCCCCGGGAGCGCGGCTGATGAAACACGCGGCCTCCTTGCACACGATGAAAGAGCAGCTGACTGAACCCAGCACTGCCCTGGGAGCGCGGCCGATGAAACACGCGGCCTCCTTGCACACGATGAAAGAGCAGCTGAAAGAACCCAGCACTGCCCTGGAAGAACGGCCGATGAAACACCCGGCCTCCTTGCACACGATGAAACAAGAGCAGCTGACTGAACCCAGCACTGCCCCGGGAGCGCGGTTGATGAAACACGCGGCCTCCTTGCACACGATGAAAGAGCAGCTGACTGAACCCAGCACTGCCCTGGAAGAACGGCCGATGCAGCGCGCTAAAGAAGCACTCAAGGGCCAAAATGGAACGGTAGCGTGAAGAATAACGTTATTCAAATTATTGGATGTTAAGAGCTTTTAGGAGCTCTAAAGCAACTCCTAACGCCTGGAGATTGTTGTAGAATCGGACTACGCAGACATAAAAAGAGGAAGTCAATATGGAGAAGGGAGCTTCTGTGGGAGTGGCCAGGAGTCGGTACGGTAAAAAGAGAAAAACAGCTTTGGAGGTTGTGGAAAATGGAGATGCATGAGGTAAACTTCATAGTGGAAGTACTAGGGCGAGGAAGGAGATGGGGAGGCAACAACAGCGAAATAACATTCACCACAACAAAGTGTTCCTGTTTTCACTTAGGACTGTGAGAGGTTGATTGGATGCACCATCTAATTCTGCCTCTATTTTCCTAGCTTTCACATAAGGCCATACTCTTATGTGAAAGGGGTCTACATATAACCACTGCAAGAGCTTCAACATTTTACTTGCCTTGAACTAAGACTACAAGCATGGCCAAGCAATCATTTTATAATAGCAAAGAAACGTGCTCTAACATCTCTTGCTAACATAGACAAGTGAGGGTAGCCTGTTGTGATAAACATGATGATTTCGTTGCTAAGCCCCTTCCTAAAGGCATCAAAGCTCTTGTTAGTCTGAGGTAGTTGACTGCAGTTAATGAAGTGTTGCGGAAGCCTGACCTGGGCGTTAGCCCACAATTTCTATTAATTGTCACGAAACGACCAGGCGCACTGAAGCCCACTTTGGGTGAGCTCTGCTGCTGTAACGTCTGCACGCAGTTTGCCACTGCCCCCACCGTTGCACCAATCCTCGTGGCCTCACGTTATATTATTTGGCTGTAGGTTGGACTTGTCCAAGGTGTAGTTGTACCCGTAGAAGACTACTTTTGTTGTGTACCCATTTCTAAAGAGTGCCAAGGTGATGGTACTGAGGCGCAGTATGTTCAATAATACTGATCCATTGAGATTTCTTATGAATGGGACGCCTATTGTTATTGGTTGTTTTATGTCCTTTTTATTGCTGAATCTTGTAGATAGATAAATGTGATACTGTGAGTGGCATAGCACATTTCTTAATGGACATTGAACTAAAAGGTTTATTTTACTGATTTGAAATGTGAAGAAGAAACCCATTATAGCCACTTGAGTCTGGGTAATAAGTTAAAATCAAAGATAGCCTCAGTAGAGGTAATCTTCAAGGAAAGCCATGTATACATCTTTGTGACCATTATATTACGTCCTGTAGGTATGAATTGATTTTCTTATGTGATTACTTTTCAAACTTAAGTGAATAATCTTTGTCATACTTATAAATATTGCAGATTGAAGAATCAGAGAGGAAGAGAATAGAGGACATAAAAGAAGCAGAGCGTAAAAAAGCCTCTGAGGAGCTAGAGAAGTGGAAGGAGCAGAAAAGGATAGAAGATGAAGAAAGAAAACAGGAACTGCTTAAAGAAAGGAAGCAGATAGAAGAGGACAGAAGGAGAACACAAGCAAAAAATAAAGCTAACGCTACAAAATGCAGAACTGCACTTACTAGAGGTATTATTATTTTTTCATGTTTTTTATTGAGCCGTAGTAACATTTCAAACAACTGCAGTACAAAAAAACCAATAGGAGTATATAGCATATTTAACGGATGGTGCGATTAACATAGACCAAAGTGAGGAACATAGGTGCTGCTGTTTGAACATCACCAGTGAAGCAAGACAATCACCTTCATACATGACTATACCTACTAGGACCTTCTATCACTAGTATAGTCTCATCTGGGGATGGCTATCCTATCTCTTAATAAGATAGTCCTATCTGTCACTGTTTGTGCAATATTGTTACCCAAAATATACTCACTTTGAATTAATAAACCACATTACATCAGTGTCTGAACTCAGAAAGAATTTCTTCAGTTGCAGTTGTATTTGGATCATTTCATTTTTTTCTTTAATCCTAGTGTTTATTCAAAACGTAAAAAGATTAGAAAACATTCCAGTATTAAACTTGTAATATATTACACAGTCTTTGCAGACATTTGTTCCTTAGCCATCCACATAGGAGTGTTTACTGCATCCTAAGTGATAACTCAAGGCACAGAGAAAATCAACTATTTTCTCCTTCGAAAGATGTTTAATGTCCATTTCTACTGTTCTTTTACAATACCTGGTTCTCCTCAGGACAGTTCTATATTTATCTATATGTATGTTTCATAAATATAGATATATGAAATACACATTTGTGGCTGCCACTGTGTAGTTATAGTAAGGTCAAGGTCCTTAGGAAGAGCGTTTTTTTGTTTTGCTAATAAATTTGGTGCAGTTTGACAAATCTTGACATAACTTTCAAAGAAAAAGTTTATCAACCTTAGGTACTCCTTGGAAAGTTTCAGAATGATCAATCAACCGGGCCCTCGAAAAAAGAGGGGGGGCCCAAAACTTCATTTTCTCATGGGAAATTTTGGGAAAGTGATACAGAAAAAATGGCTGAATAGAATTATACCAAATTTGGCAGAAGTTAGAACTTTACTGCAAAAGTGTGCTTGTTATTATTTGGTATAAATTCATTCGGCATTTAATTTTTTTTTTTATACTTAACGAGGCGCTCGGGGTAGGCTTGAAGAGTTAAAACATAGATATATCATGTCTGGAGAACCCACGGCCCCCCCAGGAGCCAAAAAAGACAATTTTTACTGCAGTACTCCTGCAGGAAGTCATACCACAGGACCGTGCAACTTCACCTATTGAAACTTACACAGTCCTGCAGTACCATGGGGGTAACGCTTGGTCGCAGTTCTGCGAGAGTACCACAGTACTGCAAAAGAAAATAACTAAATGGGGAAAGAAAGTGGGTGTGGGGGGGTCTGTGCTGGGGTTGGTTACCCATGAGAGGTTGAGTGCAGGGCCTGGCCAATCCCATGCCGTACACAGCCAAAGCCCGTGTGTGGTGGTGGGTTGTTCACCCTGCTGTCATGTGTTAATTTGGTCCCTGTGTCCGACAATGCAGTAAAAAAACACATATAAGGGTAAGGCTTCCCTCTGGCCCCCTGCCACTTCTGGGAGAGACTCAGGGGGACTGCTGTCAGCATTTACTCCCACAAACTGCATCATCAAACCTGCATTTCACTATAGCATTCAACAGTGATCGTGCTCCTACTCAACCACAGCCCTTGTAACTATTTGTTTTAATACTTTCTGGTTCAAATGTAAAACATGTTTGACAAAAAAACACCAGGTTTAATGCTCTTGATTCCTAAAAAATATTTCTGCAGATAAACACAAACGATAAATCAGAATATGGATATATTGCAAGAAACTTAAATGCCATAAGCCAAAGAAAGCCAACGATCTCACATTCCCCTCACAGATTACAACTATGAACATTTCTTCTTGTGTTTCCGGTCAGTGCCTGTGTTGCACACTTGTTAGTTATATATGACGGTGCAATCTCTGTATGTGCTGTATCTAGTACTGGAATACTTAGACATGTTGTCAGTTTCCTCTTATTTTTGACTAGTTTTAGTATGTGCTAGAGGGGGCGGTAACAGTCACGTATATTAGATTTGCAGTGGTGAATTTACTATCAGGCTTATAACACCCCATCACCCCTAATTTCTTTCCATTTACGGGGTAATTAGGTACGTTTTGAGGATCTACTTCGACTCCGAGATGGTTACATTTTGTGCTATATATTTTCTTAGTGATGTCTTTGCTAGAACGATTGACACCTAAAATACTTGTGAAGTAATTTCTTGCTGTATTTGCTGCTTTAAGTGTATACTTCAAAGTAGACAAAATACTGGCTTTTGGTCATTTTACCGGTGGTGACCTAAAATTACTGGCCATGCCACTAAAATACTGTTCTGGTTGCAATTTTCTCAATACTAATTTACGGCCATTTCAAAATGTAGTTAAGGGGGGCGTGGGGCAAACAAGACCTGCTTTACTATAATTTTTGTCCATGTTGCCAATATCTATCATTGTACATTATCTAAATAAGGAATAATAATGTATAGACTCGCTATCATGCACTCTGCGCCGCATGGTGCCATCCTCATGACTCCACTTCACCCTCCTTTTCTGGCCTGGCCTTTTACCCAAACTTATGATTTCTGGAGTCAATTATTTCCATTTCCAGCACTACTTGAAAAAGATGACTTGTACATGTGGTGAGCAATGTTGGAATGGCAGCCATTTTAGTAAACTAGAATGTGAGTTGTCTAGTGAGCCGCTGCAAAGAATGCTTGTTAATGGCATCCATTTTAAGGAAAAGTGGATCCACAGCCGTTACTTCTCAGCCTGATGCACGTCAGTTTATTGTATTGTATTGCAGCATTTATATAGCGCTTACAACCCCTATGTGGGGTGCTGAAGTACTTGCCTACATGGTAGCACTCTACACCTTGTACGGTGGATGGTTGGAAGTTTGTGGTCTTTGTTTTGATCCTGTGTTTGAAGTGTTTCCATGTCATACATAATGGCCACCAAAGTGAGGTCATCGTGTTATGGGACACAGCACTTAGCAGTGTAATGGGTGAAGAAGTGTGAGAGAGAGGTGCGCAGTTTGTGGTTTTCAGTAAGCTGACAACTTTGAACATCTCTGCATGTCCCTTTATGGTATTTTTTTATGATCATAGTCTACTTAGCTGGTTTACTGCTCTCAGTTGTCCATTCTGATACATTCTGTTTAAAGTTTATGGCCCTGAGCATTCATAGGGTGGCGGGTGAAATGATGGAGAGATCTGCAGGGATGGACTTTGTTAATATCATCCCATATCTGATTGTCATTATTGGATGTTATAAAGCAGACATAGTTTGTAGATTGTTGGGACCTGCAGTTGTAGCCTACATTAAAGTCCTCCATTGGGCAGTGGCTGGTGGCAGATCTCTTCAGTTATTCCTTGCCTGTTTTAACTGGTGATATGTGGTTTAATTGCTGTGTACAGGTACAGCACTAGGTGATAGACATGGTTTAGCCGTTTTTAGGTCGAAGCCTACTAGACAGTGCATGCACTGTTTGTTTCAAGACTATTGGTAACTTACATTGGGCTTAAAGCCCGTCTATTGCTCACCATTAGTTTCATTGTCACTCTCATTTGCGTGTTTTTTTTGTTTTTTTTTGGCATGTGTTGTTTCCTTACTTTTCTTGTTTGTCCCTTCTCTGAGCATATACACATTACTGTCTGTACTTTTTTGAGGAGCTATTTTTTTCTATTTGTTTTAGCCATGATGCACTCACCCTCATGTGCTTCTTCCCGCCCCACTGTTTTTTAGGTCGAGCCTGAGCCAGTGCGCATGCGCTGCTCTGCAAGGCTTCTTGTAAGCACTCTAAACTACTCCGTGTGGGTCTGACTCCTCCCACACACAGTATTGGCTTTTGCGTGTGTCTTTCAGTAATGAAAGCACGCAAATGGCTAAAGGCGGGTGCATGTCCCACCTTCTTTTTTTAATGTTCACTCCGACAGCGTTTTGCTCTCGGGAGCGAGCAGCGGCGCGCAGGGTGGCAGCTGCATTTCTCGTGGGCCAGGTTACACACAACGCGCCGTGCTTTCGCTTTTGCTTGTTTTCCACTGTCGTGATGGCACGTCTTTGCTTTGACCTCAACATGACATTTTCTCCCTGCGGGCACAATAGGGTGTTTTCTGCTTTACTCTGACGTGTTTTTCTTGGCTTTCATAAAGCATTGTTTCGCTGTCTTTGCATGACGCTGCTGTTAGGATGGCTGTTTTATTTGAATTGTTTTGTTCCGATGACACATTCCAATGCTTTCCCCTATAATCTCGCTTTGCTTGGATCCACAAACCAATGTCCGACGGAACCGAGATCTCTATCGCCGCTAGACGCCGGCGCTACAATTATATTTAAGGTCATTATTTTCTTTGCCTTCATGTCACAACTTTAGTTTTTTAAATATAGCGGTTCGATTGAGGGTTGCCGTGTTCTCTGTGATATAAATTCAGGTGTAAGCTCTAACTACAGAACTCAGAGAAGTGTGCACTATTGAGCTGAGTTTACAATGGACTGCTTGTCACTGGGACCTGCCAACCCGCAACCCGTGGTTCTCTTCCAGGGGATCCTCATCAATAGTCATAAGCACTGAATATTCCCGCCCACGTGCGGGGACCCCGGAAATATAAAAATTATATATGGAAATCACATATATACAGCTCTACATATATGCATATACATATATCATTTTTTCTCATACCAATGCAGCTCTCAATAGGAGGCTAAACAATGTAATTACACACATAAAAAACTACTTTTGCCAATATATAAAAACACCAGAGGACAATTAGTACTTGAACTCGGTTTTTTTTAATGAGCAAAATACTCATAAATAGTAAAAACTGCAAAATAAGTAGACATTGTTAGCCTACAGGCTGCATTGTAAACCAATAGCATAGAAAATGAAAACATTTTCAACAAAAACTGGCACCGTGCCTTTAAGGCAGCCATGACCCCTAGCTTCCCATCATGCCTCAGGGGTGACAGTTAGGTCAGTTGTTCTTTCCGGCTCCTTCAGTCAGGACCCTGGATTTTCAGCTCTTGCTTTTTTGACTTTCTGTCAAAAAATATCTATAAAGATCTAGTTTTTCTACTTTCACTCGACGTCTTTTGGTCCTAGAGTGCAAGTAGCACCTTTTTGTGTTTCAGAAAAGGTTTATTTTTTGGAAATGCCTTCTTTATTCGATCCTTGCCCGTCATGTGGCAAGAAGAAGGCCAGAACAGATACACATCCTGTGTGTATTCTCTGCCTCCCTGAGTCCCACTCTTCTGACAACTGCCAGCATTGTAAGAAGTTATCAAGAAGGACTATCAAGGAGAGGGACAGGATCCGTCTCTATGGCCTCTCTGAAAGAGGTAGGTCTCCTGTGAGGCAGAAGAAGAGGAGAACTCGGTCGACGTCGAGAGGAAAAGTCCCGACCTGTTCTCCGTCGGCGTCGGTATCGACGTCGAAGAAATCGGCGACGAAGAAATCGGCGTTGAAGACTTCGGTGATGCCGGCGCATCATCTTTCGACTACGAAATCTTCGTCGACGAAGGTAACAGGTCCTCCGTTGACGTCAACCAGGCGGCGCTCAACGCCGAGAGACAGGTCTCCGTCGGCGCCGGGTGGGCGTACGACGCCGAGGCACAGCGCTCCGTCGTCGCAGGCGCGATCGACGCCGAGGCACAGCGCTCCGTCGTCGCAGGTGCGATCGACGTCGAGGCACAGCGCTCCGTCGTCGCCTCATCAACGGCGATCGACGTCGAAGCACATCTCCCCGTCTCGTCAGCGGCGATCGACGTCGAGGCGCATCTCTCCGTCGTCGCCTCCTCATCGGCGATCGACGTCGAGACACAGATCTCCGCCGGGATCAAAGCAACGATCTTCGGCGTCGAGACACAGGACACCTCCTTCGGCGTCGAAGCAGACGATCCATCATTCCACGCCGTCGAGGCGGATGACTCCGCCGAGTGGATTTTCGACGTCGAGACCAAGACCTCCGTCGCCGGCAGTCCAACGCCGGTCGACGTCGACACAGCAATCTCCTGAAAGGGTGCAGGGAGTGTCAAAGCAGGACACTGCACCAGTGTTGGAGAGACGTTCGTCGCCGAGAAGTCCACTTTCTAAGAGAAGAAAGTCAACGTCGAGACATACGTCTCCGTTGAGAGGGCAGTCGACGCTTAGACGCTCTAGGTCAACGTCAAAGCGCCCTTCTGGAAACACCTCACCTCCAGTGAGCCTGTCTTCGTCACCTTCAGGTTCGTCCAGATCCCCGGAGGTGGTTATCTCGACGTCCAACAGCCCAGTGTCAGGGGGTCACCAAGATTCTCCAACAAGGCATGAAGAGCTGAGCTTCACGCCTCCTGCTCAGTCTCCTAAGGAAAGAGAGAGCCACAGATCGCCTTCCATCCATTTATCGCCACGATGGCACAGGCCTCTACATCACTGGGCTACGGACAGGAATTACTCGAGCCATCAGAACAGATCCCCGTTGGCTCGTTTAACTCAGGATAAAGAGCGATCTCCTTCAAGAACAAGAGCTCGCAGCCGCACACCGGTGCACTCACACAGGAGGAGGTCTAGATCAAGAAGCAGGAGGAGAGCACACAGATCGCCTACTCCGTCCTCTTCTTCCACTCATACATCCCATAGAGACTATTCGCCTACTTTGACGAACAGTCCACCGTCGAGGGTCTCTCCGGTGGACGACATCTACACTTTTCAGGACATTCTTGGCAGAGGAGCTGTAAAGCTGGGTATCCCTATGCCAACTCGTCAAAGCAAGTCCTCGGTGATTTTTGAGACTCTACACCAAAGAGCAGCAACTAAACCTCTGCTTCCCTTGGTACCAGGCATCATAGAGCCAGTGATGGATATCTTTCTCACGCCAGCGAGTGTTAAGACCGCCCCAGCGAGGATCTTAAAAGTATCGTTCACCAGAGGACGATCCGCTCTTCCTCAGGGCTGACCCTCCTCCGGATTCAGTCGTAATTGCGGCGGCAAAGAAGACTCATGCGGTGGCATCCTCCTCTACTGTCCCACCAGACAAGGAGAGCAAGGTGCAGGATTCCTGGGGAAGGAAGGTTTGTGGCACTTCGGCCTCCATGTTGAAGGTCTCCAATGCAGCGGCACTCCTGGGCCGCTACGACAGATCTCTGTGGGACTCACTACAGAGATTCACTGAAAAGTTGCCACAGGAAGACCGTAAAGATTTTGAAGAAATCTTAACAGAGGGCAGTCAGGTGTCTAACCAGGTCATCAGTGCTGCGGCGGATGGAGCTACCCTTTCGGCACATGCTTATGCTCATGGGGTATGCGCAAGGAGAACATCATGGCTACGTCTTACAGCACTCAGGCCAGAAGCGCAGTCACGCATCCTCAATCTTCCGTTCTCTGGTTCCTCTTTGTTCGGGACTCACACGGATGAAGAGATGACACGGATGAAAACGGAACTGGACACGCTTAAAGCGGTGGGCCTGGAGAAAAGAAAGGAATTCCGTAGGAGATTCCGTCCTTACAATAGACGATCCTCCCAACAGAGGGTTCAAACCCCTCATTGGCAGAAAAATCAGGATCAGCAAGGCCAGCAAAAAACGCAGTATCGGGGCAGACGCTCCTCCAGAGGAGGAAGAAACCAGCAACAAGGCAACAATTCCGCCAAGACGCAGTCGAAACAATGAACACTCACTTCCCCTGTCGCCGTTCACCACTCCAGTGGGGGAAGTATCGCAGATCATCTCGAAGAGTGGCGAGCTATCACAAAGGATCGGTGGGTACTAGCCACGTTGCAGAATGGGTACTCTCTACGTTTTCAACATCGCCCACCATCAATCCCTCCAGTTCCTCCGTCGTGTCACCAGTTAAAACTCTTGCAGAAAGAGGTTGCCACCCTTCTCAGAAAGTCAGCCATCGAGAGGGTGCCAGTATCTCAAAGAGGAAAAGGGGTTTACTCAAGATATTTTTGGTGAAGAAAAAAGGCCAAAAAGCAGAGTACAGACCCATTCTGGACTTGCGGTCACTCAACCTATCCATAAAAAGGAAAAGTTTCGCATGTTGGCTCTCCATCAAATATATCCACATCTCAGGCAGGGGGATTGGATGTGCTCGCTGGATCTGCAAGATGCATATTTTCACGTTCCGATCAATCAGTATCACAGACAGTACCTGCGATTCCTAGTGGGATCCGCTCATTACCAGTTCAAGGTTCTACCCTTCGGGTTGAAGTCAGCCCCCAGAGTGTTCACGAAGTGCATGGCGGTGGTGGCAGCCGCACTGCGCCGCAGGGGCGTCTTCGTATACCCGTACTTGGACGACTGGCTGTTGAAAGGTCCTTCCCCAGACAGTGTGAGGATGCATTTCTTGAGCTGTCTCGAGCTGTGTCACCGGCTGGGCCTGCATGTGAATTTCGTCAAATCAACTTCACAGCCAACACAGAAAATACATTTTTAGGAGCTTTGCTAGACTCCACGGTAGGAAAAGTGTTTCCTTCGGAGGAGAGACAGTGTTCCCTCATACAGAAATGCCAGCTGGTTCTGCGCAACAGAAAACTACCTGTGCGTCGGATTGCCTCCCTGCTAGGGTCGATGGCATCCTGCATCTTCCTGGTTCCCAATGCCAGACTACGAATGCGTCCTCTTCAGCAGGATCTGGAGGACAAGTGGGACCAGCAGACCGCTCGTTGGGACGAAAAATAAGTCCATCAAACGCGGCTCGAGCTTCCATACCTTGGTGGATGAGAAAACAAAATTTGCAAGTCGGAGTTCCTTTCCATCAACCTCCGCCTGCTCAGACACTGATCACGGACGCCTCGCTGCAGGGTTGGGGAGCCCACATGGGTTCTCTCCAGACTCAAGGACTGTGGTCTCCAAAGGAGCGATCCTATCACATCAACATGCTAGAGCTGAGAGCAGTACACCTAGCCCTCAAAGCTTTCCTCCCCTCGATTCAGGCAACCTCAGTGTTAGTACAGACGGACAACACCACCACCATGTACTACCTGAACAAACAGGGGGAACTCGCTCACGCACACTTTCCCTGGAAGCTCAAGCACTCTGGCATTGGCTCTTGGCTCGGAATCTGGCAGTCACAGCAGTCCACCTGCCAGGAGAACAGAACGTGAGAGCGGATGCACTCAGCCGTCACTTCGAAGACAGAGAAGACTGGGTGCTCAACGACGAGGTCGTCGAAGACATCTTCCAGACATGGGGTCGTCCCACCATCGACCTCTTCGCGGACGACGAAAATGCCAAATGCCGAAACTTCGCCTCACGGTTCTACCGACCAGGATCGAAAGGGAATGCCCTTTTGATAGACTGGTCAGGGGCATTTGTGTACGCCTTTCCACCCCTTCCGCTGATCCCGAAGGTGGTGACCAAGCTGTCCCATTCGTGCACGAGGATGATACTAATTGCCCCGGACTGGCCGAGACAATGGTGGTACCCGGACCTTCTGCACCTATCAGAGTGTCCTCACAAGAGGCTGCCGTGCAGACCGGACCTGCTGTCCAAGATGAACGGGAGGATTCATCATCCCAACCTTCCCTCACTGAACTTGGCGGCATGGCTCCTGAGGTCCTCCAGTATGGCCACTTAGGACTGCCGCAGGACTGCATGTCCATCTTGAAGGAAGCAAGAAGACCGTCCACGAGGCATTCGTATGCATGCAAGTGGAAACGGTTTTACATGTGGTGTATGCAGAACAATTGTAACCCAATCAAAGGTCAGGAAGAGGTCATCCTTCCTTACCTACTTTATCTGGCGAAAGCAGGTTTGAAGTTTTCTTCCATTAAGGTGCATTTAGCAGCTATAACTGCATATAGGCGTTCAGCTTCTCAACCTTCCTTCTTCCAGTTACAGGCTGTTAAGGATTTTTGCAGGGTTTAAAGAAGGTCTATCCTCCGGTACGACCTCCTTCACCACCCTGGGAGCTTAACCTGGTGCTATCAAAATTGATGGGTCCGCCTTTTGAACCCATACACAAAGCAACCTTACAACATCTTTCTTGGAAGGCGGCTTTCTTGGTAGCGATCACGTCAGCTCGCAGAGTGAGTGAAATACAGGCGCTCTGCTCCAAAGAGCCCTATACAGTCTTCCATCTTAACAGGGTTGTGTTGAGGACGCACCCCTCTTTCCTTCCAAAGGTGGTGTCGGATTTTCATGTGAATCAGACCATCTCTCTACCCACCTTTTTTCCCAATCCCTCCACTCCAGCTGAGAGGGCTTTGCATTCTCTGGACCTCAAAAGGGTTTTAAAATTCTATCTGGATCGGTCCAAATCTATAAGAAAATCTGATCAACTATTTGTTAACTATGGGTCGATCAGATCTGGGTTCGCAGCTTCAAAGCGCTCCATCTCCAGATGGATAGTTTCATGTATCAAGCTTGCTTATCAATTAGCGCAGAAGCTCCTGGGGTTTACTCCCAGAGCGCATTCTACTAGAGGAAAAGCGGCTACTACTGCTTTTCTTCAAAATGTGCCCATGTCTGAAATCTGTAAGGCGGCAACTTGGAGGTCCGTCCATACATTTACGAGGCACTACTGTCTGGAATCAGACACCAGAGCAGACACCCAAGTAGGCCAGGCCTCCTTGAGGAATCTGTTCAACAGCTGATTTCGGCTGTTATGTTTCTTTGTGTTGGGTCACTTTACTCTCATTTACCTGCAGGTGGTTGATGGGCTTGCTATTCTATTCAGTGCTTATGACTATTGATGAGGATCCCCTGGAAGAGAAGGATAAGTTACTTACCTGTAATCCTAGTTCTCTTCCAGGGGTATCCTCATCAAAGTCATAAGCAACCCACCCGCCTCCCCAGGTAAATGAGAGATTTCTAAAGTGTTAAAGGATATCTTTGTGCCCTGACCTTCAGGGTTATGCAAAGAACAACTGACCTAACTGTCACCCCTGAGGCATGATGGGAAGCTAGGGGTCATGGCTGCCTTAAAGGCACGGTGCCAGTTTTTGTTGAAAATGTTTTCATTTTCTATGCTATTGGTTTACAATGCAGCCTGTAGGCTAACAATGTCTACTTATTTTGCAGTTTTTACTATTTATGAGTATTTTGCTCATTAAAAAAAACCGAGTTCAAGTACTAATTGTCCTCTGGTGTTTTTATATATTGGCAAAAGTAGTTTTTTATGTGTGTAATTACATTGTTTAGCCTCCTATTGAGAGCTGCATTGGTATGAGAAAAATGATATATGTATATGCATATATGTAGAGCTGTATATATGTGATTTCCATATATAATTTTTATATTTCCGGGGTCCCCGCACGTGGGCGGGAATATTCAGTGCTTATGACTTTGATGAGGATACCCCTGGAAGAGAACTAGGATTACAGGTAAGTAACTTATCCTTACAAGCGGTAGCAGCCAGTGCATTATCCCACAGAGCTCGGTTATTTTACGAGAAGTTATAGGTTTTGCCCTGTCCTTGTTGTGCACGTTTGCACTCATCAGTTTTCGCTGTCTTAGTCACTTCGCCATTGTCCTGCTCGTTTTGTGGCAAGTGCATCTAACGATGCATTCATCTGTTCATCCATGCACGTGTACGGTAGGTCTGGGTTCTGCACCGGGCACGAGACTGGATGCAGCTTCCAGGCCTCCGCTGCTGCAGTCCGCAAGGACCATGTCTTCAAGTGTGTTATAAAAAGCATCACATGACCTGACCTCACCAATAACCTTCATGTTCTTTAACTCGACCTCCCCTCTCCCTCGCTCTCTTTCTCACACACACGCGCTTTCACTCTACTTCTCTACCCCCTCACTATCCGTTAGTCTCGCTCTCTGTGCTTTTCTGTCTTCCTTTCCCTTCCCACTCCCTCTCTCACACCCTTCCATATATTTCTTGTGTAGCCTGTGCCTCCTCACTCTCTCTCCCTCTGGCGCTTACAACCTCTCTCTCTCTTTTCTCCCCTAACAACCCCGTGCTCTCGTTCTTCCTCTCTCCTGCGTTCTCCTCCTTCCCACTGTCTCCCTCTCTCACTGCCTTTGTTGTACTCTGTCTTTCTTCTCATTCCTCTGCCTCTCTCCTCTCTTTTCAGTCCCCCCGTTTCTTGCCCTTTCTGTTTCCCTGCTACTCTCTCTCTCATACCCACATTTTGTCCCTTTTCTCTCTCTTTTGCTCCCCTCTTCTCTCTAACACCCACTGCATCACCTTCACTCTTTTTCCTTCTCTTCTTCCTCTCACCACTATATTTCCTCCTTTCTCTCCTCCTCCCACACCCACGCTCTCTCCCCGATTCGCCTTCTCGCACTCTCTTTCTCGTCTTCTTTCTCCCCTCACTCCCAGTCTTCCTTTCTTCTTCCCCTCTTCACACCTGTTCTTCCCTGTCCCTACCTAGGCGCTGGCGTACACGATCTCTCGTGGTAAGGGGCTTCCGGCCCCGGTTGCCAGGGGTTTTCACTCGGGATCTGAGGATGCTGCACATGATCGAGATACGGGAGCCGGGTTGATTGCCTACAAGGGCAGTCATGTGTTCTCACAGCTGAAGGTTATATTTATTCAGTCGCTCAATGTAGTGTTGGTATGCACATATGTATGTAACGTGTGTGTAGTGCACACATGCCAACAAAGACGTCCTCAGGGCACTTGATCCGTTTGCAGTTTTATATTGCTCTTATTTATTGCGAACTCCATCCAAAGATGTACATGAGCACCAGTTAGTATTATCTTTGCTCCTTCCTTCTTTCCACCTAGGCTTCCCAAGAAGTGTCGGACCTCGTGGAGATAAATTGCCTTAGAACAGGCTGAATATTATATATCAATTTATAAGCGCAAAGCTTCAAGCACACGTGGTTAAAAAATTGTCCAGCGCAACTACCACTGTTAAACGAAATGTGACTGGTTGCTCTGTCTTCTTTCTGATGTTTGTAAACTCGCAGCTTGTGTGCTGCATGGCTAACCACTTATATGGTCCCAAAGGCGAGACCTATTGGCTATGCCAATGCTTGTTTGCCTTTGCATCATTCCCCCACAGCTCCATGTTGTGCTGTTGTGTCCATTTGCTCCCCTACTCTCTCCCTCCATGTTGCTCCCCTGTTTCCCCAGCACTCTGAGGTTTGCTCCCACACGTTGATTCCCTTCTCCCCCTCACAACTTTATGTACAGTATGTTTATCAACCAGCTAGTGGTACAGAGTGTAACCAGAAGCCTGGCAGCACATTGCATGCATCACAGGCTTGTGACTGAATGATATGGCATACAGAGAGAAAATAATTAAACAGGGAGTGTTTTGGATGCAAACTATGCAGCTCATACAAGCACTGCGTGTGCAGGTATAGAGATTAGCCAGAATCTTGGGTGCAACCATGGCTCTTACAGTGGTGTGCATGGAACATTCAGCGAGAGTAACAGCAGCCGACAGACAGGCATATAACGTATTAAAAGAAGCAGGGTAGCTAGGGGGGTGTGTGAACTGCAAATTCAATGCAAAGCGGCGCATCCTTGAACCTGGAGGGATGTCAGCTAATATGGACACTGCCATGATGAGCATGCCCGCCCTCATGTGCTTCTCATCCCCTTCCTGCTATTTGGCCTGTGTGCACAGGTATTAGTGGTGGTGTGTGCATACAGTGCCAGTATACATTATGCAATATAATTCGGGAGGGACTCTGGGCTACATAGAAAGAGACCACTTCGTATAAAGTAGAGCATACAGTGTGGTCTATATGCTAAACGGGGAGCTCTGTGTAACGTGTAAGTGGACCCTGCACATGTTATACTCGGAGATGTGCTGTTTCATACTGCAGCGCATCCTGTTAGAATCACTCCGCTGCAGTCTTTGGTTTCGGCAATGAAAAGCCCCAAGTAGTTCTGTGCGACCCAATGACTTGAAGTGAGTGTGGATTTAGAGCCCGCCCCTCCCCCACCTCGCACCCCTGCCAAGGAAAAAATGTGATAACAGAAAAGCAAGCATTGGCAAAGTCAATAGGCCTCACCCATGTGAGAGCAATGGCTTTGTCAATGTTGTAGGGCAAAGTGGCTGCTGTGTAACATAAATAAAAGTTATTTAAAAAGTACTGTAAAGTTATAAAAAAAGAAGCGCTATGACGCTGGAAGGTTGCATAGCAACCACGCTGCTCTACAACTAGTGCTTAATTTAGAAAAGTGCCGGTGCCCAAAGCTCTTCTCAGAAGCCCCCAGCTGGTGCAATTAAACGTCATCACTCCCAATACCAATGCTGATAGTCTCAAACTCATCTCATGTCTCCTTAATCCATTGCCAGACACTCCCTGCTCTTTTATCGTACTCGTGCGGGTTCCTGCTTTCCCCCTTTGTGATGTTTTTTGTCTTTCTATTCCTCAGTATTTGCAATTGTGTTTTTTTGCCTTGGATGCGCAAAAATAAGTGTGGGCCCCCAAAAATAAGTGCTGGTGGCCCCCTACCGGCAACCACCTGCTCAAATTAATAACTGTCTACAACATGTCTAAAAGACATTGGTAAAACCAATAGCTCTCACATAGGTGAGACCTATTGACTTTGCCAATGCTTGTTTCTTACGTGTTAGAGTGTCAAGCAACCTAAGAGAATTATTATGCAGCCTGTATGACTTACAATAAACTGCCTGACCACTGAGTGTTAGTTCTGGTATTAGTGTAGGCCAGGAGGGGATATATATGTTGTATTGTAATTGCATGTATATACCGCACTGAAGTGCACACTGCTCCAGAGCCCAAGGATGGTGCTTTTTTCAGTAGTCATAATTGAAAAGTAGATGCCATCATATCGAATTGAAGGGGTGTGGGAGGCTGAAGAGTTATATTAGAAAATATTTTTCCACAAAGTAGGTTGTGGATGCAGGGCCGGCTCTAGGGCAGTGTGACTGGTGCAGCCGCACCAGGCGCTGACTTTGGTGGGTGGGGCATGTTTAGAAATAACACTGGTTTACAAACACTAGCTGCAGAGTTCCTTGTGCGTTCTGCAGTTTTCAGGCAACAATACAATTGTCAAGATAACTGGTGAATAATTTTCCTGCTGGAGAGAGATCTGAGTTTTGTCTAGTGACAGTTTCCACTTATGTTAAAGTAGCGCATAGGGTTAATGTGCCTGCTGTATTTTGTATGTGGCTGGCTCATTAGGTTACTGCTTTTGTCACAGAGATTTTTTTGCGCCGTGCAGTTCATAATTTACAACCCTACTATATATGAACTGTCATCAAAGAGCTGCATGCACACTGCATGCATAGGTTACCTCCCTGCCAAATACTTCAATGCTTATGTTTTTCCCCCCAGTCTTTCATTATCCTAATGTTGCTAAAAAGGGTGTATTTGCATATGAATACATTCTTATTAGTAAAGCCAACCACTGATGTAGGTTTTAAATCCTGAATTTGTGCTTCTTTAGACGAAACACACAAAATGTACTGCCTACTAGTATCGGTGACTTGTAATCCTCATTTTCTTATGTAATATTTCCTATTGACTTATTTATACAGATATGATTCATTGGCTCTGTATAATGTGTGTGTGAGATAAGTGCTGTGATACCCTATACTGGTGTGAATAGCACTATAAAACAAATGAAATTCATGTGAGAGAGGGGCTGTGGAGAGATGAGGGACACTGGTGGAGCGAGGTAGTGAGGAAATTCCGTGGAGAAGCAGGTTATTGGCGGGCACCAACAAAGATTGTCGCAGTGGACGACACCCATTAGTGAATTAGTTAGCTAAAATACTGGCTCCTGATTATAAATTGAGGCCGTGTTGAACTTGTAAAGAGACGTTGTACACGTGTTTTTTGCAAGTTATGAAAGAGTAGCTGCAGGCAATGTTTGTTCTAATATTGGGGAAATCAGCAGTAAAACCCAGCCCAGCACACCACAAAAGAGGCCCCCAAACAGCCAAAAATACGACCCACACACTGACCTGTCAGACCAGTCCATTGGGCACTGCCTGATTGCCCTATATGCCAGTTTGAAACGAAATGAGACGGATAGATACATAGGTACCAAGAAAGCATGGTACTTTAAACTAAAAGAACAGACTGAGCCTGTGCCAAAAGTTGTCATGGAAACTGACAGGCTTCATGAGCTTTCTCGGGTACTTATCTACTGCTAAGTTTCATGTTTCTAGATGATGAGTCCTGACGCCTAGAGATAATTTAGTTTGTGGTGTGCCACTTATGGAGAAATCCTGCTTAAAGTTTGTAAATTTTTTAGTGAAAACCACGATTTTGTTTGTGGAATAATGCTGGCATGTGCTTTTGGAAGAACGAAGCGGAATAACTCCGGAACTCCGTTAAATGCTTTTCTGGTTATAAAAGTGGGAGAATGAGAACATTTGATTTGGCGCAAGCGTTATGTTTTTTCCTTTTACGATCTATGCGACGTCCCTGCCCTCTGGTGGACAATGTGTGAATCATCACTTTAAACGGTAGACCAGCTGGTGTACCAGGAGTGGGAACAGTTTTGATGCTGAAAATGCTTATCTGCTGCACAGAGCGAGAAGCTGAGTGTAACCATTTACTTTATTCAAGCCAGTCAGTGCCTTTTTGACATTGTTTTATATTGTTGAAAGCAGTTGTAAGATCGGTTTTCGTGAAAATATAAACACGGGTCATGTGAGCCGCGCTGTCCTAAGCAGTTTTGCAATCCACTTGGTAGGAGATGGCCTTGCTTGACATCTGCGAGAGGATAATTACGTATACACTTTTTAATAACATCGATTTATCCAGAGAAAGTCTCCCAAAAAGGATGCTTTGCAAGTTATCTGTTCGACTCATAAAAGGGAGCAGCTTGCCTACTATATTAGTATTTTCGTAGCATTGGAATCAATACCCCTTACAACTCGAGGGAAAAGAATTTGTTGATGTTATTTATTTTATTTAATGCATTTTTATATAGCGCGGACTTTACCCGAAGGTGTCAGAGCGCTGTACAATAAAACCAGTTACGTTACATGAGAGAAATGTTACAAAATAGAACGTTACAAAAATAAGCAGGAGACTAGAAGAGGTAGGCTAAAACCATAGAAGGCAAGAACACAATATCAAACACATCAAGGAATGTAAGGAATGTACAAGAAAATATTACAAATTTACAATGATGAACGAACTTCCTAGAAGGGTCAGAGAATGAAGGTTCTATTAGTTCTGAAAGTGTCTTTGGAAGAGAAGAGATTTGAGGTCAGCTTTGAAGATCCGGATAGAGGTGGTGGCACGGAGCAATGGAGGAAGCGAGTTCCAGATTCTCACCGCATTACCGGAGAACGATTGAGCCATTGATCTTTCCCTTTTGAAGGAGGGGGGCTCAAGCAGAAACTTTTCCGCATTCCGAGAAGGTCTCGAGCCTCCAGACATTTTCAGTTTATTCGCCAGGTAACGAGGGAAGGAAGTGTGCAAGGCTTTGTGGGTGATGCAGGCAGTTTTGTATTTAGATCTTGCCTCGATGGGAAGCCATAGAAGAGAAGACCGGATAAGAGTGATGTGGTCACTACGTTTGGACCCTGAAATAAAGCGAGCTGCTGAATGTAGGACGGATTTGAGGGGGGAGAGGTGAGATTTGGGTAGGCCAGTCAGAAGAGAATTGCAGTAATCCAGTCTAGAGAGAACTAGCGATTGGACCAAGGTTTTTAGGTCTTTCTCCGGGAAGAACCGACGAATCCCCCACAGAAGGCGCAGCTGGTAACGTGCGTTCTTAGCAATGGAGTTAATGTGGGAGATTAGGTTGAGTCTTTTGTCAAGTATGACACCTAGGGATTTAGCGCTGTCGACAAAGATGGGTTTATTGTTGAATAAATTCAGCTGATCCATCCAGGATTGAACAGGAGGAGGGGAGAGAGAGGTAGATAGGGGGAGGAATTCAGTTTTGGAGGGATTGAGAATGAGTTGGTGAACTAACATCCAGTTGTGAGTAGAGTTGAGAGTAGAGTTGAGAAGTGAGAGATTGTGTGCGGAAGACACCTTGAGGTAGATTTGAGTGTCATCCGCATAGAGATGGTAGTGGATCCCAGCTTTACTTAGGAGGTTACCTAATGGTTCTAGATAGAGATTAAACAAAGTGGGTGCAAGGATAGAACCTTGAGGGACGCCTTGACCTACCGCCAATGGAGATGAAAGACTGTTTGCTATCTTGATCATTTGGGATCTGTCCGAGAGGAATGAGGCAAACCATTTAAGCACTGTGCTTTCCACGCCCATTCTCTGTTGAAGAGTGTTAAGGAGGGTGTTGTGATTAACAGTGTCAAAGGCTGCAGAGAGGTCAAGAAGAATCAGAAGGCACGATTCCCCAGAATCGAGTATGCGCAGCGCATCATCAATCACTTGCAACAGGGCTGTTTCAGTGCTGCAATTTTGAAGCCAGACTGGAACACATCAAGGAGATTATTGTCCATAATATGTAGGGAAAGTTGTTTCGCCACACATTTTTCGGTGATTTTCGAAAGAAAAGGGAGGTTGGTGATGGGGCGGAAGTTATTGAGGTCGTTCGCATCTGCGGAGGTTTTTTTTAGAAGAGGGGTAACCTGTCCTGTTTTGAGGGCAGCAGGGAGGGAGCCTTGACTGAGGAAGAGATTAACTAGCCTGGTCCAGTAAGAGAGAGTATTGGTGTAGAAATCAATGGCGATGACACTAGGGATGGGGTCAGAAGAATGGTTGGAGGGTTTGGTTTCGAGGATGCATTTGAGGAGGTCATCTTCCGAGATGGCAGCAAAGTTCTGCCAAGAGACTAAGGATTTTCGCTCCTCAATGGGGGTGGGGTGGGAGACCTGATCCACCAGTGATTTGACCATTTCATTAAAGAATATAGCGAATTCTGCTGCTTTCTTTGAAGAATCCTCAGGCTTGATGGTTTGGGGAGAGCACTTTGGGTTTTTGATGAGGTCAAAAAGTTTTTGGGGTCTGTTTTTGGCTGAGTCGAGGAAAGATCTGAAATGTGAGGCTTTTTCATGGAAGATGTGCTTGTGATATTTGGATCTTGCTGAGCGTAAATGAGAGAGATTGGAGGTGGATGAAGATTGTCTCCAATGTTTCTCCAAGATTCTAAGGTTCTTCCTTTCATCATAGAGAGCTTTATTGAACCAGGGTGCTGAGGGGGTGGGTCTTTTCCTTTTGCTTTGGAGTGGAGCGACATTATCGATTTCAACTGCTAGGACTGAGAGGCAATGGGAGGTGAGATCGTTGACATCCACGTTAGGGTCTAGTCTAGGAAGTGAACGCATTGCAGAATCACACAGAGTGTCAAGATCAATGTTTTTAGTGTTACGGAACCAGGTAGAAGCCCTTTTAGGTTGACCGAGAGTTATAACGTGCGATAGGTGAAAACGGAAGGGAATGAGGAAGTGGTCTGACCAGTCTACATGGATAGGGGGAGCAATAGTAATCAGGTCTGCTTTAGATATAACAAGGTCCAGAATTGAGCCCTTAGAGTGTGTAATTTCCGAGCAGTGTTGGAAAAGATCATTGGCTGAGAGAAAGGTGGCACGCTTGTTGGCAGCCGAGTCTTCCAAAGAGCCCCAGTGGAGATTGAAGTCACCCAGGAAGATCTGTCTGTCACTTTGAGAATATTGGTCACTGATGAAGTCGGTGAGTTCCTCCAAAAAGGAAGAGCAGTTACCGGGTGGGTGGTAGATGGTGTGGAACCTGAAGGGTGAGCCGTGATGTACTTGAAGTTCTAGGGATAGGCATTCGAATATACGGAAGAAGATGGTAGGAAAGGCTTTAATTTGTAGGGAGTTTCTGAAGATGATAGCGACACCTCCCCCAATTTTGTCCGTTCTTTAAGTTTGTTAAGGCTCGATGTTTTGAGACTGGACTTTCTACGGTCAAGTCCCAACCCATAATCTATAAATATGGCTGTTGGAAATAGATCAACTCTCTTTTCCCCTAGCACGTTATTGAGTGACATAATAAAATTGCTGTTGACATCAGGAGACCCCATGATATCCTATACACGTGGCTAAGGCAGCTGTATTCTTTCCTTTCTGTTTAGGCATATGTCTCAGTACCATGGGACGTGCAGTTTTTCTTTCACAGTGGCATCGTCCATAGCTTCTTGTTATTTTCTGGACAGAATGTGTGATCTTTTGCACTTTTATTTCTTTAAAACTTTCTCTCCTGCTGGTGGCATTTAGGGTGGGGGTGATACAAGTCTGAGGTAATATATGTCTTAGAAGAGGTAACAGTGGGTTCACGTTTGATGCTAGTCACTTCTCTCGTAGTTGATCAAAATTTAAATCAGATCAATTTCAGACTAATAGCCTTTTCATTAAGTTGAACACATCCTTAATATTTCTCTTGTGAAGTCGGCATTTGAGTGGAACCACATTTTGACTTGAGGCTAGACCTGTTTCCTAAGACATTCGTCAGATAATCAGACCTTAGCTCCTGATGAAGGACTTCATTTGGAATTACCAGAACTCAGTAGCACTTTCCTTGGGACAATATCGGTGGTAAAACATACCCATGTGGGAACCACAATCCAATATCGTGGAAAGTGTAATGCCGTCAATAAGCGAAGGTCTTAGTAACCTTTACATGAGTATTCACTTTTAAAATAATATATGCTTAGAAATAAATGTCATGTTTTGGGAAGAATTTCCCTCTTTTCGCATGATGTTTTAATGTGCTAGGTGGGGGTGTTTTTGTTATCTTGGCGTCGGAACAGTAAAAAAATAGAAAATATTTCAGCATTGTGCTCATATGGCTATATGTTGCATCGACAACCAGCACAGTGTTAGACATCCAGACTGACGTGACCTTTACATTGATAATGCCTTGGCTGCGACCTACAATAATTTATGCCTACCAGATTTACCATTCTAAGCCCAGTTCTAGACATTTGAGTGCGAGAGGCAAGTCATGGCAAGCCATTTTAATGGTGGTGTCAATGTAACAGTTTGGTCAGTATGAAGATTTGACACTGTCATGTGCCTCAAAGATGTCGCAAGCAGGCAAAGAGGCCGGCTCGTCTCCTGTTAAGGGTCAAATTAGGCCATAGTACCTTTCAGTCCATCGCCTGCACTCACAGTAAGAAGGTACATTTGTGCCTCAAAGATGTCGCAAGCAGCCATAGTACCTTTCACTCCATCGCCTGCACTCACAGTTAGAAGTTACATTTGTGCCTCAAAGTTGTCGCAAGCAGCCATAGTACCTTTCAGTCCATCGCCTGCACTCACAGTAAGAAGGTACATTTGTGCCTCAAAGATGTCGCAAGCAGCCATAGTACCTTTCAGTCCATCGCCTGCACTCAGTTAGAAGGTACATTTGTGCCTCAAAGATGTCGCAAGCAGCCATAGTACCTTTCAGTCCATCGCCTGCACTCACAGTTAGAAGGTACATTTGTGCCTCAAAGATGTCGCAAGCAGCCATAGTACCTTTCAGTCCATCGCCTGCACTCACAGTTAGAAGGTACATTTGTGCTCCAAGGATAGAGATGACAATGCTCCTCGTGTGTGCCCCTCCCCAAAACTGATTTGGGATATAGCATCCATAAAATCAGTGCTGGCTTCAAAAACTGACATTTCTGCCGAGGGAAAGGAGCAAAAGGAAGGACAGAAGAAGACTGGAACAGGAGACCTTGCTGATAGCACCCACTTTGCTTCTGTGTCTTATTGTAACTCAGTAACTACTGTGCCTCTTGTGGTTGGGTCATTGTGGTTTTTGTGTGGACTCTTAAGCAGATGGCTAGAGGGTAATGCGTTTGCATCACTCACACTAGGGTGAATTTGAACCAATTAACAAAACAGAGGTTCTACACCGGTAGCTTCAGCTAAACATAAACTGAACAGAATAATTACTGTCCACCTGTCTCTAAATGAGGTGGGTGGACCAAGAGTTTGCGAGCAGGGTACTCCATCATGTTTGCAATGTAGTACCTGTCTGCCAAGCATTAAGTATTGGTAAACCAACGGTCTTCATCTAGTAATTCTTTGGCAGCTGATTGGACTGCAGAGACTCTGTGACACTTGTCTTACCCAAGAGAGAAGGACTGCGTGGCTGATGCCCATGTGAGTCTGCTCATCCCTTTGCATGGTTTTCAGGAGATCAGTGTGAGTCCTGATAATTTGAGCATGGACTCGGGCATCGGCTAGGAGTTTAGGCTACAACAGTTTGAGTGCATAAATTGTCCAGATGTGGCCGGATTAAAATCAAAGCAGCTAGGAGAAAGCTCTTCAAGGTGCCCTGCTAGAGTGTGGCACATTGTGGCAATTGCAGATGCTTCATATAGTCTTTGTATGCCCTTCCTCCTAGCAGGATCATTGGAGGTACAGCAGGGATGAGAGCAACTTGTGCAAAACAAGTGAACAGTAGCAGAAAAATTCCAATATACTGCTACGGAGATGGAAACACTGACATACATGGTAGAAGCTTCTGCTAGGATCAGACAGGAGGTACTGCTTGGTCCAAAAAAAGTAAAAGATACTGCTTGATCATCTGGCTTGAAACATTTTGCAGCCTCTTCAACTACTTCACAAACAGGTTTGGGGTTCGCATCAAAGAATACAAAGCAGCAAATTAAACCATGCCATGAAGAATCTAGCCAATATATGTGTTGTTAAAAAGGAAATTGCCAGACTTTTTTGTACTTTCTTATTTGTTTGTGTTGTGTGTCACACCGTTTGTTTAGTTTACTTTTCTTTCCTTTTTTTAAAACATATTTTTATTAGCATTTAATAATGACAGTGACGCTCATTTGCCCTCCGTTGGGGGCCCAAGCAGAGAGGAGGCCAGAGTCCGGGATCGGGAGCTGGGGAGTGCAGGACTACACACCCCAGCGTCCCCTGCGGCATCCAGCACAGCCGCCAACGTTCCCCTTGCGCCAGGAGGCGCCTTCAAAGGCTCCCAGGGGCTCCCGCAGAGCGGGAAGCGAGCTGGCGCGCCCGGGCCAAGGGCTGGCCCGTCTGCGCCCGTCAAAGCCAGGATAAGGCTGGGCTGGTGGAGCCCAATGAGAATACATGGGGTGCTCTGAATAAATGCCTAAGTGATCTCTTGGACTCTGAGTTACGCCCCATTCTTGACCGACTGGACAAAATTTTATCCAATATGGTAAAGTCAACGGATCTCCGGTCCTCAATTTCCATTTGCACCCAGTATTCGGCCTGTGATTTTACCTCTACTTCCATTGACCAAAGCAAGGGTGCTTCCCATCCACTTGAAATTCTGCCAACATCTCTACCTGCTACTTGTCCGGCAGCATGCCCCACAGACATGGCTATACTTCCTGTGATAGACCTTCCACCAGCATCGGCTCCATACGTTGTCATATTGACTAATGTGCCTAGGCTCACAGAATCTAATGTGGAAACTACTAGAGGTCTAATAAATAAATCTATTCATTGGCTGAACAACAACGTTGCTGGTAGCTGGGACATTTCAAGAGACATTTTGATGGCCAGGCGGGTGAGAGACATTGGGGGCAGGGGCTTGCGGAAAAATGGAGATGTTATTGTGGTAAACTTCCGCTCGCCAAAGGTAGTGCAGGAAATACTGTACAAGGCTAGAATGGGAATGGTTAAAAATAGCTCCATCAAGATAGTCCCCCTTGGCTTCTTTTATCAGCACTTGGTGAGTCAACCAGGTACCTCTGGTAGTTTCCAGAGACTCTGCACCGTTTGAACCCTCCCTCCCCCCTTCACTATCACTCCACATGTCCAATAGATTTGCCCCACTCGCTGGCTTGGAAGAAATCGACTGACGGTTTGGGGAGGTGTCCGCCTACCCGGTCTTCCAGGAGGTGGACAGAGCACTTGCCAGCCCAGTTCTTGTTACCCAAACACCATCCCCACCCCGACTTAATCCTTCACTCTTGGTGTCAGGTATAGAGGAGGTGGGCAGGGTTTCTTGTAATCCCAGTCCTATTGTATTAACAAATAATATTCTACCGCTTGACTATCCATGGGTAGAACCTCATACGGGGACCAGTCTGGTGGATTTTGCTAATTTAATTTCTGTCTATCATTTGCCCCCTGGTTCCCCATCGCTTTCCCCTCCTGCTGGGGTAAGCGTCAGTTTAGGCAACGATAAAGGTCATATAGATAATGTCTGTTTGAAAATCCTAACTTGGAATATAGCGGGTATAGCCTCAAAGATCGTACTGGAGGGATGGCGGTCTTTTATTATGACCTATGATATAGTCTTTATGCAAGAAACGAGGGAGTGTAAGGATATTGTTTTTGATGGATTTATGTGTTTTAGCCTGCCCGCTATTCCTTCTATATCAGGCAGAGCTAAGGGGGGTTTGTCTGCCTGGTTCAAAGTGGAAATTGCTGGCATGATTGTTCAGTTATTTCAGGAGCAGGGGGAGGCGCAGGCTTTTTGTCTTTCCTGGAAAGAAACTTTTAAGCTGTACCTGGTAAATTTTTATAATAATAATTTTACATCTAAAGGTAATTTCCAAGGGCTTTTTGTGCTGATTGACATGCTCGCGGAGAGAGAGGCTCGTGCGGATCGTCCTTTTAAGTTGTTGGTGGCGGGGGATTTTAATGCCAAACTGGGGCTCTCATTACCTCTCTCCCCGACCATCTTTGATCCAGTCGCCTCCGAGCCGGACCAAAATGTGATGGACGCGAGGGGATGGGTTTTATTTACCCACTTGTTAGAAAGAGGTATGGTTAATAAGGCGCCCAAATTGACAGACCACTATATTCCCACCTTTACTGGACGAGGTACAGGAAGCACTATCGACTATGTATTTGTCTCCTGGAGCATGTCTTCCCTCATTAAGGACTGTGATGTTCTTATCCAGCCATATAGTGATCACAATCCTATCTCTGCCAAGATAGTGTTACCTTATAGGGGACAGAAGCCCAAGTCTTTATCTACCCAGGCACTATCCACCAAAGATGCCGGGCGCAGGGTGGTTTGGCGCACAGCGAATATGAATAGTATTATGACACAGGTAATTCCGATTAGTTCTGCCTTGGTGTTTAGTTGCAATTGCTTACCGTGTGAGCCAACTCGCATTTTACAAGGTTTTGCAACCCTGCTAGATAAAGTTAAACATCTACTTACTAAACCCATTTCCCAGTCCTGTAATCGGGCTCATTCCTGGTTTGACAAGGCTTGCAGAGAGGCTAATAACACCCTACGCAGGGCTCTAAAACAAAATCCCAGAGACCAGATTGTGATCAGGGAAAGCAGGAAGCTGTATAAGCTTGCCACAAAAGAAAGAAAGCTAGCATTGAAGGAGGAGAAGTGGGACTTAGTGGTTGGCTCCTGCCTCTCAAAAGATCCTCAGGCCTTTTGGAAGGCTGTACGGTCAGTTCTATCTCCCACCCTACCAGCCGACAAAGTAACTGTCCATATACCTTCTGAGACTTGGGTGACTCATTACGCTGGCCTTTACTCTGCTGACTTTGCTGCAGAGGATGCCCCATCACAGTTGAATTTAATATGCCAAAACCTTGTTTTTAATGAAGGGGAAGTCCGGAAAGCAATTGTCAACAGTAAAGGTAAGAAGGCACCGGGCCCAGATGGAATTCCTTTGGATTTGTTTGGTCCCCGGTACTTAACGCTGTTCTTAATTCAGTTTGCAGCGAGGGTGTTCCAAAATCCTGGCGTTCATCTGTGATAGTGCCTGTTTTTAAAAAAGGTGATGTGCACGACCCCAAATGTTATCGACCAATATCTCTTTTGGACTCCTCGGCCAAAGTAATCGGGAGAGTTGTGCTGGACCGCCTTCTGGACTGGATAAATGCGAACCATATCTTGGCTTCTATCCAGTACGGGTTTAGGAAGGGTCTAGGTACGATCGAACAGTGCCTTAATTTGCACCTCATCCTGGCTAAATATAAATATGCGAAGGGCACCTCTACTCATCTAGCATTTATGGATTTGACCAGCGTGTTCGACTATGTCTCACGCTCTAAGCTGTGGGACATTCTAGTAAACTTGCGTGTCGATGCGGGTCTGGTCTCCTTTCTGAGGCTTCTCCATCACGATCTTTCTGCCTCAGTGAGGTATGGTAATGCTGGTGAATGATCAGAGCAGTTTAGCATTAAGCGCCGGGTGCGCCAAGGATATGTTCTCGCCCCAATCTTATTCCTCCTTTATACTAACGATTTGGAGAAAACTTTAGTTACGGTTGGGGCTGACGTGCCACAAGTTGAGAAAAAGGCTGTGCCAGCACTTCTTTATGCGGACGACGCAGTCCTTATGGCAAGGACTGCGATTGGCCTAAAAAAACTCATCTCCAGCTATTTCAACTTTATGAAGGACTTGGGGCTGGAGCCAAACTATAAGAAAACTTTTGTCATGATTTGTGGCCCCAAAAATACTAAGTCCTGTAGCCTGAATATGGAGGGTAAAAAGCTGGAAAGGGTTAGTTCCTTCCCGTATTTAGGCCTGGATTTTGATGAAGGCTGTATGTGCCATACCTGCATAAATAATAGAATAACAAGATTCACACGCGCAGTTGGTACTACTTATTCACTTGCTATGTCCATAGGTAAAAAGCCCATAGCCCCAATTTTAGAGATCTACAAGCGTAAATGTATTCCGATTTTAACATATGGTATGGGGATCTGGGGATGCAGGGATGTACTTGCTATGCAGTTGGAGGAGAACAGATTTTGCCGTAGAGTTTTAGGAGTGCCCCTTTCCTCGCCGCATTTTCCCCTCCATTTGGAGCTAGGCCTCGAGTATGTCCAAGATACTATAAATGCTGCACCTCTAGCTACCTCGTGTTCTATTTGGACAAAGGAAGAAGCTAATTTTAATCGGGCAATTATTAGAGACTGTTTAAGCTGCACACGTGGCCTTTGCATCCCCTGGCTCCAATACATTAAAACCTGTTTTATGGAACTTGGTTATTCCTCCTTGTTTGAGCACCCAGATCTAATTGGTAAAGGGGATCGACAGAGGGTTTTGGTGAGCTTTCGAAAACACAAACAATTGTCTAGGGAACTGTCCGAAGTAGCCAAACCCACTGTCAGGGATTATTGCCTCATACAATAATTATCATTATACAATACATTATCGCCTAACCCCTCCCGGAACTCTAATCTCGTGCGCTACGGACCCAACTCCTGGTCCATTAACTACCCACACAAATTGACCAGTAATGCAAAAAAGAACTTCAAGCACAGTACTCTAAAACAACACCCAGAAACACTCATTGTAGATAACTACCACACAGCGACCAACGGCAACACCAAAACCAACTTCATTTTTTACACTAATCGCCCGACTAAATGGAAAAACACCTTCTCTCTCCACCTTCAAGTCGCCAAGTCAGTAAGCATTCCCTATGGTGAAAAAATCTCCACTACCATATCTCCGACCTTCAAAGGGGAACTCACCATTTCCATCTACAGAACTGGAACCATTCTCATACAGGCCACCGACCCGCACCTCACCACTTTTGACCGCCACTTCCCCACACTTCTCTCCTCGTTAACTCAACAGAGACATCAATCCCTATCTCCCCTATCCCCCACCTCCCTCACCAACAACGTGGAACTGATCCAATCTCCCTGCCCTGAAGAACCTCTCTCCAACTCTTGGACATCCACCATCACTCACTACAATCACACTACCCCTATCATTACTCTCCGTCGCCAAACACCCATCATGATTACTTCAACTGTTCACACCAAGAACAACAAACCCACAATTAACAAACCCCACAAGGCCGATCTCGATCTTAACAGCTCGGACCCTAACCTCAGCCCTCCCGCGACTGAAATCCCCACAGGCACTCCCCTCTCAACCCCTGATAATCGGAACCCTTCCGCACATTCTACCCCTTCCTCCAACACAGACCCTGTTCCCCGACCCTCACTTCCCCCTTGTCCAACGCCTTCTCCAATCCAGCGGTCACTCTCCCCCTACTACCACTGCTCACTCCCCTTCCGATGTCCCACGTCCACAGGCACAACCCGCCTCCACCGCTTACCTCACTGACAACCCCCGTGACATCCCCATGTCCAACGTCTTCACCAACCCAGCAGACACTTTCCCCCCTATTACCACTGCCCACTCCCCTCCCGCCATCGCACACCCACATACACAACCTGCCTCCACCGCTACTCTCATTGACATTCCCCGGAACTCCGACTTCCTACCTAGAACTTCTCTCCCTCCTCACTTGGACAGCAGATCCACTACTCCCCCTCTGAACTCCTTGAATGGGAACATTACTAATCTGGCTCCCCGCGTCCAACCTCTCCCCTCTCCTAATCCCACTGACTCCGTACAACCCCTGACACCGGATCACTCTCCCTCCATTGACCCAAGTCATTCTCGGCCCCTGCCTAAAACCTTAAACTTTCTCAGCTCAATAACACAGCAACTGAACAGAATGGAGCGGAAAATTAACTCCCTTGCGGCCGATTTCCTATACTTCCAGCAAGACCTTCTCAACAGGACCAAGCCACCGTGCTCCCTCTCCCCCGGTAGATTTGCTCCTACCCCCCTCAATACCCCTCCCATGGCCCCTCAGTGCACCCCTCGCCCCTCCAATCCGTCAGCGAGTCAGGCACTTCGACCCAACCGGGATCGCCAACCCTTTTCGGTACCGAAACCTGATGAGATCAACGACTCTTACCTCACTATGAGCCTGAACTCAGCCCCTCTCCCCATACCTGTTATTATTGGCACTAACAGAATCCCAAAAACTGTCCACTCGCCCAGACCTCCTGCTCAATACTCCTCTATCCACCTAACTCCCCCCATCATCGAGGCTCCCCGCCCTCTCTTGCATGCTCCTAAACTGCAGATCAGCAGTTCAACACGCCACAGACATTGCTGAAGCTCTACTCGCTGAAGAAATTGACATCGCTTTCCTCACAGAATCCTGACTCAATGTCCACTCCACCCCCATTCTTGGCATTCTCACCCCTCCAGGATACAACATCATCAGACAAGACAGGCCGATCAAAACTGGGGGGGGACTAGCCATCATTTACAAAGATGGAATACAGATGACCAAACTTAAACCTGCAGAATACATATCGTTTGAATACCTAGGTGTCGAACTCACTACCAAGGGCACCTCACCCATCAAATTCCACACCATCTACCATCCTCCTGAAGAGCGTACCCTTTTCCCCGAAGAACTAACAGACCTAATAACACGTTTCTCCATGACAGACACAAAAGACATGTTCCTGGGTGACCTCAATATACACTGGAACGACCCAGAAGACTCCACTGTCCAAAACCTATCCAACCTACTTGAGATATACAACCTCAAACAACTCTGCAATAAACCAACTCACATCAAAGGTGCAACACTGGATGCGATCATTACCAACAATGAACTGGTCTCTCTGAGAGCAATTTCTCCCATTGACTGGTCCGACCACCACCTCATTCTGTTCAAGATTGACGCACTTGTCAGCCACCAACCTATTTGTGATGACAAACCTAAACACTGGACCAGAAACATCAAAGAAGTCCCTTTACCCGAACTTGAATCCATGATTCATGCTCATCTACAACTCCAACCTTCATCATGGACGGCCGATGACCTCACTACACACTTTAACGCAAAAATGACAGAGGTTCTAGACCAAGTAGCCCCACTCAAACTCAAACAAGTGAGGCGAACCAAATCTAAACCCTGGTTCAACGTGGACCTGAATAACGAAAGGCGTCAACTCAGACAAACGGAAAGGTCTTTGAGACTTAACCCCTCGAATTTGCACCTAGCACTGTCATAAGGATTCTGCACACACAGAGCTATGCACAGGATAATAGAACCTCGGAATATAGTGGTGAGCCAACCATAACCCTTAGCACCTAAAACCCCAACCCAACTAGCCTTAGCGTCCCATTGGCACGAATGTACCAATGATTGGACAACCCAGAACACGGTATCTCTATCTCAGGACTCGCAGAAGCAAGAACACTCTTTCGTCACTCACTCGTACCTGTCCACAACATGCGTAAGAAGAGACACTGTATAGGTTAAAATGTTTATTTCAACTTACGTGCTCTAAGATACAATACACGTGTCAGTACTACTAGCATAATACATATGAATAATATAATCAGCATAGTTACAACTCCATAGAATACGAACGGGGAAAGCATCTCATAAAGCAGTGGATATATGTCTAACTAACATTACCACCCTCCCCGTGCTGGAAGCCAGTTTATTATAAAAATAGAAGACCTCTGGGCATTGACTAGCGAACCCCCATACCTCAGTCTCTAGATGCAAAACTACATCAGCAGACAATCACAGCTCTTCTCCCTGGAAAGGTTGTCTCCAAGTGTGTCTAGACCGGGCCAATCGCAATATTAAAAGCACACTCATTTTTCCATGGCAGCTGTACCTAGTGTTATGTCTAGGTGTGAGGGACTGGCCAAATCAGCAAGACAAGGGAGCGTTGTTATTCGACCTTGTACATGTTGTGCAGTCTGAGCCCAAAGTGAACAGGAGAAAAGGTGAAAGATAGAAAATGCAGACAGTGCAAGAAGAACTTGGCAAGGTCGATAGAACAACGGCCCAGAGTAACGAAAAGCACAATGGCAGCCAGGCCCAAGACAACTTAGCAAGGCAGGTCAGGGCCAGGATGCCACAAACCACAAGACACCCTCCCCTGGACAGTCCATAGGCCAAGACAAAGGACGAAGACAGAGTTCAAATGGGCCGAGCAGAACAAAAACGTCTGTAGGCTATGCAGACCCCAGGAGGGAGAGGGACAAAAAACAAAAGGTGTCTGATGACAAACGAGAGTCAGCAAGGCGGGCCTTTCAATCCAGGAGCGTGTAAGAGCAGAAAAACGCTATAGCATCCAAATCAAATCAACCATCTCCATGGTAACACCAGTGACCGTTCGGGCAGGAGTGCCTCGAACACATGTCCGATAAATGGCAGGACAAGAGACCGCTGGTGTAACACTATTCAGGATCGGCCAGATGTTGTAGCTTGACATTTTCCACTGAGATGTATCTGTTCTCCTTGCGACCAGGAAGCGGTGGTAAGATTACTGTACGTGTTCCCTTCAAGCCCAGAACTGGAACCGGTGCACGAAAAGAGGGGCCAAATTCTTTTTTGTTCTCCACCTTCTCTCGAACCAGGTCGCCAATCTTCGGAAGCCAGCCGGCAACCGGAATCTGCAGAGCGGGGTCTGTGGCTGAAGGCAAATGTGCAAGTGCAAGTTTGTCTCGGGCTTCTTGTAAGTCCTGTAACATAGCAGAATGGTTATCTACATCAAACTTGGCGGATTCCGCCGCCATGTCTAGACCATCAAGGTCAGGCACGAACATTCGTATGCCGAAAAGCATTTCGTATGGGGTCCGCCCACCCAGAGGTCTTCTAGGGAGATTATTAAGTGCACGTTGTACGGTATACAAGTGGGCCAGCCAGTTCCTGCCAGTACCTATAACTCTAGCTGTCAAGGATTGCTTTAAGTCACGGTTCATTCGTTCAACGATAGAATTGCCCTCAGGCCTATACGGAGACGAAAATTTCACCCGCACCCCCTATGAACCCATTGCGTCCTTGTAAGCCTTAGAGGCAAACGCCGGACCTTGGTCAGAATGGAAGGTGCCGCATGCGAAAATTCCCACAAAGACACGCAAATCCCTGATGACATTTCGAGCGTCAGCACTCCGTTGTGGCCAGACCCAGATGAACCGTGTGCACGAGTCCACTGCCACTAAGATATATTTATAGGCAGTGTCTGAAGAAAATGGACCGCAGTGATCCAGGTAAACACACCCAAAGGGTCTGTTAGAAATGCCTAGCGAGGCCTGAGGTGGTCGTGTGACCGTGGAAGGCTTGATCTGTTGACAAACGTCACAGGAAAGCACATAAGTACGGGTGTCTTTATATAAACCACGCCACCAGTAACGCTGCTGTAAGATGGAAACTGTCGCAGACACACCAGCATGAGCCGAAGCCATGCCTTCGTGCGCTGCCGTTATCAAGGAAAACCTGCGGTCCGCGTTGGGGATCAGCCGATCCCCAACACCGGGTATTGTTACATAAGGAGCCTGTTCGGGACCTAACTGATAAGAATATTTGGAAGGAAAACCCTAGGGTAATTAACGCCTTCCTTTGTCGCAGCAATAGCTGCCAAGATATCGGTGTCTATTTTAGACATGGATCTAGTAACTGCTGCTACTGAACACGTGACTACTGCTGATTTGGCAGCTTCATCTGCCAAACTGTTACCAACAGCGTGTGCGCCCACCCGCTGATGGCCTAGGGTGTGAACCACCTGTGTGAGCGGCAGACGTTGTTGTAATTCTGCCACTCGAACCCAAAGCGTTTTATGCTTGATTGTGTTGCCTTTAGCGTCTCTATAGTCGTTTTGCGACCAAAAGAACAGATTGTCATTGTATGATTGAACACAGTAGTAAGAGTCTCACACAATTAGAGTGGTCACATCAGGATTAACGAACTCAAGTGCAAGCACCAAAGCGCGCAGCTCGGCCAATTGTGCGGTACTATCCCCGAGTGTCTGAGTGTGCACTACAGTGGATTTGAACTCTCCGTTCACAAAGGTACCTGCAACAATAGCACATGCGGCTGAATAAGCATGCTTGTACCCTGTGGCTGGTTGTGCCGAACCATCAGTGTAGATCACACAGTCGTAATCCTCAAGCGGCAGTAAAGACAAAGGAGGAGGATGAACGTATTCATACTGTAAAAACTCCTGAGTCTGAAGATAAGCATCGAAAATGAAAGTGACATCCGGAGACGTCAAAGATGTTGCCCATTGAATCCAACGGGGGTGCAAAGCTTTAGAGTTTGGTACACTTGCTTTGGTCACTGCCTCTAAGGCAGGATATGGTGTTACCACCAGAATGCGTTTTCCCTGTGCCAGTGCGCGCTCCTTTAGAATCGCTATTTGCACTGCTGTTAGAACTTTTTCTACAGAGGAAAACCGCATTTCCGCGGAAGTGTACAGATGTGACTTGTATGCGATGGGTACTGTATCACCTTCGTTAAAGGTTAAGTACGTGAAACCCACTGCCCCTGGTATGATTCTAATCACCAGGTTTGTGTGGTTATCACGCGTCAACAGAAATTTAGACTCAAGAAGGTCAGTCTGCAAAGACTGTAGAATGGAGGTATGCTCCGGAAGCCAACAAGACTTCGAAAAAGTAGGTTGTATCAATGCATACAGTGGCTTGATACGCTGGGCGTATTCGGGAATGTATGTACGTCCGAAGTTCAAAAAACCCAGCAAGGACTGAAGCTTCTTCAGATTAGTAGGAGGGCACAGAAGTGCACATTTCTCTAGGAAATGGGGGGCTAAGCCCTTACCTTCATTGTTGAGCTCATAGCCCAAGAACAAAACGGTAATTTCAGCAATGTGAGATTTAGCAAAGTTAAATTTGTAACCTTGAACCGCAAATTCAAGAATAATGCGGTCTACTCGGGTCAGATGCGGAAACAATTCGTCATCTGTCAGATAAATGTCATCTACTTACGAACATGCGTCTGGATCTATGCCGTCTAACAAAGAGACAACACGAGCGGCGAATACGCCTGGACTATTCTTGTAGCCCATAGGAAGACGCCTGAATTTGAACATTTTACCACCGGAAGTAAAAGCACACCATTGGCCACTCTCCGGGGCTAAGTTGTGCGTGTAGAATCCATTTGAAAGGTCAAGTGTCGTTTTATATTTTTTACGAACAAGACTGTCTACAAGCGCAGAACTATGGGTATTTTGCACCGCAAAGGTCCGACAATGAGAGTTCAAATGCCGGTAATCCAAAACTAAGCGGTACGATCCATCGGGTTTAGAAACCGCGAATAGGGGATTATTCATAGGTGATACGCAGGTTTCAATTACTCCCTGATATTCCAACTGAGTCAGAATTTCGGAAACGGGGCCTTTGGCTTCACGTTTTATGGGATATTGGGGTTGTGGCTGCGGTAGTGACCGCAAAGGTATTTCATGGGGGGGAGAATCTTCGTCCCAACCCACGTGGTTGCGGTATAACGCAGGAGCCAGGGACACAGCCCACTCAGCTGCAAGAGCCTCCGCTTTGTCCTTTGGGACATGTCGAGAAAAGCTCGGAAGGATTACCTCCTCCCCTGTACGTGCAGCTAGAACGAATGGGGGTGGCCAATCCACCTCCGCTAATAAAATGTCATATGAAGAGGTTAGATTTTCCCAAAAAATCCCTTTAATAATACGCTGAATATCACCTTCAATTTGAATGACAATATTAAAAAGTCTATCAGGGGGTGCCACTCTGTTGTCAGCTGTCTCGACAGTAATGAATGTTTCAGTTGCTGTCGCCTCCATATGAGGACGCAGCGCCTCCCGCACTATGGTAACTTCCGCGGCGCTGTCTAGGAGGGTTACTGCCCACGTCCAATTCAGGAGTCTCATTCTCACCGTCTGTGGCATATTTTGCTGTTACAGCGGCAACTTTCTTCTTCTGAAATTGTGGTCGAAAACGTTGAAAGTCTTCTGCTTTTCCTCTGACTTGTTGTCGAGGTTGGTCTCGTCCCTCTATCCTGGCGGTCTCCTCCACCGGCCTGTGACGAAGTCTGTGCCTGTGAAGAACGAGGAGAACGCGCATCAGGGATCTGAAACCTATCCGGTGATTTAATTCTCGCTCTATCGCGTAAATCATAAGTGCGTTCAGAAGAGACTGAAACCGGGGATGCGCCTCTCGACCCCGGCTTCTTTTGTTGCTTACCCTGTTTTTTCAGCCTCCAACTCTTTTAGTGAAGACTGGTTTCTCATCTTTCTCAGGCTGAGATTTGGTTTGTTGTTGTTGTTGCGATTGTGTTTGCTGTTTTGCAAAAGGCTTGTTGCCCAGGCTATTTCTGCCAATAGTTTTATAAGCCTGGGTAATAATTTTCGGTAATTCGCGAGGCCTGTCCAATTCTGGGACCAAAGCCAAAGCATTCGCTACTTGAAAGTTCACTGCATCGCCCTTGACATTCGCAAGGATCAGCTCCGCTACTACTTCAAACACTCCCACCAGTCTCATCCCTAATTCCACAGCCGCTTCAGGGCCATGTTCATCCTGTACTTTTTAATTACTGAGGGAGAACTGTCATGGAAGGAGTACCAAAACACTTAGAATATACTGCTGCGAATACCTTACCCCAGTTGTCACATGCTGTCAACTCGGGAATTAAGTCTTTGGCAAACTAATCGTAAGAATGCGGTGTTTATCCACCGGGGTTGTGTGTGGAAAAACTGCCTCCAACTGGTCAAATTTTTCTGCAAGCCAATAAGGAAAATCATCCTTATTTTGTGGACGTTTGCCCATCACCGAATCACCATGACAGGACTTATGGTCACTCCGCTTGCACCAGCTGGTTGGCCGGCAACTCCAGGAGCAACGCCATGGATGTTGCCTGTAACATATCGCACTAAGGCTCGATGCACTTGCACCAAAGCCGCATACATAGTGCGCAGTTCCGCGACTGGTATAGTCATATAGCGCGGATGTGGGGTGTACCCGGCCAAAACAGGCCAAGTGGCCCCCTCAATAGATAAGGGGCCTAAACGAACCGTGGTAGTCGGTTGTGGGAGGGCGCCATTAAACCAAACACGGTGCTGCCAAGCCGTGAGCGGTACTTCAAGAGTAGTATAAGGTCTATAGACAGCAGGAACAGTAGTGGGTTCATATTCATGGAACAAATTATCGTTCGCGTCCACCGCTGGAAAAGTGATCCAAGAGTAGAACACCTCAAAGTGGAAAGCCGGATCGGCTTGAACCACAAAGACTAGTTCGACTCCCGTGTCTGGCACTCCATACACCCGTAAGTGATCCCGGAGTGCTGTGCGGCTATGCGCCGCTATGTCTATACCCGCCATTACTAACGGGATTATTCGACAACCTAACAAGAGGCAGCACAAAAAGGGTTATGATTAAGAAACCTTTTTTAACAACTTCAAGCTTGAAAGAACCTACAAAAACTTCAATATAGGAGGTATCGCCGTCACACACGCTTCCGGAAGCGTACGTGAGGGGGTGTGGACAAGCACAAGTACTACTCAAGCGTCTCGCAGATAAGCTGCCCCACTCGTTGGTCGCGCCATGTCATAAGGATTCTGCACACACAGAGCTATGCACAGGATAATAGAACCTCGGAATATAGTGGTGAGCCAACCATAACCCTTAGCACCTAAAACCCCAACCCAACTAGCCTTAGCGTCCCATTGGCACAAATGTACCAATGATTGGACAACCCAGAACACGGTATCTCTATCTCAGGACTCGCAGAAGCAAGAACACTCTTTCGTCACTCACTCGTACCTGTCCACAACATGCGTAAGAAGAGACACTGTATAGGTTAAAATGTTTATTTCAACTTACGTGCTCTAAGATACAATACACGTGTCAGTACTACTAGCATAATACATATGAATAATATAATCAGCATAGTTACAACTCCATAGAATACGAACGGGGAAAGCATCTCATAAAGCAGTGGATATATGTCTAACATTACCACCCTCCCCGTGCTGGAAGCCAGTTTATTATAAAAATAGAAGACCTCTGGGCATTGACTAGCGAACCCCCATACCTCAGTCTCTAGATGCAAAACTACATCAGCAGACAATCACAGCTCTTCTCCCCGGAAAGGTTGTCTCCAAGTGTGTCTAGACCGGGCCAATCGCAATATTATAAGCACACTAATTTTTGCATGGCAGCTGTACCTAGTGTTATGTCTAGGTGTGAGGGACTGGCCAAATCAGCAAGACAAGGGAGCGTTGTTATTCGACCTTGTACATGTTGTGCAGTCTGAGCCCAAAGTGAACAGGAGAAAAGGTGAAAGATAGAAAATGCAGACAGTGCAAGAAGAACTTGGCAAGGTCGATAGAACAACGGCCCAGAGTAACGAAAAGCACAATGGCAGCCAGGCCCAAGACAACTTAGCAAGGCAGGTCAGGGCCAGGATGCCACAAACCACAAGACAGCACAACTTAGATCTGCTCGGCAGGCATACAAAAAACACATTTTCAGTGAAAAGGCGTCTTTCTTCCGCAACCAACTAGATCGGGCAAAAACAGACCGAGAGAACTCTTCAACATTGTCAAAAGCCAAACAAACTGCACTCCCTCTCAAGAAATCAAAGCCACCAAAGAGCGATGTGAAGAAATTGCCACCTTCTTCACTAATAAAGTCGCAAAAATTGATCAATCCTTCATCCAATTAGACCAATCAGAAAGAGTTCTTACCAGGGACAATCAGGTCTGCCTCCAGCTAAAAAACAATGCTCATTGGTCCGACTTTCAGCTAATGTCGGAAAAGGAGGTCTTCAGTATAATTTCTAACCTAAAACCCTCCTCCCACACTATGGACCCCCTCCCTTCCACAACTATAAAAGAACTCAACCACACCATTTCCCCTTTCTGGACAAAAATCATCAACGCCTCTCTCACTTCAGGCTGCGTCCCAGAATCCCTGCAACTAGGACAAATCACACCCATCCTCAAGAAACCAGGGGCCGACCCTAATGATCTTAACAACCTCAGACCTATCTCCAACCTCCCGTTCCTTGCAAAAACATTGGAGAAATGCGTTCTCCACCAACTCAACAAACACATGGATGAATTCAACCTCCTTGACACCTTTCAATCAGGATTCAGGAAAGGCTGTAGCACTGAAACAGCTATGCTCAACGTCTCTGACGATATTCACAAGGCTTTGGATGAAGGTGATGCCTGCCTTCTCATCCTTATTGACCTATCTGCTGCATTCGACACAGTAAATCATCCAGCTCTTCTGGAGACCTTGTCGAAGCGCTCCGGCATTAATGGCACAGTACTAAAATGGTTCTCCTCCTTCCTTCAACACCGCTCGCAACAAATTAAAATCAACTCCTGTCTCTCGAAGCCAACACAAGTCACACTAGGGGTCCCGCAAGGCTCGATCCTCTCCCCGTCCCTCTTCAATCTCTTCATGGAGCCCCTCACAATCATCTTGAAAAAAGCTGGAGTGAACTACCACCTATACGCTGATGACACCCAAATCTATTTCAAAATCAAGTCTCCCAGCCACATCCAACACCTTAATGTCACTCTAACCGAGATCCAAACTTGGTTCAACGCTAACCACTTAAAGCTCAACCCAGATAAAACGGAACTAATCCTATTCTCTCCAAAAAGCAACCATCGACCAATCCAAGAGTGGCTCAAGAATCTGGTTGCCCTAAACTGCCCCCTCGTCCTATCAGACTCAGTTAAGTCTCTAGGCATCACCCTTGACAAGAACTTATCAATGGAGGCCCACATCAAAAACTCTGCAAAAAACGCCCTTTTATCACTAAAACACCTCAAGAAATTGAAACCTTTTCTTCCCCATGATGACCTCAAGACAGTAGTTCAATCCCTAGTTCTCTCTAAAATCGACTACGGGAACGCCATCCTAACAGGGGCTCCAAAAGCTCACCTAGCCCCACTAAGGGCAGTGCTGAACATGGCTGCTCGTCTCATATCTGGAGTAAAAGGATTTGAATACATCACTCCAGCTCTCAACTCCCTCAACTGGCTTCCCATGGAAGGGAGGTGTATCTACAAGCTGGCCTGCATCACACACAAAACCCTGCACTCACCGGCCCCCAACTACCTGAATAACAAACTGGTTAGAGCAGGTCAATCTAGAACGCTGAGAAGCTCCAACTCTCTCCTTCTTATCCCTCCGAAACTGAAAAAGAAAACCACCCAATACCGATCGTTTTCTGGCAACGCTCCCAGGATGTGGAACGCTCTCCCTAGAGTCCTCAGATGCAACCCCTCCTTCTCCTGCTTCAAAAGGGACCTGAAACTCCATCTCCTTAACAAATACTTTCCTGACCAACGTCAACTAACCTAGACTGCAACATCCGAGTTGACTCCTCTCTCTCTTGTTCTCTCTCCCTCCGATGCACTGTTTACCTATTTTTCATGTTGTATTTTTTCCTTATCTCTGTTTGCTTCCTTACTGCCTTCCTACTATGTAATGCAATTTCCTTCAGTTTACAGTGTGTATGTAAAGCGCTCTGATACCTACGGGTCAAGCTAGCGATCTATAAAACTTTTAAAAATAAAAAATAAATACAAGTACCTCCCTATATTGCTCTGTATCTATTATATGTAAACAATGTGCATGAAAGGAATTTGTTGACTAGATTCAGGCTGGGGTCCTTTCGGTGGTTGATATGCTTTCCCCTGGGTCAGTATTCTTCGTAATCTATTACTATCTGTCCTTGTGATGAACATTCGAATCAAACCATTTTACATTTTGTATTTTTTTCTCAGTTTTATCTTCTATTTACCAGGAAATTTTAATACCTCTTTTGCGCAGATACAAATTCTCCAAGTGCAAAGCGGCTTTGTACTTTTTGCAGCAACTTGATGATCGTGATGTTTGCTTTGCCGTTGGGAGCTTTTTGAAGTGTATTTTAGCAAAGAGAAGGAGCATGCTGTTTTAATTTCAATGCCTTTTACCATTTTTTGTATGGATTGTATTTGTATTGCTGCTAAAATGTCCACCCCTGCTGCTAACTCCTCTACAGGATTGATTTGATTATTCATGTATTATTGGACAATATTTGCTGCTATTGATGGCTGCAGTCATTTTTGTGCACTATTGGATAATATTTGCTGCTACTTATGAACCTAATCGTTTTGCACTGTCACTTTAGTTTCGAGAAAAATTACTGTATTTGCTTGCTGTTGTATTCTTTTAACTGGAAAATGAGTTTGTATTTGCTGAGATGTATATGATTTTATTGAGTTTTTAATATTATGCATCTTTTATGACCTGTCTTCGGAAGGACGAATAAAGAAAGAATTGATTGATTGATTGAAACCATGCGATGAAGAATCTAGTCAATATATGTGTTGTTAAAAGGGGAAATTGGCAGACTTTTTTGTACTTTCTTATTTGTTTGTGTTGTGTGTCACACCGTTTGTTTAGTTTACTTTTCTTTCCTTTTTTTTAAAACATATTTTTATTAGCATTTAATAATGACAGTTACGCAAGTACTTGTACAGCAGTCGCCCAAGGCACGCTTCCAGGTAAACATACTGTAAATATAGTAGATGTCATCACATTCTTGGCAAATATACATGTATTGCAAATGTGAAGTATCAGGCCAGCATAACAGTTACAATACACAATACAATTTACATGGTGCGTCATATTCAGTTGTTCCATGGTGATAAGTCTCCCTTTTATTTATCTGCTTCCCACTTAATTTTTATTACAGAGCTGTGTAGTCCACTGCAGACATTACAGCGCATGTGCGTACAGTATGCGATGATAACATAGAGGGTGGAGACAGGAATCGCACAACATAGGCAATTGTTCTCTCTATGTCTGCAGCAACCTAAGATCAATCTGGGGTTAGGCCCTAGATCACCATCATACTAAACATTTCCCTGTGTCAAACGTACTGCGCTATCCCATAGCCTGAACAAATGTAACAATAGCAAAAAGGAAAAAAACAAATTACAAAACCAAAGAAAAAACTCAGGCATCAATTGGTGGTGGTGATGCAACCCAACGTCTCTTCAGGCATATAGACGGACCCATGCATATGTTAGAATCCATCTTCCCCACCTCCCCAGATGGAGTTATGACTCAATGAATTCCTAAGCAGTGGGGCAATGATATGGGGGCTTTAAGTACACAGCAGCCACCGTGTTACATAGATCTGAAGTATCACAAACAGCTAGATGTAGCATGAGAGGATACTCCAGCTCTTTCTCCCGGTGAACCCAAAGAGGGGGTAGGCAGTCTTGGCATGATTCCCAACACCGGGGTTACTGCCCTTTGCACTGACATTCAAACCACTCTTCCTCTGTCAGCGGCCATCATTCAAACAGTGGGTCGGCCTCCTGGGTCTGCACTCACAAGGAGGGGGTCCCTGTCTGGGTTGGGTCCACCGCGTCCCCACCCGGCTGGTCAGCTGCCTGGAACCTCTCCAGCATGTTACCCCACATCTCCAAGTCGTGGTCAGCATTTTCATCTGTGCAAGTTGAACTCGGGCGCAGCTCCTCAGCTATCCCCTGAGAATTACACATCCACCATTGCTGCTACATAGCAATCTTTTAGGGAGTTTAAAGATTATGAATCTATTTTTACCTCCCTCTGCATCACTGATCTTACAGCACTCTCAAAAGACTTTTATTTTTTTGTTTATTTTGAGGAAGAAATCATCCTCCTGCACCTTGCTTCTTCCTTCTGCAACTCTTTCTAATTTTACTCATCTCACCCTGGATGCCACAGTGTCTTACTCCTGTGTGATTATATTAGTCTGTCCTAAGTAACCATGTCCAGACCATAATTCTAAAAAGGCCGGTGCTCTAACTTATCTGCAAATTTTCTACGGTTCCATCCTCTGTTGCTGACTTCTGGATATTAGCTGTTGAAAAAACATTTACTGAAACCAAAGTGACATGGTTCTGTGACATTGTTCTTATAGTTGTCTTTAGCTTTTAGATTCTTCTTTTCCACTTCTTTCACGTCACTTGAGCACCTCTACAAGCACTTTCTCATGCACTTATAAGAGCAACCTAAAAGCATTTTATTGTGTGCAAATTAATTTTTCAGTCTAAAAATATAAAGAATTGAATTGATTTTCATAATACAGTGTCCAATGGTGTTTTTTTTCTCTCTCTCTCTCGCATATGAATTGTGTTTGATGTAAATACAATATTGAGTATTGTTGTGTATCCTAGCTAATAGGACCAATTGTTTTTTGACTTCTGGAAAGTAGCTGTTGAAAAAATATTTACTGAAACTTGGATATTAAATAATTATCGGTATTTCTCTTTACTTCCATGATTCCATGGCTACAAAGATTTTTGAAAAGGAAGTCAATCGACAGGTCACGGTTTCATTGCGGAAAATAATTCACAAGGTGCTTTCCAGCTACTTCACATCCCCGAAGTGGCTCTTCAAGCCATTTTGGACAACTTAAGATTGATCCTGGATGTCGATGGAAGTGCTACACTTGTCCTTCTAGCTTTAATGCCACATTCATGACAAAGCTCTTTCTTGGCTATTGTCTTTCTTAACTGACAGCTCTTGGATGTTTTTTCTTCATCTCTATTACTAAATGTTTAAACGAGTTATCTGTGGGGTAGTTCAGGGTATTTACCCGAGCCACATGCTTTTCAATACATCTTACCCCCCTCCCCCCACGATGTCTTGATTTAGCGTTTCTGATTCTTTCTGTCTTTATGCAGAAGATAAGCAACTTATCATTTCCTTCAGTAAAGCTTTGGTGATCCTGCAAGACACTTTTCGCAACTGCCTCACAGTTGCAAGTTGGATGAGCACTGATACCTTGAAATTGAATGTAGGCAAGAAGGAAGTCTTCATTTTCGGGGGTCCCCTTCTCTGTGGTTACCTCGCTTGTAGCTATCAGAGCTCGGTAGCAACCCTGTCCCTATTATATTTGCAAGGAGCCTCAGCTTTGTGTTTGACAGCTTGCTATCATTCATTAGGCAAATTAATACTCTTTCTTCTTCATGTCATAATTTTTTAAGGATGCTCTGTAAAGTAGTTCCACTTCTTCCTCTGGACTGGAGGAAAACTGTAATCCATCTCATTGTCTTTTTGTGAATTGATTATGTTAATTCTTTATGTCTTGGGTTTCTTAAATACCTTCTGCAACACATTCAACTTCTTCAAAACCTAGCTGCCAGGATTCTTCTTGGACCTCCTCCCAGATGCTCTATCTCAGGTCATCTTAAAGCTCTGCTTTGGCTCGGGTAGCTAAACGCTTCTTGTTTAAGGCACTTTGCATTTGCCATCATGCACTACCACAAAAAGGCCATTCTTTTATCTGTATTAGAATTTGAAGATATGTGCCAAGTAGGGACATATGGTCCGTCAGTACACATCTAGCTACTATGCTTTGCTTTAAAAGATTCTATCAGGCAGACTAATCTTTACTTTCTCACATCCACTGACTGGAATGCTCTTCCCCTGGACCTGGGTGCTCAAATGAATTATCCTTTGTTTAGGAAAAATCTCAAAACTTTGTGATTCTGTTATTAAGGTTATGTTCTGCCCCTCCGTAGTACCAGGACACCTCGTTTGAGGGTAGGAGTGTGCATTACAAAATTATTCATCATCATCTCTAGAGTGCTTCTGAAGGTGGTGGACGGATGTTAAGGAGATTTTCCCACACATCTTTATGCCTCATCAAACGGAGTGAGAGTTTATTTTGGATCTTGCCCTTGGGTCTGTTCGATGATACGTAAGCAACAGTTTCACTAATAAGGAGCCTGATTGTGCATTGGGTTGGCTTAGTAGCAGGTAATGGAAAGTTACACCTGTTACCTCCAGTAAACCCCACACAGTGCGATTGCTGAGCGGTCATCAGAGGCCACGCCCCCTTTCTCCACCATTCTGCAAATGCACCTCCTGGCGCACTACTATTTGGGGGATGATGTCCCCTTGCCTCTTGAGGGTCCCGGGGGGCAACTAGCCCTCCTGTTACCTCCAGTAAGCGCCACACAGCTGGATTCCTGAGAGGTGGTCAGAGACCACGCCCCCTTTCTCCACCACTCTGCAAACACGCCTCCTGACGCACTGCTGCTTGGGGGATGAAGTCCACTTTAGTCCTGAGGCCTTCAGGATGCAAGGGGACCTCATCGCCCCATCAGCAGTGCGCCGAGAGGCGCGTTTGCAGAGTGGTAGAAAAAGGGGCATGGCCTCCGACCACCTCAGCAATTCCACTGTGTGGGGTTTACTGGAGGTAACAGGTGGGCTAGTTGGCGCCTAAGGACTCTCAGGAGCGAAGGGGACTTTATCCCCCAACCAAGAGCGCGCCAGGAACCGCAGTTGCAGAATAGTGGAAAAAGGGGGCGGGGCCTTCGCGAGTTGCCAGCTTAGTTTTTTTGTTATTTTAGGAAGAGGGCTGTGTTGCCCCCCTTCCTAGACCCTTTTGGGCCCCGGGGACCCCATCCCCCAGGGCCTCACCCATTTTTTTTTATTGCAATAAAATGGGAGAGGTGCCACACGGCCCCCCCTCCCAAGGCCGATATATGCCCCGGGGACCCCATCCCCCGGGGCTGGGCCTTTGGGTATATTTTTAAAGGGGAGGGGGGCCATCCAGTTCACATCCATAACCCTGGGGAGGTGGCGGTCCCTGGGTATGCGGGGGGGAGGGCTCGTAGCCCCCCCTGCATTGAATGTATAAGCCCCGGGGAGGTGGTAGTTCCCGGGGCTGTGGGGGCCCGCACGGTCCCCCGCATCTCATTTTATCATTGCCCCCAGGACCTGGCTACCCGTGGGCTTATAAGGAAACAAAGTGCGGTAGCCCGCGCTTCATTTAAAAAAAAAATTGCCCGGATTCGCGGATCCACAGTGAATCCTGCGAATTTTTTTATTTAAAAAATGCTTTTTTTGGCCCTGGGGGTCCCTGTGGGATTCTCTGAATAGGCCTAGCGAGTTAGGGTGTTTCTACCCTGACCCCTTTTCTTGTTTTTCACTTTTTTAAACCTTTTTTCTTGTGACTCGGTTCAACCGAGTTACAAGATGGCTGCCAACACTTTCTGGTTTGAAGTGTTAGCAGCCAATCAGATTGCAGGCACGAGATCGGGAGGGTTCGCAGATCCTCCTCGTCCCCAGTTGTATATCTGAGAAATGTTTAAATTTCTCAGAAACTACTGAACGGATTTACACCATTTAACAAAAAGAGTGCTTTCTGAACCAAGAGCTACCTTTTTGCCAAATTTGGTATATTTCTGTTCAGCAGTTCGGGCTGTAGCTGTGTCTAAATTTTCCTATGGAAATTAATTGGAGAAAACGCATTTTGTGACCCCCCCCCCTTTTTCTCGGCCCAGCCCTTGACGAATCACCCCAAAACTTTCAACAGAGCAGCTGACCTGACCGCCCCATTAGTTTTGAAAATTTCACAAAGATTCGTCAAACAACGTCAAAGATATTGCCAAATCAAAAAACGCTTTTCCTATGGAAACTAGGTCCTAACTATAACTACCTACTGGCGACTGCCAGTTGGTAATATATATGGTATGGGATTTTGGGTGGCAAGGGAATTTTGCGGGTTTAAGGTGCATATGGGAATTTGGATGGCAAGGGAATTTTTAGGGTTTAGGGTGGGTATGGGATTTTGGGTGGCAAGGGAATTTTTAGGGTTTAGGGTGGGTATGGGTTTTTGTGTGGAAAGGGAATTTTTAGGGTTTAGGGTGGGTATAGGATTTTGGGTGGCAAGGGAATTTTAGGGTATGGGATTTTGGGTGGAAAGGGAGTTTTTAGGGTTTACGGTGGGTATGGGATTTTGAGTGGCAAGGGAATTTTTAGGGTTTAGTGTAGGGCAGTGGCCTTCAAACTTTTTTATGCCACGCCCCCCCAGTGGGGGAAAAAAAATCACCGGCCCCCCTCAATTTTTCACAATTATTTAATTAAACTAACAATGTTTAAATATGTATATACTTATTTAAACATTGCAGTTAAGTTCTATTACCGTTTTACAAATGCAATCAAATACATGATTGCCAAGCATACCATTTGGTCAGGCAGGCCTTTCTAACATGTAAAAGTATCCACAGTGTGATTATTAGAAATGGGGGTGGGGGTTTTGAAGAATATTTGGAGTTCCTTTCCTTATGACACCTTCTCCCAGCCAGAATATAAATGACAAAAGTTGTTACTGATGGCCCATTACAGAGCGGCTTACAGCATCTCATTTTGTTTCTGCTGAAAACAAAGGACTGTTATCAGCATAATGATTCTTTTGGCCAGAGCCTGGCGCCCCCGGGATCACTTGAGGCCCCTCTAGGGCCCCCCACCCCCCAGTTTGAAGACCCCTGGTGTAGGGTATGGGTTTTCGGGTGGCAAGGGAATATTTAGGGTTTAGGGTGGGCATGGGTTTTTCGGTGGCAAAGGAATTTGTAGGGTTTAGGCTGGGTATGGGATTTTGGGTGGCAAGAGAATTTTGCGGGTTTAGGGTGCATATGGGAATTTGGATGGCAAGGGAATTTTTAGGGTTTGGGTGGGTATGGAAATTTGTGTGGCAAGGCAATTTTTAGAGTTAGGATGGGTAAGGTTTTTTGGGTGGCAAGGGAATTTTTAGGGTTAGGGTGGGTAAGGGCTTTTGGGTGGTAAGGGAATTTTTAGGGTTTAGGGTGGGGATAGGATTATGGTTGGCATGGGAATTTTTAGGGTTTAGGGTGGGTAAGGTTTAAGGGTTGAGGGATGTTAAGGAAAAAAATATGTTTTATTTTATTATATGTGTGTGTGTGTTTATATATAACAATATGTATGTATTTTACATGTATATGTAAATATATATACACACACATATATGAATGTGTGTATAAAAATACATATAAATGTAAAAAAAATTTGGGGAAATGCATATGCCTTTATCACGCATTCCTCTTTAGAATGAAAAATGTAAGTATTTCGCAGATAACTATAAAGCATAAATATATATATATATATATATATATATATATATATATATATTATCTACTGGCGGTCGCCAGTAGATAGTTATAGTTAGGACCTATTTTCCATAGGAAATCCGCGACATTCTATTTGAAATAACTCTCTTGCCGGTTGACGTATCTTCGCGAAAGCTTCCAACTTGTTGGGCGCTCCGCTCCGACCCTGAAAGTCTCGGGGTGATTCGTCAGCGGGGCCGAGAAAAAGGGGGTCCCAAAACGTGTTTTCCCCATTCATTTTCCCATAGGAAACTTTAGACGCGGCTACAGCTCGAACTGCTGAACGGAATTACACCAAATTTGGCAAAGAGGTAGTTCTTGGTTCAGAAAGAACCCTTTTGTTAAATGGTGTAAATCCGTTCAGTAGTTGCTGAGAAAATCAAAAGTAAAAGTACATATATATCTATGGCCGCGTCGGATTCGCGCACCCTCCCGATCACGAGCTGTCTGCTAATTGGCTGTCAACACTCCAAACCAGGAAGTGTTGGCAGCCATCTTGTTCCTCGGTAGAACCGAGGAACAAGAAAGCAGTAAAAAGTGCGCAAAACGCACAAAGGGGGCAGGGTAGAAACACCCTGACCCCCTAGGTCTGCTCAGGGGTCCCACAAGGACCCCCTGGGCAGAAAAAGCATTTTTTTTTTTAAATCGGCAGGATGCGCTCAGGAGCGCGAATCCTGCCGAAAAAAATCGAAGCGCGGTCTCCGCGCTCGATGTAAATTTGCCCCGGGTGGGCCAAGTCCCGGGGGCATGCTGAGGGGTTTATTTTATGTATGGGGGCCTCTAGGGGCCCCCAAAGCCCGGGACCACCACTCCCGGGGCTTTATCATAAATGGTGCGGGAGGGCTCTGAGCCCTCCCGCAGCCCCGGGACCGCCACCTCCCGGGGCTTTTTTTTTTTTAAACCTGTGTGGGGGGCTCCAGCCCCCACACGCCCGGGACCACCACCTCCCGGGGCACTAAGAGAATTGAAAATGGGGTCCGTTTTGGACCCCCATGTCCCGAGGACCACCACCTCCCCGGGGCTTTCAAAATGTAGGGAGGGGGCCGCGCGGCCCCTCCTGGAGCCCTTGATGGCCCTGGGGACCGCCACCCCCAGGGCCGGCTCCTGCAGTGTCCCGGGGTGCCTACCCCGGGACACTGCTGTTTGCTATGACAGGACGGGAGCCTCGCGGCTCCCGTCCTGTCATATGCAAACTTGGTTTGCATTTTGAAAGAGAGCAGGAAACCTGCTCTCTCTTTCAAAATGCAAACCAACTACTTTTCCACACGGGGAGCAGCATGTTAGCTGCTCCCCATGTGGAAAAGCAATGCCGGCTCCCGTAGGACACGGGGAGCCGGCGGGACTGTGGGGGTTTGGGGACCCCCACAGTCCCCAACCAGAGGCCAGGCCCCGGGGATGGGGTCCCGGGGCCATAAGTGGCCCGGGAGGGGGCCACGCAGCCCCCTCCCCAAATAAAAAGAAATAAATAAAATAAAAAAATAAGGGCAAGGTTGGCCCCGGGGATGGGGTCCCCGGGGCCTTAAATGGCCTGAGGAGGGGGCCACGCAGCCCCCTCCATATTTTTTATTTAAAAAGAGGGCATGCCCCGGGGATGGGGTCCCCGGGGCCAATAGAGGCCCAGGGAAGGGGGGCCACGCGGCCCCCTTCCCGTTTTTTTGTTTTTGTTTTTTAAATAAAACAAAAAAAATGCTCAGGCCCCAGGGGATGGGGTCCCCGGGCCAAAAGTGGCCGAGGGAAGGGGGCCACGCAGCCCCCTCCCATAAAAAAAAAAAACGGCATCGTGCCGGAGGCCACACCCCCTCCCTGCAGTACTCTGCAAACGCGTCCCCTGGCGCGTTTTAAGAAGGGAAGTAATTCCCCTTGAATACTGGGGTCCCTGGGGCCAACTAGCCCACCAGGAACCTCCAGTATGCGCCAGGGGCTGCCTTGCAGAGAGGTGTACAGAGGCCACGCCCCTTTTTACACCTCTCTGCAACACAGCTCTGTGGCGCTTAATGGAGGTAGCTGGTGGGCTAGTTGCCCCCAGGGACCCTCAGGATTCAAGGGAGTTAATCCCCGACTTAAAACGCGCCACGGGCGCGTTTGCACAGTGGTGAAGGGAGGGCGGATCCTGAGGTGACATGTGTGCAAACAGGCCCCGTGGCGCGTTTTAAGATGGGGAATTAAATCCCCTTCAATCCTGAGGGTCCCTGGGGGCCAACTAGCCCAACAGGTACATCCAGAAAGCGACACAGAGCTGCGTTGCAGAGAGGTGTAAAAGAGGTGTGGCCTCTCTACACGTCTCTGCAACGCAGCCCCTGGCGCATACTGGAGGTTCCTGGTGCGCTAGTTGGCCCCTAGGGACCCTCATGATTCAAGGGGACTTAATCCCCCAACTTAAAACGCGCCACGGGCGCGTTTGCACAGATGTCACCTCAGGCCCCGCCCCTCCCTTCACCATTGTGCAAATATTCCTCTAAAATCTGCCGAACTACGAATTCTGATTTACTCACCTGTTATCAGGAGAGACCTCAGTGCTGCATCTTTGAGCCCAGTACTGATCCTGAAAAGTAATTTTAACCGTACTTACCAGTAACTTGAATTTCCTTCCATAGGATATCATTGCCTGCTTTTTGCTGAAAAAGTTTCTAAGTGTTGTTTTTTGAAACATACAAATATTCCTCTAAAATCAGCCGAAATCCGAATTCTGATTTACTCACCTGTTATCAGGAGAGACCTCAGTGCTGCATCTTTCAGCCCAGTACTGGTCCTGAAAAGTAATTTTAACCGTACTTACCGGTAACTTGAATTTCCTTCATAGGCTAACATTGACTGGTTTCACTTGGAAATTCTTCTAAGTGTGGAGTTTTGGAACTTTATAATATTCCTCTAAAATCAACCAAAGTACGAATTCCAATTTACTCACCTGTTATCAGGAGAGAACCCAGTGCTGCATCTTTTAGCCCAGCACTGACCCTGAAAAGTAATTTTAACCGTACTTACCAGTAACTTATATTTTCTTCCATAGGAATCCATTGTCTGGTTTTCAGCAGAAAAGTTTCAAAGTGTCGATTTTCACAAACTATAAATATTCCTTAAAAATCGCCTGTATGACTTAAACGCATTCTTTCAACTGTTTACAGGAGATGCACCAGTGCTGGATCCAGGATCCAACACTGAGTAAGAAAAAGTAACGATAACAGTTTTTACCTGCTAAGTGAATTTCCTTCCATAGGATAACATTGGTGATTCTATGAGAAAAAGTTTCTAAGTGTCAACTTTTAAAATACAATAATATTCCTTAAAAATCACTACTGTAACCAAAACGCTTTTACTCAACTGTTTACAGGAGATGTCCCAGGACTGAATCTAGGATCCAGTCCTGTGGTTAGAAAAGTACTCCATAAAGTAACTAATTGCATTTAACTAGAAATTCACATTGAGCTGAATGTTGCATTGTGTTTGAAAATGTGTTGCCCATTGCAACAACTGTAACTACTGTACTTAAAAGTCTATTACCTATGTGCAAAGTATTTAAACTAAAGTAATTCATTCTGAGAAAGTATTTTTGTAATGTAATGTATAATGTAATTACAATGTAATTTAAAAATAAAATATGTAAAAAAATTGTTTCTAAAAATGTAGTAAATCAGTATGAAAAAAATAAATATAACAATTAATACATTTAAAAATTGTCATTTACAAAACCTTTGAAATTCACTGAAAAAACCGTAGGTTTCAGACATGTTATAGTTAGGAATTAGCATTTAAAAACCTTTGAAATTCACTGAAAAAACCATAGGTTTCAGACATGTTATAGTTAGAAATTAGCATTTAAAAAACCTTTGAAATTCACTGAAAAAACCATAGGTTTCAGGCACGTTATAGTTAGAAATTAGCATTTAAAAAACCTTACAAATTCACTGCAAAAACCATAGGTTTTAGGGACAGTTATAGTTACTTGGACATTGCACTCGTACAAAACCCATGAAATTCCCCTGTTATAGTTAGTTCAGCTAACTATAACTCGCGCCCGCAATGCACTGCTGATGACGTCACATATTACATCACTCATGACATGGTCAGTGACATCACTGATGACATCACTGATGACATCTCAAATGACATCACTGATTACATCATCCATGTGAGAATTTAATGCATCTTCTCACACCCTAATATAACTTTTGATACACCCACTCTAAATTACAGACAGCCATTCTAAAAACCATACACACTCCAATACCAATAAGTACATACCCACTCACTGATTCTTAGGTCTACACACACACATCTACTCACTCACCCGTACAGTCACTCATACTTACAGTCACTCAGTACAGGACTATCATATGCACTCATACACCTATATAAACACTCACACAATGCAACTCATCCATAGAGGTACTCACACACCTAGTCAGTCATGCAAATAATTAAACACACTGCCATTTACTCACCTATACAATTATACACACACCAGCTCACTTACTCATACAAATACTAGCACATTCTTACGCTCTTATACAATCACTGATACAAGCACACACTCATCCATACAGTCACTCTCACAATCACACACTCTACGCTATAGCTATTTATATACTGTAACACACATATATACTGCCTTTTACATATGTAGTTACTCACACATGTACCACTGGGACATACATTCACTCACTAACACACTCTTACACACACTTACCCACCCATACAGTCTATCACAGATGCACTCTTGAAACCATCCACCCAGTGAATCACCCACTCACACATCTATGCACAGAGTCGCACACACCCCACCCACACAAACACTCAGGCACCCATACAGATACTCAGACAACCAATCAATAACTCATATAGACACTTATGTAGCTATTCACAAACCCATGCGGCCACTTACACAGCAACAGACAGACGGATACAGACATTCACACAGTTTAGTCACTAACCCATGCATTCAGTAAGATACGTTTAATCACTCACTTATAGAGTTAGTCACGCACCTAGTAAATCATCCATTCAGACACTTATACACCCACTCATTCTTCAATACGCCTTTCCCTATATATATTAAAAATATTTAAACTTTACTGAAACACACAGTCACTGGATGATGACATCAGTGATGTCATTTGAGATGTCATCAGTGATGTCATCAGTGATGTCACTGACCATGTCATGAGTGATGTAATATGTGACGTCATCAGCAGTGCATTGCGGGCGCGAGTTATAGTTAGCTGAACTAACTATAACAGGGGAATTTCATGGGTTTTGTACGAGTGCAATGTCCAAGTAACTATAACTGTCCCTAAAACCTATGGTTTTTGCAGTGAATTTGTAAGGTTTTTAAATGCTAATTTCTAACTATAACGTGCCTGAAACCTATGGTTTTTTCAGTGAATTTCAAAGGTTTTTAAATGCTAATTTCTAACTATAACATGTCTGAAACCTATGGTTTTTTCAGTGAATATATATATATATATATATATATATATATATATATATATATATATATATATATTCATCTGAAGAAGGAAGCGCGCACTCACAGGATATTATTGCCATAAGTATTTAATGAGCCACGACCGAACGCCCTGACATAACGCGTTTCTGCTACAAGCCTTTGTCGATGTCAGTTACATTGATACACCGATGGTTAATTAGTATTGTGTCACGCTATTGGTCGGCGTTGTCGGCCCAACAAAATCAAAGTAAAGATAAAAAACAGACCATTACAAGATTTTTTATGGCGCCTATCTTACAGTGGGTTCAGTGTAACTTGTTCCATTCTTAAAAACATTACAATTCATTCATTTTTCGTTTTTGCATTTGTGAGACCCCGATATGTTTTATAGAAATATAAGCAAAAAACAAAGCATTCATGTATATTCATGTTAAATATAAGTATCCCCTTCATCACTAGGATTGATACAATTAATTAATTTCTTTTTTCATTCATTAGTTCTCCAAATGCGTGGCAGAATGTCCGAATGACTATATACACACATCTTTTAGTCATACTATCTGCAGACTGTCACTTGTGTTTGTTCAATTTTCAATTACGCCCTGAATGGGCAATGTGTTTTCTGTCCAATGTTTGACAGTGTTCTCATTGGGTCTCTATCCTATCCTACATGTACCCAAATCTCTTCATCGCTGTTTAATCCTTTCGGGGTTAAGGTCTGCATTTCTATAATGTATCGTGATTCCAGCTGGCGTAGTTATATATATCAATACAGTTGTGCAAAATGTTCTTTCGAACAAACACACCGCGACCGAAATTGCATTTCAAGCGTGCTTTTTAATTAAGCAAGGATAACTCTACGCGTTTCGGAGCGCAAGGCTCCTTGTTCACGAGTATTTTACAAAGCATTTCCTGTTTCCTATATAACGAACCACGTGACTGTGAGAAAACAAATGTAATAGAGAACAGACTTAGGGGCCGATTCCGATCTCGGCCGGTAGGGCTCCGAATCGGATTCGGCTTAACCGGATCCGATTCGGAGCCCTATTTCCCGACCGATTCGTACGCACGTCCGGGCGAGCGAGTACGATGCGAAATCGCAGACCGACTCGTCCGGGCGTCCCAACCGCTCCGACCGACTCGTTCCCGGGTCGAACCGCACCGACCGACTCGCTCGGACTCGACTCGCACCGCGCAATGGAGACGTTCCCCGGCCGGGTGAATACGATGCGCGCCGCGAGCAGTCCAACCGAGCTGCGCACTCCGGCTCCAAAGAGCAGTCGGAGACGTACTTTGGGGGTCCGTGTCGGACCCCCCTGTACGCGTAGCCGCGGAGTCGCACACAGGGGGGACCCATGGGTACCCCCTACCTGTGCGTGTACGGCGCGAGTCGCTTCGACGCGTACCCGCTGTAGGGTGCGCCCTTGACCGCCTCGCACCCATTGAGTAAATGGGAGCCCGCGTACGCGTTGTACGACGGGCTCCCATTGACTTCAATGGGAGTCCGACCGACTCGAGTCCGATGGCATACGTGCGCATCGTACTCGTTCGGTCGGGCTGCCAGAGTCCGATTCGGTCGGAAATCTCTCCGAGTCCGGCTCGGTCGGAGAGATTTCCGGCCCGAATCGGAATCGGCCCCTTAGTCAGCAAGTCAAAAAAATATATCAAGCGTTTTTCAACGTAATAAATATTGCATATTCAAAAGGCTACTTACAATTGTGAGGAAAAGAGCAAAAATCATTTTTTATGACCACTTAATCAAAATGTTATAATCATGGTGTTCGGAGTCTCAACACTAATCAATAAAGTTATAGCCGAGAAATCACGGTTTCCATGTTGTGTCGAGGCTCAATTTCAATAAAGTGTCAAATGATCAATCAAAAACAAAACATGCACGACAAAATGTAAAACGTGTAACTGACGTCCCTGTTTAAGCATCGTACCATCCAGATTTGTGATGAATTTCATAATCTCTACCCTGTGGTTAACATTCAATGTTTGATTTTATGTGCACTTAACAAAAAATATTTTCAAATATCAAGCGAAACCTCGCTTGTCCTATTCCTTTAAGGTATTTTATCTCCTTTGATATAAAATACAATTCTGCCCAAGTGGGCTCACCTTGATTCGTGCACACCATAAGTACCAATATTCATTATACACGTTAGTGAATCACTTCTCCCCAACCATATACACAATGGCATATGATTAATCATGTTTACATTGTCATTATAAACTCAAATATTATTAGCTCTTTTGCATCCAATTCTCTTCCGCTGACAGCTGGTACATCTGCAATAAAACACAAAATAAAAACCTCATTAAAATAGTCACATATTTTTCAATGTGAAAACAACAGACATTTGCAACCCTTTGTGAGGAAAAATTACACAGCATTCATGACAAATGTATATGCTCATCAGATTACCCTAAATGCACCTCTAATTCTTCATCAAAATTATGGCCTGTCGGGTGCAAGGTGTTAAATTTTATTATCAATCTGGATTCCAGGCGTCTGAGTTCCTGTGCTCTCTTGCCTCCTCGCTCCCTAATGGGAATTCAATCAAGTACACAAAAAGATAGCAAATTGCTGTTTTGATTATGTTGTATTTTGAAGTGCCTTGCTATGGGGTATTGCTTATCATCACTGTTAATTGCCCTTAGGTGTTCAAGGATTCTTTTTTCGCTTTGTGTATCGTACTTCGGATATAGTATTTATCGCAAAGACATCTCAATGCATATATTACATGATTAGTGGTACAAGTTAGGTGTTTTGTTATCTTGAAAGGTAATAGATTTTTGGACAGTTTAACCTCTTTACAATTATGACTGTTTTTGCACGCTTTGCATGTGCCACAAGTATAAAACGCTTGGATACTGAAGTAACGAGGGTTCGACAAATTATGTCCTTTAAAGATTTGGCCTTCCTAAAAGTAACCTGTGGATTGCTCTCAATGTGCTGAGCCAAATCCGAGTCAGTCTTCAATACTTCCCAGAATTGTTTTAAACCTTCTTTCAGTTCTCCCAATTGTTTGTGGAACGTTGTTATAAATCTGATTTTATTATCTGACTCATTCTTAATCTTCTGAATAAGTAGTACCCCTCGTTCATGTTTTTCTACTTGTGCACAAGCTTGTTTGATTATCTTGTGTGAATAGCCTCTGGCTAAAAATCTTTTTGTCATTACCAGTTTCTCTTTTTCGAATCCCTCTTGGGAGCTGCAGTTTCTTTTTGCTCTCAGCAGTTCTCCAAGAGGGATACTCCGAATTAGACTTTCAGGATGACAGCTCTGAGCATGCAACAGGCTATTGCCAGCTGTTTCTTTACGGTATAAGCGGCTGTCTAGTCGATTACCATTCACTACAAGTCTTAGATCTAAAAAGTCAATAGTCTCCTTGAATATTGACTGCTAAAGGAAAGATTCAAGGTATTCTCATTCAGTATATCAACAAATTCCTTTGCTTCATCAATGTTGCCCTTCGAAATGCAAAAAATATTGTCAAAATACCTTACCCACAATACTACATATATCTCAAAGAAATCAATGCTGCTGACGACCTGCTCCTCCCACCAGCCCAGGTACTGCCTTGCGAAACTGGGGGCGAAGCAGGTCCCCATAGCAGTCCCTTGTGTTTGTATATCTTTTTTTTCAAAGGTGAAAAAATTGTGTGTAAGGCAAAAGAACATCATCTCAAGTAGCATCACAGTATGGAATAGGTGCGAGAGGGATCTAGCTCGCAGGAAATGGGTACATGCTTTTACTCCCAGTTCGTGTGGAATACATGTGTACAAGCTGTTGACATCAGGTCGATTATGAAAAAGGTCAGATCTTAACATTTGCAAAGAGATTTGACCATCTTCGAAATGCCGCACAGAACAAAAAGACTACGGAACAAGGAAGCAGTGTGGGTGCCAAAATGAAAAAGACCACTAAACAAGCAACGACGAGCCAACAGTCAGATATGGGCGAAAGCGACAATAGTGAGAGCGATGTCTCCGTCCAACAAAGTCTGTTCTCTATTACATTTGTTTTCTCACAGTCACGTGGATTGTTATATAGGCAACAGGAAATGCTTTGTAAAATACTTGTGAACAAGGAGCCTTGCGCTCCGATACGCGTAGAGTTGTCCTAGCTTAATTAAAAAGCACGCTTGAAATGCAATTTGGGCCGCGGTGTGTATGTTCAAAATCTCATGCTGTGGCCGCCAGGGAGTGAGGTATCATGACCTCAACCTAGTGATTCCTTCGTCGCGGCCCATGACTTTGTGTTCCTCCAATGAGATCTTGGTAATGTGCATTTAAAATCTGTGAAATGCCAAATGCTTAGTCGATAAGCACTGAGGAAGGCTTGACGCCGAAATGCATTTGCTGAATAAATCCACCTGAAACGTGTCCCATGAGTGCTTTGCATCTTTTGGAGCCTGAATATTTTAACATGATTTTGCCCACACGTCTGCGATGAATGGTACCCGCCGCGAGTTCGGCAGCTCATGGGTGAAACTTGGAGCGACTATTGTTTAATGCTGCCTGAACCACCGAGGATCAAAGGGAGCTATCCTGTCAGCCACTGCTGCAAATTATTGAATTGGAGGCTGTAAGTAATCCATACTGAAGCCTGTAGGGTGTGCAACATTTGAATTCTGGGCAGGCGAGGGACTGGAATAAACGACTGTGGCACTGGCAATCTGGAGGCACAATGGCTGATTCAGCTTCGGGGGACCGGATGTGTCATGCGGCATGTGAGCAACATTCAACATTTCATTTGTAAATTGTCTATGAGAGACTGAGAACCTTCACAAAGGGAAGTAATGAAATGTTTACCATCGGGTTGCAAGCCATCAAAGACATGCTGTCATGGCCGCCAGGGAGAGAGGTATCATGACCTCAACCTAGTGAGTCCTTCGTCGCTGCCCATGACTTTGTCTTCCTCCAATGAGATCTTGGTAATGTGCATTTAAAATCTGTGAAATGCCAAATGCTTAGTCGATAAGCACTGAGGAAGGCTTGACTTGGAAATGCATTTGCTGAATAAATCCTCCTGAAACGTGTCCCGTGAGTGCTTTGCATCTTTTGGAGCCTGAATATTTTAACGTGATTTTGCCCACACGTCTGCGATAAATGGCACCCCCGCGAGTTCGGCAGCTCATGGGTGAAACTTGGAGCGAATATATATATATATATATATATATAGGAACGTCAAGGGGACCCAAGGAAGCCTGATGACATCGTATTTACCTGGACTATCCATCCTAACACAACGCGCCTTTGCCCTGTTGCCTTCCCCACGCAACATCTAGCCGGAAATATTGTCTTCTGGGAACTGTAGTCAATTCTGGACCGCAGTGGCAGTGCGATCATGTGACCTGGGGGTGGAATACTCCCTCCAATGGGGGCAATACAGGACATTCAAAGGCGGGGGTGGAGAAAACCGGTTAGCAGCGGCATCTGAGGAAGGCTACAATTGCCGAAATGCATCATGCCCATGCTGTTTGAAATAAAAGGTTTCCAAGGTTTTCCCCGAAGTGGCCTCTTACCTTTTCTTATCGGATGGGGTTTTGTGAATGGATTTCTATGCGCAAGCCAGTGGCGTGAAAGAGGCCCCGTTCTTCCAAGTGGCGGGAGTAATGCTGGCACCAGCTGTTGCAGCTTGCTTTTTTCGTCCAAGGAATTGGAACAACTCCTGCCCGCCTCCAAGTGCAGACCAAGCAAGGGATGCTGCCAGGTGCAGCTCGCGACTTCGCGAGGAGCCGATTTCACTGTTATTTCGACTCACAGCCCGGCTGAAACCTGCACCGGGGGCTGGAACGTCAAGGGGACCCAAGGAAGCCTGATGACATCGTATTTACCGGGACTATCCATCCTAACACAAAGCGCCTTTGCCCTGTTGCCTTCCCCACGCAACACCTAGCCGGAAATATTGTCTTCTGGGAACTGTAGTCAATTCTGGACCGCAGTGGCAGTGCGATCATGTGACCTGGGGGCGGAATACTCCCTCCAATGGGGGCAATACAGGACATTCAAAGGCGGGGGTGGAGAAAACCGGTTAGCAGCGGCATCTGAGGAAGGCTACAATTGCCGAAATGCATCATGCCCATGCTGTTTGAAATAAAAGGTTTCCAAGGTTTTCCCCGAAGTGGCCTCTTACCTTTTCTTATCGGATGGGGTTTTGTGAATATATATATATATATATATATATATATATACTTAGTTTTTCCTTGTAAAGGCATATGCGTGGTAAAGATGTTCGTTGTAAAGGCATGCGTGGTAAAGACGCGGTCGTTGTAATGACTGTGTTGTTAAGGCATGCATTGTTGTAATGGCATGCGTGGTTCCCTCATACTACCCGTCTAGAGGGGGATGGCTCCCTGAGTGGTACAGTGTGTAGTGTGCCATATACAAGGCATCTCTGTCTGCGCTGATGGAGCCCGCCTAGAGGGGGTTGGCACCCTGAGTGGTACAGGGTGTAGTGTGCTATATACAAGGCATCTCTGTTTGCGCTGATGGAGCTCGGCTAGAGGGGGTTGGCACCTTGAGTGGTACAGGGTGTAGTGTGCCATATACAAGGCATCTCTGTCTGCGCTGATGGTGCCCGCCTAGAGGGGATTGGCACCCTGAGTGGTACAGGGTGTAGTGTGCTATATACAAGGCATCTCTGTTTGCGCTGATGGAGCTCAGCTAGTGGGGGTTGGCACCCTGAGTGGTACAGGGTGTAGTGTTCTATATACAAGGCATCTCTGTTTGCGCTGATGGAGCTCGGCTAGAGAGGGATGGCTCCCTGAGTGGTACAGGGTGTAGTGTGCCATATACAAGGCATCTCTGTCTGCGCTGATGGAGCTCGGCTAGAGAGGGATGGCTCCCTGAGTGGTACAGGGTGTAGTGTGCCATATACAAGGCATCTCTGTCTGCGCTGATGGAGCCCGCCTAGAGGGGGTTGGCACCCTGAGTGGTACAGGGTGTAGTGTGCTATATACAAGGCATCTTTGTTTGCGCTGATGGAGCTCGGCTAGAGGGGGTTGGCACCCTGAGTGGTACAGGGTGTAGTGTTCTATATACAAGGCATCTCTGTTTGCGCTGATGGAGCTCGGCTAGAGGGGGTTGGCACCTTGAGTGGTACAGGGTGTAGTGTGCCATATACAAGGCATCTCTGTTTGCGCTAATGGAGCTCGGCTGAGAGGGATGGCTCCCTGAGTGGTACAGGGTGTAGTGTGCCATATACAAGGCATCTCTGTCTGCGCTGATGGAGCCCGCCTAGAGGGGGTTGGCACCCTGAGTGGTACAGGGTGTAGTGTGCTATATACAAGGCATCTTTGTTTGCGCTGATGGAGCTCGGCTAGAGGGGTTGGCACCCTGAGTGGTACAGGGTGTAGTGTTCTATATACAAGGCATCTCTGTTTGCGCTGATGGAGCTCGGCTAGAGGGGTTGGCACCTTGAGTGGTACAGGGTGTAGTGTGCCATATACAAGGCATCTCTGTTTGTGCTTATGGAGCCCGCCTAGAGGGGGTTGGCACCCTGAGTGGTACAGGGTGTAGTGTTCTATATACAAGGCATCTCTGTTTGCGCTGATGGAGCTCGGCTAGAGGGGGTTGGCACCTTGAGTGGTACAGGGTGTAGTGTGCCATATACAAGGCATCTCTGTTTGCGCTGATGGAGCTCGGCTAGAGAGGGATGGCTCCCTGAGTGGTACAGGGTGTAGTGTGCCATATACAAGGCATCTCTGTCTGCGCTGATGGAGCCCGCCTAGAGGGGGTTGGCACCCTGAGTGGTACAGGGTGTAGTGTGCTATATACAAGGCATCTTTGTTTGCGCTGATGGAGCTCGGCTAGAGGGGGTTGGCACCCTGATTGGTACAGGGTGTAGTGTGCCATATACAAGGCATCTCTGTCTGCGCTGATGGAGCCCGCCTAGAGGGGGTTGGCACCCTGAGTGGTACAGGGTGTAGTGTTCTATATACAAGGCATCTCTGTTTGCGCTGATGGAGCTCGGCTAGAGGGGGTTGGCACCTTGAGTGGTACAGGGTGTAGTGTGCCATATACAAGGCATCTCTGTCGGCGCTGATGGAGCTCAGCTAGAGGGGGTTGGCACCTTGAGTGGTACAGGGTGTAGTGTGCCATATACAAGGCATCTCTGTCTGCGCTGATGGAGCCCGCCTAGAGGGGGTTGGCACCCTGAGTGGTACAGGGTGTAGTGTTCTATATACAAGGCATCTCTGTTTGCGCTGATGGAGCTCGGCTAGAGGGGGTTGGCACCTTGAGTGGTACAGGGTGTAGTGTGCCATATACAAGGCATCTCTGTCGGCGCTGATGGAACTTTGCAAATCTGAACTTGGATGACACCTGCCGTATGAAACCACTGATTTCAAATATTTGTGACATGGAAAACAATCCGGCCCCGTTCAGCCATGGTTTTATTGGGAAATAAAATAAGTGAACGCAGGCAGTGATGCAACACTGCTGCATTTCCATTCTCGGTGATCTGTGTGCTCTCCTGAGTAAGAACACATTACAGAGTGAGGCGCTTCAAATGAACCATAACCCTCCCCACAGACGATGGCCTTGATTACGAGCAGTTGATTAAATTCTGAGCTTTGTGCACCCCATATCGGAATTCTGAATTTTCTCAGTAAACACGTCACCCCGGCACAACATGCTGTATTGTGTGCAGTAAGTACTGATTCCCATATTGTACCGCATTTCTAACTACAAAGCTCACCACAGGAGGTATTTACCTAACAAAGGGAATCCCTATTTATCAGCTGTGAAAAATACCTCCCCGTTCAACCAACTCATAATAAGATTGTAATAACATGTTTTCTTTTTTTACCTAGCACGTCATCCTGCACTGTTTTTAAGTGCTGTAAATAGTTAAGATTTCTCAATGTAATGGTACTGAATTTGCCGACCAAAGAAGGATGAGAGGAACAGTTTGCCTGGCTAGTGTTCACTCTCGTGACCTTCAGATCATCTTATTTCTCAGCAGTGATTGGCTAACTCACTGAGCCAACCTGTGGGATACTGTTTCACCATGGTCATGCAAGCCTATTAAATTACCATGTCTATTCTCTTTAAGCTGAGGGGCTGAATGCAAGATTCAAAGATACTCATTTTAACTTTTTTTTGTTATTGACGGCTCACTATTGTTGTTAAGTGTATGGGAAGACCTGTGTCTTCTCAGAAACAGTTTACAAGAGGTTCAGACTCAAGAGTGTCCTACAGCTTCTCATTGCTCAGGTCTGTGCCCTTAGCATGACTCAGACCTGCCAATCCACACATTGCTGCCTTGTGATACAGTTACTACACACATCACATGGCAACCAATGAAGAGACACTTTCACACAGTGATCTGGAATCTCTAGCACAGAATAGGTTTCCAGCTTGGGTGTGGTTGCTCTGAGCCACTGAGCTCCAATTAAACCTTAGCTCCTCCCCGGACGTGGACGGTGGCTCCAGATGATTTTGTTCTTGCTGTGGGAGAGGTAGGTGTGAATGTCTGGGCAGCGCAGGAGATCCAAGGACACACTCTATGGCGCCAAGCCCTTCCCCTTGTACAATCACATGGTGAAAATGATTCTAAAGTTAGTAGGTCTGGACCCTACTTTGAAAGAACTGAACTGAGGTAGGGTGTCTATTTCACATGATCGTTCACACATAAGGCACTGTAAATGCTTTCTCTGCACGTTTGCAGTTTTGGTCGATCAGGAAGTGATGGTTGTGTCCTCACCAAACCTGAGTACAAAAGACATAATTTGAAGATTCTGCATAGTTCTAGGTTACTCACTTTTGATCACAGCCTCTATCAAGTGCCAGAGTAACAGATGCATCAGTGAGTGTGTACTTGAACACAGGAACATATGTGTAAACATATATTGTAATGTTGTCTTTGCAGGTGAAAGAACGGACAATATTTTTACAAAAAAGGTGGAGGAAGAGGCTCTCCCGGCTCCTCGTTCTGCTGGCAGTATCCAGATCCAGTTTACGCCCAGAGTGTTTCCCACCGCTGTCCGAGAGTCTCGGATAGCAGAAGAAGAGGAGGTAGGTGGGATCACAGCACGGGCAGGCACAATAATTCATTGGCAAAGGCTCTTTTGTGAGTTTAGTGGTGGATTGCAATCCTTGCCAAATGGAAATGTATGCAGGGATTGGAGTTCTCAGTAGTGCAATAATTCTAGCACACCCACTGTTTTTCCCTGAGAGATTTCACAAGATAAAACGTGAAGAAATTTAACTCGGGAAGATGCACAGTAGAAACACGAAGCATGCCTAATTTGGTGAGATAATTTTGGAAGCTGCATGCTATGCTACATCACTAGGAGGAGAACATGATATAAGAGGCAATTGCTGCTCTGTGTAAATACCTCACACCTGTCTATCAGTATTTACCTGCTGCGGCAAATACCCCACTCTATTCCACTGCATTCAGAATCTGACTCAAAGACTCTCTCATCCAGAAGGTTGCCAGCCAGATCTTGGGTGTGTTTCATACTGCTTGACGTGGGAGCAGACTACAGTGGATGGTTCCTTTGATTCTGATAATAGTCACCCTGAGTCCCCACCGGATACATCTCAGAAACTTAAAAACTAGTAACATCACTGGTTCAGATCAGAGAAAAATGCAGACGGCTGATTTGTGTTGATTTCACCAATTTTGGAGAGTCATCAAAATCATCGGAGTAGATATAACATCTCCACAAATCATGTGCTTACTCTTACTGTCCAGATGCTAAGACTGCTCTCGAAAAAGTCAATAAGTCCATTGCTGAATTCGAGAGGATTAAACGCACCAAAAAAAACGAATAAAATTCAAAAGGATATTGTTAATTTTAAGCAAGAAAAGGCACATCCTTACCTGTTGGATGATTTTTACTCCTAACCCAAACAGCAATATTCTGAAAACTATCAAACGTGGGGTCGTTTTAAACGAAACACAGCTGTTACATTTTCTGACTCATCTGCAAGTTCAGCTGAGGAATATGATACAAACGAACCCTTGGGGGCAGGTCCACCTACTCCTGGATACCTTCCTTTTTTAGGCCAGCGGGGCCGCGGAAGAGGGCGGGTGAAAACCAGACCACCACCCCAGCAATGGAATTTTCAGTCAGGGGAACGGCAGACTCGCAGGAAATTCTATCAATGTGGGCCACCTTAAAAGCACTGAGTTCTGTCACAAAGTTTGATGCCAGCCCTGCTCCTATTCTCATTTTCAATCTTTCTGACCATATTTTGTCTTCATCTGAAATTGACTTACTCAGCAACGGGCTGAGCTTTGTGCCAACCCAGAAGACCAGCCTTTTCAACATTCAGATTGAATTATTACAATTCTTTCGAAAACTACAGCTTAAAACCTTTTTTCTGGATAAAGTATATGTTGAAAAATTCAATCCATCTAGATTACGACTGCCCTCTAAATTCAATCCCCCTAGCAATAAGATACCTGTCGAATTTTTGACTTTTGAAACGATGGTCATGAAAGATGTCACTGCACTTGAGAAAGGCTTTGAATATATTCCATACAACATCTCTCTCTTAGAAAGAAATGCCCTTCGCACCTTAAAGACCAATAACGAACTAATCATTAAACCCGCTGACAAAGGCGGTGGGATCGTTATTCAATCTATTGCAATTTACAAGGCTGAGATAGCTAAACAGTTATCCAATCTTAATCACTATGCCCCATTGAGAGCAAATCCCTTGAAGGAAATTCAAAAGCTTATTACTGATGCTACATCTAAGGCTAAGCACAGTGGTTTTCTTAGTAACCATGAATATGATTATCTTAATGCAAGTACGCCGAGGACCCTGATCCTATATACCTTACCCAAAATTCATAAAGATCTCACTACTCCGCCTGGTCGACCGATTGTCTCCGGCTGTGGTTTGGTACTTGAACCACTATGCAAGTACATTGATGTTTTCATTAGGGACCTGGCAGTTCACACCAAGAGCTATGTGCGCAACAGTGGTGATATTATCACCCAGCTCAAGCTGATGGATTTTGATCCCCATGGTATACTTGGACATTGAGTTCTTGTTTACCAACATTCCTCAGCAAGAGGGTATCCAGGTGATTAAGGAAGCCCTTGAAACCAGGCCTGGACCGGTCAGTGTACCGACTGATTTTATTATTGAACTTTTGACCATTTCTTTTTTTTAAGTTCAAAATATTTTATTGAAATTTTCATAATAATTCCACAATAACAAAAGACAATACAAAAATAGCATTCAATAAACACCATTAACTATAGATAAATCTTGAAAACATCAATTAAATTGGTATAGGTATATCAAGCATATCAGAATTACATAAAAAACACAAAATGAGGGGAAAGGGATGGGGACATCTCTCAATATTTAGTTATAATAATGAAGTAGAGTTACTAAAAATTATAACATTTGAAACATCTTATTAACAAAATATCTTATGGATTAACACATTTCAAGAAGACAAATAGATATCGATAGGAGTCCAGAAAAAATTATAAGAATTAGAATTATGATTAATACCATTAAGAGATAACTGTGCTCCTTTTCTTGTAAAAATAACCCACGCCCACCAAACATTAACAGATAATGTAGAAACATCTTTCCAACAAGTTGTAATGGATTTTAAAGCAGCTGATACTAAAAATTGAACAATTTACTTTCTAGTTCATTTAGTTTTTGTGAAAGAATAACAGATTTACAAATTATCAATTTGAATGAAATATTTTCTTGGATATTAAATATCTTTTTATAATAACCCATACTTCAGTCCAAAAATTAAAAACCAAAGGACATTCAAAAAGCATATGTTGCAATGATCCATTCAACAAATTGCAATGCCAACAAGTAGGAGACTAGATAAGTTTAGCATGAAATAATCGATATGGGGTCCATAAACAGTTATATAAAATATAAGAATTCGTTTGATATAGCGAAACAGGCAACCAACCCGAAATACTATCCAGCCAAATGGTTTTCCATGTATCAATAGATAATGAGATTGAAAGATCCTTATTCCAAAAAGTCGATATCACATTAATGTTGGACTCTTGAGAGATAGACATTTTTTTATATAGCATGGAAGCACCATGAGGTAAAGTAGAAACAGTTTGAATATAAGTTGATAAATCTGATTTAATATTGGAAAGGACATCTTGAGGAAATGAATCTAAAATGGAGTTACATAATGAATCATATTTGATAAAATCAGAAGCAGATAAATGAAATTTAGATTGCAAGCTATCAAAAGGGACAAACGCATTATCATAATAAACATCTTTAAGATAAAAATACCAGCTTTAATCCAAGTAGACCAAAATCTAACATTTCTATTAAGTTTTATAATTGGATTATGCCATAACGACATATCTTCTGTCAGAGAAATAGGTGTTTGAAAAATTAAATCTAAATCATTAAAAATTAGCTTGGTGGATTTTAGAATTACGGATTTATGAAAAATTGGCGATTTATTAGACATAGTTAACAAGGTGGGCAGTGGAAAAGGATTTATTAAGGATTTTTCAATTAAAAGCCAAGTAGGGGGATTGTGTAAAAAAGAGTGACTAAACCAAATAGAGCTTTGTTTTAGAATGAAAGCTTTATGATAATTAAAGAAATTAGGCAAACCAAAACCTCCATTACATTTAGGTATTTTTAATTTTTTATAGCTAATACGAGGTGATTTGTTACTCCAAAGGAATTTGGAAAGGAGGTTATCTACTGTTTTATAAAACTTTAGCGGAAATTGAGTGGGAATCATGGCAAGAGTATAAAAATATTTGGAGCAATATTCATTTTTATAGAATCCATTCTACCCCACCATGACAAATGAAGTGAAGACCATTTGGTTATTTTATCCTTAATATAATTTAAGATGGAGTCACAATTCAGTGATAAAGTTGATTTTATAGACGAGCAAAATTCAATACCAAGATATTTTAGTTTATCTTTTTGCCAAATAATATCATTCATGGGTATCATGTCAGGAGTACAATGTATATTTACAGGAAAGAATTCCGTTTTATTTGTATTAAGTTTATACCCAGAAACTGTGGAGTAGGACGAAATAATTTCAAGCAGGGGAGGAAAATAAAATAAAGGATTACTAATAAATAATAAGACATCGTCAGCATATGCTAAAGTTTTAATAATAACATCCTTAATATTAATTCCTGTAATATTATCACATTTTCTAATAGCAACAAGAAAGGGTTCAATACCAAGAATAAACAAAAGAGGGAAAGGGGACAACCTTGCCTTGTACCTCTAAAGAGGGAAAATTGATTAGAAACTTGGCCATTAATAAATAAACGAGCCATAGGAGAAGAATATAACGCAGATATCATACGTATAAACATATCCCCAAAATTAAATGACAATAAAGTATGAAATAAAAATTGCCAATGGATTTTATCGAATGCTTTTTCAGCGTCCAATGCAAGGATACCTGAAGGTAAAGATAAGGTGGAACCCTGTTCAATAAAATGTAACAATGTTCTAGTATTATTTGCTGAGTATCTATTCTTCATAAAACCAGATTGGTCTGAGTGAATAATAGATTCCAACACAGATGATAATCTAGAGGCAAGTATTTTAGCATATAATTTACAATCTTGATTTATTAAAGAAATTGGTCGATAATTTGATACCAAAGTAGGGTCTTTATTAGGTTTGGGTAATACAATAATTAAAGCTTCAGTAAACGACCCAGTAGTAATACCTGTAGAACCAAAAAAAGTAAAAAGTTGTAATAAATGAGGGATAAGCTGTAACTGAAATTCTTTATAAAACTCCGCCGGAATGCCATCAGGACCAGGGGATTTATTATTTTTGAGAGATTTTATAGCTAATAAAATTTCATCTTGAGTGATAGGTAAGTCAAGATTTAATTTATCAGATTGTGAGATTTTAGGTAAGCCGCAATTGGATAAAAACGAATCGATTAAGGAGGCATCATCAAAATTAGGTTTGTTGTATAAATTAGTATAAAAATCCAGGAATTCATTAACAATGTCATTTTGAGATAGGTCAACATTTCCATTAGATCCACGAATTGAGTTAATTTGTGTTTTGTCCTTTTTAATGCGTAAATAATTAGCTAAAAGTCGCCCTGATCTATTGGCATTGAAGGCAAATTTGGCTTTAGAATTTGACAGCTGAATACCCGCTCTTCTGCTAAGGATTGAGTTAAACTCATATCTAAGTTTTTGCAGCTTAACTCTATATTGGGGATCATTAGATGTAATAAAAAGTCTCTCATATTTAGCAATTTGTTTCTCTAAATTTCTGACATTAGCATTAAAAGTTTTATTTTCATGAGCCATAAGTGAAATAGTAGCCCCTCTAATATAGGCTTTAAAGGCGTCCCATCTATTCACCATAGACGTAGAACCTTCAGGGTTAAAAAGAAAATAATCATGTATAGCATCTAAAAGTTTAGGTTTATTTTGTTCATTTAGGACAATACTAGTATTCATTCTCCATCTGGATTGAGTTGTAACATTGGAATTTAATTTCAGATTAAGAGAAATCAGTGCATGATCCGATATATCAATATTGCCAATAGTAGGGGTAACCACAGAGTCAATTAATTGCCTTGAAACTAATAAATAATCAAGCCTGGAATGAGAGTTATGTGGGTTAGAAAAAATGTGAACATTTTTTCTGTAGGAAAATGTAATCTCCAAATATCGACCAACTTTGTAGTTTTTAGAAATGATTTAAAAGCAAAAAAGACTTTTGGAGGCCGAAATTTGGTAAGAGATAATCTATCTAGTAGTGGATCAAATATAACATTAAAATCTCCTCCAAGTATGAGAGGAACCTTACCCAATTTGAGAACTTCTGTTGTTAGAACTGACCAAAAATGGGGGTCGTCCGCTGTGGGACCATAAACATTTAATAAAAACATAACTTTATTCTGAACTTTAATTTTAACAATGACATATCTTCCTTCAGTGTCTGAACATTTACTCAGAATTTGGCAATTAAGGCGTTTTGCAAAAAGGATAGCCACACCATTTTTTTCCCCATTTGCAGGCGATGAAACAATACTATCAACCCATTTTTTCTCCATATAATCTAAAATGTTGTCATCTATATGAGTTTCCTGTATAAAACAAATATCCGCTTTTCACCGGCCTAGATAATCTAAAATTTTCGTACGTTTGACAGGATGACGTAAACCTTTAACATTTAACAAGACTATTTTGATATTATGAACACTAGCCATTTATGAAAAAGGAAGAAAAAGAATAATGAGAAAAGGAGACAAAGATGTATATATCAAAAAATAAATAGTAACTCCAGAGTAGTTAATAAAGAGAGAGAAGGAAAAAACAAGACAGGAGTCAAAGCAAAGAAAAAAAACAAACAACATTGAACATTAATAACAGAAATGAAACGCACACACGCTTTACAAGCATGACCGAAAACCGCTGGAGCCCCCTGTAAATAAAACCTTGAAACTTTTCAGGAACAAGCGTAAAATCTATGTTCAGGTAGCAGAATCATGCGTATCCATTGAATGTTGTGAATGCTGATCCAAGAACCGTCTTAAATAGTCAGGTCTTTGGAAGGATTTGGAGAAATTGTCTTTCCAGATGCGCATTGTTGATGGATCAAAAAGACCATACTTAAAACCAAGACTTCTAAGCCTAGGACGAAGAACGGAAAATTCCTTGCGAATCGAAACAGTTTCTTTGGCAAAGTCTTGGTGGATAAAAATGTTATGACCATTAACCATCAAAGAAGGAATTTCTCGAGCTGCCTTTCTTATCAAAACCAGATGGTGGTGGCGAAGAACTTTAAATATCATTTGTCGAGGCTTTGTATGGCGAGGGTTACGATGTGATGGAATCCTGTGAGCCTTATCAATTTCAAATTTTTCCGAAAATGTAATGTTCAAGAGGCCAGGAATCAAACTCTCCAAATATAATCTGCAGTTGGAACCCTCAATGACTTCCGGCAAATTAAAGATGCGCAAATTGTACTGTCTATTGCGATTTTCCATGTCCAGAAGGAGAGCAGACATAGGAGAAATGTTTTCCACAAGTGGGGAGAAGGCATCAATTTTAGCTTTATTGTCATTTATTTTAATTGCATTGTCAGAAATTTTCATTGACATGCTTGCCATATCTTTGCGCAAGTTTTTAATCTCTGTTGCAATTGAGTCTGTGTTAGTACTTGAATTTCGTCAAAAATTAATGACAGAGAAGGTTCACTTGACTCAACTACCTTAGATTTGGCAGGAGGCGGCGAAATCTGACTTTTCCTCTTATTAACAGGAGTTTGCGCATTTTTCTGATCCATTTTTATACTTGAATAAATATCCTTGCAAAAATACAACCAATAATAAGAACTGAGTATTTGTTGAAAAATCTTAGCAGTATTGTATTGGTAATTGAGAATAAAGCTTGAAAAACAGCAAGGTGCAGCAGCTAAAACTGGTTGTGGGAGGAGCTAGGCCAAAGCCAGGCCTTTTCCTAAACATTCACTCCGCCCCCCTGACAGACAATCCAGGCAGTACCTCAGAGCAGGACTGGGAGCAGCATGAAGGAGGAGCAAAAATCCACATCCATCGAAAAACCGGACTGGAAAAGCCTCACAACATCAGGTAAACCGTTGATAGATACAGCGTCCCCAATTAAACCAATGTTTTGGTCAGAAAATCATCGTTTTTGACTAAAAAACGGGCGAAAAAGAGCGGAGCTCAGCAGGCGGCGGCCATCTTGGGTCGCGCGCTCGCGCGTCTCCTTGACCATTTCTTTAACTCGCAATTATTTTTAATTCAATGGCAAGTATTTTCTGCAAATAAAGGGAACTTTAATGAGGGCTTCTTATGCCCCAAATTTTGCAATTCTCTATGTTGATCATTTTGAAAGACATAACATCTATGATGACAGAGTCAACCCTCACTTTGACAATGTACATCATTGGAGGCGGTACATTGATGATATTTTTTTTATTTGGAAAGGGAACGAGACTACTCTTTCCCTTTTTTTGGACTGGCTTAACTCAAATTCCCCTGACTTAAAATTTACATCTCATTCAAGCAACGAGCAGGTTGATTTTGTTAGACTTGACCATCATTCCTTATGATGGTAAATTAGCAACAAAACTTTTTACCAAACAGACGGCTCGGAACACTTTGCTACAATATAAGAGCCACCATCCCAAAGGACTGAAGGATGGGTTACCATTCGGTCAGTTTCTGCGTATTCGCAAAAATTGCCGTTTTCGAGCTGACTACTTTCGTGAGGTGGATATTTTAGCCAAAAAACTGGGACAACGCGGATATCCACGTAGGCTAATAAAAAGATCTCAGAAGAGGGCGTGGTATAATCACCGTGAGTTTTTGCTTACAGTTCATCCCGCCAAAAAGAGGGATAGAATTCCTTGTGTAACAACATTTAGCACACACAGCAACCGGATCACTAAAATCATTAAAAAAACATTGGTCCTTAATTCAAGGTATAGGTATTACTACAGAACAACCTTTGTTCTCTTTTAAGAGAGGCCGAAATATAGGCGATCATCTGGTACGTTCAGCCTTACCCGCTGCCAACCACACTGACCTATCCTCCATGTGGGGCCTTAACAAAATTGTGGGACATTATTGTTGCGGCAACTGCCTAATGTGTGATTCTACATTTAATACCAAGCAATTTGTACATGACAATATCTGAAAGAGACACGTTAGTGACAGATTCCTTACCTTAGAATATCCCCAGGCGTCAGGCTGGATCCGGAAAAGTTTTTGCGTAGCAGTACCCTTGCGCGTCGGTAGGCGGCGTCGTGCGGCTCCGCGTCCGTCGTCGGCGTCGTGATCGCCGGGATGACGTCGCGGGCAGTACTTAGACGCCGCCCCTGCGCGCTGACGTCAGTTCTTCTTTTTCCGCGCCAGCAAGCGCAGATCCGGGAAGAGCAGTGCCCTGGTCATTTTTGACCATACTTTTTGGTGAATTTTTTCACTGTTTTTTAATCTATCAAGGTGTTGTAGGGATGCCCGGTTTCAAACGTTGCGGCGCCTGTGCGCGGATGATGTCCGTCACCGACCCGCATTGGGAGTGTCTCTTCTGCCTCGGCCGAGGCCACGACACAGAGTCTTGTACCGACTGCCAGGCCCTCAACCCGAAAGCTTTGCGAGAGCGGTCTCGAAAGGTCCTCGAGGCCCGGCATTCGGCTCCGCGGAAGCCCCGGTCGCGTGAGAGGTCCAGGGGTCGATCGCGGAGTCCACACCGGTCGTCGGCGTCGAAGTCTTCTTCGTCCGGTAAGTCGAAACACAAGAAGTCCAAAAGCATCATCGCTCTAGGACTTCGCCTCGCCGGTCTCGCGGCTCGGCTGAGGCCCCTCCCGGCACCGTCCCCGCCCCGTGGCCCCGGACATGCCTGTGGAGTCGCCCCGCCATACCCGCCCTTCCCGGGTTCGGGGCGGATCCGGCCAAAGTGCAGGAATTCCTGTCGGCCATGGCCCGCCTCTTCGGGCCTCCAGGCCCCTCCGGTGCGCCTTCGGGCCCGCGGGCCCTGATGGGGTTGCTCCAGCGTCGCCGACGGCTCCGGCCCCGGCGTCGCCCGTGCCTCCAGCCTCGATCCCGGCTCCGGCTTCGGCCCCGGCCTCGATCCCGGCTCCACAACCCCCATCGACGCCGGTCGACCTAACGACACCTCCGCCGGCGCCGATGTCTCCGGTGCCGTTCTCGACGCCGCCCTGGGCTCCGGGCGGCGTCGTCCCCCAGTTCCTTCCGGCTCCGGACATGGATCCGGACCGAGCGCCGCTCGACGCCGGTTCCGGCGCCGATGGGACCTTGGATCCCAACTGGCCCTCCTCCTCCTTATTTTGAACCAGAGGAGGACCAGGTGGACTGGGAGGGGTCTGATGACCCTCTGACACGACGGTGTCAGTACGATGAGGACTGGACAGAGAGTCTAGGGAGGCCAGTGGTCTGGATACTTCCCTGACACTGGCATGCTGTCTCCTCCCGTGGCTACGGAGGAGGGAGCCAATTTTGGTACGGTGTTGCGTAGGGCAGCTGGGGCCTTACGTCTCCAACTCCCTACTTTGACGGTCAAGCCTAACATCTTGACAGAGGTGCTGCAGCCGGCAGCCTCCTCTGCGGAGACTGTGCTGCCGTTTAACGACGCCCTCACTGACGTTCTTTGGGCGCCTGGTCCAAGCCCAACACAGGGGCTCCTGTGGATCGGAACGTGTCACGACGCCATCGCCCAGCTCCGGGCGACCCCTGTTTCTCTCTGTCCACCCCACTCCTGAGAGCTTGGTTGTCCAAGCCTCCGCTTCCCAAACCGCCTTCCCTACCGCTCCTCCGGATAGGGAATCCAAACGCCTGGATCAGTTTGGGAAGAAGGGTTTTTCTTCCTCCAGTGCTGGCTTGTGGTCCGTTAACACCGCTTGTCTTTTGGGCCGATATACCCACTCCCTGTGGGATTCGGTGGCGGATGTTTTGCCCCAGTGTCCTGAGGAGGTCCAGACACTGCTTTCCCGTGCCATTGCGGAAGGAAGGGATGCGGCTAAATACACAATACGTTGTGGCCTTGACACCGCCGACTCGCTGGGCAGGTCTATTGCAACGACGGTGGCGCTCAGACGCCACGCCTGGCTGAGAACCACTGGTTTTTCAGGGGATGTCCAGAATACTCTCATGGACATTCCCTTTGATGGAGTCGGTCTCTTTGGGTCCAAAGCAGACCATGCGTTGGAGCGCTTTAAGGACTCACGGGCTACTGCCAAGTCCCTGGGCCTTTCTGCTACACGCCCTCCGCTGACTTCTGCTTTTCGCCCCTATCGTGGCCACGGTAGGGGCGCCCTTCACGTCAGCAGCCCAGCCACCGGCCCGCGCAGCAGGCGTCTTCGCGTGGCCGAGGACGTGGATTCCGCCGTGGCGGATCGGGCAACCAGCGTGCGGGTCAGGCCACCACCTCCAACCCGTCCGCGGCCTCCAAGCCCTCCTAGTCCCTCCTTTCAGGTGCACAGCACGCCAGTAGAGGGCAGGGTCCGCCATCACCTTCCCCACTGGCGTACCATCACCTCGGACAGGTGGGTCTTGGACATTGTCCGAAGGGCTACTCCCTCCCCTTCGAGACCACCCCCAGCCATGCCACCTCAATTCCACCGCATGTCAGGGGATCACTTGGTGCTTCTACAGAAGGAAGTCGCGGCCCTCTTGACCAAGAGGGCCATCGAGCGTGTTCCGACCCCAGAAGTAGGGCGTGGTTGCTACTCCCACTACTTTCTGGTGCCCAAAAGGACAAGGAGGACATGCGTCCTATCTTGGACCTCCGGAACGTCAATCGCTTCCTCCGGAAGGAGAAGTTCAAGATGCTCACCCTAGCTCAGGTCTTGACTGCCCTCGACCCTGGAGACTGGTTGGTAGCGTTGGACTTGCAGGACGCATATTTCCACATCCCCGTCCTGCCGGCCCACCGGCGTTACCTTCGGTTCACGGTAGGCCCCGAGCATTTTCAGTTCACCGTGCTCCCCTTTGGCCTTACCAGTGCCCCTCGGGTGTTCACGAAAGTGATGGCGGTGGTCGCAGCTCATCTGCGCCGGGCAGGGGTTTCAGTCTTCCCCTACCTCGACGACTGGCTGCTGAAGGCGGGCTCGTCCCAGGCAGTCGTCTCCCACCTCCAGACTACGGCCGAACTCCTGCACTCGCTGGGGTTCTCCATCAATGTGCCGAAGTCGCATCTGATTCCTTCTCCACAGCTCCTTTCATCGGAGCGGTTCTGGACACGACGCAGTTTCGGGCCTATCCTCCCGAACGGCGAGTCCGGGATATTCAGGCTATGATTCCGATCTTTCAGCCTTTATCCTGGGTTTCGGTACGGATGACCCTGAGGCTGCTGGGCCTCATGGCCTCCTGCATCCTGCTGGTCAATCATGCCAGATGGCATATGCGGGCTCTGCAGTGGGACCTGAAGTTCCAGTGGGCGCAGCACCAGGGCAACCTGTCCGATCACGTCCAGATCTCGGAGGGGACTGCAAAACAGTTGCAGTGGTGGCTCTCGAACCGGCAATGGGTCATGGGCAGATCCCTCTCCCTTCCCCAGCCAGAGCACACAGTTGTGACGGACGCGTCCCTTCTGGGATGGGGCGGTCACATGGGAGAGGCGGAGATCAGAGGCCTCTGGTCTCCGGCGGAGTCCCGGCTCCATATCAACCTTCTGGAGCTCCGGGCGATCCGACTTGCACTCAAGGCATTCCTTCCCTCTGTCAAAGGGAAGGTAGTGCAGGTGTTCACAGACAACACCACCGCCATGTGGTACTGCAACAAACAGGGCGGGGTGGGGTCTTGGACCCTTTGTCAGGAGGCTCTGCGCCTCTGGACATGGCTGGAACATCAGGGCATGTTCCTGATGGTTCAACACCTGGCAGGTTCCTGAACGCCAGGGCGGACGAACCTCAGCCGCAGGTGCATGATGGATCACGAATGGCGTCTTCACTCGGAAGTGGCGCAAGGACTCTTTCTACAATGGGGAGAGCCTTGGTTAGATCTATTCGCCACCGAAGAGAACGCGCAATGTCATCAGTTCTGCGCGTTGGAATTTCCAAGGCGGCACTCGCTCGGAGACGCTTTCGTCACGAGTGGAGTTGCGGTCTGTTGTACGCCTTTCCGCCTATACCACTTCTACCCAGAGTGTTGAAGAAGATTCGGCACGACCGGGCCCAAGTCATTCTTGTGGCTCCGGACTGGGCTCGAAGAGTTTGGTATCCCGAGCTACTCAATATGAGCGTAGATCCCCGATCCGTCTGCCTCTTCGGGAGGATCTTCTGTCGCAGCAGCAGGGGACGGTCCTCCACCCGAACCTGTCCAGTCTACACCTGCTTGCGTGGAGATTGAGCGGCGGCAGTTGATTCCTTTCGACTTGCCTCCCGAAGTTTGTGATGTGATTCTGGCAGCCAGGCGTCCCTCCACTAAGGTGGTATACGCCTGCAGGTGGAACAAATTTGTGGCATGGTGCACAGCAAAGGCTGTGAATCCCTCTCTGCCCCTCTTTCTGAGGTCCTTCTGTTCCTTCTTTCTCTGGCCCAACAGGGTTCTGCCCTGGGTACCATCAAGGGTTATCTTTGTGCTATCTCGGCCTTCCTCAGGCTTCCTGATCAGCCCTCCCTTTTCAAGTCCCCTGTTGTTAACAGGTTCTTAAAAGGCATTACTCACCTCTTCCCTCCTATTCCGTTTGTGATGCCTCAGTGGGACTTGAACTTGGTTCTTACCTTTTTAATGTGCGCTCCCTTTGAGCCTCTACATAACTGTCCTCTTCGTCTTCTTACTTTGAAGACAGCCTTTCTGGTGGCCATCACCTCCGCTCGGCGGGTGAGTGAGCTCCAGGCTCTATCTTGCAAACCTCCCTTTCTGTCTGTTCATCCGGACAAGGTTGTTCTTCGGACGCGCCCGTCCTTCTTGCCAAAGGTGGTTACTGCTTTCCATATTGGGCAGACCATCACTTTGCCCACCTTCTTTCCGCCTCCGCATCCTTCCAGAGAGGAAGAGAGGCTCCACCGTCTGGACCCAAAACGTGCGCTCTCCTTCTATATTGACCGCACAAAACACTTCCGGGTGGATGACCAGCTCTTTGTTGGCTACGTGGGCGCCAAAAAGGTCGGGCGGTGCACAAGAGGACCATCTCCCGCTGGGTTACCTTGTGCATCAAGACCTGCTATTCTTTGGCTAAGAAGGAGCCTCCTGTTGGGCTGCGGGCCCATTCCACCAGGGCAACGGCTGCTACCACGGCTTTGGGCCGCGGTGTTCCGCTGCCGGTTATTTGTCAGGCAGCTACGTGGGCCTCGCTGCACACGTTTACAAAGCATTACTGCCTTGACAGTCAGGTCCGGAGGGACGGCTTCTTTGGCCGTTCTGTCCTCCAGGACTTCCTTGTCTGATCTTTGTTCGCAGACCCACCACCGGGGTTGGTATTGCTGGGGTATCTATTCTAAGGTAAGGAATCTGTCACTAACGTGTCTCTTTCAGATGCACAAGTTACTAACTTGTGTAACGATATATCTGTAAGAGACAGTAGTTAGTGACAGATTCCTACCGCCCACCCATCCTCCCCGTTCTGCGAACTGATTTCTAGGGTTAAGGACATCCCTTTCAGGGCCCTAGTATTTTTCAGACACCTATGTCAGCTTCTTGCATGGCTCTGCGTTCCTGGCGCGGAAAGTCGTGTACAGAACTGACGTCAGCGCGCGCAGGGGCGGCGTCTAAGTACTGCCCGCGACGTCATCCCGGCGATCACGACGCCGGACGACGGACGCGGAGCCGCACGACGCTGCCTACCGACGCGCAGAAGGGTACTGCTACGCAAAAACTTTCCGGATCCAGCCTGACGCCTGGGGATATTTTAAGGTAAGGAATCTGTCACTAACTACTGTCTCTTACAGATATATCGTTACACAAGTTAGTAACTTGTGCATTGTGCACATTCTTCGTGATCATACTAATTGCAACTCACAAAATGTAATTTATGCAGTATGGTGCCCACGTAAATTAATCTATGTGGGCCAAACCACTCAAAAAATCAAGACACGGTTGTCACAACACAAGAGCCTCATCAGGTGCCGTAACGAACATACCCCAATGGTTCCTCATTTTCTGGATTTCAATCATTCCCTAGGCGAATTAAGGTGGCAGGTCATTGAGCAGATCAAGAAGCCCCCATGTGGTGGTAATATTCAATTGTTGCTTAATAAGGCTGAATGCCAGTAGATTTTAAGATGTGACAGCATAAATAAGGGCCTCAACACATTGGAGGAATGTAATTCTGTACTTTCATCTTGATGCATTTTTTAATTGTTTTATGATTCCTTATGGAAAACATTTCTCAAGGCTCCCTTATATTGCCTTTGTGTCTATTTTGAATCATCTTAGCACTACCACACTGATACAAGTGCAATAACTTCTGTAATTGGTGATACTATATTGCTTCAATACTGTTCGTATATTCTATTGACACATCTGAAGTATACTACATCGCCACTGTGCCTTACTACTGTTTGCTTCTAAACATTATTGATACATCTGAAATATACTATACTGTCACCTTGTTTCCTTTGAATTTCAATAGATTGACACAAGTGTAATATGCTTCTTTGCTTTGTTTGGATTAATTCATTGTGATTTTTTCTTATATGATATTGTTCTGATGAAATGTTTCGCAATTAGTCCATTTCCAAATTGATCCTCTGCAAGGTCTCCCTGATGTCTTGGATTTATTTCCATTTTTCAGGCATAGCACAATGTTCAAATTGTAGCCTATTCTTACTTCTAATCTCCTTTACTTTTTCTTTCCACTTTTTTGGAAAGTTGTCACTGGTTGGACGTGACACGACTGCTGAATTAATTTTTCATTAGTCGGTGCAGGGTCGGATTTTCTTGATTATATTTATTTTTATTTTTATTTTCACTCTTTTCCGTATTTATTAACACTGAATGATTTCTTAATTTTGTCGCGCTGTTATGGACAACGGGGCAGTCTTTCTTTACTTTTTACTGTTGTGATCAGCGTCTTAACAGACGTTATTCCCGATATGCCGGCATTGTTGTTGTAGCTTCCGCACGCCGTGACTGTTCGCACGGCTTTCAAGATGCATGCATGCCAGTAGTTTCGGGCAGGTGAGTCTCCTTATTTTCTTCTTTTTCTTTTTAACCTTTTTTTAATTTGTATTGTGGTTTTCATTTTTCCTTTTTCTTAATGGTAGTTATGTTTTCCCTTTTTAGTTGCATTTACTTACGATCTCCTCCTGTCGGGCACTCTTTTGAGCCCTGATTTGGGTTTTCACGAAAGATGTGATTTGTTCTCAGTCCATTGGTGAAAATATATTTATGGCCCGTGAGTACAAACCTTATGAAGCTTTAATTTCAGTATGCTTCGGTTGGAATCGATTTTGGGTAATTTTCCCCTTTCTTACGTTTAAGAGTATTGTGGACTCATTATCAGCCAATATAACGGACGATTTTGACAATAATTACTGCTGCATGCGGTTGATCTACATTGATGGTTTGAACAAGTAGGTTTCATGATATATGAACCTCAAATGGCATGATTAATCGTCATATTCACCACTGGCTGGTTATATAAATTGGATTATACACCGCCGGTTTTGAACTGAGTACATGGTTAATGCATGTTCTCATTATTATTTTTTTCTTTCCAACAGGATTAATTTAATTGGCTCTATATCACGAAATTCACATGCATGATGCTAACCGTTTGGCCTTGTGCTATGCTGTCTTTGATCTATTATGCCTGCTTTTTTAGGTCTCGCCTACGCAGCGCGCATGCGCTGCTTAGGAGGGGACCTCTTGAAATCGATTCGCTTTTTTGCCCAAAAACGTGCACGCTTTGCATTGCTTTCAATTGCAACGCGTGCACGTTTGGCCTTTCCCTTGCGGGAGCGAGCGGCGCCATCTGTTAGCAATTATCGCGCTCGCTCCCGCAAGGTAAACGCTGGGCGTCCCTGCTCTCAGCCGCACTCCCCCCACCCCTCCCACTTGTTTTCATTGCTGCTTGTTTGAGCTCAGAAACTCGCTAGCGCCCGCACTGGTTCCCTCTCTTGCTCTCCTCCCCCTACTCTCTCATGCTCCCCTGATACTGCCACTTGTTCTGTCTCCTCAGATGCGGCTGCCTACTCCTCCCCCCTGCTTGTTATTCGAAGGCTGCGTGCCTTTTAACGACATGCTCTCCACTGCAGATCAAAAAATAAATAAATAAACAGGGAATGCCGTATCTCCCTATGGGGTGTCCTCCCTCGGACCCCACCTGCCCTTTGCCTGCCTCTGTTTACTTATGGCGGCGGGATGTGCAGGTCTGTTAAGCCTTTCCCCCTCTGTCGATACTTTCAACAATGCGCACAGTTATACACAGGGTGCTGCCGCTTTAAATTACCCCTGCACAAAGCTCGCTGACTCGCTGCGGATTTCAGACCCCCCCGGTCGTTCGATAGACTTGGCGGTTATCATGTAAGATTACTGTAATTAGTTTCACTTTACGAGAGGAGGTAGATGTATGCTTTCAGGGTCAGGGCAATTATTTTTAATAGAAGTCTGCGCACCTTTTAATGACAAGCACTCGCATGGCGGATCAAAATAAAAGCCTTGTAGCGCTTCTCACAGTCTTTACATGGTTGGGTCAAGGGACCTTTAAATATTTCTGGCTTTTCACTATGACGCCCGCATGTGGCTCACAGTGGGCAAAATAGGTTTTAATCTAGCACGGCGGTAAACACTTCCACTTTCAAACAGTGCTGCTGGGCGGCAGCTATCAAACACGTCATACGTGTCCACTATTCACTGTAAGCATGGGTTTATCACTCTGCTTAGAGCATCACTGGCATATTTTTTTTTCATTTTGTATTTATTTGTGATAGCATGAACACACACACACACAGTTTTGGCACTGACGATCGCAAGCGCATGTAAAACTCACAAGGTTATCATTAACAGAATGGATTTTTTGATGAAAGCACAACAAGGGTCTCTTTGAGTCTGTAACCTTTTGGTGAGCACACACGGACTATATCGCTTCTACACAGTAAATTTTCTGGCTGCACTGTCAGCACAACATACAGACACAGTGATTACCATATCAGCGCTACTGACCTGTGTTTTGTAGTGTAGTGATCTGCATTCGGGGCACAATAGATTCATAACATTTCTCATTGTTTATTCACACAGAGCCTTGAAGCGGGACAGCTCTGTGAACCGCTTTCACCCATGTTTTTGTGCCCTTCGCTTTCCTGCCCTTGTTGTCCATCCTCCAGCATGCACCAACCGCTGAGTCAGCAGCAGCAGCATGCCAATGGGATCCCCACTGTGCCCGACTCGAAGGGTGAGTGCAGCGAGTGCAGGACGTGCACATACTTCAGTCCTGTGGAATCCCATACACCCACCCCGAGATGCCATTTACATGTGCATTATCCCCACTATGCGTTTGTTTACATTCAGTGTGTCTCTTCCGCCCCAGGCAGTCACTGCCTCCCCCTTGTGCTCCAAGGAGAAGTGTTACTGACACCTTCCTCACAAGACCCCATGCACAGAAAGGCATCCTGTTCCACATGTATGCAGAGCTTTGACCCCTGTCTGCCCCTCTCCAGACCCCCAACTCCTCATGCCCTCTAACACCGATGTCCTATGGAGGGGTGTGATTGACAACCAGAATACCAGTTATGCTTTAAGGGATCTCATGCAGAGGGAGGCGCCCTGTGCCATACATGTGCAGCTGCCCAGGGTGTTGGCACCTTTTGTCCTCCAGTGCAGCATTAGGAGTGCAACAGAGTCTGTATCATTCTGACCTCTGCATAATCACATGTTGCCTGTGCACACAACTCTGCCAACCACTGACCCATCTCGGTTTATACTATGTGTTCCCTGAAACTATGAGACGGACATGTGTCCTACCCTTGCTAATACAAAAAAAAGCCAATTGCGGATCCTGAGATGTCATCGAACTTTAGATCTTTCTCTCTCTCCTTCCAGGTCCCATGAAGATTCTTGAAGCCCATGTTAACAAGAAGCTGGCGTGCTATCTAGAAACATCTAATGTGCACGATACCCATAAGCCAGGCTTTTGACCTGGTTTTGGTCCTGAATCTGTACTTAATACAGTCTTTGAGATCCACGTTTTTCTTGACTTACGGTTCTTGTGAAACTCAGCTATTTCATTCTGTCTCGACGTGCCCTTGATTGGTTTTGATCATTCCTTTCCAATAGAGCCCAAGCAGTCTTCCTTACCCACTTTAACTCATTTTTCAACAAGCATTGGCATAGCCAATAGGTCTCGCCTTTGGGACCTTATAAGTGTTTGGTTATCCAGCACAATATCCTTGGTGCAACAACATCAACTGTTGCATGGCTAAACACTTATAAGATCCCAAAGGCGAGACCTATTGGCTATGCCAATGCTTGTTATCTCTAAGGTATGATTAATTTAATTGGGCTCATATCTGTAAAATCCACTTACATGGTGCTGATTTTTTGGCCTTGTGCTATGCTACTGTTAATTGAGTGGACTTTTTAATTTTTTGATACCCCTTTATATATCTATTTGTTCTAGATCTTACTGTTGGATGCTCTGCTATAAATTTTGTTTGTCCTGATGATGACCATACTATTTTAGCTTGGTCGAAACGCCGTCGACATCTGTCTGTGGCCTCTACTGAAGAGGAAGCATTCTCTGCTACTTTTTGTGTCTGTATTATGTTGTAACAGCCTTTATGTACAATTTTTCCTCAGCCACTGTTTTTGTTTACACTGCTAATTCCCTTTTCAATGTGCTTTGTGAGCACCACTTTTTTGCGATTGTACATAATTATCTAATACAATTTTGCATACATTGTATAGGGGTATCATAATTATTGTTTTTTTATGTGGCATTGTTTTTGTAGTAATAATTTCTTTTGTTTGATTAATTTAGTTTGCTTTCTGTGTAATGTTGTACTTGAACCCCTGTTAGGATTCTACTCTTACTGTCCTGTACTTAATCCTGATTACTGTCAGAAATGTGGATGGTCTGCAGGAGGAAGTATGGTGAAATTGTGTAGCCACATTTTTGACTTTTTTAATGTATTTTTCTTTCCACATGGGAAACATTTCTCAATGTAAAATACAGCCTTTTCCAACATCCATGAAAATATAAGAACGTTATTGGACTTTTCACAGTTGGCAGTTCATCTCGATTTTTTCAGCATAAGATAGATATGCACATTGCATGTGAAAACTTAATTGGGAATGTTTGTGCATACTTATAGTACCCCATTTCCAGGGGCCAACCTGTATCCCTCCTCTAGGGACACCCATTCCCCTCTTCAACATGTGGAATATCCACTATACTGGCCAGTTGTTTCCAGTTAAAAGCTCCATCTGTGGGAGTCAATCTTCCCATATCCTGATTCAATGATACTAGGTCTGATGTTTGCATTCACAGGTTACACTTTTTGATCCCTTTGTGGAATTTAGATGCAGAATCATTTTGAGAATCAGACTCGTATTGCTTTGGATCAAACAATAATTGCTGTGTGTTCCCACTTGGAGAGGGAACTTTGCCTATACCTAAATACCTAATCTAGTCAGTAACCAAGAGCTAAAAAGTGTGAAATGCAGATCAATTAATATACAGTGTAAACAGTCAATGATACATTTTATTTTTTTTCCGTGGTTTTTATCAGAAATATACCAAAATGTTTTTAATGCCTTTTATTAAATTGAGAAACCTGACGCACTGCACTCAGTCAATGCTCTTTCTGAAACAATTACACAACGACGAAACATGTTTTCATTTTGTAGTGCTTGGCATTGTGGATATTTCTAGATTTGGGACATTAAACGCAGATGTTTTGAGAGTGAGAAGATATTTTGATACGGTACTGAGATGAAGTGTGAAAAGACCATCATCTAATCCTTCTGCAAGTGACCACACGGACAACAATACACATTAGCAACACCTGGTGTTGCAGTCTGTACTCCAGTGCTGCAAGGATGTTTTTCAAACTAGGCCCTTGGTGCTACAATATCTGTCTTCCAGAAGGGCCTGGAAAAACAACCGACGTTTAGGCAATAATAGTAAACTGCACCTGTTCTAGGACCTTGAACAACATTTCTGGGGTTTTGAATAGCCTAGTGAAACAGTAAGGTTTTCATATCACCAGTCTCCATCAATATACGAGTGCAGCAGGACGTCCACCACTGGCCTGCCATATATATTATAAAACCAGTAACAGAAGACACAGGTCACCTTGAAGTATGGGCAAGGACGCCAATTATGCATTTCAATGAAAACCTTACAAGGTGAGCATGAAATCGGTGCTTTCACCTAAGTTCTTTCCTTTATTTTAGAAACATTTGTCACACACTATATATATTCCCTTTTTAAGTGCATTCATTTTTCTTTTCTCATGCAGGCAATACACAATTATTATTCTTAGTCCTGATGAAGACCCCGTGGTGATACTTCCTCACACTCACACGATCTAAAGGGGTCGAAACGTCGACGTATATATAATAAAGCGTTGCCGCCCAACCAGGTCATTGTAGCTATAAGGATTGACTCTAGGTCTTGGATGGGGTTTGGAATTGTCATAACACGCTAATCTAAATCCACTATGTTATATATGTATTATTTTTCTTCTTTCAACTGTATTGTGATATATGTGTAAAATATCCACTGTGTTCACCCACACTATTGTTTCACCATTGTAAAAAAAACAACTTCGATATGTTTATGTTGTTGTGTATATGTTTTATCACCAATTCTTGAAAGTATATGATTTTTCTATATAAACCTTAACCGCAATTCATTTGGTGTAAGTGTTTGGTCTTGTCCTCCAAAAATTAGTGTTGTGACGTACTTTAGCATTAATTGGAGTCCTACCGTTTGTGAGGAAAAATAGAGAATTATTTGAATTACTTTACGTGGTAGAACCGCTGCTCGTTTAACGTATCTATCCCCAGGTTCTGCACAATACTGGGACACTCCGTTGATAATAACGCAGGCTGACATTTTAAGCAGTACTCTAAAATATTTTAGCGACACCCTAGGCAGGTTATTATAACATGCAGCACAAATGTTTTGGTGGGCAGTATGTTTTAAAAGCGGTGGATTTTGCATGTCTATTTTTTGTGACACAGTGTATCAGACAGGCACTGCATCTCTTAATAGTTGTCAGTTCTGCAGCTAGAATTTTTATGTAAGTGGTACATAATTTGTTTATAGTTAGATATATGCTATTTTGCTTTAGAGAAATACCCTAGTAGACTCTGGAGTGCTGAAATATGTCATCAGTTCTTCTTTTAAAACTACCCATATATCCAATGGCTGTTCAACCAACACATTTTTAAAAGTTTATGTTGAGGGGCGTGGCCTGAGCGGCAATGGAGTAGGAGGCGTGCTGCTTGCGCTCCGGCCTCCCGGAGCCCATCGCTTAGCCTCTCACCGCCGTGGGACACCAGCGCACACCCCCAGGGGCCTCTGGCGCCGTCCGACGCCTGGTGGCAGAGCCTGGAGCCCTGCCGCGTACCGTGCAGCAGAGTCCGGTGCAGTTGAGGCCCTGGAGACGGGGACGACGAGCGGCAGCCGCCATCTTGTCACGGGAGGTCGCCACATTCCTGATCCCCAATGCAGTGTGAAAGTGCCTGCTGGGACTCACCCGGCCCCTGGTGGCGGACTCCGAGGCCTTGCTGGAGCTGAGGCGGCGGGGTCTGGTGGGGTCTGACGCACCGGGACTCCAAAAACTGAGACGGCGAGCGGCGTCCGCCATTTTGCCCTGAGAGGCTGCTGCATCCCTACGACCACACGCCATGAGAGAGTGACGGCGGGGCGCTGTGTGCGCCGCTTCCTGGGACCCCTTGCCTTGGCACACTTTTGGGAGCAGCACGGGCAGCTGAGACTCCCTGGATGCCAATCAACGCTGCAGGACCGGTGAGTGAGTGGTGCTGCGCAGCACCTCGGGGGGGAGCCTGCCCCACCCCAGAACACTTGCCCTTGTGGATTTGAGGTGGCCATACATGCTGTGGACAAGCGGAGGACACGTGGGCCCCCCTGGCCACCACCCCCACACTGAGGCTGCTGCATTACTGCTGAGACGGGCTGGGCTGCCTGAGGGCCCTGTGGACTTTGCTCGCACTGAGGGCTAAGGGGTGAAAAAGACGGCTTGGCCTCGGGCTGCATCGGACCGGGCGGATGGCCTCAGGCCTGGAATGGTGTGAGTGGGGCCGCCTAGAGCGCACTGGCACGTCGGCACAGCGGGCGGGTGTGGGGATTGCAGCTGAGACAGACCCCAGGTCAGGAGGCGATACGGGTCACTACCGCTTTTGGACTTCCCCACTGGATTTTCCCAGGGCGGGGACCCTACCCGAAGACCCTTTGGGGCAGAACTCCATCTCATTGTGGCGCAGGGAGTGCGCCCAAGGATAAGGCAAGAGCCCGATGACTCCCTGAGGACTGTGCGGTGGGGTGTCACGAAGCCCCTGGAGCGAGAGCTACCAAGGCCTGAGCTGACCTGGCCCAGCGGGCCCGCACACCCAGGGATCAGATCAACGAAACAAGTGCTGGTGTGTGGAGCCTAACGGGCGCTTCACATTACCCACGACGCAGGGAGAGAGTGTGCTCCTGCCCCTTTTGCCCACTCTGAGCTAGCGGAGTCTGATGGTACCCAGGCGCGAACCCAAAGAAGCCCAACATCTACGTGCACTCGCACCTGTGGGCAAAATGCTGAAGACGGGGGCACTCCCACTGATGGGCCGCTTGTAGAGGGCCCAAACTGCTTGGAGTTGACGGTGACAACACACTGCGGGGTTAGCAGCTGAGATCTGCTGGTGGCGGCCCCAGCAGGTGCATGCTTCTATAATTGAGAACTGCAACAGGGGATCGCACTCTTTGACGCTTCCGGCTTCTTGCTATGCCACGGTCTAAGGTAATCAAAGACAATCCGGTTATGTCCCTTTGGAATAAGACCCCACAGCCAGAAGTGGCAATGCATCCCTCAACCCCGGCGGCAGCGGGTGGGGAGCCCTCAGCACCGATCACCCAGGGATATATGGCCCGCTTCTTACAAGAGATATGGACTGGCATCTCCTCACTTAAAGAAGAGTTCAAGTCGGGCCTTCACGACATCCGGAGAGAGGTGTCCGAAATTGGAGATAGAGTGGATGACCTAGAGCGGATGGTTGACGCCAGATCAGAGGATCAGGAGATGTTGTTGAGGCGCATTAGAGGACCAACACATTGAGCTCAAGACCAAACTGGAAGACCTAGAAAATAGGAGCCGCCGCAATAACATCTGCATACGGGGGTCCTGGCACACGCTGAAGGCACGGACATCATGACGTTCACAGCGGAACTCCTGCAGGCGGTCCGAGGTGATGAGGATGCATCCCCACCCGCCCTAGATCGGGCCCACAGAGTTGCCACAAGGGCGGGCCGCATGGACAGCGGACCAGATTTCCTAACCAGGGTGCACTTTTTTACAGAAAAAGAAGCGATCATGCAGGCGGCTAGGGGCAAGTCAGAGATTAAATATCAAGGGCAACCGATCCAGCTTTACCAGGACCTCTCCACTGCACTCTCCGTAAACGCCGGGACTTCAAACATATCCCTGATAAGCCGCGCGCCCAGGGTATTCGTTACCAGTGGGGCCACCCTTTTGCGCTCCTGTTTCAGTGGGAAGGCAGGCGCCGCTCCATACACTCGCTGGCAGAAGCCAAAGCACTACTGGGATTACCAGACGACCCCCCGATGGAAGAAATGCCACCCTCCCCCCCCCCCGGGCTCCTCAAGAAGTGATCTTAAGCCTAGGTGGGCCACAGTTCCTCAGCGCTGCTCAAACAGACAACGCGCAGAACTATCATCCCAAGAGGCAAAATAGGACATTATCGATCATCTGCGCACTCTTAGCAGGGGCCCCTCCCCTGCCCACTCGACTGCTGGCTCTGTCTGAACGCAATGCACTCTGAAGGTGGCCACATGTGAAACACACAGAATTTGTTACAGCCGGACATGCATCTAAACGAACGCAATGGCGGCTACAGGCCTTCGCCCCTGGAACTATCAATGCAGATGATGGGCCCCGGGAATTAACGGGGCCTGCCTTGGTCGTGACCTGATACTCCCGTTGCGCCCTTGATGGCCAGCCCCCCTGGACCTTCTCCCCTAGAGGGTGACTCCTCCAGCGGGATTGGAGCGCTTCGGTGCTGATCTCCGCGGGCTGAGAAGTCCTTGTTGGGCCCTCTTGGCCCGCTGTTGTTTCTTGTGTTATCTTGTTTTCTCTTACTGGTCGCTTACGGAGCTACACGCATCACAGGCGTTGGGCACTTACTGCTCTGGGCAGAGGGGGGAGGATGCAGATGAGGTGGCTTTCTCCGGCCTTAGCAATGGAACTGCTGATGGGCGGTGGCCTGGTAGAATGGGGGTCTCCTGGCCTGGTCATGGTGGGGGTGGGAGACTCAGAAAACGGGGACAGCGACCTTCACACGGAACGCAACATGCACTAGCATTACGATGTTGGATCCTACACACGACACCAAGGCACTTCTCCCGACCCCTCACTTTCCATGGGGGACATTAAGCTACTTTCACTAAATGTGCGCGGCCTAAATTCCCTGAACAAGCGGAAGCAAATATGGCGTTACATCCTGTGTTACATCCTGCATCATGATCCGGATGTCATAATGCTCCAAGAGACCCACCTAATGCTATGCTATTGTTAATTGAGTGGACTTTTTAATTTTTTGATATCCCTTTATATATCTATTTGTTCTAGATCTTACTGTTGGATGCTCTGCTATAAATTTTGTTTGTCCTGATGATGACCATACTATTTTAGCTTGGTCGAAACGCCGTCGACATCTGTCTGTGGCCTCTACTGAAGAGGAAGCATTCTCTGCACCACATGACACATCCGAAGTATCCCCACTGTCATTGGGCTCACACAACCTCTAAAACCCTGGGAGTGGCAGTGCTTTGTAAGGCTAACTTTTACACCTCAGTAGTTCAAGAAACCCGTGATAGGGAGGGCCGATATTTGCGCTTACAACTGCTTCGGGGGAAACGTCAGCTGACACTCCTTAATATCTATGCTCCGAACACTGCCCAAGATGCGTATACTAGACGCATCCTGTGAGAACAGCTCAACGAAGTAGACGGGGACATAGTAGTGTGTGGGGACTTTAACCTGGTTTGGGACCCCTCCCTAGATAGAAGCAGTGCGACATTTCAAAACACTGGGGCCATGTCGGCACATCTAAAAAGTAACATTGAGGATTATGGGCTGACAGACTTATGGTGATACAAGCACCCGGGTGTGAGGGACTACTCCTTCTACTCACATGTGCATACATCTTACTCGCTCATTGACTATGCCTTTGACACCCCCTCTCTCCTTAAATGCCTACGCATAGTGGAGCTTTCTGATATTGCTATCTCTGACCACGCCCACCTTAAACTCACACGGGAGGACCGGGCCTCCCGCCCGGAATGCCCACCCCACTGGCACCTGCCCTCACATCTGCTACGGGACCTGGTGGATGTGGAGGAGATACGTAAGGAAATTACTGATTACTTTCAGCTCAACACATCGCCCGAGATCTCCTTGCACACGCTATGGGATGGGTTTAAATCTACAACACGGGGCACAATAACGTCCATTGCTAGGGGAAGGGAGGCGAAATTGGTAGAATGTAAACTCACAGCAGAGATCAAGCAGCTAGAGCGCTCGGATAAAGTGGCCCCAGCCCGGCGAACTAAAAGACAATTAGCCCTACTGCGCGGCCAGTTGCGTGCCCATCGCACGGGCAAGGTTGAGCGCGCTGCTGTCTCTACAACAGAAATACTATGAGGGGGGGAACAAAGTGGGCAAGCTATTCGCCCATAAGCTGCGTCAACGATAGGCTAAGGCACATATTGCTAAGATTCAGATAGGCGCTGCTAAACGGGTAACAGCAGAAAAGGACAAATCTGATGCCTTTCGGGACTACTACCAGCGACTTTACTCTCGTGAAGACCCCTCCCCCGCGAGACTTCACTCCTACCATACCGACTGCGACTGGGAGCCTCTCCCCACGCATCATGCGACTCTCCTAGATAGTCCCATTACAGAAGAACTATGCGCCAGGCGCGGTGCGTCCATTAAGGGCGTTGGGGCGTTGCCCCCCCCGGCCTGCACCCGCAGCTCCCTCGGCATCTTTGAACTTAAGTAAACTCAGTTTACTTAAATTCAGAGACGCGAGGGAGAACTGACAATGCCTGTCAGTCAGCATGACGTCGTACCGCCCACCCCCGGCGGTCGGGCGTCATGTTGACTGACAGGCATTGTCAGACCAGGGGCAGGCAGCAGCAGGCACAAGTGCGCATGACTTGGGAAGGTCGGCGTGTCTGCTCTGGTTGGCGCATGCCCATTAGGAGAGCGAGGGTTGATCAAAGGCTCAACCCTCGGTCTCCTAATGGGCAGGCGGGTTGCCACTCCAGTGAAGGCGCCAAGGGCCCAGCAGAGGCGGCGCGGACCGGCGGTCAGGTAAGTTTTATTTCTTTTATTTCCCCGGCCGCCCCCACCCCCCCGCGCGACCCCCCCCGTATTGCGATGGGAGCCGCGGCTGACGCACCACAAAAATCAGGTCTTGAGTCCCTGTTGCGTGGACAGCAGCTGGTTACTTGAAGAAACATACATTTCGAAGTCTCAAACATCGACTTTATTTCCGATATTTCTTTCTTACCCATTAATGCCACTTAGCACCCGTTTCTTTTACTGTCCCTATACTCGTCTCTCTTATTACCGTTTCTCTCTGCTTCAATGCCCGTCTCACGCCATTATCCTTCTGTAGCGAATGCACTCAAAAGTGAGAGCTGTTGTACAGCGAAATAAATCATTTCTCGGAGCCAGTCTCCCTGGTGGTGGCTCTGGCCATTTTTTGACTCTTTTTATTGTGAGACCTGGAGGGCCCAGATTGAACTGGAGAGGGTTAGAACGTCAGAAGGGCGTTTCTTTTTTCAGGAAGGGGCAATAGTAACAATTCTCTTTCTGGAGGGCTACTCTTCTTAAGAGATGTACTTTTTAGATTTCCGAGATACATTGCCGAGGTATTACCCTTGTTTTTCATATTTTCACCCCAAGAAAAGTATCTTCAATTAGATTATGTACTGCACCGAGGAGAGCAATATTAATATTAACATGTTTTCTATTTATTAAATGCTTAATATGCCCTAACCACATTGGGCTCTTTGTATTCTGCTCAGTAGCAATTCACTAATAACTATTAATGCAGCGCAAAGTTTAACTCATCACGGAGGCGCACTCCTGCAGTTAGGTGGTATTTGGAATAAAGGCAAGGTGCATAAAATCCAGCAGCGTCCCATTCTGCTTCCTGATAATCTTCAAATAAATAAATATACATGGTAAAATCTTGATGAGGTCATGAATAGTTCATGCCTGGCATGCTGTATATCTGCTAACTGATTTCCAGAGAAAGGCTTTACTTCCCCATTGCTCTCTGAGACCTGAGAAAAAAAACATAAGTATAATGACTTGGAGAGACAACGCGTAAAGTTTACGCTGTTTCTCTCCCGGTCAAACAGACAGAACGCTCCCACACCGTCCTATCACAATGTGGTTCACTTTGGAGCGAAATTCTACTAATTTCTTCTCGTTCTGTAATGTTTAACTTGCACAACGCAGTTTCTGGTTTTATTGGATTGTTTTGTCACGTCTTGTTTCCTGTGCAGCCATCAACTGTGATCCGAAAATGTTCAAAGCAAAGTGAACGAGGTTTGTTTAAATAAGAACGGCTTTGCATTATGCACAATGTTGGAAGCACTTGCTTAAAAGCTGTCAAGACCATGTCGCAATAACAGGAAGTTTATTCATGTACGAACATACCCCATGCGGCTCAGGGCACTCTAGTGTACTTGCAACGGCGTTTTTCACAATGAACGCCTATTTCATAATTTAATTTGCCACCAGCGACTTTCACGTTGCTTCCTAATTTAGGCCCTCTTTAAACTTTATAAAAACAATATATAATATGTTGTAAGTTTTGGAAATGGTTGTAATTCCTCCCACAAAGGAAACAAAATAAATATTACAAAAATATGCTGGTTTGGTGCCGGAATATCCTAGTGAGAATATGGTCTGACATAAATATTGCGCCTGATATATCGCCCCATTGGCTAAGGCCCCAAATCCTTCAGGGGGTCCCTATTCAGCCAAGACTAGTGAATATATGAGGTTTGAGACTACTAAGGGGCCTGCATCACATTATGCTGGCGAGACCCATCCTTTTGCCTTATCCCACTGCCCAGTGGAGATAATAATAGGAAAATTAAACTCAATGGGATGATATTTTTGTAAACAATGTTCAGGACACACTATACAATAATCTGACTTGCAACCATTTCAACCAGCTGTTCCTAACTACTACTATAATGACATTGTGCAAAAGTCCTGCAGTTATATCTTTGGATTAGTGAATGTTGCGTGCAGCTTTTCTACAAACCAAGCCCTTTGAAGATATAAGAATAAAGGAAATGGTGTAGCAAATTAATTGTCAGCATTGTAATTGGCTTAGGGAGAGAGCTGTGTGTGTGTGTCATGTCGGCGTTCAAGATAAAACCTGACATTGGCACATTTATTGCATTTTGAAAACTGCTCTGCGCCGCCGATTTCCCTATATTAACTAAGTCCAGTTTCTGCAGTCTGTAGCCTGCTGTGTGTGTAACCTGCAGGTGAGAGAGGCTGTCATTTCATACGGGTTGATGTGTATTCTCCAGAGCTGTGTGCGTGCCCTGCAGTTAATAGATTTCAATCCTTGTCATGTGGCTCAGTAGATGAAGTGCGCAACTCAAAAAATCGGAATTCTAATATATATAGCCCCCACCTATATATATTATATATATAGCAGGTTTCACTTCTGTGCACCAGACACCAGCTTCACACCTAGGGGTTCTATATACTCCGCTGTTTCCAGCTCGTGGCCCAGGTTCTCAATAATGCAAAAAGAGCACTTTATCTGCATCCAGTGTATGGAATTAGTCGGAAATCCATGTTTAATGTGCTCTGCTGCAGCGCCAGTCGTGTTGCTGAATAGAAAGCAGGCCTGCCGTCTCTCTGGTTGTGCAGACAGCGCTGGCATGGTGTAACACCAAGTTGTTGAAAGTGTCTCAGATGCACGAGTCCGTGCCTTGCCCCTTTGATTCATGCTTTGCTTTGTTCTCAATGAATATGCGTACCATGATTTGGCTTTCTTTAGAATCTAACAAATGTTTGTGTGTGTGTTGTAATTTTTTAAAATATAAATCGCACTGTGGAATTTAGTTTTTTGTTTGATGGATGGGTGAGTACTGTCAATGTGTTTTTTTTAATTTCTGTTCCTGTTCTGTAGCTGTTTGGGTCGGTCGTGGTGTGAGAATCAGAGGGGGGAAAACAGGGAAAATGATTATTTTAAACAAAAAACCATGTCAGAGAATCTCTGCTGTGTGACAGTAGGCCATTATTTTACACAGAGTCCAGATGGTAATGGAAGTTGGTTTAGTGCTCGCTGGTTTGGAGGTGGGAGATGCTGTACATTAAGACCCTGCTGCCTTCTTTTACTGGTTGTATATATGAATGGTCACATGACAAGCATGCTTTAGGATTGCTTACTGTATTATCGAGTGACATTTTGGTTTCTTCTGGCTGGCTCTGTAAAGGGGTAACACCATGTACCTCGAGATCTGGTGCCATTCAACTTTTTCTGCGCATGGGTATGGCAGTTCTGAATTGTGGCATGCATCGTTTTTCAAAGGAGACACTGAGCGGTGTTGCAGCTGTATACTGTTAACATGACAGTCAGTCTTCTGACGCTAACGGCTGCTTGCTTCTCCAGAGAGAAGCGGTGGGCCATTAGGGGAATGCTAGGCAGAGAAAAGTGGAAATGCATCAAACTTTAAATGAATGCACTTGATCTGATGTTTCTTCTCGCACCAGCGAGAAAGCAAAGTAAGAAAATAGCTTTCTGTGCTCAAATGCAGTGTCACAAGGTAAGCAGGCGCAGTCGGTGATGCTAACAAGCGTAGGTGGTCCTGTCATTCTAAGTTACAGTAGTGGAAATTCCTCACTAAGTCTTGGGGGTTCCTCTGAAGTTTATACTGAACAGCCTGCCCACCTGTGGCTCTGTACTGGACATGTCTTTGGGAGGGATCTTTATTAATGTAATAACTGCACTTTCACCATTGCTTTATTAACCTTCCTGCTTTCTCAAATTTGCTTGAAAATGCACCATTTGTCCACTCTTTTTTCAAAATTTTCTCGGGGGTGAACCCCCCCAAACACCCCGTAGGTTGTTCCGGCTCGCTCGCTACGCTTGCTCGCTGGGGTGCAGTATTAAAATAATTTTACGCCCCACCACTTTCAAATGTCACCAGCCGCCCCTGCTATGCGGTGCTGTCCGGAACCTTCCCCTGGGTAAAGCGCCAGGCCCGGACGGGCTCCCCTTTATCTTTTCCCGTTTCTTCCTTCCTCAGATGCAGGAACATCTCCTGCGCCTGTTTAACACCTTTTCTGGAGACTCTGGCCTCACCCCCACAATGGCGATGGCTGAGATCTCCCTTATTCCTAAGGCAGGCAAAGACCCGGTGCAATGCTCCTCATACCGCCCAATAGCCCTCCTTAACACAGATGCTAAGCTTTTTACTAAAATATTAGCTACTCGCCTCGACCCGTATCTCCCTGGCCTCATTAGTACTGACCTGGTGGGCTTTATCCGCCAACGGCAGGGCGCGGATAATGTCCGGCGTATAGCCCACTTAGTTGAAAAAACACAACGTCTGAACATCCCCTCCTGCCTTCTCTCGCTTGACGCGGAGAAGGCATTTGACAGGGTGGACTGGTCCTACATCTGCGCCGTGTTGGGTAAAATAGGCCTTGGGCGGGAATTCATCTCGAAAGTCAAGGCGTCATATGTTGCCCCAATGGCCTGCATCCGAGTGAATGGGCGGGTTGCAAGACCGATATCGCTACACCGTGGCACACAGCAGGGGTGCCCACTTTCTCCCCTGCTATTTGTGCTGGTGGTGGAGCCCTTGGCCACACGGGTGCGTGAGTTGGAGGGGATTAAAGGCATACCCTTTGGTGGCCAAACCCATAAATATAATTTGTTCATGAATGATCTCCTGCTCACCCTGACTCAGCCTGAACTCTCGCTCCCCTGTGTAGTTGAAAGCTTACAGGCTTTTGAAGCCGTGTCCGGCTTCAAGATCAATATGTCCAAGTTGTTCGTCCTTAACATCAACATCCCGACCCCAGAGGTTAAAGTGCTGCAGAGTCTGACCCCCTTTCAATGGTCATCAGGCTCCATCAAGTATTTGGGCCTCCATGTTACTCCCACGCTCTCTTCCTGGTCCTGTGTTAACTGGACCGTTCTCCGTCGTTCAGTCCTGGTCGATCTTCAGAGGTGGAAACCCCTCCACATCTCCTGGTTGGGGCGTATCAACATTATTAAAATGAATATCCTACCGCTGGTCTTGTATTTATTTCAGACACTGCCAACACCGATCCCACAGGTGGATATACAGCGTCCTCAGGGGGATCTACGCGCTTTTGTGTGGAATGGGAAACGACCTCGCATAGCGCATTCACTGTTGACGCGTCCGCGAGATAGGAGGCCTGGCATGCCCAAATTTATTGGAATACTACTGGGCAGCACACTTGAGGTATATAACTGAATGGTGGTGCGTGAAAGCTAGAAGCACTGGTTCCATATGGACCTGCGGTGGCATGCCGGCCTCTGTGGGATCTGGCCTGGTTGCCTAAGCATGCCCGTCACCGGAGCGCATATGTTGCGACCCCAACTAAGACAGTATTGGATATCTGGGACAGAATAGCTGTAAAGAAGGGACTAACTACATTCCCGTCCCCGAACACCCCTATCGCACGCAATCCAGAGTTTCCACCGGGTCTTCCAGCACCTGCATATAGTAGATGGAGCGACGGGGATTTTCGGACGATATGAGACTTATTTGTGGGGGGTGTCATGAAGACATTTGACGCCTGCAGGGCCGAAATTGCACTCCCTCCCACTGCACGGCTTCAATACCTCCAGTTGAGACACTGGCTATCCCATCCTGAGATTCGTGCGGCGGCGGCTCGCCCCTTTACTCTCTTTGAGAAGCTAGTGCGGGCCTTTGCTGGCACTAGGGGGTTGGTCTCTAAAACCAAATCAGGTGCTACAGCACTCGACCCCAAATTGCACCCATAAATATCAAACTGCCTGGCAAGATGCGACCCCAGGGGGAATTACCCCCAAACAGTGGGAAACATTATGGCAGGATATTCCCAAAACCTACCGCAGCCTCGCCTCCCGCAAGACTGCGTATAAGCTGATGCTTCAATGGTACTATACACCCTATCGCCTGGCTGTTATATATCACACGGTCTCCAACCTCTGCTGGTGCTGTGGGAAGGATGAAGGTACTCTGTATCACATATGGTGGTCATGCCAGTTGATAACTACTTTCTGGAAGGAAGTCCTGGGACACATTAAGGGCGTCATTGGGTTCCCGCTCATACACCTGCAACACACAGTAATCTTAGGTATACGCCCCCCCCCCTACTTAGCCGCGATGACCGGTGCTGACTGGGCCCTCATAAGCCATTTACTCCTGGCAGCGTGACAACTTATAGCGTGCGCATGGAAACAAACCTCGCCTCCCTCTGTGGCCCAATGGTTCGCGAGGGTATGGCACATCCTAGCGATGGAGAGACTTTCCCACAGCTTAGCGAACACCGAAAAGAAATGTCAGCGCATATGGCAGCCATTGATATCTTATTTAATGCGTATCGAATTTACTTGCTTTAGCCCCCCAAAACTTAGAACTCTCCAGCTCTTCCCATACGACTAAATCGCGCGCCGTCTTAGCCTCCATGGAATACGCCAGGTGCTGTTGGTGCTTGCTCTCCCCCCCCCACATGCCGGACCCTGGAACGTGCTGGACACCCCACACCGCATATCATGCTACGACCTGTATAGACTTTGTTTGGTTGATGTTGCCAGTTTTTTCTCTTTCGACGCTACCCTGACCATAGGAACCAACACTCATTAAGCTGTGCGAGGCCTTTGACATAAAGTGCTAACAGCCAAGACAGGGGCTACACAGGGACAGGCACTCCCTCAAGGGGACGGCCGTGCTTCATGGACTTATCTAATCCAGCTGGGTCTAACTGGGGGCAAGCATGCATCGCATCTAACGCTATTTGTAATGACAAGCAGCCCTATGCTCTAAACATATTGATGACCATTTGCAGCTTGTTCATAACATGTGTAGTGATTATCTTAACGGGGCCAGCCCGAAGAGGTTGTAGGCGACTTGCTGTGTATCTACCTGTTCGATACCCTGGTGTTATTGTAAGTGTTCACGCTGCCGGCCCGGTCAGGGTTGTAGGCACAATGCTGTGTTCAACAATGATTGTTTCTAATAAAGGTTTTTAAAACAGAAAAAAACCAGTTTATGTTGCAAAATACACGTTGTGGGCCCTTAAGATTTACCAGAAATAACCAGATGCACATTACCAAGAGCAGTGAGTAGCTTGCAGCAACCTATTTTAGAAACAAAGCGACTACGCTCTTACCTGGCTGGATTGCTGACTCAGCAGGGCCTCGGGGTTTCACTCTGGCAGCAGTGATTAGTAAGGAGGGCCGTTTTGGAGCCAGCACCCATGTTAATTCAGGGTGATTCATGTACCCGACCTTTGCTAACACTGAGATGAGAGGAGACGCATATATTTATTTTTGCTTACAAAAAGGCTGACCAACATCCGGTTTTCGTATTATTTTAACCACAGTGGCTCCATAAACAAGCAGAGGCTCGAAGGGCACTTAATGCAGCGGATTCCGAGTTAGACGATCTGAAGGAAGAGGAAAAGAACCCCGAGTGGTTGAAGGAGAAAGGGAAGTAAGTTATCATGATCGGCTTTTCATTGTAGGCTTGTATTTTCAAAGTGTGCTTTTTACATCTGTTTTCCCATAAATATTTAGATGACAAAGAAACTAAAACTTGTTAGGAAGCCTCTTAAATTACTTTTATGTGATGTTTGAATTGCAGGTCTCCAGAGACCAGCTTCTTTGTAGTGCTACACTTGTAACACAAATCTGCTTTTAGTATTAAGCGATTCATCTTTTGGTACCATATTTAAAACAAAAGTTAAAGTGAAATTATGGTTAGCTTTTGTTGTATCGCTTTAAAATATGTTTAAAACACCTTAGGAATAAATTTAAAAACAAGATTAGAATGCAGTTTTGGTTACAAATTAAAACCGAAAAATCAATTTGATTTGCAAGTTAGGTAGGACCACAATTCCCAACAATCCATGCAAACGATAACTTGTAATGCTCATGCCCTCATCCTTTAAGAAACAGATGAATTTACGAATGTAGATCATCTTACAGATCAGATCACATCTCACACTATCCCTACATCTTTGCCAGCGACCACTAAGAATGGAACATGTATTGGTTTGAGAATGTGTTGTTGTTTAGTTACATGTTGCTTTAGGTGTTATTTACTGACATAAATATTATGTCATAAGCGTTCCATTTGGTGTGCAAGTTATGCTTTTCATGGCTCTTGTGCGCGTCATGGCTTCTATTATAAAGACTGCCGCATGTAAGGTTCTTTACAATGTTGCGTCTGTCGAGGTAGTGCTTGGTCAATGTTGATAAGGCTCACTTTAATAAGTGGCCTGCGAACAACCTGGGGCTGTAATTTGAACATTAGCCTGCTTTATTTAAATTTCTCCCTCTTATTACAAAGATATGTACAGAATAGCTGAGAAACAATTTTGGAGATCAGGACTTAGATCCTCGTTGTTATCAATGCAGTATTTTGTGTGTGCGTGTGCATAATTCTTTCTGTTTCTGCCTGTTCTGCTTCCATGATACAATATCTTCACTTTCTTTGTATAGTTGCCATGTCTATAATCTTTAACAGCAGGGGCGGCTCCTCCGCTAAGGCGGAGGAGCGTCGCTCCACTGCTCAGTGAGCAGGTCAAAAAGGAAAAAATAAAATGATAACGCATTGTTATTATCATTTTATTTTTCTGTCGTTGCTCAGCTGGTTAGAGGCAGGGCTGGGCTATCACAGAGGAGCACTCTCTTAAGTGTGCATGACAGTTTGGCCGCCGTCTTGGGGCAGCCAAACAGTCATGCGCACTTTGCATGTTCTCCACCAGGCTGTATTGTACAGCCTGGGTGGAGAACATGCACAGCCTCCCAGTCCCTCTCTGAGTGCCGAACCACGGCGCTCAGACCAATCACAACGCTGCTATTAGCAGCGTCGTGATTGGCCAGGGGAGTCTGGAAGCCTGGGTACTTCCTGTTTCTGGAAGTGGGCGAAGAGGACCCAGAGGCGCTGGCTGGAAGGCAGCTAAGTGACTATTACATTTTTGTTTTTATTCCCTCCCACCATGCCCCCCCTTGCGGTTAAGTAGCAGCCGCTACTGTTTAACAGACATTTCATATAGGAGGGAGAGCAAGAAAGAAAGAATCTGGAGATGAATAACTTTGATATGTATGCTGTTCTGAGAAGAACGGAACTTGGGGATTTTTCCAACACCACTAGTCTGGTTAAACAATTTATTTTGCTAGAGGGATTATTCCAGAAAATCAGGCAAGAAGAAATCAAACTTCTGTTCAGTGGACTCCCATGTTAGAACACGTGTATCTCTCTGTCTGGTCTGGAGGCTCCATCGAGTTGCCTGGGTGAGTGGCCCAGCCAGTTGGCATGCCCTTTGCCTTGGTAGAGAGTGGATGATCCGAAGTGCTTGTTCTTGGTTCCAGTACCCTTTAAGCCGGAGAGTTGGTAGTACTACTGTTAACCCTGTCTTAGAGGACCTGAACTGTGATATTGCACCTGCATTCACAAATCTGTCCTTGTGGAAAAGGTTCACATTGTGCCCCCTGACACCTGGACAAGCAACAAACCCTTAAGACTGCAGACAAATTTTACAATGTTCTTCAAACTCCTTGCAGCAGATCTCAAACTTTATCTACACACCAACTCTGCTCTTTTTCTAAATTCAAAGCAGGGCCAAAACGCTATCCCGAGGTAACTAATGTAGTGCAGCCTTCATTTCCACATAAAAAAAATAAAATTGTATCATAACTTCCTATGTCACACTTCCGTATTGGTTTAAACTGTACAGTTTCTATGACGTGTCCCTTTGTACACTGCGCATGTTTACATTTTTTGTTTGGTAAAGATTTTAGTTTGTTAAAATGCAATCATATTTGATTCAAGTCTTACTCATGTTCCTACTTACCGGATAATTTTTAAATATCTTTCCTTTTCTCCTTTAATTTTCGTAGCAAGTTATTTGCTTTAGGAAACTGCCTTGCAGCTATTGATGCCTACAGCCTGGCTATAAGATTGAACAGCAAGATTCCAGCATTGTACCTGAATCGATCAGCCTGCCACCTGAAGCTGCGAAACCTACACAAAACCATTGAGGACTGCTCAAAGGTATGGTTCTATGATGGGTAAAGTTGAAAGGCCATTAAGCTGCTTTTATAGAGATATTGCTGATGCAAAGCTGTTCAATTGTTTCTTTAGTCAATACCTTTATTTCTTGAATGGCAACCCTACGGTGGAGGGTTTTATTGCTGTAGAAAAACAATACATTTGCTTAAAAAAATTTATGAAATTATTAGAACATTCCTGCCTGGTAGTTCCAGTGAAAAATTCAATTCAGTCCTTGACTAATGTGAATGAATTATATGGGCAGCAGTGTCATTCCTACCTAAATCATAGGATTTTGTCTCTGGCAACTCATTTGTGGCATTAGCTGACAGAGCTCACACACGCACACACGACATAATGTGTTATATTTGCACTAATCCGATTAGCTGCAATGTTAAACTCCTAAAAACATACTTGCAGTTTAAATATATACTATTCAACACCCTAGTGAATTAGTTCCCAATAATCAGTCATTACGAATCCCGACAAGGGCCTTTTGATAGTGTTAAAATGTTGCATGGGTACCCACCCCTCCTATGTCTGTGGGACAATGGTATTTGTTGGAAGTATCCCAGAGGAGCAGGTAGCTTGTATATATTCAAGCAAGTCAATGCTTGCCAATTTATATTTTGAAACCAATAAAAATAAGTATTTTGCACTCAATGCATTACATATGCAAGTTTCCCGCCATACTAATGGTGTCATTAATTATTAATTTCTTTTATCATATGACTATGTTTTCAAATGAATCGGATACAAACATTAATTATAAGTGTGGTGGCAGTAGAATATATAATGTAGCTGAAAATAAATAATTAATTACAGAGGAAAAAACATATCCACAGTAATTATATTGTGTTTTGTCCCACAGTGCCAATTTTGAGGGGTAAGCATAGTCCCATCGCAGCTAATTCAGTTTAAATATTATTTACATTTAAAATTATTGAGTAAAATGTAAAGCTTAAGGAATTACCATCTGAATATATCGTTTTATTTTGCCTGAGGGCTGTTGAGGTATGAATATTTCCAGTTAGTTGCAGCCTAGAAACAAGGGGATAGAGTTTCCCATACAGCTATTCAAGGCAAGATGTACACTGCTTAGGCATAGATAATACAGAAGAAAGGACTAAGATAGAAGAGTAAATTATCTGTATCAATGAAGTGCCCACTTGGATAAAGAACATTTTCATCATTTTTGAGCTGACTAATCTGAAATCATGAACGACACTATGAAGACCCGCTGTTGTTTTTCAAATGGAAAAAAGCAAAGACTAATGAGTCTGAAGCAAACAATCAAGAACATGCCCCCTGCCTACATAACCTTCCATTTCGCTGAGCAGTATCCCTCACCAAGTTCAAGCTTGTGTGAATTGAGAAAGTGATCAAATCAGCAAATAAAATCAAACATTCCTAGCAACTTGTAGGTCCATGTCTAGCGACTTACAGTACAAAATTCCTACAAATACCTGCCCCGAACATTGCAGGTATCATCATCATGCTGCCGCAGAAGTGATGACTCCCCAGTTACTGAAATCAGACCGTTGTTACACAACCACTCCTTAAGAAACCTTTGGCAACTCTGAGAACTTACTCACAGTACAATGTTAAATCTCGCTTACAGTAGAGAATTTGAAAAGGAAGTCAAAAAGCAACTGCAACAATATATATATAGATCAACACAACCTACTCCACTACTTTTGGCCTTGATGAACACAAACGAGACAGCGATTGGCCTCAAGTATACTGTGGCCTACTTGTGAATTTGTTTTATCTATTCTTTGACCCAAGTGGATGTTTGTATGTATTAGGGTTTAAGACATAATAGAAAACAGTATCCTGATAAAATGGGTCCTAAAAAAGTGGATAGGAATCTCTGGCACCACCATTGAGTGGTTCCAACCACACCCTAGCAACAGAAACCTGCGGGGAAAAATTAGTTCCTTTAAATCGCAGATCTCATAGCACTGAACAGTAGATGTACAAGTAATATGTTAAAGATAAAGTATTAACAATGCAGTTAGCAGGAAATATGTGTTGGGTAATATCCAAATTCAACAGAGCAATTTCCAGAGAGTCATTGATCGCTTTAAAAAAGAGGATTCACAGAGAGCCTGCAAAGGGTCCAGTGTGAGGTTCGGTGAGTAAGCTGGAGCATAACGGACAGAGGTTTCAGGTGTGAATCCCCAGTCTAGCAAAGGGGAAAAATAAGAGAGCGTGAGTAAGATGAATGAATTCATGTGACCGAAAATCAATGGATGTAGAGGGAGGGAGAGACTCCCAGCTCCAAGGATTCTTAGTGTGGAAACGTTAATAGGAAAGCCATGCCAGTTGTCGAGGGACAAGCCGAATGGATGGTGGGATGAATACAGTGACTTGATTATCTTTCTGGACCAGATCACTGCTCCAACCGTTCCCCCTTGGGAAAGGTTTCCTCCCGTTGTCTTCCGTTGGTGGCCTGGATTCTTAAGTTTCTGTTACGTGGCCTCTGGCACTTGCATTTGTGAAAGCGTGTGTTTGAAACCTCTTGTGGTTTCCCATACCATTTTCCAATTTTTTATTTCTATCCTGAATAACCACCTACCAAGAGCGCGACCTTGCTGCCCATGGGACTGCTTTGTGGGACAATTAAGCCCCCCTTTACTCTGCAACTCTGCAATATAACGAGCATATACAAGACTTTAACACACTGGTAATCTACATTATCAGCTATTCTTATTGTGCTCAGTTACATCCTGCTTTTGTCCTGATGATGAACCTTTAAAATGGCATGGTTAGAAACGACCTTGACAGCTACCCGACTGAGAAGGACTTTAGTTAGCTGGCAATTTCTGCAGTAAAGTGTTTTCCATTGATCATTATTTTAATTCCTTGTGGACTATGGACTCTGAACTCCTCTTGGGCATTGTATTGCATTTATATAGCGCTTACTACCCCTGACGAGGCGTTGAAGCGCTTTTTCGGCGAGTAGCACGCTACTCCGGGACCCATAGAGGATTAGTGTTGAATTAGTATAGTGAAACATGCAAGTAAATTTTAAGTGGTGGATAGGTTAGTCAGTTATTTGGATTTGGAAGGATAGCAGAAGGATAGAAGAGGGAAAAAAGCTTTGTATTTATATAGCGCTTGTTACCCCCTGATGGGGTGTTGAAGCACGCTACTCCGGAAACCCATAAAGGATTAGTGTTGAAAATTAGTATAGTGAAGTATGAAGTAATTTGAGTGGTGGATATGTTATTCAGTTATTTGGATAGAGAAGGGTAGGTTGTGGGATAGAAGAGGGAAAGAGGTTTGTATTTATATAGCGCTTGCTACCCCTTGATCGGGTTCTGAAGCGCTTTATTGGCGAGTAGCACGCTACTCTGGAACCCATAAGGATTACTGTTGAATTAGTATGGCGAAACATAACACCTTGAGATCCTTTCATTGTTTTTATACACTTTTATCGTGAAAGCTTTGTCACGTCGCCCGCACAATTTTTGAAGCACTGTTTTCACACTACCCTGAGCACCGGTTTCTTTAACAAATTTTTACTGAATCTGTGTTTTTGATGCGATTAAGTGTATATGTAAGTCATACTTTTGTTCAGATTGTACTTTGTGGTCATATTCTTTCTCAGCGACTTTAGGCGCTTCACAATAAATTACTTAAGTATTTTACAAATCTTCTATGGTTGATGTTTAGTGATACCGATTAGAACAAAGTTGTCACTGACAATCACAAGGGGTTTCTAATGTTGAGAGGGAGCATGGGGGGCAGAGAAAGATTGTAGGAGTGGTCAAGATTGTAGGAGTAGTCAAGATGGTAGGAGTAGTCTACAGTGCATTCGCGGAGAGGAATAAACAGAGCTGGTAATAAAGCTATCAACATTAAGCCGCACACATTAAAAGAGAAATTCATCATAGAAGAAGACAACAATTAAGCCACATGTGTTCACATGCAAAAGACACACATTTGATGGACGGAATGCAGAACAAATCAAAACATTCACCCCCAGTCAAGAGATCTGGGTTAAATCCATCATTCTTTTGCTCACCATGCCACCCCAGTTTAGACCTGGCCATATGCAAATCAGTCTTGACCCTGTGCCTCATGGGAACAGTCCAGCCCGAACTGCCAAGCCAGGTCCTCCTGGATCGGAAACAAACATCCTAGGACCGGTTTCGGGTTTCACCCCTCTTCAGCCAGGATAGCTTGATTCCGGTGGCACAGTGAGCCCGGGACCCACGTCTGGGCATACCCGGCACACTTAGAGCAGAAAGCAAAAGACACACATTTGATGGACGGAATGCAGAACAAATCAAACCATTCACCCCCAGTCAAGCGATCTGGGTTAAATCCATCATTCTTTTGCTCACCATGCCACCCCAGTTTAGACCTGGCCATATGCAAATCAGGCTTGACCCTGTGCCTCATGGGAACAGTCCAGCCCGAACTGCCAAGCCAGGTCCTCCCTGGACCGGAAACAAGCATCCTAGGACCGGTCTCGGGTTTCACCCCTCTTCAGCCAGGATAGCTTGATTCCAGTGGCACAGTGAGCCCAGGACCCACGTCTGGGCATACCCGGCGCACTTAGGGCAAGAAAGCAAAAGACGCACATTTGATGGACGGAATGCAGAACAAATCAAAACATTCACCCTCAGTCAAGAGATCTGGGTTAAATCCATCATTCTTTTGCTCACCATGCCACCCAGTTCGGTCTGGACTGTTCCCATGGGGCACAAGGTCAAGACTGATTTGCATATGGCTGGGTCCAAACTGGGGTGGCGTAGTGGGCAAAAGAACAATGGATTTAACCCAGATCTTTTGACTGGGGGAGAATGTTTGCATTGTCAGCATTCCATCCATCATTTGTTTGCTGTAACACTTTTCGCCCTAAGTGGGATGGGTATGCCCAGACGTGGGTCCCTTGCTCACTGTGCACTGGATTCAAGCTAGCCTGGCTGAAGAAGGGTGACATACCCTGAAACCGGTCCCAGGATGCTTGTTTCCGGTCCAGGGAGGACCTGGCCTGGCAGTTCGGTCTGGACTGTTCCCATGGGGCACAGGGTCAAGACTGATTTGCATATGGCTGGGTCCAAACTGGGGTGGCGTAGTGGGCAAAAGAACGATGGATTTAACCCAGATCTTTTGACTGGGGAGAATGTTTGCATTGTCAGCATTCCGTCCATCATTTGTTTGCTGTAACACTTTTCGCCCTAAGTGGGATGGGTATGCCCAGACGTGGGTCCCTTGCTCACTGTGCCACTGGATTCAAGCTGGCCTGGCTGAAGAAGGGTGACATACCCTGAAACCGGTCCCAGGATGCTTGTTTCCGGTCCAGGGAGGACCTGGCCTGGCAGTTCGGTCTGGACTGTTCCCATGGGGCACAGGGTCAAGACTGATTTGCATATGGCTGGGTCCAAACTGGGGTGGCGTAGTGGGCAAAAGAACGATGGATTTAACCCAGATCTTTTGACTGGGGGAGAATGTTTGCATTGTCAGCATTCCGTCCATCATTTGTTTGCTGTAACACATGTGTTCACATGGGCATCACAGGTTCGAAGATGACGGTGCAAAAGATCGAAGTCTTATCAGTAGAGTTTCCTGTTTACAGTTTTAATTCTTGATGACTTCTGTGTGATTTTCCGGTACATCCCAATTTGTGAAATGTAGTGTTTCAGTGACTGTTAGACCTGGCATCTTTTGGCGTGTTTTCCCTGTCTTTTTGCTTTCTGACCTCCCGGTCTTGACTTTTGCTGGTTTATTGTCTCTGCGCATTTTCTCACTGCTGTTCAGTGTTAAAGTGCAACTACTCCTATTGTAAATTGCATTATGGATTGGTGTTTCCATGATTAGCATATTTGATTTACTGGTAAGCCCCATGTAAAGTGTACTGAGTGTGCCAGGGTCTGTAAATCAAATGCTGCTAGTGGGCCTGCAGCACTGATTGTGCCACCCACATGAGTAGCCCTTAAAAAAAGGTATCTCAGACCTGCAACTGCAGTGTCTGCACGCAGTTTTTACTGCCATGTCGACTTGGCAAGTGCACCCACTTGCCAAGCCCTAACCTTCCCTTTTATTACATGTGAGTCACCCCTAAGGTAGGCCCAAGGTACCACTATGGGCAGGGTGCAGTGTATTTGAAAGGTAGGACATGTACTGGTGTGTGTGACATGTCCTGATAGTGAAATACAGTATATTTCGGTTTTCACTATTGAAAGGCTATCTGTCCCACATGATAGAATGGGAAGTACTGGGTAACCTTTTACAAGTATATCTTCCCATTGGGACAAGATAGAGAAATGGAGTTTAGTATGCCTGAACTCAGAATGTAGAAATGCATCTTTTAATAAAGATGATTTTTATGTTCGTGTTTGAAAATACCACTTTTAGAAAGTAGGTATTTCTTTGCTTAGCCATCCTGTGTGCCTCTGCTGGGTTGTGGATTGACTGTCTGGCTTTGGAGTGACAGGGGCTGGGGATTTGCATTCTCTTCAGATAGCCACTGGGGGGGTCGAGGTGTGTGTGTCCTGCCTTTCCTGGATGAGTCTTGCTGAGCTGAATAGACCTGGAGTGCATTTAGAGTAGTGGGAGGAGATTTCCTTGCACCTGAATGGGCCTGGTCTGCCTTCGACAATGCTGTCTCCACCTCCTGCCAGGAAGCTGGGCCAGAGAGGACCAAACTGGTTTGAACTGAGCACAGACTCTCTGCCGAAGAGAACAAAGAGACACTAAGTATAAATATTGGGGCCCAGACCCTAGACCCCAGAACTTTAGAACTCACTTGGAGAAAGGAACCTGCCAAGAAGAAGAGCTGGAAGAACTGCCAGGAGGAGTACTGGCCCTTTGCCGTGTTGTTGCATTGTTGGGTTGGCCTGCAGTTGCTGCTTCTGCCTTGGGCAGTGAAAGGACTGGATTGAACTTTCTTCACTTGCCGCTGAGTATCTCCAATGGCTTGAAATAGAGCTTGCCTCCTGTTCATGAAGTCTCAGGGACAGCAAAGACTTCACTCACCTCTGGGTATTGCCTCTGGAACCGTGGGTTTCAGTTGCCACAGAGGGGGAAAAGCAGCCGACTGCTGGCTCCTTGTCCTGAAGGCACCACAGAGGGCACCGCCGCACTTCACACCTCAACCCTGGTCTCACCGGCGACCGCCACCGAGCCGCTGTTTGCACTGTGACCTTTGGGCACTGCACTCCGCACCACCTTGCTTCACTCCACAGCCCTGGTCTCACCGACAACTACGCTGCACGGCAACCTCGACACCCGTGACTGTACCGTGGTTAGGGGGCACCCCTCGTAAGTCACACAACACACCGCCCGTGCCCACACCGCAGTCTGGGCTGACCGACGCCAGCTCCCATCAACTGGCACTGTCACTTGCACCGCGTGACCTGTCAGCAGCACTCAACGACCACCGCCCCGCTTCACACCACAGCCCTGGTCTCTCCGACGCCGCTGGACGACCATCATTGAGCCGCTGCCTGCACCGCGACTTTAGGGCACTGCACGCCACACCGCTACGCTTCACATCGCAACTGCGACGGTTGCCACGACTGGCCCACATTGACGCTGTTGGCCAGAACCAAAGGCACTGTTTACGAGTCTGCTGACAGTAACGCCGGTCCGCACCGACGCGGTCGGCCGGAAATGTTGGAGTCTGTTGTTTTTAGCACCGCGGTAGCCCCGGAAGGTGCTACCGGCTATAAGGAACTGCATTTTAAAGTCATTCTTGCAAAGTGCATATTTTTGATTACTGTATGTTGGGATTTTATCGTGTTGGTCTTGTTTGCACAGATAAATATTGGTTATTTTTCTAAAACTGGTGTGGTGTCATTTTGCAGTGTTTTCACTTTATTACTGTGTGTTATGTGCAAACGCTTTACACATTCCCACTGAGATAAGCCTGACTACTCGTCCCAAGCTACTAAGGGGGTGAGCAGGGGTTATTTTAGAAGGGAATCCCTCTTATCCTGACTAGAAGGAAGGGTCCCTATTTGGACAAAGGTGCAAACCATTGCCAACTAGAGACTCCCATTTCTAACAGTGACTATATATTTGGAACCATAAAGAATTGAGTGGGTGGTCTTTTTCAAGTGTTCACAAAAATTGTATGTGCAAACTTGCAGTTTTGGTCATTTTTAATACATTTTTGTTTACTTTCTTTCTGCCTAAAAGTGTACAAATTGCTTGGCAATGGAGGACTTCACCATAAAACTCCTTGTCCCAAGTCAGACACACTGGTGCTCTCCACCCCGAAACACAGAGCCATACTGGGACCTTCAACCCTGATTCCCCCAAAAAACTGTACCTAGAATCCTGTTGCCTGCCAACCTCTAAATACAGTTCCATGTATGGTGTTTTACCATACCCCATCCCCAAGTATAGCCCCACGCTGGCCATCCTTCCAAACACAGTCCCCTATTTACAGCCCCATACTCAGACTGTAAATGCATGCAGAGTGGGGAAATCTTGAAATCCTCATACACATCGTAGAATAGTATGTGTCCGCTTCGGTATGTGATTAAAAACTGAAACTAGAAGCTACTTAATCTCTGGGGAAAAATATGTGACAGTTTGTCATCTCTTGTATGCAAAGGAATGTAAAAAACTGCATATTACTGTTGGGGGCCAGCCCCACTCTGACCGGTAAGTGTGAATTAGTGTCTTCCTGTCTTTTAAAGGTGAGGCGTTGTCAGTTAGGGTGATTCCCTGGATGTCATTAGTGGTGTAGTACTAACCTAGCACTGATTTGGGATTGCTCCCTGATTATCTCCAAGGGGATGCTGGGCTGCCTCATGTCCTTTGATAGCATATGGGATGTGTCAAAATCTGTCAAATGCCCTTCATTGGACTACATTGTAACTGTGACATTTGTGAACAGGTTTATAGTGAAGCAAAAGCAGGCACAAATGTTCTTACAATACCTTTTAGGTTTCGTCTGCACAACTCTTGAGCTGTGCTTACAAATTCTCAAGTTTAAAATAAAAATAATCTAAAAGGGGCTTAGAGCCCACCCATTCACTCACTCTTGTTTCCTTGCTTCCTATTGATCAGCACCTCCTCCTTGCCTCCATCTTCCACTTGGTTTTCTAGTCTTCGTCTTGCTGTAGAGCCTGAACCAAGTACTGCTTTTGGTTGCCAGTGTCCTTCCACTCCAACAGCTGATGCATGGAGTTTCTTAGAGAGACTTTTAGGATCTGTTTGCAAACACGCTTTCCTCATTGCATTGCACGGTTGTTACAAGAGGCAGAGGTCACACATAGATTTGATAGTTTAAGGGAAAATGTTCTGTTGAGAGCAGCCAGTGGGGGTTGTGTCGGCTCACAGGAACAATATTTATTAGCATGACTAAATTTGCACATTTTACCACAGTCGCTCTTTAAAATATGCTGTATTGCGGGATTCTGGTAGGGGTAGTTCAGGCCAAGTTGTATGCCACAGGACTTGTATTGTGACCATGTTAAGAGGTGTCTGCAGAAATTTCGTCTGCAGTTTTTGGTCTCTGTTTTACCTTTCCCAGCTTGCAACTGGAAGGAATGTGTAGGGGTTTTGTCTGCATGGCTCTTAACAGTGCATACATATACTAACACCTGCTCTAATTACCTCTCACATTCAGCAGGGGAGGTGTACTCAATCCATCTCTGCCTTTTACTTGTGATCATTAGATATAATCCTCTCCGGTCTAAGCCATTGCTTGGAATATAATATGTGAATATCTGTTTGCTCATTACCGATCCTAAGGACTGGATTGTTAAAACTTTCAATCTCTCAGCACTGGTTAACCAGTCTTCAGCAATTTTAAGGTTGTTTGGCCTGAAAGTGGGCACTTGCTAGAGTTCAGAATCTTGTGAATTGCGCCTGATCTGTTCAAGGGTCAGACAAGCAGAACCGGCAGTGCTATTAACCCATCCACCGAAGAACCCACGCAGGGAGCTGTAAAGGTGCAAGTTGAATGGTGCTTCGCCTCCTTATTCTGCTAAGGGGAGCTACGTGGACTGGCCTATCTGACCCAAGAAGACTGTTTTTTTTTTTTTTTACAACCTGTTCTGAACCTGTTCTTTCTTCCTCCTTTATGAATGAATTCACGTATAGCTTTTTAACGGATTTCTTATATATCTAATACATAGGAAGGATCAATCTGTCGGCTGTTACTTGTAGACAGTAATGTGTTCATGTGAGGTTTATCTGGTATTATTTTGGAATGGAACCACCAGAACGCCCTTGTGTGATGTATGTATTGGGGTCAAATTAAGACTGTTGTTGTCAATTGTGATACACTCTAAACAAGTGCCCTTGTTTGGTTTCCCGTTAAGAGAGTACTTGCTCAGTATAAATTGTCCCAACTCTTTATTGCATCCACCTAGTATAGCAAAGCCACCACTGTACAGAACACCAACCAACTGACCACTGGTTCTCCAGGACACCCCACAGTTCTATATGATGCCCCTAGGACTCTACAGGTTACATCCGAGTTAAAGGGGCAGAGACAAGTTACACAGGTTACAACACACACCCCCATCATAAAAAATAACTAGTGAACTGTAATATCAAATGAAGCAAAATGCAAGGCTAAATGTCTAAGAAAATAAATCAATACATATGAAAAAAAGTGGTGTTGAACAACACTATAAAAAAAACCATAACAATGCAAAAGTCGAAACAAGAGTAGCAATAGCTACCGAGAATGTCCAGCATCCAAGCAAAATCTTACATAAAGCTTTAACAAGAGGGTTAATTCACAACATAATCCTTAAGATATGTTGGACTCCTGCTGGTACGAGTTCCCACACAGCGCCCCTCTCTATGGATAGTTCTTTGAGTAAATTCTTCATTTTATCTGATACAAATTGAACCCCATTGTCTGCGATAATTATTTTAGGAATTCCCTCACAAGTGAATACATCTCTCAAGAACTCTAGCACACTCCCAGTTGTTATGGAGTTAGTACAACAAGCAGTCACCCATTTGGACGTATAGTCCACCAATACAAATGCATACCTTTGACTGACTAGGGGCCAACAAATTAAAGGGTCCAACTGTATCTAACTCTAGCCTGCACCAAGGTTCCTCTGGCACTTTCACCGGGGACAAAGGCACCGTCCTCACAATCTTTACTCACCCCCCCCCCGTGCACTGTGCTTACTCTCTCTTGTATCCTACTCCTCCGGCACTAGTTTGAATCATTTAATTTTGCACACAAACTCCTTAAAATCTAAAGGCGATAAAACACAAATTCTTTGCTGCTCAGCCAGTAAAGTCCCAATGGAACTCCTGGATAATTTTTGGCCATTGAAAAAGGATGATGACTTAGAAACATCCCAGAAGGTTCGCAATCTTTGGGTAATTGTGGATAATAAGGTATCCGTGGAGAGCCTTGTTAACAAGATGGCAGGTACCTGCTTTGCACTACTTTGTAACCTGAAGAAAATCCTGCTTATCTTAACCTCACAAGCTAGAACACTGATAGTGCAAAGTACCATCCTGAGCAGGCTTGACTACCGCAATGCGCTGTTGTTAGGAATACCAGATAATCTAATAAAAAGACTGTCCAGAGTACAGGCCGCAGCTGCAAAACAAGCATTGAACAGACCAAGAATGTCATTTTCCTCCACAGCTTTGAGAGAACTTCATTGGCTCCCAATAAAGGAAAGGATAGCATTTAAATCCCTTTGTATAGTTTTCAAAGCGATTCAGGAAAAAGGCCCTAAACCACTGCAAAGGAAATTCAAACGATACGTACCGTCAACTAACCTACATTCATCTACCGCAACTCTCCTCTGTATTCCCAAATTTTGAAAAAAAGATAGGGAGGACGAGCTTTCTCAGTTAAAGTGACACAGCTTTGGAACAAACTACCAGTATCACTGAGAAACATTACAGATCTCTTGTAGTTTAGCAAAGCACTAAAAACCTGGCTATTGCCATGTAATTAAGGTTCACATAATCAATAGTAGTTTTACTGGAGAAGCCAGTGCCAGGATACCTTGGATATGACAGTGCGCTCTATAAATATTATATAAATAAATAAAGATAGGTGACCATAGCGTGTGGGCCCCTTTAGTATTAAAGCTCCATGAGACAGACCCACTGCTGCACTCTACTCAGCAGCAGAAAAGCAGAGAAATTTTAAGAATCTGTTGAAATTTATTCTCGGTAGATGGGCTGTGAATCAGCTTATAAAAAGCTATTGGCTTTGTTGTGCATAGCCATGTTGTGTGCTGTGCAGCTGTTGTGAAGCATGGTTAAAATAAAAAAGAGAAAGGGCTGTCTGCATCCTTTTTTTTAATTTATTTTTTTACTTTCAACCATGCTGCACAGCAGACACACTGCTGAACAATATGGCAAAAAAAATTGATAAAGTTAATAGATCTTGCATAGGCGAGACTTATTGGCTTTGCCAATGCTTGTTGTTGTGTTAGGGGTTTAGTACACAGGCAGCACACTAGTGTTTGAATTCCCTTCATAATGGGAAACACTACTGCACATTGACTCAGCTTTTCAATCATACTTACTGATGGCAGCCATATAATGATACAGTATAGTAATGGGTGGTGTTTTGCAACTGTTCCACGCACGTCATATATTGACGATTTCAGAAAAGAATTATTCACAGTTGTAAACAGCGCGCACTGCCGCTTCCTGTTTCACCATTAGAAACATTCTGTTCGCTCTATCCAAAGTCATATGTTGTTTCTAGATCGGAGCATCGACTATTAGTTATTAAGTAGCAACTTTTTGTGTGCAATTGACAATTGATACTTCTCATTTTCCATTCGTGAAGGAACTCAAGATGTTGCAAGAGGCACAATCAGGACAGAGTCCTGGCCTTTGTCTTGAAGTTTTCCCTGCACATTTGTTCTAAGCGCGGGACAGCTGTCCCATGCTTTCTGGTGTCAGAAGTTTTTTTTGTATCTATACTTGGATGATTTACTGATAAAGCACACTCTTGTCTGAAGGTTATGCAGTATGTACAAAAAGAATCCAAAGTCCTGCTTGCCTGGGCTTCCATATAATATTTCAGAAATGTTAAATACCTCTAGCCAGTGTGTCCAGTACTTAAGAGTAGTTCTAGACACATGGGCCTCTAGTGTGTATCCTTTAGCGTGTAGCCTGTCTTTTAAAGATCAAACATGTTTTGAGTTCTGGGCTCCATGGCACTGTGCTCCTTGTTACTTCAAACCACCAGAGATCTCTTCCACATTGCTCAAGGACTAGTGATGCCAAACAGAATATGTGTAGTGCAAACTGACTCTGGGTCTAATTATAGTTTTGCGAATGTTTTACTCCATCACAGATGTGGTGAATCTTGGCCGTCTTATTATAAGTACCATGTATCCTATGGCACTTGTAATAAGGAGACTGAGATATCTGTCATGTTTGTGATGGAGTAACCCTCTACCAAACGCTAAACCATGCCTTCTCTCTTTATTACCTCTACTTTCATTTGCATAGTAGTGCCAGATCTAGAATGTATAGCTGGAAATCCCCTTCCAAAGTCATTGTCTCCCAGTCGATTTTGATGGATACCTTAATGCAACCAATTTTGTAAGGAGAATGGACATTCAGAGAACAATTGTACCATCTGAATACGCTGTAACCCAGAGCATTCCATTTAGCTCAGATGTCCTTTTTGTCCTCAAAAACATTTGGCTCCATTATGAGATAGAGAAAACTGCAGCAATTTAATAGAGAAACAAGTAGAAGGATTAAATCCAATACAGTGTCAAAGAAGTTTAAAGAATGTGGTCCCGAGTATTGCAGAATATCCAAATCACAGTGGTGTACCTGACAGGACTTGAAAACACATGCGCATACCACCTAAGCAGGCATTTCTTTGAAGCGTCATTAAGGAAGTCTTCTGCCTATTGGGATACCATGCCCAGTCTTTTTGTCACTGCAGGATACACAAAATGCAGAGATTTTGCTTCCAGTTTCTGAGAAGTCAAAACCAAGGATAATACCCTTGTGATTGAGTGGTCAGAAACATGTCTGTGCCTTTTTTTAAATAAATTCTGGTAATCCTCAAATGAATCAACAGGGGATGAAGAGGATCCTTGTTGCCTCAAGGTCCATGCCTTTGGTGGGATTAAGACCTTTTCTTGTCAAAAAGCCACTGAGGTGGCTTCCCCGTAGGCCAGATGGATGTCATTGAAGATTGTGCACCTTAGCTTCCCATCACTGAGCATTATTTCTGCGCCACAGCTTTTTCGACAATGAGCTTAGCCACTGTACTTCTCTTTTCCTCTAATACAGGTTTCTTAATTTTCCTTCTGACTGAAAGAACATTCCAAAGGAGGTTTAGCAACCTTTCACCAGAATTTTGAAGGACTTCCAGTGAAAGAGGTTCTGGATTTTAGTTCTGCAGGAACTGATTTCCCAAGGAACTGTCATGAAACAGTAAAGCCTTCTCTTCTATATTTGACTTAATCTGGCTTTCAATTTATATTTCTAAAAGTACACTTGGATGCTGTAAATTTAGAGGTCCTTTCATTTTTTAGAACAGTAGCAGCTGCTTAACATTTGGATATTTTACTTTCAGTTTTAGTGTCGATTTCAGACCCCTATTCAAACCCAATCATAAATCTGATGTTCAGTATAGAAAACTCACAAGGTGTATCCAGGAGTCCACTAGAGAAACTAGGTTAACCTACTACCCTAAGGCAGCAAAGGCAGTCTCATTAAAAGTCATGAAATGGTGGGAGATATTTTAGGAAATTATTCAGGGGAAACCATTGTTGACTTAAAATAAATCTGATCTTTGGCTTATATGGTCTAATATGACTTTTCTAGTGGCTGCACCATCAGACGTAGAGTGAGTGAGAGTCCAGCTGTATATCCCCACGTGCCATATGCAGTGTTCTTTACCAAAACAGTGTCTTTATGAGCTCACCCATTCTTACTTCGAAAGGTGAAGTCGGATTTTCACATTAATCAGACATTTTCTTCCCCTCATTCTACCTGAGCTTAACCTCTTCAACTGAAAAGCCTCTTCAAAACTTAGATGTCAAGGCCCTGAAGTATTGTCCTTATACTGATAATTACATCCGAATATATAAAAAAGGCTACTTGTGATCGAAGGCTCTCTCTGCATTTACTAATAAGCTATATCCTGAGTCATTAATAACCTGCATTACTTCCTGTTACCAAAAAAACTAATGAGCCCCTGCCTGGGAAACCTAAAGGCCTTTCCATATCTAGCTAAACAAATTCTAATTGTGCTTTCTTAATAAATGTCTGAAGCTCTGAGAGGAAAAGTACTTGAATGGTTGAAGCAGCACATGTACATTTCTCCATACCTTTAGCCCCTTTTCAGGTGGTTCACCCACCTCAAGCACAGTGGGATGATATCAAATAAATTAACATGACTGCGAAAGTTACTTATTTTAGGTCTTAGTTCTCCTGTAAGGGGTATCTTCTTTAAATTCATACACAACCACCTTTTTCACCATTAATCTTGGGACAAAGTTGGATATTGGTTAGATCAGATTGGTTTTCGATCTAGTAGGCTGTTTAATAATAATAACAAGAAATAATGCTAATGATTAGCATGTTTTCTTTTTGTGATTATTTTAAAAAGAAATTACATTTTGGCAATGGAAATTTGTTTTGGGATTGTCACAAAGAAAGAGGTATTTGAATGCTTATACATTCAAAGAATATTCCAGTGATGGATGAACAGGATTACAAGTAAGTTTTCTTTATCTTTTATTTTTCTCGTGCTTTCTTCCTTGTTGCCCCTTTATTTTCTTTCGGTATGCTTACATTTCCCTCTCTCTTCTGTCTCTCTCTCCCATGTGTATAGCTCCCTATCCTCTTGATCTGTTCCATGGACACAGCTTGTCAGTGGTTCATTTGTTGATGTATGGGAAGTGAGCTGGCTATTTAATGGCTAACTGGTTAGTCTCACGTGGGTAGGTGGGTTCTGGTATAGGGATATTCAGATCAATTTGCTGTGAAGGGTTGTTTTCTCTTGCCATGTCAGCTTTGCTCACTTTTATATATACATTAACATTTTGAAGCTACAGGGCAATGGTAGTGTTTGATGTTTATTCAAGTACCAAGCACTGAAATCTAAAAGATGGCCGCATACATATCTTCGGTAGAATGCTGTTAGAATTGCTTTTGTTCTTTGTCTGTAAATTGAATTACATTTTTGTAACTGCAGCGCTATGTGAATTAACACATTCTTCATATTATATTTATATATTGCATTTTCCTTTTAAAGGCACTTGAACTTCTAACCCCACCCGTTCCAGATAATTCATCATCTAGAATAAAAGCTCATTTAAGACGAGGGACTGCTTTCTGCGAGCTGGAACTATATGTAGAAGGTAAGAACTGAAAAACAGGTAATGAGTATCATAGTTTCTGAAATGATGGCAGCATTTAACCTATTAGTTGCATGGTATACATTGAGAAAAAGAGACATGTTGAATACTACGTTGTGGAGTCAATTGATGAGTCTACTTAACCTTTTGAAATTTCTAATTTTTAGACAGTATGATTATTCTGACTAAGATAGGTCGTGGATGAGACCTGCTTAACATACACGATCAAGCAGAAGTTATTCAAAGTTTTTGCTCTTTTGGACAAATAATTCTATGAACTATCTGATCCACTTTCACATATCTGTTACAAAAACCATCACAATGGGATAACTATATGATAAATATATGACTTATAGTATTAAAACAAAAGGTAATAGAGGCTGCCCATATGACGGCTTGATGACTGCATCTTCTGAAGAAATGGGCTGTACAATTATTAGTATAATAATGGTATATGGTGAGATTGAATTGTTATTGTTAATAGTATTGATTTGGGCATGCTTTATCGAAACTGGTGTTGGTCAAGTTTTTTTTTCTCCTGTTGCAGCAATGAAATTATAGACCAGGTGGAATGTATATGTCTTCTGATTGGTATTGGAAAATCCATGATGTTCATAAGTGTCAATTAGAATGCTAGAAAGATGGCTTTTCTAGTGTGTGATGTTTTTTATCAAGCATATTTGATACTCACACTTAAATTAACAAATACCTATTGGTTACTCAGGGTGTATCAATATTAGCTTGGTTTGTTTATGACAGTAGGTGAATGATTAATGGCATAGTTGTAGGCGTTAATCTAGCTAGATTCACTGAATCATTGAGTAGAGGAGATATAATATTTGACTGCACATTAATTTATGTTAATACGTTTCCCTGGTAGCCGTATTTGGAATCGATCATCATTTAAAGAGTGATTCCTTGAAATAGATTATAACCATATCTCACAACAAAGGAATATTTGGTACAGATATTAAATATGCAAAAATTAGGGTAGGTTTAAAATGGTCTGAAAAGATTAGGTGGAAGCTACAATAAGTCATCAATTTAAGTTAGAAAATACTACGATTGGAAATAAATACCCTGAAGTTATTGGAATCGTATGAACATCTTAGAGTTGAATTGACAAGTACTGTAAAGATGAGGGAGTGGGAGGAGGGCACTCTTCTCAGAGGTGCTAAGAAGGGTAGAGGAATCACTAGATTATGCCTGGGAGAATCTGATAGGGGCAATGAGGGAAGAGGATGTTTTATCTGAATGATACCCCACCCCCGAACACTTGCTTCTCCATCGGACCGGGGAATCCCAGCGCTGCTTGCTGGGGCCTCTAGACTTCTCTTACCCCAGCTTACCGACTGAAACCTAGAGTTGTCTACCGAGACCATACATGCCCCGTCTGGCTTCTGCCTGCCCTGACACTCCCACTACTACCCCATTTTATATAGCTCATGACACCTCGGGGACCTGGGGACAGGAGTTGGGGGAAGAGTCTGGGAGCCTTTTGGATCCGGTTTTATAGTTGTCAAGTTCCTGGTTGACTGTGAACTTGTTTACCACTTACCGTTATGCACGGATGGACTGTTCCAACGATTGCTGGCAGGAACGCTCCTGCCATCAATGCCCTCACTATTCTTGCGGACTAGTTGTACACTCCCACTGTTATCAATGTTGTTATATTGTGCAAGAACTGTGCTTATATGAAACAAAATAAAATATGTTTACAAAAAAAGCACTGTAAAGATGAGACACCTGAAACATTGTAACAAACGATGGGCTGACTTTGAATTTATGACAAAAAGGCAAAGAATCATAAACAATGTGCAAGGAGTCATCATAAGTGTTCATTGTCCCTAAAAATGAGATTAAATTGGGCGGCGTGGCTTGGAGCGTCAAGTTGGCGGTCGCACTCTAAGTGTGCTCCGGGCCCCTTCGTCATCCGCTCTAAGTTACACAGCCCATCGCCAGACCATAACCATCCCTGGTGGCAGACGCTTACTCACCAACACAAGAGGCAAGCTCCTGCGGTGTGCGAAAGTCCCGAGACGCCCGCTCGCGACCGTTTCAGCTCTGCGGCCTGCGGGGTCGTCTCCCACAAGATGGCAGATCAGACTCCGCGTCAGACGATCAAAAGTGCTGCCATCAGAATTCCTATTGGAACCCTCCGGGGCTGAAGTACCCACAAGCCCTGCATCGTGTCGGAGGCTCCCGAGGCGATTCCAATCGCGGAACAGCTGTTGCGGCAGACCCGGACAGGAGGTAAGGCCTCGGGCCTTAAAGAGGCGGACCCCGGGATGCGATACACCGCCTGAGCGGCAGCCGGCGTCCCCGTCCCCCGCCCATCGCAACCGGAGCTGAATTGAGGCGGCCCCCCCACCAGAAAGGTTAGCCGGGAGATCCTAGACCCCGGGTGTGCCGTCAGCGGCGGTTGGGTGTGTGTCCTTGAGGCGTAGGCTGAAACAGAGGGTGCCGCCTACAGGGCCCCGGCGAGAGGCACGAGACGGGGGCAGAGTCCCCCCCCGCGTAGCCCCATCACTGTGCGGTCAGGCCTTGAGGCAGAGCCCCCACCGCGACTTACAGCGGCGCAACACACAATACTGCTGGATTCCCTACCCCCTACTGGGGCCTGCGGCTTTTCAACGCGACCCATGAGGCTCTGATACTACGAGGCCCAAACACCGGCGTCTTCCCATCAGGAGGCCGCAGCGCCCACGGCCCGGATATCTGGCCCCACCGCCCGGAACCAGTGGCACAGTCTGACCCGGCCTGGGCTACCACTCAGCAAGTTATCACAGAAGTGAGCTGGGGGCCCCGGTACGGGCCTGGATGTGGAGAAGGGGAGGTCCAGGGGGCCAGAGTTAAATGAACTGAGCCCGTTCTCTGCCCCCTGACCCTAGGACTCAGCCGAGGGGACCAACATCTGGGGCCACAGACATCTGAATTGGGCCCCCACTGTAGACCCTGTAGAAGACCCATACACGGGCCCCAACGGATGAAAACCTACAAAAGCCCGGTATGCACCAAGCCTGAAGATCATCAAGTTCAGGGGCAACATAGACCCAAGGGTTGCGATAAAGGACCGCAGGAAGTGCCTCCCCCAAAATAATCTGACGAACTGGCATGGAGGAAAACACTCCCCCCCACACCATATTCATCCACCAACACCCGTCAGAACTGAGGCTAAAATATCGATCACCCAGGCTCTCCTACTCACCTTGACTATCCATGGAAGAAGCCTCATACACAGCCCTGACACTCCTATCTAGAAAAGACAGAAATCACCTCGCCAACCAAAACTCTAGGGATAGCCCCCCCTCCGCGCCATTCAAACGACAAGACAGAGATCAACCTCCGGCCCCACACAGTGATCGACCAAGAGAACTGGAGACAACTCTGGTAAAGAATTGCCCTTGCCTCCAAACAACATGAGGAAAGACCGCGGTCCGAAGCCATCCGCAATGCAAACGCAAACCAAGATGGACCAGTTCACCACGAACGAACCCGGACCCACAGAAGGGACCGTGGAAAAGCCGCCTCTCCCTGGGGGAGACCTCGCCATAATCCTGCAAGCCATCAGTACGTCGCAGGCCTCAGTAGAGAACAAAATTGGCGAGGTCCGGGTAGACATGGCCCTTATCCGACAAGACCTCGGCAACGCCACGGCCCGCATCTCCGAAGCAGAATCCCGTATTTCCACGTTCTCAAACAACGTTCGTCAATTGAAAGAGCAGGTAACCCACCTATGAACCCATACCAAAGAGTTGCACTGAAGGGCTGAGGACACCGAAAACCGGTCAAGGCGCAACAATCTCCGCTTGGTGGGATTTCCTGAAGTGACGGAGCAAGGTCAGATGGCGACCTTCATAGAAAAATGGCTGGAATCATAGATGCCCAAAGACACCTTGTCAGCATGGTTTGCAGTGGAGCGGGCTCACCGATCTCTGGCACCCAGGCAGCCACCTGGTACTCCTCACCGGCCCATCATTGCCAGGATCTTTAATTTTAAGGACAGAGATGCAATCATGCGGGAAACCGAGCCCAAAACACTTTGACCTATCAAAACCACACCATAATGATTTTTCCAGATTACACAAGAGAGGTCCAAGCTCAACGGCGCTCCTACACTGAGGTCAAACAAAAGTTACACGCCCTCAGTCTCCAGTACAGGCTACTCTTCCCAGCCTGCCTCGGGGTCGTATTCCAAGACAAAGCTCACTTTTTCAAATCCCCTGAATCAGCCTGGACCTGGCTGACCGAAGAACGTCCTCTCAGGTCTCAGACCACGTCTTCGCCCTCGAGACCTCGGACTGAAGCGGTCCTACCGACATCCCCTAGAGCACGTAGAAGACGCACACGATCACGCAGGGGTCCTGGCAATCGCGGAGACATATTAAGATCACCTACCTCGGCATTCCCAGGAATCAAACAAGTCCTACTGGCTCCCATTCCCAACATCGGAACGGCCCCTTGGAAGGCCCAGCCGTTGAGGGAAGCCCCCCCCCCCCCCCAGGACTTTGGGCACTGAATCCACCGACACGGACCGTTCCCGAAGCCCAGCGATCTAAAAGAAAATGGCCCAGCCCGGGGACCATGGCAGGATGCCTAAGCTCCATCGGGAGCTTGGGATAGGTGTCCCGACACACTAAAGTATTCAGATAAATCTGCTGATGCTTCGGACATATCCTGAACAAGAGAGGGGTCCTCCATGCAACTTCTAAGCTAAGCGTTGTAGTTTAACATGTTATCTTTGAATTTAATAGGGCGCCAGATGCTTCCGTCCCAGAAGTATAGGGTGGGGGCAGGGGTGAAAGGGGAGGGTTGGGACTGTTGTCCTATGTTTTTGTTCATTACTGTTAAGTGTTCACAGCACTCCGTCCTTTCATCAGCGCAAATGCATGACAATCCCACAAACTAGAAGGCGGAAGCCTAGGTCACAATTGCCCAGCGTCCGGCCCGGTCCCCCAAAGGGATTGGAGCCCCATATTCTCTTGGCCCCACACAAGTCATGGCGCAGAGGTTAAATAGGGGTGACCAACTCCGAGTTCTGTCATGGAACGTCAATGGTATACTCGAACAGCAGTCCTGAAGTACGCCCAAAGACACACTCTTGATGTACTCTTACTCCAGGGAACTCACCTCCTGGGTAGCCACTGTCCCTTCCTCACAAGGTATGGGTTCCATAGAGTATGGCACTCCGGTTCTGAGCGGGGCTCGGGCTGGGTGGCTATCCTCCTGAGGCGTAGTCTTCCTTTTGTACTCACTCACGTCACTAGGGATTCTCAGGGCCGGTTCGCGGCCCTCACCCGGACGCTAGGGGGGAATGTCCTTAATCTGATGTCCATATATGTATCAGTGTGGGGTTTTTAGTATTGACAGGAATAATGGCGCTCAAGCTAATTCGCGCTGAGTTTATGTTATACTAGGAGTGTGAACGGTGCAAACCAGGTCAGGGGATATGCCCTAAAACCCCCGTGATGGTATGGATAGAAATCCACACAAATGAAGTAGGTACAGTCCCGGGCACACGTAATGAGGATATAATATCAGGAGAAATGTCTCATACTGCAGAAATGTAGAGGGTCTACACCAGAATGATAATCATAGGTGTTTAATATAGTAACAGAGCATAAGCAACCAGCCAAAACAAAAGCAACCAGCCGACACGTGTTTCGTCACAAAGGGTAGTAACCCGTGACTCTTCAGGGCTGAAAGGCGGTGCCAACAAGGTGGATTCAAGTGACCGTTCAAGAATCCAAAACGGCAATGAAGAGCAGTGCGAACCACGGTAGGTGGACTACTGCCAAATGTAAGGAAAGGAAGACGGATATCGCCGGGCGGCGGATAAGCCAATGAGGACTATTGACCTTCAGAAAGGTTGATGCAGTCTGTGGCGACGAAATTGACCAAGTGCTAAGTAGCACAGGGGGGAATATAGAATTAGGCGTGCCAGGTCAGTAGTCCAGGACGACAACGGCGGATGAGCCGGAGTACAGGAAACTGGGAGAAGTGTTGTTCAGGAAGGAAAATGGTTCCGGAAGATGGCCGTTGTCGTCCTGGACTACTGACCTGGCACGCCTAATTCTATATTCCCCCTGTGCTACTTAGCACTTGGTCAATTTCGTCGCCACAGACTGCATCAACCTTTCTGAAGGTCAATAGTCCTCATTGGCTTATCCGCCGCCCGGCGATATCCGTCTTCCTTTCCTTACATTTGGCAGTAGTCCACCTACCGTGGTTCGCACTGCTCTTCATTGCCGTTTTGGATTCTTGAACGGTCACTTGAATCCACCTTGTTGGCACCGCCTTTCAGCCCTGAAGAGTCACGGGTTACTACCCTTTGTGACGAAACACGTGTCGGCTGGTTGCTTTTGTTTTGGCTGGTTGCTTATGCTCTGTTACTATATTAAACACCTATGATTATCATTCTGGTGTAGAGCCTCTACATTTCTGCAGTATGAGACATTTCTCCTGATATTCTATCCTCATTACGTGTGCCCGGGACTGTACCTACTTGATGTCCATATATGCCCCGCCAGCTACGCTCGCATCGTCACTGAGACTGGTTACTGACATTGTTTCCGCCTGCCCCTGGGTGGCTGAGTCAGTGATAGGGGGTGACTTCAATGCAGTCATGTAACCAGACCTCGACATCACGGGCATACTTTCCTCTGGTAGGACGTCACATGCAAAACGACTGGTAGACTGGGGAAGTCCACACCATATGATAAAAGTCTGCCGGCTCTTGCCCGCAGCGCGTGCAGGATGGCGAGGGTCAAATCTTTGTGAGCAGTGGCTAAGCCCATTATAGCAGGGGCTACTGAAATGTGATTGCTTACTCCAGCCCTTCCCAAAGGCATATAGTTCTAAGTTAATGCCATTGCTATCCTGTGACTCAGCTATCTAGACTCAGTGGAAACTTACCTAGCTAGATACTGTTAAAGGAATATATTCTAGACAAGCCTTCGAGTTGTGAAACTCACTACCTGTACAAACCATTTGCTCGATGCTTTCTGTATGCTGGGCCAAGACTAGAGATGTTCAATGGTTTATACATCTATTGGGAAATGATCTGTATGATATTGTTTGTGTAGAAATTCCAATAAGTCAGGGTAAATGATTGCAACTTTGTGATGATCTGAAGACTGTTCAGTTCTTCCCACCTCTTTCAAATCTATTATAAAATACTGTAAAGAAATCTCAGTGGTCTTGTATTGAAGATAATAATTATTTGGAAAGGAAACAATTGTACTTAAGATGTATTACTAAATTCAATCTCAGAATTAGGACTGTTGTTTATGATGTGGTGGTTCGCCCATATTTGTTCAACATATACTTTTGGCTTCATCGGTTTGCTCTGCCATTGTGACAGTATATTGCTATGCAGACGACACCCAGCTGTTAATTAGATTAAGTGAATCTCCTAATGATACTTGTCTGGAGAACTTGTAACCCCCGAGGCACCCACTACACCCAGACTTCAGCGGCACACCATACACACGCACGCATCGATATGATCTTCATGCCAGCCCCCGATTGCCAAAGAGTGTCGGACATCAGTATCCTTCCCCGGGGTATCTCAGACCACTCACCCCTTCTCCTTTACCTGGGCGACCTCTCCGACACACTTCGCCCCATCTGGAGGCTGAACACCTGGTTCCTCCAGGACAAAGATATCAAAAAAGCAATAGGGGAGGAACTCCGACAATACTTCCTTACTAATCAAGACTCCGTCCCATCTCCAGGTACCCTCTGGGAAGCGGGTAAAGCCACTATTCGTGGCTTTGCCAGGGGCCAACTCAAGGCAAAACGACTAACCCAGGATAGCCGCCTTGCCCTCCTCGAAGAACAGGCAACTCGCCTGGATAGGAGCTCAGCTGAGGAATCAGATGATTCACGTGAGAGGCAGCTCGCGATCCTACGGGAAGAGATTAAACAAATCTCGTTAGAATCAGCTAAGCTGCTATGGAGATCCTCCATTGCCCGAGTGTATGGATGGGGAGACAAAAACGGGAAAATATTGCACAGGCTGGCGTCTTATCCCTTAGCAAACTGTATAGTTCCCGAGGTCCGAGATCTCTCCGAGGGCACCCATCGCACGCCAACCGCAATAGCCCAAGCCTTCGCTGATTACTATTCTCGGCTTTATTCAGCCCAAAGGCTTGAAGCCTCGATTCCCGATTTGACCAACCTGGGAGGTGTTCACCTTCCCCACCTCACTGCGAGCGAAGCGGCCGTCCTAAATCGCCCCATCACCCAAGAGGAAATAGGCGACGCCATCTCCCTGATAGCAGCAGGGAAAACACCGGGCCCCAACGGGTTCCCGCAAGAATACTATGCTACATATCGAGATATATTGATCCCCCACCTCTTCCCCCTATTCCAAGAAGTCACAGAGACAGGGGCATTCTCCCCCCACCCCCTCCCCGAAACAGATGCAGCAACCATTGTTGTTATTCCCAAGACTCAACCACCCTCGCCCGCCTGCACGGACAACCGTCCAATCTCATTAATCAACACAGAAGTAAAGATATATGCCACGATCCTGGCCCAACACTTACGACCATCCCTCAGTAAACTGGTCCATGCGGACAAATGCGGCTTCATGCCGGCGCGTAGTACAAGGCATTGTCTGCGGCGTCTGCATCTGGCCCTAGCGAATCGCCAGTCACTCACCCCCTATCTAGCACTCCTCCTAGTTGATTTCGAAAAAGCCTTTGACACGGTTGACTGGCAGTACTTGGACGGTGTGTTAGCCACAGCGGGCCTGGGGCAGCTCTTCCGCTGCTTCTTCCGAGTCCTATACTCCAAACCGAGAGCGAGCGTACTCATAAATGGAGCTCTCTCAGAGACATTCCCAATTAGAAGGGTTATAAGGCAAGGATGTCCCCTCTCTCCCCTCCTCTTTGCCCTGGCGATGGAACCTTTGGCATGCCTCATCCGGGCTGATGACCAGATCCAGGGCTGGAAATGGAAGGACTCCCACATAAACAAAATCGCCCTGTACGCGGACGTGGTGCTGTTCTTCCTTGCGGACCCGGCCCAGTCCGGGCCCAGATGCCTCCAAGTTCTCCACTCCTTTGAACGGGTCTCGGGCCTATGTCTAAACCCCGCCAAGTCGACCTTGGTGCCCCTTCACCTCTCTAGGGAATGTTTTGACTGGCAGTCAACCATCCCCATCAGGCGGCAGTCATTCAAATACCTAGGGATATGGTTTGCATTACTTCCCAACTTGGAATGGGGGCTTAATATCACCCCACTGGTCAAGAAAGCTAAAGAGGATCTCCGAGGCTGGCAAACCTTACCACTTAACCCGCTGGGGAGAGTGGCCCTTTTTAAAATGATGATCCTCCTCCGTTTCTTTTACATTATCCAAAATACCCCATTCCACCTCCCGCGAAACTGGTTTAGGGAGCTAGACAGCCTGGCCATGAAGTTTCTCTGGGGGAACGTGAGGCCGCGTATAGCTCTCGCCCACTGTCGGATCCCACCTTTTGATGGGGGCATGGGCATGACTAATCTCTATCTATATTATCTAGCAACCCGGCTGCTCGTTCTGCATGATTGGTTTAATGGCGGCTGGTATGATCCAGCATATAACATCGAATTAAGGGAAGTAGGACATTAACAAATTCAGGCAATGTTGTATGGGGGCCCTGTGCCCAGAGCCCTACCGTCATTGACTCGAGCAGTCCTGCTGGCCTGGCGGTCGGCCTTACGTCACACTCGGTGGGACAACAAACTGACCCAACAAACACCTCTTTGGCGGGGCGTTTGGCTCAGGTAGGTGGGAGCTTTGGAGGGATACAGGAGAATCACAATTGGGGGATGTGTGAGCGGGGGACCACATACGATCATTCCAAGACCTACAGAACCGCTACACCCTCCACCCTTCACAATTTTACAGATATCTGTAGTTATGTCATGCCCTCAGCACACACCTATCGACCGGCACTACACTCCCAGAGTTCAGTCCAGTGGAAGCACAGATCATGATGGGGGACTTAGGGAAGGGAGGGGTGTCACGGATGTATCACTCCGTAACCAACAATTGCTCAACAACGCTTGACTCGCTCAGACACTGCTGGGAGGTGTGGCTAGGTCTCCACGAGGACTGGTGTGACGCCTTAATGGCCCCCAAGACCATTACCACCTCAGCTAAGCTTCGCCTATTCCAGCTATATTATCTTCATAATGCCTACCTAACCCCTGATCGCCTTTACAAAGCTGATCTGCGACCCTCGCCATCCTGCACGCGCTGCGGGCAAGAGCCGACAGACTTTTATCATATGGTGTGGACTTGCCCCCACCTCACCTCATATTGGGAAACACTGGAATCTGAACTCACGGGTGTCCTGGGTTGTGAGGTGCCACATAACCCCTTAAACCTCCTCCTCGGAGTCATGGATGGCCTAGATGTGTCCAGGGCAGACAAGCTCCACCTGGGTACCGACACCATGGTGGCCAAGCGAGATATCGCCGCAGCATGGAATCAGTCTGCCTCCCCAAGTGTATCTAAATGGTGCAAAGGCGTAGACTGGTATGCAGCGCAAGAGAAGCCTCTGTTCGAGGGTAGGGGATGTCCAGCCGAACACCAAAAAGTCTGGGGCAAGTGGTTGAACCAATTGAGATGAATGGGTTTTCTGTCTTTTCTCAGACTCTGATTGCATATGATAATACGTTAAAAGTGGATCGAAATGAATTTTCGCACATAACAAAAACAACAATTCGCCACTCTACCAAATTGCTATTTCTTACCTGTGCTGTAATGTTTTCTTTGTTTATTAAAAAATCAATAAAATTGATTATTAAAAAAAAAAAGAGATTAGATTAAAAAAATGAGGAGTTTGCTCAAAACAAAAGAGGGACAACTGGTTGCGGCGATCTAGAGATATAACTTGTATGCATTTTGGCAATTCTTTAGGGCAACCATTTTCACTGCCCAAACTAGTAAAGTGGATAGTAGGCTGGATCACATAGCTTGGGAGAGACATATTAGAAAACGTTATAAGGAAGAAACATTATTTTTAGCATATATATGGACTCAAGTGAACATTCTCCATCGAAAATGAAAAAAGATAATTAAGACAAGTAAAAGCAGAGGGTCCAATTAGATGGATAGGAATTGTGCTGCAAAGATATTCAGATAGAACAATGCCAATTTGTTTCTAAATTATATGGTGCAGTATGGTGACATAATACCACTCCAAAAATATGAAATGGAATGTTCATGGTCCCTATTTTTAAAAAGAGTGGGCTTAGCCACTAAATTTTCACTTTTGACTGTGAGGTGTCTGGTAAAGTATTTGGAAACGTAATCCTGAAGGTATTACAAAAACGGGTAGATGGTGATTTAATATGCCTACCATACGGAATTTCAGAAGCTCCAGTCCACCGTCACTATTATCTAATCACTTACAAATTGCATCTCATTAGCTCAGAATAGGAAGAATCTTCCTTTGTATATTTCTTATTTAGATCTGAAATGTGCACTTTGCACAATAGATAGATCAATGAATAAAACAATTTTTTAGTTAGTGTTCAGATTGTACAAAGCCTTGTATGATTGTATGAGGACACTCGGGCTGTGGTTTGCATGGGGAATAATGAATACCTGGAAAAATCTTTACCAATAGGGAGAGTTGTACAAGGCTGCATACTAGTGACAGAAGGAGAGCTGCTAACCACCTAAATCTGGAGGAATATATGTTACAGCATTATATTATGCAGATGACATGATGCTTCTCAGTGACGACCCTATTGGTCTATGACACCTGGTAAATAGAGGAGTATTGTACCTACAATATTTTGACTAGGAACCGTGTCAAAAATAAAATCATCTGCCATGTGATTTGATCATTATAAGTAAAGTTTCCCATGAAAATATAAAGGTGATACGCTCCAGCTTGTACTGGGGTATATCTACTTGGGACTACATATTGTCTAACCTAGAGATATTTACTCAAATCTTTGTGAGCAGTGGCTAAACCCATTATAGCAGGGGCTACTGAAATGTGATTGCTTACTCCAGCCCTTCCCAAAGGCATATAGTTCTAAGTTATTGCCATTGCTATCCTGTGACTCAGCTATCTAGACTCAGTGGAAACTTACCTACCTAGATACTGTTAAAGGAATATATCCTAGACAAGCCTTCGAGTTGTGAAACTCACTACCTGTACAAACCATTTGCTTGATGCTTCCTGTATGCTGGGCCAAGACTAGAGTTGTTCAATGGTTTATATGTCTATTGGGAAATGATCTGTATGATATTTTTTGTGTAGAAATTCCAATAAGTCAGGAAAAATGATTGCAACTTCGTGATGATCTGAAGACTGTTCAGTTCCTCCCACCTCTTTCAAATCTATTATAAAATACTATAAAGAAATCTCAGTGGTCTTGTATTGAAGATAAAAATTATTTGGAAAGGAAACAATCGTACTTAAGATGTATTACTAAATTCAATCTCAGAATTAGGACTGTTGTTTATGATGTGGCGGTTCGCCCATATTTGTTCAACATATACTTTTGGCTTCATTGGTTTGCTCTGTCATTGTGACAGTATATTGCTATACAGACGACACCCACCTGATAATTAGATTAAGTGAATCTCCTAATGATACTTGTTTACTACAAGATTGCTAAAGGGTCGTAGCTAGCTGAACATTGACTGGCTAAAATTGAATATAGGAGATTGGAATTCTAATAAGTGGAAACCAATTTCAGTACCAACTTACTATTTGTCCTCCTGACTTTGGCCTCTGTCGCCCTGTGCCATCTTGCACAAAAAGCCTGGGAGTCAAAATCGATGCTATTTTGCAGATGGGCAGTCAAGTTTTGGCACCAGTTTCATCTTGTAAGTATCAGTTATGTTGCCTCCACATCCTCATGCTACTACGTCCAGGCTGTAGACTGCTGTGCATGACAACGATTATAGGGGCGCGGTTCGTTTACTGAAATAGCATTTATCTCGGAAAGGAAAAATCACTTTTCTCTAAACTCCCTACTCTACAGGTCCAGGCGGCTGGGTTGGTCACAACTGAACCCCTCCCAGGTTCTGTTGTGCATCTCTCATCATTCACAAATTACATTGGTTGCCTATCCATCATTGTGTGACCATCAAAACTCTTGTTATAGTTAATCATTTTCTGTATGGGTATGCTCCATCTGTGCACAGTCGCTAAATATACTCCTTCTAGACCAATTCACTCTGCATCTTCGGTCTCATTAGTCACCCCCTGCGTTCATAGATGTCGCCTAGGCGGTCGAGTGTTCGCAATATAGACTCCGTGTAGTTGGAAGTCACTTTCCAGAAGCATCCAACTTGTTACCAACCACTTACAATTTAGAAAGGCTATTAAGATGTGACCTTTTCCCCTTCTTAGTCTTAGTCCCTGCTGCTCGCTGGTCAATTTTACAACGTCTCAGCTCAGCGCAAAGATACCCTATGGTATATCTTATAACATTTAACTTGATGGCATTGGATATAATACATTTTTATTATGCTGTGTGTGAGTTTAGTGTCGTGTCTTCATGCCATTGATACAGTTGATGCCATCATTATGTTAAACTGAGATTGTAACAGTTGAGGAAAGAGGTTTTTCTAAAAGTGAAATTATGGGAGGTTCACAACAAGAACGCTGTCATCTGGCTTTATTCATTGCTCTGGATCTCAGTTCTGTGATAATCGTCACAGTTCCACTCCTAGAAGTTTACAGTTGGATAAATAATTTGGCTGCACCTGTATGACTAGGCTGAGGGCATTTCAGAGCTTTAGATCATGGACTTGCAAGTGGCTGCCTTTTTGTTTTTGTCTTTTGAACTTTGGACATCAGATGGGCTGTCTATTAACTGTTCTGAGGTTGCTGGTTGGAATAGGGTGGGTACTCATTTCTGTATGTACACCGGACCTTTGTTATGTTATACTTATTTGTAAAGTGCTCATCTCACCCGGGAGGGTCTCCTGCCGTTGATGAGACAGGAGTTGCTTGCTGCCCTTTTTGGGTCCTATTTGAAGAGCCCCAGTATTCAGTTTCCCCCTGAATTCTAGAACAGAATTGGCGACCCTAATGTTAAGGGGGAGTACGTTCGAGGCTTTAGGGGCCAGGTACAAGAAGGTATTGCCGCAGGCTCTGGCTCTTCAGATGCAGGGGACAGTGGCGAGCAGAAGGTTCTCTGATTTAAGTGGTCCAGTGGGGGTGTGGAAGCTGATGCAATTGTTCAGGTAGGTGGGGACTAAATTGTGTAGCATATTGTTTGTGTGTGTGTGAGAAGTTTGAACTGTGCACGTTTGTGTAAGGGGAGTCAGTGCTGGTAAATGAGGCAAGGGGAGGTGTGGGTGCATGGAGGTAGATTGAGCGCATGTCTGGCTTCTGTGTTCTGAGTGGTCTGGAGTCACTTGATAAGTTGGGTGGAAGTTCTGACGTAGAGTGGGTTTACGCCTGAAGCCTGATTTGAATGGGTGAAGGAGGTGGTTGTTGTCTAGGTTGTTAGCTTGTCTCTTCTTGATAAGTTTCTCCAAGACTTTCACTGGGTAGAGAAGCAGCGAGATGGATGTGTAGATAGCTGGTGAGGAAGGGTTTGTAGTAGGTTTCTTTGTAATGGCAAGAGGGTGGCGTGTTTCCAGGGGTCCAGGAAGGTAGCCATGGTTATTGTGTCGATGAGGATAGGGGTGAAGGCAGTACAGAAGGGCTTGAGTCCTCTTGGTAAGGCAAAGAGTAGGCAAGGGTCTGATGTGGCTCGCGAGCTGATGGATCGCGTGAGAGTGGATTTGTGATGTTGGGCCAAAAGGTTAGCATGGTTCCTGGTACCCTGTTGTCATCTCCAAGGAGGCCTACCCGATGGAAGGGTTTGGTTGGGGTGCAAAGTTGGCATAGATAGTGCTTATCTTCTCACGGAAAAAAAGAGTGTGTGCTGGAAGCAGAGCTTCTGGGAGGTGGCGATGGTGGTGGAGCTAGCGGCAGGCATGGTGAATTCCTTTATGATAGAAAGCAGCTCCTTTGCACTGTTCATGCGGTTATCTATCTGTTCAATTAGGCTGAGCACTTGGTGGTATTCAGATGTTGGTGGTATTGTCAGATGGCTGATTTGTAGGTTTGTTTGTTGCTGTCGTTGTGGGTGAGTCTCCATTGGCGCTCGAGCTGCCTGCAGTGGTGCTTGCTGCATCAAAGGTCGTCGTTGTACCAACAAGTGTAGTAAGGGCTTGCAGGCAGGTTCTCAGGAGAAGTGGCAGCCGGGACAGGAGAACGCACCTTTGATGTTGGTCGGAGCAGTCTAACAGCATAGCGGGGAGATGAGTCCTGGGTTCAGAGTATGGAGGGATGAGGGGAGGTAATGTCTAGGGCTATGCTGGGGTGGCATTGGACTCAGGGTGCTGGCACAGGCCAGGTGCAGATGGGCTTGCTGTGTGTGTATGTATATGCTGCATGCCCGCAGTTAAGAAGGTGGGGGAGGAAGACATAAGGGCAGTGGGCAAGTTGGAGCTGGGCTTGGCTAAGGCAAGTGGCAGTAGAGACACAGGAGGTAGTGGCAGAGGGGAGCAGGTGAAAGCATGGTGTGGGGGGGGGCAGCAAGGCAGGAAAGCGGAAAACAAAAGTGGAAAAGAAATGTAAAGGTGGCAAAAATCTGGCAAAAAGTAGCGAAAGAAAGCAGGAAAAGGTGGTATTAAGAGAGCCCAAAAGAAAGAGAGAGACTATGCAAGAACGGACAGAGTGAAAAGAGTGGGGCCAAAAGGAGCAACAAAGCGCTAAAGGTCACAAAGAAAAGTAATAAAAAGTGGCAAAAAGAGAGGCAAAAAATGTGTGAGAGAAAAAGAGCGAGTGATAGCAGACATACTAAGAAGAGCGAGGCAAACAGAGTAAAAAAGAGCAAAAAGGTACAGAGAAAAAGAAAGAAAAAGTGGCAAAAAGGTGCAAGAGAAAGTGAGCGAGTGACAGCGGGCAGTGTGAGTTTGGGCCTCAGTACGAGCAGCAGCATAGATGCTGGGTCTGAAAGGACCATGCCTGGCTGGGGGACTAAGGCAATCAGATAAGGTGGAGCGCCTTCTCAATGGCTGGTCTGCTCTGCGACTGCCACTAAGAAGATGTTAGATGGGAAGGAGAACCTGGGGGCGGTGGGAGGGACTGGGTTAGGACAGGGTGAGCAGCAGGGAAGAAGAGGTAGGCAATGACAGGATGGAGCAGGAGAAAGCGAGTCGCAGGTAGTCAGCAAGGTGGGAAAGCAGAAGACGAAAGTCAAAGGAGGCACAGAAACGCAAAGAAAAAGTACAAAAGTGGGGCAAAAAGGAGAGAAAGAAAACATAAAAAGTGGTAAAAAGAGAGGCCAAAAGTGTGAGAGAGTGAGAGTGCAAGAGCTGGCAGCATGAGAAGGGTGGGGCAAAAAGGAGCTCTGAAGCGCTATAAGGCACACAAGAAAGTGGCAAAAATAGGCGCAAAAGGTGTTCGAGAAAGAGGGAGGGAAAGCGGGCAGGGTAAGGCTGGGCCCCAGGATGAGCAGCAGCAGAGATGCAGGGTTCAAAAGGGCTGTGCCTGGCCGGAGGGCCAAAGTAATCGGGTAAGGTAGTCAGGCAGGGCCCAGCAACACCTTCTCAAATGATTTATGACTAGTACAGAGAAACTTGTATTTGATTGTGGTATCCAGCAGGAACCAGTGCAGTACTTTGAGACCTGTGTAGAGCACATTCCAGTTATCCAATTGAGCACTGACTATTGACTTCATTAGTTCGACTTGTGCTCAGTTTGAGGGAGAAAAAAAACCTTTCTGAGCAATGATAGTTGGTTCCTTTTATAGCACCAGTTATTTGATGGATGCAAAATAGGTTTTACATCCTAAACGGATCCTGAATTGCTTACATTTTAGGATGGGATTGTCTTTTCCCAGGGATGATGGTCTTGCAAATCTTGCAGATAGGATTCTTTTATTATGTAGTCCTCCCAACAAGAGAATACCAATGGTGGTACCGTTGATGCACAGTTTGCTTTATCTCATGCTTGGTAATTGTAGTGTCAGCAGTCTGTGATTCTTGATCGGGTTTCCAGGTAAATATGGAGCTGTATATTGTCCACATATGTCTGGAATTCTTGAAATTGTCAGTCATGCTTATCAGTGGACCACATGTATATGTGGAATAGTCCTAAAAATGGATGGCTCGTGGCACACGCCATAAGATACTTCTTTCTGGTGGATTCAATGGACTATATATTATATTATATATATATAAAGCTGAACCCTATCCAAATGGACATCTGTGCTTTAAGTCCAGTCTTTTAAGATGCAGGCCATCGTCAACAATATTCTTTGCGGAGGCGGAGTCAAGTGGATCAGCACTGCCTTATTGTATTCATTTAGAGCAAAGAAGAGGTATTCCTTCTTTAATGTAAGCTCAGGTGCCTCCATTCTGTTCTCGGTCTTAAACCGGACTGTCAGTCATGGAGTTTTTGTTTTTCACATGTTTCTGCATATGTCTTGTGACTTCCTGTTTTGAGAGTCACAAATGGTCTGTAATTGAAAATGACTTAAGGATCCACACTTGGTTTCTTTATTATTGGAGTAAAATCTATCTGCTTCAACCACTTGGGTACTGTTTCCTTGCTTATGAAAGCTATTATGAGGCCCCAGATGCAGAAGTGACCGAAAAGTCTGTGCAAATCTCCATCAACAGTTTTGCTATTCCTTGCCCCTTTCATTTGAGCAAGGTGTAGAACTATGTATCTGAGGGAGAAAGGAACACTGAGAAGTTTATTTTACCAAGATCGTAGGAGTGAACAGTATTCCCAGTGCCATGTGAGCGGAACACTTTACCAATGTTTGAAGCCCCGTACCTCCTTGTTTTCTGGCATCTCCTCAAATATGTTGGAGCACGTATCTGCAGTATTATTGGCAAAGCCTGATGGTTAAATGACTGCCCAGGTGAAAGAGATGCTTATGCCACAGTATATATTTCTACTGTTATCTGGATAGAAATGGATGGTAAGACTGCAGTTGCAATTCTGTCTCCATTACCCCCCACCTCCAGCATTCTATTTCTCATTAAATATTTCTGTCCTGAGCAACAAATCTGACCCTTTCTTAAGACAAGGTGGGAGACGCTGAGCAACAAATCCGACTCTTTCTTGAGACAAGGTGGGAGACGCTGAGCAACAAATCCGACCCTTTCTTAAGACAAGGTGGGAGACACTGAGTGTTAGAAATGGGATCTCTGGTTGGCTGAGGCTTGCGCCAAAGCCAGGCAGAGACCACCACTCTAGTCAGGGCAAGGGAGTTACACACCCAAGATAACCGCTGCTCACCCCCTTGGTAGCTTGGCACGAGCAGTCAGGCCTATCCCGGAGGCAATGTGTAAAGCGGTTGTGCAACACACACACAGCAACAACATTCTAGGCACACTACAAAAAGGAACTCCACACAAGGTTATATATAAAAATAGCCTTTGTATTATCATAAAACACATTAGAATAGTACTCACATAATATACATCGTGCCACCTGGCACTAGGTCATATTTACAGGGGATTATGTACACATGACAGGGCTACGTGGGCCACTGTCAGAACCATCACTTAGTAAAGATAATAAAGGTAGAACATATCATAAACGTACAACCAGTAATCACTGGTGACCACTGTACTCAGCATCAGCCTGTAACATAAACCACATTATGCACAGTATCACATTAGGCGCAAAATACCTTAGACGCCAACCTCACCAGCATAAACACATTATGCACACATCTCATGAGTCTAAACGCATTAGACCCTAACCTCCTAAGTATAAATCACAGTAGAGAATAACTCACAACCTGAACGCATTAGGGAATAATAACCTCACAAGCATAACACATTATGCAAAACCTCATAATCATGACAGTACATTAGAGGTATAAACAGGGTGCGTAAATCATAGTAAATGCATCACATTTCCTAGCACCACATATTAGGACACAAATCACATTAGCACATAACCTCACAGTAGAAACCATAGCAGAGGCATAAATCACATTAGGGCCTGGCGCCCTACAAACCTAACAGTCCCCCTGGCCATCTCAAAAAGGGGCTCAAATGCCCTCTGTCCAAAAGTCAGGGCGCGCTGCCTAGCAGCTGAGTCCAAGTGCGCCATGCGCAAACCTAAACGTAGCAGCTGGCACTAAGTGCTGCGCAGCTGTGAATGTCAGGGGCAAAGGAGTGCATCTCACTCCTAACTCAAAAGGTATGTCCCCAAAGAAAGAATGGCCTAAACGGCGCAGCTGGCACTAATTGCTGCGCAGCTGTGGAAACCAAATAGCGGCCTAAACGATGCAGCTGCCCACTACTTGCTGGGCAGCTGTGAATATTAAAATAAGGCCTGGACCCTCCTGGTGCCCTTAGACAAATGTGCGAAAGTGTTGCAGCTGCCCGCGCTGGTGCGGCGCAGCTGATAATACAGTAAAGGGGCCCTGGCACATCTGTGCCCTGCAAAACAAATATGCCCAAACTGGCAGGAACACGAGCACCGACAATGTGCTCTGCTCTGGGGACCAACCTGCCCCACAGACGTTGCAGCTGCCCTCTAGCAAACCGGGGCAGCTGTGAAAGGAAATGTGGCCACCCAAAGGGGAGAAAGCGTGGGCCCTTCTGGGCCCTTTTTAAAATAACTAGGCCATCGTTGGAGCCACCTAGGCTCTAAAAACAATTATGCCACGTTGTTGGAGCCATACTGGGCTCTAAAACAATTATCCATGTTGGAGCGGCCCGCTACGGCGGGTCCGCTCTGGGAGACAGACAGGGTGCCCTCACTGGCACCACACGGGGCTTTTTAAAATACTTAGCCCCATCGTTGGAGCGGCCCGCTGCCAGACGGGGCCGCTCAGGCACTGTTACATCTCGCTCCCGCCATCCCCACTCACCGGGCTCTTCATTCTGTGCTGCTCCGGTCTCGTCTTGGCTTTGCTGGGACCGGCCGCACTTCTCTCCTTCACCCGGGCCCCCTCCTGGGACCCGGGACTCTTCACGGCTTCGCCTGGGCCCCCTCCTGGGGCTCCGGACTTCTCTGTGGAGCCTGCGAGGCTCCGGGCGGCTTCTCCGGCGGGCGTCTCTTCCTGGCGGCAAAGCTGTGGCTGCACGCGGGGCTCCCTCTTCACCACGGGAGCCCCGTCAGGCATCGGCGGCCTCTCTACTTCACCCGGGCCCCCTCCTGGGACCCGGGACTTTAACGTGGAGCCTGCACGGCTCCGGACGGGCGAACCCGCCTCCCCTCCCTTGAAGACGAGGAGGGGGGCGGAAATGGAGCCCGCAAGGCTTCCTTTTCCCCTCGCTTCACCCGGGCCCCCTCCTGGGACCCGGGACTTGTTCCTCGGCACTCAAGGAGGCGGGGTAGGCTCCCGTCCTCCTCATCACGCGGCCAAGCTTCCGGCCGCACTCCTCTCCAGCTTCCGTCCGGCCGGCCCCGCCCACAACCAGGCGGGCTGCGGATCGCGGCAGCAATTTCTGCTCGGTAATGAGGGGTAGGCTCCCTCGCAATTAAAATCAATCAGCGGGGTGGGCTCCCGCTTACCACAGGCACCATAATGCGGGGTGGGCACCAGCATAGAGAGATAAACATAAAGCGGCAAAACGCGGGGTAGGCACCCGCGAAATATGCAGCATAAGCGGGGTGGGCACCCGCAATTCAGGCATCACGGGGGAATCCCTCACGTCGGGATTCCCTCCATCTCCATATGTAGCGCAGCGCTGCATCAGCCCACGCGCTCCTCCGGTTTAGGAGCCACAGCTCCACAGCAAAAGTCCAGGAGAGTTTCCAGGGGCAGAGCTGGGCCCAGGGGCCAGCACACAGGGCCCTCCAGCAGGGAGGCAGCCCCCATGGCGGTCCCTCCTGGGCCCCCGCAGCAGCAAGCCCCCCCCTCCGTCAGGATCAGGAACAGAACAGAACTGAACAACTTTCATGGGGTCACAACCCCTATATTTATACCAACATTTCCTTTGTGCACAGCACAGGGCTTGGGGATACCAGTCAGAACTGGTTTGGTGTCGTCCTGGAGCACTTTATTTACGATGCTTCATCCTGCCTTTGAGGAAGAGGGGGTCTGCTATCAGACGCACCGTGGGAGGTGGAGCCATCACTCACTTTGCCAGGCACAGCCCTGCTCAGATCAAAGAGTCCCCTCCCCATACTCCAACTGCAGATCTCTCTATTCAACCCACGTCTGGCTCAGCCTGCCCTGTCCCTCCAAAACCAGACATGCAATCCACATCAGGCAGGCAGGCACATAGCCCACAGAAATGCCAACTTCTAAAAGTGGCATTTCTCACATAGTCATAATAAATCTGCGCACACCATTGCGCGGCATTTATTCTCACAATTTCATACATACCAGACTTGACCATGCTGCTACTCTCATAACAGGAATTACCACTGACACACTCATCCTCAATGCATTCCTATGGGAGGGCAGGCCAGTCTCACCACACACGCACACAGCGCGCACGCACTTTACACTGGACCACAGTGCTAAAGTGCCCAGCGGCCTAAAACCCCTAACACTACACAGAGAAAAAGGCTGGGAGAAATGCACAAAGTTTAGGGATGAACCTGCAAAAAGGGCCAAGTCCAACACAACCCCCTTCCAGCTAAAATGCAGGGTAGACCAATGAATACCTTGATGGGCTTCCCTGCTTGGGGCGATAGAACACGGATGCGGGCCCGCACTGCAGGGACACCCTCCGGTCCTACGCCACTTGGAACCCATGGAATCCATCTAAGAGAAAAAAAAACTCAGGACCAACTAGGCTATCCCACTGGTACTCCTTAGTTGTCCACGGCCAGGACCAGGCCCTAGGCCACCCAGATGCCACTGGTCCTTGCCAATCCACAGAGTGGGGGGCATACAATAGCCATTCTCCACTCTCCCTCTCAGTGTAGTTCCGACTACCACTGATCCTTCAACCTAGGGTCCGCACCCTCAGGCTGCCCAGAGGTCACGGGTGAAGCATCTCCTCACCCTACCTCTACTTCTGCACTCCCCCAGGAGAAGCACCCACCAGAACACAACTCTCCCACCAGTTCAGGACCTCACTCCATCAACTGGTCTACCACCTGGGACACAATTCACCGGCTGCACCGGGGTCAGAGGCGAGGACTCCCTCCCTCTGCACCCCCTTCCAGAGTCCGATACCCTCCCCACTGGAGTGGTATCCCCTAGAAGGCAAACCGGCCAGGACACTGACTACAGCCGCCCTGCTGTCCAGGACAGGCAAACACCTGAACCTGGCTCCCCAACCCAGGGATGCTACCCTTTGGTCAGATGCCTGGCGAACCAGGACTTCCTGAGGGTGACACATACCTAGCGTGCCATGTGACAGTCTGCCTGGCGCAGAGCTCATGAGCTCCTGTCCCTCTGACAGTGCGTGAAGATGCCCCAGCAACCTGGCGCAGAGCTCACGACCTCCTGTCCCTCTGACAGTGCGTGAAGAGGCCCCAGCAATCGGGCGCAGAGCTCACGACCTCCTGTCCCTCTGACAGTGCGTGAAGATGCCCCAGCAATCGGGCGCAGAGCTCACGACCTCCTGTCCCTCTGACAGTGCGTGAAGATGTCCCAGCAATCGGGCGCAGAGCTCACGACCTCCTGTCCCTCTGACAGTGCGTGAAGATGCCCCAGCAATCGGGCGCAGAGCTCACGACCTCCTGTCCCTCTGACAGTGCGTGAAGATGCCCCAGCAACCTGGCGCAGAGCTCAGGACCTCCTGTCCCTCTGACAGTGCGTGAAGATGCCCCAGGACAAAAGTGGCGTCACCATGGACAATCCTATGAGGCTCAGCCCTTCTGGCTGGCCCCTGACCCAATGGTTCTTCCACTGGGGACTCTTTCCCCCTTTCACCCCTCACTCTGGACTTCTGCACCCTCCCAACTGGAGCGGTACTGCCAGACACTAGAACTGATGGAGGTCTGATTACAGGCACTCCCAGCTCACCTAACATGGGAAAAACCACCTCGAAGAACGGTCCAACAGGACAGACTAGGCTCCCTACCTGGTGTTCCCTCATGGAACCAACCAGTCCTGGAGACCGTGGTTGGGGTTTGGAATACGACCCAGTTCCACGCCCGCTTCAGCGAGTTTGAGCGTGAGGCCACACAACCTCCTCACAATAAGGGTACCTAGCTGGGCTACTCTGAACCATCTCAGCCGCAAGGGTTGTGGAGATACCTGCATCATTCTTCTAGGGTCACTCCCAATGCAAGCTCCCTAGAATCAAAGAACTCACACACTCCAACGGATGCTGGCGCGACTCCGGAAAACAATTACGGGGCATGTTCTCTCTGACAAAACAGATTGAACAGCCCTTTAACACCATTTACCGTGCTAACCAATCACCCAAACGTCCAGTGCATCCCAACATTCATCCACACTCCCCCCACAAGACTGGTGAGACAGCATCTTACTGCCCCTGAAACACACCCTGTCCCCCTCTTAACCGGGAACTAGGTACCATACTATGGGAACTGGGAATGGGACTTCCTGCACTGGACTACATATTGCTGCCACCACTGGATCCCATCCTACTGGGGATTCCAGAAAACTAAAACTGCACTTAGGGGATAATCTACCCTCCAGAGCGAATTTTTCCATGCCAATTAAGTTACCACTGTAGGCCAACCCTAGAAATAGCAGACAGCACAGGGGCAGTAACAACTCCTTCAGCTTCAGGCCAACCCAAGGAATAGCAGACAGTACAGGGGCAGTAACAACTCCTTTAGCTTGCGCTGCAGGCCAACCCCATAAATAGCAGTCTGCACAAGGGCAGTACAAAACTCCTTCCGCTTCAGGCCAACCCCATAAATAGCAGTCTGCACAAGGGCAGTACAAAACTCCTTCAGCTTCTCTGGTTTCTGTCATTGGCAGGACACCCAACTCATAGTGCAACACGAAACCACATTTCAAAGAAATGATACTTAGACAAAATCAGAAACAATAATCCCCAAACATGTCACTATCTAAATGCAGAGCTTGTAGTGCACCCAGTTGTCGCTGTGGTATTGCGCACGCGCAAGTCCGGTCCCCACCGCTGATCACCAATGTTAGAAATGGGATCTCTGGTTGGCTGAGGCTTGCGCCAAAGCCAGGCAGAGACCACCACTCTAGTCAGGGCAAGGGAGTTACACACCCAAGATAACCCCTGCTCACCCCCTTGGTAGCTTGGCACGAGCAGTCAGGCCTATCCCGGAGGCAATGTGTAAAGCGTTTGCGCAACACACACACAGCAACAACATACTAGGCACACTACAAAAAGGAACTCCACACAAGGTTATATATAAAAATAGCCTTTGTATTATCATAAAACACATTAGAATAGTACTCACATAATATACATCGTGCCACCTGGCACTAGGTCATATTTACAGGGGATTATGTACACATGACAGGGCTACGTGGGCCACTGTCAGAACCATCACTTAGTAAAGATAATAAAGGTAGAACATATCATAAACGTACAACCAGTAATCACTGGTGACCACTGTACTCAGCATCAGCCTGTAACATAAACCACATTATGCACAGTATCACAGTAGGCGCAAAATACCTTAGACGCCAACCTCACCAGCATAAACACATTATGCACACATCTCATGAGTCTAAACGCATTAGACCCTAACCTCCTAAGGATAAATCACAGTAGAGAATAACTCACAACCTGAACGCATTAGGGAATAATAACCTCACAAGCATAACACATTATGCAAAACCTCATAATCATGACAGTACATTAGAGGTATAAACAGGGTGCGTAAATCATAGTAAATGCATCACATTTCCTAGCACCACATATTAGGACACAAATCACATTAGCACATAACCTCACAGTAGAAACCATAGCAGAGGCATAAATCACATTAGGGCCTGGCGCCCTACAAACCTAACAGTCCCCTGGCCACTGGCCATCTCAAAAAGGGGCTCAAATGCCCTCTGTCCAAAAGTCAGGGCGCGCTGCCTAGCAGCTGAGTCCAAGTGCGCCATGCGCAAACCTAAACGTAGCAGCTGGCACTAAGTGCTGCGCAGCTGTGAATGTCAGGGGCAAAGGAGTGCATCTCACTCCTAACTCAAAAGGTATGTCCCCAAAGAAAGAATGGCCTAAACGGCGCAGCTGGCACTAATTGCTGCGCAGCTGTGGAAACCAAATGGCGGCCTAAACGATGCAGCTGCCCACTACTTGCTGGGCAGCTGTGAATATTAAAATAAGGCCTGGACACTCCTGGTGCCCTTAGACAAATGTGCGAAAGTGTTGCAGCTGCCCGCGCTGGTGCGGCGCAGCTGATAATACAGTAAAGGGGCCCTGGCACATCTGTGCCCTGCAAAACAAATATGCCCAAACTGGCAGGAACACGAGCACCGACAATGTTCTCCGCTCTGGGGACCAACCTGCCCCACAGACGTTGCAGCTGCCCTCTAGCAAACCGGGGCAGCTGTGAAAGGAAATGTGGCCACCCAAAGGGTAGAAAGCGTGGGCCCTTCTGGGCCCTTTTTAAAATAACTAGGCCATCGTTGGAGCCACCTAGGCTCTAAAAACAATTATGCCATGTTGTTGGAGCCATACTGGGCTCTAAAACAATTATCCATGTTGGAGCGGCCCGCTACGGCGGGTCCGCTCTGGGAGACAGACACGGTGCCCTCACTGGTACCACACGGGGCTTTTTAAAATACTTAGCCCCATCGTTGGAGCGGCCCGCTGCCAGACGGGGCCGCTCAGGCACTGGCACATCTCGCTCCCGCCATCCCCACTCACCGGGCTCTTCATTCTGTGCTGCTCCGGTCTCGTCTTGGCTTAGCTGGGACCGGCCGCACTTCTCTCCTTCACCCGGGCCCCCTCCTGGGACCCGGGACTCTGCACGGCTTCGCCTGGGCCCCCTCTTGGGGCTCCGGACTTCTCTGTGGAGCCTGCGAGGCTCCAGGCGGCTTCTCCGGCGGGCGTCTCTTCCTGGCGGCAAAGCTGTGGCTGCACGCGGGGCTCCCTCTTCACCACGGGAGGCCCGTCAGGCATCGGCGGCCTCTCTACTTCACCCGGGCCCCCTCCTGGGACCCGGGACTTTAACGTGGACGGCTCCGGACGGGCGAACCCGCCTCCCTCCCTTCAAGACGAGGAGGGGGGCGGAAATGGAGCACGCAAGGCTCCCTTTTCCCCTCGCTTCACCCGGGCCCCCTCCTGGGACCCGGGACTTGTTCCTCGGCACTCGAGGAGGCGGGGTAGGCTCCCGTCCTCCTCATCACGCGGCCAAGCTTCCGGCCGCACTCCTCTCCAGCTTCCGTCCGTCCGGCCCCGCCCACAACCAGGCGGGCCGCGGATCGCGGCGGCAATTTCTGCTCGGTAATGAGGGGTAGGCTCCCTCGCAATTAAAATCAATCAGCGGGGTGGGTTCCCGCTTACCACAGGCACCATAATGCGGGGTGGGCACCCGCATAGAGAGATAAACATAAAGCGGCAAAACGCGGGGTAGGCACCCGCGAAAAATGCAGCATAAGCGGGGTGGGCACCCGCAATTCAGGCGCCACGGGGAATCCCTCACGTCGGGATTCCCTCCATCTCCATATGTAGCGCAGCGCTGCATCAGCCCACGCGCTCCTCCGGTTTAGGAGCCACAGCTCCACAGCAAAAGTCCAGGAGAGTTTCCAGGGGCAGAGCTGGGCCCAGGGGCCAGCATACAGGGCCCTCCAGCAGGGAGGCAGCCCCCATGGCGGTCCCTCCTGGGCCCCAGCAGCAGCAAGCCCCCCCCTCCGTCAGGAACAGAACAGAACTGAACAACTTTCATGGGGTCACAGCCCCTATATTTATACCAACATTTCCTTTGTGCACAGCACAGGGCTTGGGGATACCAGTCAGAACTGGTTTGGTGTCGTCCTGGAGCACTTTATTTACGATGCAGCATCCTGCCTTTGAGGAAGAGGGGGTCTGCTATCAGACGCACCGTGGGAGGTGGAGCCATCACTCACTTTGCCAGGCACAGCCCTGCTCAGATCACAGGGTCCCCTCCCCATACTCCAACTGCAGATCTCTCTATTCAACCCACGTCTGGCTCAGCCTGCCCTGTCCCTCCAAAACCAGACATGCAATCCACATCAGGCAGGCAGGCACATAGCACACAGAAATGCCAACTTCTAAAAGTGGCATTTCTCACATAGTCATAATAAATCTGCGCACACCATTGCGCGGCATTTATTCTCACAATTTCATACATACCAGACTTGACCATGCTGCTACTCTCATAACGGGAATTACCACTGACACACTCATCCTCAATGCATTCCTATGGGAGGGCAGGCCAGTCTCACCACACACGCACACAGCGCGCACGCACTTTACACTGGACCACAGTGCTAAAGTGCCCAGCGGCCTAAAACACCTAACACTACACAGAGAAAAAGGCTGGGAGAAATGCACAAAGTTTAGGGGTGAACCTGCAAAAAGGGCCAAGTCCAACACTGAGCAACAAATCCAACTCTTTCTTAAGACAAGGTGGGAGACGCTGAGCAACAAATCCGACCCTTTCTTAAGACAAGGTGGGAGACACTGAGCAACAAATCCGACTCTTTCTTAAGACAAGGTAGGAGTCACCGAGCAACAAATCCGACTCTTTCTTTCAGTGCAAGGTGGCAGTCGCTGAGCACTAAATCAGACCCTTAATGCAAGGTGGCAGTCAGTGAGCAACAAATCCGGCCCTTTCTTACGACAAGGTGGAAGTCAGTGAGCAACAAATCCGGCCCTTTCTTAAGACAAAGTGGCAGTCACTGAGCAATAAATCCGACCCTTCCTTAGTGCAATGTGGCAGTCATAGAGCAATAAATCCGACCCTTCCTTAGTGCGATGTGGCAGTCATAGAGCAATAAATCCGACCCTTCGTTATTGCAAGGTGACAGTCACTGATCAACAAATCCAGCTCTTTCTTGAGACAGGTGGCAGTCACTGAGCAATAAATCCGACCCTTATTTAAAGCAGGGTGACAGTCACTGAGTAACAAATTCGACCCTTCCTTAAGGCAAGGTGGCAGTCACTAAGAAACAAATCTTACCCTTCATTGATGCAAGGTGACCGTGAATTAGAAACAAATCAGACCCTTTCTTAAGGCAAGGTGGCAGTCACCGAGAAACAAATCAGACCCTTTCTTAAGGCAAGGTAGCAGTCACCGAGAAACAAATCATACCCTTCATTGATGCAAGGTGGCAGTGAATTAGAAACAAATCAGGCCCTTGCTTAAGGCAAGGTGGTAGTCACCGAGAAACAAATCAGACCCTTTCTTAAGGCAAGGTAGCAGTCACTGAGTAACAAATCAGGCACTTGCTTAAGGCAAGGTAGCAGTTACCGAGTAACAAATCAGGCCCTTGCTTAAGGCAAGGTAGCAGTCACCGAGAAACAAATCATACCCTTCATTGATGCAAGGTGGCAGTGAAATAGAAACAAATCAAGCCCTTGCTTAAGGCAAGGTGGCAGTGAATTAGAAACAAATCAAGCCCTTGCTTAAGGCAAGGTGGCAGTCACCGAGTAACAAATCAGGCCCTTGCTTAAGGAAAGGTAGCAGTCACCGAGTAACAAATCAGGCCCTTGCTTAAGGCAAGGTGGCAGTCACCGAGAAACAAATCAGACCCTTTCTTAAGGCAAGGTAGCAGTCACTGAGTAACAAATCAGGCACTTGCTTCAGGCAAGGTAGCAGTCACCGAGAAACAAATCATACCCTTCATTGATGCAAGGTGGCAGTGAATTAGAAACAAATCAAGCCCTTGCTTAAGGCAAGGTGGCAGTCACCGAGAAACAAATCAGACCCTTTCTTAAGGCAAGGTAGCAGTCACTGAGTAACAAATCAGGCACTTGCTTCAGGCAAGGTAGCAGTCACCGAGAAACAAATCATACCCTTCATTGATGCAAGGTGGCAGTGAATTAGAAACAAATCAAGCCCTTGCTTAAGGCAAGGTGGCAGTCACCGAGTAACCAATCAGGCATTTGATTAAGGCAAGGTAGCAGTCATCGTGAAACAAACACAGGCCCTTGCTTAAGGCAACGTAGCAGTCACCGAGTAACAAATCAGGCACTTGCTTAAGGCAAGGTAGCAGTCACCGAGAAACAAATCATACCCTTCATTGATGCAAGGTGGCAGTGAATTAGAAACAAATCAAGCCCTTGCTTAAGGCAAGGTGGCAGTCACCGAGTAACCAATCAGGCATTTGATTAAGGCAAGGTAGCAGTCATCGAGAAACAAACACATGCCCTTGCTTAAGGCAAGGTAGCAGTCACCGAGAAACAAATCAGACCCTTTCTTAAGGCAAGGTAGAAGTCACAGAGTAACAAATCAGGCCCTTGCTTAAGGTAAGGTGGCAGTGAATTAGAAACAAATCAAGCCCTTGCTTAAGGCAAGGTGGCAGTCACCGAGTAACAAATCAGGCCCTTGCTTAAGGTAAGGTGGCAGTGAATTAGAAACAAATCAAGCCCTTGCTTAAGGCAAGGTGGCAGTCACCGAGTAACAAATCAGGCCCTTGCTTAAGGCAAGGTGCAGTCACCGAGAAGCAAATCAGACCCTTTCTTAAGGCAAGGTAGCAGTCACCGAGTAACAAATCAGGCCCTTGCTTAAGGCAAGGTGGCAGTGAATTAGAAACAAATCAGGCCTTTGCTTAAGGCAGTGAATTAGAAACAAATCAGGCCCTTGCTTAAGGCAAGGTAGCAGTCACCGAGTAACAAATCAGGACCTTGCTTAAGGCAAGGTAGCAGTCACCGAGTAACAAATCAGGCCCTTGCTTAAGGCAAGGATGCAGTGGCAAGGTAGCAGTCACCGAGTAACAAATCAGGCCCTTGTTTAAGGCAAGGTAGCAGTCACCGAGTAACAAATCAGGCCCTTGCATAAGGCAAGGTAGCAGTCACAGAGAAACAAATCAGGCCCTTGCTTAAGGCAAGGTAGCAGTCACCGAGTAACAAATCAGGCCCTTGTTTAAGGCAAGGTAGCAGTCACCGAGAAACAAATCAGGCCCTTGCTTAAGGCAAGGTAGCAGTCACCGAGTAACAAATCAGGCCCTTTCTTAAGGCAAGGTAGCAGTCACCGAGTAACAAATCAGGCCCTTGCTTAAGGCAAGGTAGCAGTCACCGAGTAACAAATCAGGCCCTTGTTTAAGGCAAGGTAGCAGTCACGAGAAACAAATCAGGCCCTTGCTTAAGGCAAGGTAGCAGTCACCGAGTAACAAATCAGGCCCTTTCTTAAGGCAAGGTAGCAGTCAACGAGTAACAAATCAGGCCCTTGTTTAAGGCAAGGTAGCAGTCACCGAGTAACAAATCAGGCCCTTTCTTAAGGCAAGGTAGCAGTCACCGAGTAACAAATCAGGCCCTTGCTTAAGGTAAGGTGGCAGTGAATTAGAAACAAATCAAGCCCTTGCTTAAGGCAAGGTGGCAGTCACCGAGTAACAAATCAGGCCCTTGCTTAAGGCAAGGTAGCAGTCACCGAAAAACAAATCAGGCCCTTGCTTAAGGCAAGGTAGCAGTCACCGAGAAACAAATCAGACCCTTTCTTAAGGCAAGGTAGCAGTCACCGAGTAACAAATCAGGCCCTTGCTTAATGAATGAGGTAACATTTATAAAGCGCGTGGTTACCCGAAGGCATCCCAGCCCTGAGCGGGCACCAGGTTGAAGCTGTAGCAGGGTTAGTTGGGGAAGAGCCAAGTTTTCAGCCCCTTCCTGAAGATAGTAGGACTAGGTACCCTACGAAGCTGCAGTGGGAGTGCGTTCCAGAGTTTAGCCGCATTATGTGAAAACAGTCGGCCACCACTTCTGGCCCTCCTGATTCTAGGAACTAAGACTAAATGGAGGTCATCCGAGCGAAGCCGCCTGTTTGCTCGGTAGGGTTGGACCAGAGAGGAGATTATGGCTGGTCCATTCCCTCTCAGCACCCTGTGGGAAATGTACAGGGCCTTGAAATGGACCCTTTCCCTGATCGGAAGCCAATGGAGGGCCTTTAGGGCAGGTCTGGCCGATTGACGGCCTGAAATCCCCAAAAGGATCCTGGCGGCACAGTTCTGTACGACTTGGAGTTTCGCCAGAACCGAGCTAGGAGCGCCCAGGTATAAGGCGTTTCCATAGTCCAGTCGAGACAATATAAGTGCCTGGACCATCAATTTTTTTGCTTGAAAGGGAAGCAGAGGAAGCACCTTGTGAAGTAATCTTAACATGCCAAAGCAAGAGCCAACAACTGTTCTGGCTTGGGTTTTGAAACTGAGCTCATCATCTAGCCAGAAGCCTAGGCTCTTTATTTCCTTTTTTGGGATGGGCGCTGGGCCCATACATGCTGGCCAGATGGAGTCTATATTAATGGGGGAATTATTGCCAAGAAGCATGAGCTCAGTTTTGTCGCCATTCAATTTTAGATGAGACAGTGTCATCCATCTAGTAACCTCTTCGAGGCAGGGCAAGAGATGGGAAGAGGCTCTCTCTGCATGGTTCAGTGAGATCACCAATTGAGTATTGGCAGCATAAGTGACGATTTGCACTCCGAAAGGGAGGACACTGTCGGCTAAGGGGGCCATATAAGCATTAAAAAGGGAAGGGCTCAAGGACGAACCCTGCAGAACTCCGCAATGGAGGGGCCGGGGGTTTGAGATGGCTTCGCCCTCAAAAACTTGAAAAGATCTATCCTCTAAGAAAGATCGTAACCATTTCAGGACAACTCTGGACACGCCTAGTTTGTGGAGTCGTTGGATCAAGATGCGGTGATTCACCGTATCAAAGGCCGCGCTGAGATCTAAAAGTATCACGGCCACAGATCCTCCCGCATCAAAGATCTTTCTAGTATCTTCAACGACAGCTAATAACGCTATCTCAGTTCCTTGGCGTGGGCGGAAGCCAGTTTCGGAAGAGTGGAGGAGGTTGCCATCCTCCAAATGCCTGGAAAACACTGAGTTAACGTATTTTTCTGCAACTTTGCTGACCCATGGAAGAAGAAGAGAAATGGGCCGAAAGTTGCTGAGACAACTGGGATCTAAACTAGGATTTTTCAATAGTGTTTTAACCATTGCGTTCTTCCAAGTGGGGGGCACCACCCCAGAAGAGAGCAAGGAGTTGATCAGATCCAAAATAACAGGACCAACTGAATCAGCCACAGACTTCAGAGTTTTAGGGGGGGCCGGGTCATTGGGTGAGCCACTTTTGACGAGTGCAGAGATGGTCTGGAAATTTTCCTCCTTTAGAGGAGGAAATACTTCTAACACATGATCCTGGCTCTGAACAGTAAAGTCCTCACGAGACAAGCCTGTGTAAGAATCAATCATGGGGAAGGTGCTGCAAATGGTTTGAATTTTATTGTAAAAAAACTCAGCAAGTTCATTGCAACGATGGAATGTTGCTTCAGGAGTAGCAGGGGGGGCCGGAGCTTTTAACAGTTTCTTAGCGATACGAAACGTTTCGCGGGGGTAATTTGCCGCCAGGGAAATTTTTTCCTCGAAGTAGTGGGCTTGAGCCTTTTTAATCTCGGTCTTATATACCTTGATGGTTTCTCTGTAAGGCAAGGTGGCAGTGAATTAGAAACAAATCAGGCCCTTGCTTAAGGCAAGGGAGCAGTCACCGAGTAACAAATCAGGCCCTTGCTTAAGGCAAGGGAGCAGTCACCGAGAAACAAATCAGGCCCTTGCTTAAGGCAAGGTAGCAGTGGCAAGGTAGCAGTCACTGAGTAACAAATCAGACCGTTTCTTAAGGCAAGGTAGCAGTCACCGAGTAACAAATCAGACCCTTTTTTAAGGCAAGGTAGCAGTCACCGAGTAACAAATCAGGCCCTTGCTTAAGGCAAGGTAGCAGTCACCGAGTAACAAATCAGGCCCTTGCTTAAGGCAAGGTAGCAGTGGCAAGGTAGCAGTCACCGAGTAACAAATCAGGCCCTTGTTTAAGGCAAGGTAGCAGTCACAGAGAAACAAATCAGGCCCTTGCTTAAGGCAAGGTAGCAGTCACCGAGTAACAAATCAGGCCCTTGCTTAAGACAAGGTAGCAGTCACCGAGTAACAAATCATGCCCTTGCTTAAGGCAAGGTAGCAGTGGCAAGGTAGCAGTCACTGAGTAACAAATAAGGCCCTTGCTTAAGGCAAGGTAGCAGTCACCGAGTAACAAATCGGGCCCTTGCTTAAGGCAAGGTAGCAGTCACCGAGTAATAAATCAGGCCCTTGCTTAAGGTAAGGTGGCAGTGAATTAGAAACAAATCAAGCCCTTGCTTAAGGCAAGATGGCAGTCACCGAGAAACAAATCAGACCCTTGCTTAAGGCAAGGTGGCAGTGAATTAGAAACAAATCAGGCCCTTGCTTAGGGCAAGGTAGCAGTCACCGAGTAACAAATCAGGCCCTTGCTTAAGGCAAGAGAGCAGTCACCGAGAAGCAAATCAGACCCTTCATTGATGCAAGGTGGCAGTGAAATAGAAACAAATCAAGCCCTTGCTTAAGGCAAGGTGGCAGTCACCGAGTAACAAGTAAATCTGACTATTTCTAATGACAAATTGGCTGTCAGCGAGTCATAAATCTGACCCATCCTTATGGCAAGGTGGCATTAACTGAGTAACATATCCGACCAATTCTTAAGACAAGATGGTAGTCACTGAATAACGAATCCAACCCTTCCTTGAGTTGAGGTGGCAGCAATTTGTGAGGAACGCACACTTTGAGTCCCCTGAAAAGTGGTCTTTCTGAGGAACCACAGTTGCGTCTGACCTAAGGGAACACAATTCAAGAAAAGACAACCAATTAAATAAGCTCAACAACCAAAACTTGCTGTGACAAGTATATAGAGCTATATTAGCGTCTCCAACTGTATCAGCACAACCTTTCCCAACCAGATATGTGTTTGTAAATCACATGATGTCCTTTAAGTCACAGACATTCACAACTTGTTACTTGCTTGGTTATCTATCGCTTCAGAGATGTTGTCAATCAGATGCTAGAGACATTAGCATATGAAAAAGCAGAGTACAACACCTTTTGCAAAAAATACACTCCAAAACATAGACTACCAAACTGTCAATCCTGGTATTACATCCAAATTACTAGGACCGGGGTGAGAATAGGTATTGTGGCATCGTAAGCTATGTGTATAGTGAATTTGTCATGAATTGTGGAATGCATAATAGATACAAATAATAATTGCTGTAGGGAGAAAGGTATGCAAAATTTCAATTTTAGAAGCCTATTTTTGAAATATTTAAACTTTGGCAGTCTGCATTTGGCCTTAGTTCTAGATTTTGGCATTCTAAATTTGGGGTTTTCGTTTTGCAAAAGATGATTGTGAAGCCTGTGTTTTACATGGAACTCTCAAGAGGCCTTTTAGAAATGTTGCCCATTTTTCACTATATCGAGACAAAAGGAAAAGAAACAGAAAATTAAAATAATTATAAATATTCTCTCTGAAAACCATTCTTTGTCGTGGGGCAGTGCTGTTGCTGGTTTATTTAAAACAAATGTATTTTGTACATGGGACTGACTTGAAACTGAGTTTCGCATGATGTACAAAAACATAAACATATGTCTGCATTAAAAGCTTGACTCAAACCATTAGTGGACTTAAAAGAAGTATTATATGGAAATGTAAACTCTGAAACGACTTTCAGTTTTTGAAGTTCGCCTAACCTATCCATTGCTATAATCTGATGTGTATTACTTTAGGTCTTCTTGATTATGAAGCGGCTCTTAAAATTGATCCATCCAACATATGTGTACAAGATGATGCAAAGAAGATCAGAAAAATAATCCAGGGATCCGCGTCCGAATCCGCCTGAAATCATGGATTGTGTATTGTTGACTCTTCTATTTCTAATCATCGGTAATCCTACCAGTATTGTGCCAGGCACACGTGCTGAATACTCTTCTAGGCTTATTTGGAAACGTTTTAGAGGGGCAATGTTTCTGGTTTCATTGGTTTCTGATGCGTTGCTTGGAGAAAAACACATTTTTCGCCTTGTTAAAATTATTTATGTAACGTTAGCAAATGCTTGGAGCTATGTTTGCCACTAAAAACAGCTTGTTTTCTTAGTTACTGCCAAGGTTATTTCTAGATATAGTGAGCCGCGCCCTCCCATCATCCAAGTGACACGCCATGACATGGACCACCGACAGGATTTGCAGCTGACCACTCGACTTCAGTATCAAGGGTTTTCTCTGTACTTCATTGGAATCAGCTGCATAGCTGGCTGAGTTAAGCACCTGACACAGTCAACCACAGGCAGAAGTAGACAATGATGTGATACGCCAATGCCCATCATTGAGTGTGTTCAGAGTTGTATAGATCTAAAGGCAGATGACAGCATCAAGACCCTTGTGTGTTTCAGTGGGACTGATGGAAACCAGTGCTTGGGTCTACCACAACTGGCAGTAGAAAACAATGAGAAAAAGAACGTACTTGACAGGTGGCAACTACTTCTTCAGAATCTTTTTCATGTGTCTTGCCATGAATCCCCATCACTGTTGTACCTAACCAGCCCTACTGTTCATTCTTCACATAATGTAAAATTCTGGTTTTGTGTATTAATATTAAAATACTGAGGTTATCAAATATCAATGTATTCACATAAAGTATTAAAAGGCGCCTGTCCCCCTTTCCTCTTTTATCTACAGTTGGAGGAGGAATGTCAGCCCCATAACGCTTCTTTTATCACATACTTTATTCTACTATAACTTAGTACCTACCTCTGTTTTTAAATGTACTCTTGGAGCATTCCATCCACTGACCTCTTTTTCTGTACTTTCCTCCTGGTGCTTTTTTCCATCTGACCCTGACCCCTCCCCCCACAGTTCAGAAACAAAAGCTGTATTTGCATTCACCTACTTAAGCCTTTTCTAATGTGTGATGTGGCATGCCTGAGAGGTGTTGTATCATTGTAACTATTTTTTCCTGTTGGATCGGGTAACTATATATATATATATATATATATATATATATATATATATATATATATATATATATATATGTATATATATATATATATGTATATGTATGTATGTATGTTCTGGCCGTAAAATCTGTTGGTTGTTGGGTGAGGACTACAGGGAAACGAGAAAAAAGGAGGTTGGGAAGGGAGAGATAAAATACCATGCCAATACCATAGGAAACCTTTCCAGTTTCTGTAATATGAATACTATATTGTGAGTGGCATTACAGCACTTACCATCTTGAGGGTTCAGTATATAAATCGGCACTAAGTAGTTATCATAAAAAGCTCAGAGGAGCCGGAAGTTCCAAATTATTAATAGAATTGACTGTGCGGGGAATTCAGTCGAAGAACTGTTTAGAGTTTTAAATGAGTTCATAAGGCCCACTGCCTGTGCATCCTCAATCCCGGCCTTCCAGGAATTATGCAATGCTTTGGCACACCATTTTGAAGAGAAAATCGCGATTATCTATAAGAACCTCTCTCACTGCCCCCCACTAGCTGAAACCTCTCCCACTACTCCCCAGATCACCAATTGCCCCACCTTTCTGGAGTATTTCGAGCCCATTACTTCGGAACAAGCTTTGGAAACTATTAACAAAATCAAATCAGGTTCCCCCTCTGACCTCTTCCTCCCTCCCCCCCACATCATCATGGTGACCCTTGTCACCACTCTTCTTCCAGCCATCTTGTCACTGTTTAACCTTTCCCTCAGTACTGCGACTCTACCATTAGCTTGGAAAACTGCACATGTCATGCCCATTTTAAAAACACCAAACGAGGATCCCCTAAAACCTGTTAACTACAGATCTATATCACTTCTACGCTACCTAAGCAAAAATATGGAAACCATAGTAAATAAACAACTCTTCTTCTACTCAGAAACTAATTCCATACTGGACCCTTCCCAATCAGGTTTTAGGGTCTCACATAGTACAGAAAACGCACTGATAGCGTTGCTGGACCCCATCAGACTTTCCCTTGATGACGGTCTGCCAGGGCCGGACTGGCCGTTTCGAGCACCGGGCGTTTTCCCAGTGAGCTGCCAGGGCGTGGGCCGGTTTTGGGCCCCTGGGGGGCCGGTTTTGATACCGGGGGCCGGCAATATCGGCCCCCTGTAACAAAATCAGCCGAAACCGGCCCTGGCAAACAGCTCGGCCGCACCCGCATCCCCCCTCCCCCCGGGGGCCGTCCGAGCAGTTTGCCAGGGCCGGTTTCGGGTTCCCAGTCCAGCCCTGCGGTCTACCTGCCATGCTGGTGCTACTCTACCTATCCACAGCATTCAACACCATCTCTCATTCCATCATGGTCCAGAGACTTCTAGAGATTGGTGTCTGTGGAAAAGTTCTAGGGTGGCTCCAAAACGTCCTTAGCAATTGGACTACGGCAATACACTTGGGACCATTTAAATCCCATGCCATGTCCCTAAACAAAGAGGTACCACAGGGATCCTCACTGAGCCCCACAATCTTTAATATATATGTAGCCCTACTTGCTCAAGTGGTAAGATCTTGTGGCTTTGAAGTCATCTCATGCGCAGATGATAACTAATTGATCATCTCCATGGGTCCTAATCCCAAATCGACAAAACACAAATTTGTGGTTTGTATGAGGAAAGTTGCTTCCTGGATGTCCCTGAATTGCCTACAGCACAGGGTCAAGACTGATTTGCATATGGCTGGGTTCAAACTGGAATGGCATGGTGAGCAAAAAAATGATGGATTTAGGCCCAGATCTCTGTACTGGGGTGAATGTATGACATTGTTCTGCATTCTGTCAATCAACTGTTGTTTTTGCATACAGCTGAACAGCGACAAAACAGAAATTCTGCTGTTCGGCAAGGCCCCCACTAGCTGGTTAGACGACTGGTGGCTGTCCGAACTGGGCGTCTAGCCACATCCCAAAAAAGTGATCAAAAAAACTTGCCATTCTAATTGACGAAAACCTCTCCATGAGAGAGCAGGTAGGGAGCACTTGGAGCACCTGCTTTGCAATAATGAGCATTGTTAGAAAAGTTTTTCAGAAGTTACCATTACAGACTAGAAGAACTCTCACTCAGGCTCTCGTGGCCAGCTGCCTTGAATATGGAAACGCTCTTTTGGTTGCAGCAATTGAATCACTGCTATCTAAGCTTTAGGTGGTCCATAATACTGCTGCACGATTAGGCTGCAAAACCCCCCCTTTACCCCATCTCCCCCCCACCCCTTGATCTTCTTCAGAACCCTCTCTAAAATCTCTTCATTGGCTTCCAGTCAGGAAACGCTCTTTCTTCAAACTCCTGTGCTTGGTGCATAAATCCTTATTTAGTAAGGACCCCGCATATCTTTAAAATAAACTCTGCCCATATCTTCCGCCCAGAAATTTGAGATCAAAAGACCAGCTCCTGCTCTGTGCCTGCCATATCCATTTAGCGAAATATAGTGGCTGATCGTTTTCCTATCTCATCCCACATCACTGGAATAGATTACCCCTGCACATCTGGCCATGTTCGGACACCTGGTTAGTGCTGCAGCGCCGAGCTACCCTATCGGGGGTGATTCGCGGTGCTTTTTTAAGTGTTTATAACATAACTGTCAAGTGGCCCTGAGTTGACTGGACAAAAGAACTGATGGGATACTCAAGCAGGAAAGGCAGAGTAATGTCTGTGATAGGGGTTCGGGAGTAACAAAGAAGAACCTGAAATGTAAAAAGAAAAGGTAGCAGTGAGGGAAGCATTCATAAAGGAAATGTGGAAAAACAACAAAGGTAGGCATGCGGGAGCAGGTCCCAACTCAGCAAAGAGCAAAAAGACTCACTGCTCTCAAAGTTTCCAGGCACAGAGTAGACAACCTGAGGCTACTTTAAGCTGTCTTAACCTTTCTAACCCTTTCATCTTCCTGCTTCCTGGATCCGGACGCATGTGGTAGCATCAGTGTTCAGCTCTTGAGTGCTCTCGCTTTGCCGCAGCTTGCTGGCCCTGTGGCTTCCTGGTCCTGCTCCACCTCCAGGCCCTGTCTCTGTGCTTCTCCGCCTTTCAGCCTGACTTGTGGTCTGCTGCCCCTCGCACCTGTGCCCATGTGTCCGCGTCTAGCTGTCAACAGGCCATTTTAAGGCCTTGCGAAAGCTCCTGCAGTTTTGCCGGCACCTAACGCCAAGCGCCAGCACTGTTTCTAGTGTGAAGTGACACAGTGGCACAGCAGCACAGCACAGCGGAGGGGAGAGGAGGCCTCAGCTTTCTGCCTGCTTACGATCACATACCTGGCAGGACCCCCCCTCCCCCGCAATCAGCCTTGGAATCTCCCCTTGGAGGCGGCATCTGGGGACTCCCTGATTTCTGGAGACACCGGCTCAGGTAGAGCGGGGGCTTGTGGCTGTGAGGCCAAAGGTAGGTGACTGAGGGATGGCAGGAGGACAGCCCAGGGTAGCGGTGTGAGTGTGGGGCAAGTGGATTGTGGCAGGGGGCAGCATCTTTTAAGGTGGTGTGCTCCGCTTTTCAGCAACCCACTCCACACGTTGGCGGCGGCTCAGTGTTATTTTAGCATTTGCCGGCGACGATAGCGGCATCCTTGAACCCCTTTGGGAATAAACAAAAGTATGGTGGGATTGACTGAAACTAAGTAGACCTCCCTCACTTGCAATGAAAACGCGATCCCAAAAGGGGAAATCGACATTGGTTAACAGTTCCTGTATTGTGGCACCTGAAAGCTTCAATATCGTCACCAAAATGCAGTCTAACATAAATATTGCAAAGATTACGGCAGTGATGGGAAGTCATACCACTTCAACTTTTAATCTTAGAGACACACACATTTTGCCAGAGGTTTACTTGACCTCAGATCAACTAATGCTTTCCATGCAATCTCCTCGGGTGTCACCGCAACGATCAACGATAGGGAGGGGAATGAAACAGCCTTCAATCGGAGACTGATTTCCATCAGAGGACTTACAATCAGCAGGATCTGGGAACCATAAGACAGCCCGTCCCCTTAGACATTTTCTGCCTCCATCTTGTTTATCTTCTAACTCAGTTGTGGCAGCTCCAAGTTCCAAAGCCTCATCTACCCCCTTTCAACAACCGCTTCCTCACTGAAAACAGTATCGATAGAGGCTTTAATAAGAGACCCTCCAAACAACATTAGTGTATCTATTAATCAATCCAAAACTGACTCGATATGTGGGGTGGATCCCTTGGATGAGGACGATTCAGCAGTGGAGGCAGATTTAGGAACATCAATTAATGTCTGTCCTTTATCGACAACCGATCTGCAGTCTAGCTCACTGCCTATTAACCAAAAAAAGTCTGAGAACATGAGGATTTTGCTACGCCTCCATCCTGTGTTACAACAAGCCGTGGGGGCAGTTACCACAACACTGGCTAAAATAGCAGACACCATGGGAGCCCACTCAACTGCCTTGGCAGAACAAACACTTTGTTGCAAGAGATTAAACAAGAATTTAATAAACTCAGTTCTTGGACTGCGCATATTGATGCCTTTGATTTATCTGAACTGTTTTTAGACTTACTTGTCTGAGCTGATCTTATGATTGTAAATGATATTTTTACTCGGTCTATACAATAAATAAACTAACTAACCTTTCTAAGCCAGAAACTGTTGTCTTAGCATACCACCGTTCTAAAGTGTCACCATCATGGGTTGAGATACTCTGCCTACACAACTAGATGGCAAATGCCATCTTGGATTGGAGTTAAGACTGCAATCGCGTTCTCCTGGGACATTACACGCCTACCACTGAGCCAGATCAGACCTGTTTTCCAGAACCTTCATTCCAGCAGATCTTGGAAGTCACAAAGTGCCACTGAGCCGCTGCCCACCACAACCTACAACATGAACGGGCCACCAATGCGCACCCACACAGTGAGTAATTTGTCCTTCTCCATAAGCAGATTCTCTAGAATATTCTTAAAAAGTAGAAAAGACCAACTAGTCTATCCCATGCCTTGGAGGTGAGAGATTGGTTCATAGTAAGGAAAATAGAAAAAATATGATGCAAACAGATGATACAGGGTATTTTAGTCTATGCTGCAATGCATAACAAAGGTATTAAATGATCTCAGCTTAGCAGACCTGCAGATTTCTGTAATTATTACATTTCTCAAGACAAACAGATGGCCCGCACCCTCTGATGGCCTGGGCTTTAGACTTATCAGGCAAAGGCTTTAAATGCCTCTCAGCATTTTAGGTGTGTTAGAACTTTTCTGTGGGGGAGTAAGGATATGGAAGGAACATTAGTATTCGAATTGTATAATTAATGTAATCATTTTAACTAAGTTTTGGGAGAAAGTGAGGGTAAGCCTGAAGAGAAACTATTTTACAGTGAAATGTTCTTTATCTTTAGTACACAGAGCCACAGTTTTTCTCAATGTTTTAGTTGTAATGATAGAAATTAAGAAGACAACTTTAAAATAATTTCACCATATTCGAAGGGAGCCCTCGAGGGGGTCTTCTGATTGGGGAAAGGCTTTCATAAGCCCTACGATAAATAAATAACCACAAAATCATGAAGAAATATGTCTGGGAAGGATACTTGTGCTTTTCAGCTATGGCGTCCAAATGTTTTTGTAACAGAACAGAATTTAAAGCCATAAGTAGCCAAACATAAAAAGAAATGCACTACCATTCCTTCTTGGCAAGTTCTCCAGTCTAACTGTGTTTTCAAACATCAGACGCAGCATTCTTTCACTTGAAGTCATCTGATAATGGAAGGTCTTTTCACCTCCTTCAAGGTACTCATGTACTCGACAGGTGAAATCGGGTGTCCATGCCGAGTGTTCTCTGGAGTCAGGTGTTCAAGCTTCATGATGGAAGGCTGGACGAAAATATCTTTCCGAGCATATTTCCTAGTGAGAAAGCCTGCATGGAAGCCTTCTTTGTGGTCGAAATCAAAGGTTGTGTGAAGATTTAGCTAACTAACACTGGAAAGGACAGTCGGGAGAAATGAGGATCATCGTCGCTGCCTTTTTTAGTTTCATGATACAATTTAGAAAGGCACCCAATCAGTCTATCAAAATGTCATTCACCTTGTAACCTCTGAATAGGAGTCCGTTCTAAATCATTTATGCATCTCTTGAGTGGACACCAACGCCCCCCCCCCTCGTTTCCTAAAATATTAGATTGTGTTGTCATTTTCTTTTGGGGTGCAGCAAGAGAAATTAAAGAAAGAGAATGACTAGAGTTCCAAATGGACTGCCTTCAGTTAAAGTTTGTCTGTTCTCAGCTTGAACTCTTCCCCTGTGCAGGAATGTCATCAATCATTCTGAAACATATATTCCTTTACTCAAAACTAGAGTGCCATACTGCTCATACAAATCTTGATGTCTTCTGTTTTTTTGGCACCATTGGTCCTCTGGACATTTCTGAAGAGGCCCTTGTGTATAACTTGGCGTTTGTCAAGCAGTTCATCGGTGAGTCCGATGTTGTCAAGGCTTTCGAAACAGGGCTGCCGAGTTGGGATCCGTGAGGTTGTCAAGGTGGACGTTGAGGTTGCAGAGGAGGATGAATTCCTTAGAGCTGATGGCGAGGGGGGCCACTGAGTCTGTGATGAGGATGCAAAAAGTGGTGCACGGCATGGGGTGGTCTGTATGCGAGGGTTCCTCTGAAAATGGTTTTTCTATTTGTTTGAATTGTATGTGTTCCATGAACGGTGTGGAAGAGGATGTCTGGGGTGTTTCGATGAGGTCCCATTTCTCGGTTGCATGCTTACAGAGTGAGCATATGTTGAGGAGCATACAAGAGAGGTGGGGGGGTGTTGGGGCTGAGGTGCATGTAGAGGCTGATGAGAGGGGTTTGCGGGGGGTGTTGCAGGTGAAGTGACAGTGTGAGCAGGTGAAAGGTCCTACTGTGGTGTGAGGCACGGTGTGGCAGCAGTGGTAATAGAAGTAATGGTTGAGCGCGCGGAGGTCATTGGCGGTGTAGCTGCGGTGATCTGTTGGACCAGGAGTCGCAGTGCTGGGCGCAGTCTAGGCGCAGACGGACGCAGACAGGCTTGCCTTTGGCGCGCCAGCGGCACGGTCGTACAGCACCTGCAATTAAGTAGGTGCTGGAAGGTGAGAGAAGCGCAGGGGAGGCAGTGGGCGTGGCTAACAAGACACGGGAAGTTGGTGCGGGAGAGCAGGTAAGGAGTGGGGGAGGTGAGGAAGAAAAGCTCGGGAGGGAGTTAGGAGAAAAGCAGAGAGCCTCAAAGGCAGGGGCACAAATTGAAAAGTGCCACAAAGCAGAAATGAATAAAAAAGAATGAGAAAGAGGCCAAAAGTAGTAAAGAGGCACAAAGCTGTTAAAGAAAAGTGGCAGAAAGAGTAAAAGATGCACAAGTGAAGGCAGAGAGTGAGAAAAGAGTGTAAGAGAGCAGTCAAGAAGGGCAGAGGAGAACGTCGTCAGTGGGTAGAGCGAGACAGGGCCTTAGACTGGTTGAGGACCAATCACAGGTAAGTGGGGGAGCTGGCGCCTAGGCACCAGTGAGATTTTCTGGATATTACACTCTGGAGGTGAGAACACATCCAGTAATTTACTGGTCTCTGTTTCCCTTAGAATAGCATTGATTTAGATCTGTTCTCTGAAGTGAACACTTTTGTAAGCCTTGTGCCCATGATTGCTACTATGTTTTTAATATTACTGACAGGTCAAGGTATCGAGTGACTTTCCTGAAGATTTTGTACCACTTTTTCTCAGTTGTCGGTCTTCACCAGCCAATCAGTTTGGCAAGGGTAGATGGATATTCTCCTGCAATGGAAAAAAGGCCCACTCCACTGTCATGCATTTAGGGACTGCGCAGACAGCTGACATCATGTCAAGTGGAAGAGGTCTGGATTGCTAATGGTTTTTGCCAGCCTGGAATCTCAATAGGCATCTGTCTCACTGTCATTTGTGATATGAAAATACCCATCTTGAAAAATATAGCACCTTCCAGCCTCCTTGAAGTAAGTGAGGAAAGATCAGTTGGAAAACTAACATCTTCATGGTCTCCCTTTAACTTGTTTGTTTACTTTCTGTAGAGATTTTATTGGAAGATACAAATTTTCATTCCAGTTTTCTCGATTAAAAGTAGGGAGAAGAGATGCCAATTTTTTTTTTATGTTTGGGGCATACTTTTCTGTAATTCTTGTACCAACCTGTCCAGGTGAAAATATGCTGCCACCCGTGATGAAATGTTGTGTGGTAAATTACACAATGTTTAATGTCTAATACCTAATTTTCTCTTGTTATCTGTCTGGTTTCATCACTCAGGATGCTCAGTGATGAAACCAGAATGATGGAGTCATTGTTTCTTTAGATAAGGGGGTTTCCCTGTCATGGAAGATTCTTGATTTCCTCTTCCTCTGGTGGGTTTCTTGTGATAGGAGAATGGATGTTGCTGTTATTATTCTAGTTACACATGTCATTGCCATTAGTGGGTAGATTTTGGAACTCTTTCCTCTTTTCCAGGTCTAACACTTTTAGATTCTACACCTCATTCTTCAAATTTTCTATCTCACCAACGGCATGAGACCTAAAGAAAATGCATCCAAGAAAGGTGGCCCAAGGTCTGATTAGCCTTAGGAGTAAGAGGCTTGTCATAAAACAAGGCAACTCTGTATCCCACCAAGGAACCTGGCTGTATCAATTTAGTGGGGTCCACTATGGAGCCATTACCTTGAACTGTTGCCTTTGTTGTGAGGGACACCCTGCCAAGTTGATCAGGTTTGGGATTGAGACATTGCCTATTGAAAGCCAGAAGATTGTTACAAGAAGTCCACTGTTTTATTCTATTGTTTTGTTCACATTAGTATATACCACACAGTCACTTCCACACTTACAATGTATGTAAAAATCTGTTTTAGTGCCAACATTGATAATTCTTGTTTGTGAAATTCCTTAGTCCTTACCACTAAATTGACTTTTGCACTACAGAAAACAATATTTTCTTTTGCTCAGTACTGCTTAGCAATTCTTAGCATTCTGTCTTTGTTAAATTGGATAAATCAGCTTCAAGACTACATAGTCAACTCTCCTTCTAACATTATGAGGAGTGAAAGAATTATAGTGAGCCAAAAGGTACACCTCAAGCCGGGCTCTGTTGGTAATCAAAAGCATAGAGAGAAGCTGTTTCCTTCTGATGAAACTAATCATTTCTTTCATTAGAATTTCCTTGGATTCCTTCCCCCTTTCACAGGTAGGATTTCAATATTCAGTGCATGTTTGTAGAGTTCTAAGTGAGTGAAAGCATTCTTAATAGTTGTATATGTTTGACAAACTTGCTTGTCAAAGGAGGCTATTCATCTGTTCTCCTTTCAGGAGGAACAAAAGAAGAACAGCTAGCATTGTATATCTGTTTGTCCGCCTACACCACAACAGAGCCTAAAGAAGAGGTCTCTCTTAACAGTAAAGAGTATGCATCCGGATCCTTATTTCATATCTTCTCTTTGTTTGTCAAAAGGACTGAGATAGATGCCCATATCAGGCTTTAAATAGCCCTATAGTTAGCAACGCTACCAACCTTTTCTACTTCTTTGATGGAAGATTATTGGAGGTTAACCAAAGTAAGAACTTGAGAAACAATAGTCTCACTAGGCATGCATCACCATAAACCCATTGTAGCTTCTCGGGGTGGCTTTTCGAGGTAACTTCTACTTGCGCAACACGAGGAGAATGGTCTGGATACATCCACATCCTAGAAGCACAACCATGTGCCCCACCTGAGATTTTTCAGTCTTCCGCTCTGCATAAACCTCTTCTTCCTAGACCACATGGGGGTAAGGAGCAGATACAAGAGGCCAAAGGCTTTCAGAAAAATAGCATGAAAAGAAAACTGCCAGTAAAATCCCCCAGAGAGTAATGCAACAAGGAACATCATCCCATTCTAGGAAAAAATCACTCAAGGTAAGAAAGTCCCAGAAAGCAGTCATCTTGTGATTCTCCTCCAACCAAAGAATGCTTGTGTTCCCTTCTTTACGTAGGCATATATCACCGTACACAACGGCTGTGTCAAAAAGGAGTGGATATTTCCCTTAAGTCCCAGAGTCCACCCAAGCAAAAAATAACCAGTGGGTAATAGATTCTTATTCCACATGGTTACCAAAATACTGACTCTGTAAATTCCCACTTGCTCTGAAGCATGGGCTCTTCCCGCCTCAAGAGCTTAAAGTTCTTCTCTTTCAGGAATATCTACAACCCTGAGTATACAGGTGACTGCCCCGACAGATCCCAAATGTAACACGAACTGTGAGGAATGATCTGAAACAAGTGTGTGAGGTATTATTCCATCAGACCCAGACTGCATTGGTGGTGTAAATATGACTGTCTTTTTTTATTAGAATCCCATTGTTAAATTGTCAGCCACTACAGCTCTGACTGTATGTTATAATTTGTATGAGAATGCATATTTGTTTATGTTTCATCCTTACTCCCAAGTAGAACATTCTCCTACCCTAGTGGGTCATGGTTGTCCTATGTGAAACTGCAAACAGATAAGTAAATACACCTACTGACTAACTGACTCTTGACATTTATGTAGCACACTCTCACACAACAAGTAGTGCTAAGGGATACTAAGCACTCACAGTTCCATTACAGCTATAAAAAGAGTCGGATCGTCTTCTGCGACTGGATGTTTGGCATATGAATAGGCCCTCATTACGAGTGGTCCGGTAACCTGTGTGATATCACACCTGATAAAACCTGACTCAGCAGAATTCATTGGGGCGATAAATCCCATCCCAATCTGAAATTCGGGGAAATGCTATGTGATTTTGATGCTTACCACACCAAAATCTGCATTTGTGGTAAAAACAGTGCATTTTTCCCCACGATGAATATCGACAGGTGTGGTGGTGACCTGGTCCCTTCTGTTGAGTGCCACGGTGCAGGAATCATGTGCCCTAGTCCTCTGAGTGAAGGCTGACAGTGCAGAAGTCTTCCTGGTGCCTGTGGGGGACTCTTTCCTGATCTTTCAGCCGCCTCCTGGATGGAGTCTCTTGGCACGTCTCGCTCTGTTCTACATCATGATTGCAGGGTTTCTTTCCACCACTAGAGGGAACGTCTGTCATGCCTGCCAATAAAGAACAGGTGAGGATATGAAATGCGTCAATCAGAAACCATGAAAAAGAATTCTACTTTACTAAAAGTGGCTGATTTATAAACCAGATGCAATTAGATAGATACTAAAGAACAACAGGGTTTCTGCAACAAAAACAAGAGTCTTTGAAAGGCAGATGGCGGGCCAGGATCCTTGCTCAGTGAGTGGAATAACCAAACTGCCTACCTTACTTTGATCAACATGATGGGTTCGTACTGCTGCTAGAATCCTTAAATTGTCGGTAACAGGTTTCTCACATGTTGAATCCTAAGCATTCGGCATGCACATCCCTGTTTTTTTTCCTTTTACAAATTTAATCATTTTTGTAGTGTTTTTAGTGAAATAAGCTTTATTATCACTGGTTTAATTTAATGTGTTTTTTTTTACTTTACTATATTTTTTTAATGTACTTATTTATAAAATGTGCTCTGGGATACAGCACACATGTGAAATAATTCCCATCAAGGAACCAGGGTATATTTCAACATGTGTGACCAATACTGTTAGGTCAAAGCCTACCAGACAACACAGCTGTCTGGTTTGCTAAAGGCATCTTGAAGATATTCAGAAAGCTGACCTAGAAATGCATTCTGTCCATTGCTGACCATTGGCTCTGTGGTTTGTAACTCACATTTTTTTTCTTTCTTTTTGCCAGTTTTCTGTTTTAGGCAGTCCAGCTTGAGTTTATCTCTCCCGTTACCCAAACCCTGCTCACTGTATTCCTCCACAAACTCGCTTTCTGTAAACAGGCCTTTAAATCTTGTTCTTATCTTATCACAATTGCTGTGCATTCAGATACAGAAGTCAAATGTCTAGCTGTCTTCCAAAGGAGCTTGGTGTTTACTTTTCTTTCTCTGACTTCAAAGTGAGAGAATTTATATGACCATCCTGCTGAGTACCCATATAAGAGGAGAGAGTGCAGGAAGGGTTTTTTTTTACTAGCACACAACAAAAAAATGAACTGTGCTGATGTTTCAGAACATATCAGAATTTGTACAAATGAAGCACATTTTTTTGTTGCAATTCTGAAGTGTGGTGGAAACAAATATTTGAATATGATCAAAACCCATCAATACACGTGGTGATGACATTTGTGCACATTATCGTTTGTGTGCAGTAAAACCGTATTTTGGTGTAATGTAATGGTTCTTTCAATTGAAAATGTGTTGTCTGTAATGGCAGTGTTCTACCACACCATGCATACTCCACACTAGGCCTCTCCACGCCACTTCATTCTAAGAGACTCCACTCCACTCTATTCCCCTCCACTCTATGGCACTTTACGACATGCCACGCCACTCAACTCCACACCACTCCACTCTACGCCATGCCACTCATCACCGCTTACTCCACTCCACTCTACCCCACTCCAATCTACTCCACTCCAATGTACCCCAATCTACCCCACTTCACTTCGCTAAAATCTACCTCAATATACTGTACTCCAATCTACCCCACCCCAATTTACCCCACCCCACTCCATCTACCCCAATCTACTCCACTCCGATCCAATCTGCCCCACTCCACTCTACCCCACTCCAATTTACCCCACTCTTCCCCAATCTACCCAACTACCTCACTCCAATCTACTCCACTCCAATCTACCCCACTCTACTCTATCTTACCCAATCAACACAACCCCACTGCAATCTTCCCCACTCCACCCCAATCTACTGCATTTCACTCAAATCTACCACACACTGCCCCAATCTACCCGGCTGCTCCAATCTACCCAGTCTACCCCACTCCACTAAAATCTACCTCACTCCAATTTACCCCATTCCACTCCTCTCCAATGTACCCCAGTCCATCCCACTCCATTCTACCCAACTCCACTCCAAACTAACCCACTTTACTCTACTCTACTCTAATTTACCCCAGTCCAATTTACTCCACTCCAAATTCCACTGCAATCTATCCAACTCTTCTCCATTCTAATCTACCCAACTCCACTCCACTCCAATCCACCCCACTCTACCACACTCCACTTCAATCTACCACTACTCCACCTCAGCCTAACCCACTCCACCCCACCCCACTTCACCCCAATCTACCCTACTCTAATCTACCCCTCTCCAACCTAGCCCGCCCGATCTAGCACATTCCAATCTACCACTATCTACTCTACTCCACTCCAATCTACCCCACTCCACTGCAATCTACCCCATTCAGTACACTCCACTCCAGTCTATCCCACTCCACTCCAATCTACCTCACTTCACTCCAATCTACCCTACTCCAATCATCCCTCTTCAATCTACCCTACTCCAATCTACCCCACATCAACCTACCCTACTCCAATCTACCGTACTCAGTCTACCCCTCTCCATTCCAATCTACCCTACTCTAATCCACCCAATCTACCCCATTCCACACTACTCCAATCTACCCAACTCTAATCCACCCAATCTACCCCACTCCACTCTACCCCAATCTACCACATTCCATTTAACTCTACCCAATCTACCTCACTACACCATATTCACCCCACCCCAATCTACCCCACTCCAAACTACCCCAGTCTACCCCACTCCACTCCATTCCATTCTACCCTATAATCCACCCATTCTACTCCACTCTAATCTACCCCACTCCACTCCACCTCACTCCAATCTACCCCAATACACCCCACTCGCCCCAGTCTACCCCACTCCATTCCAATCCACCCTACTCTACCCCGATCCTCCCTACCCCAATCTACTCCACTCTACCCCTCTCCACCCCAGTCTACTCCACTCTAATCTACCCCAATTCAGTCTATCCCACTCCAATCTACCATGCTAATCTACCCAATTCCCCCACTCAATCTACCCCACTCCAATCAATTCTTCCCCACTCCACCAATCTACCTCATCCCACTCTACCCAAATCCACCCCATTCCACTCTACCCTAACCCACCCCAGTCCACATCACTAACTTTTAGCAATGCTGAACAGTAGCCACAATGGTGTACAACATGGCTAAAACTCCTTGCCATAGCTCTTGTATAGTCGAGATCTATTGGCTTTGCCAATGCTTGTTTTTAAAAGACATCCTATAGCTAGGACTGCTGTAGAGAACTACAACAAGCATTGGCATTGCCAATAGGTCTTGCCTTTGGGACCTTATAAGTGTTTAGCCAGAGCTATTGGCTTTTTCCAATATCTTTAAATTATGTTGTAGAACAATGTTGAAAAGTTATAATAAAAAGTGTTATAAGTATTTTCGTTATCTTATATATAACCAAGAAGACATCATGTACAACTGAATGACTCTGTTTAAAAAAAAAAAAAAGAATCAACATAAAAACTGTCTTCTTGTTTTTTTGTCCTTGCAATACTGGCAACTTCTTCCTGCCTGTTCTAATGCTTGTTTGTTATACCTTTTTTTGTTATTGAGGGGGGACATAAACAACGGGAGGGTGGAGGTTAGGAAAAAGTACCTGAATTACAACATGATCAGCGGACAGACACTATGGGAGAATCAACAGATGTCAGATTCCAAAGGGTAGACTGAGGTGGTGGTGTGCTGGTGCAGAGATGATGCTCGGTGATGCTGAATGATACTGTAGTGATGCTGAGGTGGTGGTGTGCTGCTGTGGAGGTGATGCTCAGGTGATACTGAGGTGGTGTTGTCATGCTGAGGTGGTGCTGAGTGATGCTGAGGTGGTGCTGTGCTGATGCTGAAGTGGTACTGCGTTGGTGCTGAATTGCTGCTGAGGTGAGGCTGCACTGATGGTGGTGCACTGATGCAGAGGTGGTGCTGTGCTGATGCTGAGATGGTGCTGTGCTGATGTTGAGGTGGTGCTGCGCTTGTGCTGAGGTGGTTCTGCTCTGATGCTGAGTTGGTGCTGCACTGGTGGTGATGCACTGATGAGGAGGTGGTGCTGAGTGATGCTGAGGTGGTAGACCTGCACTGGTGCTCAGGTGGTGCTGAGTTGGTGCTGTGCTGAGGTGATGCTTCGCTGGTGCTGGGGTGGTGCTGCACTGATGCTGAAATGGTGCTGCGTTGGTGGTGAATTGCTACTGATCTGGGGTTGTGCTGGTGCTGAAGTAGGGCTGCGCTGGTGGTGGTAAACTGATGCGGAGGTGGTGCTGTGCTGATGCTGAGAATGTGATCTGGTGAAGTTGAGGTGGTGCTGTGCTGATGCTGAGTTGGTTTTGCACTGGTGGTGATGCACTGATGAGGTAGTGCAGTGCTGATGCTGAGGTGATGCTGCACTGATGCTGAGGTGGTGCTGCACTGATGCTGAGGTGGTGCTATGCTGATGCTGAGGCGGTGCTGCGCTGGTGCGGAGGTGTGCTTGTGCAGAGGTGGTGCACTGGTGGTTCTGGTGCTGTGCTGATGCTGAGATGGTGCTGTGCTGATGTTGAGGTGGTGCTGAGCTCGTGCTGCACTGATTCTGAGGTGGTGCTGTGCTGATTCTGAGGTGGTGCTGCGCTTGTGCAGAGGTGGTGCTTAGGTGGTGCTGAGTGATACTGAGGCGCTTCGGTGGTGCTCAGGTGGTGCTATGCAGGTGCTGAGTTGATCTGAGGTGGTGCTTCACCAGTGCTGTAGTGGTGCTGAGTTGCTGCTGAGGTGATGCTGTGGTGGGGCTGTTCTGGTGCTGGCTTGGTGCTGCACTGGTGGGTACAGTGATGCGGAGGTGGTGCTGTGCTGATGCTGAGGTGGTGCTGTGCTGGTGCTGAGGAGATGCTGCGCTGGTGCTAAGGTGGTGCTGAGTGATGCTCAGGTGGTGCTGAGTGATGCTGAGTTGGTGCCGGGCTGAGGTGATGCTGCACTGATGCTGAGGTTGTTCTGCGTTGGTGCTGAGTTGCTGCTGAGGTAGTGCTGAGCTGGTTGTGGTGCACTGATGTGGAGGTGGTGCTGTGCTGATGCTGAGATGGTATTTTGCTGACGTTGAGGTGGTGCTGCCCTGGTGCTGAGGTGGTGCTCTGTTGATGGTGGTGCAACGATGAGGAGGAGGTGGTGCTGTGCTGATGCGGTGGTGCTGTGCTGGTGCTGAGGTGGTGCTGAGTGAGGCTGTGGTGGTGCTTAGTCATGCTGAGGTGGTGGTGCTGCACTGATGCTCAGGTGGTGCTGAGTTGGTGCTATGCTGAGGTGATGCTGCGCTGATGCTGAAGGGGCACTGCATTGGTGCTGAGTTGCTGTTGAGGTGGGGCTGCACTGGTTGTGGTGCACTGATGTGGAGGTGGTGCTGTGCTGATGCTGAGATGGTACTTTGCTGAAGTTGAGGTGGTGCTGCCCTGGTGCTGAGGTCCTGCTGCACTGAGGATGGTGAAACGATGAAGAGGAGGTGGTGCTGTGCTGATGCTGAGGTGGTGCTGTGGTGGTGCTGTGCTGATCCTGAAGTGGTGCTGAGTGATTCTGTGGTGGTGCTGACTGATGCTGTGGTTTTACTGAGTGAGGCTGTGGTGGTGCTGAGTCATGCTGAGGTGGTGGTGCTGCGCTGGTGCTCAGGTGGTGCTGAGTGATGGTGAGTTGGTGCTATGCTGAGGTGATGCGCTGGTGCTGAGGTGGTGCTGCGCTGATGTTGAAGTGGTGCTGAGTGATTCTGTGGTGGTGCTGACTGATGCTGTGGTTTTACTGAGTGAGGCTGTGGTGGTGCTGAGTCATGCTGAGGTGGTGGTGCTGCGCTGGTGCTGAGTGATGGTGAGTTGGTGCTATGCTGAGGTGATGCTGCGTTGGTGCTGAGTTGCTGCTGAGGTGGGGATGCAATGGTGCTGAGGTGGGGCTGCTCTGGTGGTGGTGCACTGATGCAGAGACGGTGCTGTGCTGATGGTGAGATAGGGCTGTGCTGATGTTGAGGTGGTGCTGCACTGGTGCTGAGGTGGTGGTGTGCTTGTGCAGAAGTGGTGCTTAGGTGGTGCTGAGTGATGCTTTAGTGGTGCTCAGGTGGGGCTCCGTTAATGCTGAAGTGGTGCTGCGTTGGTGATGAGTTGCTTCTGAGATGGTACTGCGCTGATGCTGTGGTGGGGCTCTGCTGGTACTGACTTGGTGCTGAGCTGGTGGTGCACTGATGTGGAGGTGGTGCTGTGCTGAGTGATGCTGAGGAGCTGCTGCGCTGGTGCTGAGGTGGTGCTGAGACATGCTCAGGTGGTAGTGCTACGCTAGTGCTCAGGTGGTGCTGAGTGAAGCTGAGTTTGTGCTGTGCTGATGCATTGGTGCTGAGTTGCTGCTGAGGTGGGGCTGCGCTGGTTGTGGTGCACTGATGTGGAGGTGGTGCTGAGATGGTACTTTGCTGACATTGAGGTGGTGCTGCACTGATGCTGAGTTTGTGCTGCACTGGCGGTGGTACAACGATGAGGAGGATGTGCTGATGCTGAGATGGTGCTGTGCTGATGCTGAGTAGTGCTGTCGTGAGTGATGCTGAGTCATACTGAGGTGGTGGTGCTGCACTGGTGCTCAGGTGGTGCTGAGATGGTGCTCATGTGGTGCTGAGTGATGTTGAGTTGGTGCTATGCTGAGGTGATGCTGCACTGATGCGGAGGTGGTGCTGTGCTGATGCTGAAGTGGTTGCTGCTGAGGTGGGGATGCGATGGTGCTGAGGTGCAGCTGCGCTGGTGGTGGTACACTAATGCAGAGGTGGTGCTGTGCTGGTGCTGAGGTGGTGCTGTGCTGGTGCTGAGGTGGTGCTGTGCTGGTACTTAATTGGTGCTGCACTGGTGGTGATGCATTGATGATGAGGAGGAGGTGCTGTGGTGGTGCTGTGCTGATGCTGAGGTCCTGCTGCACTGATTCTGAGGTGGTGCAGCACTGATGGTTTGCTGGTGCTGAGGTGGTGCTGAGTAATACTGAGGTGGTGGTGTGCTACTGCGGAGGTGGTGCTGAGTGATACTGCGGAGGTGGTGCTGAGTGATACTGAGGTGGTGCTGCACTGGTGCTAAGGTGGTGCTGCGCTGATGCTGTGGTGGGGCTGCACTGGTGCTGCTCTGGTGGTGGTGCTCTGATGCGGAGGTGGTGCTGTGCTGATGCAGAGGTGGTGCTGTGCTGATGCTGAGGTGTACTGTGGTGGTGTTGAGTGATGCTGAGGAGATGCTGTGGTTGTGCTTAGCGATGCTGTGGTGTACGAGTGATGTGCTGGTGCTGCGCTGATGCTGAGGAGGTGGTGCTGCACTGATGCAGAAGTTGTGCTGTGCTGGTAGTGAGGTGGTGCTGTGCTGGTGCTGAGGTGGTGCGCTGGTGTTGAGGTAGTGGTGCGCTGGTGCTGAGGTGGTGTTGCGCTGGAGTTAGGTGATGCAGTGGTGGTGCTGAGTGAGGTTGACTGGTGTTGAAGGGGTGCTGCACTAATGCTGAGGTGGTGTTGCACTGTTTACTTGCAGGATATATTGTTAATTAACCTCACATTACATGCTGCGTTTGCAGAGCACGAGGAGGCATCCCTTGATATTGGTTTCATTTCACCAACGAATGAAACCTAAAAGAAAGCACCTAACTTAAAAGAAAGCATCAAAAGTTGTAAGTGCAAAATTTAAAGTTGCTTCCATTTTCATAAAACAGAGCAATAACAGCATGTTTGCCTCTTTAATCATATCCAAATAATCATGCTGTCAAAAGCAAAATGTAAATAGGTTGATCCTACTGTCGGCTATCTTCTTAAACTACACTTCCATTAAGTAAGTATATTATTTAAGGTTTGGACATTGGAGCTAATGAAACCAAAAATGTTATAGGATGAAAAACAACATAGCCTCTGGCTGAAAAAGTGCTCATGAAACCAAAGACAGTTATAAACAAGATAAGGACATGATTTGCAGCCCTCAGCTGAGCACGTTCAGAAAGCCAAACAAGCCAAGGCAAAAGAAAAGGTAGTGCGCCGAAACTAACATATATGGCTGATAGTGAAATGATCCATGTAACCGAGCTAGTCTCCAGGGCGTGATCAAAACAGCAAAATGTGGGACACATGTAAACTAGTCACCAGCAAAAACAAAGGAATTTTGAAAGACACATAGAGGAGCGAATGAAAACGGATGAGGAACGAATGAAAACAGATTGGTGTGCTGAAAGCCCATACACTAGATACAGCATGTCTCAAATGACAGCGCATGTGCTGCCTAGGCGAGACCTAAAAAGGCTGCTAGCCAAAGAACTGAACATTCATTCAATGTTAACATAGTTGTCATCTGTAGGTGGCAGTGTAGTGCCTTGTACAATTATTTTTACTTTAACTTTTAGGTCTGGAGTTAGCTATACCTTTTAATTTTACTAAAACTACTTATGTGGGCTTTTAGCCTGCCTTCTTCATCCATTGGTCTGTTATTGAGTCATTCACATTTTGATTCCACCCACTACAGCGTGCGCCAGTGGATAACTTCCCTGTCAGTGGCAGTATTCTCCTCTTTCACATGGAGCACATTCGCAATAAAAGTGAATCCCTTCAGGGCCAGGGGTTGTGTGTGCTTTTTGAGACCCCAAAAATATTTTGGCAATTTTTTTTTTTTGATTGAATTGGGCCCAACAGTTCCCTCTGACAATAAAGTTTTGCAAAAACCATGACAAAACAAACATTGACGAAGCCAAAAGGCTGGCAGCCAACACCAGCCAAATTGGCTTTGCCAATGCTTGTTTTTAAATGTGGTATCTTTAGATTTGTTTTACAGGGGAGACCACTATAAGCCCCCTACACTGCTTAAAAAGAAAAAAATTACTCCCAAACTCCTCTTCCTACCCTCAACTGTTTGAATTATTTTTCTCCTTAACCCTTTATACCTATTGTCCCTTCCTGTTGTTTTGCCCCCCAAAAGTCTTTTATTGTAATTTAATTACCCTGAAATCTTTATATCCTGAGGTATCCTTAAACTGTAAAAATAACACGTCACCGCTGTGGGAGGGGCGTTTGGTGATTCTATTGGAGAGCTGCCATCCTGCTACTTCTCAGCTTGTGTTGAGATGCCACTTAGACCAACTGGAATGTGCGAGCTGAACCGGTGTCTGTATATGAGATAAGTGCAATTGGACCATGTCTTCAGTAGAGGTGACATGCTAGGAGATATGGTACGTGGCAATAGTTAGAGGACCCACAGGGGTCTCATGGGACACATTGACAGTGGGGAGTGTGCTGAGATCTCACAGCTATAGCACTCAAGGGGCAGAGACAAGAGTACGATTTCTTCACCCTATTAGTGAAGGAAATTAGAAAAAGGTGAGAATGAAAACTAGATCCTGGCGGAAAGGTGATAAAGAGTGCCAGAAGAGCATGATAGCAGCACTGGAAAATAGGTTACATATGCTAGACGCAGTGGAAAAGGCACCTGTGGTGGGGAGCGACCTCTGACCCTGCTCGCAGGCAGGTCGCTCCCCACGCTGCTGCACGGCTCTGCCTGCATTGTTTTTGCCTAATCCTGTACTTTCCCCCTGTGCCTAACTTGCTTTCTTGCCCAGACTTGTTTTTATTCCCCTGTGCCTAACTTGCTTTCTTGCCATGACTTGTTTTTATTCCCCTGTGCCTAACTTGCTTTCTTGCCCAGACTTGTTTTTATCCCCCTGTGCCTAACTTGCTTTCTTGCCCAGACTTGTTTTTTTCCCCCTGTGCCTAACTTGCTTTCTTGCCCAGACTTGTTTTTTTCCCCTGTGCCTAACTTGCTTTCTTGCCCAGACTTGTTTTATTCCCCTGTGCCTAACTTGCTTTCCTGCCCAGACTTGTTTTTATAACCCTGTGCCTAACTTGCTTTCTTGCCCAGACTTGGTTTTATTCCTCTGTGCCTGTACTTGTTTTCTTGCCTAAACTTGTTTTTCCTTCCTGTGCCCAGTTCTCCCGCGGCCCCCACCCGTTTTTCCTGCCGCTGCGTCCCTGCGGCTCCGCCCGATGCATTCCCATTCGCCGCCCCGCTCCCGCCTCCCAGCTGCTTCTCCCTCCCACATCCCCTCATATGGAGGCCGCGCAGCGGTGCACAGCGGGCGCGCGCAGCGGGCGCGCCTGGACCGCGCCCAACGCCAGGACCCCTGGACCCCACGAACGCCACGACGCCCGACACCGCTACGATGCCAGATCCCTCCACGCACTCAACACCGGACGATCACACACCTGCTTCCTGGCCGCCCGAAGCGCACCCAGGGAGCTTTCACCTCCCGGAACTGCAGCTTCACAAGCATCCGCCCCACCATGCCGCCGACCAGGAAAGAACCCAACCACCTCAGATGCATCCTTCTCAACACCCGCTCCGCCCGCAAACACGCCGTTGAACTCTGGGACCTACTCGACTCAACCTCCCCAGACGTCGCCTTCCTGACGGAGACCTGGCTGAACCCAGCCTCGGCACCCGACATAGCCATAGCCGACCCGGAAGGCTACACGATCACCGGCAGGGACCGCACCAACGGAGCAGGAGGAGGAATCGCCATCGTCCACAGGAACACTCTCAGAGTCTCGACCAACACCGACGACACCCTCAGCACCGCCGAACACCTGCACTTCCAGATCCACACCGATCCCAACACCACCCTCAGAGGAACCCTCGTCTACAGACCCCCCGGACCCCAACCACAGTTCAGCGACTCCATCGCCGGCTTCGTCAGCACACATGCCCTCGCCTCCACGGACTACATCCTCCTCGGGGACCTGAACTTCCACCTCGAGAACAACAACAACACCAACTCCACCGCCCTGATCGACAACCTAGCCAACCTCGGACTCAGACAACTCGTCACAACACCCACCCACTCCGCCGGTCACACGCTTGACCCCATCTTCTCCGCAAGCCCCCACGTCTCCTTCAACCACACCACCGAACTCCACTGGACCGACCATCGCTGCATCCACTTCACCTTCAAGAAACCCACCACGCACCACCGCACCCAATAGATGCCCCGCCACTGCTGGAGCAAAGTCACCGAAGACCAACTAACCACCACCCTCACCCAGAGCCCACCCGCCGACCCCACCGACCCCGACACCGCCGCCCGCAACCTCAGACAGTGGATCAACGACTGCGCCAACACCCTCGCCCCGATCAAGAAACCCTCCAACAGTCACACCAACAAGAAAGCCAGCTGGTTCACTGAAGACCTCCGGGCCTCCAAGCAAACCTGCCGAAAGCTGGAGAAGATCTGGCTCCGTGAACGAACACCGGACAGCCACGCAGCCCACAAGAACGCCACCCGCAGACACCATCACCTCATCAGATCCGCCAAAAGGGCCTCCTTCAAAGACCGCCTAGACAACAACACGCACAACAGCAATGAGCTCTTCAACATCGTGAAGGAACTCTCCAACCCCAGCTCCAACACCAACGACGTCCCACCCTCGCAAGACCTGTGCGACTCGCTGGCCACCTTCTTCCACCGCAAGATCGCAGACATCCACGACAGCTTCAACGCCACGACCGCCCCGACAACCACTGAGACCTCCGCCCCCACGACCACCATCCGCACCAACCGCCTGCTCTCCTGGACCAACATCAACGACGACGACACCATCAAGATCATGAACACCATCCACTCCGGATCTCCGTCAGACCCATGCCCACACCACATCTTCAACAAAGCCAGCACAGCCATCGCACCCCATCTCCGGAAAGTCATCAACACCTCCTTCGAGACGGCAACCTTCCCGGAGAGCTGGAAGCACGCCGAGATCAACGCCTTACTCAAGCAACCCAAGGCGGACCCCAAGGACCTCAATAACTTCCGGCCCATCTCCCTGCTCCCGTTCCCGGCAAAGGTCATCGAGAAGACCGTCAACAAACAACTGACCCGCTACCTCGAGGAGAACAACATCCTGGACCCTTCCCAGTCCGGGTTCCGCAGCAACCACAGCACCGAGACTGCCCTCATCGCCGCCACCGATGACATCAAGTCCCTGCTGGACAACGGAGAAACGGCGGCCCTCATCCTCCTGGACCTGTCAGCCGCCTTCGACACGGTCTGCCACCACACACTACGAACACGCCTCCACAACGCCGGGATCCAAGAGAAGGCCCTGGACTGGACCACCTCCTTCCTCTCCGGCAGAACACAGAGCGTCCGCCTTCCCCCCTTCCGCTCCGAAGCCACCGAGATCATCTGCGGCGTACCCCAGGGCTCTTCCCTCAGCCCAACTCTGTTTAACATCTACATGGCACCGCTCGCCCACGTCGCCCGTCGGCACGACCTCAACATCATCTCCTACGCCGATGACACCCAGCTGATCCTCTCCCTCACCAAGGACCCCCACACCGCCAAAACCAACCTTCACGAAGGAATGAATGCCGTCGCTGAATGGATGAGGAACAGCCGACTGAAGCTGAACTCGGACAAGACGGAGGTCCTCATCCTCGGATCCACCCCTTCGGCCTGGGACGACTCCTGGTGGCCGACCGCACTGGGAACCGCCCCAACACCCACCGACCACGCACGCAACCTAGGGGTCATCCTCGACTCCACCCTCTCCATGACTAAACAGGTCAACGCCGTCTCCTCCGCCTGCTTCAACACCCTCCGCATGCTCCGCAGGATCTACAAGTGGATCCCCACTGAAACGAGAAGAACTGTCACCCAGGCCCTCAGCAGCAGGTTGGACTACGGAAACGCCCTCTACGCAGGAGCCTCGGCCAAACTCCTGAGACGGCTCCAACGCATCCAGAATGCCTCTGCACGCCTGATCCTTGACATCCCTCGCCGCAGCCACATCACACCCCACCTGAGAGACCTGCACTGGCTCCCTGTCAACAAGAGGATAACCTTCAAACTCCTCACCCACGCACACAAGGCACTCCACAACACCGGACCAACGTACCTCAACAGACGACTCAGCTTCTACACCCCCACCCGCCAGCTCCGCTCCGCCGACCTCGCCCTCGCCACTGTCCCCTGCTTCCGAAGAGCGACCTCCGGTGGCAGATCGTTCTCCCACCTCGCCGCCAAGACCTGGAACACCCTCCCCATCCACCTACGGCAGACCCAAGCCCTGCTGACCTTCAGAAAACTCCTCAAGACCTGGCTTTTCGAGCAGTAGCAGCATTCCCCACCCCAGCGCCTTGAGACCCTCACGGGTGAGTAGTGCGCTTTACAAATGATATGATTGATTGATTGATTGGTGAAATCCCATCCGGGCTGTGTAAAGAACAAGATATTTAAAATAGGAGGCCCTATGAATGAGCTAGGCTTCAGATTAACACAGATGGAGGACCAGGTAAGCCAGGCAGAGGAGGAACTGGAGGGACAGGCAGATTTTAGGAATAGAGTAACTGGAGCTCAACTGTAGAGTTAAAACTCAGGAGAATCTACAACACAAGGACTCCGCATCGACCTCAAGGTCCACATCGGAACAGCCGGCTTTGTGAAGCTTTCCTGACACAGGCCCTCGCATCTTAAATCTCTCATTCACTGCAGCCATGACGATGCACGTTTTCGCATCACAGCCTCGTAACACCTCTGAACCTATACTTCACCTCAACTGCACGACGGATCATCAACACCACACTTCGCATCGCAAGTCCTCGTCGACTGGAACCTCGAGAATGAAGCTGGACCTTGCATTGTAGCTCCCAAGCACCTCGGAACTGATGCATCACCTCGGCTGCACAACGCATCCTCAGCACGGGACCTCTCACCGCTCCGCAACTAGGGCTTAAGGTACTCTAATTCAGTGGGCCTAACTGGGAACCTGTAGCCAGCCGGCGGTCCATCGCGGTCAGCCTGAACTTGTGACTTGGCCCTGGTCCACTGTGACCAGATGTCCACTGTTGGCGAGTTGTGCTTTTTGACACTTTTTTCACTTAAATTTTTAAACCTGCATATCTACTAATTAGATTTTTGTCATGTGGCCTTGTTTTATTTATTAAAAATTACTCTATGTTTCTAAACTGATGTGGGACCCTTTTAGGTGTGTTTTCACTGTTACTTTTTGAAGTGTTGCACAAATACTTGCCACATTGCCGCGTAGTTAAGCCTGACTGCCCTTTGCCAAGCTACCTGAGTGTTGAGCACTGGTTAATTTAGGGTTTGCTTGTGACTTCACCTGGACAAGGATTGTGGTTCCTGCGTGAGTAGTCATTCAAGAATTCACCAACCCACGCAGCGAAGCCACAGACATCACCCCATCCCAAGACCTCTACGACAAGCTTGGAACCTATTTCCACCTCAAGATCAAAAACCTCTATGACAACTTCATCGACCATCCACCAGGTGCCACAAACGGCCCCCCGCCCCCCAGAAACACCAGCCAGCCCACCATCTCCAACTGGATACCGATCACGGCCGAAGACACCGCCTCGACCATGAAAAGCATCCACTCAGGGGCCCCCACCAACCCCTGCCCCCCCTCACATCTACCACAGAGCCGTGACCGCCATCGCACCCAAACTACAACGCACCATCAACACCACCTTCAAAACAGGCACCTTCCCAGACGACTGGAAGCGCGCAGAAGTCAGACCCCTGCTCAAGAAGCCCACAGCTGACCCCACCGACCTCAAGAACTATCGGCTCATCTCGCTCCTCCCCTTCGCAGCCAAAGTTGCAGAGAAAACAGTCAACAGGAAACTGACACGATTCATTGAAGAGAACGCCGTCCTCGACCCGTCCCAATCCGGATTCCGAAGCAACCACAGCACACAGACTGCCCTACTCGCCGCCACAGACGACATCCGCACCCTCCTGGACCAAGGCCACTCCGCAACCCTCATCCTACTCGACCTATCAGCGGCCTTCGACACCGTCTCCCATCGCACACTAGTCGTCAGACTACACGACGCAGGCATACAAGGAACAGCCCTGGACTGGATCCGATCATTCCTCACCGGAAGAAGCCAAAGGATCAGACTCCCACCCTTCCCGTCCGACCCCACGAAAATCACCTGCGGAGTCCCACAGGGTTCATCACTGAGCCCCACCCTCTTCAACATTTACATCGACCCCCTCGCAGCCATCGTCCGACAACACGGCCTCAACATCGTATCCTACGCCGACGACACCCAGCTCATCCTCTCCCTCACCAAAGACCCCACTACTGCCAAACTCAACTTCCAGAAAGGAATGCAAGACGTCGCAGTCTGGATGACCAACAGCTGCCTGAAGCTCAACGCCGAGAAGACAGAAGTCCTCGTCCTCGGTACCACCCCTTCTGCATGGGACAGCACCTGGTGGCCGACCGCCCTCGGAAGCCCACCTACCCCTCAGACCACGCCAAGAACCTTGGCATCGTACTCGACTCATCACTCTCCATGAACCGACAGGTCAACGCCGTCACCTCCAGCTTCAACACCCTCCGCATCCTCCGCAAGACCTTCAAGTGGATCCCCCCTGAGTCAAGGAAGACAGTCACCCACGCACTCATCACCAGCAGACTGGACTATGGAAACGCACTCCATGCCGGCATCAACAATTCCCTACTCCGCAAACTCCAGACTACAAAACACCGCCGCCAGACTCGTCCTCGGCATCCCTCGACACGAACACATCAGCCAACACCTACGAAGTCTCCACTGGCTCCCCGTGGAGAAAAGAGTCACTTTCAAAATCCTCACTCACGCCTACAAATGCCCACACAACAACGGACCCAAATACCTCAACGACAGAATCAACTTCCACGTACCCAAAAGAAACCTCCGATCTTCCAACCTCGCACTGGCCGAAACCCCGCGCATCGCCAGAGCAGGCGGAAGATCCTTCTCTCACATTGCAGCCAAGACCTGGAACGAGCTACCGGCAGACATCAGACGCGCCCCCTCCCTGAACACCTTCAGGAAGACCCTCAAACTGGCTCTTCGGCTAAAAAGATCTGTGGACCCCCCTCACCCCCCTCAGCGCCTTGAGACCCTCACGGGTGAGAAGCGTGCTTACAATTCCCTGATTGATTGATTGAGTAGGGTTTCACCCCCTCAACCAATATCTCAATTTCCTACACTGGTGTTCAGCTGTGAGGATTCGGACTTGTGTTTGTGCAGTGCCATACAATAATTTTGTGTTACACTTCCATCCCATATAAATAATTTAAGACCATTTTGAGTTTTTAAATTCTCCTTGATTGGTTTCTTTTGTTTTCCATATCTACTCTTATTCCCGCTGGTCTGTCTGAAACCATACCTGCAGTAATGGAGTTTATGCTGTTAACTTGAAAAGGTACACAGTGGCTGAGCTTAAACAGTTCTGTAAGGAAAGGGTACTGCAAATGAAGGAAGGCACTAAAACGTTGGAGCTACAGAAAGCTCTGAAGGTCTGGACAGAGGTCTGTTGACGGCAGCCACAGAGGAGCAGGATAATGAGAATGATCAGGACCTGGATATCAGCCCTGAAGCACAGCACTCAATGAAGGAGGATGACTTTGCACACCAACCCAACTCCAAAGAGCGCGAGGATATCCTACCCACCACCAACCAAGACGGCCACCTGACCGAATGAACAACCCACACCAGAAACAACACAGCAGCAATCATGCGAACCATCACTCAGGAGCCCCAACGCCTCCACCACATCTAAAACCTGGAAAATCACCAGTCAGCACCACCTTGACCCACATCATCAACACCTCCATCACGTCTGCCACTCTCCTGGATGAATGGAAACTTGCAGAAATCAACGCCCTCCTCAAGAAGCCCACAGCCTATCAAATCAACTGAGCAACTTCTGACCCATCTCCCTGCTTCCTTATTTGCCAAAGTGATTGAGAAGGCCATCAAAAAGAACTCATTACCCACCTCTAAATTCACCATCTTTTAGACAACACTCAATCAGGATTCAGAAAGACCCACAGCACCGAAACAGCACTCATCGTGGTCACTGACGACATTTGAATCATCCTGGAACGAGGAGACACAGCACCCATAACACCCTTATCAAAAGACTCCACAAGATTGGCATAGAAGGATCCACTCTCTAATGGATCTGTTCCTTCCCCACGGGAAGAACCCAAGGGGACAGGCTGCCACCTTTCACATCAGAGACCAAGAAACTGATATGCGGAGTCCCACAGGGATCGTACCTCAGCCCCACCCTTTTTAACATATACATGACAGCACTCACCAACATCATCACAAGGAATCACAGTCATCTCCTACGCCGATGACACCCAACTCATTTTCTCTTTGATGAACAAGACAACCACCATCAGAACCAACTGCATGCCCATAGTAGCAGACTGGATACGAACCAACTGCCGCCATGTCAACTTCAAGAAGATCAAGAAGATCTTCTTGTAGCTGTTGGAGCTTCCTTCAATACGGTTCACTAATGATTTTTTTCTTGGTGTCTCTTATTTGCTGGTGATAGCGTCTGAGTGCAGCCTTGTAGGTAGTTCTGTTGGTGTTGTCATGGCTAGCTCTCCATTTCCTTTCTAGCTGTTTACAGTGTCGTTTGGTGTCTCTGAGGTCTTCTGTGTACCAGCTGGCCTGCTTGTTTGATCTACTATGTTGAGTTTGATGAGTGCGAAGGAATCCGTGCAGTTTTTGATCAAGTTGTTGAAGTTTTTGATGTCCTTGTCAAGGTTTTCTGTGGGGCTAGGTTGATCCATGCTGAGGGCGCTGAGCCAGTCTGCTTCAATGATTTTGCCCCAGTTGCAGCTTGAATACTGAACCTGGTGGGGGTGTTGACCTGAGGTGTGCTGATTTGCAAGTGGATGAAGTCCTTGTGAGCAGTGTGGTGGAGTTGTATTTGATGCTGTCGCTTGTGGTGAAGATGGAGTCCAAAGTGTGTCCTGCAGTGTGTGTTGGTTCTGGGACGAGCTGGATAAATCCAATGTTGCTCAAGCTTTCGAGGAGTGCAGCAGAGCAGGGGTCGTTTTGGTCTTCCAGGTGAAAGACAACGTAGGCTCTGGAGTCCATGGTGAGCGGAGCGATGAAGTTGATAAAGATGGCTTGTGGTCCAGGTGGTTGATAGGTGAGGGTTCCGTTTAGGGTGAAGTTTTCTGAGATTTGCTGTTTGAAGTGCAAGTGTTCCATGAATGAGGTGGCATTCTCTGTGGATGATGTACGTTTGATGGATTCCTTGTGGATGATAGCGAGTCCTCCTCCTATCTTGTGAAGGCGTCCTGTGAAGCGATCTTGTAACCCGCTGGGATTGTCATGACAATGTCGGGAGCAGATGAGGGGTTGAGACAGGTCTCTGGGATAAAGAAGATGTTGAGTGCGTCACTACTCAGCAGATCCCATATTTCGGTTGTGTATTTGCTGACAGATCGTTTGTTATAAAGCATGCATGTGAGTGGGTGTTGATGTGCAGGGTTGCTGTGTCGTGTGGTGTAGAATGGGGTATAGGTGTTGGTGCTTGTGTAGCGTGTGTGTTGGGAGGGGTTGTTGAGGGTATTGTTAGTATTTGCATGGAGGTGTTGGTGTGTGGCTGCTGCAGAACCAGCAGTGGGTGCAGGTGAAAAACTCCTACTGTGGTGTGAGGTGCGGCATGGCAGCAATTGGGGGAATGGCAACTGGGGTCTAGCGATCGAAGGAGTGCTACGGATTATCGCTGGGCGGTGATCGGACCAGGGTTCCTGGCGCTGGGTCAATCGAGGTGCAGACAGGTGCAGATGAGCTTGCCTTTGGCACACCTGTTGCGTGTGTCCACTGCACGTCCATGTTGCAGCTGCCATTACTTAGGTCCTAAGAGGGGGAGGAGTGCAGGGTGTGGTGATGTCATTTCCTGTGCTGATGGGTCAACGGGAAATTAAGTGATGTCACTTACTAGGCAGGTGGATGATGGGCGATCCAATTATGTCACTTCCTGTGCTGATGGGTGATGAGAAATGAATATTAAGGTGCACCATGTATGCAGTTAAACCTTGAGTGGTCCTTTCCATTTGTGCAGTCAGTTACCGGCTAGTATTGACCTGTATATTTAATTTTGGTAAATGGGGGAGTGTTTTTGCAATGCTGTTTTTACTACTATATACTCCTAAAACAATTTAAACCTAAACCAGACACTTCTTGGAACTACTGCACTCACACTTACCAGAGTGGAACTCTGAAATAATCAGTAAAAATTCTTATACCAGAGATTCTCTCAAAGGAGTGAATCGGCCAACCCTGCCAGTCTACTAGGTTCAAAAGTGATCACTGTGCCTTACCTATGGACCAAACTTGCATCACAAGTGTACGTCCGAGTGAAGGGAATGCCATACATGTTTTCGCAGTCCCGTTCTGCACAAACCAAGGTGTCATAAACTCCACACAAAAGTATATTTACTTCTTGCAGTAGATGTCTATGGATACACAAGCGCATAAGAAGTCCATACCTCTTGGTAGGGGCTGATGATCCTTCTCCTGTGTTACATTCACCATTTCCTCCAGTCGAGGGTATTTTAAACACCTCGATGAGTCTCAGAATTGAGGAGCAACTGCAGTGGTCAAGTCTTCTCAACTGTTGCATACCACGTGAAAAAGATAATTGTAAGGGGAACTGCCGTGTAGTTCCTAGGAGTCCCCTAGGACCTGCGCGTTTTGGATGATCTAAACTGAGGGCTTGGTGTCCTGACCGCTTCCGGACACCCCCACAGGATATGTCACCTGTTAGACCAGCTAGTTCTACAGTGCTACTACCACCCCCCTGTATTCTACAGTGGTGTAGGTAGTCTCTGGCAACCACTGAACATGACAACCCTGAATCCTCAGGGATCGTGGAAAAACAGTATAGTACGTTTCGCTCAGACACTCGTGCTTGCTTTCTCTCAGAAAATATACAGGATGGCGGTCAGGACGTTTCAATAAGAATTCATTGGTCCAGCGACATCCTTGTGTAAAATATATGTGCTGCGACAATTAGGAGACAGACGCATACGAAAGAGATTTCTAGTACCAATATCATAAATAGTAGATACATTTCTACCATAGTGCTAATAAGATGAACAGAAGCAGTTCAGATAAAAACAGTAGCACTTGCATATTCCTAAAATGCGCGCCCTAAGTAATTTGCCTAAATGTACCTAGCCTAACCTGGATGTGTAGGTGTATATGCGTATAGCTTTGTGTATCTGTAGGCAAGAAACCCCTAGGGATGAACCAGCCCCCTCACCTGATGGTTTAGAACAAAGGACCCCGTCTCTGCGTTGAGGATGACAAACTGCAAGGGATGTCAGACTGCTGCATGTCAGAGATTCGGCATGCAGGACCCCCGTCTCAGCCTGGAAGGAATTCTCCTCTAATTTGTAGGGGGTAGTGAGGGTCTTTTATACTAAAGTGATCACTCCAGGGTTTTTTCAGGAATCGATGTTTTTAAAACAAGCATGGATGTTTTTGAAAACAATCATCAATGTTTTGAAAACAATCACCGATGCTTTTCTAAACTTGTGTGATCATGCACAGCTGGCTGTTGGCCAAGGATAAAAAAAGTGATGACCCTTATACAGAATAAATCTGCCGTGCCTGGGGACATGTTTATGTTAGTCAGGTACAGGGATTATGATAGAATACTTAGAGCCTGGTGTCGAGGAGACAGGAGCAAGCTACTAGGTAAAAGGTCACCTGTTTAGAATCGTTATTGTTGTGTTGATGGGGCAATGTATGTAAAGATGGGGTGTACATCGATGAGACTATGCTAAAAGACATGACACCTTCTCCTCATCAAAAGGTCAACAAGGTCAGCTAGGTAATGATAAAGCTAACGTTATTAAAAGGCATAAAAATCACTTATAATAAAACATACTAAAAGGCATTTTTAAAAGCCTGAAAAAATGTCCATAAAAGAAAGTAATTTTTCCCTAAAGAAGCGTTCAAAGGTCCTCTATACTCGTACGTATTGTTATTATTGCACTGAGCACCTTGAAAGCCATGAAGCTCAGAGACGAGAAGAGAGAAAAAATAAAACAAAGTCACACTGGACCTTCAATTTGGTAAATGTTAAAAAAGTTGCCAAATAGTTCACAGCGCAGGAGAGGCCAAATTGTTTATGAATACTGCATTGAAGACTCAACATCGCTGAACATCGTATCCGCAGGTGGCAGCCCCTCAAGAATTTCCAGTATCATATTCAATGAGCAAAGATGGTCATCTCTGGTTCCCACGGCAGCCGCCGGAGAAAAGTTAGATGCCTGAGGCCGATGACTGTACTTCTGGAGCAGAGCCGATATCCCTCCCAACAGGAGCGGAAGCATCCCTTGGAGGCTCTAGAAATGCCGTCATCAACATGAGAATACGCTGTTGACAACTGCACATTGGGCCTGCAAAGGCACCAGTAGCGCTTCCATGTCCCGCAGCGCAACCGATGGAAGTGTCAGACACAGGTCAACATGCAGCCAAATCCGCAAAAGAGGCAACGGAACACAGGCAGGACACAGTCTAGCCAGACCGGTCTGAAAGACAGGAACTAATGCTCACTCAGCTCTCACCGCCGAGATGTAGTCAGGTAGAACACCATGCGCTCACGACAACGTCGTTCCAGCAGTGTCCTCTCCATCGCGAAGCAAGTGTATTAAAATCAGGATGCCCACTACTGAAAGCAGGCCCAAAGGAAGCCCTTCAAAAACGTTTCCAAGTACGGAGTGTATGAAGGCTGGAATTATTTCGAAGATGGTCTGAAAGGTGGTTAAGAGACCTGATCCAAGTTGATTAAATAAGTGTACGATCCCACTCGTATCAGACATGTTAAAGATACGATGAACCATTTCTCCGAAATGGATCGGGAAGTTCGTACGGACCAGGGCCTGTATCTCTGCTGAAGACCTTGCAACCTGGAGATCAAAAGTCTCTCGGGCTGAAGTTAAGGCCACATTTTGTTGAAACAACATGGCTTTCAGTCTGTTCAGCGAATCAAACTTTATACTGGAAACATTCAATGAAGGCCACAGTGGTGCCTCCCTAACTGTGCAAGCCGGGGGAACAATACTTGCTTACAGCAAACAACCCTGAAGTTTACTGTGACTAAATATGCGATGCCTGGCGCCATTCCACAACAGCCTTGACCATTCGGCACTAAATAACTTCCATTCAAAAGTAATTCAAAAACCGGATGGATCACAGCAGCTGGGGAGCCTTTCAAGTAGCAAGATAAGTTCGCTTTCGACGCATTACACGTTGCATGAAGCAACACTTCTTTGCACACTAAAGACCCACTTAAAGCCTTCCTGCAGTCAGTACCACTAACAAAAACTTTAGTGTCCTTATTTCTGCACCTATGTCTATACGGTAACTCACAGGTTTCCTGTATGAACCCTTCACCCAATGCTTCATACCTGCCTGCTTGGATGTATCTAAGGCAGATTTGGAACTGAAATGTTTTGATTGGCAGTGTGATATAGCCATGAATTAACCATTCTGTAGATGGTGACTCAGCTACTGTGAAAGGTAACTTCTCCAATTTTTAAATGAGCAGCATGGTGTACTTTGCATCTCTGCGTGCCATAGTCAACTGTCTGTCGGTCAGATTGTATGCCGAGAACAAACTTGTGCTGTTAATGTATCGCCATGACACGTGGCCTGAACGCAATGATTGCCGCGTCCAGCTTAAAAGCATAATGGAGCGCAATTGAGATTGCCCATGTTGTAGAATAGACAAATCTTGTTCCATTATGTCGATTGCTGAGGACACAATGTTGCCCAGTGAATAAATACGTGAAGAAAGTGTGGTCATACCATTGTCTACCACAGCCAGGGCCTTTTCTAGGTTAATCCTATCGATTTCACGTAATCTCTCAGCAGCATCCTGTTGGGAGACTTTTCACAGTTCATTGTAGATGGCATATAAGAAGTGTTTCTTACGCGGTTTCTTGGGACCTAACAAGAAATCACTACGATCCATGTTGTCTTCTAGAAGGGACAAGTGCTGTTTCACCTGTTGTAGTGTTGAGCTTTTTAGCCATTCTAGGCACAACTTCCCAACACTATAAGAAGTCACTACCCCTGGATCGTATGTGTGCACATAGCGTGGGTCAGGCCTATGGATATTAAACCCTCTGGTGCTCTCCTTGAATCTTGCTTGACAGCTATTTGTGTCGATAGGCAAAACCAACCATCACTTCCAAATGGGAGCTGAAGAATTGTATGTACCATTCTGTATCATTGCACCCAGCATTTCCTCACTTATCAGTGTGCCATTCAATATACCAGCAATAGGTATGGGCAAGGGGATGCGTGGTGTTTTCAGGTCTTTAATTTTTGCAAACCCGTAGCAGGTAGTTTGTTGCACTGTTCTGTTCAGGAATGTTATCTGTAACGGTATGAGGCAAGCTCTAAATAAAGCCTCTGTTCCCTGAACCTGCCAATCTTTCGTCCCCCAGATGGATTTTGTGTCTATCATGTCCCTCCAATAGTCGAAACCTTGTATTGACAGTTGGGAGATGAAAGGTGCTGAATATATGAGCTTTGTGTTAGTCAGCATCATTTTCTTCACAGTTGCATTTGTCTGTACTAACTTATATTAGTATGACATTGGGTCTGTTGTATTGAACCCTGAAAAGTATGCAAATTTCTGTGCAAATGTGGCAGAACTACCTTTCGGTGGTGTAGAGCAATGTTCCCATTGATGGTAAGTGTTTACAGTGCGTGGAACACTTGCTCTATGTAGAAAGGGAGTGTGGACTGCGCACACCGGTAAAGTGTTTAAGGATTACGGATTTGTAGCGTGCTTCAGCGGTATCACCCTCTGATTAGGGGTGTGAGTAATGAGAAAGATGCGCCGCCTATGTAGGGGCGTCCCTCTGCGCACAGCGAAGTCCCCCATGGGGTGAGTGAATTCAAATACCAATGGTAAGTGAAGAAGGATTTCCAAAGAGTTCAAAACATTCCAAAAGTCATTGTGTTAGTATTTAATGATAAGCTTAAATGACACAATCTTCAGCTTGATCAAAACAATCCATATTAATGCGTAACCCAATGCATTTCGGGCCATCGGGCCCTTCGTCAGGGGCCAAAATTCTGAAATTAAAAATAAACATGAGGAAACATGCTCTCCGAGCCAACTAGATACAATTGAAACAATGAAGCAGTTAAGACATGGATGCGAAGTGAAAAAAGGCAGCAACATGCATTAGGTGCCGATGCACGTTAGGTGTTCAATAAGGTATAGAAAAACAATGATCACGTATAAACCTCTAAACCAAAAGAGTGCAGTAGTGTGAAAACCTAGAAAGATGCAATAAGCTCAGTTGAAGTGTACAACTACAGTGCATGAAATATACACACCCAAGAGGTGACCAACAAAGCGTTCAAACAATAAAAAGCGAAAATATGTGACTCAGTATTAACGGTTGAACACAATGCGGTTAAATAAATAAAGAAGGTTCCCATATGAGTGTTCCGTGTACAAAAGCTGACACGCCACCTTGATATGCGAAGTCTAACAGTCGTGGTTACCGAATAAGTTGGTCAGCCCAATGTTTGTTGATGCACTTTTTGTAACGTTGACTCATTGTGGAGAATTTAGAAACAACTACCATCTTGTTGGATTTGGGTTTATCAATTTTGGTCAACAGTTCATTTCTGGTTGTTGAGGCAACTCGTGTCTTGGTTAATTCTAAAATCTTAGTGGGGTAGCCACGATTGGTGAACAGAGTCAACATAGTTTCCATCTGTTGCAAGTATCTTTCAGGGTTGGAAACGATGCGTTTCACTCTCAGGAGCTGAGAGTACTGTAAATGATTCTTGAGTGTTTGTTGGTGGAAACTGTTGAAGTGTAGAAGGTTGTTCCGGTCTGTCCCTTTGCGAAACAGATCAGTTTGTAACCCATTGGCAACTTTCTTGACCAACACATCAAGAAAGGACATTTGTTCCTGATGTACTTCAAAGGTAAATTGTATGCGGTCATTGATTGCATTAAGTTTGTGAAGGGATGTCATCAGATCTTTATGTGGGCCATTCCACACTATGAAGATATCATCTATGTATCTCAAAAAAATCTTGGCAGGAGTTATCCAGGTTTCTTGGTTGAGAATATTGTTTTCCTCAAATTGTTGCATAAAGATATTGGCATATGCCGGTGCTGCGCAATTGCCCATGGAAGTCCCGGACAATTGCAAGAACCACTGGTTATTCCATTTGAAGTAGCTCTGATATAAGGAGAAGATCAGTAATTCCATGAGAAATGATTGTAGGTCAATATCTAAATCCGAATTCAACAAACATGCTCAATGGCAGCAATGCCAGAATCATGAGGAATAGAAGTATATAAAGATTTCACATCAATGCTGCAAAGCCAAATTTCATCGTCAGGGTTGTAGGAAACCTGTTCAATTTTGGATATGAAATCAGTAGTATCTCTGAGGTATGTGCGCATCTTGAGCACGAAAGGTTGTAGATGTTTATCTAAAAATCTTCCGATAGGCTCGTGTAAACTGCCTCTAGTGGAGACAATAGGTCTGAAAGGAGGTTGTTCAATACTTTTGTGAACTTTCGGTAGCATGTACAACTGTGGAGATTTAGGATGAATAGTCATCAAATATTTGAAAGCTTTCTCTGTGATTATTCCTTGATCCATGGCCTTCTTCAACAAACTTAGTAAAGTGCCAGCAAATTCTTCTGTGGGATTGTAATCGAGCAGGGCATAAATTTCAGTGTCCATAACATGGTTGTCAACTTGTTGATTGTAAAAAGCAGTGTCCATGATGACCAGAGCACCACCTTTATCAGCGTTTTGGCAAGTTATATCAGGATTACTGGCTAAATTTTGTAATGCTTGTTTTTCTTTCATGGACATGTTGCAATGTTTAGATCTCTTGTTGAAATTGAAAGATTGTATGTCATGTTTGACCAACGTTTCAAAGGTATCTAAAGTCTTGTGGCTCACAGGAGCCATGAAGGTGCTGGATGGACGTAGACCCTTGAGCAAATTATCTTCATGTTTGTCACTTTTCTCAACTACATTTTCAAAGAAATTGCGGAGACGAAGATTGCGCATGAGGCGAAAAAAACTGATCTCTAATTCAAGAGCGTTGGTGTTGCTGGTGGGTACGAATGAAGTGCCTTTTTGTAAGGTTTTAATTTCAAAAGGACTCAAATAATATGTCGAAATGTTGATTACTAAATTATCTATGTTATCGTTGTGAGCATCTAGGTTTTCCTTACTTTGCCCCGTCTGCCGGTAGTTGGAAGAGTTTTCAATACAGACTCGTCTTTGTCTTTTCCTATTGCCCCGCCTGGGTCGTCTTTGTCGGAGGAGCCTCCTTCTAAAAAGGCGCCTCAATAATTTGTGTTGAATCAGTTTCTACTATAGGCTGAATGCTCTTCGGACGTGAGATAGTTTGTCTAGAATCATTATCAGACGATGATGTGTCCGTTTCAGTGTTTTGTGTGTGTGGGCGATTCTGTCGCCGTTTGGCATAAATTTCGGCCCAAGAATAAACTTCCCCCAGCTTATAATCAATCGTATCACGCTTGTATTTTCTGATTTTGCGTTCGTTTATTTTTAGGTTGCACATTTACATGCTTTGCATTTTCCCGTTTCGGGCTGACCAACTTATTCGGTAACCACGACTGTTAGACATCGCATATCAAGGTGGCGTGTCAGCTTTTGTACACGGAACACTCATATGGAAACCTTTTTTATTTATTTAACCGCATTGTGTTCAACCGTTAATACTGAGTCACATATTTTCGCTTTTTATTGTTTGAACGCTTTGTTGGTCACCTCTTGGGTGTGTATATTTCATGCACTGTAGTTGTACACTTCAACTGAGCTTATTGCATCTTTCTAGGTTTTCACACTACTGCACTCTTTTGGTTTAGAGGTTTATACGTGATCATTGTTTTTCTATACCTTATTGAACACCTAACGTGCATCGGCACCTAATGCATGTTGCTGCCTTTTTCACTTCGCATCCATGTCTTAACTGCTTCATTGTTTCAATTGTATCTAGTTGGCTCGGAGAGCATGTTTCCTCATGTTTATTTTTAATTTCAGAATTTTGGCCCCTGACGAAGGGCCCGATGGCCCGAAATGCATTGGGTTACGCATTAATATGGATTGTTTTGATCAAGCTGAAGATTGTGTCATTTAAGCTTATCATTAAATACTGCGATACAAAAGGGGATGATGGACGGAACGCTTGAACCAATCAAACACTCACCCCCAGTCAACTGATCTGGGTTTAATCCATCATCATTCTTTAGCTCACTCCACCACCCCAGTTCAGACATGGCCATATGCAAATCAGTCTGACCCTGTGCCTCATGGGAACAGTCCAGCCCGAACTGCCAAGCCATGTCTTTCCTGGACCGGAAACAAGCATCCTAGGACCGGTTTCTGGCATTCCAGCCGTCATCAGCCAGGCTTGCTTGAATCCAGTGGCAAAGTGAGCAAGGGACCCACGTCTGGGCATACCCCGCCAACTTAGGGCGAACAAAGCGATACAAAAGGGGATGATGGACGGAGCGCTTGAGCCAATCAAACACTCACCCCCAGTCAACTGATCTGGGTTTAATCCATCATCATTCTTTAGCTCACTCCACCACCCCAGTTCAGACATGGCCATATGCAAATCAGTCTGACCCTGTGCCTCATGGGAACAGTCCAGCCCGAACTGCCAAGCCATGTCTTCCCTGGACCGGAAACAAGCATCCTAGGACCGGTTTCTGGCATTCCAGCCGTCATCAGCCAGGCTTGCTTGAATCCAGTGGCAAAGTGAGCAAGGGACCCACGTCTGGGCATACCCCCGCCAACTTAGGGCGAACAAAGCGATACAAAGGGGATGATGGACGGAGCGCTTGAGCCAATCAAACACTCACCCCCAGTCAACTGATCTGGGTTTAATCCATCATCATTCTTTAGCTCACTCCACCACCCCAGTTCAGACATGGCCATATGCAAATCAGTCTGACCCTGTGCCTCATGGGAACAGTCCAGCCCGAACTGCCAAGCCATGTCTTCCCTGGACCGGAAACAAGCATCCTAGGACCGGTTTCTGGCATTCCAGCCGTCATCAGCCAGGCTTGCTTGAATCCAGTGGCAAAGTGAGCAAGGGACCCACGTCTGGGCATACCCCCGCCAACTTAGGGCGAACAAAGCGATACAAAAGGGGATGATGGACGGAGCAGCTTGAGCCAATCAAACACTCACCCCCAGTCAACTGATCTGGGTTTAATCCATCATCATTCTTTAGCTCACTCCACCACCCCAGTTCAGACATGGCCATATGCAAATCAGTCTGACCCTGTGCCTCATGGGAACAGTCCAGCCCGAACTGCCAAGCCATGTCTTCCCTGGACCGGAAACAAGCATCCTAGGACCGGTTTCTGGCATTCCAGCCGTCATCAGCCAGGCTTGCTTGAATCCAGTGGCAAAGTGAGCAAGGGACCCACGTCTGGGCATACCCCGCCAACTTAGGGCGAACAAAGCGATACAAAGGGGATGATGGACGGAACGCTTGAGCCAATCAAACACTCACCCCCAGTCAACTGATCTGGGTTTAATCCATCATCATTCTTTAGCTCACTCCACCACCCCAGTTCAGACATGGCCATATGCAAATCAGTCTGACCCTGTGCCTCATGGGAACAGTCCAGCCCGAACTGCCAAGCCATGTCTTCCCTGGACCGGAAACAAGCATCCTAGGACCGGTTTCTGGCATTCCAGCCGTCATCAGCCAGGCTTGCTTGAATCCAGTGGCAAAGTGAGCAAGGGACCCACGTCTGGGCATACCCCGCCAACTTAGGGCGAACAAAGCGATACAAAGGGGATGATGGACGGAGCGCTTGAGCCAATCAAACACTCACCCCCAGTCAACTGATCTGGGTTTAATCCATCATCATTCTTTAGCTCACTCCACCACCCCAGTTCAGACATGGCCATATGCAAATCAGTCTGACCCTGTGCCTCATGGGAACAGTCCAGCCCGAACTGCCAAGCCATGTCTTCCCTGGACCGGAAACAAGCATCCTAGGACCGGTTTCTGGCATTCCAGCCGTCATCAGCCAGGCTTGCTTGAATCCAGTGGCAAAGTGAGCAAGGGACCCACGTCTGGGCATACCCCGCCAACTTAGGGCGAACAAGCGATACAAAGGGGATGATGGACGGAACGCTTGAGCCAATCAAACACTCACCCCCAGTCAACTGATCTGGGTTTAATCCATCATCATTCTTTAGCTCACTCCACCACCCCAGTTCAGACATGGCCATATGCAAATCAGTCTGACCCTGTGCCTCATGGGAACAGTCAGCCCGAACTGCCAAGCCATGTCTTCCCTGGACCGGAAACAAGCATCCTAGGACCGGTTTCTGGCATTCCAGCCGTCATCAGCCAGGCTTGCTTGAATCCAGTGGCAAAGTGAGCAAGGGACCCACGTCTGGGCATACCCCCGCCAACTTAGGGCGAACAAAGCGATACAAAGGGGATGATGGACGGAGCGCTTGAGCCAATCAAACACTCACCCCCAGTCAACTGATCTGGGTTTAATCCATCATCATTCTTTAGCTCACTCCACCACCCCAGTTCAGACATGGCCATATGCAAATCAGTCTGACCCTGTGCCTCATGGGAACAGTCCAGCCCGAACTGCCAAGCCATGTCTTCCCTGGACCGGAAACAAGCATCCTAGGACCGGTTTCTGGCATTCCAGCCGTCATCAGCCAGGCTTGCTTGAATCCAGTGGCAAAGTGAGCAAGGGACCCACGTCTGGGCATACCCCGCCAACTTAGGGCGAACAAAGCGATACAAAAGGGGATGATGGACGGAACGCTTGAGCCAATCAAACACTCACCCCCAGTCAACTGATCTGGGTTTAATCCATCATCATTCTTTAGCTCACTCCACCACCCCAGTTCAGACATGGCCATATGCAAATCAGTCTGACCCTGTGCCTCATGGGAACAGTCCAGCCCGAACTGCCAAGCCATGTCTTCCCTGGACCGGAAACAAGCATCCTAGGACCGGTTTCTGGCATTCCAGCCGTCATCAGCCAGGCTTGCTTGAATCCAGTGGCAAAGTGAGCAAGGGACCCACGTCTGGGCATACCCCGCCAACTTAGGGCGAACAAAGCGATACAAAAGGGGATGATGGACGGAGCGCTTGAGCCAATCAAACACTCACCCCCAGTCAACTGATCTGGGTTTAATCCATCATCATTCTTTAGCTCACTCCACCACCCCAGTTCAGACATGGCCATATGCAAATCAGTCTGACCCTGTGCCTCATGGGAACAGTCCAGCCCGAACTGCCAAGCCATGTCTTCCCTGGACCGGAAACAAGCATCCTAGGACCGGTTTCTGGCATTCCAGCCGTCATCAGCCAGGCTTGCTTGAATCCAGTGGCAAAGTGAGCAAGGGACCCACGTCTGGGCATCATCCCCTTTGTATCGCTTTGGTCGCCCTAAGTTGGCGGGGTATGCCCAGACGTGGGTCCCTTGCTCACTTTGCCACTGGATTCAAGCAAGCCTGGCTGATGACGGCTGAAATGCCAGAAACCGGTCCTAGGATGCTTGTTTCCGGTCCAGGGAAGACATGGCTTGGCAGTTCGGGCTGGACTGTTCCCATGAGGCACAGGGTCAGACTGATTTGCATATGGCCATGTCTGAACTGGGGTGGTGGAGTGAGCTAAAGAATGATGATGGATTAAACCCAGATCTGTTGACTGGGGGTGAGTGTTTGATTGGCTCAAACGTTCCGTCCATCACCCCCTTTGTATCGCTTGGTCGCCCTAAGTTGGCGGGGGTATGCCCAGACGTGGGTCCCTTGCTCACTTTGCCACTGGATTCAAGCAAGCCTGGCTGATGACGGCTGAAATGCCAGAAACCGGTCCTAGGATGCTTGTTTCTGGTCCAGGGAAGACATGGCTTGGCAGTTCGGGCTGGACTGTTCCCATGAGGCACAGGGTCAGACTGATTTGCATATGGCCATGTCTGAACTGGGGTGGTGGAGTGAGCTAAAGAATGATGATGGATTAAACCCAGATCTGTTGACTGGGGGTGAGTGTTTGATTGGCTCAAACGTTCCGTCCATCATCCCCTTTGTATCGCTTGGTCGCCCTAAGTTGGCGGGGTATGCCCAGACGTGGGTCCCTTGCTCACTTTGCCACTGGATTCAAGCAAGCCTGGCTGATGACGGCTGAAATGCCAGAAACCGGTCCTAGGATGCTTGTTTCCGGTCCAGGGAAGACATGGCTTGGCAGTTCGGGCTGGACTGTTCCCATGAGGCACAGGGTCAGACTGATTTGCATATGGCCATGTCTGAACTGGGGTGGTGGAGTGAGCTAAAGAATGATGATGGATTAAACCCAGATCTGTTGACTGGGGGTGAGTGTTTGATTGGCTCAAACGTTCCGTCCATCATCCCCTTTTGTATCGCTTGGTCGCCCTAAGTTGGCGGGGTATGCCCAGACGTGGGTCCCTTGCTCACTTTGCCACTGGATTCAAGCAAGCCTGGCTGATGACGGCTGAAATGCCAGAAACCGGTCCTAGGATGCTTGTTTCCGGTCCAGGGAAGACATGGCTTGGCAGTTCGGGCTGGACTGTTCCCATGAGGCACAGGGTCAGACTGATTTGCATATGGCCATGTCTGAACTGGGGTGGTGGAGTGAGCTAAAGAATGATGATGGATTAAACCCAGATCTGTTGACTGGGGGTGAGTGTTTGATTGGCTCAAACGTTCCGTCCATCATCCCCTTTGTATCGCTTGGTCGCCCTAAGTTGGCGGGGTATGCCCAGACGTGGGTCCCTTGCTCACTTTGCCACTGGATTCAAGCAAGCCTGGCTGATGACGGCTGAAATGCCAGAAACCGGTCCTAGGATGCTTGTTTCCGGTCCAGGGAAGACATGGCTTGGCAGTTCGGGCTGGACTGTTCCCATGAGGCACAGGGTCAGACTGATTTGCATATGGCCATGTCTGAACTGGGGTGGTGGAGTGAGCTAAAGAATGATGATGGATTAAACCCAGATCTGTTGACTGGGGGTGAGTGTTTGATTGGCTCAAACGTTCCGTCCATCATCCCCTTTTGTATCGCTTGGTCGCCCTAAGTTGGCGGGGTATGCCCAGACGTGGGTCCCTTGCTCACTTTGCCACTGGATTCAAGCAAGCCTGGCTGATGACGGCTGAAATGCCAGAAACCGGTCCTAGGATGCTTGTTTCCGGTCCAGGGAAGACATGGCTTGGCAGTTCGGGCTGGACTGTTCCCATGAGGCACAGGGTCAGACTGATTTGCATATGGCCATGTCTGAACTGGGGTGGTGGAGTGAGCTAAAGAATGATGATGGATTAAACCCAGATCTGTTGACTGGGGGTGAGTGTTTGATTGGCTCAAGCGTTCCGTCCATCATCCCCTTTGTATCGCTTTGGTCGCCCTAAGTTGGCGGGGTATGCCCAGACGTGGGTCCCTTGCTCACTTTGCCACTGGATTCAAGCAAGCCTGGCTGATGACGGCTGAAATGCCAGAAACCGGTCCTAGGATGCTTGTTTCCGGTCCAGGGAAGACATGGCTTGGCAGTTCGGGCTGGACTGTTCCCATGAGGCACAGGGTCAGACTGATTTGCATATGGCCATGTCTGAACTGGGGTGGTGGAGTGAGCTAAAGAATGATGATGGATTAAACCCAGATCTGTTGACTGGGGTGAGTGTTTGATTGGCTCAAACGTTCCGTCCATCATCCCCTTTGTATCGCTTTGGTCGCCCTAAGTTGGCGGGGTATGCCCAGACGTGGGTCCCTTGCTCACTTTGCCACTGGATTCAAGCAAGCCTGGCTGATGACGGCTGAAATGCCAGAAACCGGTCCTAGGATGCTTGTTTCCGGTCCAGGGAAGACATGGCTTGGCAGTTCGGGCTGGACTGTTCCCATGAGGCACAGGGTCAGACTGATTTGCATATGGCCATGTCTGAACTGGGGTGGTGGAGTGAGCTAAAGAATGATGATGGATTAAACCCAGATCTGTTGACTGGGGGTGAGTGTTTGATTGGCTCAAACGTTCCGTCCATCATCCCCTTTTGTATCGCTTGGTCGCCCTAAGTTGGCGGGGTATGCCCAGACGTGGGTCCCTTGCTCACTTTGCCACTGGATTCAAGCAAGCCTGGCTGATGACGGCTGAAATGCCAGAAACCGGTCCTAGGATGCTTGTTTCCGGTCCAGGAAGACATGGCTTGGCAGTTCGGGCTGGACTGTTCCCATGAGGCACAGGGTCAGACTGATTTGCATATGGCCATGTCTGAACTGGGGTGGTGGAGTGAGCTAAAGAATGATGATGGATTAAACCCAGATCTGTTGACTGGGGGTGAGTGTTTGATTGGCTCAAACGTTCCGTCCATCATCCCCTTTTGTATCGCTTTGGTCGCCCTAAGTTGGCGGGGTATGCCCAGACGTGGGTCCCTTGCTCACTTTGCCACTGGATTCAAGCAAGCCTGGCTGATGACGGCTGAAATGCCAGAAACCGGTCCTAGGATGCTTGTTTCCGGGCCAGGGAAGACATGGCTTGGCAGTTCGGGCTGGACTGTTCCCATGAGGCACAGGGTCAGACTGATTTGCATATGGCCATGTCTGAACTGGGGTGGTGGAGTGAGCTAAAGAATGATGATGGATTAAACCCAGATCTGTTGACTGGGGGTGAGTGTTTGATTGGCTCAAACGTTCCGTCCATCATCCCCTTTGTATCGCTTTGGTCGCCCTAAGTTGGCGGGGGTATGCCCAGACGTGGGTCCCTTGCTCACTTTGCCACTGGATTCAAGCAAGCCTGGCTGATGACGGCTGAAATGCCAGAAACCGGTCCTAGGATGCTTGTTTCCGGTCCAGGGAAGACATGGCTTGGCAGTTCGGGCTGGACTGTTCCCATGAGGCACAGGGTCAGACTGATTTGCATATGGCCATGTCTGAACTGGGGTGGTGGAGTGAGCTAAAGAATGATGATGGATTAAACCCAGATCTGTTGACTGGGGGTGAGTGTTTGATTGGCTCAAGCGTTCCGTCCATCATCCCCTTTTGTATCGCTTTGGTCGCCCTAAGTTGGCGGGGGGAAGCCAAGACGTGGGTCCCTTGCTCACTTTGCCACTGGATTCAAGCAAGCCTGGCTGATGACGGCTGAAATGCCAGAAACCGGTCCTAGGATGCTTGTTTCCGGTCCAGGGAAGACATGGCTTGGCAGTTCGGGCTGGACTGTTCCCATGAGGCACAGGGTCAGACTGATTTGCATATGGCCATGTCTGAACTGGGGTGGTGGAGTGAGCTAAAGAATGATGATGGATTAAACCCAGATCTGTTGACTGGGGGTGAGTGTTTGATTGGCTCAAACGTTCTGTCCATCATCCCCTTTTGTATCGCTTTGGTCGCCCTAAGTTGGCGGGGGTATGCCCAGACGTGGGTCCCTTGCTCACTTTGCCACTGGATTCAAGCAAGCCTGGCTGATGACGGCTGAAATGCCAGAAACCGGTCCTAGGATGCTTGTTTCCGGTCCAGGGAAGACATTGCTTGGCAGTTCGGGCTGGACTGTTCCCATGAGGCACAGGGTCAGACTGATTTGCATATGGCCATGTCTGAACTGGGGTGGTGGAGTGAGCTAAAGAATGATGATGGATTAAACCCAGATCTGTTGACTGGGGGTGAGTGTTTGATTGGCTCAAACGTTCCGTCCATCATCCCCTTTTGTATCGCTTTGGTCGCCCTAAGTTGGCGGGGGTATGCCCAGACGTGGGTCCCTTGCTCACTTTGCCACTGGATTCAAGCAAGCCTGGCTGATGACGGCTGAAATGCCAGAAACCGGTCCTAGGATGCTTGTTTCCGGTCCAGGGAAGACATGGCTTGGCAGTTCGGGCTGGACTGTTCCCATGAGGCACAGGGTCAGACTGATTTGCATATGGCCATGTCTGAACTGGGGTGGTGGAGTGAGCTAAAGAATGATGATGGATTAAACCCAGATCTGTTGACTGGGGGTGAGTGTTTGATTGGCTCAAACGTTCCGTCCATCATCCCCTTTTGTATCGCTATCATTAAATACTAACACAATGACTTTTGGAATGTTTTGAACTCTTTGGAAATCCTTCTTCACTTACCATTGGTATTAGAATTCACTCACCCCACGGGGGACTTCGCTGTGCGCAGAGGGACGCCCCTACATAGGCGGCGCATCTTTCACACTTGCTCTGTGCACAAAATTGATGACCATAATGCTGGTAACAAAACATACTATCGTAGTCAGGTGTATCTTCATACAAGTCCCTGTAAGAAAATGCAGCAGATTGTTCTAAATCTGAAAGCATAGTATTTACAGTCTCAATGTCCAAATCATCAGAGAGTGTACTTGGGGTAATGAAATCATTCATTGAAATTTTGAGCATGTGTGGAATTTTCAAATGTTCAGTAGGACCAACTACATCATATGTAATGAGAAACCTCCCTCAGGACCTATATTTATTTTCTATTTAGATACTTTTATATATAAGATGGGCTTAACAAAGGTGCAATCAAATGAGCAATACTTACAACATTAATTTATTCATTATTATTTATTTTCTGTAAGTATCAAATATAAATTCATTGCTTTTTTCTTTTTTTTAAAACTTTTTTGAAACATTTCAAATTATATATACAAGTATCTAAATAGAAAATAAATATAGGTCCTGAGGAGGTTTCTCATTACATGTTTGGTTCTTTCCCTCTTCTCCCTGACCTTGAATTATCTTTAGAGGGGTCCCCCTTTTTTGCATTTCCAACTACATCATATGAAACTCTATCCCAAACTATACCATCCGGTTCTGGAACTGCTGAAATGTTCACTAGGGACAGGTCTCTCTGTTCATGGCGTGATGACGTATGTGGTTTCAAGACCAAGTTCACTTGTTGTACTACAGAGCGTTGTGGGAGGTAATGTCCATTCAGTGGTAGGAAAAAGACAGTTACTATACCAATCCAAATTAACAGGAACAGGATCCCTAATGCAAACCAAAGATGCAACCAAGGGGACACAAAGTAAGTCTTTTTCAGCCAGAGATAGATTTGCCGAAATTGTTCTTTTTTAGAGATGGGTGGCGTTTGCTCAGGTTCACTTGGATCTGAAGAAAAGTAATCGAAGTTGATGAAGTAGCCATACGCAATTCGATCTATCTTTGGGAGCTCAGCAGTGTTTGTAGAACTGGCAGTTGCTTCTTGTGAAGGCACGTTGATGTAAAGTTCATTATTGGGCCGAATTGCAATTTGCCTTTTAGTTTCATTTGGATGTTGTTCTGTTTCAACAGGTGTGATTCGTACTCCTTTTGCTACGCCTGCATCTTGCGCAGAGGAGTCTTAAAACGTTATTAGTCTTTCCATCGGAACTTCCTGTATAGTAGCGAGAGGAGATCTGCGGCTACTCAGGACTCCACGTGGCCTGCTGTTGAGAATTGGCCACAGTGTGGTTTGATCAGATCAATGGAGACAAATCTTTTTTCTTTTTTGCCGGCAAGAGGCAGAAGAAGTACTGTTCTTGTTCCTTGAACCGCCAGGACAGGTACAGGTGTTCTGTAGGATGGCCTAAACTCCTTCTTATTCACGACCTTTTCTCTGACCAGGTCCCCAACCTTTGGGAGCCAGACAGGTCTTGTCGAATCCGGTTTCACTTCCCCAGTGGCGGTGCGTTTTACTTGAACGTTGCTTTGGAATGCCCGGAATTCATTGAGTTCCTGTAGAACAGCCATACGATCATTCAATTCAAATGGTTTTACATCCGCCACTGTGCTGGCACAATCGAGGTCAGGTAGCCACATTCTTGTCCGAAACAGGATCTCATAGAGGGTACATCCTCCCAAGGATTTTCTTGCCATATTATTCAGTGCCCTCTGGACCCCATATAGGTGATTGACCCAACTACCGCACCTAATATCCTTGCTGTTAAGGATTGCTTTAGGTCCCGGTTTTTCCTCTCCACCGCCAAATTTCCCTCGGGATGGTAGGGGGAGGAGTACCGCAAGGCCACGCCCATACTTTCCATGGCTTCCTTGTAAGCCAAAGAGCTAAACGCAGGGCCATGGTCGGAATGTCCCAATTGCGTATGTCCCAATGAAGACTCGCAACTCCTTTATAACAGTTCGAGTGTCAGCCGAGCGCTGAGGCCAACCCATAGAAATCTAGAGCATTAATCCACTGCCACCAAGATGTACTTGTAAGCCCCGTCTGAATTTAAGGGGCCGCAGTGATACAAGTAGACAGATGTGAGAGGTCTGTCTGAAATAAGTAATGAGGTTTGTGGTGGCCATGCTAAAGGTGGAACCTTTCATCTGTTGACAGATGTCACACTTTAAGACATAAGCCTTTGTTTGTTTAGACAAACTTGGCCACCAGACTCGCCGCTTCAGTAACTAAACTGTAGCAGTGACTCCTGCGTGTGCAGAGCCCAGACCCTCGTGTGCAGCTAGAATTAAACCTAATCTGCAATCAGTGTTTGGTATAACTCTATCCCCCACTCCTGGAATTTGAGCATACAGTGTGTTTTGCGCATCTAATTTATAGGAATATATGAGTGGAAAGCCCTTTGGAACGGCAGAGCCGTTCTCTGAGGCGTTGACCGCTATCAGTATGTCTCCGTCTATCCTTGTGCTAGAACGAGTGATTGCAGCAACGGCAGTAGTTCTCACTGTCGCCTTGGTGGCTACATCAGCCAGTAAATTCCCTTCAATGTGTACGCCAACACGCTTATGACTCAATGTGTGAATAACTTGAGCCCGTGGCAGGCATGCTTTCAGCTTTGCCACTTGTTCCCATAACAATTTATGGTTAATTGTGCAACCCTTGGAATCTCTAAATCCATTCTGGCCCCAGTAATGAAGATATTCATTGTAAGACTGCACACAGTAAATCGAATCGCACACTATCAGTGTGGGGAATTCCCGATACATATACTGGAGTGCCAATATCAGGGATTTCAGCTTTGCCAACTGCGCTGTACAATCTCCTAGAGATTGCTTAGTGGTATTGCTGGGATGGAACTTACCATCCCGCATACGACCCTTCACTATAGCATATGCAGCGCTATACTGTTGTTTACTTCCTATGGCAGGCTGAGCAGATCCATCAGTATAAATGATGTATTCATATTTCTCTATCGGCAAGATTTCATTCGGGAGAGGGTATTCTTGTTCGTACTGCAGGAGCGCTTGTGTTTTTAGTGTAGAATCGTATTTGTAATCTACATCTGTTGCAGTGAGAGAATTAGCCCATTGTATCCATCACGGATGTAGTGCTTTTGCATTTGTAATGCTCGCTTTGATAACAGCTTCTAGAGTTGATACCTAGGTTACGATGATAATTCTTTTCCTCTGCGCTAGTGCTCTTTCTCTCACTACAGCAGTCTGTACTGCAGTCAATATTTTTTCAGTTGCCGCAAATCGCATTTCAGCATTTGTGTATAAATGTGATTTGTATGCAATTGGAACTGTCTCACCTTCATTGAACGTGAGGTAGGAATATCCTGATAATCCGGGGACGACCCGGATCACCAAGTTAGTGGTATTCACACGTGTGTGCAAATGTTTAGATGCTATCATGTCAGCCTGAACTGAACAGAGAGTATCTGTGTGTTGTTTAGTCCACTGATGTTGTGTGAAATCAGGTCTGATTAAGTCGTAGAAAGGCTTTACTATTTCTGCGCAATCTAGAATGTATGTCCTGCCAAAATTTAGAAATCCTAAGATGGATTGCAAACATTTTAGATTTTTTGGAGGTTGGAGCAGCGCACACTTTTCTAAAAAGTTGACTGCCAGGCTCTTGCGTTCACTTGACAGCTCAAATCCCAAAATCAGGACATTGAAATGGGCAATTTTAGATTTCTTGAAATTAAATTTGAAGCCCAAATTGGCGAATCCCAAAATTATTTTGTTCACCCTGCTCAAGTGTTCAAGTAATTCATCGTCCGTCAGATAGATGTCATCTACATAGGACACTGCATCCTCATCGCATGTTTGTAATATTTCTGACACTCTTGCCAAGAATAGCCCCAGGCTGTTCTTATACCATTGAGGCAAACGACAAAACCTGTGCTGAGTGCAGAAAATGCTCTCAAATATCTGCTTTCTGGAGCTATATTTTGGAAGAAGAATCCATTTGAGATATCTAATGTCGTTTCGTATTTCTTCCGCACAATGTTATTCATTAGTGCGGCATTGTGTGCATTTTGAACTGCAAATGTTCGTGTGCATGTGTTTAAATGTCGGTAATCTAAAACTAGACGATATGAATTGTCAGGTTTCATTACTGGAAACAAAGGATTATTCATTGGTGAGGTGCAAGTCTCAATCACACCTTGATATTCAAGTTGGTCTAGGATTTCTTTGACCTGTCTTTTTGCATAAGTTTTTATAGGGTACTCTCTGTGGATTTGGAGTAGATTTTAATGGGATTTCGTGGTGGGTAGACTCCACGTCCCACCCTTCATGATTGCGGTATAATGCCGGAGCTAGCGCTAGCGCCCACTCCTGCGCGTAAGAATGTTTTAAAGATTCTGGCACGAGGTCGGAGAAAGAAGGCAAAATGACGCTTTCCCCCTTTGGGCAATCCATTACAAACTCAGGCAGCCAATCCCTTTCTGCTAGCAGTATGTCATATCCAAAGGTCAAATTCTCCCAAAAGAGACCTTTAACCTTCCTTGAGATGCCCCCTTCTATTTGAAGTGTAATTTCATACAGTCTATGCAGGACACTAACTCTGGTATCAGGTGTTTCCACCGTGATGTGTTCATTCAATACTGCTGTCACCAGAAAATCCTTTAGAATCTGGCGAGCTATTGTTACTTCTGCTGCGCTGTCTAGCATCGTCAGAGCCCATTCCCCGTTCAGAAGCTGAGTCCTCAGTAACCTGGGCATGTCTAATTTTTAAGCCAGCTACTTTCTTCATTTTGAATTGAGGTTTTGCTTTATGTTGCTCTTCCTGTTTGATAATGTAATCTGAAGTGCGATGTGTTTGACTTTTTGTCTTTGGTTGATCTTCAGTCTTTTGTTCTGATCGCCCGTCCCTCTCTGAGTTTTTTGATGAACCCTGGAAGGAACAAAAGGAACGTGTATCAGTGTCCTGATGCCTATCAGGTTTTTTAATGTTATCACGATTCCTAAGGTGGTACCTCTTTTCGGAGGTACTTCTTCTAAAAAGAAATGGGAGATTCGGCATGCAGGACCCCCGTCTCATCCTGGAAGGAATTCTCCTCTAATTTGAAGGGGGGAGTGAGGGTCTTTTATACTAAAGTGGTCACTCCAGGGTTTTTTCTAGAATCAATATGTTTTTAAAACAACCATGGATGTTTTTGAAAACAATTATAAATGTTTCGAAAACAATCACTGATGCTTTTCTAAACAAGTGTGATCATGCACAGCTGGCTGTTGGCCAAGGATGAAAAAAGTGGTGACCCTTATACAGAATAAATCTGCCATGCCTGGGGACATGTTTATGTACGTCCGGTACAGGGATTATGATGGAATACTTAGAGCCTGGTGTCGAGGAGACAGGAGCAAGCTGCTAGGAAAAAGGTCACCTGTTTAGAATCGTTAGTGTTGTGTGGATGGGACAATATATGTAAAGATGGGGTATACATCGATGGGAATATCCTAAAAGACATGACAGAACGGGCCTCACAAGCCGATGATTATCCTGAGCATTACTCATAGACCAGTATTATCCATGCCTTAAATGAAGATTACAGTGCATTTGCCTTACTTCTGTATGGCTTCCTACCACAGATACCTTTGTGTTCCCTGAGTATACTGGGTAAGGTTTTTACTAGCACTCTGGATTCTCATTTCGACCAGATGTATAATGCATACCCCCATTCCAACACAGTTGTGTTTTATCATAACAGCATGAACGTGTAAGTGGGCTCTCTCTTGACAGTCACGTTCCTCACAGACATAGTCAATTTCAGTCAGGTACCACACTACTTCACACCTACTATACCTTTATACAAAGTTCTCTTATGAAGGCTAACAACAGGGAATTATTTAGACTTTGATTCTTTCAACTCAGCACCTGGTTCCACCTCATTAAATCATCATCCTCCTGTTGATGGAGGAGATTGAGAAAAAGTTCTATTTCTCTCTTTTTTTTTTTTTGAGGTTCACAAATCAGTGGAGTTTTTAGTACAATTTTATATCTCCACTTCTTCAAACTATAACTTTCTAAATAGTGTTTCAAGATGTACCCCCAGCATAAACGTTGGCTTCTCTGATGCTCAGTGACTGACTGGGCTTTTTTCTGAAGACTACTTCCACATACATCTCAGGAAAGTTTTCAAATTATTTGTTATAGGCAAATAATTCTAGTGCAAGGTTTTAGTGTTTTCCTTGGGTGTGACCGATGGTTTTCCCCGATTGATAACTGGCTGTAGCCTTCCAGAGACTCTGAGATATGAATATTTACCCGTAACTGGACAAGTAATTCCCAACCAGCCTCCCTGCAGTCTGTCTGACTTTTTGTATGATTTGTGATTTCTAATGACCTTGAAAAGGTGTTCCCTGATTCCTTACTAGAAGCGTTGTTTAATTTGGCCCATTGTAAACTGGATCTGGAAAGTCATTTGCTCAGCCTCAATGATCTTGGGTCTTTTGGAAGCTTTTCTATAACTCAGGTCTTATCCTGTAGTCTCATTGTGTAATTTCTAGACAAACCTGGACCCATGATCTTCTATATCTAAGTTATGTAATAAGCCTGACTCCAAGGGGATAGCTGATGATACAAGTCTAAGGTTTGGTAAAGAGTGAAATTCATTTGTCAGTCTCAAAATCCAACCTACATGTTAACTTCTTTCCATACTTGCATATTTCCATTGATTCTTGGTCATTTCATCTCCTGAAGTTCACTGATGCACTCAGTACACCTTGTGACTCAGTTGAGTAAAATACCGATCATTGGATATTTTTGTAACTACACTGGGGATCTCCCTGGACCTCCACAGCCACTCTAGCTCCAAAACGTTGTGTATTTTATTTGTTCTCCCTGTCCTTTGTTAATTTCGGAAAATAACGATGGACAGAGCCAATGGCCAAGGTGACTTCTGCAGCCCTCTTACTCTTTCCCTGACCTGGCCTTTTCTTTTTTGTACTTTTCTATTTTAATGGTGGTGGGGAGGGCGGTAATGTCTTATCTGATGGAGACCAAAAGCATACAAGCACATGTTCTGAGACAGCTCTTTTTCAACCTGGATGTGTGGGAGCTTTATTGCTAAGTAGCTTCCATCTTCTTTAGATAGTACCCCCCTTTTAGTAAGCATGTTTCAAAAACAAATGTCTCCATTACAGTTCCAGATGTGCAAATCCAGGCTTTCTGATCAATAACTTGGTATTTGTAATGACCTTTCCCCATTTCTTGTTCTCAAAGTGATACGCAGGCTATGTGGACGAGCAGGGGTTACATGGTGATCCCAGTAACTCCAGATCTGACACAGCCAGTTCTACTAATTATCTTCTCCTCTCCTCTTCCATCTCTGAGAAATGTCCCTTCCCAACAGAAGGGGTTAGTGATTCACTCCTCCTAATAACCACTGCATTGAGCATCCTAGTTTCCGAAAAGCTGGAGTGTGGTAACTGGAACAATTCCAAACCAACCATGACCCTCTGAGGGCCATCACAAAGCCACAGGACACTGAATAGAAATTACAGCCTTTTATATTGTAATATGCTCAGTTCTTCTATAAGGCATTATTTTGGTCCTTCGAAAATTGTTCCTCAATTTATTTTCCTGCAATAATGCCTAACCATCCACACACTAGTATTCCTAAGAATTAAGAACTCATGATCAACATTTGCACAATACACAAACAAGAGAGAAAGAAACACAAACCTCCAGATGAACTCCTCCCATCAGCTAATGGCAACAACTATACTAACCGCATCAGTGAAGAATCAAACTGAAGCCCAACAACTATTCACAACGATCAAGCACTTTGTCAACCGCTTCCCGAATCCCTGTCCAGTGCAATTAATTCCTTCACCTGTGAAAAGATATAAATAATATGACAGCACATTGACAGTGCCAAGCCTACATGTACTCTACCCCTAAAATGAGCACGGCATCCTTCAAGGATCTTCCTTCAACCCTCTCTCTCGCATTCCTCACTGACATCCTCAAAAGCTGCAAAGATGCCTCCTACGAAGGTGATGCCCTCTGTCATTCTTCAACAAATCTATCTCCGGATAATCTCTACATCTTCAACACCTCTGTCTTCCAAGGTAACTTCCCAGAAGCTCTCAAAACCAGCTACATCCTCCCCCTCGTGAATGAAATAGCAATCAACCCTGTTGGCCTGGACAACAACCGTCGCATCATCCCCATACCCTTTGTTGGCAAAATAATTAAAAAAACAGGAAAACAGTCTACATGCACATCAGCCCCAGTCATCATTTCCATGACTGTCAGTGAATCATCTGATAATGCAGCAGCACCAAGACAGTCATCATACAAGCAGTAGAGAATACCTTCATCATTTCACACAAGAATGATTCTTGCTTTCTGATAGTCCTGGATCTTTTGACTCCTTTTCACACAGCCCACCATCCCTTCATGATCCACACCTTGTTATTGTGCAGAGGTCTGGAATTTTACAAAATATCTACTTGTCCAAGGGAAAAAATCCAATTGTTCCATTTGGCACTGTGCAGTAAGGTGACAAATTCTAAGATCATTTGTATTATATCACCACTCTTATACGACCGTCTCATATTACGTCACGGTTTGGAGTCTAGAGAGACTCAGGATTATGCCACATTTCTAATTACACCAACTTGAATATGCCAGTATTCTGTTTATGTCAAACCTTTGAACAGTCACAGGCTCTATTTATGAATGGCTCTATTTAGGCCAGTTTTCAGATCACAGTAGGGCTGTGAATACACCAGCAATTTTGCTATGTATGTCAGAGGCCAGATTTCTAATTTTATCACCAATCTCTCAATTACTTTAGTTTCTGAGGAATAGTTTTGAAAACTTTGCTTTTTGAGACTGCTCACAGGTCCACCTTCTCCACTTGTCCACATTGTGTAATTCTTGTGAAACTCACTCCATCATTGTACTTCAGTAACCATGTTTGCCATAATTGTGAACAAATATCAAGCGTTAGATCAATGGCTGGTTTACATTTGAAAAGTAGAGGAACTCTGTAAAGTCTTGTAGAACTAAAATGTTATGGGCCAGATACTCGAAGCTATCTATGCATGTACGTTTGGCTTACTTGTGCAAAAGCTGTTTTTCATTCATAAAAGGATTTACTAACTTGAAGAATTCTGTCGGAACAAACCTACTTAAGGGGCTGGGAGTAGATGTGAAGTGATAGTTCCACTGTTGGACTACCCACGAAGTTTGTGCACTGTCACAAACTTACATGTTTAATGTTGGTCACCAACTCCTCTTGAAGTCATTCCTATTCTAGAAAAAGTCAGCAATGTACTCCTGATAAGTAAAACTATTTTCAGGGCGGGACGGGAACCCCCGCCAATATAAAGGTAGGGGTATAGACAAAGGAGAAACATATTTTCCCCTGGAAAAAAGACAAAGGTTTTAACAAGTGAATTTGTGTTTGTTCTGCAGATTTTGTTATATTTGCTGATGCAAAATTGGAACTCACAACAAAACTTTGCTAGGAGTATGATTTCCAGACATACTTCTGTAAACTATTGTGAATTCCTGAAAGTTTTAAATCTACTACCATGTGAAATCATAAAACTGCTAGTGTACTTTACTGACTTTCTTTTAGAATAGAGCCCCTTTTTTAAAAGAAATTTTCCATAATGTTGCCTTTTATTGCTTTACACTGCTTCCCAATTACTATCATTGTTTTTTAAAAGTCTGATGAGCATCAAATAGTTTTTATTTATGTAGTTATATAAAAGAAATGTTATTAAAATTTGCCCTTTTAAAATAGCACAATAGTTTGGCAAAGCTGCCTATGACCTTCACTCTTTCTTTAACCTACAAATATTTGGGAACATTTTTATTTTGAAAACAATTGCCAATCCTGCGTCTGTTCTTGGACAGACACTAAAAAACTAACCTCCTCACCTACCTGAGCATTGTAAGTGACACTCCTAGCACATATATATATATATTTTATATATATATATATATATATATTCCAAGCTCCCAAGGTTGCCCCAACAGTAAGCAGCACTCGAGCCAGCAGCATGCTGTAATCAGCCTTTATTGGGTATGGATGGCGCTTCGCCTGCCGATTCCTTAAACAGCTGAGGAGGGAGACCCACTCCTCCCGCCCCCCTTGCTCGTCTCAGGGTATGGAAGGGGAGACGGGCCCTGCCGTTCTGCCAGATATAGGGATGATTGGGGATCTTGTCCTGGTGAGAAGTTCCCTGTCTAGGTCAATTGGTAGATATAGAAATTGGGGCAACACTATCATTTTAATTGCATGGATGCGGCCCAACCAGGAGCTAAAGAGAGGTTTCCATCGTTTGAGGTCTTGCTGGAGTTGGAGAAGGAGAGGCGGATAGTTGGCCTAATACAGATCTTCCAAGCGTGGCATTAGTTGTATACCCAAGTATTGGAGTGAGCGCCTGGCCCACTGAAATGGGGTGCGCTCTCAGAGGCGATTAGCCTCAACATCTGGTACCGTAAGGTTTCATATGGATGATTTGGTTAGATTAACTGTAAACCCCGCTACCTCCTCAAAGATGTTCAGCTCCCTCTGCAGAGCAGGAAGCGAGAGATCCGGGGCGGTGAGCGCCATCAGAATGTCATCTGCGAAAAGTGAGTTTTTATGTTCATCACCCCCAAAAATAATGCCCCTTATCTCTGGGGTCTCCCGGATCCGCAACGCCAACGGCTCTATGCTTATGGCAAATAGCAGGGGCGATAGCGGGCAACCCTGCCTAGTCCCTCTATTAAGGGGAATGGGTTGGAACTGGTCCAGTTAACCTACACCCTAGATCGCGGTTGTACATAGTTGGCCTTGATCATGTTTATGAATCTTTCCCCGAACCCAAAGTATTGAAGTGTGCTAAAAAGGAATGACCAATCCACCCTGTCAAAAGCCTTTTCGGCATCCAGACCCACAAGGATCGCCGGTATCTTGCGTTTAGTTACTTTTTCAATTAGGTGTAGTGTCCTGCGAATATTGTCGTGGGTCTGCCTGCCCTTTATGAAGCCTGATTGATCAGGGTGGATTAGATCTGGCATCAGGTCCTCTAGCCTCGCCAAGATAGCAGAGCATATTTTAGCATCCAGGTTCAAGAGCGCAATTGGTCTATACGATGCACATTGATGTGCGTTTTTCCCCGGCTTGGGGATCACCTTTATCACCGCCTCTGCCATGGAAGGGGTCACCCCGATGCCCTCCGCCATAGTATTAAAGAGCTGGGTGGGCTGTAGAATATCTGGCGCAAATGTTCAATAAAAATGAGCCGTCAGACCATCTGGCCCGGGGGCTTTATTGGGCTTAAGTAATTTGATTGCTGTCCCCACCTTTTCCTCGGTGATAGGAGCATTAAGGATATCGTTCCATGTCTGGGAGACCTGCGGGATCTTCAGCACCTGCAGATACCAACGTTGCATGTCTGCATCGCATGGTTCACATGTGTATAGCCCCTTGTAGAATGCCCCAAATATATTAGCCTTCTCCGCATCTGAGTTCCCTATATTGCCTTCCCCATCTTGTATGCCTCCAATGTATTCCCTTTCTCTCTTTTCCCTAAGCTCTCTGGCTAAGTGTGTACACACTTTGTTCCCCTGTGTGTAAGAGAGCTGGCGTAGACGAAGCAGGATGTATTCATCCCTGTTAGTGTAAATTGCCTTGATTTTCCCCCTGAGCGCAGTTAGTTAATGTTGTAGATCCCTGGAGGGCGTTTTTTTATGCTCCTTTTCAATAAGTTCCAGTTTCGTCTCTAAATCCACCTTCTCTTTGGCCTCTGTTTATTCAGTGTAGCATTGAGCTCAAGACATTTACCCCTCAAGACTGCCTTAAATGCATCCCAGTTGTTAAGGGGCGAAGTGTCGTGCGGTGAGTTTAACTTAAAGAATTCTGAGATAGCCCCCCTCAGTTCATCTCTTAGCAATCTGTCCCTAGTTAGCGAAACCAGGAAGTACCACCTTGGTATCTCGGGTGATGCGTAGCCCCAGTTCAAACAGATCGAGACGGGGCAATGGTCGTAGATCGTGAGTGGGAGAATTTTCGCCACCTGGAGTGAGCCCTATAGACTTTGGCTAACAAAAACATAATGGAGCCTTGAATAAGTTTGGTGTACATGGGAGAAAAATGTATAGTCTTTGGTCGAGGGATAAAGGAGACGCCATGCATCTCTTAGCCCTAAAGTGTGCAGCGTCTGTTTAATTCCCTTGGGGAAATTGCCTGTAGTGTTTCTATGTGGGTGCGTGCTATCTGTTTTTGCCTGCCAAGTGAGATTAAAATCCCCCATAAGAATCGTCGGGCCTTTCGCAAACTCTCCCACCGGGTTTAGTAGCATTGAGAGGAATGCGGGTTGGCCCATGTTGGGTGCATATGCCGAGATAAATGTGCAGAGTCGCCCTCTCCATGTCCCCTTCACCATGACTATCCGGCCTTCTTTATCCGACTTGATGGCCTCCGGTTGGAATTTAATAGAGTTATGAAAAAGAAGCGCCACCCCCGCTGTTTGTTGCTAGCTGAGGATCTATATATTAGGGAGTAGTGTTTGTGGCAAAGCCGAAACTCCTCAGAGCGTTTTAAATGCGTCTCTTTGAGTGCCACTACTTTGAAATGATGGTCAGTCAGGTACTTCCAGATTTTATGTCTCTTAAGTGGCGAATTCACCCCTTTCACGTTCCAGGACACTATGGAAATCACCATGACTCTGTGTTCAAGCCCCCCCCCCCCCCTCATATGTGCCCTTTGAAATAAATGTCCGGGTCTCACCCCTCAGATCCGGTGCCAGAAACCCGCAGTGTCTCCCACCTTTCATTAGAGCCCCGTGGGCCAGTGTGTTTGCAAAGCTAGCGACCCCCGCTGACCACCACTAATTCCCTTGAAACCCCCCCCCCAACAATACAAACAACATTACCAACAACAATCTGTGCCAGATGGCCCTTGGGCATCCGGCTGTGGAGTTCACAACTAGCTGGTTCATGTTGCCGGGGCGACTCGTCCAGAGCCTGCAGCCATGTCTGTCCCTCTCGCTTGATATGATCGCCAGCTGTTGGCGTGACCCATCATAGATCCCGAATGTTCTGCGACGTACGGTGTCTTGTCAGCCAATGTTCATCATGGCTTCGTTGCCATTCCCACCCTTGAATGACCCCATCTTAGGCGAACTGTCCTCGTGGATCCTGTATTACCTCAGTTCCCGTATTCCCGTTTATTTTACGATCTAAGGAGTCCACCCTTGGCAATTGTGCTCCAATGGATTCCCTTATTGCTGTCGCGGTCCACCCCCCTCGACGTGTCTTGTGTGCTCTCGGTGTCCAAAGGGGGGAGTCTCATTATTCTCAGACCTTCTTCGAGTTCTGTAATATGGCACATTTTATTTTTATATTCAAAGCTCAAGCCAAATGGGTATGTCCACCTGTATTTGACTTTGTCTGTTCTGAGTTTCGTGGTGATGGGCCTAAATTGCTGTCTCCGAGCCAGTGTGGTGGGTGCTAGATCTTGATATAAGCTGCACCGGAACCCTTGAAATGCTATGTCTTCCTTCTTCCTGGCCTCCTGCAATATAGCCTCCTTAACCTTAAAGGAGTGGAGCTTGGCGAGGATGTCGCACTTACGATTCCCGGCTGCTTGGTTTCCAACGCGGTGGGCTCTTTCGATCTTGATCTTTAGCTGGCGCGGGCCCAAAATCTCTGCAAATAGACCTTCAAGGAAGGCCTCCAAGTCCGGTCCCTCCGCCCCTTCCTCCAGATCTCTAATTTGGATGTTGTCTCTTCCAGATCTATTTTCTAAATCTTCCGTCTTCAACAGGGTCAGATGCAGTTGATTTTGGAGGTCCTGTATCTTTTCTTGTGCGACCGTGGTCCGCTTGTCTAGATCTTGTGCCTGATCTTCCACCTCCATAACTCTGGTGCCCACCAAGTCCACATCGTGTTGGAGGGCAGACATGCGTTCGTTCAGGTCAGCTTTGAGTTGGTCAATGGATGCCTTGATTTATCTCAGAGCGGAGTTCCGTCTTGAACTCCCTCAGAGAGAGAGGCCATTAAGTCCTCTTTCGTGAGTGTCATGGCGGTGGAGACTTCTCCTTGTTCTGGGGGCTGTCGCTTCTCAGAGGGAGTGAAAAAATTGGAGACCTTGTTTGTCACCTTCTTTGGTGGCACAGATGCGAGCTGGGTGTCCCCTTCTCTTTATGCGCGTGTGGTCTTCTGCGGACAGCGCAAGAACCTCTGCCCCGCAGCGTCTTTCGAATCCAATGGCCGTTGGTTCTACTGGTGCATTCCCTTTCCCCCTCGTGGGATAAGCTCCTCGCGGTATGATATCTTCACCCCGGTGGTACATTGCATAGTTCCTAGGGCTCCCTCAGTGTGCTGCCAAAGGGTATCTCTCCTGAGGTTACATCTTACAGTGCTTTCTCCATTCCCATAGTGGTGTTCTGGGAACCCGGTGTAGTGTAGGCGCCTGGGAGATCTACTTAAAGAGTGCCTTAATTGTCACGAGGCCGGCCGCCATTTTAGAGTCAGGCAGAGCCAGGCCAGGCATCCCAGGATGAGTCACACGTTCGGCAGGCTATCTTGGTGTCCGTGGGGCCGCTTCTCCCGCACCGCCCGCTGCCACACTCCTGGATCAGGGCCTCCCCCCCCTCTCACCATCAGGTATGCGCTGCTCCGCTCTGGCGCCTCCGCGATCTCGCCGGTCGGGGGAGGTCGGGTGCTTCCGAACGCTGCCACTCTGCGCCCTTAATAGCTCATCCGGAGTCTCGGCTCTGCCCCGGTTCTCCAGCAGCGCGTCCCGCGCAACGGGAAGCCTCAGTAAGATTTATGCGATGCCGGGCGCGGAGAGTAACGTCAATGGTGTGGGGGGGGAGCTTGGTAAATGGAGTCCCCTACCTCGGCTCTGCCCCGGTTCTCCAGCAGGTCGTCCGGAGTCTCTTCAGAGGTTGGGGGGGATCAGGAGATTTAGGACCTCTTGACTTTCCCCAGCGAATTCCGGTGTCAACACCGTTGGAACTCCGGTCCGTCCGGGACCGCCGCCATTTTGCGAGGCTCCAACGCTGTTCCCTCGCGGCAAGCCTGGGATCTATATCTTCTGTTTCCGTGGCTTAATGGGTCTCAAACGAGACAATCCCGTGGTCACGACTACTTAGTCTGCAGCAGGAAGGTTTTTGGCGACCTCTGATGTGGGTTTTAATGGTAGGACAGTGACGTGGCTCCGGAGCCGAGGTGAATCACGCCCACCCGGCCATCTTACCTGGCCACGCCCCCCAGCACCATGAGAATTTTAAACAATCCAGTTTCACGATTGGCTTTTCTCTGTCCAATCAGGAGGCAACAGTTGAACCAGTATGGAAATGATGTGCTCGCATCTCCGTTGTTATTGTATATATATATATATATATATATGCTGGTTCTACTCTATAGTACCATGCCACCTAATGGTGGGACAAGAAACTGATACTTAAAGTGGTTATCACAAAGCCTTGCATGGTCAGCACAGCACAGTGGTAGATATAGTATACACAAGCATTATTCTTTCCTTCCACACTGGTCCCCTCCCAATAGTTTTATTTTATTTCACTAGTTGGTGTGGACTGGAACCTGCTCTCCCTATCAGCACTGAAAGAAAAACAATCCCAGACGACCTCATGCTGTTGTAGCCCCTCCGCATAACATGAAGAGAATTTGTCACTTCAACCAAAGCGAAGTATTATACCAACACCATAAATCAACCTGCCACCAAAAGCTGAACACTCTTATAAAATCAAGCACTGTACCCACACACTCTACAGACATGTACTATGCCATTAGTGTCTTCTTCAATAGTCCTCCTTCAAACTTGTCTTTTAAAGACTCCATTAACACCCTCAGCTCTTTCAAAGCCCTTAACAATGAAGATGTCTTACCCTTGTCCTTCATCAAATCCCTCCACGGAGACAAGGCAGCCCTGCTATGGTGACCAGAGAGCAGTGCACACCAACATGAGTGGGCATTCCAACCAGGGCACGAGTCGGGGGTACACGTGTGTGGACGCCGTCCACCCACTATTTTCACAGGGTGAACGCTGTCCGCCCTGCCAAGAATTTGGGCCCCACTGACTAATGTGCTGAACTCATCCCGGTGTAATTTCCAAACCCCGGGACACTTCAGCAGCGCCTGCACGTTGTCTGCTTTCCATCTGCAACAAGCAACAACATGCAGGCGGGGACGGGGCTTTCTTATTTAAGAATCCTGCTGGGCCCATAACAAAGGCCGAATTTGAGGGGTCATCTGGCCTCCTTTTGTTCGAGTCTCTTGGGTGGGAGCAGTCAGGAGCCTCACACCTGATGCAAATGAAGCGGAAGGGAAACAAAGGCTCACACCTTGTTAGCACTTCACACATACTTAAGAGAGGCAGCTTTTCACTTTGTTCAGTCCCTGTTTAGGAGATATGCATGCACTGTAAGAATGTCAGTTGTGTTGGTCTTTCCCAGTATTTACACAAAGCAAATTGCATTTATATAGAGCTTACTACACCTGAGGAGGCGTTGAAATAATTTAAGTACCACTATTTTGTCTTCTAAAGCCCTACTCATCCCAATGCAGGGTATCGGAGCGCTTTACATCAACACGTGCATATTACATATACAATAAATTATATAAGTTTGTAAATGAATGTACAGGATGTGTTACATAAAACTGGGGGATTGCAAGGTGTAGAAGTCACATATCATCTTCCATAGCTCACTGTGCTATTATCATCGCAATGCCCTCAAACGTACACATGAGAGACTTGCTAAACATATATGTGAGGGCTTTAGATCTGATGTCACTTCTTGTGATGCTACTTCCTATAAAGTTGTGGCTTGTGATGCCACTTTCTATGATGTCAATTCCTGTGATGCCATGTGTGATGTAATGCGCCGTGATGTCGCGCGCCATGATGTCGCGCACCGTGATGTCACTTGCCTACTGCCTAACTAGGTTAGTCCCCCACTTCTTTTTTTAGGACTTGTGCCCTGATTCCAACCATTCCTGTAAAGTGAGTTTTTGTAATGGAGGGTTGAAGCATAGAGGCCCAGTGGCTCAGCCATGAGCTTGCCACCTAATTCAAATATGGCTATGACATACCTAGGTCCTCCGTTTTGGCCGAACCTTTTCATTAGACTGGCAGATTTGCTGGCCGGATGGAGCTCCTCCGCTAGACCCCCCCAATAAGAGGTGGTCAAAAATCTTGGGGTGAGGTTTGACAATCGGCTGTCGTTTCGAAATTAAGTCAAAACTGTGGTATATACCTAGTGTGACCTACTACGTACTGCAAAAAAGTTTTTGCACTTTCTCCCCCTCCCTGCCAGGAAAACAGTCATTTGGCCCTCATTATGGCTAGGCTGGATTATGCAAATGCACGTTATTTTGGTCTCCCTCAGTACTTAGAAACTAGATTACCGCTAATACAAAATGCAGCCGCTCACTTAACAGTTAAGCTTCCACTGTATGCTCACATCTCCCCACATCTTTGTGCCTTATATTGGCTGCCAGTGAATTAACACATTTTGTTTAAAACTCTTATTCTGACTCATAGAGCTTTGCATCTATCAGGTCCAGAATATCTAACATCTAGAATACACCTATATTGTCCTAATAAGATTGTGCGTTCCTCCAACAGAGCCTAGGCCTTGGTACCCAGGATCTGCCGCTCTAAAGCAGGTGGCCGTTCTTTCTTCTATTTGGGCCCCTTGGCATGGAACGAGCTACCCTTGGAATTTCGTCAAAGTGATTCGGAACAGCAGTTTAAAAAGAAGCTGAAAACTTGGCTCTTGTCTCAGAATTACTCTCCAGAATTAATCATCTTCTACCTGCACTAGCGCCGGGACACTCTTCAGAGTAGCTGTGCACTATCTAAAACTTGTCATACATTCATTCATACATGTGTCATCCAAATGAGCGGGACTGACACATGGGGGACGAGTGACCTGCTGTGCCCTCAAAAAGAACACCCGCCTCGGCCTGAGCTTTGACTGGAGGTAGGAACAAGTGAGACTCCAACATTAAAGAGTTATTCCAGCAAAGAACGACCAAGAAATCTGGTAGTGAGCAAAGGACACTAAACAAAATGCCCACTAGAGATGACACTGAAGTAAATGGGTGGACATCCAAATCTATAGCTAAAGACTTGATATGCTTCTGCAGACTTTTCAGGAGGGGACAGAGTGCAAACTAGAAGTCAAAGTGGAGCTATAGCATGATTTGAAGGAAATGTAAATGGACAAGAATGAACTAGGAGGTAGATTAGGGAGGAGGTGATTCGGCACCTCCATATGTTCAGGGCCGGATAGGCCTTTTATACCACTCAGTATTTCCCAGGTTGGATAGAGGCCGGATGTGAATCCCAGGGACCCATCTGGTACCTCTATCATTTTCCACAGTTTCCCGAGGTATTTGCAGAAGGCACAGGGCTTCAAGAGATAGATTAAAAAGAGAGAGATGAAAGGTTGAAAGGTTGCGAGAAAACGGTCAGAGAGGCAGACTAGTGAGAGAATAGAGCGAGAGAATGGGTGGATCACAAAAAAAGACTGCTCGAGGAGACCAAGGGAGCGGGGCTGGTTTGAGCATTTTTGCCAGGGCTGCTTTTAGTTCCCCACTGTGGTCCTGGATGACAGAGATGCAGAGAACCAGATCTGTTACAGTGATAGCATGAGCATGTGGAAGAAATCCACTGAGTTGATACTGACTGGCCAAATACCCCATACTCCTTGTTGTTGGGTGGGATCTTGGAGATTTCGGCTTAGCAATGTGGCAAAAATTAGGCCTGCAGAGCCTGACAGACCTTTTTCAAGACACAACTAGTTTGAGTCTATCACAAAGTTCAAAGCTCGTTACAGAGTTCCAGTTATGTTAGAGGGTTTGAGAATAGAGGGAAGGGTAAACAGGGAGAGCGGAAGAGCAGATTGATAAGGCACACCTCAGACAGCTATGATCCCTCACTCATATATGAACCCCCACATTCCGAGACCATTCTCACCTAGGCAGTCATGCACCTGAAACAAACATACACTATTCATAACGCAATAACACTGATTTACTACATGCATTGTTCACGGCCTCAATAACCCAGCTAAGCACTTGACCGTTCCTCAAGAGCCGGCCACTATAAAAATGGATGTATTCTTCCTCCAGGAGACACACCTCTTCCATGCAGACCAACCAAGCAAGAATGTGTTCTTAACTGCATCCAAAGCAAACTTTCACCTCTGAGTACACTCAGATGGCTGTAGTGGGAATTCTGGTGAATCCAGCCTCTCTTTGTAGAAGTATCCACCAGTAAAAGTATGGAGGGGCGTTGGAACATGGTAAGAGAAACATGGGGTCATCCATTGTCTTTATCTGCAATTCCTAAGTCAGAGTATCCAGGAGATAATCCAATACTCCTCTGATCCCTTATTTATATTATCTTGAGGCACAACATAAACAAAATCTCTATGCCAAAAATATGACCATTGCTAACACATGTAAGGGACATGAATGCTCGATTGAAAATTACATGGCCAACTATATGTTGGCTAGGTTGGACACTTTCTATTGTGAGGGTCCCAACAAGGCCAGCAAGCTCGTAGCTAACAAGCTATGGGCCCACCAATTGTGCAGCTATATAGCGGAAATCTGAAATAAAATTGGGTGAGTATGGGGTCAGAGGAGGGATACCTCCAGGCATTCCAGACTTTCTACCAAGCACTGTACACATCAGACCCCCAGCACACAGAATAGATGTGCATATCTGGGCTCTGTGTTACTACCTTGACTTGGTATGTCTGAGGCAAAGTTGGTAGATGAGCCCATAATTAAGGATGATGTGTTGAGGGTCTTTAAAGACGGCTAAGGCCCCAGGCCCAGTGGTTTTTCTGCAGTGTTTTATAAGACCTTTGCCCCGCCACTAGCTCCGTTTCTAACTGAAGTCTTTAATGGGATCGATGATGTCCAGGGTGGTAACACCCCATGACATATACAGCAATCTCCATGTTTGCTAAACCAGGCAAAGATTCTGCATTGTGCGCCTCGTATCACCCCATATCACTGTTGAATATCAATGCAAAAATCTCCACGAAAGTTAATAGTCGATAGGCTAAATAAGGCAATGTCTGCTTTGACACACAGGGAACAGGTGGGTTTTATCTGAAGGCACAACGTTGACAACAACACTAACAAGCATTGGCATAGCCAATATGTCTCGCCTTTGGGACCTTATAAGTGTTTAGTTATCCAGCACAATATCCTTGGTGCAACAACATCACCTTTTGCATGACTAAACACTTATAAGGTCTCAAAGGCGAGACCTTATGGCTATGCCAATGCTTGTTCAGAGATGTGACAGAACTGGGGTAAATCCTAATTCTTCCCAAAGAGAGACAGCATCATCTGAATCACATCATTTCTAGCTAGAACTGGGAGCAATGGGCTCAAGATGCCTTCAGATATCTGGGTGCCAAGATATGCACAGCAGCAGAAAAATTAGTACATAGCAATCACAAGTGGCTGGTGTTAGAAATTGGGTTACTGGTTGACTGAGGTATGAGCCCTGATCAAGCAGCAACCACAACCCTAGTCAAGGTAAGAGGCATATTTACCCTAAATTAACCTGTGCTCACCCTCTGATAGCTTGGTACAGAGCAGTCAGGCTTAATTTAGAGGCAGTGTGTAGAGTACTTGTCCAACACTCTCAACGGTAAATCAGTGATAACACCACTCAAAAAGATCCCACACCAAGTTAAAAAAAATAGATCTGACTTTAGTAGATAAAACAAGCTCAAAATGACAAAAGTCCAATTAGTAGAACCGGAGAAATTGATTGTCAAGGTTTATAGTGAAAAATAGCACCGAAAAGAACAAAGGTCTCCCAAGCTCAGAGGCTGCAGACCATTAGGAAACATAATAAAACCCACATGATATCGGACTAGCCCTGCAATGGGATACATTACTGCTACAATTCCCTTTGTAGAACAACCTGCTGCCCTGAAATCCCAAGATAAAAACATGCATTATAAGTGTTATAATAGCCAAGTTATGTGTAGGCGTTACGTGCAGCGGGGGACATATAATAGACTTGTTCTAAACAATTAGTACTAGCGGAGATAGTAGGGTATATGAATAGGTGTATTGCAAAAACACCGAACTGTTTTTATTTTTATTGAATGTTTTACTTGTACTGAATCCTACCCATGTAGCGTCTTTTATGTGGCTCAGTACAGATGGGTTAACGACGGTGAAAGTGACTGTTAGAATAATACAATAAAAATATTTTTAATAAAAAAAGATCACGATTTTTCCCATTCTATGTGTGAGTAATTCATCCGCCTCTGCTTTTACATATTTTTTATTTTTGTGGCCTTGTTTTCAGGCATTATATATTTTGCACTTATCCTTAAAAGTCCAGCAGAACAAGAATTCAAATGGCGTCCAGTAGCTTATGCTCTTATTATCCACATAATATTTGTCTTTTTGAACGAGGGATAAAATCAAAAATAAAACTAGGGAGATTTAGGGGGGAAAAAAGTTCCTCAGAGTCAAACCACGTGCAAAAGTTGCTCAGAGTCAAACCACGGTGAACTTGGTGTCCAATGTGGAGTTTTCATTTTCGCCTACAAATAGTATCATGGTTATCAACAGCCATTGACAAAAAGGATTTTTCAGGCCGAACCTTAATGGGGCTCTGTTTCATAAAATGAGCCCTTTGTAAGGAATGAAAAGAGTACTTTTAATAAACGGGCCAGTGCACCGTGTCAAAAATCAGCTCTTCTTGTGCCGGCTGGGCTGCATTATGCAAATGAACCCGCCTCTCAAAAGTTCAGAACATACACATCTTCCTCCTTGCAGTATGTGGAATAATTATTTGTTAATAAATAGTGCATCCTTAAAAGCACGCTGTAAAGAACAAAATGATTTATGTGCATTTCAAAGAAAATAGTTTGTTATTAACACCTTTATGGCTTCTTGGTTCCAATCGAATTACGCTTAAGTACCCATAAATTAATTGTTGTTGAACTGGGAAAACAACAATCAAAATTTGCAGCAGCAGCGTGCCTCTAATATTTCTTTATATATACGAATATTCGTGACTGATATTATGCAATGCACCAGCCTCCGAGATCTCCGGCCAGACTCAAACGGCCCAAATGTCTGCGCGCCTGGAACATGGAACAAAATATTGCTTTCAATATATTATTCTGAAGTGTTTACCGGAAAGATAGGTCCTCCCGGTCACTGCGGAGCGCCACTGGCACGAAGTGTTCCGCATATTTGAAAGCAAGTCGTGTACGCGGCGAGGGATAATGAGGGTGTGACGGGCTGTGGCGGTCTGGGAAGAGGGGAGGCCTTTTCTACTCACCCCGGCCTGACAATGCCAAAATTGTTGTTCCCCGTTCTTTCTCTTTAACAATATGCCATTCTGTACCACATAGGCTCTTAATTTATTCCAACTCGCTGGCCTGACCTGCAATCCCCCTCTCGGTGCCCATCCGACACATCTGCGTTTCATTTTCCACTCATCAGCATCCGACGATAGGCAGAGGCCCTGTTTGCAACCATTAGCAGACAGCGATTGGCACTGTTCCTTCTTCCTGCGCCACATCCTTCGCTGAAAAAACAAGTGCCGAGCTAGAGGCATCCTCCGCTAGCGCGAGATAAGAGGGCAATAAATCGGCAGAGCGGACAGACGTGTCGCTGGCGCCTTCTACGTTTTGAAGCTCACGGTGGGGAACGGGGCGCGGCTTCGAGGCTCAGTCCATGTACAGCGTTTACCTTGCAGGAGCGAGCAGTGGCGGGCGCAATAATTACAAACAGATGGCGCCGCTGCTCGCTCCCGCAAGGTAAACGCCGTACATGCACGAGTGCTCATTGGAAACAGTGCAGAACATGCACGAGTTTCCAAAAAAGTCCGGAGTGATTCCAAGAGGTCACTCCAAAGCAGCGCTTGTGCGCTGCGTAGGAGAGACCTAAAAAGCCCTACATCTCATAGACATAGCTAGAAAAGTGGGTAGTGACTCAGTCCTTCTATCCCTGGATGCAGAGAAAGCATTTGAACTGGTGAACTCGAGGGGTGGGGAGAATAACAGACACTTCGTAAATGCTGGTGTTTTACCCTCACTTCCTAAGCTGGGCAAATGCAAAATTCAGAGCTCCTTGGGGTAGAATAAGGGTGAATGGTCTGATCTCGAAATATATTGAAATTTTCTGAGGGACATTCCAGAGTTACCCTCTCTTACCTCTGCTTTTTGCACTTAACCTAGAACCCCTCCTGTAACAAATCAGAGATAATCCCTTGATTAAAGGAATTAGTGTGAGGCTCAATATATTCAAGACCACAGCTTTTGCAAATTATATTTTGATAACATTAGAAGAACCACAACAATCCTTCCTGAAGTTGCTGCTTAAGCTGTAGGCATATCAAGCAGTGGTGGGGTTCCATGTAAACCTTACCAAATCAGAAGCACTGGTAGTGGTGGGAGGCAAGCAACTGATGTTATCTTCAACTCAGGCCATCCTTTAATTGGTCAAAGGTGGTTAAACAGCACATAGGTATTAGACTGGTACCTAACCTAAGCATCTGTTCGGCTGAAAATTTCATGGCCCTATTTTGGGAGGTTAAAACAGGTGTCATGTCCTAGCAGGTTCCTAATCTTTAATAAGTAGGATCAATTGCAGCCTTAAAGATGATGTTCCGACTCCTACCCAAAACCTATATGTTCCAAACCCTTCACCTTAACCTTCAACTGCAATTATATTTGGTGCCTCCAAGACAACCACAGCAACTTTATCTGGGCCAGAACAACATTTAGGATAATCTAGAAAATATGCACAAAACAACCTAAAGAGGGATGGTTGGGAGTCCCTCATCTCCTCCATTACCATCAGGCCTCCCGACTCCACTATCTGATTAAATGGCTGTGAAGAGGTTTGGACAGATTGTGGTGCTTGATAAAATAAACGTTGGTTACTGTCCTTTGGAGGAGGTTTCTTTGGTACAAAGACTAAACTTTATACTTCTCCCTGGTCACTAAGCCCACTCTGGAGGTGTGGGACTTTTGTACTCATAGTGCGGGCCAGACCTCCCTTCCATCTGCGCTCACACCATTGTTTGGTAATGCTGATTTTAAGTCCAAGCTAGATACATAAAGTTTCCATAGCTAGAGTGATAAGGGGTGGTTCAGTTTGCAGGCTCTCCTCAAAAATCAAACCAAATGAGGAAATCAAACAAGCGTATGTAATCCCAGAAATGCACGTGTCCGCTACCTGCAATTAAGACATTGGACTCTTCAATTGGAAGTTTAGTGGGGAGTGATGAGCAACCTTAAGGCCTTTGACTCACTCATACGGACACTTTTCTCGACTAAAAGCTTGGTCTGTCAAATCTACATAATCCTAAACTCCTAACAGACAGCCACCAATCTTCCATACCAACTGCAGTTGGAAAAAGAACTTAATGTAAACCTAGACTTCAAATGGTGGGAGGGTATCCTCCAGCACACTGTCAAGGGAAAGAGGCAGTTTACAAGAAACTATATGGGTGGCATTACACTCCATCTACATACAATGAGCCCAACTAACTCAGACAAATGTTGGAGGAGTTATGGAGGGAAGTTTTGGGCTGATGTAATAGGCAGTATCTCCCTAGCAATAGGGAAGGATATAGAGCAATGTACTGAAATGATAATCCTGGTTCAATCTTCCCAGAACATTTATCCACTGCACCGAGTGAAGACAGTCTCACAACTTCTGCTAGAGAGACCGTTGATCCTGTTTTGTGTGACAAGGACCAAATTCCGACAGAGGAACTTCCTCTACAGTGGGTATGCTTGCTGTTGAGCCATGAAAAGCTGGCATATAGCCAGTTAAATATGGGGTCCTTAACTCACTTACCTCAGTTAGGACTATGGAAGCCATATGTGCCCAGTGGCGGCCAGCACGGATCTGGGGTGGTGGGGAGGCGGGGCGAGGGGGTAAGGAGGTATAATTGTAAAAAAAACAAAAATTCACTTACCTCCTCGCCGCTCTGTCCCACGTCGTCTCTCCTCCGCTGAACAGGAAGCAGCCAAGCTCCCCTGAGCCAATTACAGTACATCGTTGTGATTGGCTCCCCTAAACCAATCACAACACTGCACCATGAGCACCATGGGCCCCATGGTTCGGCGCTCAGACGGGGACTGGGGGCCTGGGAATGTTCTCCATGCAGGCTGTAATGCAGATTGCATGGAGAACATGCTAAAGTGCGCATGAATGTTTGGCCGGCCCAAGAGGGCCGGTCAAAGCATCATACACACTTTAGTGTGACCACCGCTCCTCCCCTTCTCTCAGAGCAGCCCCGTCCTCATGCTGCCGCAGCAGAGAAAGATAAAATGATAACATTGAGTTATTATCATTTAATGTTTCCTTTAATTGCTACGCTCCTCCACCTTAGCGGAGGAGCCGCCACTGTATGTGCCAGAAGAGATTAGGAGTACTAGGGTTGGTAGATATGAACTGATACACCATTGAGGAGAGGGAAGTGAAGGTGACTTGAGACTCAGGGAAATATTGAATCCCAGAAAGCGTAATAGGCAACATGGTTAGGTAGGTGTGAGGTGTAGGGAGGTTTCTTGTGAGATGGTGATGAGAGTGGGTGGAACTTCAGTTTAGGGAATGTCAGGTGGGTAGTAATAGAGCTTCAAAAAACATTAATGAAAAAATTATTTAAACCAAAACGCTGTACAGAAAAACTTGCTCACCCTTTCTTGTCATCATCAATGCCTCCCCAACTCAAGACATCTTCCCAGAAACTCTCAACATAGGTCAGATCCGGTCTTGAGAACTGCTGAAGAAACCCACACTAGATCCTGATGACATCGCCTACTACCAGCCCACACTCTTCTTCCCTTCATCGACAAGATCATTGAAAAAGAAGTCTATGCATAACTTCAAAATCACACCAATGCCCCCCATCTCCTGCATGACCACCAATTCAGCTATAGATTATACTGCAGCACAGAGACGGTTAACCTAAAAATCACAGACAGTGGCCTCCTGATCACAGAAAAAGATGACCCATGCCTCCTGATCCTGCAGGACTTCTCAGGTGCCTGCAACACTGTCCACCAACCTACCCTAACCCATACCCTGAAGTCTTTTATGAGGCCCACCGGCAATATCCTTCACGGGTTTTCCTCCTACTTATTGGACTGACACCAGTTCATTCATATGGGTACATCCAGGTACCAGAAGATTCCTATCACTTGCAGAGTCACCCGGGGTTTCATCTTGCCTCCCATCATCTACAACCTGTACATGAAGCCCCTATTTGAAAGCCTAATTTGCTGCAGACATCCAATGTCTCAACCACTGCCTCCCCCTCATCTAGACTTTGATGTTCAGCCTCTACCTGAAGCTTAACCCCGTCAAAACAGAAATCTTGCTATTCACGAAGACCAGCAAGCAAGCACTAGTCCAAACCTGAATCCACATGAACCTTGTAGGATTCAAACCTCAACTTTCACCCAATGCCAAGTTGCTTATATTCACTTTGGGAACATTGACCTCACCCTCACAAAACCCATCACCAAAAGATTACGATGGCCTAGTACCAGCTCTCTCTATTGAAGGGAACCCATTCCTCCCAGAAAGTAACCTCAAAACTGCAGGTTGTACTGTTGCATCTGGATGTTGGCAATGGCCTGCTACAGGACCTTTCAGACTTAGTATTGCCCCACCCTTCAAGTGCATCTTGCACACCTTAGCAAGCCTCATCAGGGGCCTAAAGAAATATAACCACATCACCCCCACGCTGATGGAACCCCACTGGCTCCAGCTGCCAACCCACACCTTCTTCAAAATCGTCTGCATCATCTACAATTTCATCATTCCTGACACTCCTGTCTGTCTGACTGGTACATTTTCCATCTCCAATTGCTGTTGGCACACTCATAGCCCATCCACCAGCAGGCTGGCGACAAAGAATTGTAAAAAACAAAGCAATAGGCCTTCTCCATCAATGCTCCCTGGATCCGGAACAGCAGCCTTGTATCCTTCAGGACTGCCATAACCCAGCTCAAATTTAGGAAAGAGCCGATGACATACCTCTTTAAAGAACATTAGATCATGTTTTAGTAACACGAAACCAGCAACCCCTTCAATCACATATCTATGCCTTTGACTCTGTACAGCGCTCCGCTACGTTTTGGCGAGGTTTACACTATCCAAATCATACAAACATAAATACACAGAAAGGTGGACCATGGAAAAGGAATACAATAGTCACTAAGATAAGTAACCTGTACTTGTTCATCCTATAGGACAATAGGAAGAAGCAGCAGTTCTTCACAACTATCTATCTGTAATAACGATTTATATAAAATGTTAATATAAAAGTAATGCAGTACCTTTGATTTTGTGTTCTTTAAAGTATTTAACAGTGTTGTATATGTTCTAATCAGGGTATGAACAAGCTATGAATCGGGACCATCAGGGGCTCTCAAACCACCCAGCTCGAGAGGTTGTCTTGTGTTAAGGTTCTTCTCTTCTTTGGCCCTCATTACAAGTGGTCCAGTAAATGATGATCCCCGGATCACAATAATTAGTCTTGAGATGTATTTTCTGGGTCTGATAAAGATCTCTCCCCTTGTTACATTTCGCCATGAAGGCATTTAAACAGCAAAAAATGCCTGGGAAATGCTGGGGCATGCAGACTTCAGTACAGTAAGCACCAGAATTCGCAGGTTGTGCCCATTATGAGGGCAACACTTGTGATCGGTGATAATGCACACGCGATAAATTCAGAACAAATTAGTGTCGGTTTTTATCGGGTGCTATAATTATCGCAATAAACACAAGCAACTAATAATGAGGTTTTTACTGTCCAGACTGTCATAAAACAGGTTACTAAGGTCAAATTCCAAACACCCGTCAGGAATTTTAGAACGTAATTGAAAATCTGATTAAATATATGCAACAGCTTTTTTGTTTAATACATGTATTACAGGTAAGAAACCATGAACATCAAATGAAAGCAACACCTGACATGAACCTTACTGAGATTACTTATCAGTGATTGCATTCTTTATTGATGGAAACATTTCACAAAACATATTGGCCGGTGTCAATTACCACACATGCATTATTTTGCAGTACATGATTTCTGTAAATTTATGGTGAGCTTTACCTTAAAAGACTGATATATTTTTGGGAACACCCATGTCTTTTTTATTGCTCAATGTCTTTCTCATCTGGAAGTGTCTGAGCTGGTAGTAAACCTCTGATGCTTTAATAATATGTATCTTAAAGATGTTCTCAGGCCTTACTCCCCGGTGCAGATTGTGAGTGGCACCTAGAGCGATAACTCATTATGAGTGACCCAGTGTCTCTGGGTCTGGAAGTACCCGATCAGCAAACCTGGTGAAAACACTGCAACATAGAAATTAGAATATAGGTGGTGCATATCTTTCTAGACTGGTTTTCTAGGATCTAGGTGGCTAATGAGCAACTATACAGCCTTTGCAACAAGTATGTCCATTGTCCCTGGAAACACAGGAAATAGGTACTAATGCAAGCTCAGTAAATTCCGAAGTGCCGTCTGTTTTGGCTTTGGCTTTCAGGGGTAGTGACTTTGAATAGGCAAGTTTTACTGTTGCAGATTACTGTGGGACAGAACATTAAATTCAGGGAGCACATGGATAACTTTCAATAAAATACGCAGTATTGGGATGCGTTGGTCGCGTGGACCCATACCCTCTAAAATAGAATGGGAACATGATATGCTTTACTGCAATATGCAATCAGATGTCTATAGCGAGCTACTACCTCCCCAAAGTTGACCAAAAAGTTTCTGGGGGTCTGTATACGCAATACCTATTGGCAAAACATGCTGGGAACACAGAGAATGAACAATAGAACGGTTTTATAACGGAGCCCCGAAATATATGTAGTACAGTCACTTCATTATGCTGATCAAGCCAGATGTATACTGATTATTGTAGTAAGTCTTACTCAGGTTGGCAGGTTCCACAGACTACAGCATTGGAGTGCCAGATTACAATGTCCTAATTTTTTTTAAGAGCGATGTGACACCACCATTGTAAACTGTGTTAACAGATGTTTTCGGTAATTTGCCCAACTCATGTATGCTGTATATCATGTACCGTGAATTGCTGTGAACTGTCTTATAAAATTTAATTAAAAAAAAATAAAAACTTTCAATAAAATATATTGTCCAGTCACTGCTGTGTCTATAAAAAAAAATATAAGACTTTTATTTCAGTTCATTTTAAAGGCTTAGTAATTCTGCACACAATTCTTCCTGGTATTAGAACTACAAACAATGCTGCAGCATCGGCCTATTAAATAATAGCAGCTTGTGTGTGCACGTTAGGCAGGAGGGTGTGAGTATTCACAATAACAGCTTTTCTCAGTTATGGCATATGCATGCTGCGGTTGGGTTCGACCTCGGGAACAGCTCAGCTACAGCTCTCAGCACTGAGCATGGTTCAGCACATTAACTAGGACCAGGCTTGGAGAATAAAAAGCCACTTTATTAGGACAAGGCTGCAATAGTCAAATGTTTACAGTCATAAAAATCTCACCTCACTAATACATTTAGAAATCCTATCCCTCCCCACCCTTCATCCTCCCCCCAACCATGAAAAAACGTCCCCAAACAACCCTAAAATCCAGTCCCATCAAACATCCCTCCAACCACCGTCCTTTCAAGCTGCCCCAAATATTGCCTTCAAGTGTCCCATGCCCCAGTCCCGCAACCCCTCCCGCCCCCTCCTCCCCCCGGCCTCGTCAAGCAGCAAGAAACTAGCCCAATACCTATAGCATGAAATTGAAATCTTCCAACAAAAGTGACTAGTCAGTAAAGTAGCCAATAAGTAAAAGGGAAAAAACCTGTGGAAAAGAAAGGGGGGAAACCATAGGTCAGAAACATGGAGAACCACTTATAAAAGACCAACCTTAAAAACAAAAGGAGGGAGGAAGGGTGGGTGGGGTAGCAAAAAACTGACACCTTCCAAGAACCACAGCACCTAACAAAGGAGGTCGCACCGACCTCCTAAGTCACCTACACTGTCATCTTAACCCCGCCTCTCACCCAAACTATCCAATCACTGCCCCAACTGGTACCTGGAGCGCCCCACTCGCTCGAAGACCTAGGGGAGAGACGCCACTAGCTCCTCTCCCCACCGGATTCCCCATTAAGACAGAGAACTGCAATCAATTACAACTCAGCACAGCGTGATTCAAAGTTCCTCATGGAAGCATGTGGGTCAGCTGCCTTTAAACTCTGAGCTTGAAATAAGGCAGGTTATGTGCAAGCCAAGCCATCTATGTCCTCTCTTCATGTCAGAGAGCAAGTCTTTTTCTCAGCACTGAAATATATTTTCGTGAAAGCACACATTGACATTGAATTTCAGACATTTCCATACATTTTCTTGCTGTAAAACAACCTCTTTTCTTCAAAGCCATGGTGAAAGGCCTATCTATAATCTATAGTATGTGTGCACTTGTGATGCATGTGTATCTTGGAATGTGCTGAAAACCATTATAGTTTGACGCTGTGCAGTGCAATGATATATATCTATATATTCCCTTTATAGCTTTGGCCTCTTTTGACCAATGTTAAAGAAGAAGAGGGAAAACGTTCAGAATTCAACCTTTTGGCATGATTTTTGGTGCTAATTGGTCACAGTTCTCCAACAAGTCACTGAGGCACAAAAGGAAAGGCACGTGTGCTAAAAAAGGCCAAACTCTTTCTCAGTATCTATTGAACAAGCCTACCATTGTTTTAGTAGCTGGGTCGGGGGCAATGGGCGCAGTACATAGGGGTGACCAGTTGTTGCAATTGGGTTCCGCCCATTCAGTACTCCCAGATTTTTTGCTTTTTGCATTTTCCGGTTTTGGACTTTGTACTGTGGGTGAGTCTCACTACATTTGGTCCGCCTTTTAAGATAAGGCCACTGCGACGTAGCAAGAGTAAGGTGCACTTGGCTGGTTACATGTGAACACATGCGTGTGCAACCGTGTGCAGGCTGCGCATGGAAGACTATTGTTGTGCGCAGACCCGTAATTGCGCACAGATAGCCTGGCGTAGTGGGGACTCTTCAAGATTAGATATTGACCTGGTGGCCTTATAATGTTAGTTACACTAAAAGGGAAATTAGGTGTGATTTACTGTTTTGTCTGTAGTGACACTTTCTTATACACATCGGGAAAAAACTCTTACAGTGCAGTTTCGCTTACCTTGGGTCTACAGAGATCAGTGATGTATCGAATTGGCTCAGAGCCCATGCTTTTTGTCACCCTGTTGTGCCCAGTTAATTACATTTCTCTCCAGCAGCGGGAGAAAAGGCCTCCCCACACAATGTGAGCAATTAACAGTGCTTCACTCAGCTCCTGAGGAGGAAAGGGGTGGTATGATCTGCATCAACCAGTGAGCTGTCACACTGTGCCACGGATGGGCCTGCCCAAGCCCACTAAACAAAGGAGGGAGCCCAGACCTCTGGAGTCAACACAGGAGGGGGCTCCCCTTTGAAAATCTTTTGATGAAGGCCCTGGCAGTGATGTCAGCGAGGGGCGGAACGGAGATCTCCAGAAGAGTTGTGACTAGTGACTCCTGGATGACGTGATTTTGAACTGTCCCAGCATGCTGTGCAGGAGGGTTGGGATAGGGGTGGAGAGGTGAAGTGGCATCCTAGGATTAGCAAAGGGTGCCTGGCTTCTGTAACTTGTTTTCCCCTTTAAAAAAAACTCTTGCACAGGGGGGAGACGCTCTCTTGCCTGGTGATTTTTCTACACTTCACTGCTAGACCCTAGGACCGCCATGGAGAACTAGAAGGAGGAACCCCTTGATACCCAAAAAGGACTAAGGACTCTGCCCAGTTGACCCCAGGACCAGTGGGTCTCCCCAAGGGCAAGTGAGGCTGACCTCCTTACGCCCCCTGAGAACCAGTTGTGGGAAAAGCCCTGGACTTCTGCACCCAGAGACAAAGACTAGGAGGAAGGCTGGTGCAGGGAGCCAGGAGAACCAGCTCCCTGAGGAGTGTACCACTTTGGAGGTGAGGAGGTCTGTTGCATCTACCCCTAGTGGCTAGAACTCACCGCCCTTAGTGTAAATGAGCTAAAGATCATCATAATCAGCCCAATGGGGCCCAAGTTATGGCATTTTAAAGTGTGGCGACCTTTTTGGCAAGGATGGGTGTTGGGCACTATGCCCATCCTTAATCTACAACCGAGGTGAGCCAGGCCCGTGGGTTGGCACGGGATTTATTTATCTGATTTTTCCTAGGGAGGGGACGTGTGTGGGCCCCCTCCCCAGACTCTCCCTTGGGCCTGGGAATCCATCCCTTGGGTCATATTGTTCATGGAGGGCGCCGGTACCCCATCCAAGACCCCCAAGTCCCAAATGGACAGATGGATCACTTTTGAGCCTCTCCAGTGGTGGTAGGCCTGCCCCACTCCCCGCGACTGTGTCTGAGGGGAGTGGACAGCCACCATTGTATGCACGCCTGCCCGCAGGAGCGGGCAGGGAAGAAGAGACTGCCGGCTTGCACGGCTGCACTGGGAACTGGCAGGACAGTCAGGGGTGGGCTCCCTGAGCTACCCCCACCATATGGAGCACACGGGGTGCCCGAGTGGGACCAGTCACCCCTGAGAATAAAGAAAAACAAAAGGAAAAGCTATGCGGCTCTCCTCAGCAAAGTGGGAGAGCTGTTACGAAAATATTCATTGCTCCCAGGGGAGCGCCCCATAATGCCCCTTGGGACATTTCAGTACTTGTGTTTCTAAGCTTGTGGTGGCCCCCAAAACGGGCAGCGGGCACCCCCAACATTAAAAGGAAGGCATGGGGGGCTGCAGGAGTGCAGCAGCTCCCCCCCAAGGAATTTTTCTAAAAGTAGTGACCTTATATTTGCGGGGGTCATAGAATCCAGGACCCATTCAGCATTTTATCACTGTTTCCAAGCACAGCTAAGGCTGGAGCTTTTGTTCTACAGCGGGGAGTGTCATGCCCTCTAGAGGCTGATTTCGTGGTTGCAGTTATTGTGCCCTGAATGTGGTTAAGAACATGTGGTACAAAACCCTCCAGGGGCCAAGTGTATGGTTGCATGTAATGTAAACAAAATGTGATGGTCTCTAGGGGCTTTATTTATAATTGCATTTTTGTGGTTGGAACGTTTATAAGAAAAATACGTAGACAGACATTACAATAATGTTTGTAATGATTGACGATTGCATTTCAGTACAAAATTATGGGGGATATTCTCAAGAACGTGCGATAATCATCGCCAAAAAAGGCTAACGCACGTTTCCATATCGCCGTCTATCGCGGGAAAATAACTCTGTGTTAACGTCCTATTCACAACACGGCGGTAACATGCGATAGTCACCCGATAACGCGTCAAATGGCCTCGATAACATCACTAGGACGGCGATAAAAATCTAAACCCGAACGTGAAAAAAGTCGCGATGTGCCCAACCGCGATACAAAACCACAACAACTGCGAAGCACCATGGAGGTAGCCGGAGCAAGTACAGAGGACAACCAGAACCCCACAAGCCCCATGGAGGACCAGCCTGGGACCATCATTGGGGAGACGGTGGCAGGAGTCAGGGGAACGGACACTGCACAACATGACCTGAGCCAACAGCAACAGGGTGAGTAACGACCAGGGACTGGGGGCACCGGGGGAGATGGGCACAATGGCACACATGCACAAGTAAGTATAGCACATCTGCGGACAAACCATGCCCAAGAGTCACAACCCCGACCAAGGGCCCAATTTACCCAAGTCTGCAACATCTCAGCACTGCATAAGCACAGAAGTGAAAGGCACACCACCTGAAAGGGATAAGGGCCAGCCAAATCAGACCCGAAGGGTCTACTCACCCACAATGCAGCACACACATAAGATGCAGAGCACCCCAACATTGACAACAATGTGGTACAAACTGAAACACTTTCACAACAGAACAGAGGACACAACAGCTGCTGCCTGTGTGTAGAAAATGGCCATTCGCATTTGGCATAGCAGGAAACTGTGAGATGACAATGTACAAGTACAACCTCACATCCCTGATGGTGTAGAAATGCCAAGTGTCCCGCTTCAAATAGGCGTCTCCTCATACACAGTCACAATGTACATTGCCATGCAGTCCGACAGTAAACTTGTACAATGCGTGAACATACATATGAACACAATGTCAATCTGCATTTCCCTTCACATTGCAGAGGGAGAATCAACACCTCCTGCAGAGCAGACCCAACAACTCAGCACTGATGATGAAGAGGACCTTCCCAACATCTACACCGACGCACCCCAACAGCTCAGGGACAGCTCCGGCACCCCACCTCCAGGAGCAGGGCAGCCCAGCTGCATCCATGAGACCCCAACCCCTGCACAGGCCACACAGCAGGAAGCACCCACCACCAAGGCTGTCTTCCAGGACCCCCACGACCAACACATGGCATCCCAACGCCGTGTGTTAGGGTGCCAGGAGGAGATGGCTGACCAGCTGCGGGTCGGGTTCGACCTCATGGCAGCCAAACTAGATGCCATACGTTGGTGTCTAAGTCCCATCAGGGACCACTCACAGCCCCTAACGGACACCCACTGTCCGGTCCTTGCTCTACGACAAGCCATGGCTGACATCGCTGGAGTCATGACTCTGAGACAAGAACAACTGTCTAGTCAGAGTGGCCCCAGCAATGTCAGCCGGGAGTTGGGACACATAAGGAGAATGATGGAGAGCTTGGAGCGGATGCAGGCGGAAAGAATGTTTGCCACGGCTGCACACCAGCGAGATGTAGCTGTGATCTTCCATGCCCTGCAGATCCTCGTCATGGCATTGCCACCACAAGGCCTGGCGCGGATGGATGCTGGTGCTACTACTACTTCCACATCCCCTCCCCCTGAAGTGTCAGTGCCACACAGTGCGGCAGATTTCCCACCTCCGTCCCCTGATGTGTCACTGCCACACAGTGATGCAGACAGAACACCACCACCCGCATGTGAGGCACCTGACACATCAGAGGACGAAGATGATGATGAATCTGGCTTTGTGGCTAGAATGAAGTGGTAGCATTCATCTCCGCCATATGGCCGTGTTCAGCTTGGTTCTGCCCTCTGCATCATGCCCTGGAATAACACCTCCCACTGTCCCCCCATACACTGAGCATTACTCACCTTGGACTTCGACATGGACTACCATATTCGGTGTGGTTACCAATGACACAGCAATCACACTGCAGACTGTAGTCTCCACTCCCTATGAACTTGTCAATCCCGAAAGGACTCTGGCTGGCCCTCGACGGGCCAACAATGTAAAGTGGGGTTTGCATGGCCCTGTAGTGGTCCAGCTCCAACACTCCACTGAATGTGAATAAAACATTCAACTTCACACAGATGTGTCATGGCCATGATCATTCAAGAATGAAAGTATGGATGAATGTAGGGACAGTGATTCCACAAAAGGGGCACTCCCTGGGTAATGCTATCAATGCGCACGTATGGCTGTGACCCAGATAGGCATTGAGACACACATTGTCATTCAAGTGAAGGTGCGTAGACTTTATTAGCATATGCGTGTCAGTACGGGCAAGATAAGTGCCACAACATGCAGACCAATGCAGCAGGATGTCAGAATGAGGAACGTTGCCAAGCGCCGCTGTCCACTCCGGGGGAGTGCCTCACCTTTCACAGGTGCGTGTTAAGCCGCGTTGTTGTCCGCTCATGTATTCGGAGTCCAGGCGAATGCCGCTATGTCCACTGTTGTCGTGGGATATGTGACCAGATCTCCAAGATGCCGAGGTGTCGGGACATGTGCAATGTGTTCCAATCAGTTGTGGCTGCAGGTAAAGGCTGCAGGAAAAGGAGACGCAAGATGGCCGCAGGGGCAGGGGTTGGAGAACGAGCTCCGGGATCCAGGAATCACTAAAACGTGAAAATCCCTGCTGCCCCCCTCCCCCCCCTGCCTATGACCTCCGCTACACTGACAATCAACTAAAATGCAAGGGTGACTCACCGGTGAAATACCCCCATGCAGGCCTCCCGGAATCGCACTGTGGATCTTCCGCCTAGAATCGAAAGCAAGCTGCCCCTACATCGAAGAGGATCGGGCAGCCACGGCGGACTCCTCAGCAGATGATCCCGAATAGCCACACTTGGACCCGAAGGGAGTCGTAACGGCATTATTATAAACAACAAACTCCGGACGGCAATCAATCAGGACTCTGGACGGTCGAATGCCTACAGCTGGTAACAGAAGAATCGGATGTTCCCTGACGCCACGAGACGGGTCGAAAAAGTCCCTGAGGAACCGGGCTGCGGCGAGAACACAAGGAATCGAGTGCGGAAGGATCCGCTCGTCGGGACCGGTAAGGCGCAAAGAGGAACCCCATGTGGACGCGCGGCCACAACAACGGGAGGCTCGGGACTCGCTTCCTCTTGCCTGACCCTAAAATGGCGTCACTGTAACAGCTAAGCAGACGCCCACCGACAGTGCAAGTCTCCTAAGCTCCCCCAACCTCCTTCACTAGTCGCATATTTCTGGATTGTTGATCCGGTCAATGAATCGGCTGCCCAGTTACACGGACATTAGGGACTGGAGGCACCCCCGCCTCATTAGCACAACTGGCCTGTCCCCAAGATGGCGGCCATTCACCCCTAATCACTAACTCATCATAGAACGCCCTGGTCCGGCCATCACGCCGATCATCTCACTGTGAGCAGAGAAGTAAGACTCATCACTATTCACTAATTTTCTGCCTGCAGAAAAGGTGAAGGTGAGGTTATTTTTCCTAACCAACTTGGAAAATACCTACTGATAGCTAGTGCATGGTAACCATCTTCCTACAGGGTTGCTGTTGGAGAAGACGCTTTTTTTTTTTTTCTTTTCCTCAGCTGATCAATCGATCTGGGCTAGTAAGGAGTGCTCCTTGAACAGGGTCACTTCACGGGTCTACCCCAAACTGGAAAGGAGCCTGTCTATTCCTGGCGACGCTTTGGCCACAGTTCCTTTAAAGCCCCTGGTCTACTCACCACACCGATCTCTCCTACACGTGGGCTAATAGCGACACCCTAGCCAACCACTGAGGTCAGACACAATATTCACTAAAATCATCTTAACCCGGGTTTTGCCTTGGTAGGTTAGATCATTTCTCCCTAGATTTCTGTGCTTAATCCCACCTTATCCCCTCACAAGCGCATCCCCTCCGGCCAACTAATTGGAGACAGTATGGCAACCACCACCCCATCCCGCCCCTCCTTACCCAAAGGACTAAAACCACACGGCCTAAACTCCTTCTCCATCATTTTCCCCCCCAACCTCACCCCTAAAGCAAAAAGAAACCTTAAACACCGGCTGATTAGACAACGCCCAGAAACCCTAATCGTGGACACATACTATTGCTCTTCCAAAGGCCAGATAAAAATTTACCTCATTTTCTACACCATGAGACCTGCTAATTGGAACAACATCCTCAAGACACATCTGCACATATCTAAAATAACCAACACCACCCACAGCTGCAAAATTACGATCACACTCCCTAATTGCCCCAAACATAGCGGCAACACCTCCGTAACCATATACACCAACGGCACAGTCTTGATCCAAGCCAACAACGACAACCTAGAAGCCTTCGACTCCCTCTTCCCCTCGCTCCGCGACACCCCTCCACTTTCTCATAGCTCCTGCCCGTCCATCCTCCTATTCCCTAATAGACCGCCCCTCCATGCGATTGCACAGGAAATTCACAAGACCCCAGCCATGCCAGACAACCTCCCCCCTCCAGACACCATTCGACACTCCGTTCACCCCTCCCAGAGAGGGTTCAACTCTCTCCCACCCTCCCTATCAAATCAGAGCCCCGACACAGACGAGGCTTCCCAAGCCCATTCCAACCAACACCCACCTCCCCTGCCATAACACACCACCCCCACAAGACCTCTGCCTTGCAAGCCTGCCTCCTCCCGCCAAACTTCATCCTCCACTCTGTTTACCCCGGCCCGACAGCGCTCAACTCTCTCCCTCCCCCCAATCCTAGTGGGTACCACGACACAGATCAGGCCCTCCAACCCCCCGAGCAACACCCATCGCCGCCTTCCTTAATCACCCACTCTCAACAAACAACCTGCGATCTCATGGCGCTACCCTTGAAGCCTATCTCTCTCCCTCCACTGCCACACAAGAGATGGCAGTGGGACCCCCGCCGAGACCGCCCACCCTCAATATCCAGGACTTTCCATAGAGAAAACTGGGGCAATTCCAACACCAATAGCCAACGCAGAGAGCCCAGCCCACACCCATACGTGACACCCCCATTTACTGACACCACTCACGCAAAGCCGCCCAATATCCAACTGCCTAGCTCATCCACTACCCCTAACTCGACTTAGTCTCAGAGACCCAGAAACAAAAGAGCCGCAACACCCGCCCAAGACGTCTCTTCCCTCCCCTATATAAAGACGATCACCACTCAGTCTCAGAGACCCAGAAACAAAAGAGCCGCAACATACGCCCGAGATGCCTCTTCCCTTCCCTACTTAAAGACAAACCAACGACTGGCCCTGCTGGAGAGCCAGCTAGAAACGGTAATTCTGGGCCTCTCCGAAATAGTACGGAACCTCACACACTCCGAAAACCCGCCCAACATCCACTTCCAATTCCCCATCCACCAGCACTAATCACTCAAGGCCTCTTGAGACCCAACAGCTCAGCTGGAACACAACCCCCCTCCCAAACCAGGCTCAGAGACCCAAAAGAACAAGAGCCTCCTTGTCCACTAAAGAAGCAATAGATCTTGCCTCCACATTTGACACAACCAATAATGTCGCCTCCAGATCCAAGATTCAGGTGATCACTGGTATGGGAAGAGACTGCCCCCCTACCAGACCCTTCAGACCACCAGCCCTCCTCACTAACATCCCCAGGGCTCCCTTGTTGAAGCACCCCAATAGCGAGAGATCCAACACCAACTGCATGCTCATTAACTGCAGGTCGGCATCCAAACATGCAACCGAATTGGCAGAGACCATCCTTACACATGACATTGACATCACGTTCATCACCGAAACTTGGCTAAACGAGTTCTCTCCCCCAATTATGGACATGCTTGTGCCCCCGGGCTTCACTATAATACACAAAGACATAAAAAACCAGAGAGGAGGGGGCATTGCAATCATACACACGAACAGCATCTCCGTAACGGAAACTGACGCCCTCAAATATAACTCTTTCGAATGTCTTACTACAACCATTAAGATGAGTGACAACAACTCACTACTTTGTCATCTCCTCTACCATCCGCCAAGAAACACCTCCTCCTTCGGAGAGCACCTCTCCGACCTATTAACTCATTCCTCACTCCATGGCCCAAACAACATACTTCTAGGCGACCTCAACTTAAACTGGAACGATGAAAACATTGCGCTAATCAAAACCCTCAATGATCTTCTAAGCAACCTCAATCTCACCCAACACTGCACCGAGAAAACCCACAACAAAGGCTCTATCCTCGACGCCATTATCGCTCATGCAGACACAGTCTACATCGACCACACCTTGCCTGTGGACTGGTTGGATCACCATATCATTTTGTTCCACCTAAACCAAAGGATCCAAGACCAACCCGGCACTCGGGACCCACTGCGCTGGGTGAGAAATATAAGCCAAATCCCACTTGCAGACCTGGAGGAAAGGGTAAGCTCCCTCCTCCCTCTACACACGGATGAACTCTCAGCAACAGAACTCACTTCTCAGTACAACTCCACTATGACCTCCATTATGGACCAAATAGCCCCCCTGAAATTAAAAAGAGTCAGGAACATTCCTTCCAGATCATGGTTCAATTCAGACTTAAACTCAGAAAGAAGAGAACTAAGAGCGGCAGAAAGACTGTGGCAAAACAATCCATCCACAATCCTACGAGCTAGACTCAAAGCAGTAAGAGGGAGATACAACAAACACATAAAAAATGAAAAACATCCTTCTTCTGCAACGCCCTGGACAAAGCAAAGAACAGACCCAAGGAACTATTCAGCCTCATCAAGCAACAAACCTCCAAACCCCCTATGACACAAGTTATAGCCTCCAAAGACCTATGTGACAACTTTGCCAATTTCTTCAATGACAAAATCTCCAAGATAGAACTCTCCTTGGTCGTACAGAAAAGCCCCCATGACAGTAAATCGCCCACTGAGTCAGAAGATTTCACACCCAAACACCCCCCTAACTTATGGAATTCTTTCAACCCCATCTCCGAAGCAGAGGTCATCAAAATGATCTCTAACACCAAACCCTCAGCACACGTCATGGATCCCTTACCTGCCCAACTGGCCAAAAAGCTCAAACTATGCCTAGCCCCGCACTTTACTAAGATTATAAACAGCTCCTTGAGCACTGGAGTCATGCCGGACTGTCTCAAAATCGGCCAAGTCACTCCTCTACTGAAAAAATGTGGTTCTGACACAAACGATCTGAACAACTTCAGACCCGTCTCTAACCTCCCTCTCCTAGCGAAAATTCTGGAAAGTTGTGTTCTCCTCCAACTCACTCAACACCTAGACAGCACCAACCTTCTTGATCCTCATCAATCGGGGTTCAGAAAAGGATAAAGTACAGAGTCAGCGATCCTAAATATAATAGACGATATGCACAAATCTCTGGACAAAGGCCAATGCTGCCTACTCATACTCTTGGATCTATCGGCAGCCTTCGACACGGTTGACCACAAACTACTCATCAAAGCACTTCAAGAAAGGGCGGGAGCAGAGGAGGTGGTCCTACAGTGGTTCACCTCTTTCCTACAGAACCGCACCCAAAGTATAAAAATCAAGAACTTCTCGTCTGACCCACTCCCTGTATGTAGGGGTGTCCCCCAAGGATCAGTACTCTCCCCACAACTTTTCAACATATATATGGAGCCCCTTACCTCCATACTAAAAAAAAACAACATTCCCTTTCACCTCTATGCAGACGATACCCAAATTTACCTGGAAACCTCCTCCATCGAAGACATCCAGAGACTGAACGCCACTCTACGAGAAGTCCAGCACTGGCTCTCACGCAACCACTTAAAACTAAATCAGGATAAGACGGAAATCCTCCTCATCTCCAACAAAGAGGAGAACCCCCAAATCACAGAATGGATAAAAGCCATCGAGGCTCTCAATCACAACCTCACCCTAGCTGATTCCGCAAAATCGTTGGGAATCACTCTGGACCCCAAACTAGACATGAACAAACACATCAAAAACACCGCCAAAAGCGCCTTCCTCAACCTTAAACTACTCAACAAAATAAAACCCTTCATCCCTCTTAGTGACCTCAAACAAGCTACACAATCCCTGGTACTGTCCAGACTGGACTACGGAATTGCAACCCTCACAGGAGCAGCAAAATCCCATCTAGCTCCACTCAGATCAACTCTGAACGCAGCAGCCAGAATGGTCACCGGCGTAAAGAAATATGATCACATCTCGCCTGCACTCAAAGAGCTAAAATGGCTCCCTGTCGAAATGCGTGCCAGCTTCAGAACCGCCTGCCTCACGCACAAAGTGTTGCACACAGGGAAACCCGCCTACCTGGCTGCTAAACTCCAGAAGGCCGGTCAGTCAAGAACCCTGAGGAGCACAAACATTCTACTCCTTATCCCCCCGAAATCTCGCAGACAAAAAACTGCATCTCGATCTTTTGCAGGAAATGCGCCGAAAATATGGAACTCCCTTCCAGTCAAAATCAGGACTAACCCCTCCGTCATAAAATTCAAAAGGCAACTCAAGGACTTCCTCCTCAATTGATCTCCCCCAAACGGATAGCTACAAGCCAGTCACCGAAGACAAACCATAGGCGCACACAGACACTTTGTCTTCAATGACCTATACCTCACTCTCTGCATGACTACCTCCCGCCCCCCACTCACCGGTCGAACCCATCCGTGAGTCATTGGGTTCTCTACGACTACCTCAGCGGGGCATCATATGTTCCCTGTACATTCTACCACGATAACTGTCATATGGTACATTCTACTGCGATATCTTACTTCACGAGTGACATTTTTTTATATACTAAATTGCTTAATGTATCCTACGAGTGATTCTTGTTGTAAAGTGCTCCGATACCTTCGGGTCTGGTTAGCGCTATATAAAACTCATAATAAATAAATAAAATAAATACGTACGTAGTTACTCGTCCATGAAAGCGATTGCAGTTCGTAGGCTAACATTTCCAACATGAGGTCCTTGTCGACTTCATCAAACAGGACGGTGAGGCGATCCATTAGCAGGTCCGGACAGATGTGCTGCGTCCACCCCCTCACACCAATTAGCACTACTGCCCAATAGGGGAGCGGTTCAATGTGGTCACTGCACACGAGGATTTGTGCAATCTCCCCGGTACAGTTGCCAGCATGTATGCCAAGTATCAAGGCATCCCATAAACGGGCATCACGGGACACTCCTGGTCGTGGGCCAACAGGGGGTGCACACACATGTCAAAATCCAGTTCAGCTACCGTCCTGTTGGATAGGCAGACATCCATGGACCACTCGAACATGCACGAGCGACAATGCAACACAGGCTGAACGCAGGTGACGTTGGCAAGGCGGAAGCTTAGCCGGTCTGCTCCGCAGCACTGCAAATGGCAGTGCCCCCAGTAAATGCAGCATTCGTGCACGGTACAGTTCCACGAGACAGGGGTTGTGCATGTGTCCGGGATGTTCGGCCATTGCGTTAGTGGCTCTTGTTGAAGCGGCACTGTTCTGACCTGCGGCAGTTCTGTGGATGAAATGCCACATCTCGGATCAATGAGTTGTTTTAGTGTGCACCGGTTGTACGCCTTGGATGTTGTGGGAGTAAGTGTGAAGGCCATTCCATGCAAGATAACTTCGAGCAAGGACTCCTGTGTGTGGGGTGTGTATACGTTGGTCTCTCGTTGGGCTGTGTGTAGTGTGGGAGTTGGCATCAGCTGCCATAGTATCTGTCAGGGGGTGCCGGGCACATGCAATTCCGAGGTTGGAGGTGCAGATGTGCTTCCGCCTGATAGTTCAGACAAAAGAGCTTTCATCCCTAGTGTAAGTTTGTAATCTGCTTGCATTCATGGAATGTGAAGTGGCTTGTTGGGGGTCGGGTAGGATGAGTGCGACTTTGGGATTCATTATTGACATGACTTGCATGTGGCATATGAGCGGCATCACTGTGTGTTACGTTGCCTCACAGCTCCTCCTCCCTCCCCCCGAACCCATTTACTTATGTGCGCTGCGCGATTGCATCACTTGCACTCCTACGGCACAGTATTGTCATGCCTGTCTGCGCATGTCCACAAGCCTGACAAAGACACTGTGATGTTGGCCATTGAAGGTGGGCGGCCACGTGAGTGTAGGCCTATGTTAAGGATAGGGCGGACACAGATGTAGAGTACATGCCTGGCTGAACTGGCACTGCTAATGTGGCTGGGCATTTTGCTCATGCTGCGGCAATACAGATACACACAACACTTGCATGTATTATCCTGGACCCCAAGCGGTCTTGCGCTCCTTCATTACTCCGTTCGTGCGAGCCCGCCCTCCGGGTGCATGCTACATTGCAACATTGTCGCTTACATTGGGGGACGACTTAGCTACATGTCCAAGCTATTACCCACTGCCAGAGGTGACATGGTTGCGTCCGCTGTCCCCAGCACAATGTAATGTGGTAGGGCCCGGGGCCATCATTCATGCATAATGAACACACGGACACACTTAGATAGATAGTGGAACTGGCTACGGGCACGTGCGCCCGGCCCCTTTTTATTACTAGGATCACATATCCAGTGACGCCTGTGCTGGATGGGTGTGGGGTGAGTGTGAGCCAGCCCTCAGGGAGTGGTTGGTGCTGGCAACAACTTGAACAGTGATCACTATTAAAGCGGAAACAGAAAACACCAACATAACACAAACAACTGCGAAGCATCATGGAGGTAGCCAGAGCAAGTCCAGAGGTCACCCAATATTCAATCAGAAGGGGCCATGACTTGTGGTGCACAGAGTTAGTGGCACCTGTGGCGCTCAGGGGGTGCGCAGCCAGCGATGATGCGTGGTCCGGGCGGGCCGCACTGGGAGCAATGTCTTTTGCCTATTGAATTCTGCCTCAATAAGGCCACGTGGCGTTGACTTGTGGTGCACAGAGTTAGTGGCACCTGTGGCGCTCAGGGGGTGCGCAGCCAGCGATGATGCGTGGTCCGGGCAGGCCGCACTGGAAGCAATGTCTGTTGCCTACTGGACTGTGTCATCTGCAATCGCGACTCGATCTGAATTGTGAGCCCTGCTGACCGCAGTGTAGGCCGGAGGCAGAGGTCAGCAAGGGCCCGCAGCCACGTGGCGTTGACTTGTGGTGCACAGAGTTAGTGGCACCTGTGGCTCTCAGGGGGTGCGCAGCCAGCGATGATGCGTGGTCCGGGCGGGCCGCACTGGAAGCAATGTCTGTTGCCTACTGGACTGCGTCATCTGCAATCGCGACTCGATCTGAATTGTGAGCCCTGCTGGCCGCAGTGTAGGCCGGAGGCAGTATCCAGCACACACATAACTCCGTGGTGCAGTGCGGCTGGGTGCACTGGGGGCATGTGTCGCGGAAGCCAGCGATGGGCTGAGGGGTGTGGCGGTCACGGCGGCGGCCTCGTGGCAGGGTGAGGGGCACCGCCCTGGCAGACGCGTTGGCCATCCCGGAAGTGAACCACGCCCAGAGCCCCGGCCTATTTATCCACACTCCTACGCTGGACTGGCGTACGCCAGACGACCCCACTCCGCTTACGCTTACAGGGGGTGACGGCACAGCTGCATGACCGAGGTCTTCCCCACTGCCTGAGGTAACATGGTTGCGTCCACTGTCCACAACACTACATACACCTGCAGTTTATGTCCATATGGACAGGTCTGTGCTCTGCATACTGAGTTCTGTCCAGCACATCACCGCCACACTTGGCATTGTGTGCATTCTTATTCATGGGTGACTTGCCTCCTTCACACATACTTGGTTCCCACCTCTCCCCACATTCTGCTATTGTGTGGCTGAGGGGCCATGCCGTTTTCGGAACGTCCGCTGTCCTGTGCTGCGCTGCCTCGGTGGTAGTCGGGAGGGAGGCGGGATCCGGGGGGGGGCTCTGGGGGGGTGGCGGTGGGTGTTGTGGCCCTCTCGGGTCTCCGAGCTGCACAATCAGTGTTTCCATGACATGTGTTGGTCTTCAGGTGTGGCTCTGGGCTGGGCTCCCTTTCATACTGCAGGTAGTCGTCCTGCTTAACACCAGTAAAAGGCAGGTGTTAAATCCCTGCTGCTAACGCGCCTTATCCCCTGTTTTTGGGTCGCATCGCAGATCTGGCTGGTCGTTGTGAATATCGCGAAGTGGTGTTTTCGTGTGTTTTTGCACGGGAACGCCTACTCTGCATATCATTAGCGTTAATTGTCTCTCTCATCCGTGGCGATGTTTTTTGTGGCAGCTATCGCTGGAAAACTGGCAATATGGGCAGTTTGCACCAGCTTGAGAATGGGGCGATAATTCTTTCGCCACTTTTGCTGCGCTAAAGTGCTGATAACTCGGCGATAAGTCCTTGAGAATATGCCCCTATGTCTTTAACATATGGTTTATTGATCTTGGCCTTTTGACCAAGTGGGTAGGCTTACTTTGTATGTTTGTATGACCCCTCTAGGGGGTCAACAGTGATCATGCAATGTCATCTATGGTATTTCCATTTACCAATGTTAATATTTGTATATTTCTGCATATTTTTCCTTTTTCTAAAGAAAAAGCACCTACAGGCGAATCTTTTATTGAGTGTTATTATTGAGTGTCAGTGAATGGTGATTACTAGCCCACACCAACTCCCCTGAGTAGGTCTTGGACTGCTCTTCTTTGCTACTCTGAGAAAGTCAAGTGCTACAATGGGGTGCTTGGTTCCCAGCAAGGAGAATTGTGGACCTATTACTTGTGCAGGCCACACAATATTAGTCCAATTTCCTACAGTGGTTAAGGGTTTAAATGGTCTCAGGTCAATGCAAGGGGACTAGGTGATAGAATTGGAACAGCAGATTCAGGTTCCTGAGTTTCAGAAGTGGCCAGTCAGAGGGAAGATACATGGTTGACAGAGCACCACAGGGCTGATGGAACCCACTGTACCCACATGTTCAACCTGTGAAGACTGGCAACTTGAGTTTGAAGCCATTATTGGACCTTAATTCCAAACAGCTTAAACTCTGGAACAGGAGGGTTAGATAAATGTTGAAAATGTTCCATAACCAGAGAGCCAGGCTGCAGCCAACACAGTACTATAACACGGCCACAGGTGAAGAGAAAAACGTCCGTGTCTTTTTGTGTTGGTGACTTACCATCAATGGACTGAGAGATGGCATGTATTGGGAAAGACGTAGACTCTCTACTCTTGCAGTCCTGAAATGCTAACCTATGGGTTCCCATCTTCTTGTCTTACAGTCACTTCTTGTACATCTATGACCAGCTGTTCTGCAGGTTCCTCGTAGACTCTGGACCCTTTTAGAAGGAGAAAAGTAGGGTTCTTGCTTTGATAAGACCTCAATCTAGAATGGTGCACTGAAATTCTTCTCAGATTAAGCAAGGAATGAGTTATAGGTTCAAGGAGGGTGAGTCACAATTTATTCCTCTTTGGGTGAACTGATGAGAAGCATTTCTTTAAGTTTCAAACGCTGGTAATTAGGACTTTTGCAGAGCAGTGAAAAGGTGGAGGAAGTCGATATCGAATGATGAAGCTTTTCCATCTTACGTTTGCCAGAGGCTCATCCAAGGTCTTCTGGGTTGCTTCGCCATATCCAGCACCCAACTGCATGGGTGAAACAGGCGCTTATGTATGCTGGTAAGCAGGACCTGAGTTGGAAGGAAGCATAAGAAAATTCACCGAGCCCACCAGACACCTTTGGAATTTCAGGGAAAGAAGCTCAGAAGGTTGGTACTTGAAGGTTGTTGCATCCACAAGAGGATGAAGACAAACTGATGGGGAATAGCCATTTTATGCAGGCGCTTTTTAGAGCACCATTCACACTGCACATGGTCTACTGTGCCGCCACATTTGTAGCACACTACACACAGCACACCAAACACAATGGAGGATGGTAACAACTCCAAATGTCTGGGTCTGCAAAGATTTCAAATGGTAGCAATAAGTGTGCCCTCTCTCCTCCACAATTGAAAATGCCTATGCGCCTGAGACAAGAATCAGCTGCAGGCCTTGGGCAGCAGAGCTAAAGATGTGCTGATGAGCATCTTAGAAAAACATGGAACACTTCTAGTAGACTCCCAGACAGTTGAATCCACAAGGGGAAAATACAGAAACAGGCAAGCACAGCTTGGATTTTCGTCCATATACTTTGGCTTGAAACTTTGACAAAAAAACGAAAATTAATTTGAAGACTAGAATATTGTACCCACACAGGCTTAAAAAGCTATGGTTGTTTAATATAAGTATACCAGTTTATATATTTGTACAGCACCTTCTACCATTAGTATTGCACACTTTAGCGCTTTCATTGGGGCATATTTACAAGAACTGACATATTGACATTGATGCGTCAGATTTCTTGCACCTGCTGCAAATGCCCGAACGAAGCCATGGCTGCACTGTGTTTACAATACAGTGCTCCATGGCGCAAGGATTCACTAATGCATCAGAAAATCTGACGCATCTTTTGACGTTAAAGTGACGCATTGTTGGAGTTGGTCGTAAGACTGACACAACTCCAGCAATGCGTCAGAACACAGAGGCGAGTCCCATGTTAGAAGTCCTGCGTCAATCCTTATGCCTGGTTTGAGACGCCGTAGGGATTTTGACACAGTCAAGTCGTAGAGTGACGCAGTGAAAAGTTGTAAATTTCACTGCGTTAGTTCTACGTGGCTTTTAACGTGGGAACGCCTACCCTGCATACATTATGCCTGGCGCAGGTATAATGCGACACAGGTCTCTACAAACTGATGTTTTGGGCCCAATGTGTCAGTTTGTAAATATGGAGCAGTGTGGAGCGATAATTGCTCCGCCGCTGCATCAAAAAAAAATGACGCTGCGGCGGCGCTAGCTCCTTGTAATATCCTCCTTAATTTGGGTGCTCTTTTCATACTGTTCTGGGATTTCCTGCGTCTAGTTTTTGGGTGGTTTATGGTTTAATGAGTTAATAATGTTTCAATCTGAACGTAAAAGTAGTAGTATGAAATTGACATAGTTTTTATCATAATTTGAAAGTGGAATCATCTGAGTGTGCTTTTGGGAATTGAATTATGGAGATAATACATTTAGATTACTCAATTTTCGTTCATTACAGCCCTGATGAATTAATGCCTAATCACAAAGATGTGCTGGCTATTTGTTAATGTTTTTGGGCTGAGTATAAAAAAACAAACAGAAATAAGATTGTAGTTATACTCCCTCCCTAAATAATATTTTGAGTTTTTACTAGTCATGCTTTCCACACACACACACAAAAATAAATAAACCCTGAAGCTTGATAAAGGACAAGCAGGGCTGTCACTAGGTGGGGGGAGTGAATTATGCCCAAATCCCTACGCTTTTTCAGGGCTTCCGAGCTCCTGTTACAAAATAATTTTATAGATTGTAAAGTACTAATGTTGCGGTAGTTAAACACGACCACGCCAGTAGATGGCGCCACTATCTGGAGATGCAGATTTTCTGTTTCCTTGAACAATTCCTTGTAATATAATACATTTGTTAAGCACGGCGCTTACAAAAACTGCGCTGAGGAATTGAAAGGGACAGAACCAGGGCCGAACTGGGAATCCAAAGCAGCCTGGCAAATTTTGTCAGACCAGCCCTAGTCAGTGGCGGTTGGTGACTTCAAAAAATGGTGTGGCACACAGTCAAGCCCACAAACACACACACATACATTCACAATCATAAACGCCGCCACACATACACACACAATCAATCATACAGCGAGTCACGAAGGCAAAAAAAACAAAATTTTCACTTACCTATTCCTGCAGCACGTCCTCACGCTCTCCAATCCGTGACTCCGACTCCTCTGAGCACGAGGTGACATAGCAAAGTAAACTACACCTTATCCAATCCATACGCTGCTCTCAAGCATCATGAGAGCAGCGTCTGGATTAGCTGGAGCAGGCTACTTTAGCGCTCCAAAAGGTAAAGGGGACTACAAGGTGTAGGATTCACATTTTTAAAGAGTGCTTAGTCTGGGAAAGCACAAACTCAGGATTCAGAACGTAATACTGTGGTTAGGGTTGACTTTAATAATAAGAATTTACTGCTACCCAAACAAACCATTTTTAGGAATATCAGAATAATGAAAGACTGGGAAAAAAACATAACTTTCTAACCTGTATCATGCAGTTTGCATGGGGGCGTGGCTAGCTGGCCAAGATGGCGGACGCGCTTTAGGGCAGCTCCGCACTGAGGCCCGGTTATCCATCATGATTTAACGGTCCCTGGTGTCATCCAGATCTTACTGAAGGCGCCACGGACTGAGAGCACCGTGCCGCATGCTGCGGCGGCGAGACCGGGGGCTGAAGCGCGCCGCAGACTGGTGAACAGACCCGCACTGCCTCTGGGCGGGTTGCGGCTGGTGGACATCTTGCAGGCTGGGACGCGGCCTGTGCATCGCTGTTGAGACTAGCGGCCTGGGGTCTGCTGAGAGGCGACGTCGATGGCAGCAGCTGACTGTGGACGGCCCCAGTGAAGCAACACCGGAGGGCGGGGGAGACGCCCCGACACCAGATGAGGGCGGCCGGAGACGAAACAACGGAGGGCCGCAGACAGAGGTGAGGCGTGCTGTGCGGGCCTAGCGGCGATGAACCCGGAGGTGAGAGGCCCTGCATGTGGGTATCGGCGCGTGTGTCTGATCCCACGGAGCAGCAGAGAAGAGCGAGCTGGAAGAGTGCATTGCGTGGCTGGGGCCCGGGGGCTGGGTCGAGCCTAGTCCCAGCAGCGGGGAATAAATACGTACGATAATACAAAAGCTCCACTAAGACCCAGGCAGACGGGGCACGCCAGGCTACTACCAAGGCCGAGGCCCGGGGGAGCGTGGAAACTATAAGCGCCAGATTGGGGCACGGCCGGCGAGAGTGAGGTTCAGAGGTGGCACCAGACCGGGCTGCGGCCCAGATCACGAAGGGAGGCAGCGTGTAGAGTATGTGACCCCCCCCCCCGCTGAAGAGACAGAGTACGGACGCGCGGGGTTACCGCATCAGACCTGGGTGCGGAGGAGGCAGCCATTTTCACGACGCGCTCCGCCGCTGCAAGCCGAACCGCAGAAGGCGGCCATCTCACTCACAACAGCACATATTGCCTTAATCAGAGGCCGGTATTAGACAGAAGTGTCCCACAGACTCGAATTCAGAGGTGGAGAAGTTGCTGCCAAAGAGAGCACCAACACGGTAAAACCGGCCACGACGCGGGTGATGGGTGACAGCAAGCGAGCCGCACTGCCCTGATGCATGATTGGTTACAACTCCGCGGTGGCGGCCCACATCAGATGCTACTGGAGGCCGACAGCATCTGCAGATGAGAGAAACAGTGGGTCCTGTGGCCCCCGTTGTAAGGTTCATCGAAGTGAGCTTTACCTAGCTGGGGTCTGGGGGCTGGGTCGAGCCTAGTCCCAGCAACAGGGAGCAGGTCAGTACGAACACACGAAAGCTCCACTCAGACCCAGGCAAACGGGGCGAGCAAGGCTACTACTAAAGCCGAGGCCCGGGAGAGTGTAACAACTGTGAGCACCAGATTAGGACACGGCCGGCGAGAGAGAAGTCCAGAAGTGCCGCCAGTCCGGGCTGAGCCCCAGAGTACGGAGGGAGGAGGCGAGTGGAGTATGTGACCCCCCACTGTAGGGAAGAAGTACGGATGCGCGGGGTTACTACATCGGACCTGGGCGCTGATAAGGCGGCCATTTCCACGACGCGCTACGCCGCTGCAGACCAAACCGCAGAAGGCGGCCGTCTTACTTATAACAGCACATACTGCCATAATCAGAGACAGACACTAGAAAGAAGTGTCCTACAGACACGAATACCGTGGTGGAGAAGCTGCTGCCAAGGAGAGTGCTAATGCTGTGAAACCAGCCAAAGCGTGGGTGATGGGCGAAAGCAAGCGGGTCGCGCTGCCCTGACACAGGATTGGATCCAACTCCGTGGTGGTGGCCCGCAACAGGCGGTACAGGAGGCCGACAGCATCCGCAGACAAGTCAAGCGGAGGGCCCTGTGGCCCCTGATGTAAGGTATGCAGCTGGGGCTGACGCGACTGCAGACACCGAGGGGCAGATTTACGTTCCCTGGCGCATCCCTGCAAATCAGCAGGGATGCGCCAGGGAAGATGCGTGACTCAAGTTTACCCTTGCGCCACCACAGATGCGCCGCATTTACAATGCGGCGCATCATGGCACGAGGATAAACAGATGCGTGACGCATCTGTCGGCGGAAGGGTGGCGCAGTACTGGAGTTGTGTCGCAAGTGCGACGTAACTCCAGTACTGCTCAGGGGTGCCCTATACCTAACATGCTGCGTCACTCCTTACGCCTGCTTGAAGCAGGCGTAAGGATTTGACGCAGCAGGGACATAAAGTGACTCCGTGAAATCTTGTAGATTTCACTGCGTCACTTTTACGGGGCTTCCTTGCGCAGGAACGCCCCCCCCTGCGCCAGCACGCCCACATGAAACCTGACGCAGGCTTCATGTGGCGCAGGGCTTTACAACGTGACGCATCTCCCTAGATGCGTCACGTTGTAAATCCACCGCAGCATGGCGCATGATTTGCGCCGCCGCTGCATCACAAAAGTGACGCAACGGCGGCGCAAAAGTGGCGTAAGGGGCTTGTAAATCTGCCCCCAAGTTTCTCCTGCTGCGCACTCAGCGCTTCAGAGCAGTAAGAATAGTGGCTGGCCCAGCGCGCACATAAATAGTTGACCTAGCCCCTACTTGTCTGGTAGCGACAATGGGCAGACAGCGGGCAGGAACAAGCATGCAGTCCACGGCGTCCACAGCGCAACCCAAGCACCCAGAAAACGAGCCAGAGAACGACGACAGTGCGGAAAACCCCACACTGGGATCTAAGATAGACAATGTGTTGCAGGCAGTGACGCAGCTGAGTGTGTCCCTGGCGCAAATGCGCACGTCCCAAGAGGGTTCGAATTGATAAAGTCACATCGGACTTTACAATATTGCATTCAGATCATCGCAAACTGGCGGAGAGGGTTGACGAGATGGAGGCGGAAATGGAAGAGATCCTCCCCACCACCAAAGCTTCGGCGGTTGAAGTGCGGGCACTAGCGGAGAAAGTGTGCATTCTGGAGAACAGGATTGATGATGCGGAAGGACGTTCCCGCCGCAATAATGTCCGGATCGTAGGCCTACCAGAGGGAACGGAAGGTCGTGATGCGGTATCCTACACGGAGACCTGGCTGAGGACTTTGATGCCACCAAACTCGCTCTCCCCCTTTTTCGCAATAGAAAGGGCACATAGAGTTCCGGCGGGGCAGCAGCAACCAGGAGCTGGGCCTTCGCCCGTTCCTAATCCGACTCCTGAATTACAAAGACTGGGATGCGATATTACAGTAACTGCGTAAGCTGGAAGAGGTCAGAGTTGAAAACTCTAAAGTGATGTTCTTTCCGGACTATTCTCTTGGGGTGCAGCAACAGAGAAGCACGTTTCTGTCAGTTGAACAGAAGATGCTGGAGTTAGAAATCAAATACTCGCTCCTCTTCCCGGCCCGACTTCCAGTGGTAAAGGACGGAGTTACACATTTCTTTAATGCAGAGGAAGAGGCGTGGGACTGGCTTGAAACGGAGTGGCACAGTGTGTCACCAGGTAAACGGACTACAGCCACGAACTCACAGCACAGCAGCCGCAGGAGCTGGCAGAGGCCTCGCAGATGAACCAGGAAACACCCGTCGCAGCTTAAGGCTGTCCCTGACTTAGAGCGGCGCCTACAGGAACACCGTGCTGCTCTGCAGACAGCGGCGACCATGAGAAGGAGCCCAGAACGTAGAGACACAGATGCCTCATCAGAACACTCCATGAGCGCAGACAGCGCGTCGACGAGATGGCAGATAGGCGAAGACTCACAGCCATTGCCTGAAGTGACGCCCCAAACAGCAGATGACATTATGTAATGTAAACATGGGGTGTCATCGTACTGACTATAAAGTGATTAGAGAGGGCAGTTATCCTAGAGAGAAGAGTGTAGCATTGTGGGGTGGCGATCTGACATTATGACTTGTGAACTACCGTAGGCGCAGACCCTCTGCCTTCCCTCTCGCTGCCTTCCTTCCCGCCATGGGTCCGGAGGCGCTGAAATATCAGCAAGAAGAGACGCAGGGACCATAGCAAATTGTTGCCATAGGGCCAGAGCTTCAATTAGCTCATTACACACTCAGTTAGGGCTACCCCCCCTCCATACACCAAGGAGCACGGCACGCAAGGCCGATAATTGCCGAGAGGCGCAGTTCAAGGTTTGGGCAGACACACGTTGTCCCTCTGCTCTGTCCCAGTTATACCACAAAATGTCTAATCCCCCATATTGCATCTCACTATCACACCATTGGGAACTGTGTGCGGCGGGATGGTGGAATAGGCCTAGGCTACATGTGCGCGCCACCCGCCCCCCTTGCAGAGCAGCAAGCCGTTGGACCATACATGTATGTTGTACAAACAAAGGATGCCACCGACAACAATAATAACCTGGAATTTCAGGGGTATGCACACGCCAGCGTGCCAATATAACACATATGCATACTTAAAGAGACATGCAGCGCACATCGCGTTTTTGCAGGAAACGCATATATCGCAGCCCGAGATACACAGATTGCAGCGTAAATGGAGAGGGCAGATATTTGCCACAGGCTACTCATCATATGCACGGGGTGCGCTAGTATGGGTCAGGCCAGGCACGCACTATGTATCGGAAGCAACGGAAATAGATATACATGGTCGATTTGCGTTGACGAAAGGCAGGCTCAATGGCAGACAGATAGTGCTAGGATCAATATATGGCCCGAACACTGACCAAGCCCCATTCTCCCGTACATTATCAGCAAAGCTATCCCAGTGGTGTGATATCCCTTGGTTGTTAGGGGGGGACTATAACACAGTATTGGATACAGGCTTTGATAGATCCTTCCCGCCACTGCAGCAGACAACTGCTGCATCTAACGCTAAAGGCTTGAATGAGTGGCTCTGTAGTTGGGGGCTTGCAGATTTATGGAGGACGATAAATCCACACACACGCCTCTACTCGTACTACTCACACCCCCATGATCTACACGTGCGGCTAGACAGATTCGTAGGAAGCATGGCACTGATAGCGGACTGCATGAATGTGGACTACCTGGGACGCACACATTCTGATCATAATCTGCATATATTACAGCTAGGTGGAGTCGATTCGACGCCAGCCACTAAACTATGGAGACTACAGGCAGTAGCACTGGAGGACCCCCCCTCCTTTAGAGACTCGGTGGGGTTGGCCATAGTAACATACTTTGACACAAACAAAGGTTCGGTGACAGATCACGGGACACTATGGGACGCTTACAAAGCGGTGGTACGGGGACAATGCCTGAGTCTGACTTGGAGTATACGTCGGCAGTTGGACCGTGAAGCTAAACACATTGCGGACACCCTTATCAATTTCGAAACTGACTCAGCAGGGGGCGATGCCACGCAGCAGGTGCTTGACTATCAAAGGCAAAAACATGTTGGGGTAATGGAGAGACTGCGCTGTCTGAATTATGCGGCGCACTCGGCCCATACTCATGCCTCCACTGATAGAGCAGGGAGACTATTAGCGTGTCTAATCCAGCAAGATCGTGCGCAACAACCAACGTTGTGCTTAAGATCCGGAACGGGTCAACTGCTAATGCGACAATGCGACATACATGGCGAATTTACCGCCCATTACACCGACATATATAAACCAGTGGTACAGGCAGCCCCGGAGGCGCTGGAAGCATATCTGTCCCAGCTACCCATGCCGACGGTAGATGACTCTCAGCGAGCTGAGTTAAACGAGCCAATAACGCTGTTAGAGGTGCAGTTAGCGATTCGGTCATTGGCGACAGGCAAGGCACCAGGCCCGGATGGGCTGCCGGCAGAATTTTACAAGGCGTATTAAGACACACTTGCCCCGAAATTGATTGCATTATATATCAGTGCACAAGAGACAGCCATCCTACCTCGGTCGCTGCGTGAGTCCCTGCTTGTTTTGCTGCCCAAGCCGGACAAAGATGCGGAGCTCCTGGGCTCATACCGCCCATTGGCACTGTTAAATTCGGATGATAAAATACTTGCCAAACTATTGGCAAGTAGACTGGCTCCAGTGGTCCCGCGACTGGTGCATGAGGATCAAAATGGATTCGTACCAGCACGCAGCACGTCACTCAACCTGCGACGGTTTTTCAGAATCGCCCACTACTCTAGAGAGCGCTGGCCACACTCGGGGTGCCTAGTGTTGGACCTAGAAAAAGCGTTCGACACGCTCGAGTGGGACTTTTTATTTGCCACCTTAGCCAAATACGATCTAGGTGATGATTACGTAGGCCTATTTAAATTGCTCTACACGTGTCCTACGGCAAAGGTCAAGACAGGCCCATATGTCTCCGAACCTATCCCAATTGGTCGAGGTACGCGGCAAGGCTGCCCCCTTTCCCCGTTATTGTTCGCGCTGGCCATCGAACCGCTTGCGGTAGCTCTGTGTAGTACAATGGCAGACTGGGGAATCCCACTAGGCGACGGGGTGCATGCGGTATCCCTATATGCCGATGATCTTCTGATATATTTGCGAGTTCTTCGGCAGCCGTGCGACACCATAGCAAAGGCACTCTCAGATTTCGCCGCTCTGTCTGGGCTGCGCGTCAACTGGGGCAAGTCATGCCTTTATCCCTTTAATGAAACCACCTCAGACCCTGCGCTAACAGTAAATAGCACACCGGTACGCTGGCAGCAGACTGCATTTCGGTACCTGGGGATTCGGATATATAGAGAACCACTGGATCTTTTCGAGGGTAATTACACCAGAGCAGTAACGGCACTCAGATCGCAGATGGTGTTCTGGCGCACATTGCCTATTGCCACTATGGGTAGAGTGGCGCTATTGAAAATGGTGGCACTTCCACGGCTATTATACCACTTTGCAAACCTGCTGGTATACATCAAGCCTGCGGTGTTCCGCTTGTTTGAAGTGGACATGAGGCAATTCATTTGGCATGGCAGCCAAAACAGAGTGGCGTTAGCCAAGATGTACCTGCCCGTGGATGGCGGTGGAGTGGCAGTCCCAAATATGGAGCACTAATATCTGGCAGCACAGCTGCAGTGGGTGGCCCGCTGGCTCAGTGAGAGGCAGCTCGCTGACACTGCTACACAGCAACCGGGCTATACCCAAGTGCAGATAATGTCCCTGTTTCATCCGGGTAGGAGGGGGCCGGGTCCTACCCAGCAGCTGGTGAAAGTAGCGTATGCCTGCTTCCGGCGAGTCCTGCGACTCATCAAAGAGGTCGCCACATATGCACCCTCTCTTCCACTATTGGGCATGCCGAGGCAGCAGCAAGTAACTACAGCAGCGGAACTGTGCGCATGGGAGGATGCGGGACTCCAGACAGTGGGGGACTTATATCAAGATGGGCAGCTGCTCCCATTTGACACGCTTGTGAACGAATATGACCTACCGCAGGGCCAGTTTTTACTGCACGCAGCGCTCATTATAACGTTGAGGTTAATCTGGGGTGACATAGCAAAAGAACCAAAAACGCACTTAACACTCCAGTATTTGCATATAATGGGGGCGGGCCGGCATCTCGTCAGGTGGTTAGCAGAGTCACTAAGGACACATGCAGCAGCCCCACTAATAAAACTGAAAGGGCGCTGGGATGCAGATCTGCAGAGACAAAGCACAGACCGGGAATGGGCAACAATATTAGAAAGCCCCACCTACATACCGAGGAACGCCAGGTTTAGGCTCATACAATATTACATAACACAAAGAGCTTACATGACACCGGCCTTAATCAATAGAATATTCAATTGAGTAGATGCGCGGTGTCCTCGCTGCGAACTGGTGGGAGGAGACCTGATACACATGCTGTGGGCATGCAGCAAGCTGGCTACCTACTGGGAGATCATCACAACACACTTGGTGCGCTGCACAGACCGCACACTGGAGTGGAACTGGGAGGTGTGCCTATTGGGGCTGTACCGGAGACAAAAGAAACATAAGGTGACAACCCGCTTTATAGACCTGGGACTTATAGTAGCAAAACGCCTCATCACTAAACGCTGGAAATCCTCTGACCACCGGCAGTGAAGGCATGGTATCACTCCATGATATGCTGGGCGCAGGCGGAAAGCGTGGCGCTCCAGCGAGAAGATGCCATTGGTATACGTAAGATACCCCTAGCTGTAGCCTGGGACACAATACTCACGGACCTCCGAGGCGCGTGGCAGGAGCACTTGGAGACACAGTGTTTATCCCAAACGACAGGCGGGACACAAGAGCACACAGAGGGATCCCAACAGCAGCTAGAGCCCCCCCAAAGGGGACCAATCCAGAAGTGGAGCATGGACAGCACGCGTGCAGCAACCCCTGACAAGTATCCAAGGTAACAGGCACTGACAATGGGACATCAGAAAACGAAATGCTGGCGACGGAAACGGTGGCAAGACCTATGACATGCACAGTAGTAGCAACACCATCTGCGCTACATTTACTAATTCAGTGAGATGCAATTCCCCCACCCCTTAACCCCCTATCCTATTGTTCTCCCCCCTACAAGCCAACATGTTATTACAAGCAATGTTGTGTACATTCTAGTAGAATGTTTGTAGACAAAATATTATGTTGTTATAGCAAGTGCTGTACCCTGTTAGCCTTCGGTACCAGATACACAACTTGCAGTACAAAGGGTCAACATTTGTGACAAGTAGTGATCGTAAAAGATGCAAATATGCAATTTCAGTTATTTGTAACTGCTGTAATACATGAAAATTCGTAAAACTAATAAAGAAATTTAAACAAAAAATCATGCAGTTTGCATGCAGCACTTTCATGGCAGTTCATAGCTCACTGTGCTAGATTAAGACTGTAATTTATTCAGGGCTCCCCCTAATCAATCAATCAATCATGTCACTTATAAAGCGCACTACATACCCGCGAGGGTCTCAAGGCGCTGGGGGAAGAGGGGGGTGGTGCTGCTACTGATCGAAGAGCCAGGTCTTGAGGAGTCTTCTGAAGGCCAGTAGGTCTTGGGTCTGTCGGAGGTTGGTGGGGAGGGTGTTCCAGGTCTTGGCGGCGAGGTGGGAGAAGGATCTGCCGCCGGCGGTCGTTTTCCGGATGCGGGGGACTGTGGCGAGGGCGAGGCTGGTCGAGCGGAGCTGGCGGGTGGGGGTGTAGAAGCTGAGTCGTCTGTTGAGGTAGGCTGGTCCGGAGTTGTGGAGTGCTTTGTGTGCGTGGGTGAGGAGCTTGAAGGTTATCCTCTTGTTGACAGGGAGCCAGTGCAGGTCTCTCAGGTGGGGTGTGATGTGGCTGCATCGGGGGATGTCGAGGATAAGACGTGCAGAGGCGTTCTGGATGCGTTGCAGCCGTCTCAGGAGCTTAGCCTAACACTGGGGAAAGGTCATACAGGGCATGGGCTTCGCTAAAGTTCTTACTGCTAAATTACTGTGCATATCCTACCTGAAAGGGACCCCCCCACAGAAATGGCGCACATAAATGCAATATGATGTACTGCTACTAATTCGTTGTTGTTTTTGAAAATGCAATAAAAAAGTTTTTTGAAAATAGATTGTAATTTATGAACTACACAGAAACAAAAGAATATCTGTGACGAAAGCAGTAACCCACTGAGCTATGCACATAAAATACTATTCTTTGATGTGCACGGCGCACGTTCTTTTCAGCAGGCATATGAACCCTCTGCACAAGCTTACATGAGTCAAAACTGCCACTGGACTAAACATCTCTCTCCAGCAGGTACATTAATCACCAGAGTTATCTTGTCACTTTTACTGTTGCCTGAAAACTGCTGGATATACAAGGAACTTTGGAGTGCTTTTAAAACTGCTGCACTGCTATAAACCTTCCCCCACTAACAAAACCGGTCACACCCATCCTTCCAAACTCCCGGGTAAATGCCTGGTACGGCCAGTCCGGTCAGTCTGGCCAGTCTGGCCTTGGACAAAACTGGGAAACGGTGGCAGCGGAATATGGGAAGAAGGTTAATCAGTGAAGAGCCAGGCTTTCAAGCCTTTGTGGAAAGGAAGAAAGTGATCTAGGCAGGGCACAATTCTTTAAAAAAATAGAAGTGGGGGGACTAACTGAATTAGACAGTATGCAAGTGACATCACGGCGAATGACATCACACATGGAATCACAGGAAGTGGCATCACAGCCCATGACCTCACAGGAAGTTACATCACAAGAAGTGACATCAGATCTTAAGTTCTCACACATATGTTTAGCAGGTCTATCATGAGTACATCGGAGCGCATTATGATATTTAAAAAATGAGATTTTGCGTCTGATTGTGCCGCAAAAGTGATCCAACCCCAACGCAAAATCTAGGCCTCAACTTATACATTATTGGGTAGATTTACGAACTTGTCACGCATCGCAGAAAGTCACCTAGCTTCACTGCACTGCGTGAGAAGAAAAAGGGCAGGAATGCACGGGACTTAAGTCAATACAGTGCATTCTTGCTTTTTCCCATGCGCTGGCACCCTTCTGGCAGCCTAGCATCAACTCGGTGCACCATGGTGCAAGGGTGCCTCTGTTGCATACAGGATTGTTTTTGTGCAGGAAGGAATACCTTCCTGCACAAAAACAATCCTGAGAGGCATGTTCCTCTTTCTATGTGTGCTGCCGAATGCAGCATGCATAGAAGGAGGAAGTAACGAGGAGAAATAAAGATATTTCTCCTTGTTATGCTTCACCTGGGAAGGAGTATCTTTTTGCCACATTCCCAGGTGCCCAATTCTGGTAATGCTTCAAAATCCATGGGAGTTGCGTGGGAACACCTATGCAAAGCCCAGGGAGCGCCTTCCCAGAGCAGAGTAAGGCAACGCAGCGATTTGTGCTGCGTTATTTTACTCCAGATTTATGGAGCCACTCAAGGCCATGCAAAGTGGCCTAGCGTAGCTTCATAAATCTTTCTTAAGGTTTACGTTGCGCATGTACCATGTTGTGTGGTGCAAACACGACGCAAACAGGGTCATAAATATGCCCCTTAATTTTTTTAACTCTGCCACAAAGAAATTGCAAACAAGGACAAATATGGTAGTAAATTTGTTCTGTTTAATTGGTTGCAAAGTCTGCATTTTAAAATATCATATTAGGTTAAGGCACCTGCTGCAGAGATCTCTGTGTACCCAGTAAATCGCAGGGAATAATAATGGTAAGATAACTCTGGAGGTTAATGCATTTCCTGGTGAGATCTGTGTTTTGTGCAGTCCCAGTCTTGAATCAAAGAGGCATAGAAGGTCAATACGTCTACTGCAAAGCACATCATGTAACATACAGATTTTTATTTTATGTGTATAGTTAGGTAGGTTACTGCTATTAACACAGAGATCCTTTTGTTACTTGCAGTTCATAATTTGTAATCCTTCCATTATAGCAAAGTGAACTATGAAGGACACGTAACTATTTAGCTTGTAACCCTCACTGTTTTATGTACATTGATTTACACACTTATATGATTTATTGTCAATGTATAATGTGTACATGTGAGGTAAAGTGCTCTGACACCCTGCATTGGGATGGGTAGCACTATAAAAGAAATAGACGAAATATTGGTATTTAAATTGTTATTCTTTAAATACTGGGACAGCAGCAGCAGTTTCTTCATGAGGGCGGAGGAGTGTACCCCCCCTCCCCCTACGAGCCGTGTGTAGTAAATGTGAAAAATAAAATGGCAATTAAATTATTGAATTGCCAATTTTTTTTTTACTGATCCGTACCACATCCTGCCCTCGAGCTGAGAGAAATGTGGAGCATGTCCCAGTGGCGGCTGGTGACATTTGAAAGTGGTGAGCGTAAAATGTGTGGCGAGCGTAGCGAGCGAGCCCTATTGGCATAAGGAGGGTTCGAGGGGGTTTCCCCCCTGAGAAAATTTTGAAAAAGAGTGGGCAAATGGTGCATTTTCAAGCAAATTTGCGAAAGCAAGAAGGTTAAAAAAGCAATTGTGAAAGTACAGTTATTACATTAATAAAGAGATGTCAATGTCATATAATAACATAGGTAGTTGCTTATTCAGTATAATCACAGAACTTCACAACAGACTTCGAGATAACAATGCTGAGTACCATTCATACATAGCACATTTGCCATCAAAATGCTCTTTTTTTGAAGCATTCACCTTATCTGTTTGAGCTTGTAAAATAAGTAAAGCAGTGGCAGCTGGTGATTTTTCAAAGTGTAAAAAAGTTAGCCCCAAGTGAGCCCAACCGACATAAGTCAAGATCAGGGGGAGGGGGTTCTTCCTCTGAGAAGTTTTTGAAAGAAAAAAAGGGCAAATAGTGCATTTTAAGCTAATTTAGACAAAAAAAATGAAAAAGCAATAAGAATCTAGACCACATATAGGGTGCACGACAACTGAGTTGCCTCTTTGTTAATGGCATTATTGTAAGGAGGGAGGCTGAACACTTCTAGTAAAGTACACCTGCACCCCAGTAAGCAGTCTAGGGACATAGTGTTGGACTAAACCTGACTTGTATTTTTATTTGTCACAAATCTAACATAAAATTAACATAAGTGGGCAGTGTAAGGCACAATACCCACCATGAAAGCTTAAATGTGAAAACACACTTCCTTCTGTAATAACTAAGACATACACAGCGACAGTCCTATCCTGCCTCGGCATTGTGGCTTTTATTGAAAAAAGGACACTAGACGGAATACATCATTTCCCAAATACATTCCATAACTATTTCTCACAACGAAACATCGATCACATGCATCAGTGTACAATGTTGTTGCTCTATAAAATATAAAAGCCAACAGTTGAAAAACTGCTGAAAAAAATATTTAAAAATCATAACAAAGCACAACAGTGTATCACTGCTGCATAATCGGTAGAATTGCCTGTAAATTGGACAGTCACCCGAGGTCAGCTCTGTGCCCCCAGAAACATCAAAGTCCAAGATCATATAGGTGTATTGCAAGGTATGGGAGATTGCATGCACTTTACCTGCTGCAGACAATGTTTGTGGTAGTACCAGAGAAATAAACAGTAAAAGCAGCCTTCCAGACCATAAAACAGGAGCACAAACATTTTAAAAAAACTGCCTACTCTTTCCATTATTAAACGTTACCTCACTGTGTTATTGATGACTTCACTCAGCCTCAGGAGTCTGCTGAGAGAATGGTTCCCACTTCACCTCTACTCTCGCCTTCTGTCAGCAGAATCTGTTGCGCAAATTGCACTGCATTTTACGCTACTAAGTTAAAGGCATCAAATGGCGTGCCAGCCACCTAGCTTAGGCGGCAAGGAGCCTTTGATGCGGTTTCTAACACTTGCAATAATGTGAAACTCTAAGTAGGTATTCTGGGTTTGCAGACCTCTTTAGTGAAATAACGTGCTCTCTCTGACGTACTTTGGGTGCTCTCGGACACCAATCTATAAATAGGAGCAGATCGGCTTAGTTTGGCACACATGTATCCATGTCAGAAAGTTGTGGTGGAACCTGCCATTGAGCAGCACTGATACTTGGTCCTGAATCCGAAAGTGGACCCAGCTTTAATTTGAAGAACCCCGAGTGCTTTCTGCCCTCTTACTCTCCCTGCTCTGCCAGTGGTTCTCTAATTACCCATCTGCCTCCTTCTACCCCTCTCTGACTCTGCCCTTCTGCCCTCTTACTCTCCCCTCTCTGCCTGCGGTTCTTTTACTGCCTCTCTTTCTCTGCTCTCCTACTCTCCCCGCTCTGCCTGTCCTCTGTCTGCCCCTCTGTCTCTGCCCTACTCCGCGCTCTTTCTCTCGCCGCTCTGACTGCCCCTCTGTCTCTGCCCTCTTACAGTCAGAGCTCTGTCTCTGACCCAACTGCCTCTCTCCTACCTCCTGCCACTCTCTGTCTCTGCCCCACTGCTCTCTCTGCCTCCCAGGCTCTCCCCCCTCTTACTCTCCCCTCTCTGCCTGCGGTTCTCTTACTGCCTCTCTTTCTCTGCCCTCCTACTCTCCCCGCTCTGACTGTCCTCTGACTGCCCCTCTGTCTCTGCCCTGCTCCTCTGTCCCTGCCCCACGCTCTTTCTCTCGCCGCTCTGACTGCCCCTCTGTCTCTGCCCTTCTCTGCCCTCTTACACTCAGAGCTCTGTCTCTGGCCTGACTGCCCCTCTCCCTCCTCCTGCCACTCTCTGCCCCACTGCTCTCTCTGCCTCCCAGGCCCTCCCCCTCTTACTCTCCCTCTCTGCCTGCGGTTCTCTTACTGCCTCTCTTTCTCTGCCCTTCTCTGCCCTCCTACTCTCCCCGCTCTGCCTGTCCTCTGACTGCCCCTGTGTCCCTGCCCCTTGCTCTTTCTCTCGCCGCTCTGACTGCCCCTCTGTCTCTGCCCTTCTCTGCCCTCTTACACTCAGAGCTCTGTCTCTGGCCTGACTGCCCCTCTCCCTCCTCCTGCCACTCTCTGCCCCACTGCTCTCTCTGCCTCCCAGGCTCTCCCCCATCTCTGCCTGCGGTTCTCATACTGCCTCTCTTTCTCTGCCCTTCTCTGCCCTCCTACTCTCCCCACTCTGCCTGTCCTCTGACTGCCCCTCTGTCTCTGCCCTGCTCCTCTGTCCCTGCCCTGCTCCACGCTCTTTCTCTCGCCGCTCTGACTGCCCCGAAAAACCCCAAACACAAAGAAGCAACCAACAACAAGCATTGGCATAGCCAATAGGTCTCGCTTTTGGGACCTTATAAGTATTTAGTTATGCAACTGTTGCATGGCTAAACACTTAGAAGGTCCCAAAAGCGAGACCTATTGGCTATGCCAATGCTTGTTAATACTGGCGCACGGCCGTAAAAGTAACGAGGCCGTGAGAACATCAAAGCGGCCGTGAAAGTGAAAATGATCGCGATCAAGCGCGGCGAGCGATGCGCTTAATGAGCATGACGAGGAAAGCCATATGGCGCCTCTGCTCGTAAGCGCGCGCCCGCGCACATGCACTGTAGCTCTAGGCTGGCCATGGTAGCATTTTTTGAGCCCTCACTAAAAGTCTCGCCAGACCAGCGCATGCGCTGGGTCAGGCGAGACCTAAAAAACGAGCCTGGCGAGAAAAACACACAGGCAGCCGGTAAAGCACCAAGCAACCAAATGTGGCAAACTACGTCACTTTATAATAAAGGGTGTCAAGTTTTAAATTAAAATATACAAATCGGCAGATGGCAGTACAACGACTGCATCAGTTGCGCATCTATGTGTAAAATCACGCACGCAGTTGCTAATTAAAACTGTGAGGTAAAAAATAAAAGCGCACACACTTGCCACTTGCTGATCTAATCATTTTCAGGGACAGTCAGATGGAGCCGTAAAATACAAATCACTCATCTCGTAAGACAGGGTGCACCATCTGGACTCTGCAAGCAGTGACGCAGCCACGAGTCCCAGACAATTGCAGTGGACACCTGCGCAACCTTCTCTCCACGCCGCCACCGGGTCCAGGGGTCTGCTGCTGGCTGCCAAACAGTCCATCACTGTGTAGTGCCGTACACGTGTGATGCACCTACAATTCAGCACCGGAAACAGAAAACTCGAGTCTGCGCAGTGTGTCTTCAGGAATCCTGTGGACAAACTGCGCAGATTCAATTTCTACGCGTCCCGCCTGCCTGGAGCCTCTACCCCACCCCTTGCCAACTCGTCACAGGGTGGGACCAACCCCCCGTGACGAGTTGGAAATGGGTGGGGTAGCCATGCTCTTCACTCCCTGATTGACGTGAAGCCCCGGCACTACAGGGCTTAAGCCTGAAGCGCCCGGGGCTAACTTACCCCCACGTCATCAGGGGTGGAGACTGATCCTTTGGGCTATGTGTTTGCCGAGCTGATGACCTCACAGGCCTCAGGTCGGTGAGCTCTTCAGCCCGGCAAATAGTTTTCCCAGTGTCACTCAGTGTCAGTGACTCAGGCTGGCATTGTTACTTATGGCCCCAACACAGAAAACAAGGATGGCATTTATACGACCTAATTTAGGTGAGTGCAGCAGCCTGCATTTTTAATAACATAAACAGCAAACGCTGTTTTTATTGTGGAGATGGTGATGGGGGACAAAAGTAAAGGGGGCGGAGCCCCGACGCCCGGTACGAGAAACCGCCACTGGCATGTCCTCTGCTGATGATTGGCAGCATGGAGGACTGGAGGACTGGAGCAGTGGCTGGCCGGCTGTCTTGCGACGCCAGCCTGACATGAGCACTTTGAAGCTCTCCAGCCCGAGCTGTCTCAGAAAGCTGGGTGGAGAGCAAGCATAAGCCTCCAGGGCCTGAAGGAGCTCCATCCAACCCGCTCCATCCAATCCTGGTGCTTCTCTCATGCTGGTTATTAGCATGAAAGCAGCGTCTGGATTGGTTAGGGAAGCTCTTTGACTCGTGCCACAGACTACAGGAAAATACAGAGGGGGGCGCGCAGCCCGTGGGTAAGTACCATTTTATTTTATTCATTTCAAATGTTAGTGTAATGCATGTCAGTGTAGTGATTTAGTTTGTGTTTATGATGCTTGTGTTTTTATTTTGGGCTTTTGGAGGGTGGGTGTGAGAAGTTGGCCTGGTATATGCTGTCCACTAATTAAAGTGGGCACCTTGCAGCAGTCCAAACGACCCTTATTGATGATTAGGTTTAAGACAACCTTTATAGAAAGCTATCCTAGTGGTAGCTGTGGAGAGCAGCCTTCAGGCAAAGTCTCAAAGGAATGTAAAGCAGCTTGTTTTACCAGATCAGAACCTCCTGAATGACCAAATGAAAGGAGAACCACACAAGAGATATATAAAATATATGTATTTATTACTAAACACTCTCTACTAACCTCTTTATGAAATTAGAGCACAAGATACACAATATTAAATCAATAGAATGACAGTAAATAGCACAATACACAGCGGGCTCCAGGGGGAGACCGAACCATATACTAAGAAAGTGGTATAACACCCACGACTTCAATAGACACAGTGCCTAGAGCACGTAGAATTGCTGGGACCCCAAGGAACCACCCACAGGAGTGACACAGGGAGCCCACGGAGGACGGGTGCAGTGTGGGAACACAGACGCGAGCTCCGTACAACTCTACGGGAAAGTCTCGGTTAGATAATTACAGTTTAAGGACACTTCGGGGAGGACTTCAAGCAAACCCTTTGGAACATAGAAGGTTCTAAGGCCAGGGCGGAGCTAGCCCAGCCTGCAAGATGGCCGCTTCATAGGCGAGCTCCTTGCGGTCGCCTAGTAATCCTGAAATTATCCTCCTTCTCCAGCCTGTCCTGTGCACCAAAATCCACGGATCCATGCACTGGAACACAGCGACAACCGACTGCGCCGAATTCCGAACGTGTCACCTCCCGGGAAGGCATCGATAGCGGCGTCAACGCAGCGAACATTGCAGGGCCTATGAGAGACGCAGGCGCGGCCTCGGAGATGCGGTGACGTGGAGGCTGCGGAGAGCCGTCTGTGCGATCCCTCTCCTGTTCGGAGGAGCGCCACTGGCGGGGCCGTGCGGCTGACATCTGCGGCGTTGCGGAGGCCGGGGGCCGTGGGGGCCCGCTTACACCGAGGACCTGAGGTGGGAGCTACCTGCGGCGGCGGGCCATGCGCGTGGCTGAGGCCCGGCTGCGGCAGGGGTGAAGCGGACTGCGGCGGTAGCGGGCGGCGCTGCGGGGCCTGCCCCGGGGGTCGGTGCCCCTGCTTTGCGCTGTTGTGGCCCTCCTTTGCTCCCTGGCTGCCGGCGAGAAGATCTGGGCCCGGCCGGCGTGACTTGGCGCCTGATAGCGAGCCCTGCGTGGCGCCCCTACAGGCCGCGCGGGCGAGACCGTGTTCCGCGCTGGTTGTGGGCTGCTCATCTGTGCCCCCCGGCCTTCCGACCGACGTTGGTGTTTGCGGACTGCACGGCTGGAGTCTCGGGTCCCGCTGGCGTAGAGGTGGGATCGCGCAGCGGGGACCCTCAGCTAGAGGCCCTGTCTCAAGTGCACTACATCGCCTCTACACACCCACCATGTGCTGTTGCGCTGAATGTGCCATCTGACTGTAGTTATGGAGGCAGGCTGCGACATAAGCACTGACATCCACGCTCCTTGGGCAGATCGTGAGACGGCGGGGCACATCTCTGAGGAGCTCCTACTGCCCTTCTGTAAGCACGCTCTTGCCCCAAGAACGTCCACTTCCACGGACTGCGCGCCAGACGCCGGCGTGTACATTGTGGCGCCCAACCAGCAGAATAGGCCCCCCGGGCCTGTCTGTGGCTTATCCTCGGATCGGCGCTTTGTGGACTGCTGAATAGCGACATTAGGCAAGCCGGATCGTACTCAGCCCAAGCTTAATTTTGAGCAGGCAAAGAAAATGGCGGACAACCCTGGGACGGAACAAATATCAGCGCCCGCGGTGAGTGCGCAGCCTGCTACCGCCGTGGATTTTCAAACTATGTTCTCGACGATCCAGGCAACGCTGACCAACATAGATGGGAAGATTGATACACTGACCTATAGAGTGGACCGCATGTCCGAAAGGCTGGCTCGGCACACGGAACGGATAGATATGGCGGAGAGTCGGATTTCTGACGCCGAGGATGCGCAGCGCCAAGCGGAAACAAAACAGGATAAAACAGATAAAGTGCTGGCGACACTCATGGCGAAATCAGAGGACTTGGAAGCGAGGTCCCGTCGCAACAATCTACGCTTCATGGGGATTGCGGAATCGACCAACACGGGCCCCATGGAACGCTATATAGAGTCTCTACTGATTATGCTGCTGGGTAAAGACACCTTCTCACCCGTCTTTATTGTCAAAAGGGCGCACAGGTCCTTGGCGCCGCTCCCTTCACCCGGTGCGAGACCGCGTCCCATCATAGCAAAACTCCTAAACTATAGAGACCGGGATGCAGCGCTCCGAAAGGCAAGGGAGCTGGGAACGCTGTCATACAAAGGCATGACGATATCTATGTACCCAGATTTCACGCAAGTTCAAGAGGCCCGGAAGAAGTTCGTGGATGTCAAGAAAGCGCTTCGCGACCAAAACATTCCATATGCAATGATCTACCCCGCTCGTCTCCGTGTTACGGAGGGGGGCAAAAGCAGACTCTACAATGACCCTAAGGAGGTGCAAACATTTTTGAAACAGAGAGGCGCACAAGCACCGCATAGACGCTCGCCCAGGGGCGAGCAAGAATCTCAGGAGCATGCTTCGGATGTGGAATAATAGTCATATATCCTTTGTAGAACATTGCAGGGGTCGTTGACTCCTGGACGGATCTGGCAGCAAACCATATGGACACAGATAAGTGCACAACCCAAACTCACGATGTATACTGTCAGTCATGCTTGGCCCTGGTGGGGGGAACACGTTTACAATGTGTGTGTCGTTGCACCAGGTATAAGCGTCTGAGTTGATTTATGGTTGACATGGGCGGGTGGAGTTGGGTGTCATTGCAAATTCAAGGCGACCCCCATGTGACGGCTGTCACTGGGCCCACTGGCTGGCTGCTCCTGTCCCTGTGTGTATACCACACAAGATGTTTCATTCCTATGGGGTTTGTTGGGGGGGAGTGGGAGCGGGGGGATGGGTACTGTTAAGGGATGGCTTTGGCGAATTGGGACTGCTGAAGTGGGTGGTGGGGGGGAGGGCGTTGGTACAGGGTAGGTTTGTTCGCTGTGACCATACCGAATGTATTGATGAGACGGACTGTTGAATACACCTATTGTGGATGGCACCACGACAATGTCATTGGCTATTCAGTTACACAAGAATGAGCATGGGTGAAAAATACAACTGTATAACCTGGAACGCTCGCGGTCTCAACACCCCCAAAAAAATTAGACAGGTGTTTGCTTATTTAGACCGCCATGACATTCAGATCGCTCTCCTGCAGGAGACGCATCTCACTGCGGCTTCTGAGATTAAGATTGCACTTAGATGGGCAGGATACATACTGGCTTCCTCATACTCCTCATATTCTAGAGGAGTGCTTATTCTGGTGAAGCGGGCGTACGCTTTACACCTATCAGCACCCACACGGATAAGGATGGACGATGCGCCATGGTACATGGTAAATTAGGCTTTTCCCTTATTACCCTGATCAACATCTATGGCCCCATAGCGGACGACCCGGAGACCTTCACACGACTATACAGCACTCTGCGCGAGTAGCCTGAGGCAGCCACAGTGTGGGGTGGGGACTTTAAAACATATTTAGATCCTCAGTTAGATAAATCTAACCCCAAAGGATTACGCACACCTAAAATTGCGAGGAGTGTCAATGACGCGATGCTGGAATTTGGGCTGGTGGACGTGTGGAGACACCGGAATGGTGCAGCCAAAGTGGGCACGCACGCCACACCCGTGCATAATAGCTGGTCTCGCCTTGATTATTGGCTTTTAAATGGTGAGGCGAATAATTGGGTTACAGATGTGGTGATACTCCCTCGCACAGATCACAACCCAGTGCTACTTACATTCAAAATCGAATCCAATGAGCGCCGACCCTATACATGGCGCTTTCGGGCGCAGGCACTATTGGATCCTCTTTATAATGACGCAATACGGACGGCCATAGAGCAATATTTTGAAATTAACGTAGGCACAGTGGACAGTGCAGGCATAATATGGGAGGCCTTTAAAGTCATCAGAGGAGTTTGTATTAGAACCACGGCTGGTATTTTAAAAGATATTCGCGGGCAACTCGCTCAGGTTGAGAGTAAGTTGGCGGAGCCCGAACGACAATATACTCTCCCCCCCAGTCCTGATATACTGGTAGGCATACGAGACCTGTTACAACAGTATGACTCTCTGGTGGAGTCCGAGATTCGCTATATAGCACGCAGGCGGGTTGCACAAGCTTATGGAGAGGGGGGTCGCCCGGGCCGTAATCTGGCCACAAAAATAAAAGTGCAGGAGGACTTTCACCACATTACTAAAATTACAGACACTCAGGGGGTAACCCACCATGCACCAAAGGCTAAAGTGGAGCAGTTTCGCGACTTCTATTCTGATCTTTATGCGTCGCAGGGTGGCGCGGCAGAGCCGGAAATGGATGCTTATCTGGCAGACATAGCATGTGCCTGGCTCTCGAATTCTCATCGCCAATATTTAGATCAACCTATTGACGAGGCAGATATCAAAGCGGCTATACGGTCAATGCCCAATCAGAAAGCGCCGGGCCCGGATGGGCACACGGCTGAATTATACAAAGCTTACATAGATTTAGTTACCCCCCACATACTTGAGATGTACGCGGAGGCACATGAAACTGGCCTATTGCCGCCGACTCTTCGCCAGGCATTGATTATCACACTGTTAAAAAAGGATAAGCCCCCTGACATTTGCGAATCTTATCGGCCACTGTCGTTAATAAATATTGATGCTAAGATTTTGGCAAAGATACTGGCTACTAGATTACAGCCCTTAATGCCCAGCCTGGTTCTCCCAGATCAGTCGGGCTTCATCCCGGAAAGATCAACGTCTTATAATTTGAGAATGCTCTTCGCTATGTTCCATGTTTTACATCCCGAGCTGCCTGCTGCTGTGGTTCTACTGGACGCGGCGAAGGCGTTCGATTCCATTGAATGGGAATATATGTTCCATATATTGAGAAGAATGGGATTCCCGCCGTTATTTCTCGGATGGGTGCAGCTTTTATACGCTGATCCCTCAGCACTGGTGCGGGTTGGAGGACTGACCTCCCGACCATTTAAAATTCACAGGGGTACCCGCCAGGGATGCCCACTCTCGCCGCTACTATTTGCACTGGCCCTCGAGCCGTTGGCATGTGTCATTCGTCAGCGTCACAGAAAAGCGGCACTAAATTTTTTACATCGCCCGGTTGGCATATCGCTCTTTGCCGACGACATGGTATTATTTTTAAGGGAGCCGGGGCAATATTTGGCGGAAGTGCTGCGGGAATATATACGATTTGGTCTTTTTTCGGGACTGCAGATCAACTGGGATAAATCGATTATCATACCACTCACGGCCAAGACGGCCCCCCCCAGCATCGAATATCCCTTGGTGTGGACCACAAAGCCGGTGAAGTATTTCGGGGTCTGGGTACATCGTGACCCTGATCTCGTGGTCAGGGAAAATTATGGCAGGGCATGCATGAAATTGGAGCAGCAGGTGGACAGATGGAACAGGTTACCGCTTTCCCTTGCTGATCGCCTAGCGATCATCAAAATGGTTGTATTGCCGCGTCTCCTCTATTTGTTCACAAACATCCCGATTAAATTGACACGCCAATTCTTCAGGGAGGTGCAGACCTTGCTCCTACGCTTGGTATGGGGAGGTAAGCAGGCCAGAGTGAACTGGGCTACACTGACGCTGGATTATGCTAGAGGTGGATTTAATGCACCAGACCTATATCTCTATTACTTATGCGCGCAAGCACAATATGCATATTATTGGTTCAGGCCACACGCTTTTACTCCGCATGTTGCGGTGGAGGATGGGGATGCACACCCGGTTCCGTTGGCGGGGGTTATCACACATAACCGAAGGTACACGCCCCGCGCAGAAATCAACTCAGTAGATACAACAATAGGAGCGTGGCGGCCATAGGTAAACTTACTGATAGATTGCCTCTATACGCACCAGCACTACCAATAGCACACCATGCAGCCCTCTCTGTCATACAAGAGGAAGTTCCCATCAAAGCCATGAGGGAAGTTGGTCTCGTGAGCATGCAGGATATATATCCGGAGGGGAGATTTATTACAGAGGAACACTTGTCCTACATAACAAATCCTTCACTATTGTTCACTTTTACCCTCTTCAGGTTGCGGCGCGCAATTAGGGATCACTATCCTACATACCCAGATGAACCTCCAACACTACGAGCCCTACAGCTGCTGCTGGTAGCGCCATCTCGATGCAAATTGATCACTAAACTATACAGGGAGGTGAGGGAGGAGAGGGGCAATGCGCCGGACAGAAGTCTTGCTCGGTGGAATCAAAGTGTAACTCCTCAACTATCAGACAAACATTGGGAGCATATTTGTAGACTGACGGGGTCCCTTACTCCTAACGGAAATCTGCGCATAATTCATTTTAAATACGTCCACCAAACCTACCATACCCCGGCCAAGCTTCATAGATATGGGCTTAGCGACACAAGTAATTGTAAACGGTGCGGTCATTCTGACGCTGATTACTTTCACCTTGCATGGGGATGTAGTCGTGTATTCATGTATTGGGAGGGTGTGGTGCAACGACTGCAAGAGATGACGGGGGCTACCCTGCAATGTACACCTTCTATATGCTTGTTATGTTTTGTACCGCAGCTGAAGGGAGCAGTGGGAAAGTTTGTACGTATTGCACTCCTGCTGGCTAAGCGTCGAGTGGCGCTACACTGGGAAAGCATTTTAGCCCCAACTATTAAATTGTGGATCAAGGATATGGTGTATTGTAATGAACAACTGGCACTATATGCGGAAGAACTGCCTATGATGTCAAGGCCAAGAGACATATGGGAACCGCTCAAACAATACCTTCTTCAGCATACTGATACCACCCCACTGACTGAATAGCGATATACTGGTGTACGACACAATGTAATGGACTTTTGAGGTGTGTCATAATGAGGATAAGGTATACATTGGGACTGAGTTACTCCATGTTCAGTGGGTCACAGCGTTGTTGTAAGGTTTATTATTGTTTTAATGCTCACTAGAGCTGTATTGTGCGTACTATTGGAAAATCAATAAAAAGAATTTTAAAAAAAGGTTCTAAGGCCAGCACCCTTGTGAGTACCGAGGTACCCGTGTTACCTATCCCAGAGGAGCCGGGTGCATAGGGGTCAAGTGGTGTCGGAAACGCTCGTTGATTTCAATGGCGTGATGCGAAGAAGTACTGCTGCCGGGAAGATGAAAAGTGTCCGGTGGAATCCAAGCATGGATCCGAGGTGAGAAGAACCTGAAAGCAGAGGGGACAGAGTCTGGGTCACTTCAGGTGACCAGGGGCTCAGTGGACGAATGCCCACCGATGTTGTGGGCTTCAGGTGAAAAGTTCGGATGCTTGACTCTGCAGCCACGGAAACCAGGAGACGTCGACGACAACCAAAGTCCGGAGGTGAGCTGTCCCACGAAGGATGTCGAGTGCTGGGGGGTCAGTGTCCGGATTGAACAGCAACAAGCCTTGGCAACTGCAACCCACGCGGGCAGAGGAAACAAGTCACGGTGAGGACCAGCAAGGTCCTGTGGACTCTCCAAGCTATGGAGAGTCAGGACACGTCTGGAGCAACCAGGAAAGCCCAAGGAAAGTCAAAGTTACCTTCACAGGGACCCACAGGCCAACGGACCAGGGTTCGCGAAGGGACCTCGAGTTGAATCACGAAATACCAGCCCACGGAACACTCGTGGAGTGTAGGCCGGAAATCTTCAGTGGAAATACTGCTCGGGGTCAGGTCTACACGTAGCCCAAAGCACAGCCTCAGGGATTGCCAAAAAGCATATGCTGCTGCATAAGTACAAGGTGCACAGGGGTTCGGGTTGCACGGTCCCCACGAGGGATACTGGTCTCAGGATTGCTGAGAGGTCAGATCAAGCTCAGGGACGCTTGGGAACCCACCTCCTGTACTGCAGAAATCTTCTGAGTCCTCAGGAGCTCGGGAGATGCAAACCGGTCAGATGCGTTAAGGTGCCTGCCTTGCAGGGGAGTAACTCCTTTACTCCAAGGGAGATTCTTCTGTCGTCCAGCGAAGTGTAGACCGTTGAAGTACTTGGTTTCTTCTTGCAGAGTTTAGTCCAGGTAAAATCTAAAGTCCTGTAGTCAGGTTTCCTACTTTATACCCAAGGAAGGGGTTGGACTAACTCTGGGGACCCACCTAGGGGAGGGTCAGGACAGAGGGGTGGCTACACCCATGTCCTTTGTCCAGTTTCGCGCCAGAGCAGGAGCCTATGGCTCCTGCAACCGGTTTGAGCTGGACTATGCACGGGGACATCAAATGTGCCCCCATTGCAGACTTTCTGGCACTCTAAGAGTGCACCCACCCAGCCCCAATACACTAAAGCCTGTCTGGGAGGTGGTCACACCTCCCTGTGACAGGAAACCTATTGTCAGGCCTTCCTCTGCTCGAGCTTGGCTCAGCAGCAGGAGGGCAGACTCGTGTCTGTGGCTGGCAGCATCCATTTTGTGCTGCCCAGGTCGAGAAAGCTGGTACCGGGTAGACCGGTGCCCCATAATAGTGGTACTACAAGGGAGGAATCATACCTCCCACACCAGTTACTGGTGTGGAGGTATGATTCCAAGGTGTTTGACACCAAACACGACATGTTTCTAAGCAGCCGTTTTAAAGTTAGCATTTACCGCGAGGTTATAATGCACTTAAGTATATATGGTTGGCTGCATCACAGACAACCCTGGAGAAAAGATTCCGAAGGCTGCAGAGGGGCTCTGCTCATGCAGGGGCACTCTCTCACACAAAACCCCAGCACCCTGCCTTCAGGATTGATAAGGCCTGCCATAGGGGTGACTGATGGGTTTTTATGTGCAGTGATTTAGAATAGATATAGTGAACCTATATCTAAGTAAGGGGTGCATGCACCACCTTACACAGGCTGCAGTAGCAGACCTGTGGTGTCATTTTGAATGGTCTCTCAGGGGTGGCATAATACATGCTGCAGCCCCTGGGAGGCCTCTGGGGTACCTATGCCCTGGGTACCTGGTGTACCATATACTAGGTACTGATAAGGGTACCCCAGAATCCAATCTGGAGTGTACTTAAAGTACATGCACAACCAATTTAGGGAGAAAGCAGATAGACTGGGGTCCTGGATAGCAGGATCCCAGTCAGACTAGTCAAAAACCAGCAAAACACCAGGAAAAAAGTGGGGGTAACCATGCAGTCAGATTCCACCTTCCTACATAACCCCCCCCCCCAAACGAAAGAAGATAAGGCTAACCTTGTCCAGTTGAGACTTTATTGACTAAGTGGCCATATAAGGAAGATCCTGCACTAGCATGGATACCCCCTGTCTTATGGTCCACTAAGGAGTCTCTACCCCTAAGGGTATTGGTTTTTCTCCAAAATTTGGGAGTACTACCTGTAGGGTGTTTTTGCAAGGAAAAAGGCTGGTGGGGTGCCTGAGTGGAGAAGTGAGGCCCTAAATAAGTTGGTCTCAGCTTCCTCAGAGCACTGGTCACCATGGAGGCCTTTCTTTCCATGACTGAGTTATATCTGGCCTAGGGGTCAACCTCTGGCTTCCTATAGCTGGGGGTTGAGTCCCTTTGGTTGGAACACTGGAGGGACAAGGTAGGTTTGGAATTATCTGGTCCCAGGTTTGCCTTTGCCCAACAGAGTCCATCTGGGGGAGGTCACTACCCAAGGGTAAGAGGGATCCCTCAGTGTGTTGAGGAATTTTCACCTGGCTAGGGCTACTAGCCTGGGTGTCCCTAATCTGTTGATGAGGGGGTTCCTCTGGACAGTGGGCCCTTAGGGGTCCACTGACCTCCCTGACCTCCGCAGCCCTAGGCTGACTGAGGTAGGGTAGAGAGGAGCAGGATACCTGCTCCAGACTGGGTACCACCTTGGAAGGGTCCCCTGCCATCAGAGGGGTTGTCAGGACAGGCTTGACCACCTCTGGGGCAGTTCCTCCACCAGGGGTAGGGTCAGTTCCCTTAGGAAGCTGACCCTTACCTATTGTCTGGGGGGAAGAAGACTTTTCTTCATTCCCTTTGCTCTCTGGTGGAGTAGAGTGGGCCATTCTTTCAGGCTCCACCACTCCAAAATTTCCCTGGGGTTGGACTGAGGCCCTAAGGGTCCCACCAACTTTCTCAGGGAGGCCTAACATTCTTAAATGGGCCTGGTGTTCAACTTCAGCCCAGGCTGAAATTTCTAGATCATTACCTAACAGGCAATCTACAGGCAAGTTTGGGGATACTGCCACTCTCTTTGGGCCAGTGACCCCTCCCCAGCTGAGATTGACTATAGCCATGGGATGATCTGTCCTGATACCATCAATGTTGGTCACCTGGTACTTAAACTCAGGTAAAAGCTGCTGAGGGGGTACTAGGCTCCCTGTCACCATGGTGACACTAGCCCCTGTGTCCCTAAAGGCCACAGCTTTCTGACCATCGATCAGTGGCTCCTGTCTGTACTTGCCCAAAGAATTAGGACTGACAGTAAAAGTGGCAAATCCCATGCCACCATCACAGACTGAGGAGGCCTGTGAGGGGGACCTTTCTAAGCCAGGGTCCACCTCAGTTCCCCATGAGAACCCACCTAACTTTTTGGGTGCACTACTACCACCTGGGGGATTACTACTTGTAGTACCAGGAGGAGTGGGAGTAGTGCTTGGAGGAACATTGTCCTTATTGCTGACCCTTGGACAATTGGGATCATTTTTCCAGTGGCCTGGCTTTTTACAGACAAAGCAATAAGGTTTCTTTTCAGGGGAGGAAAGAGTTTGGGACCCACCCCCAGAAGAGGACTTTTGGGGCCCTGTAGTGGATTTATCTTTTGATTTATCCCCACCTTTCTCTTGGTTCTTGGAAGAATCTTTCTTCTGGTCACCACCCTGATTCTTTGGCTTCACCCTGGTCCTGACCCATTTATCTGCCTTCTTTCCCAATTCTTGGGGAGAAGTCAAATCTGAGTCCACCAGGTACTGGTGTAAAAGCTGGTTTTGACAATTATTAAGTATCTGCTCCCTCATAATCAAATTGTACAATCCTAAAAAGTCATGCACCTTGCTGCCATGTATCCAACCTTCCAGAGCCTTAGTAGCACAATCTACAAAGTCAACCCAGTCCTGAGTCTGTGCTTTCTGGGTGTCTCTGAACTTAATCCTGTATTGCTCAGTGGTTAAGCCAAACCCATCAATGAGAGCACTCTTCAAGACTGTGTAATTATCAGCATCCTCCTCTCTAACAGTGAGGAGCTTATCTCTACCTTTGTCAGCAAAGGAGAGCCACAAGATAGCTGCCCACTGCTCCTGAGGGACCCTTTGTACTTTACAGGCCCTCTCTAGTGCAGTTATCCATTTGTGGATGTCATCCCCACTCTGATAGGGAGGGACTATCTTGTTCAGGTTCCTATGATCATGAGTATTCTCTCTAGGTCTAGGGACACTGTTGCTGCCACCATGGGGCTCTAGCCCCAACTTTCTGGAAGCTCTCTGGAGCTCTAGGGATTCCCTGTCTAAGGCCAATTGTTCCCTCTTGATTCTGAGTTTGGTCCTCTCATACTCAAGTAAATGACACTTCTTCTCATAAGAGGAGTCCCTTTTATGAGAAGCAGAAGTCCCTACAGAAGTACCTGAATGATTAGACTCCACAGAGGGAGATCTTGATCTTCTAGGTAAACTTTGTATCCTTCCTGGGGGAGTTAGGAGAGGGCCACTGGCTTTCCAGGTTAGAATCATCTTGATCCTCCTGGCCAGCATTTGAGTCTAGATCAAAGAAGTGTTCACTTCCTGCTCTGTCCTCATACACTGCCCCAGCCCCTCTACCTGCCTCATCAGACCCTGGAGTCTTTCTGAGGTCATCTCGAATTAACAATTCTATGAGGTGCTGAGTGTTGGCACTCCTCCCTGTCCTCAGCTTCCTAGATGCACACATGGCTTTCAATTCTTGAAATGTGTGCTGGTCATATCTAGTTGGCAGAGAGCCACTGGCTTCTCCTTTAGAGGACATACTAGTGTTATGTGGTGTAGGCACCTACCTAACCTAGTGGGAACTAAACTCTCTTGAGTTGGAGAAAGGGTGTGCTAGACCCTTGACTGCCCAACTCCAAGTTCAGTAGAACGTACTTATTCTAGTCTTGATTATATGTACCTAAATGCCTTTAGTGGTTTTCAGTTAATAACTCAATGAGATTTATCTGGTAAAACAATAGCAAGCTTGAATCCCAACCGCTGCACACCAATGTGAGAAGTTGGCCTGGTATATGCTGTCCAATAATTAAAGTGGGCACCTTGCACCAGTCCAAACGACCCTTATTGATGATTAGGTTTAAGACAACCTTTATAGAAAGCTATCCTAATGGTAGCTGTGGAGAGCAGCCTTCAGGCTAAGTCTCGAAGGAATGTAAAGCAGTTTGTTTTACCAGATCAGAACCTCCTGAATGACCAAATGAAAGGAGAACCACACAAGAGATATATAAAATATATGTATTTATTACTAAACACTCTCTACTAACCTCTTTATGAGATTAGAGCACAAGATACACAATATTAAATCAATAGAACAACAGTAAATAGCACAATACACAGCGGGCTCCAGGGGGAGACCGAACCATATAATAAAAAAGTGGTATAACAACCACGACTTCAATAGACACAGTGCCTAGAGCACGTAGAATCGCTGAGACCCCAAGGAACCACCCACAGGAGTGACCCAGGGAGCCCACGGAGGACGGGTGCAGTGTGGGAACACAGACGCGAGCTCCGTTCAACTCTATGGGAAAGTCGCGGTTGGATAATTACAGTTTAAGGACACTTCGGAGAGGACTTCAAGCAAACCCTTTGGAACATAGAAGGTTCTAAGGCCAGCACCCTTGGAGTACCGAGGTACCCGTGTTACCTATCCCAGAGGAGCCGGGTGCATAGGGGTCAAGTGGTGTCGGAAACGCTCGTTGATTTCAATGGCGTGATGCGAAGATGTACTGCTGCCGGGAAGATGAAAAGTGTCCGGTGGAATCCAAGCCTGGATCCGAGGTGAGAAGAACCTGAAAGCAGAGGGGACAGCGTCTGGGTCACTTCAGGTGACCAGGGGCTCAGTGGACGAATGCCCACCGATGTCGGGTGCTTCATGTGAAAAGTTTGGATGCTTGACTCTGCAGACACGGGGACCAGGAGACGTCGACGATGACCAAAGTCTGGAGGTGAGCTGTCCCATGAAGGATGTCGAGTGCTGGGGGGTCAGTGTCCAGATTGAACACCAACAAGCCTTGGCAACTGAAACCCATGCGGGCAGGGGAAACAAGTCACGGTGAGGACCAGCAAGGTCTTGGGGACTCTCCAAGCTATGGAGAGTCAGGGCACGTCTGGAGCAACCAGGAAAGCCCAAGGAAAGTCAAAGTTACCTTCACAGGGACCCACAGGCCAACGGACCAGGCATCGCGAAGGGACCTCGAGCTGAATCACGAAATACCAGCCCACGGAACACTCGTGGAGTGTAGGCCGGAAATCTTCGGTGGAAATACTGCTCGGGGTCAGGACTACACGTAGCCCAAAGCACAGTCTCAAGGATCGCCAAAAAGCATATGCTGCTGCAAAAGTACACGGTGCACAGGGGTCGGGTTGCACGGTCCCCACAAGAGATACTGGTCTCAGGATTGCTGAGAGGTCAGATCAACCTCAGGGACGCTCGGGAACCCACCTCCTGTGTTGCAGAAATCTTCGGAGTCCTCAGGAGCTCGGGAGATGCAAACCAGTCAGATGCGTTAAGGTGCCTGCCTTGCAGGGGAGTAACTCCTTTACTCCAAGGGAGATTCTTCTGTCGTCCAGCGAAGTGTAAACCGTCGAAGTACTTGGTTTCTTCTTGCAGAGTTTAGTCCAGGTAAAATCTAACTTCCTGTAGTCAGGTTTCCTACTTTATACCCAAGGAAGGGTTTGGACTAACTCTGGGGACCCACCTAGGGGAGGGTCAGGACAGAGGGGTGTCTACACCAATGTCCTTTGTCCAGTTTCGCGCCAGAGCAGGAGCCAATGGCTCCTCCAACCGGTTTGAGCTGGACTATGCACGGGGACACCAAATGTGCCCCCAGTGCAGACTTTCTGGCACTCTAAGAGTGCACCCACCCAGCCCCAATACACTAAAGCCTGTCTGGGAGGTGGTCACACCTCCCTGTGACAGGAAACCTATTGTCAGGCCTTCCTCTGCTCGAGCTTGGCTCAACAGCAGGAGGGAAGACTCGTGTCTGTAGCTGGCAGCATCTATTTTGTGCTGCCCAGGTCGAGAAAGCTGGTACCGGGTAGACCGGTGCCCCATAGTAGTGGTACTACAAGGGAGGAATCATACCTCCAACACCAGTTACTGGTGTGGAGGTATGATTCCAAGGTGTTTGACACCAAACACAACATGTTTCTAAGCAGCCGTTTTCAAGTTAGCATTTACCGCGAGGTTATAATGCACTTAAGTATATTTGGTTGGCTGCATCACAGACAACCCCGGAGAATAGTTTCCGAAGGCTGCAGAGGGGCTCTGCTCATGCAGGGGCACCCTCTCACACAAAACCCAGCACCCTGCCTTCAGGATTGATAAGGCCTGCCATAGGGGTGACTGATGGGTTTTTATGTGCAGTGATTTAGAATAGATATAGTGAACCTATATCTAAGTAAGGGGTGCATGCACCACCTTACACAGGCTGCAGTAGCAGACCTGTGGTGTCATTTTGAATGGTCTCTCAGGGGTGGCATAATACATGCTGCAGCCCCTGGGAGGCCTCTGGGGTACCTATGCCCTGGGTACCTGGTGTACCATATACTAGGGACTGATAAGGGTACCCCAGAATCCAATCTGGAGTGTACTTAAAGTACATGCACAACCAATTTAGGGAGAAAGCAGATAGACTGGTGTCCTGGATAGCAGGATCCAAGTCAGACTAGTCAAAAACCAGCAAAACACCAGGAAAAAAGTGGGGGTAACCATGCAGTCAGATTCTACCTTCCTACAGTGGGGTTGTTTTATTTTGGGCTTTTGAGGGGAAGTGTTGTTTTATTTTGGTTTTTGGAAAGCGGTGGGGCACTTCACTCACCCCACCACTTTAAAAGGTTACCAGCCACCCTTGTGGGATAGACCAACAAAACTGGCATTCTTATAGAGCATGCATATCTCTTATTTACAGGGACTGTATGCCTTTCTTAAGTACTTGTGAAGTACTAAAATGTGTGCCTTTGTTTCCCCTCCTTTGCATTTGCATCTAGTTGTGAGGCTCCAGATAGCTCCCAGCCGGGGTACTGGAACAAAAGGAGGCCTGATGTCTCTTAAAATTGGCCTTTGTTTCGGGCCCAGCTGAAATTTAAAATAACAAAGCCCCCTTGCCACCTACACTTCACTGCTCTGAATGAAAGCAGACAAAATGCAGGCTTTGTTGAATGTGTCCTGGTATCTGAAAATTACACCGAGGCAAGTTCAGCATATTTTAGTGGGGCCCAACTTCTTGGCAGGGCACAAAGAGTGGATAGGCACTGTCTTCCCACGTGTACCCATGACTTTTGCCCTGTATCTAGGAATCTGATTTGCAAAGGATGTGAGTTCCATTGCTTGACCGCTTTCAAGGAGAAGCTTGACCAATCGCTCTAGAAAGCCAGAATCTGTGAATAGAAAGGAGCTGAGCTTCAGAGGAGCACAGGGCGCACAGAGGATGGTAGTGCTGGAACATTTTTGCAGACAGGTGGGGTCCACTTGATGGAAAGCTTGGAAAGTAATGCCCATATATTTTAAAATGATGCACTTCTGGATAGGTAGTGAACCTGGAGAGAGCAGCTGAGGTTCAGGAACAGTGAGGAAGTTGCAGTGTAAGTCTAGCTGAATCACCACGAGGTGAACTATGTAGGCTGGGAGAAAAAGGGAGTTGCTGTAATATAATCAGCTAAGACTAATCGCCTGAATTACTGTTTTATGGGTGTGATCAAGAAGATAAGGAAGTATTCTGCATAGGAGTTTCAGTAGCAAGAAGCAGGAAGAAGAAAGATTGCTGACCTATGCTAAGAGAAAGCACTTGTGGTCGGGGGAATCCCAGGTTGTGCATGGAAGTAGTGGACACAGGCATACTGTCTAAATCAGAAAGCCGAACGTTTAGAGGAGGAAGCCTGGGTGTGTTAGAGCAGGAAATTACCAACTTCTCTGTCTTGTCGGTATTGAGCTTGAATGAATTCTGGCCCATCCAATGCACCACTGCTGACATACAATTCTGAAAATTCGTCTAATCGTTGATCGCAAGGGACAGCTCATGAACCTTAAGCCGAATGAACACATCAGTTCAGCCAAGGGGAGAGTGTAAATGTTGAAGAGGGTGTGGTCACCCATGAGAAACCCCCAAGGAGATTGCTTTAAAGTTGGACTGAAAAGGCCCAAGATACATCGCCTGGGATCCTTGCTCTAGGCAAGGGCAGCACCTTGAATCCTGTTAGACCTGTCAGCCTTCTTCCAAACATTTTGCCTCACCCCCTTCATTTTTGCTGAACTTATTTTTGTACCATTGCTAACCAGTGCTAAGGTGCTTGTGCTCACTCCCCTTAAACATGGTTACATTGGTTTGTACAAAACTGGCATATTTAAGTTACTTATAAGTCCCTCATATAGTGGTATACTATATACCCATGGCCTGTAAATTACATACTACTAGTTGCCTGCAGCACGTGTTGTGACAGCCACTTAAGAAGCACTTCAAAAAATGTCCCCGGTCTGCCACTGCAGCTTGAATGCAGTTTTAAACTGCCATGTCAGCATTAAAATCTCCTTGCCAAGCCTTAAATTCCCCTTTTATTACATATAGGTCAACCCTGGGGAAGGCCCTAGGTAGCCCATAGGGCAGGGTGCTGTGTAATTAAAAGGTTGGGCATGTACTTTTAGGTTTTGCGTGTCCTGGTAGTGAAAAACTCCCAAATTAGTTTTTCACTACTGTGAGGCCTACCTATCCCACAGGATAACATTGGGAATTCCTTATTACATCTAATAAGCTGTAATTTCCAATTCAGAGCAGATCGATATCTCATATTTGGTATCTATGAAATTGTAATGATAAACCCCCTTTATTGGTAAAGTTGGGTTTTTGATTACAATTTTTAAATTAGCACTTTTAGAAAGTTGGCAGTTTTCTGCTCCTAGCCCTTTTTGGGCATGTAGCCTGGCCTGGGTCACATGACTGGGTATAGCTGACAGACTTTGTGAATTCCTCCCAGACAGTCACACAATAGAGGGATTAGGTGTGCCTTAATTGGCCATCTGCTGGCAGGATGGGGTGCAGAGCTGAGCACAGCCCCACTTGCAACTAAATGGGCTGTACTCTACCTCCACACAAATGGCTTAACGACCTCACTTTGTCACTGCAGCCAGCTTAGAGGCAGGACAGGCGAGTCATGAAATTCCATGCACTTCAAATCCACTGTCTAGAAGCTTTTCCCACCTTCCAGAACCAGGGCACCAAGTTGTAAAAGTCGAACCTCAGACACCAACTCTTCAGTACGCTTCTAGACTTGTGGATTCTCTGCCAGGAAGATGGACTGCTGTGCTGCAGGAAGGACTGCCACTCTGCTGGACTGCTGCTCTGAAGGACTGCTGCTCTGTTGTTCTCCTTCTCTGCTACCTGACGCCTGAGTACAAGGACTGGATCTTCAACTGTCCCAGGACCTCCAAAGTGACTCACAAGGGCAAGTTTGCTGGCCTGCTGTTCAGAGCCGCAGGGACACAAAAGGCTTCCTCCATCTTGCACACACACCTGGACCCAGCCTGAGTGAGTCCTGACCCTTCAAGTGGCCCCCTCCAGTTCTGGACCCTTGGAAGTGGTGCTACAGGTGCCCAGATAGCCAAAATCCAAAAGTGGGAACTTAACAATTTTTGGCTAAATATTGCTCTGAACACCAGGAGGAGACCGGCACCAACTTGTTCGCTATCTGCCCGAGATGCGTCACTAGTTGGATTGACTTTGCGGCTTCTCCCGCTACTTTCAGCAGCAAATCCTTTGCAGTGGTCCTTCGAACAAAGGTGTATCAGGCCTCCTGGAACTATCTTCAGCTACAACCCTCTGTCTCGTCCCACTGGAGATTTTCAACTTCCATTTCAGAGACTAAGGGGGAGATTTACTAAGATTTTACGTCGTGTTTGTGTCACAAAAGTGACGCAAATCGGTGCAAAATCTTTTTTCCAATTTACTTTTCAGCGCCAAGTTTAGCGCTGGAAATAACGTGAAAGTAACGCAAAGCAGCGCATAGCGCTGCTTTGCATTACTTAGCGCCAAGGGGGCGTACCTCGGGTGGTGCATGGGTGTTCCCATGCAACCACCCAAAGTTTCTTACTAAACAAAATAGACAGGGTTTAGCGTCAAAAAGCTGCGCCCTTTTAAAGTAGGTTCAAGGAAGGAGAAATGCTTTCATTTCTCCTTCCTTTTCTGACTTTGTAAGTGTGCTGCACTGTACAGCACACATACAAAGTTGGAAAGGGGTTGAAGTCAGTCTATGCATGGTATTTTGTAAAGGAAGGGTACCCTTCCAGTACAAAACCTATGCTAGACTCACAGAGACACCCTTGCACCATGGCTCAAAGGTGTCTCCGTACGACTGCTGCACTGCGCGAGAACTTAGTAAATCTGGCCCTAAGTCTGAACATAGAAATCTTCACCGTGGCTTTGACCCAAGGCTATCTGACAACGCTCCCTTCTCAGACATCTTCTGAAGCCTTGACCCGCTGAACTTTACCTTCTCAGAACATTTTCCTCAAGAATTTTTCTAAGCCTAAAGGTAAGCACCGACCGGGCCTAAGCCACTTCTTGTATCTGAAACGCACTCCATCATAGTTGGTCATATTTTCCGACTTTGACCTGGTCTCATGCAAATAGATGTCCGCAGTTGTTACTTTGATCTTTTAGGCGCTAGTTTTTACTAAAAACATAAATAAAATTCATAACTATGGTTTTACTGATTGGATGTTTGTCGTTTTGTTGTCAAATAATACAAAATTTACTCTATGTTTCTAAATTGGTTTGGGATTGTTCTTGTGTTGTGTCTTCAGTTTATTACTGTTTGTGTGCTGCATAATAATTTATTAAAATGTACTCTATGTTTCTAAATTGGTTTGGGATTTTTCTTGTGTTGTGTCTTCACTTTATTACTGTTTGTGCACTGCATAAATACTTTACACATTGCCTTGAGGTTAAGCCTGACTGCTTTTTGTGCCAAGCTACCTATGGTTAAGTTGATGTAGTGACTTTTTGTGGTTTACCCTACAAGGGATTGTGGCTGTTGCTTGAACAGGGCTCAGACTCCAGTCAACCAACAACCCAGTTTCTAACACTGGTGTTCAGCAGTGTGGATCAGGACTTGTGTCTGTGCAGTACCATACAGTGATTTATGTAACACAAAATCCCAGGTAAATAATTTGATACCAACTCAAGCCTTTTTAAATTCTCTTTAGTCTCCATTCACTTTTTTCTTTTTCTACATTTAAGTTACCCTACTCTCCTCTACTACCATGGAGATGGAGCTGATCAGAGTTGGAAACCTTACTAGGCCTGAGCTGCAAAGGTTCTGCAAGGAGAGGGGGCTGAATGTAGGCTGGAAGGCTTCCAAGGTGGATCTACATATAGCTGTCCAGGCCTATGAGAAAGTCAAGAGGCTGCAAGCAGCAATAGCCGAGCATGACCCTGAGAAGGACCTGGATCTGAGTGAGGATGAGGACCAAGACCCAGAGAGGAAACCTGAGCTGCAGGAAGGACCCCTCTTCCCCCCAGAGAGGAATCAGGATGCGGCAAAGAGCAGTGTGTCTTCCAGGGGCCTGACACCAGAGGATTTGGATGACAGGGGGGAGGAAAGGAAGCTCAACTAGTGCTGGCCAAATTAAAACTGGAGAAAGAGAAAAGGCTGAGAGGGCCTTAGCCAGATAAAATGTCATGGCTGAGGAGAAGAGGACTGAGGATGAGAGGGCCTTGGCTGAGAAAAAGCTACTGTTGGAGCATGAAAAAAGCAAGAGGGAGCTAGAGCTTAAGGCATGGCAACCTTCAGGACCCAACAGTGATGGTGGCAGCCTACCAACAGTGTCTGCTGGAGAGGTGAGAGTCTGCATACCTCAGAAGCTGGTGCCTAACTATGTGGTGGGAGATTATATAGACAAGAGATTTGCTACTTATAATGTTGCACTCAGGATACACAAGGTTCCACAGCAATACCTGGGGGATAGTCTGTAGAAAAACACATGCCCACAGTGGGGAGAAATGCACTTTTCACACTAGAGGCAGAGGATCAGATCAGGAATGCCCCCATGAAGACAATACCTGTTGTTAAGTTTGGGCTGACCCCTTCGAAGTACTGCCAGAGGTTCATCGACAGCCACAAGCTTCCAACCCAGTCATGGGTGGATTCCTTAGATTATGCCAGCAAGGCACTTAAGGGCTGGGTGGGGGTAGCAAAGTGGATGATTTTACTGGGCTGGGTCAGCACCAGAGTGTCTAAGAAGGCGTCTAGGGGGAACTCCCAAAAGGGTTGTCAGGGCTTCTAACAGAAGAAAGAGGGGAGAAATAAAAATAAAACCAAGGAGTTCTCTTAAGGCCCCCAAAACAGTTCACAGGGGAAAGGGTCAAAATCCCAATCTGAAAACCAGAAAAAAAGGCCTCATAGATAAGAACACAGGACAGTTTGTCCCCAAGTGCTATGAGTGCTACCAGTATGGCATGTCAAGGGAGATGCCAAGTGCACCAAGAGGGTACTGCCTCCCCAGTGGTGGGCAGGCACAGGGAATGACCAGTTTAGCACATGGGGATTGGATGGCCCCAGTTAGTGTGGGGGAGACTAGTGAGGTTACCCTAGTGTACCTGGGTGATACTAAGATGGTGCCCAAAGCTCACATGCCTTCCAATACTACAAAGTATAGGCAGTGGGGCACCATCAATGGGCAGAAGGCGGAGCCTCTGAGGGACACAGGAGCTACTATAACTACTGTCTGGTGCCATCTGGTTTCCTCAGAGCAGGTGATACCCAATACATTTCCCCAAGTTTTGGTAGCAGACAACAGGGAGAGCCACTGCCCTGTGACTCTGATTCCCTTTGAGTCGGGCGAAGGGTATCAGGTCTTCTGAAAGTTGCTGTGAGCCATGCTATGCCCGTGGACTGTCTTTTACGGAATGACTTGGAGCACACTGCCTAGATGCAAGTGGAACTCCGGACACAGCTGGGAATGTTAGGGTTGCCTGAGTGGATCTATGTGACCACCAGGATCATGGCTGTTCAGGAGGGGAGTCAAGACTGTTTGGAGCATGAAAGAATAGCCCTGACAGCTGTCATGAAAGGAAAGGGCAAGGGGCATGGGAAACCAGCCCCTGAATGCCCCCCAGCACAGGTGGCTGGGGTGCCAGAGGAGGGCGCCCCAGAGCCTAATGGGGAGGACATTGCTTCACTTGGTACCCTGACTGAACTTGCTGGATGTCAAGTATAAGGGGGGCCCACCGGGGAGGAGTTCTGGAAGGCATAGAAGGAGTGTCCAACCCTTGACAGCCTGAGGTGGCAAGCTGAAGCCTATGCAGCTGGTGACACATCTGAAAATCACCTCATATATTGGGAAAATTACCTCCTGTATAGTAAGCCTACAGCTCCTGAGCAAGGGGAAACCTGTGTATTTGCAGTTCCCCAGTGTTACAGGGCCTTCCTACTGGGGCAGGCTCATGAGATACCCCTGGCAGGACATCTGGGGCAGGACAAGATCTTTACCAGGTATGTCACCCACCTTTACTGGCCCCAGATGAGGACAGCTACTAGTGCATTCTATAGGACTAGTCTTACTTTCCAGGCTAGTGAGAAATCTGGGAAAAAGCTAAAAGCTCCCCTGCCTCCTATGCCTGTTGTTGGCACACCCTTTGAGAGGGTCGGCATTGATATTGTAGCACCCTTGGACCCCAAGACTGCCTTCGGCAACAGGTTTATCCTGGTCTTGGTGGACCATGCCGCTAGGTACCCAGAGGCCATTCCTCTAAGGACCGTCACTGCACCTGTAGTGGCTAGGGCCCTGATGGGGATTTTGTCTAGAGTGGGTTTCCCCAAGGAAGTGGTGTCAGACAGGGGCACCAACTTCATGTCTGCGTACATGAATTCTAAATGGAAGGAGTGTGGAGTTACCTATAAGTTCTATACACCCTATCATCCACAAACCAACTGGATTTTTTAAAGGTTCAACAAGACCCTTAAAGGCATGATTATGGGCCTACCTGAGCCCTTGAGGCAGAAGTGGGACATCCTCTTACCATGCCTGCTTTTGTCTTACAGATAAGCGCCACAGAAGGGAATGGGGTTTAGCCTATTTGAACATCTGTATGGCCATCCTGTAAGGAGACCTCTCAGTCTGGTCAAGGAGGGGTGGGAGCAAACTCCCAAGCACCCCCACCCCCCAAGGATGTGGTTAGCTACATGCTAGCCCTCAGGAACCAGATGGCCAAGTTCTGGAAGAAGGCTTCTGAGAACTCGTGGCTAGACAAGAGTTAATGAAGCAGTGGTATGACCAAGCAGCTACCATGGTGGAACCTGGGCAACAAGTGTGGGTGATGGAGCCAGTGGAGCACCTGGGCTCTCTAGGACTGCTGGACTAGGCCCTATGAGGTGTTGGAGAGGAAGCGGAAGTCCACTTTCCTGGTGGATCTCAAGACCCCCAGAAACCCCTTAAGGGTGCTTCATCTCAACTGCCTCAAACTCCACTATGAGAGGTCTGAGGTCACCATGCTGCTTGTGAAATGAGGAGGAGCAGAGTGAACCTCCCCTTATCCCCTGTCATCTAAGAGAACACTTGTGTACCCATGATATAGACACTGGGGACAGTCTGTCTGCGAAGAATTAAATGTAGAGGCTGCCTGAGAAAGTGAGGGATAGCATCAAAGCAAAAGTCTCTAAGAGGCTGGAGTTGGAGGCAGTGGCGGCTGCTATTACGGACAAGTGGTGGGTCAAAAGGTGGGGAAATGTGGGGGTAAATAACAAAAAAATTAAATAAAGAAGTACTTACCTGCCGCTTCCAGCTACCGTCTCAGTGTTCTTCTGCTCCGGTTACGACTCCTGATTCTCCACGGGCTGGTGCACACTGCGCAGGCTCCCAGATGCCAATCAAGATGCTGCTCTCATGCTGGTAATACTATTAACCAGCATGAGAGCAGCGCCGTGATTGGCCTGAGCCAGCTGGTTTAACACTCGCTCAGGGCCTGGGAGTCTGTGCCTCTTCTCCACCCAGCTGTGCAGCACAGCTCGGGTGGAGAGATCTAGTTGCGCATGTCGGTTTGGCCGTCCTTAGACAGACGGCCAAACTGACATGCACACTTACAGTACACATCACTCATCCTCCCCCTGCTGTCATCATGGCCCGCCCTAGACTCGGCTGGCTCTAGCGCAGTAAGAAAAATAAAATGATAATAAAATTGTTTTATTATCATTTTATTTTTCATGTTTCCCTCTACTGGCTCTCAGCGGGGGGGGATGCTCCTCCGCCATAACGGAAGAGCCGCCACTGGCTAGGGGTCATTGAGCTCTTCAGTAGTCCTTGGTCCAGTCCAGTGCTGGAGGTACCAAAGGTAGCTTCACTGGGAACCGCCCCAGAACTCGGGTTCTGTTTTGACTACATGGGACTCAACTCGGTCACCAAGACTGATGCACACCCCATCTCTGGAGCTGAGGGTGCCAGGTTCCTGAGCACTTTTGATTTGACTTCAGGGTACTGGCAGATCGCCCAGACTGAGCGGGCTAAAGAGAGGTCAGCCTTCTCTACCCCAGAGGGCTACTTTTAGTTTAAAGTGATGCCCTCTGGACTCAGTAACGCCCCTGTCACCTTCCAGATGCTGGTGAACAAGGTCTTAGCTGGGATGGAGGCCTTCAGTGCTGCATATTTAGATAACGTAGCTGTCTTCAGCAGCACCTGGCAGGACCACCTATCTCACCTGCAGGATGTGTGTCAGGCCCTGCAACAGGCTATTAAGGCCAGTAAGTGCCAGATAGAGCAGGGGTCTGTGGTGTACTTGAGACACTTAGTGGGCAGGGGTAAGGTGCAGCCCCTCCAGGCAGAAATAGAGACTATCTTGGCCTGGGAACCCCCCAAAAGTACGTTTTTCTGGACCTCACTGTGTACTACAGGAGGTTTGTCAAGGGATATGGCACCATTGTTGTCCCCTTGACTGAGCTGACTTCCAAGAAGCAGCCCAAGAAGGTAATCTGGAGAGAGGACTGTCAGATAGCCTTTGACTCACTAAAACCAGCCATGTGCACAGCCCCTGTGCTCAAGGCCCCTGACCTTTCCCATTAGTTTATTGTCCAAACATATGCCTAGGAGCATAGTATATAGGGGCAATCATATCACAGCTAATTATAAGGGCCTAGATCAACCTGTAGCATTTATCTCGAGGAGGCTACTTCCTTTTTTTAAATTTTTTTTTTTATTGATATTCAGAGAGACATTATACAAATAATCATATACTAAATTAATCCATTTGTTATACATTATCATTAGTTATCTTTAAGTCCAAATTAATATTGTTACAGAGAGACATTAAGCAACAAATCAAATACAAAATTAATCCATAATTAAACATTTGTCATTAATTATTTTACAATCCAAATTAATATTGTTACATAGGAAAAGACATTACTCTAGCACAAATTTGCTCTATATACATTACCCTACCTCTTTTAACCATTTAGTAACCGGAGCCCATAATTTAATGCCCCATTTTTAGCCTGATTTCCCTTACAAATGTATAGTGCCTGTTCGATATTATACACAGCTATAAAACGGGCCAGGTATTCGTGAAAGCATGGGGGCATTGTATCCTTCCATCTAGTTGCAATGAGTAACCTAATTATACTAACTGAAATAAAAATGATGCTGATCTGAGTTTGGTCTAAATCATCATGACTATCATATCCAGTCATCATAAGCGTAGGGGTAAATACCACTGTTTTACCCAGGATCCTCTCCCAAAACTTAACCAAATCGATTTTTATCAGATCCAGTTGTGGACACCCATAAAACATATGAATCTCTTCAGCTGGACCAACCCCACATCTGGGGCATTTGTCCTCTCTTTTCCCCCATTTGAATAATTTGGCTGGAGTAAAATAAAGATTATATATCGTTTTATAATGTTGTGATTTCAAATTAGCAGATAGGAGCGTTTTCTTTACTAACCGTAATGACATATCAATATCGGTATCTTCATTCTCTAATCTACTGGCCCATTTACTTTCAGTTTTTTCCATATCATCCGGAGCTTGCTCCATCATCATGCTATATAAATGTTTGATTTTACAGACAGATCTCCCCATAGTTTCAAACAATGCAATTTTAGCACTAGAGATTGCCAGTCGTCTTTTGAACCCTCCCTTTATTTGCAAATATTTGAGATAATGTCCATCCGGAATTCCGAATTCACTTTGTAGCTCCCTGAACAAATATAATTGGCCATTTGGCCGAATATCTCCTACTATACGCAGGCCGAGTTGCTCCCATTGTTTGGCTATAGCATCATAAAAAGCGGAGGGAAATAAAGATGATCTCCAAATGGGTGTATACTTAGTTACCTTCTCGATATTCATGTGTTTTTGTATCCTTCCCCAGACTTTCCATGCATTCAATATGACCTTAAATCGAACCTTCTTATAGTAACTAGATTCCAGCTCACGTAAAAACAGTGCTCTTGCCCTTTCCCCAAGTGCCAATTCATAAATTGTTGGGAGATCCTCCCCTGTACCCTGCTAGCTCTGCCAGTATTTTCAAAAAATAGTATATTCATTTGTCGTAACAGAGCTGCCCAATAATAAAAAGTAAGATTAGGAGCAGCCCACCCTCCTCGTGCTTAAGGCAATGTAAGGAACTTTAAAGATCTCCTGACTTTGCCGTATTGCCATATAAACCGTATGAATAAAGAGTCTAAAGCTTTAATTATAGACCCTTCGATTTCGACCGGAAGTGCCCTGAATAAATACAGCACTTTAGGGAGCATTACCATTTTTAGAACATTAACTCTCCCTATAATAGTTAAATGAAGTAAACTCATTCGCCTCAGATCTGTAGCTATTTTGCTAATCATAGGTTTAAAATTTATTTTGGCGATCTGACCAATGTCCGGAGTGATCTTTACCCCAAGATAGGTAGCAATGCTAACACATCGGTTATCCAGATAGTTGACATTTTTGGTGCAAAGTATTTGAGTCTTGGATTTATTCAATAAATACCCGACTCCTTTCCAAACATAGTGGCAATAGTTTCAATCTCCCTCATTGCTTCCCCGGGTTTAAGTGTTAAAACAGCAATATCATCCGCGTATGCTAATACTTTGGTATTGAATCCCTGTGTCGTCACTGGTACAATTACCTGACTATCAATTATAGATTGGATAAATGGATCAATATAAAGGGCGAATAAAATTGGGGAGCAAGGGCATCCCTGCCTTGTTCCCCTTGACACCCTTATCATATCAGATTCTTGACCCATCACCTGTACCTTCGCATAGGGAGCCCTATACATTGCCTTAATTGCGGTAATGACCCGGGAACCAAATCCTTTAGCAGCCAGAACACCCCATAGATACTCCCATGACACACGATCAAATGCTTTTTCCGCATCCAGAAGGATCATAGCCAAATCCATTAGTCTCCCCCATGATATCGAATAGGGCCACTGCTCGTCTTACATGGTCAGTTGTATCTCGACCTGGTACGAAGCCATGCTGCCAAGGTGACACAAGACTGGCTATGACCCTCTGGAGGCGGTTCGCCAAAATTTTAGAGTAAATTTTTGCGCCTGCGTTTATTAAGGAGATGGGCCTGTAAGAAGTGGGTTGATCCAGTGGTTTATCTTTCTTGGGAAAGATGACAATATTAGTACCCTTCCAAGACTCTGGTGAATCTCCAGAATATTGTACCCCTAGAAATAGGTCCCAGAGCAAGGGAGCCAGCTCTTCTTGAAAGATTTTATAAAATTCAGATGGAATCTTATCAGGGCCAGCTGCCTTACCCGAGGCCAACTGCTGAATAGCTGTTTGTATCTCCTCCAGTGTAAATTCGTTCTCCAGCCTCTCGCTCATGCCCTCCCCCAACGTCCTATATTCTTTACTGCCCTTCACAAAGGCGTCCCCCTGAGGGCCTTGCTTCTCCTCCATATAGAGGTCTTGATAAAATTTATGGAACACTTTAACAATATCCCCTGGCTCGGTATATGAGACCCCCACTAATTATTGAGGATATCTGGCTCTTCATTACCTTTTGTCTTGTCTTTAAAGCAAGTAATTTGCCGACTGCTTCCCCATACTCATAACTTTCTGCCCTATAAGTCTGATATCCAGCGGCCACCTTTTGAGAATAGTACGACCCTATCTCTGCTTTAACCAAAGTAATATCTAACTGTGTTGTGGCTACCTCCAACCCCTGTACTATCTTACCCAAATGCTCTATCTCCAAATTGCAAAGCTTGGCATGTAGTTGCTTAATCTTCTTCCCTTGCTGTTGTCTTAGGTAAGATACAAAGCTTACCATCTCCCCCCTAACTCCTGCCTTAAATGCATCCCAGACCATATTACGTGAGGCGCTATATCTATTCAAGTTGAAAAATTCTTTGATCCAGATTCTAAAATGGCAAACGTATTCATAATCAACCAACAATTTCCGATCAAACGTCCATTGTGGCTGATTGGTACGGATTTGTGGCAATCTTAACCCTAACATCAAGGGATTATGATCAGACATTACCTTGGGCAGTTTTTCTATCTCTACTCCTCCTAAAATCTGTTTTGAAATAAAAAAATAGTCCAACCTGACATATTTCTGATGGGGGTGAGAAAAATATGTATATCCTGGATCAGAGGGAAACTTGGATTCCCATACATCGATTAACCCGTGGCTTTTTATCACTGATGTTAATGCTCGGAAAGTCTTAGGCTTCCGCCCTTGATACCTATTAGAGGTCACATCGCCTGCATTCAAATGTATGTTAAAATCCCCACACATGATAACTGGTGTGGGCCAAATCGCCAACTCGGTTTCCAAATCTTCGAATATTTTGGGCTCGTCCTGATTTGAACCATATACCGTGACTATAGTTATTCCACATTCAAGCTCCACCAAAGCCCACCTTCCTCCTGCGTCCCCCAAAGTCCGTCGAGCAGATCCTATTCGATTCTTAGCTAAAATTGCCACCCCTCTAATATTAGAAGTTTGTGTAGAGCTGACCATTAAAGAATAACCCTTAATCATAATTTGCCCCCGCTTATCCCAAGGTATATGTGTTTCTTGAAGTGCAATAATGTCAGGGTTGTTGAATATCAGCATTTCCATGGTCCGGTTCCGCTTACCCTTGTCCCCTAATCCACCGATGTTAACCGAACAAACAGTCACCTTACCCATTTTGCTTTTTGTTTTTGGCCCTTTCCTCCTTTAACCCAAAGTATAGCCAGATATAAAAATAAATTGCTCCTATTTCTGTCACTGATCCTTTTATTTTAGAATTTTTTTGATATTTTTTACCCGGTATCTCTCTGAATTTTTTCACCCTATTTTGTGCCCCCCACCCAAAGCCCCCAACCCCCTAGGCCCTCCCAACCCCCTCCCCCTGATCCCAGCCCTACCCCCCCCTACCCTACCCCCTCCCTCCCTCTCTCCCATCTTCGGGAAGTGCCCAGACCTCGCCTCGGTCTGTAGGCAGAGATGATGAGCGGTTTGCCAACACCGTGAATCCCTTGTAAACACCATGCTACCTTTTGGGGGTTTATCAAAAAGGAAATATCTTTTTAAAAAAAGGAGGACAGGAGGAAAAGATACCTTTTAAATAACTTTTTCACTTAAAGCTCAGATATGCTAGATACAGAGACTCGATATCCCCCCCGACATCCTTCTCCCCAATCCTGGGGCACTAAAGCTGTAGCCCAGCCAGAAACTCTTGAGCCTTAACTTCGGATGTGAAGAACTTTGTTGACCCTTGCCAGACCACCTTCAAGGAAGCAGGATTATTCAAAAACACTTTCGCCCCTTTATCCTGAAAGGGTTTTATCAACTGGCGTAACCGCCACCTCCTCTCAACTGTGACATGGCAAAAGTTGGGTCTTACAAAAAAGGAAACATCATCGACACTTCTCCTAGCCTCCGGCCTAGCTTTTTCAAATACGGCCTGTCTCAAGAGAAAGTTGCCAAAAGACCAATATGGCTCTTGGCTTAGAGCCTTCCCTAATTGGGTTTCTAAGAGTAAAGGGGGTCCTGTGTACTCGTTGAACCTCTTGTTGCCAATTCCAGTCCTTGAGTTCCGGGAAGGCGCGTTGAAAAAGGTCCAATACATACGCCCAGATATCTGATCCCTCCTTCCCTTCAGGAACTCCCAGGACCCTTAAATTATTTCGCCGCTGACGGTTTTCGCTTTCTTCCAGTTTCCATTGAATATCGGTAATTCGTTCTTCTTGTGCCTTGTATTGGGTAAGTTTTTCGGTTACCTCTGTTTCAACGTTGCTGACTCTAGTTTCAAGCTCGGTAAGCCGTTCGCCAATAGTGTTACAAGTTTTAGTCAGCTTCCTGACAGCGCCCTGGACTTTCCATGCAGCACTCTGCGCTTTACGGGCATCAGCCCGTGTCTCGTCTCGATGTTGCATTATTGTCTGCAGGACAGTTTCCAATGTTGGAGCCTGTATACCAGAAGTAGCCAGGGGTGCTGCGTTTGGAGTGGGATTAATTGAATCAGTTAATGAATAATCCCATTTCAAGCTTACGGACCTCTGTGTGCGGGGCCCAAATTTCTTACCACCAACCCGACGGGCAGTCATATAGAGAGAGTCTCCTGCTTTCTCCAGATCGCTTTCATTTTCCTCCTCACTTGATATAATTGAAGATCCAGAGTCGTTACCTGACCACTCCGGGCCGTCAGACAGGGAGAAAAAACCATCATTGGGATCATTTTCTATTTCTGGATTTATACTTAATGGCCCCGGCTTCTGTACTTGGGAGTTTGACTGTATCGTTGGGCTCTCTGGTACTGCTACTGTATCTGCCCCTGTCTCAGGCCTGATATCCTTGATAGTTTTGATGGTCGTCCCTTGACTGATCATCTGTTGTCCCTCATTTTCCACATTTTGTTCCAGCACCCTCCCATTACTCCTCAATTCATCTTCCCCCATGTCCTCTAATAGATTAGCGTGTTGCCTGGGCTCAGAACTTACTGTTATTTTCCCTGGTGAGCCATCCACTCCAGTCGCTGAATCGCTCCCCCGTCCAAATTCATGGGGATGAGCCTCCTCTTTGTCCTCGATAGTGCCTGCAGACGTTATGGTATCCTCAGCCTGTTTAGCGCTGGAAGCGCGCAACATTGCAAGCACTGATCCTCCCGGCGTGCGCCGTCCAGACGAGATCCCGCCCCTTCCCCTGGCTGGAGCCGGAGCCTGCTCTCTCTTCTTCCCGGAAGCTGACTGTGTTGTCCGCGGCGTCTGCCGGCCGCCCCGTTTCCCCTCGGAGCCGACCGGATCCACACCTGTCTTGCCCCTTGCGTTGCTGACCAATTTGGGAGCCATTCGAGCAGTCCTTTGCCGACAGCGCCAACTGCGCCAACAGCCTGCAGACGCGAGAGCTCGCTCCACCAACCTCCGTAGGTCCGTGCTATATTCCTGCGGCTGTCTTTCCCCGAAGCCACCGCCGGGTCGTGAGCCAGTATCCGCCGCAATTCCAAAGCCGCCAACGTCGAAAAACATCAGGCATGTAAGTATGCAGCGTCTCCCCACTCGGTCAGAGACTTAATTCACGGTGCTAGTTGGCAGTCCGCTCCCAACAGCCTCAAGCGGCCGCCATCTTGCTTCCTCGAGTCTCGAGGAGGCTACTTCCAAGGGAACAGAGGTGGAGTGTTATTAAGAGAGAAGCCTTTGCTGTGGTCTGGGCACTGAAGAATCTTAGACCATACTTGTTTCGGCCTCACTTCCGGGTTCAGACAGACCACAGGCCCCTCGGGTAGTTAATGCAAAGGAGGGGGTGAGAATCCAACGTTATTGAGGTGGTCCATTTTCCTACAGAGACTCGACTTTATGGTGGAACACCGTCCTGGGTCAGAAGATGCCAATGCTGATGGCCTCTTCTGGTTTTTCCACCTTAGTGAAGAGAACTCCCAAGGGGTAGTTCTCCCCACTTTCAGCTGGGGGAGACATGTGTTAGAACTGCCAGCCTTATGGTGGTCTTCCCACAAACCTTTTGCCTCACCGCCTCCATTTTGGATTAACTTATTTTTGTTGGCCTTAGGACTCTGTGCACTTTACCACTCTTAACCAGTGCTAATGTGCTGGTGCTCACTCCCCTCAAACATGGTTACATTGGCGTATACCTAATTGTCATATTTAATTTACATATTTAATTTACTTGTAAGTCCCTTGCAGAGTGGAATACAATATACCCAGGGCCTGTAAATTACATGGTACTACTGGGTAGATGGTTGAGCACCACACAAAGAGATTTTTCAACGTGTTATTATTTCAAGATCGGCATAAACTTCTCTACTTTTTCCTTTTTCTCCTCTCTTTTGCCCCTCTTTTTCCTCCCCCCTCCACCAACCCCGAAACCCTATTTTTTCCTTTGCTTGTATAGGCTATCACTCGGGCATTACACTCGATGTCCTGATGATGATCCCCCCCATTTTAATGGGGATCGAAACATCGTCGACCATTGCATCTTGACTCCTAATTGTTCTACCAAACTTTTCTGATGTGGAGCAAAAGATGCCTGTTTAATTGTGACTGTCTGATATTTGAATTTTTTCACAAAAGTCACCCTGCACTTTTAATGCCTGAGGTCTGGAAATCTGCTGACTTCCAACCTTTGACCCACGTAATGTTGTATATAACTGTTGTTGTACTGTTTTATATTCAATAAATGCATTGTATCTCCACTAGGGATAACATCATCACAGGACTTATTCTAGGTCTTTGTCCTATTGTTCATATATCCTTCTTGGAGGGACCAATGTTCCATATAATACTACTGGGCCTGCAGCACTTATTATGCCACCCACTTAAGAAGCCCTTCAAAACATCTCCCAGGTCTGCCACTGCAACCTGAATGAAGTTTTAAACTGCCATATCAACTTGCCATTAAAATACCCTTGCCAAGCTTTAACCTCTGCTTCTATTACATATATGTCACCCCTAAGATAGGCCCTAGGTAGCCCAGAAGCCAGGGTGCTGTGTAATTAAAGGTTTAACATGTACTTCTTAGTTTTGCATGTCCTGGTAGTGAAAAGCTCCCATATTCATTTTTCACTACTGTGAGGTCTACCCCTCCTGTAGAACAACATTGAGGATTCCTTATTACATCTAATAAATTGTCCTTTCCAATTGGGAGCAGCAGGTAGATATGTCATGTTTGGTGTCTATGAAATTGTAGTGATAAACCCTCTTTAATTGTAAAGTCAGGTTTTTTATTACAATTTTAAAAATGCCACTTTTATAAAGTTGTTGTATTAAAAAAACCGAGCTCTATTCTTGCGCTCTTTTACAGTCGCACTGCAAAAAGCGGGAACAACTCCCTCCATAGTATTATTTTCAACCAGGTATTCAACAGTACTCTTTGTAATCAAAGCGTATTTTTAAAACTTCCTTATTACTGGCTTTAGCTTGATATTCTTCACCACAACGGAGACAGTGGGATTCAATCTGTAATCTTTATTGGACATTTCTAATACATGCTGTGTCCCATTCTGTGAGTGATAAGAAGGAAGGAGAGGGGTAATAGCGGAGAGTGTAGGGGAGGAAGTAGAGGAACGGGTAGGATTTGGATTGACTGGGTGGGGGTTTGTAATTAGTGAAGGTTTGCGTGCAGATTAATAGTGAGGGATAGGGTGAAAGAGTGGGTGTGTTACGAAGGAAGGAAGGAGTTAATGGAGGTGAGGGAAGGTGAAGAGTGAGAGGAACGGGGAGGAGTTATGTAAGGTGAGATGAGTTTTCACAGTAAGGGGCTTGTATGGGTTTTTGGTATGATTGTGAAGTTCTTGGGGACACGTATGTTTGGACAGTAGGGGTGTAGAGTAGGGAGTTGTATTTAGTGTCATTATTTTCACTAATGTGGATGAAGGGAGGGTGGTTTAAGTAGTTTGTGTGTTCATGAAATGTATTATCACATATATTTTTTGACATTACATATGTCTCATTACGGATTGGTTAAGTCAAACTGTTCATTTTATATGTTTTAGAATCCCCTGACGAAGAGCCTTCGGGCTTGAAATGCATTGGGACATTACACGTTGTGCTCATGTCGTATGGAGATCAATTTGTACATACTGTTGTATGAAGCCCAGAATGGCACACAGCATGTATTAGAAACGTCCAATAAAGATTACAGATTGAATCCCACTGTCTCCGTTGTGGTGAAGAATATCAAGCTAAAGCCAGTAAAAAGGAAGTTTTTAAAATACGTTTTGATTACAAAGAGTACTGTTGAATACCTGGATGAAAATAATACTATGGAGGGAGTTGTTCCCGCTTTTTGCAGTGCGACAGTAAAAGAGCGCAAGAATAGAGCTCGGTTTTTTGAATACAACAGTATTACTTGTGGTTTGGGGCGATCCACAATTACTGTTCGCACGCACTTACAATGAAGTCTGCAAGTATGGTTTCGCACTAAGGGAAGGAGTGCATACTCATCATGCCTTTTCTACTTTTATAAAGTTGGCATTTTTTCTGCCGTTAGCTCTTTTTGGGCCTGTAGCCTAGCCTGCGTCACATGGCTGGGTGTAACTGACAATTAGACTTTGTGAATTTTTCCCAGACAGTCACACAATAGAGGGATTAGGTGTGCCTGAATGGGCTATCTGCTGTCAGGATAGGGGGGCGGAGCTGAGCACAGCCCCACTTGCAACTGAATGGCCTATGCTCTGCCTCCACACAAAGGGATTAACAACCTCACATTGTCACTGCAGCCAGTTTGGAGCCAGGGCAGGGGAGTCAGGAAATTCCATGCACTTCAAAGCCACTGTCTAGAAGCTTCTCCCACATACCAGAATCAGGGCACCAGGTATAAATTTAGGACCTCAGACACCAACTCTTCAGTACACTTCTGGACCTGTAAATACTCTGCCAGCAAGAAGGACTGCTATGCTTCTAGAAGGACTGCCACTCTGCTGTTCTGAAGGACTGCTGCCCTGCTGGATTACAGCTCTGTTGTCCTTTTGCTCTGCTACCTTCTGCCTGGGTACAAGGACTGGTTCTTCAACTGTCTCAGGACCTCCAGAGTTACTCACAAGGGCCAGTTTGCTAGACTCAAAAGGCGTCCTCCATCTTGAACCCGCAGCTGGACCCAGCCTGAGTTAGTCCTGACCCTCCAAGTGGTGCCCCTCCAGTACTGGACCCTTGGAAGTGGTGCTAAATGTGCCCAGATAGCCAAAATCCAAAAGTGGGGACTTTGAACATTTTTGGTTAAAACTGCTTTGAGAACCAGGAGGAGACCGGGACCAACCTGCTCGCCTATGCTCCGAGATGCAACACCGGTTGGATTGCCTTTGCGGCTTAATCCCGCTACGCTCTTCTCCACAGCAGCAAATCCTTGCAGTGGTCTTTTGCCAAAGGGGTACCTGGGCTCATGGAGCTGTCTTTGGCTATATCCCTCTGCCTTATGCCGCTGGAGGCTTTTGACTCCCATTTCAGAGACTAGGTCTGAACATAGAAATCTTCACCGCAGCTTTGACCCAAGGCTATCTGATGAAGCTCCCTTCTTGGACACCTCCTGCACTCTAGCCCCACTAAACTTTACCTTCTCAAAACATTTTTCTCAAGAATTTTTCTAAGTTCGCAGATAAGCACTGACCGGGCCCAATCCACTTCCTGTATCCGAACTGCGCTCCAATGATGTCAGTCATATTTTTCGACCTTGACGCGGTCTTGCGCAACTAGATGTCCGTGGTTGGTGCTTTGATCTTTTAGGCGGTAGTTTTTATAAAAAACTGTAAAAGCTCATAACTCCAGTTCTACTGATTGGATTTTTGGCATTTTGGTGTCAAATAATTTACTAAAGTGTACTCAATTTTTCTAAATTGGTTTGGGATTGTTTTGTGTGTTGTTTTTCACTTTATTACTGTTTATGTGCTGCATAAATACTTTACACATTGCCTTTAAGTTAAGCCTGACTGCTTTTTGTGCCAAGCTACCCAAGGTTAAGCACAGGTTAATTTAGGGAATTTTTGTGGTTCACCCTGCAAGGGATTGTGGCTACTGATCGACCAGGGCTCACACCCTGTCTACCAACAACCCACTTTCTAACAAATCCCAGTTTCAGAGAGCCGTGATTGGAGACGTTCGTGGGATATGGTGTCAAATGGGGCGGACAGATCTAGGACAGGAGCAGAGGCCTTGCCCTGGTCCACCAGCATCCCTAACCAGTCTAGGACCACAACTAGCACAGATTCTATGCTGTGGGAGGGACGGAAGCAGGATTGGGAAGAGTCCTGCAGTGCATTGGTTTCAAAGGAAATGAGAAAGCTAATTATTGATGTTTTTTTCTAGCAACATGATAGGAAAGGGGGCAAAGAAATTGATTAAAACAGAGGGGTCTGTTGTAGATTCTTTAAGCACGGGAATGATGAAAGCTTGTTTCCAAGCCTTGGGCACTGTCCATACATTAATGGCTCAAAAGAGAAGACTCCATAGGTATGATTAGGGGCTGGTGTGGATTGCGAAAGGGCCGAGGACCAGAGATGGATCAGAGATCTGAGAGTTCTGTCTACAAAATCAGGGGAAATTGTGGACAAACTAGGACTAGTTGAGACAAACGAGTAGGGCCAATGCATTGGATCACTGCGAAAGACCACACCAGTCGTATGGAAACTTTGACACATAGAGTACACTTTATTGACAATGAAATACCTTTTGTATATATGGAAGCAAGTGCTCCTGCCACCTGCCATGAACTGAAGAAGCACAAATTGAGCCCTGAATCATGCTTTTTACCCATGTCATGAAAAAACATCTGACAAACCTAAGGGCAAGTAATACCATTCAGCTTCAAACCAGAACACCTTGGCGGTAGTTCCAAGTCTATCCCAGAGAAAAGGAGAAACTGGAGGAAGGTCACCATTGATTCTATGACACCTATGCTTCAAAATGCCCCCCTCCAGTTGACGGAACTACGGGCGGAGAAAAGTTTATGTAAGAAACTTGAGTGCTCCTGGAGACAATCATACAACCCCGTGGCCAAGAGCTCCTATAGAGAGGCTTTTAAAAAGTTCCTTAGACTCAAGCGTAACATTATGCGGAACTACTTTTCCAATAAAATTAAACTGGCAGACAATTCAGCTAAAGAACTATTCAAAATTGTCCAATGCTTTACTAAACCCACGGCTCTAGATAATACTGTGACTCCCTCCCCTACCCTCTGTGCTGACCTGTCAGACTTTTTTCAGGAAAAGATCCAATTAATTTACTCTACTTTCTCCTCCAACATGTCTTTGCTTGCGCAAAATCTAACTCCTGATTTTCATGATACTTGGTCTGAATTTTGCCCAGTGCCACTTGACGTGTCCCTCAAGGAACTGTATAACTGTAAATCTGGATCCCCGGGAGACCCTTGCCCGGCTCAGTTTTTTTAATTACTGGCCCACTGTCTTAATATCCCCCTGAACCAGATTTGGAACTCCTCTCTGACTACTGGTATCTACCCAGCGGTATGGAAACAAGCCTTCCTACTGCCAATCCTCAAAAAACCGGATGGCGACTCAGCAGAACATAAAAACTTTAGACCCATCTCTTTTCTGCCTGCTCCTACTAAAATTCTTGAGCAGAAAGTTCAGAGACAACTCTCTGAATTCCTGTAATTAAATAATTGGTTCCATGACTCTCAATCTGGTTTCAGAGCAGGATATAGCACAGAGACTGCACTCTTGGAAGTTGCGGAAAGTGTACGTGAGACTGTGGACCAGGGCAGCGCAGCAATGCTAGTGCTGCTAGACCTGTCTGCAGCATTTGACACTGTGGCCCATCCGATTTTCCTGGAGAGACTTAAACTTCTGGGAGTACGGGGTACAGTTCTGTCCTGGCTGCAGTCTTTCCTGGAGAATTGCTCACAACGAGTATTTCTGCGCCCCTATGTTTCCTCCCAGAAGCCTCTTGTATGTGGGGTTCCGCAGGGATCGGCTCTGAGTCCCTTACTCTTCAATGTATACCTTACCCTGCTTGCGACCTTGGTTGAGACTTTCGGTGTGAAAGTGATCTCCTACGCTGATGACACTCAGCTGATGTTCTCGTTCAAAGAACACTCGGAGGTGGCTTTTGTCAACTTTTGGCAATGCCTGAATAACATATCGGCCTGGATGACTCAAAATTGCTTAAAATTGAACACAGAGAAAACTGAGGTGCTATTCTTCAACCAACCGGTCCCGCCACCCTCTAAGCTCTGGTGGCCATCAGAGCTGAATCCTCCACCGGTTCCGGTGGCCTCGGCTAGAAATCTAGGGGCAGATTTACAAGCCCCTTGCGCCACCGGTGCGTCACTTTTTGTGACGTACCGGTGGCGCATTTCAATACTCCATATTTACAAGGACAGGAAAAGCCACCCTGCGTGACTTTTCCTGTCCTTGTAAATATGGCCCCTTTACACGCAGCACTTTGCGTGAAAGGGGCGTTCTATGGGTGTTGCTGTGGGTGTTCCCAGGGAACTCTTCCTGAACAAAAACAATCTCCCCACGACGCAGGCATCCTTGCACCATGGTGCAAGGGGGCCTGCACCGGCGCATGGCAGCAGTTTGTGCGCCAGCGCAGGGGGAAGCACAGAGATGCAACATATTGTTGTAAATATGTCACATCCCTGTGCTTTGAAAGTGACTCAGTGCGGCACAGCCAAATGGCTTGCAGCACGCACTGAGTCACTTTCATTGTAAATCTGCCCCCTAGGGTTTAAATTCGATAATGATCTTTCCTATAAGACCCAGATTCGCCAGGTCTCCTCCTCATGCTTCTGGAAGCTGCGAGCTTTGTGGAAATTCCTCCACTTTCTCCCAATGGATTGCAGGAGGACTGTAGTCCATGCCTTGGTCACATCTCGACTGGACTATTCCAATAGTCTCTACTTAGGACTACCAGCCTATCTGGTCCGCAGGCTGCAAATAGTTCAAAATGCTGCGGCCAGATTGATCAGAAATGTGCCATTCCACCATTGCATCTCTCCCCATCTGCGGAGCCTTCACTGGTTGCCCGTCAGTAGGAGAATTGAATTTAAGGCACTTACTCTGGCCTACAGAGCCACCAGGGGTCGGGCCCGGCCTACCTGACACTCAGATTGCAAAATTACCAACAAGACCGGGTCCTGAGATCAAACCACATGAAACTGCTCACTATTCCTCGTTTCCGTAAGGCCAGGATAGGCGGCAGAGCATTCGCGGTCAGAACTGTGAAGCTCTGGAATGCCATGCCTCTCCACCTTCGCATGACAGAGCCAGAACTGGCCTTTAGGAGAGCTTTAAAAACCTGGCTCTTTAACCGTACATAGCTCTTCTTTCTGTGCTTTCCAGTGTGAATCTGCTACCTTAGCGCCGGGACACCTCCGTTGGAGGTAGTCGCGCACTCTATAAATTTCAAATAAATAAATACAAATTGTCTTTATTAAATGTTCCTCTATTTTCCTAAATTGGTGTGTGATATTTCTTGTGCTGTGTTTTCAATTCATTACTGTTTGTGTGGTGCAGAAATACTTAACACAGTGCCTCTAAGTTAAGCCTGACTGCTTTTGTGTCAAGCAACCAGAGGGTTAAGCACAGGTTATTTTTTTTGGTTCACCCTGACAAGGAGTTTGGTTGTTGTTTCAGAAGGGTTAACACCCCTCTCAACCAAAAACGCAATTTCCTACAACTTGGATTTAAGGGCACACAAACAAATTAACCTTGTTTCAAAAGATGCTGTTCTGTGTATTGAAAGGATTTAATTAGAACACATCACCTTCACTCAAAGGAACAAATTGAACATTTAACGATTGAATGATAGGAAAAACAAATGTATATAGTAAGGCAATATCCCTCCTAGTTACACTGTAGTACAAAAATTAATTTGTTGACAATTCCAGACACAAAGAAAGCAGCACGAGTTAACATTGAAGAACAAATTTGAGCAACATGCGCACTCACATACATGTAAGCCTGTGGGTATTCACAAGCTTTTTCTCAGCCCATTATCGCTGTGGAAATGGTTGGCGGTTTACTCTTTTCAAAGACAAGAGTAAATTCCTTTCCATTGTGTCAGTTGACAGGAAACAGCCTCAAAACTGATAAGGGTGTAGATCAACGGTTTTTTCATCGGGGAAAGGTATATGTGCAATTGCACTAATGCAAATGAATATGGGTAATTGTACACTATTCAGAATTATGTGTGCAGACCTGCCTTCATATGAAAGTAATTGGGAATTCACTACAGTTTTCCAGGTGTGCTCCTAACAACTGGGACTGATATAAATTTTCAAGAGTACTTTTGGAAAACTTTGGGATTTCTAAACATTTGTAAATCTCCACCCAATTTTATTAAAGGCCTAAAGGCTCAGATTTATTTCTTTTCTAAGAATTGGACCAACCTAATTAAGAGTATTTCATTGAAAGCTTCGGTGAGCAGTGACTAATGTTCCAAAACGGGTTTGTTACCATACACATACAGCTTTGTACATTTATAATAATACTTGAACTGAGGTACGGATTAATCTGCCACGAACAAGTACGCAAGTAGATCTGCCACAAAACAGACATATTTTAGCACTATAAAACAAATTTATGTTTTTTTAACAGGCAGATATAGACATTGTGAAACCAAATCACACAAATCAAGAGAGAGCAGAAAACATCCCTGAGAAGCATGTTTATTAATATACAAACAGAAATCAAATCCTGTTTTCTATAAAAATACAAACTGCATGAGCAAGGCGAGATGATGCAGGTTGAGGGCCACATAGCAAGGAGATTCCACCAATACTATTCAAATCTTTACACAACCAAAATCACCCCAGATGATGAGGCAAGGAGACATTATCTGGAACACATAGCCATGACTTGTCTCACCAACGAGCATAGTGAGCATTTGATTGCCCCATTAAGTGTAGACGAAATAAAGCAGGCACTAGCAGGTATGCAATCTGGCAGGGCTCCAGGGCCAGACGGCCTTACAGTAGCCTTCTATAAAACATTTCAGGATCTCCTCATACCACATCTGATAACTATCTTTGAGGAAATGGCAACAGCTGGAATCATGCCCCCCACCATGCGTGAAGCAATGATCGTAACTATACTAAAGCCGGGCAAAGACCCCAAAGAGTGTGCTTCATACAGGCCCCTGTCCCTCCTAAACATGGACACCAAATTGTACGCTAAGATACTGGCCAACAGACTATCTCCTCTACTACCTGGAGTGATAAAACAGTTACAGTCTGGGTTTGTTCTGGGGCGAAGCATTACTTCAAACCTCCTTACCCTCTTTGCAACCATACAACAGATCAACTCGGAAGTAATAGCTGTGGCAGTCTTTCTAGACGCGGAAAAGGCCTTTGATTCAGTTGAGTGGGCCTTTATGCACTCTTTGCTTCGACGCATCAGAGTGGGTGATATATTCCTAGCTCTAATAGATGTCTTGTACAATAGCCCTGTGGCTAGAGTACGTGTTGGGAATGCAGTATTTCCGCAACTACAAATAACGAGAGATACCAGGCAGGGATGCCCTCTCTCGCCATTGACAGCTGAACCTCTGGCAAGTGCCATATGAGAATACCATGGCCATTGGGGGTTTCGTTTCCCCGGATACAATCTTATCGTCTCTGCATATGCGGAAGATACACTAATATACATTTGTGACTCGGAAAAGAACCATGCCCCGGTACATAGAGAGGTGGGGTGGTACGGTGCCCTATCTGGACTTCGCGTCAACTGGGGAAAATGCATAGTATTTCCTCTTACCTCAGTAATGTAGCCGGTTCCACTTGAGTATCCCTTAAATTGGTCCACTGATTCGTTGAGATACCTGGGCATACAGATTCATAGGGACCCAGCAGTAATAGTCAGAGACAACTACGGGAAAGCAATACACACACGAGATAAAGAGATTGACCGTTGGATAAAGCTTCCATTATCCCTAGCAGGATGTATATCCATCATGAAAATGGTGGTCTTACCGAGATTTGTATTCCTATTTCAAAACACCCCAATCCTGTTGACGAGGGCATTTTTTACAACATTACGCTCTATTCTAATTAAGATGGCATGGGCTGGGAAACAACCACGAGCAAAATGGGAAATTCTCACTCTGCCATATGATATGGGAGGACTTGGTGCTCCGGACTTTGAAACATATTATAAAGCTGCAAACAGCTCCTTCGCGCACTACTGGTTCCATGGACCTCCTGAACTACCGCATCTCCACATAGAAAGAGATGCGGCTGCACTTGAAACTCTACCCCAAAGATTATTCTCCCCAGCGAAAAGACGCTATGGGTGCTTTGATACTCTAAATTCCACGGCATTCGTCTGGTGGAGCCTTCTAGAAAAACAGGCGGGTTCACTTTTGTACTCCCCTCTTATACCGATAGACTGGTGTTCGTGGTTTAAGCTGGGACAGGAACGAGAGGTGACGGCGGCCTTAAAGACGCTGAAAGTCACAAAAATGGGAGATTTATTTAAGGAAGACACAGTGAAAAGCTGGCAGATGATTGTAACTGACTTGGAAGCCCCAACAAGTATGACGCATTTTCACTTCCATAGACTCAGACAGGCGCTACAGGCAACCCTAGGAAAAGACATGTTAGAACCCCTAGACATGCCTGCATTATCCACCATTTTAAAAGAAAGTGAGCCCTTTAAACTAGTCACTAAACTTTACTCTGCTGCGCAGGAAGCCCGTAGACCACTCATGACCAAAGCTAGACATGAATGGCAAAGGGAGCTAGGCAGAAACATTGATGACCAGAGCTGGAAATGCTGTTGTGAAATGACTAAGGGCGTGTCGCAAAATGGTCGTCACAGGCTAATACAATTCAAGTACATTAACAGGATCTACTACGCTCCTGAGAGACTACACAGATATGGATTCCGGAGTACAGCGGCGTGCCATAGATGTGCATACCCAACAGCTAACTTTATACATCTTGCCTGGCACTGTCCTGGAGTGCTTACCTTCTGGGAGGCCATTTTTCGAGAGCTGGAGCAGATGACGGGGATCACATTAGAGGAAGATCCATTTATAGCCCCATTGGGATACACAAAGGGTATTGGGAAAAAGCACCGTAAATTGATAGCAGTGGGGCTATTATTGGCCAACCATTGTGTAGCGATGCGATGGGCCAAAGGCCCAGTGCCCACAATTAACTATGGCACAGAGACATGACCTACTGCAATATTCAGTCTGAGGTATATAATGATTTGCTTTCCCTACGTAGTCGACCCAAAAACATATGGGAGAGCTACCGTGTATACTTAATGAGGATTGAGACACCTGAACATGTGAGAGCAAACACTCAAGAGACACAACATACGGCGACACCGCTACAAAGTCAGCAATCACCCACTGAACACGTGAATTAAGGCAGATGCAGCGGTTACGGCCCTCGCCATGTAGGCGAGGATGCAAGTGTAGGTGGGACTAAGCTCGGTGTACTGTACCAAGAAGAGAGCACTGTATAAGTGGGTCCAATGATATGTATATAGTGCATTATACTGAACCAACAAAGCAAGATCTTTATGTCTTACTGTAAAAGGATGGAACAGTAAGATGTAATCAGTGATGTTGTACAAAAGTAATGTGCCTTGTCCAGTCAACTATGCTAATTGTTTATTTTCACTAATAAAAATAAATATAAAAAAAAAACACAAACTGCTTGTTTAATGTATTTAGCTTGAATCACAGTTTTAAATAGAAATTCAAAACATCAATGTCTGAAGACAAAATGGTCACTAAAGTTTTATTTTAGGAAAGTATTTTCCTATAGAGTATTCTGGAAATTGGGATGGTCATACACCTTACTTTTGTCAAGTTCTGTATTCAGAGAATGGTTTCGATACATCCCACACTTTCCTAATTCATCTGAAAAGTATTGAGTCATTGGATAGTAGACGCAAGGTGCCATTTCATATGTAGGGGTCAGAGCTCCATATTGACCAGATGTTGTTTTGAATAAGATGCTTTGAGGTTTTGTCCCCAAACTATTGCTACTGTCGCTTGGAGGCATCATGCAGGAAAATATTGGATTGCCAGGATTCACACCAAGAAACAACTCCTCTGATTCTTTTTTCTTTGAGCTCAAAGTAGTTGATGGTCTCTTGCAAGAAGCCATGATCTGGATGAAATGAATGAGGTACAGGAAGACAGACGATTCCAACCAAAACCTAGGGTTAAAATAAAATGGGAGATAGATGTGTGTATCAGCAATTTGTACTAGCTTATAGAGCAATATATTTTCAATAATGCAATATCCAATTATTTTACTAGGAAACTAAACAGTGAAGTAGGGAACATTCCGAAGGCTACAGTAAAGTAGAGTGAGAATAAACAAGACAATATATATATTGTTTTGTATGTCTTTTCAAGGCAATTATAAAACCCATACATGTAGCAATACTATTTAACATACCACAAATGTAAAGGGTTAAACCAGCACTTATGAGTACCAGCAGTTATCAATAATAGTTATTATTCCATAATTTAAAAAAACCATAATGTGAAAAAGACACAAATCAATGAATAGTTTTCATTTCCAAGACTCAATATAGAGCTCTCTATCTCTAGTATCAAAAGTCTTTCTCTCCATTTTTGTCACTTTTGATCGTTTCCTTGTCAAGTCCTCTATTTTGAGAACGTTACGGCATTTCCATTTTTTTAAATAACTGATTTTGTTACAGCAATAGTTTTTTTATATCCACAACCCTTTGAAGTATTGCATAGAGTACTGGTTAGTTATGTTATCAAATATGATCACTTTAGGACAGCACTTACCCTCTTCCAGTTACCAGGTGGATCCTTTCAAAGACTTCCAAAGATTTGGTAGTCTTTTGGTACATCATCACCTGCATACAGTTTACCACTGTGTTTTCAAATTTCCAACATACATCTGAATCATTAGTTTATTTTTCAAATTTATTTCGGACCCAAAGAAGATGGAGACATTTTCTGTTTGTTGAAACAGTCCACCAGTCAAACCAATGCATACCTAATGGATAGTTAAGTTTATCTTCCATTCTTGATCTGTGATTTTTATTTCAAATTTGGTCCTAAAATCCTCTAAATTCTTACAGAACATTTCTCCTAAACACTGATTCAACACATTGTATGATACATTGTTATTCCTAATCTGCGAACCTAGCTAGGGAGAATCAGAGTGCTGTACATGTAGTGGGGGAGTTAGGGTGGGCACTATGTGCCTGATTTAGATCTTGGTGGATGGGTTACTCCGATATCATTCCAGATGTGTAGGTAATCTTTAAGGGAAAAGATGTATTTTTCTTAAAATAACCCTCACCCACCAAAAGGCCCCTTGGTGGCATGCTTCATCATCGGGTTCTTCCCGTTCCGCTGAGAGACGGGGCGTGCTGTGACCGACGGAGACGTGGGAGCACTTACTGGAAGGTGTGGGCTATATTACTAGAAAAATAGAAGTGGAAGGGCCTGTGAGTTAATGAGCAAAATATCTAAAAAAATACCTGGCCGCTAGGGACCTAAACTTTATTGAATCCTGTGGCTGGTATTGTTAAAAGAAGGGGGGTGGGAGGTGCACAATATAATGTATGTGTAACTCCTGGTCTACATGTTTCAAGACTTCCCCTGCGGCTTTTCATCAGGACAAAGCACAATTGATCCTGTAATACCACTCCTGAATAATGGCTGATATATTCCTCAGTGCCTATTCAAGGTATATTATTATTAGGGCTCCCGGTTTTATGGTATTTATTTTTTTGACATTTCCGCCTGTATTTATCCATATTTATTTTTTGCTGATTTTATCTGTATTTATCCATATTTATTTGGGGTTTTGTGGAAAAATTAAGTGGAAATTAGTATATTTCCACATTTATTTAACCAATAAATATGCACTCATGCTTGAATGGCAAGTTTCAATTCTGTGAACACCTGCAGAAGATAAATCAATGCACTTATTTGAAAATATGCAAATTTCAGTATCAACCTTGTGCATATCTCCTGCTGGTAAAGCCTCATTACTAAAGGTCCTTTCTTTTTTAACCCTCTTACCTAACAATCCATACAGCTATTGGCCTGGCAGGCATGACAGACAGTATTTAGAATTACTGAGAAAGCAACCTATTTTCCGTTTTTATCCACATTTAAAAATAAATACAGACAAGAAAATAAATGTTTTCTGTCTGTATTTATCTGTAAAAATCAGTAAAAACGGAAAACAAGGAGCCCTAATTATTATGCATTATACGATACCCAATTTGTATGTTGCTTCAATACTACCAATTTGGTATGATGTCTCAATTCATTGAAACGCGTAGACCATTACCCACGGGGGATCTTAGCACAACGAACATCAAAATGGAGGACTAAAATTAAGTTTTTGTAAAAAAACAATATTTCTATGAATGAATGAATGAATGAAGTAACATTTCTAGAGCGCATGGTTACCCGAAGGCATCCCAGCGCTGCGACATCAGTAATGCTGTAAGACAATCAAAGAAAAAGAGAGGTTTTCAAAAGTTTCCTGAACTTAAAGTGGTTAGGTTCAGACCGTAGGTGGAGGGGAAGACTATTCCATAGTCTGGCGGCATTGTATGTAAACAGTCGGCCTCCACTCCGGGAGCGTTTAATCTTGGGGACTACAATAAGGCCTTTATTCGCCGATCTCAGGGGTCTGTTAGGACAGTAGGGTTGAATCCATGAGCGAATCAAAAGGGAGCCATTCTCAGAAAGTGCTTTGTGTACGATGCACATAGCCTTGAATTGAATTCTCCGACAGACCGGAAGCCAGTGCAGAGAGGTGAGAGCGGGTTTAGCCGAGATGCATCTCGGAATATTTAGCAGCATGCGCGCCGCACAGTTCTGCACTGTTTGAAGTCTTTTAGTAGTAGATTGCGGGGCTCCCAAATAGATAGCATTAGCATAGTCCAGCCGTGAGAGGATGAGAGCTTGGACCAGCAGTCGTCTGGCAATGAAAGGTAGTAAAGGAAGAATCCTCCGAACCATTCTTAAAAGGCCGTAGCAACACGCCGCTACTTTACGTGATTGTTCATTGAAGTTTAGATTTGAATCAAGCCAAACTCCTAGGCTTTTAATTTGCCGCTTAGGAACAGGAGGAGGGCCTAGGCAGCTGGGCCAAAAGGAATCAATGTTTAGGGGGGCAGACTTCCCCAACAGCATAAGTTCAGTCTTTGCTCCATTGAGTTTTAAAAATGAGTTGTTCATCCAATAAAAAACCTTCTCGAGGCAGGCAGCTAGATTGTGGCCTTGTTGGAATTATTGAGTCAGAGAAACAATCAGTTGAGTATCGTCAGCGTATGTGACAATCTGTATACCAAAAGGGTATACTGTTTCTGCTAATGACCGCAGGTATATGTTAAACATGGTGGGGCTAAGGGAAGAGCCCTGAGGAACCCCACATGTCAAAGATATTTGTTTAGAGGAGGATTCTTCTTCAAAGACTGTAAAGACCCTATTTTGAAGGAAGGATTGTAGCCATTTTAGAGCTAATCCGGCCACTCCAGCTTCCCTAAGTCTTTGAATCATCAAATGATGGTTTATCGTGTCGAAGGCTGCGCTAAGATCTAATAAAATCAAAGCAGCGCAGCCTCCGGCATCAAGAACCTTCCTAGTTTCTTCCACCACGGCAATGAGGGCAGTTTCCGTGCCCTGTCGAGGTCTAAAGCCAGTTTGGGTAGGGTGAAGACGATTATTGTTTTCTAAAAAAGTTGATAAGATAGAGTTCGTATATTTCTCTGCAAGTTTACTTAGTCCGGGTAGTAAAGAGATGGGTCGATAGTTGGCCCAGTCTTCAGGGTCGAGGTTGGGCTTCTTCAAAAGTGCTTTGACCCTAGCATGTTTCCAAGAAGACGGCACTATACCCGATTTGAGAGAGATATTAATCACCTCAAGAATAACTGGTGAGACGACCTCACAAATCTGATGAAGGATAGCGGGCGGGGCGGGACCTAAGGGCGAGCCTGATTTTAAATCTCTTAGAAGCCCTAACAGGGTAGGAAGATCTAACGGCGGGAAATCCTCCAACAAGGTTTGACCTTCCGAAGTGGCTACATTTCCTGATACAGAAGAATGTTGGTCTACAATTAAAGGGAACGATTTATATATAGCTTGAATTTTCTAAAAGAAAAATCCGCTATTTGATTGCATCGCAATTGGGCTTTATCCAAAGCAATAGGAGGAGCCGGAGGTGTAAGGAGAGCTTTAGCGATTTTAAATATTTCTCGCGGTGAATTTGCCGCTCTTGTAATTTTTTCTTGAAAGTAGAGGGCTTGGGAATTTTTACTTCAGTTTTGTAAGTTCTGATAGCTTCTCTATATATGACTTTCCTAGATATAGAAAAGTCCTTTCTCCAGCTTCTTTCCAGTTTCTTACATTGCTGTTCCAGTTCCCTTAGTTTATGTGAGTACCAGGGATTATTTTTCCCTCCAGCCTTTTCTGGAATCGCTACTTTGGGGAGGATACGGTTGAGTGATAACTCAAGCCAGTTATTAAAATTCTCATTAGCCACGTTAGGGTTTAAATGAGGTGATGGGATGGTATTGTTTAAATTATCTATCCATGCCTCTAAGGGAGTTTCGACCACTTGCGCGCAAATTTCCTAGTTCGCACAGAAGGCGAAATAAGATCAGCTAAAGTCCAACTAAAGGGAATTAAAAATGGTCGGACCACGGTAGAGGAACTGTATTGCCCAGCTGTAAATTTTGTATATTAGAAAAAATGGGGTCAAGCATGTGACCTTTAGTATGAGTTGGGCCGTGTCCTTTAAAAACAGTTGAACGGTTGAAAGCTCCTCAATCAGTTCTAAGGAAGATGCAGATTCCGCATCATCGAAATGCATATTGAAATCTCCCAAGATAGTAAAATTGGGAGAAGAGCTGGCAAAATGTGCTGCACATTCTATAGCTCATATTAGATCAGCCTGGACCCCCTCACCATAGACCAAGTGCGTCAGCTGTGAATTCATAGCTCTGGTTTTTTCAATTGTAGGACTGGTGAACATTGAATATTTATATGTTTTTGTTTGCATTATTTCCTGCATGTTTGTGTAAATATATGTTCCTTTTCTTCACATTGAGCACAATGCTTTTAGACAAAATTGCACATTTGAGATTTGATTGCTGGTATTCTCTTTCTTTCTTGTAACAATACTGAAGTTTGAAATGTGTCTAAATCAAATGTATAAAAGGAGCTAGAGGCCATGTTTATTCAGTAAAATGTCCCTCAAGTATAAGTAAAAACGTGTACGAATCATGCAGCCACCTCCTGTTGTCTTGTACTTTTAGATAGTGGGCACTTTCTTGCTTTACTATTCTGTGCCTCTGCCTGCATGTGGAACCCACGACTGAGGGATGGTGACAGTTGGGCTGTTTGTGCATTCACTCTAGACAGTCACACAAAGGGAGCTGAGGTGTGCCCTGCATATCCTGATGGCCCATCACAAGGCTGATGGGTCTTCCTGAGATGGAGTGGTGGGAGGCATTGTCACTCACACCTGAATAGGGCTATGCCTGTCCTCCCACACAGCTTTCTCCACCCCCCGAATTGTGTCTGTAGCCAGGTCAGGGAAAGGCAGGGTCTTGTACACTACAAAGACTTTGCTTTGAAGTTTGCCTACTTTAAAGGCAGAAACTGGTATAAGTGATACCATAACTTCAGAACAATTCTGGACTAAGAGGACATTCTGCCAAGAAGAAGAGCTGGAGAAGCTGTCAGGAGGGACTACCACTTTGCTGTGTGCTTTGCTGTGTTGGCCTGCTGCTTGCTGCTTTTGTCTTGGGCAGTGAAAGGGCTGGACTTTGCTTTCTACATCCTGCTTGCCAAGGTTCTTCAAGGGCTTGCATGTGCTTGCCTCCTGTTAAGAAGTTTCAGGGCCACCAAAGATTTAGTCTGCAGCCCCTGAACTCCTCTGTTGGGAGTTCTGACCCACCAAGTGGTGCCAATTCCAGTTCTGGGCCCCTGGAGGGGGCTTTTGCTGCAAAGAACCAAGAAAATCCCCGCTTGGACCTCCTGCGCCTATTTTTCCTGATGCAGCACTGCCATGCGATTGAAAAACCAATGCATTGCCGTATAGCGGCCGAAGAATCGACGCAGCGCCTGCCGTGCGGCTGGAAGATCACCGCAGCCCGAGTCCTGAGCACCGTGTCACCAACGTCCGTGGCACCCGCTTTGAGGCAGGCCCTGCTGTGCGGCTGAAGAAATCGATGCATCACCTGCTTCGCGGCTTGGAAATCGATGAGGCGCGTGTTCCGCCGCATCGACCCACTGCGTCCGCATTTTCAATGCATTGTTCCTGTGCGACAAGTTCTTCATCAACGTTGCCCAGCAGTAAGCAACTGAGGCCGCGTGTCCAGAAATCGACGCATCACCTCCCCTCACAGTAAGGAACCGATGCATCACTCCTCTCCCAATAAGGGACCAACGCATCAACTACCCTGCACTGCAGTAAGGAACTGACACATCACCTCCCCTGGCAGTAAAGAACCGACACATCATCTCCCCAGGGAGTAAGGAACCGACGCATCGCTTTGCTTTTTCGGGACCTCACCTCCCCTAAGACTGTTTTCGTCTTCGATTTTGACGCATCCCAGGTACACAAAAGTGACACATCCATAGTTTCCTATGTACTGAACTATTTTGAACCTTTTAAACGTGATATCTTGGAGTCTGAGTATGTTGGATTTTTATCGTTCTGGTCTTGTTTTATTCAGATAAATATTGGTTATTTTTCTAAACTGGTGTGGTGTCCTTTATTAGTGTTTTTACTGTGTTACTGTGTGTGTATCTACAAATGCTTTACACATTGCCTCTGAGATAAGCCTGACTGCTCGTACCAAGCTACCAAGGGGGTGACCAGGGTTTATCTTAGCTGTGTAACCCCCTTACCCTGACTAGAATAAGGGTCCCTACTTGGACAGGATGCAAGTACAAGCCAACTTCCCTTCAGTGGCAGACAATCCTCATTCAAACAGCCATTTGGTGGAACTGAACTGTAAATTACCAGGCAAATATTTTGTGTTGTAGGGGTTTGGGCCTGTTTATCCAGTAGACACAATAAACATGAAAACTTATTGTCCTGACCCCAAACAATAAGTCCTGGATGTTTGGCAATAGCAACTCCACAGCCCTGCCAGTCAAGGCAAGAGTGAAATGTGACAGGTACAGAATGGCCTATGGTTTATTTACAAGTCAAAATGATGTGCTGAAGTGAAAGGTTGTAAATTGTACAATTTAAATATTGCGGTCTCTTCTGCATAAAATGAATACAGATATGGGATTGGCCATGGTGTCCCATCTACATGAGACTTTCTGATATGATGTTGAGGTGTCTTTGCATACAGCAATAATGGCCAATTTTACTGAAGCACTGACCAATCTCACAGGGAAAAGGGTATTGATAGCACTGAAGATTTCCATAATAGAGTTGAGTCAGAGGTCTAAAAAAAGGAGTGATACTTCATTAGGTTTCGCCTAGCTAGCTCATGCGCTGTCTCTTCGAGACATGCTGTATCTAGGATATGGGCGTGAAAAAACGCCCATCTTTTTCATTGGTTTATCTTGCTGTCCTTTAGAAATGCTGGCTTTTCATTGGTGAATACACTTAGGGGCCGATTCCGATCTCGGCCGGTAGGGCTCCGAATAGGATTCGGCTTTACCGGATCCGATTCGGAGCCCTTTTTCCCGACCGAATCGTACGCGGGTCCGGCCGAGCGAGTACGATGCGACTCGCCGATCGACTCGTCCGGGCGACCCGACCGCTCCGACCAACTCGTACCCGGATCGTACCGCTCCGACCGACTCGCTCGGACCCGATTCGCACCGCGCAATGGAGACGTTTTCCGGCCGGGTAAGTACGATGCGCACCTCGACCGCTCCGACCGACTCGCGCCGTCCGACTCGAACTCGCTGTCGGAGCCGTACTTTGGGGGTCCGTGTCGGACCCCCTGTACGCGTACTCCGCGCGAGGCGCACACAGGGGGACCCATGGGTCCCCCTACCTGTGCGTGTACGCCGCGAGCGCTTCGCGGCGTATTCGCTGTAGGGGGCGCCTTGTCCGCCTCGCACCCATTGAGGCAATGGGAGCCCGCGTACGCGTTGTACGACCGGCTCCCATTGGAGTTCAATGGGAGTCCGACCGACTCGTGTCCGGTGGCATACGAATGCATCGGACTCGTTCGGTCGGACTGCACGGGGCCGATTCGGTCGGAAATCTCTCCGGGTCCGGCTCGGTCGGAGAGATTTCCGGCCCGAATCGGAATCGACCCCTTAGTAGTCCCTCCTTTTGGAATTTTGTATCCTACCATGAGGACTGGCCCTCTTACATGTGTTCTTACTGTTCAAGTTATTTATATTTAAAGAGAACTCTTTTCTTAGTTGGCTGCCCTCTTTGCTCGTTAACTGTTCTGTTTACTTGTGCAATGAAACTTCGGTCATTTCATTTGCTTGCCTTGTGCCTCCCTCTCACCCCTCCAACAACACTGCTTAGGTCTCTTATTTCCCCCACAACACTGCCTACAGGCCCCCACCACCCCTCTGAGGCCACTGCTGTTTTGCTCATTTGGTTAATTTACGCAGTCTACCCTCACTCCCTTGCACGACACTGCTTGCCCGCACCCGAGATCGCTGCTTTGAATTCTTATGTTATTTTAAATTAGTTGCTATTATTTATATAGCGTGCTTTGAATTCTTATGTTATTTTAAATTAGTTACTTTTATTTATATAGCGTGCTTTGAATTCTTATGGTATTTTAAATTAGTCGCTTTTATTTTTATAGCGCACCTATCCATGCACTCAGGGTTGAGCTGACATCAGACTCGAACACGGATCCCGAGCTTCCTAATTGGCAGCTCTCACTGTCGAGTCATATCCTTTCCCTAGCATGTTGCAGGGTGCAATACCATATGTGGGCAAAAGAGGTCTCAAGGGACACCTAGGGACAGCCTACGATACTGCACCCTCACAACACTGCTTGTTTTTAGGTCGAGACTGACAGTGCCATTGCGCTGTCTGAAAGACGTGTTGTTTTGACTGTGAGTGTAATCCCGCCCGCTGCTTACAATAGGCTGAGCCCATTGTTGGTCTTCTTTGCTGCTTCTTAATTGGTGCTGCAGCCGACAGGTCATGTCCATTTTTTCGTTCAGAAGCACAGACTAAGTACAGTTGCCTTACACTTTAATTGCTTTTGTGCTGGTTGAGCGAACTTTTTTTTAACATGCGTGACAGTATTGTGTACAAGGGGCTACGTTGTGTGTGGTCTTGTTATAATTGTTGTAGTGCGGCACACCACGCTTAATCTTTATTTGTAATTGTTGCAGCGCAGCATGCCGCGATTTATTTTTAAGTATGCAGCTTCAGCGCTGCATCTCTTGTTAAACTTCCGAAGCATCTGTTGTTAACTCTTCACGGAACGCTTCACTCCGTCTGCTTTGTTTAGCCTATTTGTTTACATTCGCGACCACCACTCCATATGCCGTGGTGCTTCACTTATGCACCCCCCCGGTTTGCTTTCGCACTCTCGCTTTCACTTTTAGTGTGTGCGGGGCTGCCCATATTGTCAAGAGTAAACTAATTTAAAACATTTTCTGGGACGCAGTGCATACATATTGAATCTGTTTATTATGGAAATTTGCACAAAGCAAAACAATTCAATTATAACGCAGACATTGTACAGTATGTTGTAGATAGTATGATAGGACATGTGTGCTTCGATACTCCGATATTCAATACTGGCATGGTTATGTTTTTTGCGCTCTGCGTGGCCCTTACAACTAAGTGCGGCTGCTAAAAACGTTGGCTCCCCTTCTCTGCAGAAACCCAAGCAAACAAAGCTTCATGAACAATGTATGTTGGGTGGCATCAATCATGAACTGTTACACTCTTCCCCACGACTTGACAAATGCAACATAACATGATTCATCGCAGAGGCACGCGTCGATGGACAAACACATGGAAACGCCACGGCAATATATACATCTTGGCAGGCTCTTTCTTTGCTTATGCTCTTTTCATTACATTTCCCAGGATTTGTGTTTTATGTTTTATAGGGGAAAGGATGTGGCATAACGGGCAGCATTGCCGACTATATAGCACGGGAACCAGGTTCAAGTCATGGCGTCAGTTCAACATCCTGTGATTCTCTGCAAATCACTTAGGGGCCGATTCCGATCTCGGCCGGTAGGGCTCCGAATCGGATTCGGATTTACCGGATCCGATTCGGAGCCCTGTTTCCCGACCGAATCGTACGCGGGTCCGGCCGAGCGAGTACGATGCAGGCACCCGCGAAAACTCCGACCGACTCGAACGCGGCTTCAACACGCTCCGACCGACTCGCATGGACACGACTCGCACCGCGCTATGGTGACGTTTCCCGGCCGGGTAAGTACGATGCGCGCCGTGAGCAGTCCGATCGACTCGCGCCGTCCGGCTCGAAAAAGCTGTCGGACCCAGACTTTGGGGGTCCGCGTCGGACCCCCCTGTACGCGTAGGCGCGCGAGTCGCACACAGGGGGGACCCATGGGTCCCCCCTACCTGTGCGTGTACGGCGCGAATCGCTTCGCCGCGTACACGCTGTAGGGGGCGCCCTTGTCCGCCTCGCACCCATTGAGTCAATGGGAGCCCGCGTACGCATTGTACGACAGGCTCCCATTGACTTCAATGGGAGTCCGACCGACTCGAGTCCGATGGCATGCGTGCGCATCGTACTCGATCGGTCGGACTGCCCGAGTCCGATTCGGTCGGAAATCTCTCCGGGTCCGGCTCGGTCGGAGAGATTTCCGGCCCGAATCGGAATCGGCCCCTTAATCTGCGATCCTTTTTTACTTTAATATTGTTGAAACACCCCAAGGAAAAATTAAACCGAGGCGTGAAGCCGTAGCAAAATAAGGGAAAAAACCAAAGAAAAACCTCTTCAGGCTCTCCCCGGCACAGTGGGAGAGCTGCTGCTATAAAATTCACTGCATTATGAAGACTTTTACTTCAAAAATCATGTTGCCCATATCTTCGCCTGAGGTGGGCCTAGGATGATGGAACCACCATCAAACTGTTCAGCATGACATGCACTCGTTTTTTAGATCATCTTCTGGGTCCTCACCCTAGGTTGAGGGGACCCCGAAATTATCACCTCCCCAGCTTTTTTTTATGCATTTGAATTCTTCCATGGATGGAGCTTTAGACCTACATCTGGGAGGGTGATTTTCTTTAAGGGTTTTAATATGTATTCCTGAAAAGAACTTCATTGATGAAGTTCGTATTTTTCTTTAGAAAGGAATCTAAATCTTGCATCCAATAGATGTATGTCACGGGAAACAATACTTTCTTCTTTCAGCCGGAAAAGCAGCGTGATATCGCACCTGTTGCTAAACATAATGGATTGTGTAGTTTAAAATTACAACTGTAGTAATTGAACAGATATTATTCATAGCTACTTCTGTATTGCTTTTCAACTTTGCTTTATTTGTCTTTTAATCACAGTACATCAGTTATTTTTGAAAACTTTCTATAGACTATTCATGAAATGCAAGGCGCATGTCAAGTCATCGCTTCCTACGGAGAAATAGAATGGTTTAATGTGTATTTTTTTTCAGCCAGCATATTACTCATGTCTCCTCTCCCTCATAACCTATTACCCATTTTCTGGCTCTCCAGCGCTGCGAGGTCATACGAATAGCAATAGAGCTATGCAAATATTATCACTCCACTGCATACAAAAAACAAAAGTAAAAAACATTGTAATTTTCAATGCCAAGAGCTCTAATTTTCACACATGCGAGACCGAGTGCTTTGCAAATGCTTGTTTTTTTTTAACTTATTTAATGCTTCTTCTGTGTATGTGGCAATTCGTTATAACATGGGAGGTGGGAGATCTTGCACCTACATTGGGGTTATGGACTAATGGTATTCAGCCAAAGGCGAATGTAGAATCAGATGTCTTGAAGTGAAATAGGATCAACAGGATGGTTGCAACGGGCCTAAAAGACTAGAAAATGCTAGTCAATGACTTAGTGTTCCCATCATATAATGGACACTATGAGGAAACCCTGACATTGTTGTGTAAGTCTGTTTATTGACTATTTTAATGAATTGTTGTCTTTTGAATTATACACTAATCCGCTTTGCACAGAATGGTGCATGGATCTATTAATGTGGATTCCTACTTTTACTTGTCAGTTTCTTTTTCCTCCTAAGAATATGGATTATTATATTGCTTTATGCCATGATACTATTTGTTTAAATTTGAAAATGTATAAAGTAGTCTGCAAATGTGTAATGATTGAAAGATATTTTATGACTTCTGTTGACCCTTCAATAAACTATATAGTGTCTGTCCTATTCACCAGCAGTGAGAAACCACCAGGGTCTTTAAATCTTCTGAGTTCACGGAGTAAAATTATGATTTGCCAGAAACAGAGACATTGATCTGGTACATTCTGAGACGATATTTAGCATGTTGTTTACAAATAATTGTGATTTATTTCTGCACCATCTGCTTAGCCCTTAAATTCCAAACCCTAGTGCTCCTTGCTTCTCCAGAAGGCTACAGCTATTGCAATACTGGAAGGTAGTAGTGAAAATGAGCTTGCCTGTTTATTCCAAATGGTCCGATAAGGGGATATGAGTGACGACCTGAGTTTTCTAATTCATAAAGAGTGAGCCAATATTAGGAAAATCTTTCATGACAGTTTAGTGCAAATAGTTAAATGCTTTTTTCCTCTAATAATCAAAACTGCCACTGCCGCCTTAGTTTTTTTCTCACTACAGTGCTTTATTTTTGATTAATTTTATTTATTCCTTTTTAACAAGTCATAGTTACATCAGATAAATGATAGTGCAACTCAGGCATCATTTAGAGGGCTGCATATGTATTGCATTATACCTAAGGCACTTTAATTAGAAAACAATGTAGTGCTATGTACATTCTGAACTTTGATAATGCCTACCTGGTCTTTCAGAATTAACATTTTAATATACTTTATAATTTCATCAAACAGTAATTGACCAAAATTAGCCTGTCTACAATAATCAAGACTATTAGTTTATAGACATAAAAAAACTGCACATCTTTTCTTTTCCACTTTTATGAATGATTGAGACAACTATGTTTTCATGTCCGTTAAATTCACAGTGCATGGTATTTTCTTAATAAGTTTTTTCCCTCTGAGTAGCCATAGTTGCTCCCTAAAAGCTTCATATACGACAAACACAAGAGCCCTTTAACACAAGGATATTTTAGTAACTAAGGGTCTGATTTAGAACCTGGCGGATGGGCTACTCCGTCACTACGGTGACGGATATCCCGTCCACTGAAATATAAATCCCATATGATTAACCCATCCGCCAAGATCTAAATCAGGCCCTAAGTATTTTAATTATATTTCTAATCTTATCTAGTCCTAATAGTTTATCTAGCATTTTAAATTCTTTTAATTCAGTGATGGAGGATTAACACATTCTAAAAACCTTTCACCATTAATGTGTCTTGCCTCCTCATGCATTTTGTAACAATCATTGTCAAAGCCTATAGGTCTGGCGTTGGCCGCAAGCCATTTGGCTTTGTCATTGCTTGTTTTGCTTTAGCATGGTTTTTGAAAATCTTTATTGTTTAGGAATCTGCCAGGACCATGTCAATCTAAAAAAGCATTGGCTAAAAACAAAAAAAAATTGGGTCTCAAAAAGCACACAATGTTTTAGTTTTCCCTGTTACTTATTGGAACTACTTTGTGTGTGGATGTGCTCTTTGTGAAAGGTCAGAATACTCTCCCTCACAGTGAAGATAGCCAGTGTCTGAAGTGAGCTGCCCCATGCTGTATGATGTGAATGACACAACCAATGGATTAAGAGGGATGACTGAAAGCCCCCACAAGTATATTGTACATATACTTTTATTAACAGCAAAAGTTCTTAGCCAACGCCAGACCTAACAATTGGACACACTCTAGAAGCTGGGACTTTATTTTTAACTCTCCATTCATGTTTTAACCAGACTGCTGGTTAATGAGAACTGTTACTTTTTGACTACCTGTATTTCTCTGCTTTTCTCCCTCCCCATAATGTCAACGTCTCTTTGGCAGAAGAAGTATACACATTGCTGACCTAGCACGGGTAATGGCAAAAAGTTGGCTAGCAATCCTCTGGAGGATGGGACTGGCAGCACCATATGAGAAATGGAAATAGTTTGTATGTAAATGGGCAAAGAGTGAAAGAATGGTACTGAGTGATTTGGAAAGCTATTCTATAATGTTACATTTGTATATGATAGTAGAAAATGCAATAAACATATTAAAAAAATAAGTAATCATTTCTGTCCTTTGAAGTGCATAGCTAAATCCCTACTGCATGTCTACCAATTCGTTACCCAGTCTTTGGTCCTTATCATTAGGAAGATAGTCTCAATCCACTGCATTTGTTTTTCCCTCCAAACCACTTACCTCCCTGCTGCTTATTTTCTTTGCTGAGTAGAGCAGGGATTCAGAAACACCCTTAAATACTGTAGTCCATTAGTAGGTTTTAGTTGGTTTCCAAATGAGCATTATTTGCTTTCAGCAATTGTGTTACTATTTAAATATAGGCCCACTGTAAGAAAATGGTTTATTCTTTGTGGTGAGCCCATAAACATGCCCCTGGAAATGGTCAACCTCCTCCTTTGTGGTCACTCAAGACTGGTTCTGGGGGTAGCATCCCTCTCACTGGGATTGGAGCCAGCCTAGCTGGAGGAACAAAGGTTTGCCTTCCCCAGGTTTCACCTTACATTTACTTGTGACAGAGAATGCCAATTGTTCTGTGCTGGGAGCAGTTTTCAAACCTCATTAAGATCAAGCACTGGCATACCAGCTGTCAGCAAGCTACTGCTTATTAGTCTACTTCAGGTTCAGGCAGTTAAAAGGTAACTTTCTCAAATGTTACTTTTCCTAAATAGTTATTAAAAATCCAACTTTACCATTAAACTGAGTTTTTAATAAATATTAAACATAGTCTTTGAATAATATTTGTAGCCGTTTCCTGTCAAAGGTTACAGTTTAACGTTCACAATCAGTAAGTTTTAAAATTTCTCGGATTCAGCTATAGCTCTGCCAGTGAAAAATAGCTTGTTTGGGACTAGTCACTGGAAGAACATGCCTCCTTTAATTTTGCACATATTCCACTTTTAAATATCAGGAACCCTATTTTGAGGGTAACAAAGTGTACTTATTGGTAACTTATCAATATGTGAAAGCCGGGTTTCCTGTCTGTCAGAAAGGGTGATATTAACCATTTCTATGGCAATAAATTTCCTAATATAAAGGGCCAATAGAAATAGGTACAGCAGGTAGATTGAAATGTGTGGTTTTACTCCAGATACTTTCTATGGTCAGACAGAGAAATTGATAACCTGAAGCTGCATTTAGATTTCCTGTCTCTCAAAAAAAGAACTTGGGGTGGGGCAAGACCACCGTAGAGTGATGCAGATGCATCTGCGGAGATCTACCTGGCCATGTCATCTTTATCTTCGTTGAAAAACCACTTCTTCAGCACTGACTGTGAGACAATATGACAGCCGGGGTCGCGACCATGCAGGGCTGCCTTCTTGATCCCGCTTGGAAGAACTGCAAGGCTTACTCAGCTGCAACCTCGTATAGTGGACTGGCCTCGCCAGGCCTGGGATCGAAGAGGCAGGGACGACCTACCTTTATTTCAGTGCAGCAACCCTGCCGGCCCAGTGCCTGGGACTGAGTGCACAGGAGGGATGATGTGCACTGCCGTGTCGCAGCCATGGGGTACAGATGCTGGATTATTGGGCCGGACAACCCCACTGAGAGAAAATCAGACCTCCCCGTGGTGATTGCAATCCTGGGGCCACCTCAAATGGCACCTCCTGCTGGTTTGGAAAGTGTGGTTGTGAAAAGAGCACAGTTTAGGGCAGAGGAATGGCTCAGTGCTTTGTAAGAACTTCCCTTGAGACTAGACCAAGATTGCTGCAGGGTTCTCTGGGAAACCTCGCTGTGGGACCCACTTTATACGGATCCATTTTTGCCCTTCTGACTCTACAGTAGCTCTCATGAGCGTACAAGCCCTTAATTCGCAGACAGCCAGTCTGTGGAGGCTGCCGAGAGGAGCCGCTGGGTCGTATATCTATTTGCCGGGGTACCAGGGGTCAGCCACTGAGTGCCATTGCTTCTTGTTATTTGATGGGTGAAGTGACAGCCTCTACCCTGTCTAGCCAATGTGTCGATCCTAGCCCTGGAGCCTGATTTTGAACAGGCAGTACTTGAAACATTGGGAACCTCTGAGAGCTCAACAGGATCTGAGAACCTGCTGGTCGCTTCCACCCCAGCTCACCCTTCAAAACCCGCCTGCAGTTAACCTTCAGCAAAACCACAAGATGGCTACTTCCAAAGGAAAGGGGCACCAGACCCTCACAAAACAAGATCTTCTTTTCATCCTGGCAAAAATGCTAGTTCAGTTAGACCAAGCCCTCACAGATCAAATCCAAACAGTAAAAGAGGAGATTCATGCACCGATGGCAGACATTTCCAGGGAATTGGGCGATTTGGGAGACAAATTAGATAGGAATTAGAGTGATATCACCCAAATACGGACTGCCGTGGAGGAAGTTACAACTATGATTTGGTTGACGGCGGAGGAAGTGGAGGACTTGAGAAGGAAATACAAGGACCTGGAGGATAGCTCCCATAAAGACATCAGGATCCGGGCGCGAGGGAGAACATTAAAGAAACTAATATGGTGTTGTTTCGCGCCTCTCTATTTGCCCAACTATTGGGAGAAGAAATTTCACCAGCAACTTTGATCGTACCAGCACAGAGAATGTGCCTACCCAAGGCGGAGCCCGGCTTGAGACTGAGAGATATTATAACAAAACTGGGGTCCTCTGAACTCAAAGATAGGATTCTATGAGAAGCCAGACACCAAAAATCAATTGAATGCGAGATGTACTTTTACCAAGATCTACCCCAGGTGACACTGATTGGCAGGAGAGCAATGGGGGAAGGGACTTCAAAGCTGAGAAACAGACAAATATGCTATAGATGGGATTTCCCATTTGTGCTGGTGTGTTCTCTGGGGGAGCAAATAAAATCGATGATCTCTGTGGAAAAAGAATAGCAGCTGTTGAGACTACTGAAGAGGAGAGAGGATTGTAAGAAAGCTATGGGGAGAGCAGTATGCCTGAACAAAGGAGAGACATGGAAAGGAAACCTAGACAATCGAGATGAGGCATGAAGGGAGGGAGGCCTGCTGGGAAGGACTGATGAGAAGCTCCTTGAAATGATTGATTCACTGGACCCATCCCTGGACGCTCCTATGATGACAAATTATAGGGCCTGGAGGTGGGACTGCACCTGCGAGAAAGTGTTATGTGGTACTGGGGGTACTAGTTTCTGCTTTATACAAGAGAGAGCGAAAGGGGGGGGGGTCGGGGCAGGAAATTTTCATATTGCTCCCGATCTAGAGCAGGACAGACACCCTCTGGACAGATTCAGGTGCAGGTGTGTTGGGCGACCTAGAGCCAAATCGGTGTATTTGAAGAGAATGTTCTGTCGTAGTGACCAGGCCTGGGCTAACCACTTGCTCCTCGACCAAACGCACATGACAGAAAATGGTCAGATTCCAAGTTCGGACCACGCACCTATTTTCTGGGACTTTACGTGGGGGCAGAATTGGAAATTTTATCATACTATTCTGAAGAATAGGCTCCCCAATCTCATACTAAGAGACCAAATCCACTAGCACTTTGAAGTTAACCAGCCAGACGACATCCCCAGAGCCACGATCTGAGATGCCTTGAAGGCTGTGGGTGAGAGGTAAAGCTATTGCCATTGGAGCTCACCAGAAGCGTACATGGTTCTTTATGAAAGAAAAACTGGAAACAGATCTGAGAGACATAGAACAACAGTACAGGGACAACAAATCCAACCCCCTCCTTAGAGAAATGACACAAATACATAGTCAGTTGTACTTGTTATTAACTGAGGGGTCCGAAAAAGCCTTATTCTGCTTCAAGCAAAGGTTTTATTAGAAATCCAGTAATACTCACAAACTATTGGTGGCACAATAGTATACAGCAAAAGATGCCACACACATACCTAATGTGAGGATGCAGGAAGGTTACTTGACTAGGTCAGAAGAGGATAAAAGAGGGCCTTTTGAGGACTTTTATCGACAACTTTATAAGACCACACAGCCTAACCTCGAAGAAATTATAGACTTTCTGCACCCAATACATTTGCCATAACTTCCACACACTACACATATGGAGTTAGAAAAATACATAAGTTACGAGGAGGTTTTTAAGGCGAACAGCGAAAGTAAGGGGAATGCCGCTTGGAGGGAGTGAGCACAAAATTCATCTCTTTTTCCGGATGATAATCTTCTGTCCTTGACCGATCCAATGAATTCTACCAGGTCAGCAAAGTTAATTGTGGAGCACTATGGAGTGATATCGGGTTTCAGAATTACTAAGTCCTGAATAATGGGGATAAAAATCGATAATGTAGTAAAGTCAGATATAGATAATATATTCCTGTTCAAAAGGGCAATTAAAGTGATTAGATACCTAGGAGTACAAATAACCCCCCCTCTGCAGGTCCTGTCTAAAACAAACTATTACCCTTTGATGTAGAAGCTAACATCTCCTTCCACATGTATGCGGGGACACTCAGCTATATATTAAGATCACTTCCCTAAAAGAGATTAAGACGATGAACCAAGCATTAAAAAAGACGGTTCAATGGCTAACAAACAATCACCTTAAGCTAAACTCTCAAAAAACGAATTCCTTCTAATCTCTCCCCCAAAAAACTTCACAGTGAGGAAGGATTTGATCAAGCTGATCACTGCACTAAACTGCACTCCGATCCTGGTGGACTCTACCAGCTAGGAATCACTTTAGGCAAGAAACTAAATATGCAAACAAACATCAACATGATGGCTAAAAATGCCCGTTTTCACCTCAGGTATCTTAGAAAAATGAAACCTTTCATCGAATCACTAGACCTCAAAACTGCAGTACAGTCATTAGTCATCTCGAGACTTGAATACAGATGTACAACTTTATCAGGACTACCCAAGGGCTCAACATCCCCGCTTACAAGCCTGTCTTAATGCATCCGCAAGACTCTTACAGGATCCTAAAAATTTGACCACATCACCCCACATCTGAAAGCTCTCAACTGGTGCTTTATGAAGCAAGAATCCAACTAAAGATGGCCTGCATCACTCATAAAGCGATCCATCACAAAACTCCACTGTACCTAGCTCAGAAAATTTCGATTTCTGGAGGAAGCAGACTCTCTTGGAGCACCGGTACTCTTCTTCTGAAACCCTCATTCTTCCGTAAGAAAAAAACATACGACAGAGCCTTCTCTGGAGCTGCACCAAGAATATGGAACTCGCTCCCTCCAAGCATCAGAAAAATCTCATCTACTTCTATATTCAAAAAAGAAGCTAAGTCCTTCCTAATGAGCAAATCCCACCCTTAATCTGCAGCAGCCCGTTCACACCATGTTCTAGAAGCCCCAATCAGACAATCACTCGACCTACTAAAGCCTGCTGAGTGATACTCTCTGGAAGCTCATCCGTTTCCAGATCCTAGATGGAGCTCTTCACTCTATTGCTAGGTGCAATCCGCTTGTCCTTTTTCGCACTGAGATATCCTCTTGAGGACAGCTACATCTAATGTCACCATATACAAATGTATTATAAGTTAATAACCTACGTTCTTTCTAACTGAATTAGTGATTGTAAAAACTTTTCCTCGTTTCACATTTTCTACTGAGACACCTGCAACTATTTATAGGTATCAATTGTACTGTTTAAAACTACAATGCTATATATATATGTGAAGCGCTCTGATACCCATTTCTGGGTCTTGTTCGCGCTATACAAAACACTAATTAAATAAATAAATAAATAAGAGCGACTTGACGAGATTGAGTTCTTTGTTAGTTTCATGGATGGACAGAATGAATGCTCTCAAGATGAACATCCGTCCCAGATTGCTTTATTTCTTTCAGGGCCTAACGGTTCTCATACCGAAACAGGATATATTCCAGCTTCAAAAAGCATATGATTGTTTCATATGGAGGTAAAGTAACCTAGAATAGTGAGGAGGGTGTTACAGGGAACTAAGGAAAGCGGTGGTCTAAATCTGCTGGATAATCAGACATATTACTCACTCCCCATTTGCACTGTTGCTTTATAACCCAGAGTGCTCCCTGGCAATTGAACACAAGCAATATGCAGGATGGTCATTGGGTGGATATACCATGCTGCGGGATTTGTTCCTGCAGAACTCAATAACATTTTTCACCTAGCGAAAACTGTACATTAAGGTGTCAGCTAACAGAAAGACTCTGCTATTGTGAGCTGAGACACTGGGCCCTACGCCAGATAAATAGAGAGGGGGCACTAGGGACTTGACTCCATTCTAAAAACTATTTCCTAGCTATGAATCCACAAAGGGGTTAATTTACACTATATATAAGACATTGAAAACACAACTTGAGAAGCATAAATGGCCATATCTAAATAAATGGGACAAACTACTAAGCACTGTCAAAACACAAAAGAAGTGGGGTGCTCTCTGGGAGGATGTACCTAAGCTAGAGCATACAAGGCAGAGAGACATGGTAGAAAATTATGTACAATTAGTATCTTACAGTGCACAAGCTGAAAAAGATGTTTAACAATATGACTGGGCTGTGTTGTAGGAGATGTAGGAAGGAGGGAACAGAACTGCATATATGATAAACCTGACCAAGGATCAAGGTCTTTTGGAAAGAAATACTAAGGGCCCGATTACGATGTCGGACGGACCGGAGTCCGTCCGACATCGTTTGGGAACTGGAACCGAATGACCTCCTGTCGTCGGTTACAGCCCAGCAAGTAGGATGCAACCAACTTTACAATGGGAGCATGCATTCCGAACAGAATGCATGCTCTCATTGTAAAGAGCAGAGGTGCAGTTCATCCCTGCAGGGATCAAATGGGGGGCACCTTAGGTGCCCCCCTAGGCCGCCATACGGCATCCTTGCACCCATGGGGGCCCTGCTGGGGGCCCCCAAAGTCATATTCCCAAAGCCTTTCTGTGTCAGAAAGGCCGGCACAGAAAGGCTTTGGGAATCTGCCATTGTAATCCCTCAGCCGGAAAGAGCCGGCCGAGGGATTACTGAAGGCTTTCCGAATGGCGGACGGGCTCTCCGAGCCTGTCGGAGGCCATTCGTAAATCTGATTCGGATTCCCTTCCGACCGACCCTATCAAAATAGGTGGGTCGGAAAGGAATCCAACCAGCCGATTACGATCGGAGCCGTTTCAGCCCGCATCATAATCGGGCCCTGAGTCTTATCAGGTCTCTTGATACCACAGGAACCAATTATGGTGATTTTAGGTGTACGGCCTCAGGGTTACGAAATTTTAAACAAGGGAGATCGGACAGTAATTACTCACTCTTGGCAGCAAAACAAGAATTGGCAGCACACTGAAAATCCACTAAGATTCCCAATGGTGGAGGGTGGTCTTGTATGCTATGGACAATAATGGCTATGGAAATGATAACGTACTTTTTGAGGGATGAGAGGAACATCTTTGAAAACATCTGGAAACCTGTGATGGACTATTTCCAAGAGGGTTGCCAGAAGCTGAGTTGCCCTCGCACTCTAAGGGCTTTAATAAGTTGAGTCGTTCAGCTATCACATGTTGAGCCCCAGAGAAATCTCAGGACCGAAGCTCACATCTAAGAAAGTGTGTGGTTCCAATGCACAGGTGAACAAGTGGAAGGTAAAGTGTCTCAATGCGCAAAGCTATTGATCATCGCACATATATTTAAATGATACAGTTCAACGTTTTTTGAGGTGCTCCACTTGCACTGCGTCACCACCTTGGATTTAACCATGTTTAAACACTAATTTGGGCTCTGTTCTAATTAAAACGGGTGCACTTACAGTTATTTTAGTCTTGAAAATTCATAGTGATCATCTATTCCATTCCTCTCAGATTGTGTTAAACTGCATCAACATTCACATGTTATTTAAAACACAATGTTGTTCTAATCGCTAAAGCCAGCTTAAATCCTGATTTGGCCACAAACTTGAGTTTGCACCTGCTGGTCTAATACTCACCATACCGGTCCTAGTGCTAGTGGAAAATAATGGTGAGGAGACAGAACAATCCAAGCTGGAGGACTGAAGAGTTCTTTATCTCTTCTACAGGGCAGGGAAGATGATTCCCTTCCAGGATTTTACTACTGCTAATAATCCCATTCCAGTGATTAAAGGGGAAAAAGTGTGAGATCCCCAAAGGATGCTTGTAAGAAGAGACTTTAATGAAAATATATAAAGTAGGATATGGAGTAATATCTCGTAAAGAGTAACTTGTCATGCCCCATGATTATTTGACACCACATTCTCATTTTTCCCTGGAGGAAAAATGAACAGAATGAGGCAAAGCATACCCTAATTGGGTAATAAACAATTTTTATAGCAGTTAGACAAAAAATAATGCACAGCCAAATGTGTACCAAATTATCAATAGGTGCACATCCTGGACAGTACCGGCTGCTAGACATACTACTGCAGTGGCAGAAAAGACCATGAAATCTAGATCAGGAAGCACTCAGCGAAAGTCCATCAAATGAAAATAAAAATCCGTCAAGTCGAATATACGTGCATAACAATCATAATTCATAAGTCTTCTTTATTCAATTCCAGATAAAAAATAATACAGCCACAGAAATCACGTTTCAATGTAATGAACTTCTTCAGGCCGTATGTGTATAAAGCATGATATAAGTTAATTTGGCATCCCTAGGGCCAATTCACAGAAGGGTGAGAAATCCCCAGACACTTCTTTAAGTTACAATCTGGTATAGAGTAACACAAGCAGGTGTGGACACCAGTATCCGTGACCAACATCACATGGCAAAATTGTCTTTTTTATCATAGACCGCCAAATTTGATGTGTGGTGTTGGTAGCGGAATGTAACTTCAGGATGTGTGTGAGGGTCAGCCTCCACTGAAATATACCTCGTAAAGGTTCAAAGACATAAGCATTCCAATCTTTCATGATTCCCTGGTCTTATAGTGCTAACCTTATCAGAGCTATTTCTCTGACAACGAGTCCCGAATCCACTGTCCAGTAACATTTCCTATAATCAAAAAGACCTTTCATGGACATAGAGGATGCTCTGCTCATGTTCCTCCAGTGTATGTGTTCCCACCCCAGCACTCAGGAATGTTAGTAATCCAAATCTCCTGTCTGGGGGTTGCAGTACTCACCCACACTAGCCTTTCGAAGCCCTGGGCTTCAAAAATGAGGCACACTTACGTCCTAGCATGCACACGCAAGTACCAGACGTTGTCTGGCGCTACACACAATCACCATGTAGGACAAGGGTGAGTTAAGTACACAGCAGCAGAACTTTACATGAGAGAGCCTGTAGGCACCACTCCTGTGACACAGGTTAAAAAGCGTGTTCACACGACTGATCACTACTAAACACAAAAGGGATATGGTGCTACCAACACGCTTGTGTCACTTACATACTGGTAAGAGCAGAATCACTCTACAATTATGTTGTTCTAACAAGACTTGGGGCCACATGTATCATTATTGGAAATAGCGATTACCTATATGCGATTTTCTGCGAATGGCAATTAGGTAATCGCTATTCCTAATGTAAGAAACTCATTTAGCAATTCCTAGTGGGTCGTAAACGGCCTACCTCATGACTATTAATGAGATAGGTTGCAATTTGCGACTCATTGAGAATCACAAGAATCGCTAAAATCACGGGGATGGTGGCCTGCTGGGGTCAGCAGACCATCATGTCCGTGATTGCTTTTAAATAAAGCTATCATTTTTTTAAAAATGCAACCCGTTTTCCTAAAAGGAAAACGGGTTGCGTTTTAGAAAAGAAAAATGAAAAGTTTCCTTTTAATTTTTTTAAGAGCAGGCAGTGGAGTGGGCTTTGGGACCACTACCTGCTCTGAAAAAAACGTTTTCGCTACTTGAAGTAGGTGGTAAAATGCGAATGTTTTGCAACCGCATTTCGGTTGCAAAACATTCTTACATACTGCTGCGATTCCGTATTAGGAAGGGACGCCCTAAACACACCCCCTTCCTAATACCGAATCGGTATGCAGTTGCAATTCCAACTTGCGTTCGGTAACATGTTACCGAATTGCAAATTGGAATTGATACATACCAAAATGCATTTTACCGGTCCCAAACTGCCCCATTCTGCAAATTGAGCCATTTGCGACCGGTAAAATGCATAATACATGTGGCCCAAAATTGCCATAAGAAGGGCCTCAGTCATGGTTCACCAGCCTGATCCATGTTCTCTCCAGTTTAAAAATCAGTACCAGATACCCAGGCAGCTGGGGCACTCAGGGCAGTGGTGCACGTCCATCACCATGCAGGGGACCTTCTGTCGCAACATAGAGACAAGGTTGTTGGTAAAAACTTGTGAGTATGATTTTGTGCAAACAACCTCATTTTCAGTTTTCTGTAGAAAATTGGTAAGGAGGATTTTTGATGCTGAGTTAGAAGTATGGTGTTCCAAGCCTTAGCTACAGTGACGGAGACAGATCTGTTTCCAAACTTGGAATTCTAGGCCTGGGAACATCAAGCAGAGCGTGGTGGGCTTATCATAAACGCACAACTGCATGTCTGAAGTCTAAATTTTGAGGTCACAAAATTGGGACAAGCCTGGTTGATGATCCGGTGTAAGACTGTCATAGATGTAAATAATACTCTGTTACATATTGGAAGCAAGTGTAAGATATGTGGAATGGGACTGGTGTGGTCACAACGGGAGAGGCCTAAAATGCACCGTGCTACAACGTTTTGGACTGTGTAAGATTGTCATGGATTTAAATAATACTCTGTTGCATATTGGAAGCCAGTGTAAGATACGTGGAAGGGGACTGGTGAGGTCACAGCGGGAGAGGTCTAAAATGAGCTGCATGCAGCGTTTTGGATTAGTTGGAGGTTTTTTAATAGTTTGAGGGCAGAACCTAGGTATGCAGATTTTCCATAGTTTAGTCTTGATTAGCATAGTGTGTTAAGTACTGAGATGTGCTGAGTCACAGGAATGAAGTATTCGTCATTGAATTTTCAGAGAAACAGGAGGAAGCAACTTTGCTTACCTGCATATCTAGGGAAAGATGGGGACCTATATGAATTCTAAGATTATGGAGCGTTTACAATTATGGAAGGTGGACCCATTATTTATGACCTGAGATCAAAGAACCAAATGAAAAAGTCATTTTTTGTAAAGGGAAGCTGTTTTGTCCACATTAAGTTAAGGAAATTGGTGGTCATCCAACATCTAATCGTTGCAAGACAGGAAGGCGTGTTTTTGATGACGTTACTATTTTTTTTTGACATTCCAAAAATCATTTGAGTATCAATATACATATAAAAGTATACGCCAAAATGGTTCAGTCATTTTTTCAAGGGTTAACATAGATGTTGCCCATGAATTTGAGACTAATCTGTGACTTTTACGCTTTTAGAAAGGTGCTCAAAACGTGGTTATTCCAACAATTCTGATGTGCTTCTCAATATGTAGCCTAAGTGCCAGGACACTACTTGTTGGGGTAGTAGTGCACTCTATAAATATGATTCATGAATGTATTCATAGTGGGGAGAGACTAGACCCCTGGGAGGCAGAGTGGAGCAGACAGTTTCTCACTCAGGAATGACCCCAGCCATTGCTTGCCAAGTCCGGTGATGCCGGTTTTATACAGTGGAGGGTGCAGAGGTCAATGACGCTGAGCGGTCTAACAACAGAGCTCCAACTTCACTGCCATCCACTAAACTCTCAAAGTAATCCAGGACTGAGCTCATAATGAGCTCAGTGCTGTATCCTGTCAGGAAGCCAGCTTGTAATGAGTTTAAATGTTTTCCTTTTTCAATGAAAATTTGTAGTTAGTTGAAGACCAGCTCGTCTATTGTCTTACGTATGGGTCTAGAAATATAGGTGAAAGATGGTTAGTTTATTTTATGATGAGGTTGGTTTTTTAAATAGAGGTTTTACTATGGTTAATTTCCAGGTTTTAGGGACTAAGCTGGTGTTTAATGGAAGGTTGAACAGGTCAAATATTCACAGGTGCAAGCTGTTTCATGCTTCTAGCAGGGCAGGGATCTACTGCTGAACCAGAAGAAGGGCTATTTTACTAGGTAGATAACAGTCTGCAACAGTATGCAAGACTGGCCCATACAGTCAGGGGAATATGGACCTCTTTCCAAGAGACCATGTTGTTGGCCCTACCCCGATAAAGACACCTGGTCTCTTATTCGAGCTTTACATCAAGCACTGCGGGCAGACAAACCAGTTACGGTCATTCTCTGATAACATCTGTAACTCAGCATGCAGAAGAGGTGATTTCATAGTAACAACTATGGAGAGAGAAAAAGTCATAATGATAAAGAAGACAGAATAAAATATGTAGAATGAAAGAAGGAGCAAAGAAAGAGGGTGATTTTAAGAAAGAAGGTAAAAGGAAAGAAAGTGAAAGAAAGAAAATAAAGCTAAAACGAAATGAAAGAGTAAAACACAGAAAAGAAGAATGAATAAGGATAAAACCCAAAAGTGAATTGGCAAGACAAATGAGTAGGGAAAATAGAGAACATGATTATGAGGTGCAAAGGGGTATGGAGTCTTAGAAAAAAGAACAAAGAAAATGAAAACATATGAGGGTGGTGATAAAGGTGGTGGTAGAAAGGAAGGTTCGAAGGAAGAAGAGGTATAAGCAAGGGGAGAGAAAGTATGAAAAAGTAAAGTAACATGAGCAAAAGGAGTGTGAAAGAAAAATAATGAAAGAGGGGGAATGATAGAAAGTAGGAGGGGTGAAATCAAACTAAAGGAGAGGAATTTCAAGGGCAGTATTTTATAGGTACTCTCCATATTTTAACACTGTTCCCAGCAATACCAAAACCAAGTGTCTTTGTGATGTGTTCTTCTTAGTGTGTGTCTTGCTTTGGTAGCCAATCTATGGTGTGTCTTATTTCGACTGACCCTATCCTGGACATAAAACAACTGTGCAACAACCCAACTCCCCATGCCCACTGCTCAGTAGCATTCTTTATTCCCTGCGATCCCCGCAGGAAAGGGGGAAACAGGAAAGGAAACCATTAATGCCACCGCCCTTTGAAACTTCAGTAAACAATCCCACATAGGAGTATAGAACAACAAAGAGTCTGCTTGAACTGCAGAGGAATACTCTCCAGCAACTTCTGTCCCACCCCATAGCATAAGCAGCAAGCAGAGTGGCGCAAGCCTAAGATGTATGTCACTCAGCCCTCCTCACATAAGATATTGTATCTTACCCAACGCAATGTTCGTAGCAGCACTACCAAGTTGGACATTCAAGATAGACCCCTACCTTTATATTCTGGCTGCTCATAGGAGACTGGCTGCTGTGTGGATTTGTCTCATCAGTCGTGTTGATGGCAACAATAACCCTGTTCTGCAGTTGTGTTGATCAGTTGCACTGGCCGGTCTTACAGCAATGTCAAGGTTCGACCTCATTAATAGTATCATCAGGAAATATTCTGTCTCAGTCCGAGTCACTCAACACTTTTCTCAGCGTTGCATCAAATTGTACCACAATGCGACAGGAGTTCCTCAAGCTGTTTCATGCGCTGAGGGACACCCTGTACCCGGTGCTGCATCCTCCCCAACAGTGATCTTGATTTACGTGGCGGGGCAGACCTCCAGACTGCGCTGTTTGGTCCTACTACTGTTTCCAGCCATTCCCATGAAGCGTCCAGTGTGGTAAAGAACTGTGTCTTCCCCTCCGTGTTGGATGCAGAGGTTGGCTGGAAATATGAGGTTATATTTAACGTTCACATCTTTCAGTTGTCTTTTATGGCCAGGAAGATGTTCAATTTATCATGCACTCCCTTAGTGTAGTCGTCAGGGAAGACCATGATAGAGGCGTTTTCGTATTGCAGCGGCTCGGTCTTATGCACATGGTACAGGATGGCATTGCGGTCTCTATAATTGAACAGTCTCTCAATCAGTGAGTGGGGGAGCCGCAGGCGATGCCACCAGCAACAGTGGGCTCTCTTTAGTGAGAAGAATTTAGAAAGCCTCAGGGGTCGCAAAGTTTCTTGATCCACTCCTCTAGAAACAGTTCAGCCTGAGGTCCTTCGACTCTTTCTGGGAATCTGATAAATATGAGATTATTGCACCTCAAGTGCCCTTCTATGTCCTAGAGATGTTCTCCCATTTTAGCAGACTGGGTAGTGACAATGTTTTTAATAATTTTGACTTCTTTTTGTAGCAATTCAATTTGATCTTCAACTTCTGTCACTCGGTCTGCAACTTACTGCCCTCAAGAGGTTAACCTCGATTGTGACTGTGTCTATTTTCTCTTTGATAGGCGGCACAAGTGCCCTGAATGGCTTCCATTATATCCAATGGTGACGGCGCCATGTTCTTCTCTTGACGCCACCGATCGCCCCTCTCCTGCGTGGTTTCTTTGCCATCCCACGAGTTGGCATACTGTACTATTATATTAGACTGTGAAGGTTTGGCAGTTCTGTCTTTACTCATCTTGACCCTCTGGCAGCACATTATGCACCGCTGTATTACTCACCGGCTGCTTGTTTTAGTTACTACCCCTTTCAAACTGTTGCAGTTCCTGATGACGTTCCTCAGTTCGTAGGACCGCAAGGGGAGGAATCCGAGTCCAGCAGGCCCATTCCATAGCTACTAGACCATCATCCCACATGGGGCTCCCCTCACAGCCCTCAGTCACTCTCTGGCAAAGGGACTGAGATATATGGTGGGCCTGAGGCAGACCCAAGGCAGGTCCAAAGCCCCTCACCGTGTCGGGCACTCCGGCCACTACTGTAGGATTTTAGAAGTTGCATTGTCCAGGAATCGGCAGCGGAGCCTCCGGCCCGCAGGACCCAGCAATGTTCTTTGCTCCTGCTTAGTAGCTGGGAAGCATACAGTTGGCAGCGGTTGGGGTGTTCTTGCCAGTCCTGTCCTAGCCCGGACCCCCCTCTAGGACCCCGGGCACTGCAATGGCCGTGCAGGATATTGCCACAGGAGCCTGAGTCCCTGCCATGCCGCTGCAGAAGCGGAGAAGCAGGCAGAGTTGGCTCCCAGTGGGAGCTTAGGGTTGGCGCTGGTGGTATGTCTTTCTCCCTCCTGCCGGTGAGTACTTTTTCCCCTCTGCAGTTCTCAGGTCCGGTGCTCAGGCCGGGCCACCTGCCATGCCCACAGATGCCACTTAGGCTGTGCGTGGCCTCGACCCCACCACCCCTACACCACGTAGGGGTAGGGGAAGATGACCCCCATCAGGAGTTCAAAATCGGCGCAGGTGTTACGATATTCTCTCGCCTGCTATGAGGCTCTTTTCCTCTCGCAGGCCTCAGGTCCGCCCCGCCGCTGCGCATGCCAGAGAGTCCAGCTCCTTTCTATGGCTTCCAGAGTGGGCTTCAGGGTTGCGGCCATCGCTGGATATAGTGTGCCACTTTGTATCAGGTGATGAGCGTGTAGAGAGCAGGATTACAGCAGAATTATGTCCTGTGTGTCGGGGCTCAGGGCAAACGCGACTAGTCAGCCATGTTGCTAGCCCATGCCAAAAAAAAAAAACTTTCTAGTTGTTCCCATTCCTCTCAATATGGTCGACTTCCTCTTCCATCCAAATCATTATAGAAAAAGGAAATATTGGGGGGAGGTCTTGCTTAAGCGGACCCAGAAACCCTTTTATTGAAGTCCACCTATAAAAAATAGATCCTGCATTAGTGGATCAAAACATCTGTACATGCTATTGTTGCTGCATATCAAGTACTTTATCATGCTTACTGTGTCTGCCGATGCAGCCGTGAGGGCACGCAGTCTAGATGATTTAACCCACCCTCCGACTGCAGGCTGGGGATTCAGTGCCAAGACACACAATCGATCAGCTGCTTTTGTAGTTGCTAGGCAACGGGGTTGAACACAATTCTATTACAGGACCGGAGGCTTCGGATTATGCTTCTCTTTCTATTTTATTGCCACTCACAGCAGCCAATCAAAACGTTTTTGTATGCAATAAAAACTACATTTCCCATGATGCTTTATCCATACATCACTTCCTGTATGACCCTATAAGAGCCACCATGCCCATTAGCTGAGCCTCTTTCTTTGCTGCTCACGCAGGAAGTTAAGTGCTCAAGACCTATAATATGATATTTGTCTACTATTGACCGTTAATTGTTTGATGTTTATCGTTATTGTGTGGTTATGCTTGCGCGTAGCTCGCGCTACGTTTAAATTTATTGTATTGCATTTGTGCCTGCAGATCGCGCTGTTGGCTGTCTATACGTTCCCCTTTTTAGACTGCGCGTGCATCGCGCTGTGTTGCCGAGTGATCTTACTCATCAGCGATTGCATTGCGCTTTCCTTATCTAGCCTCCGGGCGTTTTGAAAGGCTCCCGCTGGGAGCGGTTGTTGAAGTGTGGTGCGCTCCCGCTGGGAGCAGTGCATAAATTATCGCAACTACTCCTTTTGGGGGGGACTGGTTAAATCGCGCGTAATGCGCTAATGCTTCAGGCTTCGTTTATTTAATGCGGCTGTGCCGAATTATTTATGCTTCACGCGATCGCACTGAAGCTCTTTAATCCGCTACAGGCGGGCGCTAACAGCACGATCAGACTTCCAGCTTCTGAAACGCTGTGAGAGTCTCCCGCGCTACGGCGGTGACGCTCGCTTTGCGGGCAGCCCGATTGGGCTTTTATGGCATGCCCTCCCGGGTAAACATGTACCGCACTGCCATCGGCAGCTAAATACCTTGCTTGCAAACGCTACAGGTCTCAAATGATTGCTTTTCATGTGCGCGTCTCGCGCTGCAGGGTTAATCCCTTGACTCCAGCGCGTGCATCGCGCTGTGCGTTTAGAGCGCTAGCGCTCACCTCACTCCCCGTGTGGCAGCTGGAGTTTTCATTCATGCGGGCGGCCGGTCGGACTGAACGCGCTTACTTGGTTCTATATTGTTAGTTATAGGCTTTTTCATGCCTAATTGGGGTCGCGCGCTCCCGCTATGGATTGTGTTGGCCCGCTCGGGCATGATAATTGCAGACACTACGGATTCACGACCATTGGGGTTAGCAATGTGCGCATGCGCTGTTGTTGTTCATGCGCGTTTTCGCGATGGGCGCTTCATTGCTCCACCGCACTGTTGATGGTGTGCGCGCGATAGCGCTAAGACGTTTAGCCCGAACGGGCACAGAATAAGGACGCTCCCGTGGGGGCGGAATGGTGCACTGATACATACTCGCTGCATGCCTTAATGGAAATGTGCGCGTGATAACCCTTTAAAAGATTTGGCCCGTCCGGGCGCAGAATTGGGACGCTCCCACGTGAGCGAAGGTACCGCGCTGTCGTCTGCAGCATTCCTCATGAGTCACTGTGGCCTAGTGGTTAGGGTCACCGACTCTTACTCAAAAGGTTATGTGTTTCAATAAATGTGGTTTCTGAATTACCATTAATCCTGGTGTTTCCATAATGGTTGTTTTCTGCTTACTGCGCGGTCTCGCGCTTACCCGCCAAAGGCTTTCCCTAGTTGCCGAGTGCGGTATGGAGCCGATAACGCTCCGATGTGCGTAGCCCAGCTGGGCTACGCACATCGCACGCGTCCCCTGTTTGCTCCGAGGTTCATAGTGCCTCGTACTTTACACGGAGCAGTTTTCCTTTACGCCTACCCGGCTGCAACAATAGGCTGGCCCTTGGAGTGCGCACACGCTCCTGGTATTTGGATATGGCTCTGACGCCCTTGGGGCTGGAATAACTTAGACTACAGCTTTGCTGAGGAGCTAGGTACATTATTTTCACTCTCGTGTGCATAGGGTTAGCTCCCCCTCTACTCCTCCGCTATTCTGTGCTTTGCACTACAATATCACATATAGACACCCCTGGGCATTGAATGGGTGAGATACAAGGAGGATGAGATCTTTTCTGAGGAGCGCAGAAAGTCTCCTAGAAGACTTTTGTTGACGCTCGGGATGTTCCGTCCACGAGTCGGTCAACAGGGCCTCAGGAATGACAGTCCCTAGCACTGTGTAGCAAGCCGTGATGGCCGCCCATCATTTTTTATAAAAATCCTCTGGGCATGAATTTCTCCCTTCAAATACTGGTGTGGTACAACGAACCGAGAGGTAGGTGCACATGGAGAGGAGACTCCTCCCAATACAAGTTCTAAGAAGGCTGTGCAGAATACACCAGATAACTCTACGTCACTTGCATTCCATCCACACTGATGGGCGCAATAGACTACGTTAGGGTGCCGCGGCCGGATATTCCACGCCCGAGGTCGACGTCTCTCCTTCTAGTTGTGAACATCACAAGAAAGAGTTTAACCGTGCCTGACGGGGAGGCCAGGACACGCTCTTAGTCAGAGCAGGACCCTTGGCCAAATCCTGGAGATGGCTCTGGTTGCAAAGGAATCGGCCACTCCTGTGGCTTTGGATGTATTAGCGCACGGGACACAATGAGCAATATGTTTTTCGTGGAATGCAACTGCACCATCTCTATCGCGAGACGCAAATCCTTTTGGGAGGATGGACAACTTTGACGATACAGCAGCGGCAGAGCCTGGCCCTTAGCGGAGGGTACCCCTGGTGACAGATTCATTACAAGACGTCTCTGAATATGTGGGCATGTTTACCTTCTTGGCCTCACCCTCTGGAATCATGAGGATCTTCATGATGCAGGACCTTTACAGACCATTTAGGGATTCCTACTAGAGTTTACCACTTTCTTTTTCCAAAACATTCGACATAGTTGAGGGAATCAGTGATTGCTCACTTAAGGGAATGGAGCAGATATAGGCCTTAGCCTCACAACTTTCCTGTCGTCAGGTCTCCTCTTCAGAATCCGATTCCCTTCGGGGATACAATAGGTAATGGCCTATTCCGGCAACAAATTCGATATCCTTGTGTTCTTGGGTTTGTACTTTTCCAGAATTATCTCATCCCCTTGTCCGTCTCTGACAGTGGACTTCTGATTTGATTATAACCTCCCAGACAGTTCAACTAAGTTTTACACGCTCTGACTTGAGGGTTCTCAGAAAGGAGTTCATACCGGTGTTACCCATGCAGACAGTTCCCCTTCGGGCGCTTGCCAAAGTAGTGGTGCTATAGCATCTATCAAATAATCTTCCCTGCCCCTCCATTCATTTTCAGGACCCTCAGACATTTTTCAAAGGGCCTGTCTTACAGATCTGATGCCTTTCTCTCAGGAAGTGAGAGGAGAGACGCAATGGTGGTTAGAACAGCAGAGACTTTTTTGTTTTTCGGCTTCCAGTCTGAGTTCGTTATAGTGTCAATCACCAGCCGTCAAGGTCTGGGGAGCAAGCTGCGAAATGTTTCCCCATAGCAAGTAGGTGGTCTTTGCAGGAATTATATCTTAAGATCAACTGCCTGGAGCGTTCGGTGGAGTTGCTTTCGATCCGGACCCTCTCCCACACAGGTCTCTTGTTACATCCTACTCAACATGCGCAATATCTTGGCAGTGAGAGTTATCAACAAGTTGGAAGGTACAAGGTCACCTCTACCAGTGGAGATAGTGAAGGATTTCTGGCTTCTGCCTGAGTCATCAAATTTCGGTCATTGCAGAATACATTCCATATCAGCAAATCGATGATCGCCCCGTCCCACGACGGTCGGTGGAACGGAACTAGGCTTCCCTCTGTTCATTCCAATTCCCGGAGAGGGGACGCAAATATCGCATCAATTAGAGGAGGCTGACTTTCCCCACATTGTGAATGTTTTATCAGAAATAACGTCGTAGGAATTGGCATATCGTTCGGTTCGCAACTGCCGTTTGGCCGTTTCTGCAGGTCATTCTCAGATAGAGGGCAGACCGGTGGGCTTGCGCCGGTAACCTATTGGTTATTGGAAGGTATTAGGGTAGCGAAGTCCCCCCAAACCTATATATTCCCCTCTGTGGGATGTTTTCTATAGTTCTTTCCTTATTTGACGAAAGGCCAACTAATAATATGTTGACAGCAATTATCGTCCACGCTCTTATTAGGCCTATCTACCTGTTGGTGTTCCTACAACGTGAAAGCCCTGGATTTTACAGGTACAGTATCTTCTCCGGAAGGAATTTCATTTAGTATTAATGTCAGGACTACAACTTGTCGAGAATTGTTACATATTATGCTTTCCAGCTAATGCAAATTGTGTGCTGTTCAATGCCTTAAGGCTTACGAAGGATGTACTCGACTTTTATAACCGGATGTTCGACATAATTAATGATCACATTATAGCAACTTTTAAACCTCTGTCTGCGGCTTTATAGCCTGGTGATTGACGGCAACTATGCCAAGAGGCTGGTATTCATACCCAAATGTTTGGGGCACCTCCTGTTCGTGGTGCCATGGCATCTCAATATTTTATGATGATTTCTACTGTCCAAGACATTTTGAGATCTGCTGATTGGTTTTCTCAATCTATATTTAAACAGTTTATTATAAACCGGTGGGTGATATAGCTGTAGTTGTGTTTTGATAAGCTTTAAACTAGCATAATCCGAAGCCTCCGGTCCTGTAATAGAATACAAAATTAGCTAGCATTCGCGCCAAGAATTTTCAATTCTATTAAGGACACGGAGGCGAGGATTATCCCACCCGGTTATATTACAATGTTTGTAATGTTTGCCCACCCGTATATATTTATGTTCTGTTTTAGCAGAAATTACGGGTTTCCCGTGTTTCATTACTTTCAGGTTCTGAAAAGAAGATGGAATAGAAGTACTTCTGGTTAAGAAGATATCTACGTTCCAGTTGGTTCTGTTTTTCTCCACGTTGGAGGCTGTTTGATTGGACTTGAATTAATGTTATTGGACTAAACTGTTTGAGCAAAGAAAGAGGCTCAGCTAATGGGCATGGTGGCTCTTATAGGGTCATGCAGGAAGTGATGTATGGATAAAGCATCATGGGAAATGTAGTTGTTATTGCATACAAAAACGTTTTGATTGGCTGCTGTGAGTGGCAATAAAATAGAAAGAGAAGCATAATCCTCGCCTCCGTGTCCTTAATAGAATTGAAAATTCTTGGCGCGAATGCTAGCTAATTTTTTATTCTCGTTGGCCTCTTTGCCTTGCAGCTATAAGTGCGAAGCAGTACTAAGTCTGGGTTATTTCTGGATTTGTGTGTGAGAAACATGGAGGGTCCAGGCAGATTCAATGAGAAGACCCACAATATTGAACACAATTAATCTGATATTACACCTTTGCTGCCAATGATTCAAGCAGCTGTGGATGGTCTTTAGAGAAAAGGAAGCTCCTTCTTCTCCTATGAAGCCACATACAGAGCTCTCTACCAGTGAGGAGCCTGAGGGAGATTAGAAGGACAAAAAGGGGAGATATATGCACTGGCAAGAGTTGAAGGAAGTCGTGCAGCAAATACAGACCAATCTGTCATTCCCTGAAACCTCTGTGACAGAGGATAGCAATGATTTCTTTTTGCAGTATCAAAGAAAGGAACCAGATTTCCTACCCGTACATGCATTTATAAAGAGAGCAGTGGAGAATGACTGGAAGGATATTGATAACACAGCCTTTCAAAGATACTTGTCAAAGCAGCATCCAATACATACCTTTCCCAATGAATACACCATGTTAGTGAAAGTGGACTCTTTGATGGCAGGTTTGGCGTCTCAAGGATCTGTCATATTTAGCATTTCGTAAGATGCTTTCCCGACAGATCCTGTTGATAAAAGAGTGGACACAGCAGGATAATGCTCATATGCAAGAGCTAATTTTGCCATCCTAGCTGCCACCTATTCTTCATATACTATTCAGTTCATAGTAAAAAACTTTTGGAGTTTAGTAGAGTTGGTGGAGCAGAGGGTGGGCATCATCATTCCAACTCTCGCTATAATGGAACAATAGGCAAGAATGTTATTGGATATATCTAATGATACTTTAAATGCGGCAGCTTCAGCTGCAGGTACCTCTATCCAAGCCAGTATGCAACTTTGGTTGAGAAACTGGAAGGCATGTGCTGCACAAAAGTCTCTACTCATGAAAATCCCCTTTTCAGACACAAACCTATTTGGTGACCCTCTCGAGGAAATGGTTAAGAAGGCTATGGAGGGATAGCTCAGACAAAAGCCCAAAGGGGAAGATTCTTTGGGAGTAAGAGGGCTTTTGGACTATCTTTTCAGGGCAAGTCTAATCAGCCCTTTCGAGGATGGGGACGCGGCCAGGGGTCCCTTCCTCAGACATGTCCCTGTCCCACAAACTTGATGTTGGATCTCTGCCACAGTCAATGTCCTGACTATTTAACCAACAATAACAAGGAAGTTTCTGTGGAAAGGGTCAAATATCACATTTTCTAGACACCTGGATAGCATCGATTTTGGACGAGTGGGTCTTGAAGGTGGTAGAGGAGGGCTACAGGATTATTTTTGACTCTACTCCTCCGGAGTGGTTTCGGCAAACACCACTTCTGACAAATCCAATAAAAAGATGCATTCTTTTACAAGTCTGCTTTCCAAAAATGCCATATGTATGGTACCTCAATACCGAAAGGGTCAAGGAGTCTACTCAATACTGGTCTTGTTACAGAAGGCCTCAGGGGACTTCAGACCAACGTTAGACCTCAAGGACGTCAACTGGTGCATTTCCCATGCAAGATAAAAAATGGTGTCAACTAAAGAGTGCCTTCCTTTTTTGAACCAGAGGGATGTCCTGGCATCATTATACTTATGGGATGGAAATCTTCATGTGCCAGTGCATTGTAACTCCCACAGGTTTCTCAGCATCATTACTAGTTCCAGATACTTCTTTTTGAGCTTTCTTCTTCACAAAGCGTTTTTACTAAGATGTTAGCACTATTAGAGGGAACCCTTCATAAGAGGGAAATATAAATATTTTCTTACGATTGGGCAAAAGAGGTAGTTGACTATCTTGTAAGGGATCGGAACAACTAGAACGTGTTTTTTGTTTTACTTATAAGGTATGGTGCAAGGAGCTTTTGCTCATCTAGTGACTAATATAGCGGGGAAGACTTAGACTCAAAGTAATTAAGATTACCGGTAAGTAACCGGTGCAACGCCCTGCAGGACAGTCTTGATAGGTGGTCCTGGATTTTTTTATATTAGTTCATACGTGCCCTTTAAAACTGTCTGGTAAACGTGTAAGCTCTTGGTGAGATGTTTTTGAAATTGTGCTGTAAAATGCAGTGTTTTGCACCAGCTTATTTCAAACTTTCCTAGAAAGCTGTGTCATTCACATTTTTAGGTTGAAGCCTACCAGACAGTGCAGCTGTCTGATTTGCTGAAGACATCTTGGAGACATTAAGAAAGTTTCCCTGGTAATGCATTCTGCCCATTGCTTACCATTGGGTTTGTGCTTTGTAACCTGTATTTCCTTGCTTTTTTTTTTGCTGGCGCTATTTGCTTTAGGCTGTCCAACTTGAGTTTGTCCCTACCCTTGCCTAAATCTTGTTTAGAGTATCCTTCTGAGGTCTCACGTTCTATAAACAGGCCTTTAAATCTTGTTCTTATCTTGTCACATCTGCTGCGCATTTAAACACAAAGTTCAAATGCCAGGCTTCGTTTTCCAGGGAGCTTGGAATTACTTTTCTTTCTGTGACTTCAAAGTGAGAGCGTTTATAGGAAAGCAGGAAGAATGCAGATTACTCTTTCCAAGGAACCTGCTCGTGCCCCACCTATGCTCCAGTTTATGAGGCTGTAACATATCCCTTAAAACAGGCTGCACATTTTGTGGCAGTGCTTAACAACTATTCTATCTAAGCATTGTTGGCTTTTGCTTAATGAGACCCTCTAGTGAATATCTAAAAATCTTTTTGTTTACAGTCAGCGAGTCCAAGTAATAAACCCTTTTAATAATAACACGCATTGGCAAGGCATAAGGTGTAGCCTATACAATTACACTTAATGATCAATAGGCACAGTATGTGCAACACGTGCAGTAGCACTGTGCCATAAAAACCTAGACAACACAGATTACTTCTTTCCTGAAAACAAAAAAGCAGGAGCCCAGAAACCCACTATATTATTTACACCAAAGCTTTACACCTCCTGCCTATATCAAAACATAGTTTTTACACTATTTGGTGAATGTGTGTGTTGTGAACAATGAAATCGGTGAATATGTTCCACTGAAACAACAATGGCCTACCACCAGGGCTGGCTTTAGCAATGCTGGTGTGACGCTCTTTGCTGGCACCCGCCCCCTCATGACTTTCTCCACCGTTTCCCTGACTACAACTTTCCAACAGTTCCCTTCTCTCACAAGTTCCTCATTTGTTTAATAGCCCTTCTCATACCAGCGCAGGTTGTCAGAGCACTTTACGTCACCCACACATCATACAGAGACAGCGAATCCTAATTGTGTAAATCACTGCATACACAAATTTACATGAAACAATGAGGACTACAGGGTGTACGAGTCACATGTCATCTATATTGGTAGGCACGTGGTGCTTGGTTTCGAGATGCAGAGACTCAGGATTTCAAAAGCAACAGTGTTTGGGGTTGCCTTTATTAATAAGAATCTATTTCTAACCAAACCAAACTGTTTTACTAACATTAGGATAATGAAACGCTGCGGATAAAAACAATTCTAACCTAGACCTTGCAGTTTGAGTACCGCCATTTGATGACCGTTCATGGCTCACTGTGCTATATAAGGGTTGTAACTTCAGAAGTGAAAGTAACAAAAGGATCTCTGTGACAAAAGCAGTAACCCACTAAGCTATCTACATAACATACATTTGTGGGATATGCATCGTACACATTCTTTGCAGCAAGCATATTAATCTTCTGTGCAACTATCAGTTGACATAACTGTCATCTCTCGCCAGCAGATGCATTAAAAACCAGAGTTATTGTGACATTATTATTGTTGTCAGAGCATTGCTGGACATACAAAGAACTTTGCAAAGGTGCTTTGATACCACTAAAAAAAGTAAAAAGACAGCATCCCTCGAGCTCACTGCCAGTTGTGGGGCCGATGGTTGCACTGCCACAAAACCAGCCCTGACTATCACTCCTCTTCTAAGGACCTCAACATGCCTTTTCGTTACACAACCTTTGCCCACGCAATTTTAGGAATGGACTTTCAATTCAGACAACAAGTGCAATTGCAGAACGGCAATAAGGAATCATAGCTAAATTACAAATACACTATTGATTTAATTTATAGTTAATACAGAAATGATAAGGACAAAATTATTTAGTTGTACAAGGGGTTGACACACACTGCTTACACCACTGCACAATAACATACATTTGGTTTCTGTCTCACTTTTTTTATACAAAGTATACTGTTTCAGGAGAAGATTTCACTAACACCACCACAACTTAACACTCTTCTTCAGTGTGCATCCATCAACAATACACTTCTCTCTCTTCATCTGTCATTCAGATATACACTTACAAGACTGTAATTTCAATATGTGCAGCAGTTGCAGTAACACCCCAGACCTAAGCCAACAACAACACACAATAATGATTTCTTTTTAATTATCACAGCAGCGCATTTAGTTACTTCAACTACACTTTAACACACACTACCTACGCCACTGCACACTTTAAAAATATATTTCATTTTCTTTCATTATCTACCCAAACATAGGCAAATGTGTCGTTTGAAATCAACAACAAACCATCATAAGTACTATTCTATAGTCCATCACTCTCCAACACACACTTTTTGCTACCACAATTCCATAACAATACTTTGCATTTGTGTAGCAGGTGCGGTCGCTCAAATCCACTTTGGCCTCAAGGACCCATTGCAAATAAAATAATGCTTAGTTTTGGACTACACACAGGACACAAGGAGCAAAATTCCTTTAATGTACTATGGAATTTCATACAATGCCTACTGCAATGCGCAAAACAAGGCATTTTGAAACTCACTCCATTGTTAAATAAAGATCTTCTTTGGTGCCTATGCTCTTATAACACCGCCACCTTCCTCTCCCCTTTGGTGCACACCTACCCCTCCCCCTCACACTAATCTCAGTATTCCTCTCCAGCCCGTTGACAATATTAACTAGCCCAATACTTCTTTCAGTGCAAACACTGCACCGCCACTGTGCCACACAAAACATTTAAACACACACTCCTACATTAGTTCACCCACCTACATCTTCATCTCATATCCATAGTGTGCTCCTGTATTTTCAAGGGAGTATCTTCCACTGGTGCAGCAGGTGCAGCGTTACCAAAACCATATTCACTGTCACATACGTTTTTAGTCTCTACCACAGTTGTCTTTTTTGCAGCTGTGTTGCTTTAGAACAATCACAAAACACAATCGTTCACCTTCTGTAAGCCCATAAACCGCTTCTTTGTTTACCTTCATTTTCTTTTAGACCATTATCTACATTTGAAGTTTCAGCCTCCTTTCCAAGAAAAAAAAGAAACACTGTTTTCACACACCCTTCCTCTACACAGACACAAACATGACTATCCATCTTCCTTGCAAATTCGTAGCCTACACAAATGCACTTACTGAGGCACAGATTCTATGTGCAACAGGCTCAGTAGCACCATGCCACAAAATACGAATTAATGTTTTCTTGAAAAATACAAAAAGTAGCCCTGGAACCCATTTCCCAACTTCCAATGCAGCTTTTAACACCTTGCCTACGCTAATACACGTCTTTTACCATATTAGGTCCCTGCTTGCGTTGTCATCCAATACAATAGGCAAACACTTCCTTCAAAAACAACAACATCCCATTACTGCTCTTCTAAGCACCTCAAACCACCTCTTTCTTCCCTATTCTTTGAACATGCGCTTCCAGGAGTGGCCTTTATATTCAAACAGCAAGTGCAGTGACACCCGGACGATAAGAATTCATGGAAATCTTAAACCTAGGCTAATAGTTCAGTTCACTTTTTAAACAGACAAGGACACAATTCCTTTACTTGCACTAGAGGATGCGACACACTGCCTCACCATAATATACATTTTGACCCTAGCTCCCTGTTAAAATACAGACTATGATCTTTCATCACTATTGTTTTCTAACACCACAACTTATCACCCTTCTTTGGGGCACACACATCAACAACACACCTCTCTCTTTATCTGTCAATCTGACCTACACTTAACAGATCGTACATTACATTTGCGCAGCAGGTAGCGTGGCACCATGCCCAACACAAACACAATGAACCTAAACCAAAGATTAATTTCACCCATCTACATATTCATTCCTCTTCTGTCCCTAGCCTCACCTCACCCCACCCCACTCCCCCATGCTTTTACAAAGTCCTAACTTCCATTTATGCAGCATGTCTACTGGCTCTAAAACGGTAATTTCACTCCTTTGTGCTTTTATGCACAAATGCGCAAATTGTTACATTTCGCTTCCTGCTACTTGTAAACAAACAGACACCCCAATCTTAGAGCCACTCTGAGAATCCCTCCTCCACCCACCAACAGCTAAGCCCCCAACACTCCTCTCCCTCTGCCTTTCCAACTTCAAAGCTTCACAATCTGCCTTTAGGTTCTTTTAAAACTTTGGACGACACTGTGTCTACTTACATCTCTCGTGATCACCTCATGCTCTAACAACAGTTACTTATCCTTGGCTTTGTGGTTTGCTACTCACATTTACTTGCTTTCTATCTGCTGGCTCTATTTGTTATAGGTTGTCCACCTTGAGTTCGTCCCTTCCGCTTCCTAAATCCTATTTACTGTATTCTTCCTCCAGTACTTTATTTCTGTAAACAAGCCTTTAAATCTTGCTCTTATTTTGTCACCTTTGGTGTGCATTATAAGACCGAGGTCATTGTCAGGCTCGGTCTTCCAGGTAGCATGGTTTTTACTTTTCTTTAGCTGATTTCAAAGCGAGAGGACCTATTTAGCAATCATGCTGGCTACTGGGGGAGGTGCTTGAGGAAAGCTGCAGAATGTTATTTTTTTTCTATCACACAACAACATGTAAATGTCTGTAAATGAACTGTGCCGATATTTCAGAATATATCAGAATTAGAAAGCACATTATTTAGTCATTCTGAAGTATGGTGGAAACAAATATTTTAATACGATCAAAACAAATCAATACACTAGGTGATGACATTTCCACTAATTTTCGTTTGTATGTCTATGCAAATGTAAAGGTCTTTTAAATTGAATATGTGTTGTCTGTAATGGCAGAGTGCTACCACACCATTCATACCATACTTTACCCCACTCCACTCTGCATCACTCTGCACTACGCCACTCCACTTCACACCACTCCACACTGCCTCACTGCACTCTACTCTGCTCCAATCCACTCTACGCCACTTCACTCTACACCTCTCTATTCAACACCACTCGACGCCAATGCACTCTACCCCAAACTACTCTACTATGCACCACTGCACTCTTTGCCACTGCAGTCTACACTACTCCACTCTATGGCACTTTACTCTGCAACACTGCACTCTACACCAATGCAATCTACTCTGTACCACTCCACTCTACACCAGGGCACTCTATGCCAATCCACTCTACGCCACTCTAATGTACTCTGCACTCTATGCCACTCTACTCTACGGTCCAATACTCTACTGTGCATCACTCCATGCTACTCAAACTAGCTACACGTCACAAATGCACTCAGCGGCACTGCACTCTACTCTGCGCCACTCCACTCTACTCTGCATCACTGTACTCTACACAAATGCACTCTACAACACTTCACTCAAAACCAATACACTCTACGCCTCTGTAATCTATGCCAATCTACTCTGCACCTCTACACTCCATGCCTCTATACTTTACTTTGCCGCACTTTACGCCATTGCGCTCTACGCGATTGTACTCTATGTCACTGCACTCTATATCACTGGACTCTACGCTCCTCTCTTCTACTCTGCACACCTGTTACTACACCACTACTCTCTACGCCACTCTGCTCTGCACCACTCTATGCCACTGCACTCCACACCACTCTACTATACACCCCTGCACTCTATGACAGTCTACTCTGCAACACTGCACTCTACTGAACTGTATGCTACTGCACTCTACTCCACTGCACTCTAATCTGCACCACTCTGCACCAATCCACTCTATGCCACTACACTCTGCGTCACTTCATCTATGCCACTGCACTTTACCCTGCACCTCTCCACTCTACGCCACTTCACTCTATGCCACTCTACTCTGCAACACTTCCCTGTCCGCCACTGAGCTCTATGCACAACTGCACTTTATGCTATTGCTCTCTACTCTGTACCACTCTACTGCACTCTAAACCAATGCACTGTATGCCACTACACTCTACGCCACTCTACTCTGCATTGCTCCACTCTACACCACTGCACCCTATGCCAATCTACTCTAAGCCACTCTAATCTACTCTGCACCACTGCACTCTACGACACTGCACTACGATGCTCTACTCTGCAAGACTGCACTGTCTGCCACTGAACTCAACACCACTCTGCTCTGTACCAATGCACTCTATGCCACTGCATGCGACTCCACTCTACACCAGAGCACTCTACGTCACTCTATTCTACTCTGTACTACTCTATTCTGCACCACTCTACTCTATGCCACTGCACTCTACGCCACTGCACTCTACTCTACACCACTTTACGCCAATGCACTCTAAGCTACTACACTCTGCATCACTACATCTATGCCACTACACTCTACACTGCACCACTCCACTCTACACCACTTCACTCCACGCCGCACTACTCTGCAACACTTCACTCTCCGCCACTTAGCTCTTCTCTGCACCACTGCACTTTATTGCATTGCACTCTACTCTGCACCACTCTACTGCGCTCTACGCCAATGCACTGTATGGTGCTACACTCTACGCCACTCTACTCTGCATCACTCCATTCTATACCACTGCACTATATGCCAATCTACTCTAAGCCATTCTAATCTACTCTGAATCACTGCACTCTATGCCACTGCACTCTACTCTGAAACTATCTACTGTATGCCACTGCACTCTATGCCACTCTATTCCACTCTGTGTCATTCCACTCTATGCCACTCCACTCTACTCCACTGCAATCTACCCTGCGCCTCTACACTCCGCACCACTCTATTCTACGCTGCTGCACTCTACGCCAATCCACTCTACACCACTTTACTCAAAACCAATGCACTCTACGCCTCTGCACTCTATGCCAATCTACTCTGCACCACTACACTTTACCCCACTATACTCTACTCTGCAACACTTTACGCCACTGCACTCTACGCCACTGTACTCTACGTCACTGCACTCTATGCCATTCTCTTCTACTGTGCACCACTGTACTCTACCCCACTCTTCTCTACGCCACTCTACGCTGCACCACTCTACGCCAATGAACTCCACGCCAAATTATTATACACCACTGCACTCTATGACAGTCTACTCTACAACACTGCAATCTATGCCACTGCACTCTACTCTGTATCACCCTGCACCAATGCACTCTACGCCACTACTCTGCATCACTCCATCTATGCCACTGCACTCTAACCTGCACCACTCCGCTCTACTCTGCACCTCTCCACTCTAGGCCACTTCACTCAACGCACTCTACTCTGCAACACATCACTCTCTGCCATTGAATCTACCCTCTGCCACTCCACTCCACGCCTCTTTGTTCTATGTAGTTCACTCTACACCACTTTACTCAAAATCAATGCACTCTATGCCCCTACACTCTATGCCGATGTACTGTGCACCACTGAATTGTACACCACTCTACTCTACTCTGCAAAACTCCACTCTATGCCACTGCACACAACGTCACCCTAATCTATACCATTTCACTCTACATCACTTTACTCTGCACTACTCTACGCCACTGCACTCTACACCAATGCACTCTACTTTACACCACTGCACTCTACTCTGTAATACTGTACTCTCCGCCACTCTACTCTGCACCCCTCTACTCTGCGCCACTGCACTCTATGCCACTGCACTCCACTCTGCGCGACTCTACTCCACTCTGCGCGACTCTACTGCACTCTACGCCAATGCACTCTATGCCAATGCACTCTATGCCACTACACTCTACACCATTCTAATCTACTGTGCACCTCTGCCCTCTATGACACAGCACTCTATGCCACTTCACTCTATACTCTGCACCACTCCACTTTATGCCAGTGCACTCTACCCCTCTCTGTGCACCACTGTACTCTTTGCCACAGCACTCTACACAAGTCCAGTCTAGGCCACTCCACTCTACTCTGCACCACTTCACTCTACACCACTCCACTATACTATGCGACTCTACTCTGCAACACTGCACTCTATACCACTATTCTATGCCACTGCATATCCTGCGCCACTTCACTCTACACTGAAACAATTTACTCTACGCCACTGCACTCTACACTGTGCCACTTTACTCTTCACCACTCTATTCTACCTCACTCTACTCTAAACTACTGCATTCTATGCCAATGCACTCAACACCACTTTACTCAAAACTAATGCACTCTACACCACTGCACTCTACCCCACTATACTCTACTTTGGAATGCTCTACACCACAGCACTCTACGCCACTGCACGCTATACCACTCTATTCTACTCTGTACCACTGTAATCTGTGCCACTCTACTCTGCCCCACTCTACTCTACCCCACTCTACTCTACGCCACTCTTCTCCACGCCACTGCACTCTACGAGACTCTAAACTGCAAGACTGCACTGAAATCAATGCCACTCTACTCTGCACCAATGCACTCCATGCCACTGCACGCTTTGCCACTGCAAGCTACGTCACTCTACACCACTGCGCTCTATCTCACTGCACTCTACGCCACTCTGTTCTACTCATCACCACTGTATTCTATGCCACTCTATTTTATTGTATCATATGCCACAACTCTATTTTGTGCCACTCTACTCTGTGGCACTCTAATCTGCGGCATTCTACTCTGCGCCACTGCACTCTTCGACACTCTACTTTGCAAGAATGCACTCTCTATGAGAAGTTGGCCTGGCATATGCTGTCCACTAATTATTATGGGCACCTTGCACCAGTCCAAACAACCCCTTATTGGAGATAGGTTAAAGACAACCTTATTGAAAGCTATCCTAGTGGTAGCTATGGAGAGCAGCCTTCAGGCTAAGTCTTGAAGGAATGTAAAGCAGCTTGTTTTACCAGTCTATAATCTCTTGAGTGATCAAATGAAAGAGCACCACACCAGGTATATATTCAAAATATATGTATTTATTGCTAAACACACCCCTCTAGTCTCTCTTTATGAGGCTAGAGTTCGAAGTACACAAGTTATAAGTTATTTAAACACAGTAATAGCACAAATACACGTTTGGGCCCTAGGGCGTACCAAACCATATACCAATAAAGTGGTATAAGAACCACGACTGAACTAGACACTAGGCCTAGAGCCTCTAGAAGTGCTTGGACCACAAGGAACCACCCAAGGTAGTAACACAGGGGACCCACGGGGGACGCGTGCAGTGTAAATACACAACCGCGATACGCCGTTAACTTCTATGGAGAAAGTCGCGATCAGGAAATTAAAGAAAAGGGACACTTAAAGGAGGACTTGGAGCAAACCCTTTGAGAACTAGGTCGTTCTAGAGTCTCTACCCACGGGAGCACCGGAGTACTCGTGTTACCTCACCCAGGGAAGCCGGGTGCATAGGTGCCTTTCGGGGTCGGGTTTCGTCGTCGATTTGAATGGCGATCTGCTGCAAAGTGCTGCTGGCGACCAAGTGGAAAGTGTCCGGGTGGATCCAAGAGTGGATCGGAGTTCTGAGGAACCTGAAAGCAGAGGGGACAGAGTCTGGGTCACTAGCCAGTGACCAGGAAGGCGATGGACAGATGCCCACCGATGTCGAGTGCTTCAGGTGCGTTGACGGTCGTCTTGACTCTTCAGCCACGAGGTCCAGGAGGCGTTGTCGGCAACCAGGAGCAGGATTCGGGCTGGTACACGACGTCTGTCGAGTGCTGAGGTGTCGGCGACTGGATTGGACCCAACAAGCCTTGGCAACGGCAAGTCTCGGTGAAGATGAAGATCGTCGATGGTGCAGACCAGCAAGGTCTGAGGAACTCACCCAGCGAGGGTAAGTGAGGGCAGGCCTGGAGCAACCAGGGTGCCCAAGAAGAAAAGGATTGGCCTTCGTGAAGGGCTACTAGCCAACGGGCTAGCGACCGCGAAGGAGCCTCGAGACGTCGCACGTGGATCTGGCTCACAGGACACTCGTGGAGTGGAGGCCAGTGATCTTCGGTGCAGTTGGTGCTGGAGGCTAGGGCTACTCGGAGCCCAAAGCACGACTTCGTGGGAGACCCAGAAGAGGATGCACTAGCAAATGCGTGCGGTGTCCAGGGGTCACGGTTCCACGTTACCCACGACAGCTACGGGCCTCAGCTTTGCTGGGGACTCAGGGCAGCCTCGGGAAGTCTGGAAATCCACCTCTGGTGATGCAAAGACTTCGGTGTCCGACGGGAGCTTAGGCGATGCAGACCGGACAATTGCTTCTTTGGTGCCTGCCAAGCAGGGGAGTCACTCCTTGACCCCAAGGGAGATTCTTCTGTCCTCTAGTCTTGAGTAGAGCGTCGAAGGTCCAGGATTCTGTTTCAGAGTTTCGTCCAGGGATAATCTAAAGTCCTAAGGACTGGGTTCCTATACTTATACCAAGTTTAGGGGTTGGACTACTCTGTGGCCCCACCTATGGGTGGGTCAGGGCAGAGGGGTGGCTACACCCCTTTCCTTTGTCCAGTTCGCGCCAAAGCAGGGGCTGCAAGCCCTGATCCGGTTTGAACTGGGGTATGCACAGGGACACCAAATGTGCCCCCAGTGCAGGACTTCAAAGCACCCGAAGTGCTCCCGCCCAGCCCCAATACACATTATCCTGTCTGGGGAGGTGGTCACACCTCCCTGGGACAGGAAACCTACTGTCCAGGCCTCCCCTGCCGGAGTTTCGTCCAGCAGCAGGAGGCCAGACTCGTGTCTGTGGCAGCAGCATCCATTTTGTGATGCCAGGGCTTTAGAAAGAAGTTACCGGGCTAGCCAGAGTTAACATGTCTTTCCCTCTAGAAGGGTGGAATGCTACCCCCGCCGCCAGAATTGGCGGGGGGTAGTATTCCAAGATGTTTGACACCAAACACGACATGTTTAGGTGCAGCCATTCCAAAGTTAGCATTTAACGCGAGGTTATAATGCGCTTAAGAGTATATGGTCAGGCTGCACTACAAACAGCATCAGAGAAGGGTCTCCGAACGCTGCAGAGTGGCCCTGCTCATGCAGGGGCACCCTCTCACATAGGAACCACGCACTCTGCCTTCAGGATGGATAAGGCCTGCCATAGGAGTGACTTATAGGTTTATATGTGTGTATGTATTTAGTGATATAGGTAACCTATATCACAGTAAGGGGTGCATGCACCACCTTACCCAGGCTGCAGTAGCAGACCTGTGGTGTCAGTTTGGATGGCCTTCCAGGGGTGGCATAATACATGCTGCAGCCCCTGGTAGGCCTCTGAGGTACCTATGCCCTTGGTACATAGTATACCACATACTAGGGACTTATAAGGGCACTCCAGATTCCAATCAGTGATGTGCCTAAGGCACATGGAAACCATTTTAGAGAGGAAGCAGCTAGGCTGGGGTTCTGATTAGCAGGGCCCCAGCCAGACTAATGTCGAAAAACAGTGAAGCATCAGCAAAAAGTGGGGGTACCCATGTGAAGCAGATCCTACTCTCCTACACAACCCCCCCAAACGTAGGGACATTAAACTAACCTTGCCCAGTTAAGTCTTCATGTTCTAAGTGGAAGTACCTAGAGAGTCCATCTGCATTGGCATGGTTACTCCCAGGTCTATGTTCCACTGTGAAGTCCATCCCCTGTAGGGAAATGGACCACCTAAGCAGTTTGGGGTTTTCACCCTTCATTTGTTTTAGCCATAAGAGGGGCTTATGGTCTGTCTGAACCAGGAAGTGGGTACCAAACAAGTATGGCCTCAACTTCTTCAGAGCCCAGACCACAGCAAAGGCCTCCCTCTCTATGGCTGACCAACGTTTCTCTCTAGGGGTCAGCCTTCTGCTAATGAAAGCTACTGGCTGATCCTGACCTTCTTCATTCAATTGTGACAGTACAGCCCCTACCCCCAATTCAGATGCATCAGTTTGAACAATGAACTTCTTGGAGTAATCAGGACTCTGTAGAATGGGAGCAGTGCACATGGCCTGCTTCAGGTCATCAAATGCCTTTTGACAGCTAGCTGTCCACTGAACCTTTTGGGCATTTTCTTAGAAGTTAAGTCATTCAGGGGTGTCACTATTGATCCATACCCCTTGACAAATCTCCTATAGTACCCAGTCAGGCCTAAGAAGGCTCTCACCTGAGTCTGGGTAGTGGGAGCAGTCCAGTCCATGATAGTCTGGATCTTGCTCTGCAAAGGTTGAACCTGGCCTCCACCCACAAGGTGGCCCAGGTACACAACCTGACTCTGCCCTATCTGGCACTTAGTGGCCTTGATAGTCAGGCCTGCCTTTTGCAGGGCCTGTAAAACATTCCTGAGGTGGACCAGGTGATCCTCCCAGGTGGAGCTAAAGACCGCAATATCATCTAGATATGCTGCACTATAAGCTTCCAGACCTGTGAGAACTGTATTCACCAACCTCTGGAAAGTGGCAGGTGCATTCTTCAGACCAAAGGGCATCACCACAAATTGATAATGCCCACTAGGGGTTGAGAATGCTGTTTTGGGCTTTGCAGTATCAGCTAGTCTGATCTGCCAGTAGCCAGCTGTCAAGTCAAATGTGCTGAGATATTTGGCTGAGGCCAAAGTATATATGAGCTCATCTGCCCTTGGTATTGGATGGGCATCAGTCCTAGTGACTGCATTGAGACCCCTGTAGTCCACACAAAACCTCATCTCTCTTTTTCCACCACTGGTGTGAGGTTTTGGCACAAGGACCACTGGATTAGCCCAAGGGCTATCTGAGGGTTCAATAACTCCCAATTCCAACATTTTCTGGACTTCAGTCCTGATACAGTCCCTGACATGGTCAGGTTGCCTATAAATCTTATTTTTAATAGGCAGACTGTCCCCAGTGTCCACTTCATGAGTGCACCAGGTGGTCTGACTGGGTGTCAGTGAAAACATGTGTCTAAACTGATTGAGCACCTGTCTACAATCAGTTTGTTGCTGGGTAGTGAGGCTGCCTGCCAAGGCTACACCATCTACTGACCCATCGTCAGGGTTCTGTGAGAGCAGGTCAGGGAGTGGGTCACTCTCTTCCTCCTGCCCTTCATCAGTAGCCATGAGCAAGCCCATGTCTGCCCTGTCCACATATGGTTTTAACCTGTTGACATGGAGAACCCTGTGGGGACTCCTGGGTGTTCCTAGGTCTACTAAGTAGGTAACCTCACCCTTCTGCTCAACAATAGTGTGGGGTCCACTCCATTTGTCTTGGAGAGCTGCTGGGGCCACTGGCTCCAACACCCACACCTTCTGTCCTGGCTGGTAAACAGTCAGAACAACCTTTGGTCATGCCAGGCCTTTTGAAGTTCCTGGCTAGCCTCAAGGTTTTTGGTTGCCTTTTTCATATACTCAGCCATCCGGGAGCGGAGACCAAGTACATAGTCCACTATGTCTTGCTTTGGGGGCTTGAGAGGTAACTCCCATCCTTCCTTCACCAAGCACAGTGGACCCCTGACAGGGTGGCCAAACAGAAGTTCAAAAGGGCTGTAACCAACCCCTTCTGAGGCACCTCCCTATATGCAAATAAAAGGCAGGGCAAGAGTATGTCCCATCTTCGCCTAAGCTTTTCTGGGAGCCCTTTAATCATGCCCTTCAAGGTTTTGTTGAATCTCTCAACTAAACCATTGCATTGTGGGTGATAGGGTGTGGTGAACTTATAAGTCACTCCACACTCCTTCCACATTGCTTTTAAGTACCCAGACATGAAGTTTGCACCCCTGTCTGATACTACCTCCTTAGGAAAGCCCACTCTTGAGAAAATTCCCAGGAGGGCCCTTGCCACCACAGGTGCTGTAGTGGTCCTGAGGGGAATAGCTTCTGGGTACCTGGTGGCATGATCCACTACCACCAGGATAAACCTGTGCCCAGAGGCTGTTTGGGGATCCATGGGACCAACAATGTCAATCCCTACCCTTTCAAAGGGCACCCCCACCACAGGTAGTGGTATCAGGGGGGCCTTTGTAGTGCCACCTGCCTTGCCACTGGCCTGGCAGGTTACACAGGAGCGACAAAACTCCTTGGTGTCTTCAGACATGTGGGGCCAGTGAAAGTGAGGGACTATTCTGTCCCAAGTCTTGTTCTGACCCAGGTGACCTGCCAAGGGAATATCATGGGCTAGGGTCAATAGGAAGCCCCTGAACTTCAGAGGTATAACCAACCTCCTGGTAGCACCAGGCTTGGGGTCTCTACTCTCTGAGTACAGGAGTCCATCATCCCAATACACTGTATGGGGACCACTAGCTTTCCCAGCAGCCTCAGCAGCAGCTTGCTGTCTGAGGGGTTCAAGGGAGGGGCAGCTCTGCTGCTCCTGGCTCAGATCTGCCCTGGAAGGTCCCCCTGTCCCCAAGAACTCAACCTGGTCAGGTTCAAGTTCCTCTGGGACAGTTCCTTCTTCAGGACTGAGATCATCCCCCTCAAGGGACTGATCTTCTTCCTGAGCCAAGGGGAAAGGCACTGCCTTAACCCTACTACTCCTCCTCTTGGAAGGCACTTGGTCCATTATTCCAGAATCCAAGGCCTGTTCAGTGCTAGACATTTTGGCTTGTGACCTGGTCACAGCAAACACATCTGCAGGCATCCCCAGCATTTCTGCATGGGTCCTGAGCTCCACTTCTGCCCAAGCAGAAGTCTCTAAGTCATTGCCAAGCAAGCATTCGACTGGTAGGTTTGCAATCACCACAACCTTCTTAAGGCCAGTTACCCCTCCCCAGGAAAAGTTAACAACTGCCAGAGTATGGTCTGTTCTGGCGTTGCTAGCATTGGTCACTTGGTACATCTCACCAAGTATAACTTGCCCAGGATTCACAAGGTCTTGTGTCACAATTGTGACACTTGCCCCTGTGTCCCTAAATGCCAAAGCCTCTCGTCCATTGATTAAAGGCTGTTGTCTGTACTTGCCCAGATTACTGGGACTCATAGAGGAGGGCACATCCATGCCTCCATCACAGACTAACACAGCCTGAGTTAGTTCTCTGACTAGGTCAGAGCCCAACTCAGTACCCAGGGTGAACCCTACTAAACCCTTGGCTGGAGCACTCCCACCAACTGTAACTGCACTAGGGAGAACAGGTGCCTTAGGGGCATTGGTGGGTGCTGGACTTGAGTCTTTGGACTTGGTGCAATCACTGGTCCAGTGGGTCTTTTGCTTACAGACCTTGCACCATGGTTTTCTTTGGCCTTTCCCTTTTGTAGACTGTGAATCCCCACCTGAAGAAGATTTTTGGGGGCCTTGTGAAGACTTTTGATCTTTACCCTTCTCCCCACCCTTTTCAGAGTTCTTAGCATCTTGCTTCTTAGTGTCCCCACCTTGGTTCTGTACTTTCTGCTTCACCCTGGTTCTGACCCATTTGTCTGCCTTCTTTCCCAATTCTTGGGGAGAGGTCAGATCAGAGTCCACCAGGTATTGATGCAACAGCTGATTTTGACAGTTATTAAGAATCTGCTCCCTCATTATCAGATTGTACAATCCTGAGAAGTCACACACCTTACTGCCCATCAACCAGCCTTCCAGAGCCTTGGCAGAACAATCCACATAGTCTACCCAGTCTTGAGTCTGTGCTTTTTGGGTATCTCTGAACTTCAACCTGTACTGTTCAGTGGTTAGGCCAAACCCATCAATAAGAGCACTCTTCAAGACCTTGTAATTATCAGCATCCTCCTCTCTAACAGTGAGGAGCTTATCTCTACCTTTGTCTGCAAAGGAGAGCCACAAGATTGCTGCCCACTGCTCCTGAGGGACCTTCTGTACTTTACAGGCCCTCTCTAGAGCAGTGGATGTCATCCCCACTCTGGTAGGGAGGGACAATCTTGCTCAGGTTCCTATGGTCATAGGACCTTTCCCTATCTCTAGGGACATGGCTGCCACCATGGGACTCTAGTCCCAACTTTCTTCTCTCTTTGAAGAGATCTAGGGACTTCCTGTCTATAGCCAGTTGCTGCTTTCTGAGTTCAAGCTGAGCTTCCTCATATTGAACCAGCCTCTTTCTCCTCTCATGAGAGGATTCCCTCCTATGAGATGAGACAGAGCTCCCTATGGAGGTGCCAGAGTGGTTAGACTCCTGAGAAGGAGATCTAGACTTTCTGGGCACACTCATAATCCTTCCTGGGGGACAAAGAGGGTATCATTCTGATCTTCCTCTTCATCGTCCACAGGAGGGATTGGGTTATCCAGGTCAGGGTCATTGTCACCCTCCTGGCCAGTTTCAGAGGGGGGGCTGGGGGTATTTCTACCCCTGGCCCCATCCTCATCTTCTGCCCCACCCTCAGCTCCTACCCCTTCAGTCCCCAAGGGCTTACTGAGATCATAAGCTACCAAAAACTCTTTAAGGTGTTGGGTGGTGGGACTTTGGCCTGTCCTCAATTTCCTCAAGTTACATAATGCTCTCAATTCCAAGAATGGGAGTGTATCATACTTGGAGGGAAGAAGCCCAGTGGCTTCTGGCAAGGATTCTTTAGGTCCTTCCTTTAAAGACATTACTAGTGTGGTGTGGTGTATGCACTACCTACTCTACTAAACTCTCTTGAGTTGTAGAAAGGGTGTGCTGTCCCTTAACACACAACTCTAAGTTCAGTAGAACTTACTGTATTCTAAGCTTAAATTATATGTACCTTAGGTACCTTTAGTGGTTTTCAGTTGATCAATTCAATTGAGATTATCTGGTAAAACAATAGCAAGCTGGAATCCCACACGCTGCACACCAATGTGAGAAGTTGGCCTGGCATATGCTGTCCACTAATTATAGTGGGCACCTTGCACCAGTCCAAACAACCCCTTATTGGAGATAGGTTAAAGACAACCTTATTGAAAGCTATCCTAGTGGTAGCTATGGAGAGCAGCCTTCAGGCTAAGTCTTGAAGGAATGTAAAGCAGCTTGTTTTACCAGTCTATAATCTCTTGAGTGATCAAATGAAAGAGCACCACACCAGGTATATATTCAAAATATATGTATTTATTGCTAAACACACCCCTCTAGTCTCTTTATGAGGCTAGAGTTCTAAATACACAAGTTATAAGTTATTTAAACACAGTAATAGCACAAATACACGTTTGGGCCCTAGGGGCGTACCAAACCATATACCAATAAAGTGGTATAAGAACCACGACTGAACTAGACACTAGGCCTAGAGCCTCTAGAAGTGCTTGGACCACAAGGAACCACCCAAGGTAGTGACACAGGGGACCCACGGGGGACACGTGCAGTGTAAATGCACAACCGCGATACGCCGTTAACTTCTATGGAGAAAGTCGCGATCAGGAAATTAAAGAAAAGGGACACTTAAAGGAGGACTTGGAGCAAACCCTTTGAGAACTAGGTCGTTCTAGAGTCTCTACCCACGGGAGCACCGGAGTACTCGTGTTACCTCAACCAGGGAAGCCGGGTGCATAGGTGCCTTTCGGGGTCGGGTTTCGTCGTCGATTTGAATGGCGATCTGCTGCAAAGTGCTGCTGGCGACCAAGTGGAAAGTGCTCGGGGTGGATCCAAGAGTGGATCGGAGATCTGAAGAACCTGAAAGCAGAGGGGACAGAGTCTGGGTCACTAGCCAGTGACCAGGAAGGCGATGGACAGATGCCCACCGATGTCGAGTGCTTCAGGTGCGTTGACGGTCGTCTTCACTCTTCAGCCACGAGGTCCAGGAGGCGTTGTCGGCGACCAGGAGCAGGATTCGGGCTGGTACACGATGTCTGTCGAGTGCTGAGGTGTCGGCGACCGGATTGGACCCAACAAGCCTTGGCAACGGCAAGTCTCGGTGAAGATGAAGATCGTCGATGGTGCAGACCAGCAAGGTCTGAGGAACTCACCCAGCGAGGGTAAGTGAGGGCAGGCCTGGAGCAACCAGGGTGCTCAAGAAGAAAAGGATTGGCCTTCGTGAAGGGCTGCTAGCCAACGGGCTAGCGACCGCGAAGGAGCCTCGAGACGTCGCACGTGGATCTGGCTCACAGGACACTCGTGGAGTGGAGGCCAGTGATCTTCGGTGCAGTTGGTGCTGGAGGCTAGGGCTACTCGGAGCCCAAAGCATGACTTCGTGGGAGACCCAGAAGAGGATGCACTAGCAAATGCGTGCGGTGTCCAGGGGTCACGGTTCCACGTTACCCACGACAGCTACGGGCCTCAGCTTTGCTGGGGACTCAGGGCAGCCTCGGGAAGTCTGGAAATCCACCTCTGGTGATGCAAAGACTTCGGCGTCCGACGGGAGCTTAGGCGATGCAGACCGGACAATTGCTTCTTTGGTGCCTGCCAAGCAGGGAGTCACTCCTTGACCCCAAGGGAGATTCTTCTGTCCTCTAGTCTTGAGTAGAGCGTCGAAGGTCCAGGATTCTGTTTCAGAGTTTCGTCCAGGGATAATCTAAAGTCCTAAGGACTGGGTTCCTATACTTATACCAAGTTTAGGGGTTGGACTACTCTGTGGCCCCACCTATGGGTGGGTCAGGGCAGAGGGGTGGCTACACCCCTTTCCCTTTGTCCAGTTCGCGCCAAAGCAGGGGCTGCAAGCCCCTAATCCGGTTTGAACTGGGGTATGCACAGGGACACCAAATGTGCCCCCAGTGCAGGACTTCAAAGCACCCGAAAGGGCTCCCGCCCAGCCCCAATACACATTATCCTGTCTGGGGAGGTGGTCACACCTCCCTCGGACAGGAAACCTATTGTCCAGGCCTCCCCTGCCGGAGTTTCGTCCAGCAGCAGGAGGCCAGACTCGTGTCTGTGGCAGCAGCATCCATTTTGTGATGCCAGGGCTTTAGAAAGAAGTTACCGGGCTAGCCAGAGTTAACATGTCTTTCCCTCTAGAAGGGTGGCATGCTACCCCCGCCGCCAGAATTGGCGGGGGGGTAGTATTCCAAGATGTTTGACACCAAACACAACATGTTTAGGTGCAGCCATTCCAAAGTTAGCATTTAACGCGAGGTTATAATGCGCTTAAGAGTATATGGTCAGGCTGCACTACAAACAGCATCAGAGAAGGGTCTCCGAACGCTGCAGAGGGGCCCTGCTCATGCAGGGGCACCCTCTCACATAGGAACCACGCACTCTGCCTTCAGGATGGATAAGGCCTGCCATAGGAGTGACTTATAGGTTTATATGTGTGTATGTATTTAGTGATATAGGTAACCTATATCACAGTAAGGAGTGCATGCACCACCTTACCCAGGCTGCAGTAGCAGACATGTGGTGTCAGTTTGGATGGCCTTCCAGGGGTGGCATAATACATGCTGCAGCCCCTGGTAGGCCTCTGAGGTACCTATGCCCTTGGTACATAGTATACCATATACTAGGGACTTATAAGGGCACTCCAGATTCCAATCAGTGATGTGCCTAAGGCACATGGAAACCATTTTAGAGAGGAAGCAGCTAGGCTGGGGTTCTGATTAGCAGGGCCCCAGCCAGACTAATGTCGAAAAACAGTGAAGCATCAGCAAAAAGTGGGGGTACCCATGTGAAGCAGATCCTACTCTCCTACACTCTCCACCACTGAACCCAACGCCACTCTACTCTGCATCCCTGCACTCTCTACGCAATGCATGCTACACCACTGCATGCTACTCCACTCTTACCATTGCTCTATTCTACTCTGCATCACTCTAGTCTGGATCACTCTACTCTATGCCACTCTACGCAACTACACTCTGCATCACTCCACACCACTCTAATCTATTTTGCACTAGTGCCCTCATCTGCACTCTACACCACACCACTCTACTCTACACCACTCTACTCTACACCACTGCACTCTATGCCACTCTACTCTACACCTCTGCACTACTCCACTGTACCCTGAACCACTCCAGCCTACGCCACTTCACTCTACTTAAACACCCTACTCTATGCCACTGCACTCTATGCCACTGCACTCTGCTCTGCATCACTTTACTCTACGCCACTGCACTCTACGTCAATGCACTCTACTCTACTTTACTCAAAACCAAAGCACTCTACACCACTGCACTCTATGCCAATCTACTCTGCTCCACTGTACTTTATGCCACTTCACTCTAGGCCACTCTACTCTACTCCACTCTACGACACTACACTATATGATACTCCACTCTATGACGCTCTACTCCACTCTACTCCATTCTACAACACTCTACTCCACTCTATGCCACTCAACAACACTACTCCACTCCATGAAGCTCTATGCAACTCCCTCTGTGCCAGTCAATGCCACATATTGCCAAACCAATAGCCCTTGCATTGGCGAGACCTATTGGCTTTGCCAATGCTTATTCTTCCACCCACTACAGCATACAGACCGAGCATTGGAAATGCAATCAATCTCGCATTTGTTTGAGTTAGAGCTTTTGGAATTGTAAATGGCAATGTATTTTACCTATGTGTTATGGAGTGTATGTATGTGGTGTCTAGTGGAATTATGTGGGCTGGCTTGGATAAGTTAGTGTGGAACTGTGTGTTGTGGATTTGTGTAGTGGAATTATGTGGCATGGTGTGATGTGGAATTATGTGGTTAGTAATTATGTGGTATTGAGTGTACTGGAATTATGTGGAGTGGGATTGTGTGTTATTAAGTGTATTTATGTGGAATGGTATTTTGTGTTGTGGAGTGGTATGTAGTAGAGTTTAATTATGTGGTGTGCTATTGAATTGTGTGGCATAATGTGGCATTGTGGGTTGTGGATTGGACATATGTGGTGTGTTGTTTAATTGTGTTGTTGAGTTGAATTATGTGGTTTGATGTTGAATTATGTGGTGTGGATTGGAAATGTGTGGTGTTTAAATGTGTGGCGTGGAACTGTGTGGAAAGCTTTGCCTTTTTGGTGATGAAGAAAACCAAATAGGTAGGATGTTTGTAAAAAATAAGAAAATGTGCAATAAGTGCGTTTTTGAGTGAATTTCGGATCTGTAGGTAAATACACACAATACAGATATAGTACAAATTTACTGCAAAAATTGTGATGGCAAAATCCTCCATATTGAAAACCTGGCACTTCAAAGGCAAATTGTTATGCTAAATCTGATCAGCTAAATTAATATGAGAACAGAAGTTGAAGGGGGTTAACAGAGGGCACCTATTCATGGTAAACGGAGCCTGTTTTAGCTGAATGTGTGTGCCGGTTGTTAGGGTGGGGGTGGGCAATTTAGCCCACTGTTAAAAACATTATCTGAGAAGTACCCGGCCTCCCACACCCAGCAGATATGAAGCTGTCAGACAAAGAATAGCACTATTCATTAAATGACACTTTTTTTCTGTCAGTTTACAAGAATACAGCGAACAAAACAAGCAAGGGAGAAAAGCGCGTTTTTTCCTTGTACTAGTGATGACAGACATGCAGCAATTATGGTGATAACCAAGGAATACTGAGCAAGAAGCCAGGCTCCGGTCTGTCTTTTGACCTAAAGAGGAAAATATTTTGCAATGCCTCTGTTAAAGAATGAATGCGACCACTAGTCCTGCACTTTTGTTCCTTCCTCAAACGAAACGTTATCTATCCTGGTATTTGGCAGATTTCTACCGTTATGAATTACAGGTAGATTTTTTTTGCAAAAGATGAGAGTCTCAGACTAGACAATGGCACGATGTCGCTGAATGCAGCTTCTCCACTGTAAATGGGGGCGAGGAGGCTGGTTTAAATCCATGCGTCCACATCCAAGGATTTATATTCCACTATTAATGCAAAAAACATACAGCGCACTTACAGTTGCCAAAGCAGGCTACCAGTTTGCTTGCTTCAATGAAACATAATTATAGTATTAAATGTATGTGTATTGAAAGCTGCCAACAGATGCCCAATGTAAATGGCAACTGATCAATTCTTTAGTGAGAGCTCTTGCGATTATGGACTCCATACAAATGAAGTCCATCAATAAGCAAAGCAAGCAGGGTACACGTAACCCGGAAATTAGTGACGTGATCAAAGTACATGTAAAATTAAGTTTCTAGCAATCCTTTCAAAGATTGAATCCTGTGTGCTGTGCCAACAGGATTGATTGGTCAACTGGAGAGGTGTGGTGCAGCGGCCAGGGAAGCTAACTTCCTCGGAGCACAGGGCTCACGGTTCGATCCCCGGCTCCGGTGGCAGCTCAGCTCAGCACCATGTGACTCTGGGCAATAGCTCACTTAATTTCCACGACGGCCCTCAGCGCCTTGAGACCCATAAGGGTGAGTAGTTCGCGCTTTACAAATACGGATTTTTTTTATAACTGTATTTAAATGTCCAAGGTGTCAATGCACTTCACATAATAGCAACTTTTGTACACGGATGGGCTGTAAAGTTGCCACAAGGTGGGGTTCTAGTGGACAAATACATTAAATATGCAACAATAACACGTATACAAGGGGGACAAGATAACGAGTTTTTAGAGAATTGGGATTACAATCAATGCGGACTAAAACACAGTAAAAACAAAGAAGGTCTCAAGAGTGTGGAATGGAATTCCTTCAGTTAAGGTGGAAAATAGTGAGCACAAGGCTAAGTTAAAGTGCTATGAAGCATACTCAAATACACTATTAAGTGCTACCTTAACTCATTCTCAAAACGTCCCAGTGTCGTGTGGTCCGTTGCATTCTCTTTGCCTTCTATTCTCACCCTGGAATCACAAGCAGCTCTAATAAAGCACCCTATTCCATAAATAGGGCTTTTTTGTTTTGTTCTACTAGCAGGCCTTGCATCCACTCCGTCAGTGCACCTCAAACCTGATGTGGCATGCCTGCGGCGTGTTGCTTGTTTGTTAAGAAGTCTGTGTGAATTATTGGAGACTGATAGTTTTGAGTGTTTTTGAGGACCCACTGCAGCTTTTTTTGTGTTCTATTGATCGATGTGTGTGCCGTGTTCTGTTTTCCATTATGTGCTGTTGGACAGACCTGTGCAGCACCTCAACAAGAGATTGTGTTATATCCATGCTTCGGCGAATATTACCATTCGCACTGATGCGGACTAAACACACAATGGTTTTAAAACTAGGCAAATGTATGCATTAAGGTGTAAGGATGGCAGATCAATGTCGATTCCAGGCGACTACGTAACGCTTTTTAAAACATCTACGTACATACCGAAATATTGCTGTAACGCCCCCTGCAGAAGATCTTTAATCTAAGCTTGCTTATCACAGAGACCTTTCTGTCCAATGTGGCTGCACTATGGTTCCACCACATTCGTACTTACGAGTTCTATTCCAGTGTCTCATACATCCCTCGAGATTCCTTAGGAGTGGACAGCTTGAGAGGTATTGGTTTGTGCTGCTACCTGAGATGGATACTCTCGCCGGGGGCTGTGCCTTTGTATCTATATGCAGTTATGCCTAAACTGTAGTCTCTAGGAGCGTTGCGCCATTAGACTCCTTAGGACTGTCGCAACATGGCCCTCTGGTGAGCTTTTTGAAGTTAAGCGAGGATTAGAAATGCTCTCGCCTTCTTTTAATTTAGAGCAGTACTGCAGCAGAAGTGGATGATTTTACCGCTCCCAGCACTTCACTCTCGGCTGGAGGCGTTACCGCCTGACATCACCTTGGCAACTTTTTTTTAGAATTTGTTTATTGGTATTGGTATTTCAAGAAAAATGCGATATACATTTTATACAACAACTAACAAACCTGGTGTACCAGTCCGAATGATAGCATAGTTCAAAGACATACATTGATCGCCCGTTATTATGTGCCTACCACAGCAATACGCTACCAGAGCCCCAGGAACAGTATACATGAAACCATAAACATACAGAGGTGACATTATCTGAATATAATAGCAGTGTCCAGAGTGCACCCGGCAATCTCCATCTTATACACATAGCAGATCCCCATGCCATATTAATTATACATCCCCAGTTTGGACACTGGTGAGTCCAGCATCCTCATTCACACTCGTCCTCTCCCGAACCCAGGTGATAAACGGTTCCCATATCTCTCTGGGTCGAGAAGTGGGTGGCATCAGTTCCCAGAAAGTGGTTAGCTGAACTTGACCGTATGTAACCTCTCTAACCCATTCCTTTATCGTAGGCTTGCGCCTCCTCCCCCAGTGCACTGCAATTTGGCGTTTGGCGAACAACAGCAATAATGCATGTAATTTACGTTTTTTTATGTGTGTTTACTTAACAAACCCCAGCAGTCCCAAGAGCGGGGACGGGGGCAAGGACAAACCCAGGATTTGATTAATGGACGTGAAAATCTGGGACCAGTATTCAACAAGTACAGGACATTCCCATGCCATGTGGAGAAAGGAGGCTGAAGCCACCCCACAACGCCAACAGCAGTCATCCTCTCTTAGCCCCATTCGACGTAAGCCAATAGGCGTTCTGTAATACCTATGCAGGAATTTGAAGTGGATCAACCTAAGCTTGTAATTCGGAGATAGCTCAGTCACCTGAGTGCAACAGTATGTCCATTGATCGTCAGACAGCGAGGGTGATAACTCTACGTTCCATCTCAACAATGCATTAGGTCTCATCACTGGGGCGTCTGTTTGCATACGTGTGTATAGTCTGGTTATTAGCCTACGTGACGATGGGGAATGAAGTATGTTCTCCAGGGCCAATAATGCGGGCGGGGGGTTTGGGAAATCACTGTGCAATGCGCGGCAGGCAGCCCGTAGTTTGTGATAGAGGAATAAATCCCCAAATGAAACCTCCTGTCCCTCTTCTGCCACCGGGGGGTCTCTAAAGGTGTCCCCTGGGTAGAGGTCCGCAAACGTGTGAAATTTCATCTTCTGCGCAACTTTTTTACTAATCTCATCTTTGACATTGGGTAGCATTGGATTTTGGGCTAAGGGAATTGAAGGGGCATACAATATCTGGGCTCCTGCCCGCCTCCGCAACCCATCCCAAGCCCATCTCAAAGTTTCGGGAGTGTCTATATCGCCTGTGGGTCGTCGATACTTCTGATACACCGCTACTTGTAGGGGAACCGGTGCCACCGCATCCCTCTCCACAGCCACGTGCGGCTGAAAGGGCGTTGGGTGAACCCAATGATGGAGGAATTGTGCTTGTGCGCAAAGTGCATATAATTTCATATCTGGGGCCCCCAGACCTCCCTGCCTCAGAGACAATAGTTCCCACGATACACGCGCCTGGCCGCCCGCCCACACTAGAGATATTAGCAGTGATCGCAGTGTTCTAAAGAATGGTTGAGTAAGTATGATTGGCAAATTTACAAAGAGGTACAGAAATTTAGGCAGCACAACTATTTTAACCAACGCGATCTTCCCCGCCAATGACAAAGGAAGCCTAGCCCACAAAGCAACCTTCTCTTCCAACCACGTGATGGCCCTACCATAATTCAAGTTCCATATTTCTTGTAAGTCACGACTTATCCATATTCCCAGATATTTCACTTTCTCATCTTCCCACTGCAGCGGGAACTCGGAAGTCACAGCCTTGGTGTTGTCAGTTAAGGGGAAAACCATTGATTTAGCCCAGTTAATGGATATACCGGCCAGCCCTCCAAATTTGATGAACTCTCTCAGTACAATATCTAAGTTCTGTGCGGGGTTCAAAATATACAAGGTGACATCATCCGCGTAGAGCGATATCAGGAGACTCCTAGAGCCGAACCCTATCCCCTTGTCCGTGTGGTGTTGTCGGATACGTGCAGCTAGTGGCTCCAGCGCAACTGCAAATAACAGGGGGGACAGAGGGCACCCCTGACGCGTGCCCCGTGTAATTGGAAATGTAGCAGATACGAGACCATTCGCACGTAATCGAGCTGTGGGTTTGGTATATAATAGCCTAATCAATTTGATAAAAAAGGGGCTGAACCTATCCTCTCTAATATTCTAAAGAGATAGGGCCATTCGAGTGAATCAAAGGCTTTGGTCGCGTCTAAGAACACCACCGCAGCCTGCACATCCAGGTGCAAATAATGCAGGACCGAAAAAACCGTCCTAAGATTATGGGAAGTAGAGCTCCCTGGTATGAAACCTGATTGGTCTGGGCGAGCAATGATGGGAAGCATAGGTTGTAACCTGTTCGCTATTAATTTCGCCAGTATTTTAACATCCACATTAAGGAGCGACAGGGGGCGGTATGAATCAAGGTCTGTATCCGGTTTCCCTGGTTTTAGCAAGGTGATAATAATTGCTTCACGCATCGTAGGTGGTAATATACCCGTCTCTTGGGCTTCCTCATAAACCGCCAGGAGTCTGGGTGCAAGCTCCTCCGCGTACGCTTTATAAAAGGCAGTCGTCAGCCCGTCCGACCCAGGGGCCTTATCTAAGGGCAAGCTTTTGATCACGGTGGCCACGTCCTCCACCGTAATGGGCAGGTCCATGTACTCCCTGTGCCTGTTGTTAAACCAAACCAATTCCAGAGAATCTAGAAACGTCTGCAGACCCTCCGGGCACCCGGATTGCGTAGCCGTATATAATTGGGCATAGAAGGAAGAAAACTCATCAAGTATAGCTACCGGACCTCTGACAGTGCTACCGTCTTTGTTAGTCAGCTCTGGGGTGTAAGCAGTGGACCTCGAAGGGCGGATCATGCCAGCAAGCGTCCGTCCTGGTCTATCTCCCTCTCCATATCTGCGTGCTTCCGCATATTTCCCAAGAAACTTCACCTCCCTCTGCGCCTCCTCGTCGTACTCCAATAATGTGGCCTTCAACTGAGCTAAAATAGCAGGTGTGCTATCAGAGTAAAAGCGTGTCTCAAGATCTTTTATTTTAGCCTCAATAGCAGTCAACGTAGTTCTAATGGCCTTAAGTACCCCGGCTTGCCGAGAGATGCACTGTCCCCGAATGACCACTTTAAACGCCTCCCATAAAGAGGCTTCAGTATCAACGGAACCTGAGTTGAGAGTGAAAAAATCAGTAATATCTGCACGGATTTCCTCCTTAAACGCCTCATCTAATAATGCATGCGGGGGCAGCCTCCAAGAGAACGCTCTCCGCGCGGCATCAGGGAACGAGAGACTTAGGAGGCATGGAGAGTGATCCGATAGTGTTCTTGGCAAGTGCGTCACCCTCACCACCCAGCTTGCTACATCTCGGGTCGCCAACCAGTAGTCCAACCGAGACCAGGCCTTATGATGTTCAGAGAAGCAGGTGCCCTCCCTAGATTGTGGATTTCGCATTCTCCAAACATCTACCATGTCTCCATCTCCGAGTAAGGCATTTAGAGCTTTCCCAGCAGCAGGATGATGTGTCCTCCCCGTGCCCTGCCTGTCCATGTCATCATTTAAAACGGTGTTGAAGTCTCCCCCCCAGAGAATCATGGTGCAACCAGTCGCTTTAATTTTTGCCCATATATCTTGAAAAAAGCTGGGAGAGTCTATGTTAGGGCCATATATTGCAACCAAGGCCATGAAACCCCCCCAACGAGCCCACCAGAATAAAGTATCTGCCTTCAGGGTCCGTGTAGACTTCCCTTTCCCTCCAGTCTATGCCACGTTTAACCAACACCTCCACCCCACGGGAATAGTTAGAATATACCGATGAGTACGTGAATCCCCATCTTTTATGTTTCAGTTTTGGGGAGGGAGTTACATGCAGGTGAGTTTCCTGTAGCATACATAAATCAATATTATGCCTAGTGAGATAGGCATGTACTAGTCTGGATTTTCTATTATCATTCAAACCTCTAATGTTCCATGATAGGCAGTTTATACTTGTCTCGTGGGACACATAACGGAGAGGTATGTGATATTACTGTGTCTAGGGCAACGTATGTCTGTGTTGGGTCTGATCACGTGTTCTATCCAATAACACACCAATACACCAGTAAACCATTGCACAACATCCCCAACCCACCACCCCCCACCCACACCAACCCCCCAATCAGGTTGAAAAGTGCCCCCCCCAAAAGAAAAACGATAAATCGTATAAATCCGGGAAAGCTCCCATGGGACTGTGTGAGCACCGGCATACTTCCCTACCGTGGCAGGGTGGCCAAGAAACTACAGGGAGTCAGGTCTGCAGTGTAACAAAAAGATAATTATGCGACTATATAGCGGTAGAAAGAATCTCCACACCTCATCATTCCACTCCAGCCACAGTCTAATATCAAAACAGCTACGGAAAGCAAAGCGCTAATGGCGCAGGATAAAACAGTTTTCACCCAGGGCAACGCACAGCCAGTAACCATCTCAGGGCAGGCCTACGTGAAATGAGCAATTTAAGCCAGTAGTGATGAGCAGTAAACAACAGCACTTATCAGCACAGAAGGGCAATGAACGAAAGCCAAAATGAAAGAGTCACACATTCCCTCACATGGACTGAGGAGAAATTAAAACTTTTTTGCTGTACGCTATACAGAGGAATACGGCACATTGTCTTCAATCAGTGTCACTTAGCTGGTGTTCGGTCAGTTCCTCCAGTCTAGGACTTTTCTTGGCTTGTTTACCCCCCACTTGCTTTGCAAATTTGAGGGCGGATTTGGCATCAGAGAAAAAGTGGGATGAGCCATCATGAGACACCTTAAGTTTAGCTGGATATAACAGCGAGTAGGGGACTTGCGCCTGCATCATGAGCCGCTTCGCCGGTAGAAACTCGCTACTTGCTGCCTGCACCGCAGGTGTAAAGTCCGGATAAAAGGAGACATGATTCCCTTGATGCGTTATGTTCCCCATTGCACGCGCTTGACGCAGCACCACATCCCGATCTTGATAATTCAAAAGTCTGACTGCTTGTTCTCCAGCACATCCAGCCTGTGCTCGTGAGCCCCAACTTGAGTTTTCACAGATTCCATTTGTGTCGTTAGCGTGTCCAACTTCGCGTCAATGGTGCGAAGGCTTGAGCGCATTTCGAGCATAAGTGTGCGGAGATCGTCTCCCTAGTCCCCCAACTGACCCTCAGTAGAGCTTCCCGCCGCCGTCTCCGGGTCCGATTCCGTAAGGCGTGTCGCCCTTCTTTGATCAAAGTTCAGTTTGGGCTGTTTGGCATCCTGTTTGCCCATGACCGAGGTTAAGGAGCGCACCGCCGCAGTGAAAAGGGGGTGCACGATGGACTCTCCGCATGCACTTCCCTTCTCCTCACGTGCGGACCTGGCGTTTTCCGGAGCACCAGTAGACAAATGGTGTATGTCGGCTCTCAGTCACCGCGCGGCCCGCACCCCTCTCTGTAATTCCTGTTGCGGAGGGTGTGGGGGGGAGCAGCATGCACCACGCTCTGCACAATAGATTCCAGGCGGCAGCGGCGCAGCAGACACAGGGGCCAGTCCGGCTCAAATCGTCTCTCCACAGCAATCTGCCTTAGGGCGCAAGCTAGCACACCTTCCTCCTCCTTCACTTCATTCAAACAGATGCGGTACAGTTCCTGCCCAGGCACAGATAAGCCAGCCAGGACACGCCACCTCCCATGCCTCCCCTCACCTCAGCCGAAGAGGAGCAGCTTCCCACTAGCAGCGTGCAGCAGATGGTAGCTCAGGGGCCATCTTGCAAATCAGATGCACCCACCAGGTCGGTGTGCAGTCCCAGACAAAATGCGCGCATGTTCCAGCAGACGCACAAATTCCTCCAGTAAATGATGTGCCCTCGTAGTGCGGCGGTTCCCCTTCTTGCTTGCCTCAACAGAGCCTCCGATCCCTCCCGCGGAGCGCGCACCTCCGCAGCGGCCTGTCACCGGCCGACACCCCGAGACGCAAAATGGCGCCTTCTGGACTCGGAGTGGATCAGCGAATTGCTCGCGCTCTGGTGCAGCCGTCCACCACCGCGCACTGCAAGTATGTCCACGCAGCTGTTCCCAACCTGCATCCACAGGTGCGGGCGGTCCGGAGCTCCGATCGTCGCATCCGGCGCCCCTCAGGCCCACACGGAAGCCGCGGTCTCAATTAGCTGCGGCCACCGCACTGCACCTACTTCCGATGCTCCTCCTCCGCCGCGCTCAGCTCTCCGGGGCGTATTACTCGATGCTGAAGCAGGTGAAACGGCAGACAGCAACACCGCTAGCCACAGCAAGATTCCCGCTTCCGATGAAGCAAGGATGGCAGGAATTCAACTCCCTTTAATTAGCGGATAAGTGAAGGATAATATCTCGGCCGGCGGAGCTCGCTCACAGAGCGGCCATTCCGCAGCACGGCAGACCACGCCCCTCACCTTGGCAACTTACGTGACTATACGGTCTGAGCAGTAACTCCTCTCAGCCAGAGAACAGCTTTAGGCTTGTCACAGAACTCAATTCAGCCCAACAAAAAATACTGCCTTATTTTGGGTAGAAATGTTTGATGCGCCCTCGTTTTAACTGCTATACATTAAAAAAGGGAAACTACGATAAACAGTTATGTTAGCATTCGCTGCGGAGGCAGGTAGCGCATGCCAGGATGTCGCCTCTGTTTTTCAGGTTGCCTGAGGCACGGACGTGCTTCACAGTAACAACATGGACAAGTACAATAAGGCAGTACTGATTATGTTAGACTTGTCTGCGGCGTTCGACACAGTCCATCATGCTTTGCTGATGGGCCGATTGGATGAGATAGGAGTCAAGGGCACTGCCTGGAAACTTCTCAAATCCTTTCTTTCGGACAGAAGGCAGACGGTGGCCCTGGATAAATTTGAAGCAGAGTCGTTCTCCCTGCCCTGTGGTGTGCCACAGGGGTCGTCGCTGAGCCCGACACTTTTTAATGTTTATGTGTCTTCATTGGCACCCTTAGTTGAATCTTTTGGTTTCATGTTGACCTCCTACGCTGATGACACCCAAATTGTGGTGACATTACAACCAGGACTGATCCAGGAAACCGCGTCGAGGTTGCAGGACTGTATGAACGCCGTGGGGGATGGATGGCCCAAAACTGCCTGAAACTCAACTCCGGCAAAACGGAGGTTGTACTGTTCGGTAACAACTCCAATTTTTGGACACCTGAATGCTGGCCGGAGGCTTTAGGTCCGCTCCCCACTCCTACGAGGAAGGTGAAGAATCTGGGAGTATGGATAGACGATAAATTAAGTTTCAGGGACCATGTGAACACAGTGGCCTCTTCAACATCGTATATCCTTAAATCTTGCAAAAAATAATGCCACTACTACCCAAAGATGCGCAACAAACAGTTGTTACTGCACTAATAATGTCCAGATTGGACTATTGTAATAGTCTATATCTTAAGATCCATGAAGGTTCGATGAATAGACTACAGATTCTGCAGAACGCAGCGGCCAGACTTCTTACATCTACTTCAAAGTTCGAATCAATTTCAGCCAAAATTAAAAAACTTCATTGGCTGCCGATCAGGAAAAGGACTCAATTCAAGTCTCTATGTCTGGTCTTTAAAGCCCTCCAGGGAACCGGACCCGAATTTTTAAAACAGCGCTTTCGCTGGTATATACCAAATAGAGCACTGCGGTCATCTGATGCTAAACTTGTGACTGTTCCTCTGGTGAAAAAAGCCAACTGGGGTGGCAGAAGCTTTGTGGCTAATGCGGCCAAAGCATGGAATGCTCTGCCACTATCCTTGAGAAGCATGACTAATCTTCTGACCTTTAGGAAAGCACTGAAAACGTGGTTGTTTTTAAATTAATCTGGTTAATTTCGCATTCCGTCTTTAGCTGCAGTAGGCCTTCACACAGCGCCAGGACACCTTCGGGTAACAGTTAGCGCTCTACAAATACCTATAACATAACATAACATAACAAGGGGAGCAGGAGAGGCAGGAAGTGCGTGCCGTGATGTGGCCTCTGTTGTTCTGCTTGGCTGAGGCACGGGAGGGGAGTGGGGAATTTACAACTTGGACAGCATGAGGAGGGGCTAAAGACAACACAGGCAACAGGACGCTGACAGCACTTAGAGCAACGAGCAGGGAACATGAGCAGGAAATGAACACTAGAAGAGGCAAAAGAAGAAGTTTTACGGGACACGATGAAGTAATCCATGTAACAGGGGCAGTCTCTAGGCCGTGACCAAAACAACAAAAGGAGGGACAAATGTAAGCTATTCACCAATGAAAAGAAAGGAAAAGCACATGAAGGAACCAATCAAAAGCGATAGGTGTGCTGAATGCCCATACAGTAGATACAGCATGTCTCGAGAGACAGTGCATGCACAATCTAGGCGAGACCTAAAAATGGGTCAACCCACTTCAGCCATTGGCTAACTTCACTTAGAGCAATAGCATTCTGCCATTTCAAAAAGAACACATCCGAGCACAAAGTAGTGCCCTTAAGTGGCAGTGACTACTATGATAATACTTGCTTTTAGAGACACAAAAATATTTTTGATGTTGCCATTTTATTTTAGATTGATGATGGTCAAGCGGTTTCCCCAACAATAAAGTTCTGTAAAGAATAACAAAAAAGCTGTCACGCTGCCCCCAGCCAGAAAGGTCCGTAGAATCAGCACCTCAGCGCTGCATGGAATTAGCAGAATTTTTTAATAAAAAAATCCTCGATATATACAATGCCTTTCCACCAGCGCCGGAGAACCCGAGCACTAAATTGGAAGCACTATGGAGGGATCGGAACGTTTAGCCGACTTTCCCATCCTAGATCTACTTACTCTCTCCAATCTTTTCACGACAGTCAAATCAGGATCTCCCTGTGACGCAGCACCAGTGCACTTGCTGCACAAGGTAAAGGAGGCTATACTACCGGTATTACTGGAAGTTCTCAACGCGTCCATAATTACCGCGATTGTACCATCAACCTGGAAACACGCCATGGTTAAAGCATTAATAAAAAAACCCAACCTCAACCCCGAAGTCTGGAGCAACTACCGGCCGGTCTCGCTACTCCCCTTTACCAGTAAAATCTTAGAAAAATATGTAAATAAGACCCTTACTAACTACCTTGAATCCCACAAGATTTTACACACCTCCCAGACAGGATTCCGACCTAACCATGGCACAGAAACAGCACTACTAACAGTTATGGAGGAATCACGGAAAGTCCTTGATCTGGGAGGTACAGTGGCAATCATCCTGCTTGATCTAAGTGCCGCATTTGACACTGTAAATCATGGTATTATACTGGATAGACTGAAGGAGGTGGGAGTTGCAGGAAAATCTCTATCCTGGTTTAGGTCCTTTTTAGGTCTCGCCTGACCCAGCGCATGCGCTGGTCTGGCGAGACTTTTAGTAAGGGCTTCAAAAAATGCTACCATGGCCGGCCTACAGTTTGCGTGCATGTCGCCGGCGCGCGCTTACGAGCAAAGGCGCCATATGGCTTTCCTCGTCATGCTCATTAAGCGCATCGCTCGACGCGCTTGATCGCGATCACTTTCACGGCCGCTTTGATGTTCTCAGTGAGCCAGTATTTTCACGGCCGCGTTACTTTTATGGCCGTGCACCTTCTCCTCGTATTATCTGTGCCTCTCCTCCTGTTAGCCCTGGCGCGAGCGCCACTACGTTTCTTCTTGTTTCTTTTACTTTCACGGCCGCGCGGCCGCCTCACTTTCACGGCCGCGCGGCCATTGGCGTGTCTGTAGCAAACCTCCCTTGTGCCTTCAATCGGGCCTTTACCCACTGCCTTTGTGCACTTACGCAATCCACCATATGGAGTGCTAGCGCGCGCGCGCACACAACTCCGGGGCTTGTCTACGTTTTCAGCGTGTTCATTATGTTCTTAGTAACGCGGCTGTCCCCGGCTCACAGTCTGTCTTCCCCCGACGCCAAATCATTGTGAGATTAAATTACACGCAGCTATGAATCCGACTTTGAAAAATCGTCTTTTATGAGCGGACATTCGCCAAGGAGAGTGTTTCATGTATGTGTAAACATGTAAAGCGAGGTGGTACAGGGGGCCACCCGCGGCCGAAGGACCTCTTCCTCTGCCATTCATGGATGAATTCTAGAAATAACACCCTCCGCCAGGTGTCCGGACTCGAGGCGCTAGCTCTGCGATGATGAATCTGCGAGGATCAGGTTCTTGTTTCCCGCAGATATAAAACTCCATCGCTCGCACCCTCCAGCCCTACATATTTAAGCCGTGTTGCACGTTTCACTTTTGGCGTGCCTGGGGTTGAGTTCTCCACGGAAGTCGCTCTGTCTTCACTGCAGCTCAGGTGGGACTCGTGGGATCGGTTTGTCACCTTAGATGGCTGGTGGTTCCACACAGCCCCGGCCCCTGGTGCCACGCCCCACCCCGCCACCACCACCACAGGTGGTACCTAAAACTCCATAGAAATGACAAGATCACACCTTGCGTAATCTGCTCCTGGGAAACCGTGGGTGACGGAGACTCAAAACACCTAGGGGCACCACCCCCACACTACTTCCACAGAAACGACTGACGCCACTGAAGGACACGTCCCTAGAGGCATTAATCAGGAAAGAAAAGCTTTACGAACAATCCGCAATTTGAGATTGTTCTTTATTCAGAGGAGCGGACGTGTGTGTTTTATTTGGTCTTTGCTGCTGGAACACAGCTCCGCAGCAGGTGCAGTAACTCGCCGAGCATCGTACCCGAGCAGCCTCCGTACAATCCTTCTGTTGGTGGGCCATTGTTCAAGACACCTGCGCACACACCCTTACCCCTGCTCTTCATCAAGTGCATTGACACACTGAGCTGTCTGAGTAGGCATTCAGGGCAGGTGTAGGGCGTGGCATCACTACAGGTCATACACAGATGTCTGCAGCAGCTACACTCACCCTCTGAGCGCAGCGCTCGAGGGGAGGTCTCTGCAGCAGGTGCATGAACACACTGCACTGTATTACTATTAGTGTCACCGTGAGCTTGGCAGTTAAGCCTCTTGAAAAGCAGTTGTGAGTTAATGATCCGTTAAAGGCGCTGGCTGGAGCCTGTTTCTCACATTGTAACACGGATTGCTCCTTTAGGCGTCTCCTTGGTGAGAAAGGATGCTTGTGATGTGATCTGAGACGGTAACTCCGTTTTATCACGGCTGCTACGAGCGTGTGCTTTCTTTCTAGAGCTGAAGTGACTAGAAATAGTGACACGTGCAGCGCCGGCCTCTAACAGCACCGATCGGTGCCTCCACGGGGCTGGTTCAAGACCGAGGGCCACCCACCGCGCCAGGGCCGTGTCCACTGACAGGGCACCGCTGGTGAACTGTGTGACCGCAGTCAGCGCCTCGACCCACATGGGTCCCAACTCACAGGCTCACGCATGAAGGCATCCGATATTCAAGAGAAGAGAACGCAATCCTGTTTTCGGTGGATACTGCGCAGGCGCAGCTCTGACATTACTGCTCCTCAGGGCCTTACTCCATGCTCTTCCACACTTCTGCACAGTCAAGGACACATTCTGTGCTCACTCACTGTTCATCAGAACCGGGAACTCACGCTAAGCTCACTCACGCTTCAGCAAAACCGGGAACTCATTCTACCTTTACTCGTGCTTCAACCGAACCAGGAAATAATTCTATTTTAATTCATGCTTCATCTGGACTGAAAACTCACTGTATGCTCACTCACGCTTCAGCAGGCCCAGTAACTCACTCTGCACTTAGTGGTACTTTTTATTAAGGAGAAATTCACACTTCTGCAGAATCAAGAAGTCACTCAGCGCTTAGTAACACTTTTTAGTAACTCGCGCCCTACCTCTCCCTCTCCAGCCACGGATCTGTAGGCCCGCTGTCTCTCCAAGTGTGGCCCCTGTCTTTCTCTGCTAGCTCCTCTGCCTCTCTCTAGCCTCCATCGCCCTTGCAATGCTGACCCCATCTGTCTCATCCTGTAGTCCCTCGGTCTTCTTCTTTGTTGCGTCTGTGAAACCTCTGCCTTGTCCCTCTCTGCATTGCTCCCAGCTTGAATCTCATGGAGTTCGAGCTTTGAATTTGGTTTGTAGACCATGTCATATTAAATGGCCATGTACGAACATTCTGATCTTGTAAACAAACCCTCTGTCTCCCTGTGGTTCCTTTCTTATAGGTCGCTAACGTTCCTCACCCTGTACCCTCTCTACTCCACGCACCCCCCCGCTCCACCTGAGTCCCCTCACCTGTGCCATACGCCCCCTCACCAGCACATCTCGTCTACTACACCCGTATTCCTGCTCCACCCGAACAACCCCCTCCACCCGTACCTTCCCGCTCCTCAACCTGTGCCCTAGCCTCTACTCCGCCTCTCCTCCTAATTCACCTGTTCCCGCCCACTGGCACTCTCCTCTACTCCTGCACACTCCATCCCTCCAACCGCACAGCACAGCTCTCTACCGGTGCACATCCGTACCCCTCTCTTTATCTACATCACTTACACGTACACACGCCCTCTCCTGTGCTCTCCCTCCGGTCACACTTTCTTCACGTCATTACCTTTCTCCCCGGCGAGGACCCCCCCCACACACACACACGCGTACCTCCCTGCCTCTCTGTCACCACCCCTGTCACAGTCTCCACATCGCTGGCTCCCTATCGCTTTACTTTCACTTATCTCGCCCTTTGTCCTGCCGTCTGTCCATCCGTCCACCCGACCAACCATACGGATACAGCTATCCATCCATCCTCCGTCCATCTGCCTGCCCGTCCGTCTGCCCGTTCTCTCTTCCATCTGTACCTTCTTCTGTCAGTCCATTCATGTGCAACTCTCCACCCATCCATTTGTTTGTACATCAATCCGCCCGTCTGCCTTTCTCTCTTTCCATTGATTCATCCACCTGTCCGTCCCTCCTACCATCCATCCATACATCTTTATTTTGCTCTGGCTAATCATGACTTTCATTTGGACGGTGTATTCGAGGCTCGCGTTTGTGTCTGTAAAATATGATTGTTCACTTTACTCAAGGTGTATTCACATTTTATAAATACTTATTTAATATAGCATAGCAAATAGCCACATGATTCTTATGAATAAAAGTTACTGTTTTCAGCAATCCATCAAAGGGTGTGCACATCACCCTTCTATGAAACATGTTTAAAAAATTGACTTTCCACATTGAAAGCAAATCTTGCTGCAGTGTTTGCTCAAGCTTACGTCCTAATATTTCATAGGGCCTACTGGACATTACATTGTGCATAGGCTAGAATTTCACAGTTCCGCATGCTTGCATTGGCATGAGGAAAGAGGAGACATTATATGCAAGTTATAAAATGTCCATACATTAGTGGCTCCGCATCAAATATATATGGCGATGTGGCACTGCAGCTCTAGGGAATAAGAAATTAGCTGATAGGATCGCTGTACTAAGATATAGGTTCATTTGTTTAACCCCTTCGATGCTTATGACGAGCTGGACTCGTCATGGCACACAGTGGTCGTGTGCTCATGACGAGTCCAGCTCATCATAAGACCACCCACGGGGGAAGCGCTGGCGCTCCCCCCGTGGGAATCCAATCGTAGGTTTTTTTGGGGGGGAGGCAGGGGAAGGGCTTCCCCTGCCTCCCCCCGCACTCCCCGCCCTCCCCATCAATGACTTTAGCGCGCGAGGCGCGCTGACGTGATTGAGGGTTTCCCTTTCTTCCCCGACGCGCTGGAAGCCATTTGCTTCCAGCGCGTCGGGGAAATCAGGTGAGTTTTGACTCGGGAGGGGGGGGTTGAATCAAAAGAGGCATCGAGGGAAAGGAAAGGGATTTCCTTTCCCCCGATGCCTCTTTTGTGCATTCCTGCTGCACGATCATGCGATCGTGCAGCAGGAATGCCCACTAGGCACCAGGGATGTTTTTTTTTTTTTAAATGCACATCAAAATACTGTTTGGGAGAGCGGCCCCTTGGGCAAGGGTCACTCCCCTTTTGGGGGCCATATGTTTTTGTGCTTTGCCCCCCTGGGGGGGGCAGTTTTTCGTATTGTGCCCACCAGGGAGAAACGGTGGGGAGTGGCCCCTTGGGCAAGGGTCACTCCCCTTTGGGGGCTTTGTTGGTGGCCGATTGGCCAAAGGATAGTGCCCTTTATTATTTAAAAGTAAATACAATCAAAATTATACCTATTAATTAAACTGCTTACTTATAACAGTTGCTAACTAGCAAAGCTTTAGAACACCCAAAAAAGTGCCTCTCACTGTTTTCAGTCAACTCCTTCTAAAAACCGGGACATGAGACAAAATTGCCGAAATCTGCCCGGACAGCTGGTGAAAAACCGGGGCTGTCCGGGCAAATCGGGACGTCTGGTCACCCTAATTAATGCCTGCGTTACAAGAGTGACACGTGTGCATACATGAGATAGAAAATACAAATAGAGGTATAATACTGCAATAAGTGTCAGTCACTCAGAACACACTGGGAAGGCATTCTATAGGCATGGAGTACAGATTTTCCTATAGTGGAAGAACTTCTTTGAGGGAGTAGAGAGGGCGTGAATTAAACAGGAGACTTAAAATGAAGGGTACACAAACATAAAATCCAACACAGCACGCAAGGGTGAGGAATGTACAGGAAAAAGTACAAATTTACAATGAAGAGCGAACTTCCTAGAGGGGCTGAGAGTGAAAGTATTAGTTCTGAAAGTGTCTTTGGAAGAGAATAGATTTGAGGTCAGCTTTGAAGATCCGGGTAGAGGAGGTGGCATGGAGCAATGGAGGAAGCGAGTTCCAGATTCTCACCGCATTTCCTGAGAAGGATTGCGCCATCGATCTTTCCCTTTTTGAAGACGGGGGGGGGCTCAAGCAGAAGCTTTTCCGCATTGCGAGAAGGGCGAGAGCCACCGGACAATTTCAATTTATTTGCCAGGTAAAGAGGGGAGGAGGTGTGTAAGGCTTAGTGTGTGATGCAGGCAGTTTTGTAAATAGATCTTGCCTCGATCGGAAGCCATCGAAGAGAGGATAGGAGTGACGTGGTCGCTTCGTTTAGACCCTGAAATGAGGCGAGCTGCTGAATGGAGGATGGATTTGAGAGGGGAGAGGTGGGATTTGGGTAGGCCCGTCAGAAGAGAATTGCAATAATCCAGTCTTGAGAGAACCAGAGATTGTACCAAGGTTTTTAAGTCTTTCTCCGGGAATAACCGACGGATCCCCCGTAGAAGGCGCAACTGGTAACGTGCGTTCTTAGCAATAGAGTTGATGTGGGAGATTAGGTTGAGTCTTTTGTCAAGAATGACACCTAGGGATTTAGCGCTGTCGACAATGATGGGTTTGTTGTTGAGTAGGTTCAGCTGATCCATCCAAGATTGAACAGGAGGAGGTGAGAGAGAGGTAGAGAGGAGGAGGAATTCAGTTTTGGCGGGATTCAGAATGAGTTGGTGATCTAACATCCAGTTGTGAATAGAGTTGAGAGCAGAGTTGAGTAGTTAGAGATCGTGTGCAGAAGATACCTTAAGGTATCTTCCCACTAGTCCACTAGTCCACCAGGCATTTATTTGTAGAGAGTGACCCCTTGGGCAAGGGTCACTCTACTTTGGGGGCAATATTTGTGGCTGTGTCTGCCCCCCAGGAGGGCAGATCGCCATGTTTTTTTAAAAAATTGGGCCCACTAGGCCACCAGGGATTTGTTTGAGGGGAGTGGCCCCTTGGGCAAGGGTTGCTCTCCTTTGGGGAGCATTAATTTGGCCGTTTCTGCCATCCTGAGGAGCAGATTGGCTGATTTGTTTTTTGTAGGTCCACTAGGCCACCGGGGTTTTTATGTGGGGAGCGGCCCCTTGGGCAAGGGTCGCTCCCTTTATGGGAGGATGATTGTGGCCATTTCTGCCCTCTTTGGGTGGCAGAATAGCAGTATGTTTTTAGGCCCATCTGCCCCCATGGAGAGCAGAAGCCAGTAGTCACCAGGGTTTTTTTAATTTTTGTGTTGGGGAGTGGCCAAAATGGCAAGGGTTGCTCCCCTTTTACGGGGGTGAATATTGTATTTATACTCTTTGGCCCACCTACCCCTTAGCTTGGCTGGTGGATTGTGTGTGGACTGGTGCATTATTTGCATTTTATGATTGTAATGTTTTTTTCTCCTTTTTATTCTAGTGTAAAGCTTTTGATTCCTGTTTGCGGTTTCGGCAGTGGTTGTTCTGCAGTTTTGCGTAATTGCATTTATTTGGTAAGAAAAATATTTTTGTTGTGTGTACTCCAAATGAGTATTATTGTCATGCATGAATGAATTTTTTTGTAAGTGGTGTCATAATGGCAGCATATTTGTTAGTGTTCAGAGCATGAAATTCTTTGCGATGTTTTGCATTGTCTTATGTGTAATTTTTTTTTCCTTCTTTTTAGTGGGATATTGTTGATCTTCACTGTGTCTGTGCAGAGTAGGTGGTGGTGAGTCTAGCTGCTTCTGTCACGTGAGTGGTATAGTGTTGGAGTATATAGGTCTTTGTGATAAAGCTACATTTTCTTTTTTTTTTACAAAGGGTTTGTTGTTGTTGACTTGTTTGACAAGTAACCTTTATTAGTAAGCATTATGGCTAGCCGTAGAATGACTGCTCAGCAGGTGGTTGGTTTGCTTCTTGAATCTTCCTCTGAGCAGGATTATGAGACTGACAGTGCGTCTGAGGGAGAGGAGGGAGGGGAAGATTCAGGCAGTGAGTTTTCTCTCCACATGGAATCATCGGATGATGAAGGTACTCTCAGTGCAGATGAAGTGCCTGTTTTAGAGGAGGATACTACTGTGCCGATGGTGCAAGAAGCATCTGGATTGCAGCGTGGGGCTGCTAGGCTTCCTACTGGAAGTGCTGGACTCTGGGTTGATCCAAACATGGTGCAGCCAGTGTTGCCTGCCTTTAGTGGTTATGCAGGGTGTAGAGTGGATTGTGAACATTATTTGCCTATACAGTATTTTCAGTTGTTTATGGATGATGTATTTTTGGGTGAGATTGTTGAGCAGACTAATTTGTATGCTGAACAGTTTTTGAGGGACAACAGTGCCAGACTTAGGCCCCATTCTAGAGCTACCCGGTTGAGTCCCACAAATCTGGAAGAGATGAAGAAGTTTTTGGGTTTGACTTTTTTGATGGGTTTGATAAGGAAGCCGTCCATGGGTTCATATTGGTCTACCAGTCCCTTGATGGCAACGGCCATATTTCCTGCAGTTATGACTCGTGATCGGTATTTACTTTTGCTTCGGATGCTGCATTTTGTTGATAATGGTTTGGCGTTGCCACGAGATCACCCTGAATGTGACCGTCTTTTTAAGATTCGGCCTGTTCTTGATCACTTTGTAGATCGATTTTCAGAGATCTATACTCCAGGGAAAGAAATATCTATTGATGAGTCTTTGGTCCTGTTCAAGGGCCGTTTGGTTTTTAGGCAGTACATTCCTAGCAAGAGGGCATGCTATGGAATTAAGCTGTATATGTTGTCTGAGAGCAGGACAGGATATGTTTTTAATTTGCGTGTGTACACTGGTAGGGATTCCACTATTGACCCCCCTAGTTGTCCGTCCACTTTTGGAGTTTCAGAGAAAATTGTGTGGGATCTTGCTAGAGGACTGTTTAACAGAGGCCACCATTTGTACCTTGATAACTTCTACACTGCTGTGCAATTGTTTAAGGAATTGTTCAAAGTGGACACTTTTGCTTGTGGCACAATCCGCTCTAACCGTAAAGGTTATCCAAAAGAGCTTGTTTGCAAAAAACTTCAGAGGGGACAGTGCAGTTCCTTGCGTAGTGATGAACTACTAGCTGTGAAATTTGTGGACCGGAGCGATGTGTACATGCTGACTACCATCCATGATGAGAGTACTTCACCTGTGGCTGTTTGGGGTCAGATTGCTGAAGTGCGCAAACCTGTGTGCATTTTAGACTACAATAAGCACATGGGTGGTGTTGATAGAGTAGATCAGAGGTTGGAACCTTACACTGCTATTCGTAAGGCTTACATTTGGTATAAGAAGTTGGCCATCCATCTCTTCAATTTAGCAACTTTCAATGCTTTTGTTGTGTTCAAGGAGTGTTCTCCTGCGTCAAAGTTGACTTTTGTTCAGTTTCAGCAGTCTGTCATAGGCAGCCTTGTTGTTGTGGAACAGGCAAGTGTTCCCAGAGTTGGAGTGGTGGAGGATGTGGCTCGATTGAAAGATCGCCACTTTCCTGATCACATTCCTCCTATACCCTCAAAAGACTTTCCCACTAGGAGATGTAGAGTCTGTTGGCGAAGAGGTACGCGGAAGGAGACTCGTATGTACTGCCCTGAGTGTCCTTCTAACCCTGGGCTGTGTGTGCCTGCTTGTTATAGAGCGTACCACAAGCAAAAGAATTATTGGGAGCAACCATGAGTGGTAAAGTGAACTGCCTGGTCTGTAATGTTTAAGAATTGTTGTTCTGTTTCAAGGTTGGCATTAGTGCAATGTATTTAGTTTCTGATTTTGTGTTAGTAGATTTGTATCTATTTGCAATTTGTTTGTGTTTTCTTTTTTGTATAAAAAAATCCTAAATGTGATGGTGGTGTGTGTAGGCTGGTGCTTGGCTGGCGGTGTGCGTGGAGTGGCGCTTGGCTGGCGGTGTGCATGGAGTGGCGCTTGGCTGGCGGTGTGCGTGGAGTGGCGCTTGGCTGGCGGTGTGCGTGGAGTGGCTCTTGGCTGGCGGTGTGCGTGGAGTGGCACTTGGCTGGTGGTGTGCGTGGAGTGGCGCTTGGCTGGCGGTGTGCGTGGATTGACGCTTGGCTGGCGGTGTGCGTGGAGTGGCGCTTGGCTGGCGGTGTGCGTGGAGTGGCGCTTGGCTGGCGGTGTGCATGGAGTGGCGCTTGGCTGGCGGTGTGCGTGGACTGGCGTTCGGCTGGCGGTGTGTGAGTAGTGACTTGCTGCTGGTCACTACACACACTGCTAGCCGAGCGACACTCCACGCAATCCATCAGCTTGTGTGGTTGCTGTGTTAGGAATGTGGGCGTGTGAAAGTGATGGGCCCTTGAATGGCGCTGTCTGCTGGTGTGAGTGTTGTAATGTGATGGGCCCGGGGCTGGTGGTGTGAATGGTTTTGTATGTGTCACACGTATGAAAGGTGTATGAATGGCCTGCAAAGAGGTTGGTGCCTTGTCGTGGCTTTACAGCTCACGAGCTGTGAGTCAATGGTTCAGTTTCTCGTCCTTTCAATTATTAACAGTGCATTTCATTTTTGTGAAATCACTTGTTAATACAATTGTATATACTGAACCATCACTCACCCTCGTGCCAAATCCAACCAGTATGTGTGTGTGCTTGAGGATTAGATGGCTGTGCAGTAATATTTTTTGTTGTCTTTCTCAAGCAGGGTGTACCTTGTCCCTTTTTGTGAATGTTGTAATGTGTTTGTTTCGTGGCTGGTGGTGTGAATGGTCTTGTGTGTATCACGTATGAAAGGTGTGTGAATGGCCTGTAAAGCGGTTGGGGCCTTGACGTGGCTTTACAGCTCACGAGCTGCTAGTCACTGGTTCAGTTTTTTGTCCTTTCAATTATTGACAGTGCATTTCATTTTTGTGAAATCTCTTGTTAATAAAATTGTATATACTGAACTATCACTTGCCCTCGTGCCAAATCCAACCAGTATGTGTGTGTGCTTGAGGAGGAATAGATGGCTTTGCAGTAATCTTTGTCTTTTTAGTCTGTCTGCCAAGGTGTACATTCCGTCTAAGAATAACCTACCAACTGTAGATATTGTCGTAACACCCATGGGAGTACATGGTGATATCTCTCTTGTGGATCATAACAAGTTATGTAACCCAAAATGCCCTGCAAACCTCAAAATGTCTGTCACATTTTCCTTGCAATATTGTGCCAAAATGTTCACGCTGCAGAAATAAACACATTATCTCAAGATGACCTGGTTTTGCAAGGGGTCACCTGGGTTTTTGGCCCGGGGCTCGGCGGCCACATAAGGAAACCTACCAAACCCACACATTTCTGAAAACTAGACACCCGGGGGCTTCCAAGGAGGTATGGCTTGCGTGGATCCCCCAATGTTTCCTTACCCAGAATCCCTTGCAAACCTCAATTTTAGCTGAAAAAATCACTTTTTTCACACATATTTGTGTGGGAAAGTGTGGCATCACCGGGCTCACAAAAATTTCCTACCACCCAGCGTTCCCCCAGGTCTCCCGATAAAAATGGTGCCTCACTTGTGTGGGAGGCCCAAGTACCCGCGACAGGCAAGGGCCCAAAACGTAGTGAGGCGACATCAAAATTGCCTATCTCAAAACCACCTGGTTTTGCAAGGCGGGTCACCTGGGTTTTTGGCCCCGTGCTCGGCGGCCATCTAGGAAACCTACCAAACCCACACATTTCTGAAAACTAGACACCCGGGGCTTCCAAGGAGGTATGGCTTGCATGGATCCCCCAACGTTTCCTTACCCAGAATCCCTTGCAAACCTCAATTTTAGCTGAAAAAATCACTTTTTTCACACATTTTGTGTGGGAAAGTGTGGCATCACCGGGCTCACACAAATTTCCTACCACCCAGCGTTCCCCCAGGTCTCCCGATAAAAATGGTGCCTCACTTGTGTGGGAGGCCCAAGTACCGCGACAGGCAAGGGCCCAAAACGTAGTGAGGCGACATCAAAATTGCCTATCTCAAAACCACCTGGTTTTGCAAGGGAGTCACCTGGGTTTTGGCCCCGTGCTCGGCGGCCATCTAGGAAACCTACCAAACCCACACATTTCTGAAAACTAGACACCCGGGGGCTTCCAAGGAGGTATGGCTTGCGTGGATCCCCCAACGTTTCCTTACCCAGAATCCCTTGCAAACCTCAATTTTAGCTGAAAAAATCACTTTTTCACACATTTTTGTGTGGGAAAGTGTGGCATCACCGGGCTCACACAAATTTCCTACCACCCAGCGTTCCCCCAGGTCTCCCGATAAAAATGGTGCCTCACTTGTGTGGGAGGCCCAAGTACCCGCGACAGGCAAGGGCCCAAAACATAGTGAGGCGACATCAAAATTGCCTATCTCAAAACCACCTGGTTTTGCAAGGGAGTCACCTGGGTTTTTGGCCCCATGCTCGGCGGCCATCTAGGAAACCTACCAAACCCACACATTTCTGAAAACTAGACACCCGGGGGCTTCCAAGGAGGTATGGCTTGCGTGGATCCCCTAACGTTTCCTTACCCAGAATCCCTTGCAAACCTCAATTTTAGCTGAAAAAATCACTTTTTTCACACATATTTGTGTGGGAAGTGTGGCATCACCGAGCTCACACAAATTTCCTACCACTCAGCGTTCTCCAGGTCTCCCGATAGAAATGGTGCCTCACTTGTGTGGAGGCCCAAGTACCCGCAACAGGCAAGGGCCCAAAACATTTTTTGATAGGCAATGTTGATGTTGCCTCAAAATGTTTTGTGTCCTTGCATGTCGCGGGTACTTGGGCCTCCCACACAAGTGAGGCACCATTTTATCGGGAGACCTGGAGAACGCTGGGTGAGGAAATTTGTGTGAGCCCGTGATGCTACACTTCCACACAAATATGTGTGAAAAAGTGATTTTTCAGCTAAAATTGAGGTTTGCAAGGATTCTGGGTAAGGAAACGTTGGGAGATCCACGCAACCATACCTCCTGGAAGCTCACAGGTGTCTAGTTTTCAGAAATGTGTGGGTTTGGTAGGTTTCCTAGATGGCCTCCGAGCACGGGGCCAAAACCCAGGTGACTCCTGCAAAACCAGGTGGTTTTGAGATAGGCAATTTTGATGTCGCCTCACTACGTTTTGGGCCCTTGCCTGTCGCGGTACTTGGGCCTCCCACACAAGTGAGGCACCATTTTTATCGGGAGACCTGGGAACGCTGTGGTAGGAAATTTGTGTGAGCCCGGTGATGCCACACTTTCCCACACAAATATGTGTGAAAAAGTGATTTTTTCAGCTAAAATTGTGGTTTGCAAGGGATTCTGGAAGAAACGTTGGAGGATCCACGCAAGCCATACCTCCTGGAAGCCCCCAGGTGTCTACTTTTCAGAAATGTGTGGTTTGGTAGGTTTCCTAGATGGCCGCCGACAGACAAAAACCAGGTGACTCCCTGCAAAACCAGGTGGTTTTGAGATAGGCAATTTTGATGTAAGCCTCACTACGTTTTGGGCCCTTGCCTGTCGCGGTACTTGGGCCTCCCACACAAGTGAGGCACCATTTTCATCGGGAGACCTGGGGAACGCTGGGTGGTAGGAAATTTGTGTGAGCCCGGTGATGCCACACTTTCCCACACAAATATGTGTGAAAAAGTGATTTTTTCAGCTAAAATTGAGGTTTGCAGGGATTCTGGGTAAGAAACGTTGGGGAATCCACGCAAGCCATACCTCCCTGGAAGCCCCGGGTGTCTACTGTTCAGAAATGTGTGGGTTTGGTAGGTTTCCTAGATGGCCACCGAGCACGGGGCCAAAACCCAGGTGACTCCTGCAAAACCAGGTGGTTTTGAGATAGGCAATTTTGATGTCGCCTCACTACGTTTTGGGCCCTTGCCTGTCGCTGGTACTTGGGCCTCCCACACAAGTGAGGCACCATTTTATCGGGAGACCTGGGGGAACGCTGGGTGGTAGGAAATTTGTGTGAGGCCAGTGATGCCACACAAAAATGTGTGAAAAAAGTGATTGTTTCAGCTAAAATTGAGGTTTGCAGGGGATTCTGGGTAAGGAAAGGTTGGGGGATCCATGCAAGCCATACCTCCCTGGAAGCCCCCGGGTGTCTAGTTTTCAGAAATGTGTGGGTTTGGTAGGTTTCCCTAGATGGCCGCCGTGCACGGGGCCAAAAACCCAGGTGACCCGCTTGCAAAACCAGGTGGTTTTGAGATAGGCAATTTTGATGTCGCCTCACTACGTTTTGGGCCCTTGCCTGTCGCGGGTACTTGGGCCTCCCACACAAGTGAGGCACCATTTTTATCGGGAGACCTGGGGGAACGCTGGGTGGTAGGAAATTTGTGTGAGGCCAGTGATGCCACACTTTCCCACACAAAAATGTGTGAAAAAAGTGATTTTTCAGCTAAAATTGAGGTTTGCAGGGGATTCTGGGTAAGGAAAGGTTGGGGGATCCATGCAAGCCATACCTCCCTGGAAGCCCCCGGGTGTCTACTTTTCAGAAATGTGTGGGTTTGGTAGGTTTCCCTAGATGGCCGCCGAGCACGGGGCCAAAAACCCAGGTGACCCCGCTTGCAAAACCAGGTGGTTTTGAGATAGGCAATTTTGATGTCGCCTCACTACGTTTTGGGCCCTTGCCTGTCGCGGGTACTTGGGCCTCCCACACAAGTGAGGCACCATTTTTATCGGGAGACCTGGGGGAACGCTGGGTGGTAGGAAATTTGTGTGAGGCCAGTGATGCCACACTTTCCCACACAAAAATGTGTGAAAAAAGTGATTTTTCAGCTAAAATTGAGGTTTGCAGGGGATTCTGGGTAAGGAAAGGTTGGGGGATCCATGCAAGCCATACCTCCCTGGAAGCCCCCAGGTGTCTAATTTTCAGAAATGTGTGTGTTTGGTAGGTTTCCCTAGGTGCCGGCAGAGCTAGGGTTCACAAACTACAGCTAGGCACTTTGCCAAAAAAGGGTCATTTTTCACTGCGAAATTGAGGTGTGACCATGTTGCGTTTTGCGCCGTTTCCTGTCGCAGGCACTAGGCCGACCCACACAAGTGAGGTACCATTTTTCTCGTAAGACTTTGGGGAACGCGGGGTGGGTGGAAATTTGTGGATCCACGCAGATTCCAGAACTTTCCACCACAGAAATGTGGGGCAAATGTGTTTTGTTGGCCAATTTTTTAGGTTTGCAAGGGATTCTGGGTAACAGAACCTGGTGGGAGGCAGTCAAGTCACCCCATCCTGGATTCCCCTGGGTGTCTAGTTTTCAAAAATGTATAGGTTTGCTAGGTTTCCCTAGGTGCCGGCAGAGCTAGGGTTCAAAAACTACAGCTAGGCACTTTGCCAAAAAAGGGTCATTTTTCACTGCGAAATTGAGCTGTGACCACGTTGCGTTTTGTGCCGTTTCCTGTCGCAGGCACTAGGCCGACCCACACAAGTGAGGTACCATTTTTCTCGTAAGACTTTGGGGAACGCGGGGTGGGTGGAAATTTGTGGATCCACGCAGATTCCAGAACTTTCCACCACAGAAATGTGGGGAAAATTTGTTTTTTTGACAATTTTTTAGGTTTGCAAGGGATTCTGGGTAACAGAACCTGGTGGGAGGCAGTCAAGTCACCCCATCCTGGATTCCCCTGGGTGTCTAGTTTTCAAAAATGTATAGGTTTGCTAGGTTTCCCTAGGTGCCGGCAGAGGTAGGGTTCAAAAACTACAGCTAGGCACTTTGCCAAAAAGGGTCATTTTTCAGTGCGAAATTGAGGTGTGACCACGTTGCGTTTTGCGCCGTTTCCTGTCGCAGGCACTAGGCCGACCCACACAAGTGAGGTACCATTTTTCTCGTAAGACTTTGGGGAACGCGGGGTGGGTGGAAATTTGTGGATCCACGCAGATTCCAGAACTTTCGCCCACAGAAATGTGGGGAAAATGTGTTTTTTTGACAATTGTTTAGGTTTGCAAGGGATTCTGGGTAACAGAACCTGGTGGGAGGCAGTCAAGTCACCCCATCCTGGATTCCCCTGGGTGTCTAGTTTTCAAAAATGTATAGGTTTGCTAGGTTTCCCTAGGTGCCGGCAGAGCTATGGTTCAAAAACTACAGCTAGGCACTTTGCCAAAAAGGGTCATTTTTCACTGCGAAATTGAGGTGTGACCACGTTGCGTTTTGCGCCGTTTCCTGTCGCAGGCACTAGGCAGACCCACACAAGTGAGGTACCATTTTTCTCGTAAGACTTTGGGGAACGCGGGGTGGGTGGAAATTTGTGGATCCACGCAGATTCGAGAACTTTCCACCACAGAAATGTGGGGAAAATGTGTTTTTTGACAATTTTTAGGGGTGCAAGGGATTCTGGGTAACAGAACCTGGTGGGAGGCAGTCAAGTGACCCCATCCTGGATTCCCCTGGGTGTCTAGTTTTCAAAAATGTATAGGTTTGCTAGGTTTCCCTAGGTGCCGGCAGAGCTAGGGTTAAAAACTACAGCTAGGCACTTTGCCAAAAATGGGTCATTTTTCACTGCGAAATTGAGGTGTGACCACGTTGCGTTTTGCGCCGTTTCCTGTCGCAGGCACTAGGCCGACCCACACAAGTGAGGTACCATTTTTCTCGTAAGACTTTGGGGAACGCGGGGTGGGTGGAAATTTGTGGATCCACGCAGATTCCAGAACTTTTCACCACAGAAATGTGGGGAAAATGTGTTTTTTTTGACAATTGTTTAGGTTTGCAAGGGATTCTGGGTAACAGAACCTGGTGGGAGGCAGTCAAGTCACCCCATCCTGGATTCCCCTGGGTGTCTAGTTTTCAAAAATGTATAGGTTTGCTAGGTTTCCCTAAGTGCCGGCAGAGCTAGGGTTAAAAAACTACAGCTAGGCACTTTGCCAAAAAAGGGTCATTTTTCACTGCGAAATTGAGGTGTGACCACGTTGCGTTTTGCGCCGTTTCCTGTCGCAGGCACTAGGCCGACCCACACAAGTGAGGTACCATTTTTCTCGTAAGACTTTGGGGAACGCGGGGTGGGTGGAAATTTGTGGATCCACGCAGATTCCAGAACTTTCCACCACAGAAATGTGGGGAAAATGTGGTTTTTTGACAATTTTTAGGTTTGCAAGGGATTCTGGGTAACAGAACCTGGTGGGAGGCAGTCAAGTCACCCCATCCTGGATTCCCCTGGGTGTCTAGTTTTCAAAAATGTATAGGTTTGCTAGGTTTCCCTAGGTGCCGGCAGAGGTAGGGTTCAAAAAGTACAGCTAGGCACTTTGCCAAAAAAGGGTCATTTTTCAGTGCGAAATTGAGGTGTGACCACGTTGCGTTTTGCGCCGTTTCCTGTCGCAGGCACTAGGCCGACCCACACAAGTGAGGTACCATTTTTCTCGTAAGACTTTGGGGAACGCGGGGTGGGCGGAAATTTGTGGATCTACGCAGATTCCAGAACTTTCCACCACAGAAATGTGGGGAAAATGTGTTTTTTGGACAATTTTTTAGGTTTGCAAGGGATTCTGGGTAACAGAACCTGGTGGGAGGCAGTCAAGTCACCCCATCCTGGATTCCCCTGGGTGTCTAGTTTTAAAAAATGTATAGGTTTGCTAGGTTTCCCTAGGTGCCGGCAGAGGTAGGGTTCAAAAACTACAGCTAGGCACTTTGCCAAAAAAGGGTCATTTTTCAGTGCGAAATTGAGGTGTGACCACGTTGCGTTTTGCGCCGTTTCCTGTCGCAGGCACTAGGCCGACCCACACAAGTGAGGTACCATTTTTCTCGTAAGACTTTGGGCAACGCGGGTGGCCGGAAATTTGTGGATCCACGCAGATTCCAGAACTTTCCACCACAGAAATGTGGGGAAAATGTGTTTTTTGGACAATTTTTAGGTTTGCAAGGGATTCTGGGTGACAGAACCTGATGGGAGGCAGTCAAGTCACCCCATCCTGGATTCCCCTGGGTGTCTAGTTTTAAAAAATGTATAGGTTTGCTAGGTTTCCCTAGGTGCCGGCAGAGCTAGAGTTCAAAAACTACAGCTAGGCACTTTGCCAAAAAACGGTCATTTTTCACTGCGAAATTGAGGTGTGACCACGTTGCGTTTTGCGCCGTTTCCTGTCACAGGCACTAGGCCGACCCACACAAGTGAGGTACCATTTTTCTCGTAAGACTTTGGGGAACGCGGGGTGGGTGGAAATTTGTGGATCCACGCAGATTACAGAACTTTCCACCACAGAAATGTGGGGAAAATGTGGTTTTTTTGACAATTGTTTAGGTTTGCAAGGGATTCTGGGTAACAGAACCTGGTGGGAGGCAGTCAAGTCACCCAATCCTGGATTCCCCTGGGTGTCTAGTTTTCAAAAATGTATAGGTTTGCTAGGTTTCCCTAGGTGCCGGCAGAGCTAGGGTTCAAAAACTACAGCTAGGCACTTTGCCAAAAAAGGGTCATTTTTCAGTGCGAAATTGAGGTGTGACCACGTTGCGTTTTGCGCCGTTTCCTGTCGCAGGCACTAGGCCGACCCACACAAGTGAGGTACCATTTTTCTCGTAAGACTTTGGGGAACGCGGGGTGGGTGGAAATTTGTGGATCCACGCAGATTCCAGAACTTTCCACCACAGAAATGTGGGGAAAATGTGTTTTTTTGACAATTTTTAGGGGTGCAAGGGATTCTGGGTAACAGAACCTGGTGGGAGGCAGTCAAGTCACCCCATCCTGGATTCCCCTGGGTGTCTAGTTTTCAAAAATGTATAGGTTTGCTAGGTTTCCCTAGGTGCCGGCAGAGGTAGGGTTCAAAAAGTACAGCTAGGCACTTTGCCAAAAAAGGGTCATTTTTCAGTGCGAAATTGAGGTGTGACCACGTTGCGTTTTGCGCCGTTTCCTGTCGCAGGCACTAGGCCGACCCACACAAGTGAGGTACCATTTTTCTCGTAAGACTTTGGGGAACGCGGGGTGGGTGGAAATTTGTGGATCCACGCAGATTCCAGAACTTTCCACCACAGAAATGTGGGGAAAATGTGGTTTTTTTGACAATTGTTTAGGTTTGCAAGGGATTCTGGGTAACAGAACCTGGTGGGAGGCAGTCAAGTCACCCAATCCTGGATTCCCCTGGGTGTCTAGTTTTCAAAAATGTATAGGTTTGCTAGGTTTCCCTAGGTGCCGGCAGAGCTAGGGTTCAAAAACTACAGCTAGGCACTTTGCCAAAAAAGGGTCATTTTTCAGTGCGAAATTGAGGTGTGACCACGTTGCGTTTTGCGCCGTTTCCTGTCGCAGGCACTAGGCCGACCCACACAAGTGAGGTACCATTTTTCTCGTAAGACTTTGGGGAACGCGGGGTGGGTGGAAATTTGTGGATCCACGCAGATTCCAGAACTTTCCACCACAGAAATGTGGGGAAAATGTGTTTTTTTTGACAATTGTTTAGGTTTGCAAGGGATTCTGGGTAACAGAACCTGGTGGGAGGCAGTCAAGTCACCCAATCCTGGATTCCCCTGGGTGTCTAGTTTTCAAAAATGTATAGGTTTGCTAGGTTTCCCTAGGTGCCAGCAGAGCTAGGGTTCAAAAACTACAGCTAGGCACTTTGCCAAAAAAGGGTCATTTTTCACTGCGAAATTGAGGTGTGACCACGTTGCGTTTTGTGCCGTTTCCTGTCGCAGGCACTAGGCCGACCCACACAAGTGAGGTACCATTTTTTTCGTAAGACTTTGGGGAACGCGGGGTGGGTGGAAATTTGTGGATCCACGCAGATTCGAGAACTTTCCACCACAGAAATGTGGGGAAAATGTGTTTTTTTTGACAATTTTTTAGGGGTGCAAGGGATTCTGGGTAACAGAACCTGGTGGGAGGCAGTCAAGTGACCCCATCCTGGATTCCCCTGGGTGTCTAGTTTTCAAAAATGTATAGGTTTGCTAGGTTTCCCTAGGTGCCGGCAGAGCTAGGGTTAAAAAACTACAGCTAGGCACTTTGCCAAAAATGGGTCATTTTTCACTGCGAAATTGAGGTGTGACCACGTTGCGTTTTGCGCCGTTTCCTGTCGCAGGCACTAGGCCGACCCACACAAGTGAGGTACCATTTTTCTCGTAAGACTTTGGGGAACGCGGGGTGGGTGGAAATTTGTGGATCCACGCAGATTCCAGAACTTTTCACCACAGAAATGTGGGGAAAATGTGTTTTTTTGACAATTGTTTAGGTTTGCAAGGGATTCTGGGTAACAGAACCTGGTGGGAGGCAGTCAAGTCACCCCATCCTGGATTCCCCTGGGTGTCTAGTTTTCAAAAATGTATAGGTTTGCTAGGTTTCCCTAAGTGCCGGCAGAGCTAGGGTTAAAAAACTACAGCTAGGCACTTTGCCAAAAAGGGTCATTTTTCACTGCGAAATTGAGGTGTGACCACGTTGCGTTTTGCGCCGTTTCCTGTCGCAGGCACTAGGCCGACCCACACAAGTGAGGTACCATTTTTCTCGTAAGACTTTGGGGAACGCGGGGTGGGTGGAAATTTGTGGATCCACGCAGATTCCAGAACTTTCCACCACAGAAATGTGGGGAAAATGTGGTTTTTTTGACAATTTTTTAGGTTTGCAAGGGATTCTGGGTAACAGAACCTGGTGGGAGGCAGTCAAGTCACCCCATCCTGGATTCCCCTGGGTGTCTAGTTTTCAAAAATGTATAGGTTTGCTAGGTTTCCCTAGGTGCCGGCAGAGGTAGGGTTCAAAAGTACAGCTAGGCACTTTGCCAAAAAAGGGTCATTTTTCAGTGCGAAATTGAGGTGTGACCACGTTGCGTTTTGCGCCGTTTCCTGTCGCAGGCACTAGGCCGACCCACACAAGTGAGGTACCATTTTTCTCGTAAGACTTTGGGGAACGCGGGGTGGGCGGAAATTTGTGGATCTACGCAGATTCCAGAACTTTCCACCACAGAAATGTGGGGAAAATGTGTTTTTTGGACAATTTTTTAGGTTTGCAAGGGATTCTGGGTAACAGAACCTGGTGGGAGGCAGTCAAGTCACCCCATCCTGGATTCCCCTGGGTGTCTAGTTTTAAAAAATGTATAGGTTTGCTAGGTTTCCCTAGGTGCCGGCAGAGGTAGGGTTCAAAAACTACAGCTAGGCACTTTGCCAAAAAAGGGTCATTTTTCAGTGCGAAATTGAGGTGTGACCACGTTGCGTTTTGCGCCGTTTCCTGTCGCAGGCACTAGGCCGACCCACACAAGTGAGGTACCATTTTTCTCGTAAGACTTTGGGCAACGCGGGGTGGCCGGAAATTTGTGGATCCACGCAGATTCCAGAACTTTCCACCACAGAAATGTGGGGAAAATGTGTTTTTTTGGACAATTTTTTAGGTTTGCAAGGGATTCTGGGTGACAGAACCTGATGGGAGGCAGTCAAGTCACCCCATCCTGGATTCCCCTGGGTGTCTAGTTTTAAAAAATGTATAGGTTTGCTAGGTTTCCCTAGGTGCCGGCAGAGCTAGAGTTCAAAAACTACAGCTAGGCACTTTGCCAAAAAACGGTCATTTTTCACTGCGAAATTGAGGTGTGACCACGTTGCGTTTTGCGCCGTTTCCTGTCACAGGCACTAGGCCGACCCACACAAGTGAGGTACCATTTTTCTCGTAAGACTTTGGGGAACGCGGGGTGGGTGGAAATTTGTGGATCCACGCAGATTACAGAACTTTCCACCACAGAAATGTGGGGAAAATCTGTTTTTTTTTTACAATTGTTTAGGTTTGCGAGGAATTCTGGGTAACGGAACCTGGTGGGAGGCAGTCAAGTCACACCATCCTGGATTCCCCTGGGTGTCTAGTTTCCAAAAATGTATAGGTTTGCTAGGTTTCCCTAGGTGCCGGCAGAGCTAGGGTTCAAAAACTACAGCGAGGCACTTTGCAAAAAAAGGGTCATTTTTCACTGTGAAAATGTGGTGCGTCCATGTTGCGTTTTGCGCTGCTTCCTGTCGCGGGCACTAGGCTTACCCACACAAGTGAGGTACCATTGTTTTCGGAAGACCTTGGGGAACGCGGGGTGGGTAGAATTTTGTGGATCCGCGCAGATTCCAGAACTTTCCACCACAGAAAAGTGAGGAAAATGTGTTTTTTTACCAATTGTTTAGGTTTGCAAGGGATTCTGGGTAACAGAACCTGGTGAGAGCCAGTTAAGTCACCCCGTCCTGAATTCCCCTGGGTGTCTAGTTTTCAAAAATGTATAGGTTTGCTAGGTTTCCTAAGTGCCCGCAGAGCTAGGGTTCAAAAACTACAGCTAGGCACTTTGCAAAAAAAGGGTAATTTTTCATTGTGAAAATGTGGTACGTCCACGTTGCATTTTGAGCCATTTCCTGTTGTGGGCACAAGGCCTACCCACACAAGTGAGGTACCATTTTTATCGGGAGACTTAGGGTAACACAGAATTGTAGAGCAACTGTTATTACCTATTGACTTTCGATGCATTTCTGCCTTCCAAATGAAAGACAATGTGTAAAAAATAAGTCATTTTGAAAAATGACCTATATTTCTCATGCTAGTATGGGTACTCCCAATTTCGGAAATGTGCAAATATCTACTGTTTCTAAAATCTACATTTTGTTCCCATTTCAGAAATACATAGGTGTCTTTCATAACAATTTTTCCATGTATACATTTTCCCAAAATAATTGCTATATACCCGGTACATAATAAAAACCATTGCAAGATGCTGCTCAGTTATTGGCTCTGGGTTCGTCGGGTTCTTGGTGAACCTACAAGTCCTATATATCCCCACAACCAGAAAGGTCCAGCGGATGTAACGGTATATTGCTTTCAAATAGCTGTCATAAATAGAAGAAGTTACAGGTGAAAACGTTGACACAAATGGCTGTTTTTTCCAACTAATTTTCAATTTTTCCTTCATTTAACTGTTAGTTTCTATAAGGAAAACTTTAAGGATCTACACAAATGACCCCTTGCTGAATTCAGAATTTTGTCTACTTTACAGAAATGTATGGCTTTTCAGGATCCATTATTGGTTTCATACCCATTTCTACCATTAACTGGAAGGAGGTTGAAAGCACAAAAAATAGCAAAAATAGGCTATGTCCCAGAAAAATGCCAAAACTGTGTAAAAAAGTTGCTTTTCTGACAAAAGTCTGCTTGACCCTGAAAGCTGGGAAGATGGTGATTTCAGCACCACAACCCCTTTTTGATGCCATTTGCAGGAAAAAACAAGACGCTTTCATCTGTAGCCCTTTTTCGCATTTTTCCCCAAAAACACAAAATGTTGCTGTATTTTGGCTAATTTCTGGGTCCCCTCCAGGGGAATCCACAAACCCTGGGTACCTTTACAATCCCCATGATGTTAGAAAAAAAGGACGCAAATTTGGCGTGGATACCTTATGTGGTCAAAAAGTTACAGGGGCCTAAGCGCGCACTACCCCAAATACCCAAAAAAAGGCTTAGCACAGGGGGGGGAAAAGGCCTAGCAGCGAAGGGGTTAATAACTTGAGTTTCCAGCCTCCTTAGTTTCACGATGGCTACTGATTACCAGACATTATTCACACATACTTTTTTATTTTTTTTAAAAGCAGCTTGCTGTAATGCCTATTCACTTACTGGTTCTGATCTTGGCTGCATAGATAGTTTTATTTTATATGATTGTGGGTGACTATAATAACCAGCATTGGCATAGCCAATAGGTCTCACCTTTGGGACCTTATAAGTGTTTAACCATGCAACAGTTAATATTGTTGCCCCAAGGATATTGTGCTGCATAACTAAATACTTATAAGGTCCCAAAAGCGAGACCTATTGGCTATGCCAATGCTTGTTAACAGAGAGATCATTCCAGGTATTTGAAGGCAGTCATACCTCAAGAAAGATCCCGCTAACTTGCGGTGTCCCACAGGGATCATCATTGAGCCCCACCCTTTTCAATGTGTACTTAAGGACCCTGGCTGAGATAGTCCTCCCGTATGGGGCCCAGATAGTGACCTATGCGGACGACACTCAGCTGGTGGTAGCCCTCAACCACCCTAAGAAGAGCGCAGTCGACCTTGAAGCTTGCCTAGGAAAGGTGGCCACCTGGATGGACCAATCATACCTTAAGCTTAACGGGGATAAGACTGAGCTGATGATTCTTGGCAATGTTACGAGCACCCCTTCAGATGTGAACTGGCCGAACTGTCTGGGTCCTGCACCAAAACCCAAAGAAAGGATCAAAAGCTTAGGAATCTGGCTAGAAAGGTCACTAAAACTTGACCACCAAGCAGTACAAGTAGCGGCTACATGCTTTTGAATCTTAAGGCAATTGAGGAAAATATTGCCACTGCTCCCGGAAACAGCACGCAGAACTATGGTACAAGCATTGGTGCTGCCTCGGTTGGACTACTGTAATTCACTATACCTGGGCACCCCGATTGCCACCACAAGGAAACTTCAGGTGGTGCAGAACTGCGCAGCTAGGCTGCTACACAATATCCCCAGGAAACAATCGGCTAAGCCAGCATTGAAGGCACTGCACTGGCTACCCATCTCAGAACGCATAATGTTCAAATCACTTTGCATTGCACATAAGACCCTCTGGGGTACAGGTCCAAAAATTAACCGCTCTTTGATGTCCTTTCACCGGCCCTCCCACAGCCTGAGATCGGCCAACCTATTCCAAGCGAAGGTTCCAAAAATCTTGAGAGTACGTTCGGGCGGGCGTATGTTCTCATACAATGCATCCACTCTATGGAACACGCTTCCGATCCAGCTTAGATCAACTATTCACCACTTTGCATTCAGGAAGCAATTAAAAACGTGGCTCTTCCAGAAACTGCAGTGAGACTGAAAAATTCTTGTGGTTGCTACTAGCGCTGGGATGCCTAAGGGTAGCCATGCGCTCTATCAAGAATGAATTAATAATAATAATAATAATAAAACACCATGGCAAAACATCGACAGAGCCAAATGAGTGGTGGCCAAAGCCAGACATTAGATTTAGCAAAGCTTAGTTCTTTAGGTTTTCAGGTCTGTAATGAAACATATAAACTGTTTCCAAAGACGTGCGGCTAACAGGATGTACTGTTTATCACGCCATCCTAATGGCTGATGACGGGCTGCTTAGGCGCTAAATACAAACAAATATGGAAATGTAACACAAATACGCCCACTGAAAATTATGAATTTCTGTGTGAAACACTGCATTTGATAAGCTGTCATACTCACAATCACGCGTGATGGGCGGCGTTTTGGATTGTGTGGACAAGCCCCGTGCAGCAAGCCAATTCAGCTTCTAGGATGGTCTGGTCCTGTGCTCACCTCAACCACATTTGTTGTTCGTTTCCATGGCAATCGAGTTCCCTGGCGACAGAAAAGGTCACGTGATGTTAAGTGCCGCCTACCTTCCGGGAAATAATATGCGCATGCTCACAGAGTCTAAAATTGTCAGCGAAATGAGCGGGCCTGCGTTCAAATGCAGGTGGCCTGCCTAATAACCGTATGGTTTCCTTTAGTGACGATCTTCATGGTCGTATAAGACGGCACCAGCGCAGGGTGTGGTCCACAGAAGCCAAGGATACTTGGACGTGTAGTTTGTATTTAATGTTGTAAGCGTACGTATATACATCCCTGCATACAACGGGCTTTTGGCTAAAAAGTCAGGACTGGCTGATAGAGTTCCGCTGTCATTAGGGGGCACTATCAGTTGTTTACTTATGCCGCTGTGTATGTCTGTCTTTCACGCCCCTCGCATGCGTCCAGTGACGACATCACACCTCCCCTTTGTTGACTACTGCTACTTCCGCGTTGTTGCCCGGGTTCCTGGGTGTTGTATTTTTTTAAGGGGCTGGGCGGCCCAGTGGCCTGCCTCATGGACTACCCTTCCCATGCCACACTGCGCGCGTCTCAGCCCTACGTACATATTGTTTTCTTCTGAAGGTGGCGCTGCACAAACGGAACTGTAAGTTCTGACGAATAAACAAACGCAGATCTGTTTGGAAACTGGGGGAGGCTGATGTGAGACCTACGAGGCCGCCTTGTGCATCGTGTGGACAGGCGGGTAAGTGATCTGGCTGGCGGGAAAGGTGGAGAGCCGGACATCTATTCCTGTAGATGCCATATACAGCGCAAGCAGCAGGTAATTAGGAAAGGATAACCCCATCACCGTGCCTCCACTATGCCAGTAGTACACGACATAAGAACAGCACACTGCGCAATGTACGTGAATGGGGTCTTCCTCGCCGCACCGCCTTCAATAGCCTGGAAGGAAGTTGGTTAGTCATCCCATGCCCCAGAAACAGAGTATATGAATCCTAATAAGCAAGGGGCTGTCGCTGGTCTCCAGCCACATGTCCAAAACCAGATCCGGCTGCCGTGGTAAAATTCTCCCCCAACCGGTCTTAAAAGTCCTAAACGTTCATTTAAATGTTATTACTTATTCCACCCTTCATGTTGACTTTGATATCTACCGAGCACATGCAGTATGCGGCGCCTGACTAGTAAGCCTGCGCCCGGATCTTCTCTAGATCACGAATAAGTGAGAAAGTACAGTATACACAGGACGATGGTGAACAAATACATGATAGTCACAGCAAGCTTATCCGACATTCTGAATGCCATATCAAATACTTGACAGTACTCATATATGACTCTGATAATAGACATCAAATTGCCATATTCTCCACGTTAGAACTCCCTTAATAATACCAGAAATATACACAGCATATAGCTTGTCTAGAACACAGCCGTGTTTCTGGGCTTCATATTGGAACGGACTCCATTTCAGGATTATGAACAGTTCCATATGGTGCACAGATTAAAGGAGTTAAACCTAATTTAGCGCTCTCTATAGGCTTGTGGTGTCCCAGCCTTTTGTTGGAGCCTAGCGGGTATGTATTCTCCAAGGTTCCGCTCAGTGTCCAATTAAAGTTCTGAACCTCCTACGATAACTGTTTACTTATTCTTTTAAATCTTTGTTTTGTGGCTCACTCCATACAACAATTTATGGGTTGAAGTTTGTGGAATATGGGCACTAATTGAATACCTTTATCTAAGTTTAAGGGATCTTGTTTCTAAAGCCAGATCCATACCCCTGGTCCCAAAACTCACAAAAGCTTTTTATCCATTTCCGAAGGTCTATATGTTTGTGCCCAGTAACTAGCCTTCCCTTGGAGCATAGATTCTTTTCCATCCTTTTGATTGAATTACTTGTACGCTTCCACTGCTTACATCAAGGGAACTTCTTTGTAGGTGTCGCCTAAGACAACACATGCAATTTCAGCGAAATATTTTGTTTGGAAAAGAAAAAGGTTAAAACTGGCTTAGTGCCTGCACCTTACTTACCATTAGTTTGCATCAATGTCACTCTCATTTCCTTGCTTCTTATTTGTCACCGCCTCCTGCTCACCTCCTACTTCCTCCTGGGACTTCAGTGTGGCTCATTCGCGTTTCTTGCTCTGAACTGCACCCTCAGGTCAGTTGTGGGCATGGTGGACACTGGAAGCTCAAAATGACTATTCTAACTCCAGTCCTCGAATATATGGGGAAAGAGCATCTTTCCCCCAAATATTCCAGGAGGCCTATTCAGTATTCCAACTCCAGTCCTGGAATATTTTGGGGAAAGTTATACATTCCCCAAGAATTTTTAGGAATGGTTGAAAAGTAGTAATTTTGAATGGCAGAAAGTGCTGCCCTAAGGGCACAGCTCAAGGCAAAATACTAGGAATACCTTCAGTGTGTGTACCTGCAGTAGAGCTTGGACCATGTACACCCTCCTGCCTGCAGCCAGGGTCCTTCCAATGACCGCAGGCTCCTGCAGGTACTCTTTTAAAATACTTTTTTACATGCACTCGCTAATAGTGCAGCATGTCAAAAGTTTTTTGACAAAGCCAGTTGATCTTCATAGGCAAAACTTATTGGCTTTGCCAGTGCTTGTTTTTCTTTAGCACTCTCTAGAAGTGCACGTGTTTTCTTGCTCTTTTCCTCTTGTGCTGCTTCTTCGCGCACACACCCTCAACCTAGTAGTCCATTGTTTCCACAATCGCTCCCTAATTTTTTCTACTTTGTATTTTTTGCTTTTCAATCTCTTACCACACTCCAGGATCCCCTGTGGCTTTCCTACCCCATCTGTTGCTCCTGTCACTTGGTGGTAGTGAGTTGCCCCCTCAATCCCTCACCCACTACTCTGTTGCTACTGCGCCACATCCTTCTGTTTTTTTTAATTGATTTTTTTTCTTTCTTGGGGTGGCCTGGCAACTGCAGTATGCTACCAGACTGTCCCTTTCACTTTGATGTGCTTTCACTCATTTATTTTTAAATTAACTTCTTCACATCCTGTGTCCACCATCTTGGAGTGGTCAATTAAATGTGGAAAACAATGTGCATGTACGGTGATACATGCACTTGTAAAGAAAATAAAGCTGTAGTTGTTTTTTTTGTGTTTTTTCCCCGAGGCTATTCCAAATTGGCAAACCAGTTATTTTCTTTCTTTTTGTCGAACTGGGTGACACAATTGAAAGGTATTTGCTCAGCCAACGTGTTTATTGTTGTTCTGTTGAAAAGAGTGGATTTGTTTTGCAGACTCCTTAGTGAAGCTCCTTTCTCACTATAACGCTATAGTCACTATAGAGATTGCAACCCTACAAGGCCTTCCTTTATGTCTGCATGGCCTTCAGACCAGCATAAAGCTGGGGGCAAGAGAGGTTCTGTTTACTTCTTATTTGTGCCTACTATCAACAGGAGGTATTTTGTGATGCAGCTCATAGTGGAAATGCTATTCATCCCTGCCTTCCCATGAAATACCTAGCAATTAACTCAGTGAGCAGGCATGTATTGAGAGCAGGCATAATTAAGTAGCTTCTAGTTATTTAGTCACGAGCAGCCGATAAAATGCTTACTCCTTTTTCCTCCTTTTCAGTGTCATGAGAAGAAAATGTGTGGTTATTCCATAACACAGCCCTTGGTTTCCTACTTTTCATTCTTTTCAGAACATTTCATGCATATGCTTTTTTCCTCCTAGAATAATGCCACTTTTAGACTGATAAAGGCTCATGAAGACCTGTCTAAAATGGCTGCTATATCTTCAACTCTTTCCATATAATAATGGATAGGGCAAACACCCTCTTTCTGAACATGTTTTTCCTTTGGAAATGTTTTTTTTTTTTTTTAAATGAATGCGTTTTTAGGTTTCACCTAGACAAACATTTTGTTTACATACAGTGGGCTTTCAGCCCCAGATATCCTACTATTTGTTAGCTTCAGCTTTGCTTTCATTTCTTTCTTTACCGTTTGTCTTGGCATGCCTGCGTCATGTCCTGGTGTTTGGCCCTCCCCGGACCAAATGCTCGTGTCCTTCCACTGCTCCCGTTTTTGGAGCTACTTTTCTTTTTGGGTTCAAGCATGCCATATGAGTGCTTGTGTGCTCAGTCCATTTCCCACATTCCCATCCATGTAGCTTCTATTCCCTCCCACCCCCTGCTCAACAATACAAGCAAATGAGCTCATTTATGACAGCGAATAGGTCTGTCTTTGTGGCACAGAATACGCATATCCTTGTACTGTAAATTGTGACTGTGCTTCTGCGTGCCTTCCAAATAAAGAATGCTGCAACATTCTTACTTGTCCCCCAGATATCCTTTATCAAGTAAAGCATTTTGTCTGCTGCGTTCTTCTTCTACGTCCAAAATGCAGTGCTCACGAGTGCAGTGCCTTCGTGAAACATTGACAAAATCCAAGAGAGTGGTGCTTTTTCAGAGATTAAGTAACCCCTAGAACTTGTACTGAGGCTTTGACATAGGCCTTTGACTACATTCCTCAAGACCACTGCATTCTATGCCACTGCACCCGACGCCACTCTACTCCACTCTGCTTTTCTTTGCACCACTCTACTCTCTACCACTCTACTCTACTGCACTCTATGCCACTCCACTGTGTTCTGCAACACTCCACTCTATGCCACTGCACTCTTCGCCACTCTACTTTGCGCCACTCCACTGTACTCCACTATGTGCCACTCCACTCTGCACCAATCCACTCTGCGCCATTCCAATCTATGGCACTCCATTCTACCCCACTTGGTGCAGTGGCGTAAAGTGGCATGGAGCAGAGTAGAGTAGAGTGGCGTGGAGTAGAGTGGCACAGAGTGAAGTAGAGTGGAGTGGCGTGGAGTGAAGTCTAGTGGTGCAGAGTGGAGTTGCATAGAGAACAGTGCAGTGGCGTAGAGTGTAGTGGAGTAGAGTGGCATAAAGTGATGCACCGAGTAGAATAGCGTAGAGTGTAGTGGCATAGAGTCGGGTGGTGCAGAGTAGAGTACAGTGGCATAGAGTGGTGCAGAGTAGAGTGGCGTAGAATGCAGTGGTCTTAGAGTGCAGTTGCGTAATGTAGAGTGATGTGGAGAAGAGTGGCATAAAGTGCAGTAGCATAGAAGCAGTGGCTTGGAGAGGTGCAGAGTAGAGTGAAGTGGCGTAGAGTGGAGTGGTGCAGAGTAGAGTTCAGTGGAGCAGAGTAGAGTTCAGTGGATCGGAGAGTAGAGTAGAGTGGCCTAGATTGTTGTGCCCTAAATTAGAGTGGCGTAGAGTGGAGTGGTGCAGAGTAAAGAGGAGTGGAGTGGCATAGAGTGGAGTGCTGCATTAGAGAGGCATAGAATGGAGTGGTGTAGAGTGCAGTGGTGTGAAGTGGAGTGGTGCAGAGTAGAGTGGCATAGAGTGCAGTGGTGTTGAGTTGAGTGGTGTAGAGTGGCGTACTCTTCTCCCCCATTCTAATCTACGTAACTATACTCCACGCCACTCTACGCCACTCCACTCTGCATCTCTCCACTCCACTGCATGTCACAATACACCAGCTCACTCTCCGCTACTCTACTCTATGCCACTACACTCTATGCCCGTGCACTCTACTCTGCACCACTCCACTCTACGCCACTCTACACTGAGCTGCTGCACTCTTCGCCACTCTTCTCTATTCTGCACCACTCTACTATATGCTGCTGCACTCTACGTCACTTTGCTCTCCACCACTCTGCTCTGTACCACTGCACTCTATGCCACTCTACGCTATTGCACTCTATGCCACTGAACTGTACGCTACTCTTCTCTGCACTACTCTACGCCACTCCACTCGACACCACTCTGCACCACTCCACTCTGTGCCACTGCAACGTACGCCAGTGCACTCTACGCCACTGCACTCTGTGCCGCTCTACTATGAACCACTGCACTGTATGCCACTGCAGTCTGCCACTCTTCTCTATGCCGCCGCATTCTATGCCACTACACTCAACGCCACTCTACTCTGCACCACTACACTCTACGCCATTCCACTCTACTTTACTCTACGCCACTCTATTCTATGCCACTTCCCTCCACTGTACCCCACTCCACTTTATGCAGCTTTACACCACTCTAGCCTACTCCTCACAATGCTACTCCACACAACTCTACGCCATGCCACTCCTCTCTACTCACTTTGCTCCACTCCACTTTACTCTACGCCACTCCACTTTATTCTATGCCACTCCACTCTATGAAATTTACTGTACTCTATGCCAGACCACTCTGTGCCACTCCACTCTGCTGTACAACATGGCTAAAAGGGAAGGCAATTGCTCTCACATAGGTGAAACTTTGATAATGCAGGTTTTGTGCAAGTGGTTGATTTACAGACAAAGAACAATTTCGCTAGTGTGATCTAGCAACAGTTCTGGAATACATAGTTTGCAAGTGGCTTTTTCCTTTTTTACATTATTGAATTGGAACTTGCAAATCGCAGTTAAGAGACTGCTTTGTTGAATAGAGATGACTTAGGACTGGTGGGAAGAAGTCACTGTCTGTTTTTTTAATTGATGCTACATTGCTTATGATGCTTGAGTGGAAGGAGGGTTAGCTGTTTGTATAGTGAATGCAATACTGTGTTCTTAGGGGCTGGGCGGATCTCGCAGAGTCTTACTCTGCGGAATTCCGCGGAGTTACATAAAAATTCACAGAGATTCTGCGGAGTTCTGCGAGCGGCACAATTTCGGCATGTTGTGCTGCTTGTCCTGATTTTTAGCATCAGCAGATTGTTCCGCACTGTAAAATCAGATTAGACAGCACCACGCGCTGCGCCAGAGGGCCCTGCTTCTTCCTGCCGCTCGAGTAGATTTTCTACTTAAGCAGCAGCTTTCTCAACTTGAACGGTAGCGACCTGCCGTGATTGCCCGGGTTGAGAAATCACGCCAGGACTCGTCCTAGCACTCAATTTTTCTCAATCACACTCACAAACCTAGCGTTGGGGAGCCACGGGTGAGAAAAACTCCGCCACGTGGTGGTTCAGAGTTTTTCCGGGACTGGGCAAAACTCTGCAAACTCTGCTGGCAGAGCAGAGTTTACCGCCCATCCTTAATTATTATATTGTTAAATTTTACATGGAATAGGTAGTCCGTAACCTAATACGAATTACTAAATTGTACAGAATATGAAGGAGAAGATTGCAATTTTGATTGATGTGCCTCAGACAGAAGGTTGTTATATTTAATATAGGTACTCCGATATAGGTCTAGGTATCATCATACCCCCGGTCCAGGCCAGCACTCTCCCCAGCAGCTCCGCTTGCAGCACCGCATCGCCTCCGCTCCAGAGCTCTCCCGTCTTCTGGGTTCGCGCCGGCAGCCCGCCGCCTCAGCTTATTGTACTTATCACCACCTGGTCTTCTTCCTGACAATTCCTGGGAGACAGGTTTTATTTTTATTTTTAGGTTTTAATTCTTGTACTATTGACTTAATTCTTGACTATTGACTCTCGCTGTTTTTAACTTCAGTCAGCCTTTTTCCTGCCGCTGCTGACCCTGCGGCCCCTCCCCCCGACACAGCCCCGCCTCCCTACCTCCAGTCCCGCCTCCCTCCCCTACTTAATGGCGGCCGCTGCGGGGGAACGCGTGTGAAACCTAAAGACCTCCGGTCCAGGCCAGCACTCTCCCCAGCAGCTCCGCTTGCAGCACCGCATCGCCTCAGCTCCAGAGCTCTCCCGTCTTCGCGCCGGCAGCCCGCCGCCTCAGCTCATTGTACTTATCACCACCTGGTCTTCTTCCAGACAATTCCTGGGAGACAGGTTTTAGTTTTAATTTTAGCTTTTAATTCTTGTACTATTGACTTAATTCTTGACTATTGACTTTCACTGTTTTTAACTTCAGTCAGCCTTTTTCCCGCCGCTGCTGCCCCTGCGGCCCCTCCCCCCGACACAGCCCCCGCCTCCCTACCTCCAGTCTCGCCCCCGACCCCCTACTTAATGGCGGCCGCGCCTAAGGCAAGCCCATCTGCGCCCATACCCGACCGCGACCAGCGCCAGGAACCCTGGATCCACGACCTTCCACCGCTACGACGGCGACGCCCTCCTCGCACTCAACCCCGGAAGACACAGAGACTGCCAACAGGCCTCGCCGACCTCGACCCACGGCCAGTTCGCCTGCCGCCACTGCCGCCGGACCTTCACCACCACCCCGACCTCCGGCACCACCTATACCGGCACTGACCACGCACTAAGTTGCATCCTCCTCAACGTGCGCTCCGTACACAAACACGCCACAGAAATCTGGGACCTACTCGACTCTCTCTCCCCCGACATCGCCTTCCTCACAGAGACTTGGACTAACGCCGCCTCCGCCCCTGACATCAACACCGCCATCCCGGATGGATACAAGATCCAGAGGAAGGACCGCCTCAACCGCCCAGGAGGGGGCTTCGCAATCGCACACAAGAGCTCCCTCCGTCTCACCACCTCCAGCGAAACCTTCCCATCCGCCGAACACATGCATTTCCAGCTCCAGACCAGCCCTAACACCACACTCTGAGGAACCCTCGTCTACAGACCCCCCGGACACCCTTCGCCACCACCATCACAGACTTCATCGCACCCCACGCCATCGCATCAATGAACTACATACTCATCGGAGACCTTAACTACCACCTCGACAACCTCAGCGGCCCCCAACTCCACCATCCTCCGGGACAACCTCGCCAGCATCGGACTCAACCAACTCGTCACCGCACCCACACACAGAGCAGGACACACCCTCGACCCCATCTTCGCGGCAGGTAGCAGCGTTCACTTCAGCCATACAACGCAACCACCATGGACCGACCACCACTGCGTGCACTTCACCGTTGACAAACCCAAGGCGCCAAAACCAGCCCCCGCCCACCACGAAGGAACTGGAGCAAGGTTACCGACGAGCAACTGAACTCCGCCCTCACCCAAGACACGCCCACCGAGACATCCGACGCAAACATAGCAGTCACGGGACAACACACCTGGATCCCCAGCTGCGCGAACAAGCTCGCCCCGCTACGGAACCCCGGCAAACAGCGTCCCAGAAAAGCCGACTGGTTCACCACCGATCTCCAAGAACTCAGGTGCACCTGCAGACGTCTGGAGAAGAACTAGAGAAACACCAAGACTACCGACAACTACTCCACCTACAAGCAAGCCATCACGGACTACCATAACCAAATCAGAACAACCAAAAGGAACTTCCTTCACGACGAAATTCTCGCCAACTCCAAGGAACTCTTCAGTGTCATCCGGGATTCCACCAACCCACGCAGCGAAGCCACAGACATCACCCCGTCACAAGACCTCTGCGACAAGCTTGGAACCTACTTCCACCTCAAGATCAAGACACTCTACGACAACTTCGTCAACCACCCACAAGACGCCACAGCCGCCCCCGCCCCCTAGAGACGCCAGCCAGCCCACCATCTCCAACTGGACACCAATCACGACCGAGGACACCGCCATGACCATGAAAGGCATCCACTCGGGGGGGGGGGCCCACCAACCCCTGCCCCCCTCACATCTACCACAGGGCCGTGGACTCCATTGCACCGGAACTACAACGGACCATCAACTCCACGTTCACAACAGGCACCTTCCCCGACGGCTGGAAGCGCGCAGAAGTCAGACCCCTGCTCAAGAAGCCCACAGCTGACCCCACCGACCTCAAGAACTATCGGCCCATCCTCCGCTCCCCCCCCTTCGCAGCCAAAGTTGCAGAGAAAACAGTCAAGAGGAAACTGACACGATTCATTGAAGAGAATGCCGTACTCGACCCGTCCCAATCCGGATTCCGAAGCAACCACAGCACAGAGACCGCCCTACTCGCCGCCACAGACGACATCCGCACCCTCCTGGACCAAGGCCACTCAGCTGCCCTTATCCTCCTCGACCTATCCGCAGCCTTCGACACCGTCTCGCACCGCGCTCTAACCGACAGACTACACGACGCCGGCATACAAGGAACTGCCCTGAACTGGATCCGATCATTCCTCACCGGAAGAAGCCAAAGAATAACACTGCCACCCTTCTTCTCTGCCCCTACCGAAATCACCTGCGGAGTCCCACAGGGATCATCTCTGAGCCCAACCCTCTTCAACATCTACATGGCCCCCCTCGCAGCCATCGTCAGATGTCACGGCCTCAACATCGTTTCCTACGCCGACGACACCCAGCTCATCCTCTGTCTCACCAGGGACCCTGTCACCGCAAAACTCAACTTCCAGAAAGCGATGTAAGACGTCGCAGTCTGGATGACTAACAGCTGCCTAAAACTCAACGCCGAAAAGACTGAAGTCCTCGTCCTCGGAACCACTCCTTCAGCATGGGACAACACCTGGTGGCCCACCGCCACGGAAGCCCGCCTACCCCCGCGGACCACGCCAAAAACCTCGGCATCGTACTTGATTCATCACTCACCATGACCCGACAGGTCAACGCCGTCACCTCCAGCTGCTTCAACACCCTCCGCATCCTTCAAAAGACTTTCAAATGGATCCCCCCTGAGTCAAGAAAGACAGTCACCCACGCACTCATCACCAGCAAACTCGATTATGGAAATGCTCTCTACGCCGGCATCAACAAATCCCTGCTCCGAAAACTCCAGATGATACAGAACACCGCGGCCAGACTCGTCCTCGGCATCCCGCGGCACGAACACATCAGCCAGCACCTGCGAAAACTCCACTGGCTCCCCGTAGAGAAGAGAGTCCCCTTCAAAATCTTCACCCACGCCTACAAATGCCTACACAACAGCGGACCCAAATACCTCAACGACAGAATAAATTTCCACGCACCCAAAAAAAACCTCCGATCCGCCAACCTCGCACTAGCTGAAACCCAGCGCATCTACAGAGCCAGAGCGGGCGGTAGATTGTTCTCCCACATTGCAGCCAAAACCTGGAACGAGCTACCAACAGACATCAGACGTGCCCCTCCCTGAACACCTTCAAGAAGACCCTCAAGACCTGGCTCTTCGGCTGAAACGGATCTGCCCCCCCACCCCCCATAGCGCCTTGAGACCCTCACGGGTGAGTAGCGCGCTTCAAAAACCCCTGATTGATTGATTGAATGATGATAACCCTTCACCTATATTCTCTCCTATAATACATACATAACGGATTTGGAGGACTGACCTTTTACCCTGTTACAATACTACACATAAGTACGTAGGGTTTTTCCCTGGACACTGGCCTCATAAATTATGCATGAGGATTTTTAGTTTCTTGGAATCACAGCAGGACCATCATCTCCTGCATAATAACTGTGTATAAAGTTCATTCCTGACGTCATCCTAAGTCCGACACTGGCACAGCAAGGTAGAACCCCTGGGGATACCTTAGGGTATATAAACACCACATCTTGCTGAGATAGAGAGAGGAGATCACGACTACTATATATGCTACTGTCTACTGGTGATTTCAGTGCACTTATTTTACGCTAGAATAATGATTGTCCAATAAATACTTACTGAAAACGTCCCAACCGTTTATTCTGTGTATCTCTCCGAGAACAAGTGAGCACGAGTGACTGAGCGAAAAGTAAGTTACTGTTTCCACGGTCCTGAGGGATCAGGGTTGTCATGTTCGATAGTTGCCAAGAACTATTTTCTCCTTGGTAAGAGGAGGTTATAGTGACATTGCGAGCTAGCTGGTACACAGGCCAACATACCCGGTGTCACATTTAGGCGCTCAGCGCGGGGGGAAACACATTGACGACACACACCAGATAATAGCCTGAGGAGAATGGAGTGTGTATGTTTAAGAACCACCACGCCCATTTCGCTATATAAGCACCTCCTGCAGGTAGGCGGGTGCTTGTCAATCCAGCCCTGATTTCCGACGCGAGGAACTGCTTCACGAATCTCGTTGTGTGCAGTTACCCTCGTAAACCAAAGACCTGCTTTGAACTTACCCGACGCGCCGAAGCCGAAGCGCTAAAGAAACCTGCAGTGGAATTGCCTCAAGCACTGAAGGACAAAAGACGATTGAAACGCCGGAGGGCGTTTCGGTGCGCTCAACCGCCGCATAGGCGAGCGGCCGTTTTCAAATACAACGCGCTGAAGCGCGAATGGTGAATCCTCACCGGATTACTTCCTGGAGTGCACGTGAGCTCAACCCCCTTGTTTGAACACCGCTTTCCTCCCGCGTATTCTGCGCTGGAGAGCTGGGGAGGTCGGAACAGTGCGTAAAAGTTCGCATCAGCCACGAGCGCAGCCAGGAGATTATTTTCCTGCTTTTCACCGAACCGAGACTAGGCGCAAGAATCTGCGAGAACTCCATGAACCCTAGTTTATCTCAGCAGTTGTGGCTTGGAATGAACTACACCAAGCTAAGTACAACTCAACTTACCTGTATTCTTATCTGATATATTCTTGCTGAAATCATAGGATGAATGCGACGTAGCTAGCTGTAAGTACCTACACATAATCTTATGTTCTTTAGTGGTGACTGTGTACAGTGTTCTCATGTACATGCTATGCTTGTGTCTCCCTCAGATATTAAGGGGCTAGTCGGTAGGAGTGAAGTCTTCAACTCCGGGACCAGGTTCCTTTGAGGATTCGGCTGTCGCATCTTTTTGTTTCCTTTATCCCTTTTTTCCCTTTCCCCTATCGTGGTGTTATCTGTTGGAGTGGTTGTTACATCCCCGCAGGTGATACCATTGGGGGGATAGGGTTACTTGGCATCTTCCTTCGCTCCCGCTGTATCCGGCTTATAAGGTCAGTGGTTATTTAACCCGTCCGTGACAGATTGACAAGCCCACGGTTACTTACAGCCTGAGCGATGGATACTAACGTGGTCCTTACGACAGTGTTAGAAACGTTGACCGCCTTGCGGATGGAAGTGGATGCCTTCCGAGGGAAAATTTAGAATTACGGAACGAGATGGGCACAATGAGGCGCGAGGTAGCCGGTTTGTCTCGCTCAAACCCTACGGGTACACGGGGAGGTTCGTATATCAAAGACTGGACATTACCGCCCCCAATCACTTCCCGGGATCCGGGTAGGGAGCACGGGATCCAAGCACAGAGTGGAGTAACAGGGCCTTTCTCTTTTTCGTCCCAGGGTGGCCCCGCCTCTATACAAGTAATACAGCCTTTACAACTACCTCTTGCTCCTCCTGAAAGGTTCTTTGGGGATCCCAAAAAATTTGGGATCTTCCTAGGGCAATGTAAACTGCACTTTATGTGCAAACCCACTGTATTCCCCAACGACCAGGCAAAAACGGCCTTTGTTATGTCTTACCTAGGGGGCAATGCAGCCAGCTGGTCGTTCCCTCTGATAGAAAAAGACGATCCCCTTTTATATAACTTTCCCACTTTCTGCGAGGAGATGCGCAAGCTGTTCGACAGAAAGGCTCACCAGCTTTCCCTAGATAGGGAGCTTATTGCGCTTAAACAAGGCTCACAAGACCTGCTCACTTACATAACCACCTTTAATAGACTCCTAGTGGAAACCAATTGGCCTACAGAAAAAAGAACGTCCTTGTTCTACCAGGGCCTAAGAGGCGAATTAAAGAACGTATTGGCCCAAGTCGTGCATATGCCTTCCACTTGTGACGAGCTGATAGACCTCACGGTTCAACTAGACCACCGGCTTCAGGAAAGGAAAGGGGATAAGCAACGAACGGATACAAGGTTCCTTCCGGCTCGATCTAGACCCCCTACGGAAGACAATACTGCTACCCCTGATGGGACCGAACCAATGCAAGTTAGTGGAATACGTGGACCTATCAGCCAAGACGAACGGGAAAAGAGAAGGAAACAAAAACTATGCATGTATTGTGGGAAGCCAGGTCACTTCATCAGAGAGTGTAAGTCCAGGTCAAAACTGATGAACAAAGGCAGTCCTGGATCCAGGAACCTGAACGTGGTGGAGTACGACTCTGAGAACCAGGGAAACTAATGCTCTCGAACAAGAAGGAGACCCCTTGTTTGAGTTCTAGGAATTCGGTGGTCTCATTTTCGGTGGCTAACACAACTCAGACGTCTGTGGCCCATATGAATGTGTGTGTTACGTTGATCCTTCCGGGTAGGGAGCCCGTATTAGTGCACGCTCTGCTGGATTCCGGAGCTACCGGCAATTTCATAGACCAGCAGTACGCACAGGAACAGGGGATACCTTGCATACGAAAAGAGACACCTGAACCTGTTAAAGCAGTGGATGGAACGGCCTTGACCTCAGGCCCGGTGCGTTTTCACACACAGAAAATTCTCATGCATGTTGGGGCGGACCATTCCGAATATATTCAGTTCGACCTCATAGACGCCCCCACTTCAAGCTCATTCTGGGCATGCCTTGGCTGACGCTACATGATCCTTTAGTGCAATGGGCTGCCCGTTCGGTCACCTTGAACTCCCTGTTCTGCAAGGAACATTGCTCATGGGAGAAGATACGTCTGCCGGACTCCACGGAGAGCCCTGCAGGACTGCTCGCAAGCGGCTGTAACGTCCATAACCTATGCTGTACCACCACGTTGCCGGGGGTATATCAGCAGTTTCAGGCTGTATTTTGTGAACAAGAAGCAGGGAAACTTCCCCCACATAGGGATTATGATTGCGTCATTGACCTGGAGCCTGGAGCCAGTATACCATGCAGCCGTATCTATGCCCTTACGGTATCAGAAACCACCTATTTACAGCAGTACCTTACCAAGATGCTGTCCACCGGCTTTATCCGTCCTTCATCATCCCCTGCGTCCTCCCCGATATTTTTCATACCCAAGAAGGAAGGCGGCTTGAGGGCTTGTGTGGACTACAGGGCGATTAACAGAGTGACCAGAAAGAATCGGTATCCTCTGCCTTTTAATACCCGTGCTACTAGATCAGCTAAAAGGAGCCAAGGTGTATACTAAACTGGACCTTAGAGGAGCCTACCACTTGGTAAGGGTGCGGCGAGGGGACGAGTGGAAGACGGCCTTTCGAACGAAATTTGGATTGTATGAGTACCAAGTGATGCCCTTCGGTCTTTGTAACGCCCCGCCGCATTCCAGTTTTTTATGGACGAAGTCCTGAGAGGCCTGTTGGATGTCTCTTGCATAGTATATATTGACGACATACTGGTGTACTCGGTATCACTAGAAGATCATGTACATCATGTGTCCGAGGTTCTGGAACGTCTACAGCAGTATCAGCTCTATGCTAAACTGGAGAAGAGCCTTTTTCATGCCACCGAAGTGGAGTTCCTGGGATACGTCATTGGACCAACCGGTATTCACATGGACGACAAAAAGGTGCGGGCCATTCTCCGGTGGGAATCACCTACCAACGTGAAGGCCTTGCAGAGCTTCCTTGGCTTTGCGAACTTTTACAGAAGGTTCATCAAGGAGTTCTCCAGTATTATACAGCCACTGACATATCTGTTAAGGAAAGGAGCCGCATTTCTCTGGACCGACTCCGCTGAAAAGGCTTTCCAAACACTAAAGAGCCGTTTTACCAGTGCACCTGTGTTAAGACATCCGGATGCCTCTCGCCCGTTTGTGGTAGAAACGGACGCGTCCTATTACGCGATAGGGGAAATCCTATCGCAACGCCATCCCGACACAGGCCAACTCCATCCTGTAGCCTTCTTCTCCAAGAAACTGTCGTCTTGTGAGAACAACTACACCATTACGGACAAGGAGCTTCTGGCGATAAAGAGGGCGTGCGAAGAATGGAGACATCATTTGTTGGGGGCCAAACACACAGTGGAGATCTACACCGACCATCGGAACCTATTGTTCCTGAAGAGTGCAAGAGCCCTGACCCCTAGACAACTCCGTTGGTCATTGTTTTTCTCCGAGTTTGACTTTGTGATCCGGTACCGACCGGGAGCTCAAAATGGCAAGGCTGACGCGTTGTCACGTCCCGCTTGTGAATCCGGATTCGGCCTGGCACCGGCTGAAGAACCTCCGGTGATCCTGCAGAACGCTTCCTTTCCAGTGGAGATGAATGCCATGGCAGCTGTACATGACTTCTTGGGGAAGGTGAAGGAGCAGAATAAAGAGCTAGATGAGCAAGCCTGGATTACCAAAGAGCCTCAGCATCGCTCCTCTCTGAACCACTTGTGGTATTACGACAAGCGGCTTTTCGTCCCGGAGGAGTCCTTGCAAAGACAGGCCCTGCGATGGGTACATGACTCCACACTGGGTGGACACCTGGGGACTCGGAAAACCTTACAGGCTATGCAAAGACATTTCTGGTGGAGCACGTTAAAGACGGACACGGCGAAGTATGTCTCGGAATGCGCTATCTGTGCTCAAGGGAAGGCACAACACGCAAGGCCCTGTGGGTTGCTTCGGCCTATACCTATACCTCCAGCCCCCTGGCACACCTTGTCTATGGACTTCATAGTAGAAATGCCTACTAGCTCCGGCAACAACACCATTCTGGTTGTCGTCGATCATCTGACCAAAATGGGCACTTTATCGCTATGGCTAAGTTACCAACATCGGCGGAATTGGCTAGAGCATTCCTGCAACACATTGTGCGCCTGCATGGTATCCCCGCAGTCCTCATTACGGACAGAGGAACCCAATTCACCTCTAGGTTCTGGAAGGCGCTTTGTGAAGTCATGAAAGTCGACGCCCGTCTCTCCACAAGCTACCATCCGCAGACAGACGGCAAAACAGAGAGACTGAATCAGACGTTGGAGCAATACCTTCGATGCTTCACACTGCAACATGAGGAAGAATGGAGCACGCTTCTGTGGTTGGCAGAGTTTGCATATAACAATGCGGAACATTCCTCTTTGGGGTGCTCACCCTTCTTTTGCACCTTGGGTTACCATCCTAATATGTTGCCCTTTGACTGGCCTGTGGTGACCAAACATCCCTCGATCCAAGAACATCATACACACCTGAGAAAGATAATACAAACAGCCAAAACACAATTAACAGCTGCACAAGCGCGCGACAAACAGTACGCTGATAGGAAAAGATCCCCAGAACCTTCCTATACCGTGGGAGATAGGGTGTGGCTCGACACGAAACATTTGCCCTTTAAGGGAAACACTCGATTAAAGCCTAAGTTTGTGGGCCCTTATCCCATAGAAAGAATAATCAATCCCGTAGCTATGAGATTATCTCTCCCTTCCTCTTGGCACATCCACCCGGTATTTCATGTTTCTCTTTTACGGCCCTGTCTCACACACACCAGACTACCCACAAGACCGCAACCGCTGACCATAGAGGGGGAGGAGGAGTATGAGGTCAAGGGCATCCTAGACTCCAAGCGAATCCGTGGGAGGGTGCATTATCTCATTGACTGGAAAGGGTATGGTCCCGAGGATCGCTCATGGGAACCTGTTACCAATCTCCACTGCCCTGGTCTCCTTCGGAGTTTCCACTTGCGGTATCCCGCTAAGCCTGGTGGACCGCCGGGACGTCGGTCCTTGAGAGGGGGATCTGTCACATTTAGGCGCTCAGCGCGGGGGGAAACACATTGACGACACACACCAGATAATAGCCTGAGGAGAATGGAGTGTGTAGAACCACCACGCCCATTTCGCTATATAAGCACCTCCTGCAGGTAGGCGGGTGCTTGTCAATCCAGCCCTGATTTCCGACGCGAGGAACTGCTTCACGAATCTCGTTGTGTGCAGTTACCCTCGTAAACCAAAGACCTGCTTTGAACTTACCCGACGCGCCGAAGCCGAAGCGCTAAAGAAACCTGCAGTGGAATTGCCTCAAGCACTGAAGGACAAAGACGATTGAAACGCCGGAGGGCGTTTCGGTGCGCTCAACCGCCGCATAGGCGAGCGGCCGTTTTCAAATACAACGCGCTGAAGCGCGAATGGTGAATCCTCACCGGATTACTTCCTGGAGTGCACGTGAGCTCAACGCCCTTGTTTGAACACCGCTTTCCTCCCGCGTATTCAGCGCTGGAGAGCTGGAGAGCTGGGGAGGTCGGAACAGTGCGTAAAAGTTCGCATCAGCCATGAGCGCAGCCAGGAGATTATTTTCCTGCTTTTCACCGAACCGAGACTAGGCGCAAGAATCTGCGAGAACTCCATGAACCCTAGTTTATCTCAGCAGTTGTGGCTTGGAATGAACTACACCAAGCTAAGTACAACTCAACTTACCTGTATTCTTATCTGATATATTCTTGCTGAAATCATAGGATGAATGCGACGTAGCTAGCTGTAAGTACCTACACATAATCTTATGTTCTTTAGTGGTGACTGTGTACAGTGTTCTCATGTACATGCTATGCTTGTGTCTCCCTCAGATATTAAGGGGCTAGTCGGTAGGAGTGAAGTCTTCAACTCCGGGACCAGGTTCCTTTGAGGATTCGGCTGTCGCATCTTTTTGTTTCCTTTATCCCTTTTTTCCCTTTCCCCTATCGTGGTGTTATCTGTTGGAGTGGTTGTTACATCCCCGCAGGTGATACCATTGGGGGGGATAGGTTTACTTGGCATCTTCCTTCGCTCCCGCTGTATCCGGCTTATAAGGTCAGTGGTTATTTAACCCGTCCGTGACACCCGGTGGGGGTGTCTGGAATCAGTCTGGACACCAGTCTCGCAATGTATGTTGTCTAAACGCGCAGATCCTATATAGGTCTTATAGGGACTACACGACAATGTTACCTCTGTGTAGGCCAGAGCAAGCCGTGCCAGGGTTACAGTGCAGGCCATCTATAGAAAATATCTACATTACTCTTTTCACGTTGCTTACTGACCCGCAAAGTAAAAAGGGATATTTTCCGTTTAAAACAAAGGCCAGACAAAGATGTTGTCTATTCTGGACTGTATTACCAGCTTGACATACAGGATAGTCCGTCAAAATGTGTTGGATGTCCCTGTCTGCGTTGTTTATTGTGCCTTTGACTGTAATGTACTTATAATATGGCAGATGAGCTAACTACCTGCCACGTTTTTGAGTACCCGGTCCACCAAAGTCTAAATAAGGACATACAAAGTTTTTTTTTGTACCTGTAATTGTTTAATATATATACCGTTGCCAACTTCAAGTATTTCTACCGGAGATATTTACAGAACAGCAAAAACGGCATGAAAGGCTTATGCAAGAAACTGTTTGAACACGTTTATGGGCAGTTGACATATATGTGGGTGAGTAAAGGAGACATTTTTGAATACTAAACAGCAAACAAACAGGCAAAATATGCTACAGGAACACAAGGTACATGTTACTGCTCCTTTCATTTGATCACTTGTTTAATAGTGGTATATCCCCAGGGTTATCATTTAGGGGAAGGTATTCTCTTAGGATGGATTTGTAGGGGATATATATTTGCCTATGGCTTCCCTGGAAGAATGTTGCTGTGTAGAGAGCTAGGAAACTAAAAGATCAGAATCTATAAGAGATGCCAAGTGCTTCCGGCTTGGTTATTGGCTTTTAGTAAACACTGTGCATATTATGGACTGGTATTCCATGAAGAGAATTGAAGAATTGTATTTCTTTTGTAATACAGAAAAGAGGACACTTCTATTAGAATGAAGAACAATTCTAGACAGGTCTTCAAAGATAAGTAGATGGGAGAAAATGAAATGGAATCATTCAAAAGCTGAGTACAACATGCAGTGAGGTGTTGAGGTATTGCTGCGATAGAGCAGCTAGATGCACCATTAAACCAGGCCTCTTCCCAGAGGAGGTTGGAGTACATAAGTGAAATCTGAACATTGAATAATAAGCATTACCAAATAATAATCCCAAAATGTCCATTGTGATGCACAGACTCAAATACTCCAGACTGAGTGACTAAGTAGGTCAACGTTTATCTGTCCACTCTAATTCCCATCCTTTGGTTACCTATCAAATGGGAAGCCTTGTAGTTAAAAAGAAAGGATTCTGTACATAAATATGTATAATTTCACAATATTTAAATGGAAATGAACTGAATTGTGGTCATAGATTCCTTCAAAGACCGAGCCCAACAAAGCATAGCAGTCACAATGGGAGGAATAAATCAAGGGGTAAAGCGGCATTCAATAATTTTCTTTTTCTCTCAGTTAAAAAAACTATCTGGTTCTGGGTCGAAGTTAATAATGATATGTGGCATTTTCTAACAAACTGCATGCTTAAATGTGAATTGTAGTACGGTTGGAATGATCTATCAATGCCTGTTGCATGCCTTCTTACTTTTCCCTCTCCTTAGTGTTTGTTTTTGTCTATGCACTTACAATCTGGAATGCTATTCCCGTGTCCATCAAGACTGCCCCAACCCTGCCCCTCTTTAGGAAAGAGCTGAAAACTCATCTCTTTAAAGAACACTACAGCATGATGCACGTAACAGTCCGTTAACCCACTGTCCCCTCTTATCACATGCTGACTGGGTCTTACACCGTGGTTAGGGTTCCATTGACTCTTGTCTAGTTTTGCCTATATTAATAACTCATACATACATCCACACACATAGTTAATAAAAACTGATGATGTCTTGTAGTTTAAACTATACAAGATTGTTTAATTTTTTTTGCATCCACATTTCTAATCTTTAATTAGTGCATTGTTTTGTTTCGTTTTCCTACATCCATTATAGTATATTCATATTACATCTCATCAGTAAAAATTGTTTAGCAAAAAAAGAAAATTACTGTGCTGAACACCAGCAGAAGATCACTCACAGCAGTTGTAGAAAGATGATGTGTGGAATATGCATATAGTCTGTAAGTGGATAAACCAAGAGTATAACCTCCTAATGTACTAGTTAATGTGCATATTTTCTGACTGAGTAAATTGTCCTGTCAGAACTTATTTCAGAAGGCCACAGGGCACGCAGAGGATACTGAGCCCAACTATGGTGATTGAGGCCTTTTGCTCCTGATGTCCTGGGGCCTGACCTACTATGGCTCTATGGATCCTGATCAACTAGGCCAAATTTCCCCTTCTGCACTTTACTCTCAGTGGTAGCTGTGGATGAGCAGTCAAAGGCTCTTTCGGGGTGAGGGGGGAGTAGATACAGATTATTGAACACGACCAATAACTCAAAGTGCACACAGTATTGTCAGTAAATCAATGTCCAGTCAAATACTTGATTTTATAAGAAAAATAAGTATTTTATTTCTAACTGTACGAATGCATAGGAATAAGGACATTCATTAGCAACAACACAATCCCCTTGAGATCGGGGCTCTAGCATTTGTCAGGCAAATCCCAGTCGCACCCCTCTGGTCGGCGTTAATCCACATTCACTGGTGGCCACCTACCGGGAATGTGTACTACTAGGCCATACTCAAGAGTTCCCATTTGACTCTTTAAAATTAGTCCTAAGTGTCTATGGTGCCGCAGCACCGTCAGCAGTGAGTCCTCTAGCGCCTCAGAGGCCCAGTTCAAGTCTTACCCTCTCCTGCAGCACGGAAGCATTTGGCGTTGCGGCGAGTGCCCTGATCGCAGACACTCAAGAGTTCTGAACTTGTTCAGGAAAGGTGGGCTGCTCACGGTACATGCAACATCACTCGACAGGCACATTCTCTCTTCCCGAGTGGGGCTGCCAGCTTCCCAGTGATCAGAGATGCTCCCAGCCTACGAAGACGTGGTAAGTCAATCTTTCTCACACAAGTGTGGGAATCTGGTCCTTCAGGTCCCAACTGGAGCCCAGCGAGGGTGCGACAACATCTGTGGTGTCCTCTATAGTTCTCAGGGATCAGTCAGGGGCAGTTCTCTTGCTGTGCGGACTCGACCTGCCGAACGTAGCCTCAGTCTTTCGTCGGGCTACAGGGTAAACATCTTGGCAACATCGTTACCGGCTGCCCTTCCTGACATCCAGACTCCTCTTTTGCAATCGCCTCCACCTTGGTTACGAGTCTCCGTGCTCATGCAGGAGTAACTTCAATGTTGGCTCCCTCTGGCATATGGGTCACCACAAAACGGCGGTATAAGCTTGTGAACTCGTGCACAGCACTTAGTACTCGGCTCAGTAAATGGCGGCCCTCTCCTGGCATACGGGGGTCGCCGAGCCAACACCACACATGGGCAACAACCGGATCGTATCTCCCTACTTGAGCTGTCTTCACTGGCTTTACAATGAAGAAGCGGTATCTTCATAAAGCACTGGTATTGACTCACAAAGCTCTTTTCCGCTCCAGACCTCAATATTTGGATCCCAGAATACATCATTAAGCTCCCGTTAGGGAGGTGCATTTGTCTCATGAGGCTTTGGCTGAGGTTCTGAGGATAAGGCTAGCCAGAAGGGTCCGTTGCTCCTTACCTTTTTGGGCAGCTCTAGCCTGAAACGAGTTCTCTTATGAGCTTCGCTCTGTAGTCTTGAAACCTTACTTTAGAAATAATCTCAAGACAAGGCTTTTTGTTCAGGCACGATTCTCCACCACCCACTCAGTCTGTAGTGCTGAGGTACTCTTCGGAGCAGCTGTTGCGCTTTACAAGATTATGCTCATTCATTAATTCATCGGTGCACAGCCGTTCCCTCACACCTTGCTCAAGGAGTCCTCTCTGTAGGCCTCCCCACTGAACCTCGCTCCCTCAAACGCTCTCCTGTTCCTCACAGGGAGCACTGGTCTTGGCAAGCTGGCAGGCGCTGATGCTCCAGGGCAGATAGTCATGGTTTCCCTGGGTGATGTCCCGTGTCCCAGCAGATAGACTAGCAAGCCTTGACCCTCAGTCATGGTCACAGGTAGAAGTCTTGCAGAGCTTCCCCGTCTCTCAACCTGTCTGGCTGCTTGGCAGATGACAGTTTTTGGGGGCTCTACCTCCCCTTTTTGAGACGCCAAATGTGATTTAGGGTGTAAATCTTTGAAGTTTTAAGTTGGGGTTCTGCTTCTTTTGAAGTGTACATTATTTCCATCTCTTCTTACCTCCTGAAAGGCTATCTGTCACAGCAGGAAAGACTCTGAAACGGATCGTCCCATGTGAGAAGTTGGCCTGGTATATGCTGTTCACTAATTAAAGTGGACACCTTGCACCAGAACAATTCGACTCTTAAGGTAGATAGGTTTAAGACAACCTTTATTGAAAGCTATCCTAGTGGTAGCTGTGGAGAGCAGCCTTCAGGCTAAGTCTTGAAGGAATGTAAAGCAGCTTGTTTTACCACACAATCTCTTGAATCACCAAATGAAAAGACACCACACAGGTATATATATCAAATATATATGTATTTATTAATAAACAACTCTCTACTAATCTCTTTATGAGATTAGAAGTCAGGAACATATGTACAAGTCAAATGTTATCAAAATAAGTTTAGCACAATCGAATATCACAATCTTAGTTTGGCTAGACCTAGGTCTAGGGCATCTAGAATCGAGGGACCCCAAGAACCACCCCAGGTAGTTGTAGGAGACCCACAGGGGACGGACGCGGTGTCCTGGCACCGGTGCGAGTCCTGTACGAGTCTATGCGAACAGACGCGATTGAGATTTCAATGTTAAAGGTCCCTTGCGTGTTCGAGGCGAACACACCGATCGGTCCTTGTACGAGTCGAAGGACGCGGTTACAGATAGAATTGCAAGGGAGTTGGACGCGGTGTGTCTAACACAGACGCGAACCATGTACGAGTCAGCGCGATAGTCACACTTGGAAAGTAAGAGTTTTAGGATACTTCTAGGGTAGCTACAAGCAAGTCACTTACAGGGTAAGTAGTTCTAGGGCCCACACCCACAGGAGCACCTTAGTGCTGAAGTTACCTCACCCAGGGGAGCCGGGTGCATAGGTGTTCTTTGGTGTCGGGTCGCGGCGTCGTTTTCAATGGGAGCCAGTGAAGACTTGCTGCTTGCGGCGACAGGAGAAGTGTCCGGAGGAATCCAAGCCTGGATTCAGAAGATGGAAGACATGAAAGCAAAGGGGACAGTGTTCAAAGTCACTTGGCAGTGACTCGGGGCAAGGAAGATGGATGCCCACCGTCGTCGCAAGATTCAGGTCGTTCACGGGGGCCTTGACTCTTCAGCCACGAGGTCCAGGAGGCGTCGACGACGACCAGGAGCTGGATTCGGCGTGTCCCACGATGTCTGCAGCTTACTGCGGTGTCGGCGACTCGATTCGAGCCAACAAGCCTTGGTAACAGCAAGTCTCGGGGAAAGTGTAAAAAGTCAATGGCGCAGACCAGCAAGGTCTGAGGGACTCACCCAGCGAGGGTAAGTCAGGGCAGGCCTGGAGCAACCAGGGGAGCCCTTTGGTTTCTTTAGAAAGTCTTCTGGGGACCCACAAGCCGGCTGGCAAGGGATCGCGAAGACGCCTCGGGAGGATTCGCTCAACAGGGGTCCACGGTCACTCGGGACGTGGTAGGCCTCTGATCTTCGGAGGGATTCCTGCTGGAGGCTAGGACCACACGTGGTCCAAAGCACAAGTTCGTGGAACGTTGTGAAGGGGTTGCACTCGACAATAGTGCACGGTACCCAGGGGTCGCGGTTCCTCGTCACTCTTGGGGTCCACTGGCCTCAGCTTCGCTGGGGACTCACGATGGCCTTTGAGAAGTCAGGAAATCCACTTCTTGGGCTGCAGGGACTTCGGACTCCGGCGGGAGCGGCGTAGTTTGCGACCGTCGTTTGTAGTTTTAGGTGCCTGCCAAGCAGGGGAGTCACTCCTTGACTCCAAGGGAGATTCTTCAGTCTTCCAAAGGTAGTGGAACGTCGAAGGTCTGGGATTCTTCTTCAGAGCGTCGTCCAGGGAAATCTAGGGTGCAATGCACAGGTTCCCCCTCTTATACTAAAAGAAAGGGAGGGACTAGCTCTATGACCCTACCTTTGGGAGGGTCAGGGGAGTGGGTGGCTACACCCACTTCCCTTTGTCCAGTTTCGCGCCAGAGCAGGGGCAGGTAGCCCCTGAGCCGGTTTGAACTGGGGTATGCACAGAGGAGCCTTCTGCTCCCCCAGTTGCAGGACTTCAAAGCACTCTAAGAGTGCACCCACCCAGCCCCAATACACTAAACCCTGTCTGGGAGGTGGTCACACCCCCTTGGGACAGGATATCTATTGTTGGGCTTCCTCCACTGCGAGTGTTGGTCATCAGCAGGAGGGCAGCCCAGTGTCTGTGACTGGTGGCATCCATTTTGTGATGCCAGGGCTCTGCAGGATTCTACCGCGTTTCCACAGTAGGTACATGTCTATCCCTCTAGAAGGGTGGAATGCTACCCACGCCGCCAGGACTGGCGGGGGGGTAGTATTCCAAGATGTTTGACACCAAACACGACATGTTTTGATGCAGCCATTCCAAAGTTAGCATTTTACCGCGAGGATATAATGCACTTAAGAGTATATGGTTTAACCGCATCCACAAACAGCCCCAGAGAATGGACTCTGAGAGCTGCAGAGGGGCCCTGCTCAGGCAGAGGCACCCTCTCACATAGGAACCAAGCACCCTGCCCTCAGGATTGATAGGGCCTGCCTTAGGGGTGACTGATAGGTTTAAATGTGTGTGCAGGAGAGATATAGGAAACCTATATCTCAGTGAGGAGTGCTAGCACCACCTCACCCAGGCTGCAGTAGCAGGCCTGTGGTGTCAGATTTAGTCTGCTTCCCAGGGGTGGCATAATACATGCTGCAGCCCCTGGTAGGCCTGGCAGTACCTATGCCCTTAGTACCTAAGGTACCATATACTAGGGACTCATAAGGTACCACAGTATCCAATCACTAGTGCACCTAGAGTGCACTCCAAGTCGTTTAGAGAGAACAGAGAGGCTGGGGCCCTGATTAGCAGGGACCCAGCCAGACTATAGCCAGAAACCAGTGTAAACATCAGAAAAAAAGTGGGGGCAACATAAGAGGCAGATCCTACTCTCCTACATCCCATAACAGAGTTCATTACCTTAATGTCAGCCACAGTGATATTTGCATCAAAAGGTTAATCCTGGGCTCCCAGCCATACTCCTTATGATTCCCTTATCAGCCATATTTCCTTCCTGAGATGTGTCCAGGCCCCTTTCTTGTGATCTATCACTGAATCAAGAGCACCCCTTTGAAGTGTAAAGGGGAGTCTCTTTCTCTCTTCCTCCAGTGTGTGCCTAAGCCATCTCACAGGAATGTTGCAATACACATCTGTCTGGGGGAATTCCTCTACTCCTCATGTCTTCACCAAGTAGGCCTAGGCTTCCCAAAATGAAAGCTAGGGTCCTCCATGTAATGTACCATTGAAGGCACACTTACACTCTGTGTGCATTCACCGCACACATACTGTCCAGCACTGTTAAGTTCATGCACTGTGCCACTACAGATACACGTACATTCAATACACTCATTCAGTCTGCATGCACTATGCAGTACTACAGCCTTTCTGTATTGTACCAGGGTGTGCTATTTGCAAACACATTCACTGCCAGCACACACACACACTCACCATATGCGCTGTACAACACTTCATCATTCATGTATTGTACTTCTTGCAAGCACATACACCTAGCCCATGCATCTCTCATGTAATGTATTCCTCGCAGGCATACATAGAACATAGAATTAGTATGTCTACTAACCCATCATATACTGCACAGTACTGCTCTATCCTTGTCCTGTACTCTTCCTAGGCACACATACATCCACCACAGAGTCACTACTCCCGCTCTGCACAACACTCCACATCCACTTGATGTAGGCAAAGGGTTTGTAAAGAACGCAGCAGTAAAACTTTAAAAAGGTGAGTTAGCCTGTAGGCCTCACTCCAAAACAAGTTTTGACAAAGCCAATAGATTTCGCCTTTGTGAGAGCCATTGGATTTGCCAGTGTCTTTTAGCCATGTTGCACAGTAGAGTGGAGTGGCATGGCATAGAGTCGAGTGGAGTGCCATAGAGTGGAGTGGAGTGGAGTGGCATAAAGTAGAGTTGAGTAGGGTGGATTTTAGTGGAGCAGAATAGTGTAGAGTTGTGTGGAGTGACATAAAGTAGAGTTGCATTGCGTGGAGTGGGGTAGACTGGCTCTGTGTGGTGTAGAGTAGAGTGGCATGATGTGCAGTGGCGTTGAGTGGTGCAGATTCGAGGGCAGTGGCCTAGAGTGTAGTGGCATAGAGTGGTGCTGAGTAGAGTGCAGTGGCATAGAGTGCAGTGGTTGGTGTAGAGTAGCATAGACTGCAGTGGCATAGGGTAGGGCAGTGCAGAGTTGAGTGCAGTAATGTAGCGTGACATAGAGTAAAGTGGTGCAAAGCATGTTAGAGTGGCGTATAGTGCAGTGGCTTAGAGTGGTGCAGAGTAGAGAGCAGTGTCATTGAGTGCAGTGTCGCAGAATATAGTTGTGTAGTGGCATAGATGGCAGTGGCGTAGAGAACAGTGGGGGTGGGAGAGAATAGAGGCCATATGGAAGGGGGGCAGGTGGGAAGGAATAATAGCTACATGGTAGGGGATATAGGAGATGCATTAAAAACCAAAGCACCCAAGTGCTTGAATGCAAAAAAAAAAGTAGTTCCAAAAATAGGAGCAGTAGATGGACACAAGTACTTGGTCCATGCTCCTTGTGAGAGCCAAACACAAGAAGAGGAAATGACGTCTGTATGCAGTGACAAACTGGAGCAAAGCAAATGAGAGAGACGATGAAGCTAACAAATGGTAAACTATGAGTGGGCTGTAAGCCCACTGTATTAGACAAAAGTCTTGCAGAGGCAGCACATGTACTGCCTAGGTGAAACCTAAAAAGGACATGTTCACTCGTACTGATCACTACACTGTATGCTGCCACCACTGCGCTCGTGAAATTAACTCTTGGTGAAGGCGGTAACCTTCCACCACTATGAGGGTAGCGCTTTGGGCGCCCCTCCTGGTCTAGCAAGACAGCAATCCGTGAGACAGGCCTCTGTCATGGTGCGCACACATAATCCGTGTTTGCCTATGACAATAAAAATGAGCATTAGGAACCCAGACAACAGTACAGTTGGGCACTCAGAGCAGGGGTACAAGCCTTTTACCATGCAGAGGACTTTTTGGTCCCAGCATGTCCCAATAGATTGATATGTTTTCTGGGGGTCACCCCCAAGTCACAGGTGCTTGATTTCTAACCCCCCGGCCCAAGAACTTACTCAATGTGTCAATATGAATTGGAAATACAGTTGTACTGCAGCCCATAAGTGAAACCCCAAACTTTCTTTGGTTAATGAATAACACACTAACGAATGGAGGTAAGAAATGGGACATGTACAATAAAATGTTAATTATAAAGTCTTAACCTCGTGCATAAAATGTGAATTGAAACCACACAACATATGAAAATGAGTGCAGTGAAACATGTCATGGAAAATGACCACAGCTAGAAAAACTTTAACATTGTTATTGAGTTGATATGTAAACATCAAGCCTGTTCTTTAATTTCAGAGATGGTTTGCACAACATACCTTCATTATGAAATAGCAAGATAGCTATTTCCTATTGCAGCTTGTTCTTGGTGAAACATAAGCAGCGACCAGCTGTAGGCCACTTCTTCCCGCTGTTGCCTCCGGCTAAAGTTGATGCCGCAGATCGGTGTGACATTTGTCTCAACAGTCCTAATATGAAGTTTTGCAGCGTGAATCTTTTCTGGATTCACATGCTGTGCATTATTTTGCCATCTAATGGTTGGGTCCGGAATTGTTGTAAAACCTTTTCCTTTTACAATTTTTTTTTTCTTCTTCTTGGTGGGCGTCGATATACCTCCATTTGGTGTCCCCCTGTGACGTTGTTGTGCTTTCTCCAGAAGCTCCCACCTTGGATCGCCATCTTCAGATTCTTTTTTTCCGCCATTGGGTCTGGTCGATGCGGAAGGAGCTCCAAGTTTTGGAGGAAAAAATCAGAGAAAAATCATCAACACATCGGATCAAGGTACTGGAGAGCTTCGAGAGGGGAAGGGACTACCTCATAGACGACCGGAGAACAGTGCGCGTGCAGGGGGCTCCCTGTGCGTAGTAATGGAAAAAACACCTTTTAAGTTCTGCAAAAATTGCCATCACAAGTTTGCCCAGAAAGAACAACATCCAGTCTGCAACCTCTGCCTGCTGGTAGATCACTGAAGTGATGACTGCAACGCGTGTTCGACGTTCACCCCAAAGACTCTTAGAGCAAGGAAGAGGCAGAGAAGAGCCAACTACAACATGCAGGGCCAAAATGCTGCACCATCGCTACGGTATCTGGGCCTCTCTAGTGATGAAGAGGATAATGTCGCAGAAGGAGAGACGGAGACCGACGTCCAAGTGGTGGAGGTCGAAAATAGGTCTTCTAGAGCGGTAAGAGAGCTGTTGTCCTCTAAGAAACTAGACGAGTCTCGAAAAACAAGTCAAAGTCCTTGAAGGGAGCCCCGGCGTCCAAGCATTCGACAACCGCAGCCGCGTCCTGAGATAAACATAACTTCGGATCCATGGAAAAGGACTCCGTAGCGGTAAAGACCTTTGAATGATCCAAGACATCGAAAGACCGTCAAGGAAAAGACGCATCGACATCGAATCAGGAGAGGTCAAAATCAGAAAGTCATTGTCCACCTCTAGCACCATCCGCAAAAGAGCCTCCAACATCAAAAAGAAAGGCCAAAGCTCTCGACATCAAAACACACGCATTAGAGATCGAAAAGAAAAGAAAGAGGCTCTAGGCCAAAATGGCGAATATTTTACAAAGAAAGAAGGGATTCGACGAAAACCTAAAACAATTTACACTCAAAAAAGCGTCAAAGACATACAGCCTCCCTTAACCCCTGAGCCTCAGGAGGAACAGGAAGAAGAGTTATTTTTCGAAGAAGAGGAAGAACAAACATACATAGGGTCGGAGAGCTCAGAGTTTCACGAGGTACAATGACAAGACCTCGACATAGATTCATCAGAAGAGGCTGTAGACACTTATCCAACGAGGCCTTATCCACCAGACGATATTGAGATGTATAATCAAGTCCCTAAAAAGGATGCAGAAACATATGGAATCCAACTAGAGGAGGAAAAATCTTAATCATGCTTTTTATTAAGACTCTACTGCCTACATAATCTAGAAACCAATTCCTCCCTATGTTGTCAAGTATGCTAGATCAGGGAGAGAAGCTTTCAAAGAACCTGCCACATGCAAGGCAGTTACACCTAGAGGGGAGGAGAAATACAAACACTCCTCTAAGGACCCAAGTTACATTAAGGGTTCTGTGCTTGCAGATTCCATCATAAGGTCCACAGCCAGGAAGAGAGCAAATGCGCCAAATACAGCCGGACCACCCCCAGATAAAGAAAGCAAAAGAATGGACCTTATGGGCAGAAAGGTCGATAGAAGTGCGGCAAACCAATGGCGCATTGCAAATTCAAATACATTGCTCAACTGCCACTCATATCGGCACTGGGAGGAGATAGGAGATCTGATGAAGCACCTACCAGAATAATACCAAAAAAGAGCAGCACATCTGGTAGAAGAGGGGAAAAACATAGCCAATCCATGCTTAAAATCAGCCCTGATTGTGGCAGAGACATCTAGCCGGCAAATGATGATTGGTATCACAGAGAGCAGGCTTGCATGGCTATGCATATCAGGGTTCAAGCCAGAAGTACAAAACAACATTCTATATGCACCATTCAATGGGGAACAACTCTTTGGAAGTGTAGTAGATGACACCCTAAACCAATTTAATAAGGACAACGAGATAGCAAGATCAATGCTGGCTCTACAGTTCAGAGGTGGCAGGCGTAGAGGAACCACTCCCTCAAGAAGACCTGCGGGAAGGGGGAATCTACACCCCACAACTTCGCGTCAAACTTACCAGGGAGGAAACCAATAACAACAGCAGGAACAGCAACAAAGTTGGCAGTACCAGCAAGGAAGGCAGCCCTTTCGAGGACGTCCTCGTGGAAGAGGCCAACCGCAAAGGGTGCGAGTTCCCCCTACAACCAAATGACTTGACTTCAGGCACAATATACACCCCAAGAAGGCCATGGAGTGTGTCAACAAGAGGGCAAAGTAACTAAATTCAGAATTAAATCAACAATTACTCCTACATCCTAAACCTGTAGGAGGCAGACTAAAACATTTCCATCACAAATGGAAAAAAATTCCTTCAGAGAAATGCGTTCTAAACATAATACAATACGGATACCTCATAGAATGAATCAAAAGGTCCAAGGAGGAAGGTACATTCCAAGGAAGAAACAACACATCTACTCGAAGAAGTAGAAGAAATGTTGACAAAAGAGAGTTAGTGTCAAACAAGGAAATAAACAAAGGAAATTACTCAGCATATTTCCCAATTCCAAAGATAGATGGGATACTACTTCCTATCTTGGATCTAAGGTTTCTGAACAAAATGTATAAAAACGCAAAGGTTCAAAATGACAACCCTGAAAGAGGTAATACTACAACTACAAAAAGGGGGACTACATGACTACAAAAGACTTAAAGGACACCAATTTGCACATCCCCCATAAACGCAAATCACAAACATTTCTTAAGGTGTGTGGTCAACAAACACACTACAAATTCAAAGTGCTAGCATTTAGTATAGAATCAGCACCAAAAGTATTCACAAAGTGGCTAGCAGCAGTAGCTGCATACCTCAGAAGACAAGGAATACATGTGTACACTTACCTAGACTGGTTAGTAAGAGCAAACTCATATAAAACCTGCAAACAACATATGCAACAAGTAATAGAGACACTATACCAGCTAGGATTCTACATTCACTGGGAGATGTCATCCCTGGAACCAGAACAGGGAAAAGTGTTCTTGGTGGCAAAAATAGATTCAATTCAAGGGAAAACATTTCCCAGCGAGAAGAGAACAGCAGCACTGCTGAAAGAAACACAGCTATACCAGAAGGGGCAAGCTCTGACAGTGAGGACAGTGGAGAAGCTGCTAGGAATGATGGCTCCCTGCATCCATTTGATAACAAACATACGACTAAACTTAAGACCAATTCAGGACTGGTAACAAGTACAATGGTCACAAGCAACAGGGAGTTGGGAAGATCTAGTACAGGAAGAGTTAGGATGGTGGAACAGAGCAGGCATAACACAAGGAAGACCAATTACCCAACCAACTCCAACTGTAACCTTAACAACAGATGCCTCCCAGATGGGATTGGGAGCACACATGAATAACCTCAAAATAAGGGGAGTGTGGAAAGAGCAGAGTGCAATACAGCACATCAACATCCTGGAATTAGATACTGTGTTCCTAGCCTTAAAAGCCTTCCAGAAAGACCTCTTTGGGAAAACAATACTGATACAGACAGACAACACAACCACCATATTCTACATAAACAAACAGGGTGGAATGCAATTAGTACCACTCTCAACAATTGTGGAATTGGGCAATTCCAAGGAAAATGAACATTGCAGCAATGCACCTATCGGGAAAAGACAATGTCGAAGCGGACAGACTGAGCAGGCAAGCTTCATGGTCTCACGAATGGGAGCTGAATAAGTCGGAACTCAGGAAGATTTTTCAGGAATAGGGAAGTCTAGAGATCGATCTCTTTGCAACACCCCAGAAAGGAAAATGTCAACGCTTCGCCTCCACGCAACACTGCCAACAGTCCATAGGGAATGTACTATGGATAAACTGGTCAGAGATATCTATATATGCTTTTCCCCCAATACCACTATTTCACAAGGTGATCAGCAAATGCAGAACCAGCAGCATGAAGTTGTTATTAATTTCTCCACAATGGGCAAGACAAACCTGGTTCTCCAAAATAATGGAGATATATCAGGGGAGAATTCACAAATTGCCAAAAAGACAAGATTTGTTAACAATGCAAGAAGGAAGGGTGCTTCCCCCAGAACTAGAGTCCTTAAGCCTGGCAGCATGGCTCCTGTGGACTTAGAGTTTGGACACCTAAAGTTGCCGGAAAACACAATTGCAATCCTAAGAGAGGCAAGAAGGCCTACCACTCGGAAGTGTAATATGGCAAAATGGGAACGATATTCACTTATGGTGTCTTAAATAAGGGCTACTCAAAAAAGCACAAAGCATAAAAAGGTGCTAAGGTACTCAACACATTTACTGGGTTGTAAGCTAACATATGCATTACTGAAACTTCCCCTAGCAGCAGTAGTAGCATAAACATGGGGCCACATAGGAAGAAGCTTCTTCACTTCGCCAGTGGGCAAGCGGTTCCAAGAGGGAACAAAAAGATTTGCACCCCCAAAGAAGGTACCTGCACCCACTTGGAATTTAAATGTGGTGCCCTCTCAACTGATGAAGGCACCATTTTAATCATTACACAAGTTTACACTACAAATGCTCACACTAAAGACAGCCTTTTTGTCAGAAAATTCTGAGTAGGTCAGGAAATGAAAATAGTAGAGCCTGAAAAGAGAAAGTGGTGGAAATGGAAAAGTCTGAACAGAAACTGGCACCATGTTCACAACAAGATTTAGTTTTGTGACATAATAATTGTGAGACCTCTTTTGTACCACAGAAATTATGATAGAAGTGTTTAGTGCCAGTAAAATGCTGATAGACATACTTTGAGCCACAAGGAGTTTAATGGTCCTGTAATGCATGCCTTCTTCAGTGACTGATCTTGATTTTCATGGTTGCTAGAAGTGGTTACACAGGGAAAAGTGATGTTGGTTTTACTACGGTTACTTATAGTGAATCCGTATAGGCAGGAGTGGACTTGGAGTGTAGGGTGAGGATTAGTGCTTAAAGTAACTTAGTGCTGACACAGATGGCACTGCTCCTCTCCAGCAAACCCCATGTTACTCACACACAAGCAGTTGGCAATTAATGTTCACAAAGGGCCTGATGTATGACAATTACATTTTGCGAGTCGCAATTTGTGAGTCGCAAAATGAAATGTACTAATGTGTCTCAGACACATAAGCGATTCCCAATGGAGTCGCACATGACCTGCCTCATCAATATTCATGAAGCAGGTCACAATTTGCGACCCAGTGTGAATGGGCAGTAACAGAGGGATGGTGGCCTGCTGGGGACAGCAGACCACCATGTCTGTGTTTGCTTTTAAATAAAGCAACTTAAAGGAAAACGGGATGCGTTTCAAAAAGAAAAATTAAACGTTTCTGTTTCACTTTTTAAAACTAGGCAGTGGTCCATGGGACCACTGCCTGCTCTTGAAAAACTTTTTCGCTGCCAGTAACAAAGGGAAAGGGTTCCCCTGGGGACTTCTTCCTGTTTGCAAGTGGCTTACCACTTACTTGAAGTAGGCGGTAAACTGCGATTATCTTTCGACCGCATTCTGGTTGAAAAACAATTGTACATGCCCTTTCAACTCCCTATTAGGAATTACCTTCCTGATAGCAACTCGCAAACCCTATTTTACGAGTCGGTAATAGATTACCGACTCGCAAAATATAAGGTTGGTACATGCTAAAAGCTGTTTTAGCAGTCGCAAACAGCCTGATTCTCTGTTTGCAACTGCCAAAAAAGATGGTACATCTGGCTGTAAATTTCTGTTTGAATAGAAGCATCTTCTATTGGGTAAAGTCTATTCAACTCTTATTTCATTTGGGTAAAATTTAGACTTTGGGTTAAACAGCAATATATGTAGTCCGAGTATCTTAAAACGGTGCACCCCTTTTACATTAGGAGCAAATATTTCAGTCTTTTCCACATTTACAGAATTCAAAGTTGGAACCCGGCCTACAGATTTTTGAAATCCTAGAGTAGTCGCGGGCTGGATGCAGAGGAACAAACTAAATGCTTTTCACTTCCTCCTCAGTGCCTCAGGAGTGCAAAAAGATGCTGGGGAAAGAACAGCAAATTGTTCCCCAAGTTATGCTTTAACTCTTAAATTGGTAAATAACATAAATACAAAGAGTTTTCGAGGCACTTGACCCCCTGCAAACCTCTAAATCATTCCTGTTAATATCCTTAGCCCTTTATCTCTTGATGTAGCTGTCCACATTCGGTCTTCGTGCAAAACAATGCTGCCAGTCAATGAACGGCTTCTAGTAAAACCTTAAAGGAAAAAGATGGAGAAAAGAGATCAAGATCAAAGAAAATTGGAAGTTGAAAAGAGGGAAACAACACGAGGAACAGAATGGAGAGGAGCAGTCAGACTGACAGAAAGGAGAAATATATAGAGAAGAGACAGAGAAGAGACAAGGGAATGGCGTTGAGTAAGAGGATATAGTAATGATGAACATTAAGGAGGGAGTGGAGTGATGAAAAAGCACCAAAAGATTGATTATAGGAAGAGAGAAGAGAGAAAAGGCAGAGCTGTGATGGCTATATTGATGAGTAAGAGTTTAGGATTATGTGAGTGAGAGACTGGGAAGAAAGAGACCTGTTGAGATTATTAAAATAAGCAGAGCCTGTACTGTCTGTAAAAGAAGGAAAGATTTAGATAAGCTAGAGGAGCACAAAGACAAAATAGGGGTAAAAAAGCACACGTTAACATCACTAAAAGTTGGGTTGTGTACTGAAAAATGCTCCGGTTACTTTGTTAAATCTAAGAAAGTGAAGCAAAAGTGACTAATTGGAAAATCACATAAGAAGTAATCTCAGCAAAAAATGATAAACCGTTTTTAGGTCTCTGCCTGCACCAGCGCTTGCGCTGGTCTGGCCGAGAGTTTTAGTAAGCGGGTTTTGGAAGTGCAAACCCACTGGCTTTCGGCTGGCGACCAGCTTGCGTTCACGATAGCGTGCACGCGCGCAGCTGCCATCTGGGTTTCCTATCTCTTCCTCATTTCCTCGTCATGGCTCATTAACTCTCTGGACTCTGATGTTTCAATCGCAGCAGCAGCTCACATTACCAACTGACGGCCCTGGACTACAGTCACATGAAAAACAGCGATTAGCATTGAAATGCAAGCTTTTTTTGTCTAGTTAGAAATATTGCTTCGTGGGTTGATTTCACCTTATATCGCTATTTGTTTTATATTGGGAGTCACAGCCTAATTACCAGTATTTTTGCTCACTCTGTTTTTTAAAAATATTTATTCGCGCAAAGCACAAAGCTATATTTAAGGTTACTTTTTCCGCGTCACTTCTTCACTCTATTTAAACTCCACACCCCCACTCTTATTGTCTCTCTCCTTCTCTCTCTCTCTCTCCCTCTCTAATTCTCTCTCTACTTAATTAACTCTCCCCTCTATATCTTTTTTAGCCTTTCATTCTCTCTCACCCCTTTATCTGTTTCTCTTTCAAACTCCTTCATTCACTCTCTCTCCCCTTCTTTCTCTCTCTCTATCCCGCTCCACTCTTTATTCTATGTACACCCTTTCTCTCTCTCTCACCACCCTCTCTAATTGGGCATTATATCTTCACTCTATCTCTCACTCGGCAACACCACAGCATCACCACAGCATCACCACAGCATCAATCAGAGCCAGCACAGCATCAATCAGAGCCAGCACAGCATCACTCAGCACCAACACAACATCTCTCAACGCCATCACAGCATCACTCAACGCCATCACAGCATCACTCAGCACAACCACAGCATCACTTAGCGCCACAACAGCATCACTCAGCGCCACCACAGCATCACTCAGCACCACCATAGCTTCACTCAGCGACACCACATCATCACTGAGGGCCAACACTGCATCACTCAGCACCACCACAGGATGACTCAGCACCACCACAGGATGACTCAGCACCACCACAGCATCGCTCAGCACCACCACAGCATCGCTCAGCGCCACCACAGCATCGCTCAGCGCCACCACAGCATCGCTCAGTGCCACCACAGCATCGCTCAGTGCCACCACAGCATCGCTCAGTGCCACCACAGCATCACTCAGCGCCACCACAGCATCACTCAGCGCCACCACAGCATCACTCAGCGCCACCACAGCATCACTCAGCGCCACCACAGCATCACTCAGCGCCACCACAGCATCACTCAGCGCCACCACAGCATCACTCAGCGCCACCACAGCATCACTCAGCGCTACCACAGCATCACTCAGGGCCACCACAGCATCACTCAGGGCCACCACAGCATCACTCAGGGCCACCACAGCATCACTCAGGGCCACCACAGCATCACTCAGGGCCACCACAGCATAACTCAGGGTTACCACAGCATCACTCAGCGCCACCACAGCATCACTCAGGGCTACCACAGCATCGCTCAGGGCCGCCACAGCATCCCTCAGCGCCGCCACAGCATCACTCAGCGCCGCCACAGCAACACTCACCGCCGCCACAGCATCACTCAGCGCCGCCACAGCATCACTCAGCGCCGCCACAGCATCACTCAGCGCCACCACAGCATCACTCAGCGCCACCACAGCATCACTCAGAACTACCACAGCATCACAACAGCACCACAACAATATCACCTCAGCACCACCACAGCATCACTCAGCGCCACCACAGCATCACTCGGCGCCGCCACAGCATCACTCGGCGCCGCCACAGCATCACTCGGCGCCGCCACAGCATCACTCGGCGCCGCCACAGCATCACTCGGCGCCGCCACAGCATCACTCGGCGCCGCCACAGCATCACTCAGCGCCGCCACAGCATCACTCAGCGCCGCCACAGCATCACTCTTTATTCTATGTACACCCTTTCTCTTTCTCTCTCACCACCCTCTCTAATTGGGCATTATATCTTCACTCTATCTCTCACTCGGCAACACCACAGCATCGCTCAGCGCCACCACAGCATCGCTCAGTGCCACCACAGCATCGCTCAGTGCCACCACAGCATCGCTCAGTGCCACCACAGCATCACTCAGCGCCACCACAGCATCACTCAGCGCCACCACAGCATCACTCAGCGCCACCACAGCATCACTCAGCGCCACCACAGCATCACTCAGCGCCACCACAGCATCACTCAGCGCCACCACAGCATCACTCAGCGCCACCACAGCATCACTCAGCGCTACCACAGCATCACTCAGGGCCACCACAGCATCACTCAGGGCCACCACAGCATCACTCAGGGCCACCACAGCATCACTCAGGGCCACCACAGCATAACTCAGGGTTACCACAGCATCACTCAGCGCCACCACAGCATCACTCAGGGCTACCACAGCATCGCTCAGGGCCGCCACAGCATCCCTCAGCGCCGCCACAGCATCACTCAGCGCCGCCACAGCAACACTCACCGCCGCCACAGCATCACTCAGCGCCGCCACAGCATCACTCAGCGCCGCCACAGCATCACTCAGCGCCACCACAGCATCACTCAGCGCCACCACAGCATCACTCAGCGCCACCACAGCATCACTCAGAACTACCACAGCATCACAACAGCACCACAACAATATCACCTCAGCACCACCACAGCATCACTCAGCGCCACCACAGCATCACTCGGCGCCGCCACAGCATCACTCGGCGCCGCCACAGCATCACTCGGCGCCGCCACAGCATCACTCGGCGCCGCCACAGCATCACTCGGCGCCGCCACAGCATCACTCGGCGCCGCCACAGCATCACTCAGCGCCGCCACAGCATCACTCTTTATTCTATGTACACCCTTTCTCTTTCTCTCTCACCACCCTCTCTAATTGGGCATTATATCTTCACTCTATCTCTCACTCGGCAACACCACAGCATCACTCAGCGCAACCACAGCATCACTCAGCGCAACCACAGCATCAATCAGAGCCAGCACAGCATCAATCAGAGCCAGCACAGCATCACTCAGTGAAACCACAGCATTACTCAGCACAACCACAGCATCACTTAGCGCCACAACAGCATCACTCAGCGCCACCACAGCATCACTCAGCACCACCATAGCTTCACTAAGCGACACCACATCATCACTCAGGGCCAACACTGCATCACTCAGCACCACCACAGGATGACTCAGCACCACCACAGCATCGCTCAGCACCACCACAGCATCGCTCAGCACCACCACAGCATCGCTCAGCCCCACCACAGCGTCGCTCAGCGCCACCACAGCGTCGCTCAGCGCCACCACAGCATCGCTCAGCGCCACCACAGCATCGCTCAGCGCCACCACAGCATCACTCAGGGCTACCACAGCATCACTCAGGGCCACCACAGCATCACTCAGGGCCACCACAGCATCACTCAGGGCCACCACAGCATCACTCAGGGCCACCACAGCATAACTCAGGGTTACCACAGCATCACTCAGCGCCACCACAGCATCACTCAGGGCTACCACAGCATCGCTCAGGGCCGCCACAGCATCACTCAGCGCCGCCACAGCATCACTCACCGCCGCCACAGCAACACTCACCGCCGCCACAGCATCACTCAGCGCCGCCACAGCATCACTCAGCGCCGCCACAGCATCACTCAGCGCCACCACAGCATCACTCAGCGCCACCACAGCATCATTCAGCGCCACCACAGCATCACTCAGAACTACCACAGCATCACCACAGCACCACAACAATATCACCTCAGCACCACCACAGCATCACTCAGCGCCACCACAGCATCACTCGGCGCCGCCACAGCATCACTCGGCGCCGCCACAGCATCACTCGGCGCCGCCACAGCATCACTCGGCGCCGCCACAGCATCACTCGGCGCCGCAACAGCATCACTCGGCGCCGCCACAGCATCACTCGGCGCCGCCACAGCATCACTCGGCGCCGCCACAGCATCACTCTTTATTCTATGTACACCCTTTCTCTCTCTTTCTCTCTCACCACCCTCTCTAATTGGGCATTATATCTTCACTCTATCTCTCACTCGGCAACACCACAGCATCACTCAGCATCACCACAGCATCACTCAGCGCAACCACAGCATCAATCAGAGCCAGCACAGCATCAATCAGAGCCAGCACAGCATCACTCAGTGAAACCACAGCATTACTCAGCAAAACCACAGCATCACTTAGCGCCACAACAGCATCACTCAGCGCCACCACAGCATCACTCAGCACCACCATAGCTTCACTAAGCGACACCACATCATCACTCAGGGCCAACACTGCATCACTCAGCACCACCACAGGATGACTCAGCACCACCACAGCATCGCTCAGCACCACCACAGCATCGCTCAGCACCACCACAGCATCGCTCAGCGCCACCACAGCGTCGCTCAGCGCCACCACAGCGTCGCTCAGCGCCACCACAGCATCGCTCAGCGCCACCACAGCATCGCTCAGCGCCACCACAGCATCACTCAGCGCCACCACAGCATCACTCAGCGCCACCACAGCATCACTCAGGGCCACCACAGCATCACTCAGGGCCACCACAGCATCACTCAGCGCCACAACAGCATCACTCAGCGCCACCACAGCATCACTCAGGGCTACCACAGCATCACTCAGCGCCGCCACAGCATCACTCAGCGCCGCAACAGCATCACTCCGCGCCGCCACAGCATCACTCCGCGCCGCCACAGCATCGCTCCGCGCCGCCACAGCATCGCTCCGCGCCGCCACAGCATCGCTCCGTGCCGCCACAGCATCGCTCCGCGCCGCCACAGCATCTCTCCGCGCCGCCACAGCATCACTCCGCGCCGCCACAGCATCACTCTGCGCCGCCACAGCATCACTCTGCGCCGCCACAGCATCACTGCGCCGCCACAGCATCACTCTGCGCCGCCACAGCATCACTCTGCGCCGCCACAGCATCACTCTGCGCCGCCACAGCATCACTCTGCGCCGCCACAGCATCACTCTGCGCCGCCACAGCATCACTCTGCGCCGCCACAGCATCACTCTGTGCCGCCACAGCATCACTCTGCTCCGCCACAGCATCACTCTGCTCCGCCACAGCATCACTCTGCTCCGCCACAGCATCACTCTGCTCCGCCACAGCATCACTCTGCTCCGCCACAGCATCACTCTGCTCCGCCACAGCATCACTCTGCTCCGCCACAGCATCACTCTGCTCCGCCACAGCATCACTCTGCTCCGCCACAGCATCACTCTGCTCCGCCACAGCATCACTCTGCTCCGCCACAGCATCACTCTGCTCCGCCACAGCATCACTCTGCTCCGCCACAGCATCACTCTGCTCCGCCACAGCATCACTCTGCTCCGCCACAGCATCACTCTGCTCCGCCACAGCATCACTCTGCTCCGCCACAGCATCACTCTGCTCCGCCACAGCATCACTCTGCTCCGCCACAGCATCACTCTGCTCCGCCACAGCATCACTCTGCTCCGCCACAGCATCACTCTGCTCCGCCACAGCATCACTCTGCTCCGCCACAGCATCACTCTGCTCCGCCACAGCATCACTCAGCGCCAAGACAATATCACTCAGCACCACCACAGCATCACTCAGCACCACCACAGCATCACTCAGCAAGACCTGAGTATCATTCAGCCTCACCTTAGCATCGTCTCCGCAACAGTCACCACCACCACCACTACCACCTCAGCATCACTCAGCACCACCTCAGCCTGCTCTCGGAATCTGGCATCTGTTGATTCTCCCCTAGCGTCTGGCCGCTGCTAGTGTTATAATACAGGTACTAGTTCCCAACCTTCACCCTCCGATTGTTTATGCCCCCTCAAAAAAAAAGCTTTAACAAACAACCATTGCAATAGGCAGAAACAAGTTGCCAGCATTGCAAGAACAAAAGAAAACTGAGGACATTTTTTATTGTAAATACTTTTTTTAGTATGGTCGTTCAGTTTTACATAATGCCTTCTTGGTCATATATAAAGTAACAAAAATGCTTCTGACACTTTTTTATTATAACTTTTCAGCATGCTGCACAGCAGCCACACTTCTCTACAGCACAGCTTGAAGACATTGGCAAAGTCAATAGCTCTGGCTAAACACTTATAAGGCCCCAAAGACGAGACCTATTGGCTATGCCAATGCTTGTTTTAAAGTTTGTTGCTAATGGCTTGGTTACATGCCAAAGTGGATGGAATCCCATTAACTGAGGATAGCTGAATTGATTGTGTCAAACAGCTTTCTGGGAGTGATGGGTCGGCACTGCTGAAACTTGGAGCAAAACTCCTTATTTGATATTTAACTGTCTTATGATATACTGGTTGCGATTTCTGGAAGTGCTTGATCTCGAAAAGGAAATTTAACCAGCCCTGTCGGTGTAGGGACTTTTTGAAAATGAGCATATGTTAGGTGGTGGGGTTCCGTAATGACCCTTGTTTCTTACCAGTGGCTTGAAGTTGTAGAATACCATCAGTCTGATCATGGTAGTTATCATCTTCTCTCAGTGTTGATCACACCCTTCCTCATGCCCTTTAAGAACATATAAGGATTGGGTAGATGAGTTCAGTTTCACCCCTTTTGCCTGAACAGGTGTTTTCAGAGAGATGCCCACTAGGCATTGATGATTATGGCATGACAGGCACGGGAAGCTTTACCACCAAATTGTGACTGTTTTTACTTCTTCACTGTCACAGCAAAGTAGAATGCTCTAGGACAAATAGCTCATATGATGTGCGATTCAAATTTAGGGTCACACTGACAGACAAGTTATAATCTGATACCAGCAGAGATTTGGGGTGTTGAAAATATATGTAGTTTCCTGGCAGATTCCATGTTTAACAGGAGAAAAATAGACATGTGTTCCACGTCCATTATTTAATTCTTATATTGGTGATCATATAAAGAATTTAGGTCAGACTATCTTATCTCAACATTCCTTGGCATATAAACTATCCCTGCACTCTTCTATGTCGAAGATCCTGTTGTCCTCCTGGACCAACTCCCATTGGTTGCCAGTTGGGATTGGAGATACTTAAGAAAATTCTAAATAAAAACAAACCAATTTAAAGACTTTTACAGGTAGATTTAGAGTGTGGTTAAAAAGATTTTCAAAGTTCCATTGCTTGGATTAACTAGGCCTGACACTGACCATGTTAATCACACATAATGCTAAAATTCTTCCAGTCCAGGTGTATAAATTGGCAGTTGAGATTCAACACTGGAAGGAGTTTATAGATACTATTGAAGCCAAACCCATTGCCTCATGCATAAACCCTGATAGAGGTTATTAGACTGGAATGTGCGTTAAAATCCAGTTGGATCTGTCATTGCCATCACTATTATTGAAATACTTTGTGTTAACAAATGCCTCTGTGGATACCAAATCTGTTCTGATAACTGGAAACAAAATCATTATTACTCACAGACTTCTACAGGAAGTCTCTCTGAATATAGGGAATAGTTGCAGAGATCATTCACTTATCTCTGTCCTAGGAGCAACATAGAAAGCACCTCCACTTCTGTAAGCCATTGTGTTTGGCTCACTAATGAACCATTGAATGAACGAGGAATGACTATTTGGGGAAATGCCAAAGCAAAATTAAAACCCTCAAGATATCGTTTGTGGCAGATGAATCGGGCAAATCTAACCACAACAAAGTGGCAGAAATACAAGGCTAGTGCTGAGCAAGAGCACAATCAGGAACCCTCCGAGTAGATCAGAAAAACAAGGACAAGTGAAATATCACAAGAGAGGATGGATTTGCTGGCAACAAAGGTAAACTGAAGCACGATTATCTGCACTAATCACCATGTATTGTGAAAGATCCTACCTAACAGGAAGGAGAATGTCATTGTCTTAACCTTGATGGAATGCGACAAAGTTGAATAAATACATGTTAGTCACTATCGTTGGTTGGAAGAAAGACATCAGCGAGTGACTGCCCATCTCATGTGTGGAATCATCAAACCCTCTGCCTCATTCACACATGAATCTCTATTTTTGATAGACTCAGGTGAGAAGTGTGATTACAAAACAAGTTTGCTGAAGCAGGCGGTTCTTGTCACCACCTGGACCTTAATCATGCCTGGGTCGTGAGGTTTCGGTTTAGGAGATGTCAGAGAAGTGTTGCTAGGGATAGTGGTGCAATGGTGGTGCACTAGTAGGTAGCACATGCAGTTGTTGCATGAAACTAAAGGAAACATGAGTTTTTTAGTGTATGCCTGATTGTCCAAAATGCCTAATGAATTTTCCCATATTTAAACTGGGCAAGTAAGTGGGAATTCTATTAAATCAATTGCAATAAAGTGAGTTCAAACGTTTAAAATGTATTCAAAAACCTGTCCGGATTTTGCAGCATCTGTTTTTGTTTTCTAATAACGTGATCAAATTAGTTAACCTGATGCTTGCTGTTTGGGACTACAATGATGCCTACGTATATGAAAGTACGATTAAACTGCTATCTTCATGGCATAACCTGATGCTTAACAGACAGTGTAGCGGTCTCAGTGATATCTGACTTGGTATTAAATTACTCAAATTTGTGTTGTGCATGTGTGAATACCTACCCCAAGTACAATGATGCACTGATTGTTCGATTGATGAAGGTTGTTTACGTTTGAGGGTAAGTCTTGGAACACCTATAGATAGTTCTGGGTGGTCAACTTACAAGGAATGCAGTCTAGCAATGCTTAATAATTTTGAGATCTCCCATCAACTCCATGTTGGTCAACCTGTGTCAGCAGTTTGGGCCTTTAATTGTAACCATATAGCAGGTTCGTAGGGTGGAAATCCATTATAGCTCCATTTGGTTGAGGCGTGCATCCTAGATTTGACTCTGCAGTGGACTGAGAAAATCCACTTTCAAAAGTTGGTTCTTGTATGGAAAAGATTGAGTGGTGGTTTTGCTTTAGTGAATGTGATGTAGCTTGTTCGCCTCTTAGGTCTGGTGTGACAGTGCAGTTCTTTGTGATACCTTTTGTTAACAATTCTTCAGAACATTCCTACAGTGGGCTTTGCTTCCGTCCAGTGGATTAGTTCCCTCACACCGAATGCTATTGGCTGGCTGGTGTCTCATTCCTCTTCCCATGGAGCGCTTGCTTTACAATGCATGAGTGACTATTTCACATTTCAAAAGTACACTGAATTATCCAATATTATTTTGTTTCTTTCATAGATGCATTATCCAGAGAAAGTAATACGTATTTGTTTTGTATCTTTACTGCAGCACACAAATTTAAATGTTTTAGTGAGGAATAAAAAAAAAGCAAGCCAGATAGGTTGGCTTTGGCAGTGCTTGTTTTCATTGTTGCCTACCCTTCCCTTCAAAAAAAGAAAATGGAAAATACTAGTTTTGGAATACGTTTCACAAGGCATCTTACAAATAGTTGTGAATGTATATTTACATGTTTAAGGTATTTACTTACAGACTTGCCTTGTGAGACAGTATGTTTTAAGGCTCTGGGTGGGTTTTTGCAGTTCCACCTGTGTAATGGGTATATTTTGGCATACAGTAAAATTATTTGATGATAAAATAGAACTGTGTGAAGAGTAGAAGGCACTGTATTGTTACTGTTACAAAAATGTATAGGAAAGTAAAACCCGATGAGTAGATAGAGATTGGGGGAGGGAGGAGGGCAAAGCAATTCTACCGTTCAGATTACTGGTGCTTTGCTTTTTTGTGTTCTTAAGCAGTGCTGAGGGCAAATAATAAAACGCTTTTTTTTAGTAGCGTTGCTGCTTCCTTCTCAACGTGTACTAACTACTGTTTTGTTTTCTCTGTGTTGGTGTGCGTGGAGCCTTCTGATTGGAAGCAGATTTCTAGTGGAAATCCCCAGCTGATGAAACGTCTTTGCAAACTTTATCGCGTAGTTGAACACACAGACCGTCAGTAATTTGCCACACGTTTGTCCGATCATTTGTAGGTGTTTGATAATTTTGTGTTTCAGGAAGTTTTTAGAATGGAACAAATAGAGAGTATCAAACGTTATGTTTGAAAGTACATGAAGTATTTGCCTAATCCGGCATCACCAATTTAGAGTCATAGGTGGGTGTTAATAATTGATCATTCTACGCAGGTAAATCACGCGGGTCTAAAACAGACTTCAGCGGACCAGTCCTAATATGAAGAATATATTTGTGGTACTTTTTAGTGCGAGGGACGATTTTACAAGTATTTTACTCTCAGTTTCTAATTATTGAAGCAAAGTAGCATGAAGCAGTGAGTTTTTTTGTCATGGACCTCACAAGTGAGGGTAAACTGACATAGCCCTTGAATCCGGCTGTTAGCATAACTCAAGTCGAGTGGGTTGGTAACGTCGGCACTATTAAATTGGACAAGATTAATGAGTGTGAGAGTAGTTGCTGAGAGGGAAAGACCTGCGTTATTCTAGAGATCGCGATTCCTTGTTCGGTTTGGGTTCCCTGTTTAGTCTTTATGACTTTTTGATTTACCCTCCCTATATCAGGAGAGTGGTATTCTGATGTTTGCTCACCCCCACAATTATACCCCTCTTTAAGATAGCGACTACTGTCCTCTCAAACTGGGCTTTGTGGGACATGTGGTAGTTTCAAAGTGATTCCTAGTAAATAGGCTTTGTTTTCAGTCTCCTTCAGGCGGAGGTGCTAACTGGCATTCACTATGTAAAGGGTTCTGCATGTTTTTTACTTGCTTATGATTGGGATCTGAATGGACGGGTCTGTACAGTTTGTATTTGCCTCCTGTGTTGAGTACGAGGCATGTGAGTGCCGGTTTTGTCAGGAGAGAATACATTTTGGATTCGAGGGCTGGTGTTCATCTGTAAAAGGAGCTGTGCATAACAGCTACTGCCTGGGTAGGAATGCCAACTGGCCACTTTTTTTCCCCACCAGCCTGGCTTGTGTTTTTAGGTTTCGTTTGCGCCGTGCTTGCAAAATTTCTTTTAACTAAAAGAAAAATCTTAAGAGGGGCTTAGAGCCCACCCATTACTTACCTTAATTACTATTGTTTGGCTCCCACCTCACTCTTGTTTCCTTTCTTCCTGTTGGTCAGCGCCTCCTCCTGCCTCCAGCTTCCTGCTCAGCTTTATGTCTTCGTCCTTGCTGTGGTGCTTGGACCAAGTACTGCTTCCTGCGGCCAATGTCCTTCCACTGGCTGCACACTTGTGTTTTTTACTTTCTAGGGTAGCACTCCATAAGAGTACATCGTTTTGCAGTGTCTGCATTCCGTTCGTTGCTTGCCTATCCCTCCCACCACCTCACTCCCGTCACTGCATGCCCCTTCCCCGTGGACTGTTCCCATGAGGAGCAGGGTCAAGACAAATTTGCATATGACTGGATCCAAACTGAGGCGGCATGGTGAGCAAGAGCACGATGGGTTGGGATGCTATCCTGAGTGATTGCCAGTGGTTAGACAAATTGCAAGCGTTCTTCCCATCATCTTTTGTGTGTTTCCCAGTAGCATATTATCTTTTGTGCGGATCCTTCTAAGGAACTATTCAGAGAGTTATTTTGGAAGTCTGTGATAAAACCCAAGATGTTGAAACTCCAACCTCGCCGGGTGAAACGTTCTTAAAGATCAGTGTCCCTATTCTTTTATGTACTTTCATGCTTCTGTGTGTGTTTTTCCTCCAGATGCCTATTTATGTTTCTTAGATTCCATTGGGAGTTCTGAAAACTCCACCCTCTCAGAACCCATTTTTATGTTGGGCTTACCTTAAATGCCTCAGGCAAACTGAAATGCTAACACCACAGGATGTTGTTGTATCATGGTGGCATGTCTCTGCTCACTCTGCTGTCTGCACATTGCTCTTGTTTTTATTACAAATCTAACATTTTAAAAGATGAGCTACTCCCTACTAAAATGTATATATATATTTTGTGGCAGCATAGAGTCTTGAAGCATATGACCCAATGAATTAACTCCTCTCAACTATATCTATTTTCAGTGCTTGTGTGGGAGAGTAGTAGGACGCTGGTATATTTTGTGAATTTGATGGGAGGGGTACTAAGAAGGGCAGAAGAAGGATGAAGAAGGTGAGGCCATGTTGTGCATGGCTTCCTCATGGTCTACCCCTGCTGAGACACAGTTCATTCATAGGATCAGCTGTGCAGTAAGAAAGGATTGACAGGGGCATATATAACCTAAAACTAAATGTGTAGCTCTCAATAATGTAGAGCTTCCTACTTTGTGGTTTCAAGTGCAGTGTCATTTTTTTTTTTTAACATTATGGGCCTCACTCTCAATTACCCATTTATAATTCTATAGCTTGCAATATTATCGAAACGGGTACTTAATAGGAATACTAAAAAAATACATAGCAAGAGCAAACACATGATGGGCATAAGTAGATTGATCATCTAGGGAAGATAATGTAAACCATTCTGTCAACAGTATTCAACAGCTGGGGCAACGTCAGTGCCAAGACCATTGATGAAAAGCCAGATTTTCAGACGATCATGGAATATGTCAATCTTGTATTTTGTAAGGTTCACACTATGGTGAAGTCGCCCACTCCGATCATCTGTGTTGGAGACTTGTGATGCATCTTTCTAGTTTGACATGCTGATTTTTATCCTGATTGAAGTATGCAGGCTAGAGAGGTGGTCTCATGTAAAGGTGTAGACAAGCTTTGAGTATCCTAATCCTTCTCCTTTGAGTATTATGTTTTTGCTTCAAAGAGCCTTCATTAAAGGTACCTCACAAGCGCTGTAATCGTTTTAGAAATATACAGCTTTTCAAAACTGAGAAGACTGGCATCTTCATTGTGACCGGAATACCAGGCTCCTGCACCGGCTCACCTCCCTTACTGGCTCTCACAAGCTCACTGCAGAGGAAAGCAGTCAGCGGAAAGCAGTAGCAGAGAGAGGCTACTTCGTTGTGCAGCGCTCCGCGTCCAGCCCAACCATTTGAAGAGCTTTCTGGCCTTGAAGCCACCTCCTGTAGCAAGCTCCATCACGCAGCCAGGCACTCACAACATTTGACTTTCGGCAGTAGGCTTTTGCGCTCAAAATCCTGCATCAAATATCAAACACCACCAGCCCCAGTTGTTGGCCGCCCTCGCCTCTTGTACCGAGTTCCAGAGCACCTAGCGGTACACTGAGTGCGGAAGCTTTAGGTGGCTCCCAGGCGACTTGCGGAGGCGGACCGGCTAGGTCTGGGTGCAGCCTGCTAGTTGACCCGGTGTGCCCCACTCAGTCCGAACCGCCAAGGGGAGAGCGGAGTGGTGTGGTTCACGACCTGGGCCCACTGCCAGCAAGTGCCAGTACGAGCTGGGCCCCTTGGCAACAAGCGCCAGCTAGAGGGCCCCACTCTCCAGCCAGAGGTGAAGGTACGAGACAACTAGGAGAAAGGAGGGCACCAATTGAACTCTTCCCACAACGCTGTATGAACATGACGCTCAAAAAGAAGTAGATAAGCCACAAGGGGACAGACGTGGAGGAGGATGAGTTTGCTGGGTCAGCACAAAAAAGGGAAACAAAAAGCACAGCCCTCCCACAAAACCTGGAGTAGTCCAAAGTAAATGCTCCGCATCGAGGGCTCCTAACGCATTTCTTTCACGCCCCAGGCAGCTCAATAATCACTTTGGACAGCTCAACGGAAGGAGAGGAAGAGACTGTACTTAAATCACGAGAATCCCTAGGAGATAACCAGGACCAGCGTGGGAGCCGCACTAGTTTGTGAGCCCAAGAGACTGTCTCCCCACAAAACACAGGGAACTCTGAGAACTCTTCAAAGTCAACAGCCAAGGCTAATAGCCCCCAACTGATTGAAGCTGAAATACACCAGTGGAATGAAAAGGATATGGAGTTCAACGTGGCCAATTCTCTGACAGCCAGCCCAAGACCAGTTTCAATTCTGACACCCGAAAAAAAACAGCAAGTCAACTCCCCAGGAACAGACGACCTAACTGCCTCCTTCCTACAAAAACTAGAACTGACAATTGAGAGAACCTTGGACCTAACCCCAAAAATCTTCGGAAAGAATGCAGTAACGAAGACCCCCCCCAAGCTGAGGGATGGAGCCCTTTAGGCCAAGAGGCCCTGCAGGAGGTACCCCAAGAAGATCTAAATCTGAAAGCAGTAAGAGAAGCACAAGACACAATCGCCAGAGCTCTGATTTGGCAGTCAACAAAAATGGTAGTCCAAATTGATCTACTACAATCAATCGCCCAGCGCCTTGTGAACTAGGATGACAAGCTGGCAAAGCTGGAGGTAACTATTCATAATCACCAGGCCGCCTTAGCCCGCCCGAGTTCTTGTGCTGACATCATAGAAAAGTGTGCTGAGTTACCAGAGGTATTAAAGGACATGCTGGAGCTAGCCAAGGGCATTGGGGAGTCGCCAACACAAATCCAAACAACCCCCAGGCCAATAGTTGGGAAGAATGCGCAACTACATTGAAAATTACCATCTTGCAAATAGCCCAGAAACCAAGGAGTCTAAGGTAGGGCACAGCAGCACGAACACTGCAGTAACCTAAAGGAGGAGGGTAGTAGAGGAAGCACCGGTCAGCACACTAACCCTCGCCCCATACAAAGAAGTAGCACCTGAGGTACACACTAAAAAGGCAGCAGGAGCAGCGGCAGGGGCGAAAGCCCCTTTGTCAAGGAGGGCCAAGAAAAAGCTGAAAAACCAACTGAAGAAATCGAAAATCAAAAGAAGACCAATAATGCCAGCAATGCTGAATAGCGGCATCTCGGAAGACAAAAGTAACCAAAGACCACTTTTTCCTATTTTTAACTTTAAACAGCAAAATAAGACTCTGGCGATAAAGGAAGAAAACACCTAGGTAACCAAGGCCCGAAGGCAACAGGGCATGTATCGGGAGGGCCCACAAACAGGGCCAATATCAGACCAGGTACAGGCAGAGGCAGCAGGGCTTTCACCACTAAAGGAGGTAGCTGGCACACAAACCAGAGCACACCCGTTCCACTGAGATTGGAGTTTTCACACAGTAAGGTGATGTACACCCCACTCCCTCAGAGCGCGCAGCAGATAAAAGAAAGCTGGGCCGGATTGTTAAACAGGGAAGCAGACAGACTACAGATAAGAGCCCCTAACAACTACTCTCCAATTTAGGATTCTCATAGCTTCACCCAGGGGGAGGACAAACGCCCACTGATCACGTCCAAGCTCAATAATAATCCTGCAATCCACGAGGTGGTGCTTACCCCCAATACAGTCAAATGGGGACATGTTATGTTTTCAGGAAACCTGGGCAATGTCAACAACCCCAATTGTTGGCTTTTATGAACATCATATAGTTGCGACTAAAAAGGAACATCTTTGGACGCCCATCAGGTGGCTTTGCCGTCTTCTTAAGTCATGCCCGTAAATTTAAAACCACAGTTATGAGCGTAAAAACTCCTGACCTCCAAGCCATGGGGGCTTGACAATGAGGGACTCGGTAGGAGCCAACAGCCTTATTGCCTGCTGTTAATAAACTGCTATATTAACCCAACAAGGAGCCAAACACAATCTTCCATGGAAACCTTCACTAGCATTTTGGAAGAAGTTCTAATTTAATTTGAGCACTACAATGTAATCATCGCCGGCGATTTTAACACGAGAGGACTGGATCACACTCCAGACACACTCAGCACTGGGAATAAGCCGGGGCTGCTGTTCTCTCTTCTCAAAAGCTTCAAGTTACAATCCACTCATGGAATAAAAAAATCAGCTGCCCCTCATAGTCCCCTAAGCCGACCTTTAGGTACTTATCTACTATATCCTAATCAACGAGAGGCAGGCCCACAAGCTGAGCGACTTCGTAGTAGACGATAGAGAGGAAAGTGATCGTAGGCCACTCCGTGCCAGTTTACACCTGGCACTGCAATCAGCTGACGTCCAGGAAACAATCGGTGGCACCACGAGCGAAGAGCGACACAAAGCCCTCAAAAGACTAAAATGGACTGTCAACCTCGGAGACAGACTGTTGGACTATGTAGCAAAGTAGATCTCCAGACAAGGTCCACAACGAACATTATAGGCTACTGGGAAATTTTGATATTGGCCCTACAGAAGAACCTGGGAAACTCCCATCAAACAAACAAGAGCCACAACACAAAACAATCGCCTCATGAGCCACGAGCACCAAAGTGACTGTAACAATGCAAACGTGCTCTTAGGAAGGCACTCAAGGCAAAAAAGAAAGGAGACTCTTCGTTGGAGGTGACTTCCATATGGGTCCTGCGAACAACATACAGGAAGAAAGTATGGGAGTTGAAGAGAAAGCTTATGGAAAAGAATTGGCTCAAAGTGTTCTCCCTAATTAAAGAAAAGGACAACTCCAAGCTTTAGAGATACATCAACCGACTGAGCTCCCGAAGCCCGCCCAAAGAGAACAGCGTTGCAGGCAATGAGTGGGAACTGTATGTGAAGGGACTGTATTTGAGTGATCTGCTTGAAGCTGGCCCGATTACCACTAAGAGCATCCAGGTTGCAGCCCAAGACAAGGAACCTCAACTCAAGAGCATGCAGGAAGCAGTCGCAGTGACCAGCCAAAGTGCCCGCTTCACGGAAGGGGAGACCGCTAGGACCATCAGGGCAATAAGAAACGATGGGGCTCCAGGGCCAAATGGCATTCCGGCCCAAGTATTCAAGTCTGCCCAAGCATTTTTTGTACCAATCCTCACTCCACTCTATAACCACTCCTATGCTACAGCAACAACACCGCAGTCCTGGAAAGGTTCAATCTTATTTCCAAAACAAAAGAAAGGAGACTACTCAAAATCTACCAACTTCAGGCTAATTTCCCTGCTCGACATTGAAGCCAAGGCCTATGCACGACTACTATTGAGGGATTTAAAGGATTGGGTAGAAAACAATGGAATCCTCCTGCCCCATCAGACAGGCTTCAGGGCAAATAGTTCCACAATGGACAACATTATGGTATTGTCCTATCTCTCCAAGCAGGCGATTAAGGAGAAGAACCCGCCTCTGTTTTGCTGTTTCATTGACTACACCATAGCCTTTGTTAGGGTCAATCGAGGAAGACTTTGGGCAAAACTGGCATCCTTGGAGATCCCAGCAATACTTTTAAAAGCGATTACAGCCCTCTATGAAGGGACGTGGGTCCAGGTCAAATTAAGCGACACAACTGTAACATCGAGAGTTGAAACCAACAACGGGCTCCAACAGGGCTGTGTCTTGGCCCCATTATTATTTAACCTGTACACTGCAGACTTGGGCAAGCTGTGAAAGACGCCAGCTAAGTGCCCCCGAGACTGGGTAAGGTGAGCCTCGCAACCCTCCAGTATGCTGACGATATAGTGGTAATGGACCATACTAGGGTGGGGCTCCAGAGAGTTTTAAAGAGCCTAGCAGTGTACAACAAGGAAAACAGCATGCTAGTAAATGAGAACAAGACAAAGATAATAGTATTTGGCAAATACCCTCACAAAAAGCAAGCGACCTGGACATTGGGTGACCACCGAATAAGGTCAACACCAGCCTACATTACCTGTGGGTTTGGAAAACATTGAGGGCCACAGTAGCCAAACATATAAAAGAGCTAAACTTAAAAACCAACAGAATAATCCTCTCACTTAGACGCCTAAGTCAGCGCTTGTCAAGCCCAACAGCAGAGCCCATGCTGACAGTAGTCGGGGCAAAATTAATTCCAGCAATTAATTATGGCCACCTGGCCTTCCCAGGAGCCTTAGAGAAACTCATAACCACAGCCCAGACAAAAGCATATAAACAGTGCTGCAGGTTCCCAGACAAGTAAGGGTCATCAGGTTACGGTTGGAATTAGGTCTCAGCAGCCCAGACCTGGCGCTACAGGAGAACCTAATAAAATACATCAGGGTTCTTAAAGCCCCCGATACCTCTCTTAAACATCACTTGAAAACGATCTTGAGTGAAGCGGATTCTCCGTGGCACACCAAGCTGGGCCAAGCAATAGGAACCCTGAAAATAGAAGCAGATAGCATGCCCTTACACGAGATCCCACACTCCGCCTAGGCAAATGCAGTGAAGCAGCAGATTCGGTCCATCTCGTTCGAATTGGATCGAGCCTCACTCCGCCACAACTCCCACACAATGGCACTGGACAGGTTGTACATCCCAGGAAAAGCCCAACATTATTTGCGAGATGCACTCTCAGCTCAAGTCCGAAAGAAAATTTTGTTCATGCGGCTTATGTCCCTTAAGATTTCGGACTTTAATCCAACATGGGCACGAAAAGACAGTGCAGTCTCCTGTCGGCTATGCAATTATCATAGAGAATCTTGGTTACATCTTCTATGTTGCTGCCCTAAAATGGCCAGTGATTGTCATGGACTGCTATGCCCGATTCTAAGGGTCAAGGGCACGAGGTCCTGCATGGAGGCTTCAGATTGGTGCTTTACAGAAACCAAAAACACCTGCCTACTCGCAAGAGCAGGGAAATGTATTCATCAAATCAGAATTGCACTTGATGCCCAGTTACAGATGTCAGAATCTAGGGTCGGTACCAATTGGGAACAAAATTTGTCGGTGCCCTCGCAGCACAAGCAGGCCAAGCATGCAACCAATTGAGGGACAACTACACTGATAACACGACCACAAAGGAAGCAGTGGGGCCCAGCAGCGGGTGCATTTGGAACTTCAAAACACTATCACAACAGCAATCAAGCTTAGAGACAACAACCAACCATCTCCAATCCGCAAGGATGAGTACCGCTTGGCATGCCCGAAGAGGACAACGAATCAGGGCTGAGTGCCCACATATAAGAAAGACTCCTGGCAACTCCCAAGAACCATTCTACTCCGGGATTAGAACTTACGAACCTTTAACGTGTTGGGGGAAATGTTAGTGCAAGATATAATGTTCACCCTCTCGACGGCAATGACTCCACTCTCTTAACCGATTTTATAGTAAAGATTAAAAATGCGCCACTTACCGCAAAAAAAGGGTCTCGCCAATAGAAGGGGCCTTAGCCAGTTTCGGGTGTTTTACGTAATTAAGGGATGGGTGGCCGGGAGCGAGGAGATCAGATTCTATTGAACTTTTAACAGGTTCGCGGGCAATGCTCGCACAACAGAAGTAAATCCCTATCTTAAAGGTAAAGAATTTATACTTTTTAAACCATTTTTAAGGAAAAGTTAGTGCAATTAAAATGTATTATCCCGCTTGTAGGCTAAGAAGGGTCCAAGCAATAATTGGTGTACTTGCAAGCACGGTGCGTTTTAACTTCAAGGGATGGGAGGCAGTGAGGGTGGCGGAAGCTGGGGCGGAGGGGTGTTGATTATGTGTTTTTATACTGTAAAGATTTTAAGTAATCGCACGGTTAATAAACTACTTGCTGTTGTGATCATTATGATTATTATTATGATGCACGGCTCCAACGGATTGTTTTATTTAGGGTTGACTGAACATCACGTGGAATGGGGATACAGTAGTGTTGCATGCCCAACAACCTGGGGATAAGACTATATTTACCATATCAGCAGCTTCTCCTGTGTCCAAAACACCTTCTGCAGAAAGGGAAAATTTGTTGTGACACTGATAATCCTTATACCTTGATGTTTGTAGATCATATTTCTGACCATGTAGTCAAAAAATCTTTTAATGTTTGAGTTTTTTATGCTCTTAACTCTATTTCCAGTCAAAATACCTATAAGATGCAGAATTCTCTGTCTGATGGAGCGGGTATAAAAGGCTTTTGTCTTTGAACTCTTTGTCTCCATGATTGAGGAACCGTTGTGCTTCTCCATTAGGTTCACGGAAACCTGTAGAGTGGTTAGCTATCTGTCCCTTCTTGCTAAGAAGTTTCATTTATTTTTTACTTCAAAAATATATGATGACTGTACTAGGGATTTTTGAGAGGCTTTTGGGAGTAGCAAAGGCTGCTTGCTGTTAGCAGCAGCATTAGCTTTTTGATCTGTCTGTCATCACCTATAAAAACAAATAAAATTGGTAAGACGCACATTATTGAACTACTTCACATCTAAGATTAGGAAACAGGACATTAACTACATATTTGCCCAGCCTCATTACTAGACATTTAGGCAAAAACATGTTCTGATCTGTACTACATATTGTCCTATTCTGTGTAGTTATCAGCTTCTTACATCAGATCTTTGCTTGGTGGCGGTCCCCACTGGGTAGTTAGAGTTAGAACCCCATTTCTACATAAGAAGCATTTTTTGCTTTGCTAATAACTTTGGCACCGTTTGACGAATTATTACAAAACTTTGCAAAAAAAAGATCATCCACCTCTGCTCCCTTCTGGAAAGTTTTGGGGTAATCAACGGGAGCAAACTTGTATTCCCTGATTGCAATGACATGGGCAGGGAGTTTAAGTTCTCCCTGCCCGGGCTCTTGCAGGCAGCGAAATGCAGTGTCCTGGGGATTGGGGCCTCCGGGACACTGCTGCCATCAGCCCTGTGAGATGGGGTTCCTGGGTCTAGTGGATGGCAAGGGGAGGGAGCCTCCCCCAAAAAATGGTCTGGCTTGAGGATGGGGTGCTCAGGGCCCATAAAAGGCTTAGTGAGGGGGCCCATGCCCCCCAAAAACACAAAGCTGCCTGAGGGATGTGGTCCTCAGGGCCCTTGAGAAGCTTGGGGAGATAGCCTGAATATCCCTTTCCTTAAAAAAGGACAATTGGCCCAGGGGGATGGGTTCCCTGGGGCCCTATGTCCGCCTCCCCTTTACAAAAAAAAAATCTGCCCCAGCGGGTGGGGTCGCTGGAGCCCTTGAAAGGATCGGGGAGAGGGATTGCACACCCAGCAATCACCAAATATAAAGGTCAAGCTCTAGAAGGGTGGCCGCATGCCCCCTCCCCCATATCAGAAAAATAAAATAAAGTGAATGTGAAATGAACAGAGTAGGCGCTCATTTCACATTCACTGCTTCAGCTCAGATGCACCCCATAATTTCCTAGTTTTTTTTTTTTTTAAATAATAGTTTTCATTCCTGGTGGTTCTCCTAGAAGGGACAGGGGCACCACCAGCCTTTTGTAAAATCATGTGGGCAGCAGATAGTGCAGCAGCCTTCAAGCATCATTAAAAATGACAGTCTCCTGGGTCATTGAATTCATGACCCCAGGAGCGCTTAACCTATTTTTTAAAGCGCTCCGAGCTAGATCTGTTTGCTCTTGAGCTGGAGTTCAGTCCCCCAGTGGTTGGTTCTATGGCTGCACTTAGTGGCCTGAAAACTGTTAAAAAAGACTCACAGACATGTTGATGCTTTATTGAAAATATTTATGGCAATCACTTTTATTAAATATTGCAATGTGTGAATTTATAAAATATACATTTGATGATAGTTATTGGTGACTTTTTGTCAGAGACTATAGGTGTTCTTTATATATGCTGATGTGTTGACCCCCTTGATAAAGCCAATAAGCCCACCGCTTTTTGTATTCTGACCCTTTGACAAATTCAGTGGGTCTGCCTTACTTAATATGAGACCCTTTACATTGTTACGTGACATAATCAGCCGTGCGTGGCCGCAAGGGGGTGGTTGCCCTGCACTGCTAATTACCTCACATATTATGTCACTTATGAATTGTTCTATGACATCATTGATAACCACTGCAGCATCTGAAATTACATCATTGATGACAACACTGTGCATGACGGAGGTGTGAGTTATAGTTACTTGAGATAAATATAACTGGTGAATGTTAGTGGGTTTTTTAATTTAAAATGGTATGTTTTAACTGACTTCCTTATCTATAACATCCCTTTAACCTTTGGTTGTTTCAGTAATATATACACCATGCATAACAAGGAGGAATTCCCCAGTAAGAAAATGTATCACAAACTGCTTAATAATAAAACAAAAGTAATGATGCACCAGCAGATTAGTGCCAGTCAGGAGTCTTTGTTCCTTGTAGTCCATCCATCCCTCTGTTATTCCCAACAGTGCCACTCTGGGGTCTAATGTTGTGGGTGTATGAAGATTGCTGGCCAGGGTGTTTGTTTTGTGCCAGTACTGAGTGATAAAGGGGCAGGACCACACTACATGATAAAATGATCCTTCTGGGTCACTGCATCGTGTTCATATGGATGATTTAGCTTTCCCCATTCTCCAAAGCTTGTTTGGTCTGTAATATGCTCTGTGCAAATATTTGAACGGAATCATTAAAGATTAAAGGGAAGGATTTTGGGTGGCCATTTTGGCATCCCACCAGTCTTCCTTGTCTAGCTCACCTATGTCTGTTTCCAAGCTGATCTACTGCCATGCAAGGGATCTGGACCCTAAGGAGAACCGATCAGGCTTTGGCAGAGAAGTAGCTGTATTAAAGGTCACTGATTTTATCAGGACCAACCATAACCAGGGTAAAAAAGCAGTACCTTTTCTGCTTGCTTTGTTGGTCACGTTTGACACAGTATCTCATAAGATCCTACTGGAGAGACTTGATGGTCCCGGGATTGTGGATAAAGCATGGTTATGTCTTAAATCCTTCCTTTCTAATGGATAACAAGTGATTTACTTGCCTCCTTACATCTCGAGTTACAGGAAAATGAGATGTGCCGTACTGCAGGGTTTGGCATCAAGTGCCACATTGTTCAACATTTATATGGCACCGCTGAGAAGTTGAGCCTTGGGGTTTTAATATTTTATCTTATGCTGATGACACGCAATTGATGCTTGCTTTTTGGAATTTGATGATACTGTAGTAGCAAATTTTCAGGACTGTCTTACGGCAGCCCCCAACTGGATGCACAGTAGTTGTCTGAAGCTGAATTCAAACAAGCCAGAGATTGTGTTCTTTGGCAATTCTGCTTTCCTGGACATTATAAGATTATGGCATAATGGTTTAGGGGAGCCTATGCCGTGGCCACGGATGACGTGGTCAAAATCTTGGGGATTAAATTCGATAAGGATTTATCTTTTTACCTCAAGTGCAGACCCTGACTGCCACTTGCTTTTCAATTCTGAATCCACTAGGAAAGACCATCAAATTTCTCCAACGCTATATGCAAAAAGATATCATCCATGCACTGATCACAGCCAGATTAGATTATGCCAATTTTCTGTATCGCAGGGCTCCAGCAGCTATGCTAAACAAACTCCAACTGGTGCAGAATGCAGTATTACGCCTTATTTTGAAAACCCCCATAAGGCAATCCATTAGTGGGGGTAGTGGGGGTATTACTCATGGAACCCTCCATGAAAGAGGTCCTTGTTATTTACAGAAAAGAGCCAGAGCTTATGTACCCAGCAGGGCACTTCGTTCTGCCAGTCAGAGACTTGTATATTCTCCTAAGATCTCCTAAGTCAGAGCAGGGGGTAGACCTTTTTCTGTCTGGGCTGGTAGGTTGTGAAATTCTTTACCAAAGATTTTATGGGAGATCGCAGCAGAAGACGCTTTCACGTCCAGCTTCAAAACCTTTTTTTAGAAAGAAGTAGTCAACTTTAATTTACCTGGTTAGCTTAGCGCTGATACGCTTCCTCGGAAGCAACTGTTTATGCTCTACAGCTGGCTCATCATTCATTCATTCATCCTTATAGCTTCACTATACCCATCGGACCCAGTTGGCCTAGCATTAGTTTAGCCTCCAGTGAGTTGTATTCCGGTAAGCCCTCTAAATCTGTGAGAGTCTAATGTGTGGTGGATCTGTAGGTATCTGTAAGATTGTGATTAGTTTAATTAAAATTCTTCAGTTAAGTGTTGAAATGAGACAATGTGATTCTCTCCCCATGTCATCCAGCCTGCAGATACCTATTAATTCTCAGACATGAAAGACCACAAAGTGTCACATGCTTAAGCCTAGTACCTGCTCAGAGAAGGGTTTGAGGTGTAAGCTTTTTAATCCACTTTATGCGAGTCAGTGCAGTCCGTCCAAACAGGAGTGGCAGTACCGTAATCTGTCAATCAAAGGGGGGGCAGCGTTGTGTAGGACCACCGGCTTAAAAACCGGCCTTGGGACCCCCGCAAGTGGGTCTCCTGTAACAAGACCTCATCCGGCTTTAGTCACCTAATATAAGTGGCCAACAACCCCCATTTTACTTTATTACCTACTCCATTCACATTCAAGTTCATTATGGAGCTCCCTTTCCCTTCCAATTCCTCAGCTCCTCCCATCTTTATTTCGGGACATTGTCTGACCGCACTCTATAGCAAGCTTCATAACTGCATCCTTGCTTCAGTCTATTCCACTTCTTAAACTTGAACACAATTCTGCCCCCCTAAAACAACAACAATTCCCAAGTAAACCACCCCACCCCCTCCCATGCGTATCCACTCACATGTCAGCAAGACAACTGCGTCGCAGGCCGGGCCTGATAGGTCTATAGTCCCGCCACCCCCACACTCCCCAATTATTCACCCTACAACTCAATAATTAACCGAACAATTCACTCCTCTCATTGAAGCATTCACTCCAACTGGACTGCGTTCTCAGGAGAAGGGAGTGAGGAAGGTCCCCTGTAACTCACTCTTCCAGCCTCTCCAATCCGTGCGTCCCAGTTATCCCCACACAGTCTTCTCAATCACAGCTCAAACTTATATCTTTACTCCAGACGGGAAAAGGGAGAAAGAGGTCCTTCCTCACAGGCCTAGTCTGTGTCCCCTGCGTACCCCGCCAAGGCCCAATATCCTTTCACTCCTTCCATGCACACTCTCAGTCCCCCCTTCCACCTCCATCAGGTTTCAATGTTCTCAGGTTTACCGTGGTCAGTGTCCCTCTGGTCCGAATTCGATGTTCCTTTGTCCGAATCCCTGCTCAATGCGTCCTCCATCTCTCTTCGATGTGTCCCTTCCTCTCCATCAGTCTGGGATCGTTGGCTTCCCTGTCACCGTGTTCACCATCAGAATCTGAGGATCTTCCACCAGTCGCTCTGCTTCCATCTATCCGTCGCAGTGACCTGCCTCTTCTTAGTCGGTTGCCCCTCTTGCACGTTGAGGGCCATAGTTGAGGGCCCGGGTCCCCGTCCACTCCTCTCCGAGAGTGTCTTTTCTATGTTTTGCGATGGCCTGAGCTGTGGTCTCTCCTCTAGCCGGTTCCAAAACTCTTCTGGTGTGGCAAAGAAGTGTGATTTGTCTTTGTAGATCACTTTCAATTTGGCTGGGAAGAGCAGCATGTATTGTATTTGTAGAGATCTGAGCTTGGCTTTAACTGTGTCGAATGTCTGTTTCTGTACTTCACTGGAGTAGTTTGGAAATATCATGATGTTGGATGATTCGTGTTTGAGTACTCCTATTCGCCTTGCTTCCCTAAGGATCATGTCTCGATCCTGAAAATTCAGTAGGCGGGCAGTAAAAGTACACCAGGGATTTCCTGCCGGCTGCTGGTCTGTAGGAGCTCCAAGTGCTCGGTCTATCACAAAGCAGGTGGAGAAATTCTCATCTAATAAAGTGGATCGGAGCCACTGTCCCAGGAAGCCCACCATGTTGGCTGCCTCTGCTCCCTCGGGGAAGTCCACTAATCTTAGATTGTTTCGCCTCGCCCGGTTCTCTGCATCATCAACCCTCAAGAGCTGGTTTTTAGTTACTGCTGTATTTCTTTGTTATTTTTTCCCATGAACTGTGTGGTATCTGCCAATTCGGACACTCTACCCTCTGCTTCTGTCACTCACTCTGCCACAATTCAGAGATCCTGTCGTAGCAGTGACACTTCCGATCTAACTTTTCCAATCCTGGCCTCCAAGGCTGTTCTGGGCAACTGGATCGCATTCATGAGGGCTGCGTTGTCGGGCAGTGTGAGTGGTATTTCTGGGTATGGCATACTTTCCACTTTTCCATACTTTTTTATTAAAAGAATTTTATTTTTATTTTTCCGTTGACGGTGCGGTTTCGGATCTTTGTCTTTCGCCATTGTGAGGTACCTGTACCGACTCCACCGCATCCTCAACTGGTGGACATTAGTAGCTTCAGGCGTATTAACCTGAGGTTGCCTTCAACCGCCTCCTCTGCTTAGACCGGTGCCTTACGGAGAAGTGCAATGACGAGCGTAGCTCTGTCGGGGCCTGTCTGGGGTCGCTCAGCAGCGTGTCTCAGGACCCTCTTTATTGGTGACCAAGCAGCAGGTTTTTTTTGTTGTAGCTAACATTTTTCCCCCGATTGATTTTAACCCCAGGCACAGGATGTAATCATTGCTTCTCTTGCACTGTCAGCCTTTGGAACTCATTTCTCAAGCTCCACGCAGTGCCCCCTTGGGAGATCCTCACCATTCGCTTCCCCAAACTCCGTCTCTTCAGACCACTTTCCAACAGCGTTATGTTATGTCAGGAGTTCATTAGGGCAATATGCATTGTGGTCGGGGTGGATATGTCTGGGGGCAGTGTCGCAGGGGGTCACCTGTAAGTCCTCAGTGGCTAGTATCTTTACTCTTTCATTAGTGGTTCATCACTCTTCGGGTGGGAGACTACTCCTGTGACACCCCCCCCCCCCCTCCCGTCTAACCCAGGTTCCACGGGTCAAGGGGTGTCTTCCACTGGTCGCTCTACTCTTGATGCCTCCCACATCACTGGCGGCAATGTTTCTGGGGTCCCAGGGCTAGGGCTGGGTCCGATCAACTCCTCCCCCCTCACCCCCCTCTTCGGTTTCCTTCTGTTAGGCCCCGCCGAGTCTCACCTCTTTCTGCAACTCTTCACCTCTGGGAGTCTGCGCTTCAGCAGTTTCGAGGCCCGAGCACGCTCCATAGCCTCTGGGCCAGGGGTACTTCACTTTCTCTCTGCTGGATGTCCCCGTCACTTTCTTGACACTACTCTGCGTTGCGCAGGTGGGGAATCCGACCGACATTGCTCTCAGCCCGAACCGGACCACGTCCCTCATGGCAGCGACCTGGTGGCATGGGGCAGGCGTGCCCTCGTTTCCCCATACCTGTCTCCGCTGCTTCCTGATGAGGCCGCACCGCCTAGGCGCCGATACTCTTCTCGCTCTGTGGGCTGCATCAGGGGTTTTCTGTCTGCGGCATGGACCCGTCTGGACGAGACATGGACTTTCCACATCTTATTGTTGCCCGGCTGCGGCTCAGTATCCCCGCTCTCGCCCTTAGCTGCGGGGCCTGGCGGCTGCCATTATGTCAAGACTTCTCCCCTCTCTGCGAAGCAGTCTCTGCTTAGCCATGGATCACCGCCTGGCCCTGCAAGACCACTCAAGGGTCTTGTCGCACACCCAGGATCAATCAGGGGTGGTTTTGGGGTTGATGGGGCTCGGGTATGCCAGATCTGTGCAGGATATAGTTAGGCCTTGGCGGAGCTCTGTACAAGGACGTCTACTGCGCCATCTTGCTGGCCACACCCCCCCTGACTATTTTGATTTTTAAGCACGATCGTCTGATCGCAGTCTCTTTTTAGGGAGCTATTGTCCTGCCTATCTTAATTCATGTGCCTTACTGCTTAACATTAGGAGTTCTCCTTTCTCTTTACTTGTTTCTTCATGATTTCCTTTTTGCCTTTCCATGGGATGTTTGTGAGAAGTGTAATAGAATTGAAGGAGGAAGCGGTGGGGATTTTTTAAGTTAGATTTGCTCAGTTAATGGTACTTGTGGGCAATCCTAATTTTAATTGTTTCTCTTATTTCCCACCAATAAAGATGGAATAGTTTCTTGGGTAGTTACTTCACTTTTACTAGCTTTTCCCCCCACATTCTCCTCTGTTGTTGAACAAATCGTTTAAAATGTTTTCAAAGATAATGTTACCGAGTAGAAGAAACAATGAAGACTGAAAAAACATTTGTAGGGTGTACAAATTAAATTGAGTGAGGTATTCAGTTTTGATCTTGATTATATTTGAATATATGTATCATTATCACATTTTGTTCGCAATTAAGAAGATTGTAGAAGGAAACCTATATCTTCGTTGGTCAAGAGTGCCTTCAGTCAATCCGATTTTATTGTATATTCTGCTACCTATCATACGTATAATAGTGAAACGAAATCACTTGGAAAAGTTCTTCTTTTAATTTCTTGTAAATCTGTTAGATTCATACTTTTTTTACCCAACTTGATCTACAGACATTAATTGAAAATTGTTTCTGCCCACAACGGAGTTTAATTTTCGATTTGTTTTGTACATTTTATTGAATGCTATGTCTAGCATTAAGATTTATAATGATGGTAACTTGATTCTACATAGAACGTCCTGTCCTGCACCAAGATTCAAGCAGATCACAGCAGATGTCAGCAGCAAGTGTTGAGTTTCTGAGCCATTTTGTCCTAGTACAGGACTTAATTCACTAGGCTTCTCCTGTGGATAGTTGTATCTTACAACCAGATAGATGTGGCATTCTCCTGAATTTTCAAGACTACGACATACACTGATCTAGCCCACGTTGTCTCCAATGTGTAGGGGACTTGAAGTATATTTATTTTAAAGCCTATTATAGCTTTTAAATTGCTTTTTTATTTACTTAAAGCTCAGGCTATTTTGTCTTTTCTTTTTTACAGGTATTTAAATATGTCTGGAAACTCAAGTGACAGTGAATCATCCTGTGGCTGGACGATCATTAATAATGAGGTATGTTTACTACAATAAATCTCATGTAGGCAAATAACTCCCAGTGAATTTTATTAAGCTATGTATTATTTATTTTCTAGAGTAGAAGTGCTGGCCATTTAAATGTTTCGGTAGCATCTTTAATGCTCTGTCAGTGTTTGCATGTCTGTATTGGTTAGTACATGAAGTAGGTTAATAAACATAGAAATGCGTCTTTTCTTAATTCTTTGATAACGTTGGCCATTGTGGTGATTAGAAATGACCACTATCATTGTAATTGATCTGCATTAAAATATTCACAACTGCTTTTGACAGTAGTTCTCTTTTGATTTGAGATGATTATCTTGAAGTAAATTTATTATTGTAGTTCAGCATCTTTTATTCTAGCATAGCTATATCAAGTGTTTTCCATCTTTGTATATGTTACAAAAGTTTTCAAATTGTGCATGCCAGTCAGTCAGAATAACTTTATTTCGCCATCTCAATAAAGGCATAAAAAGTATACTACACATAAAACATTTCAATATTGCGATAGACTTAAAATACAAAAATTACAAATTTCCAGCATGAAATACATGTTAAAATACAATAGTCTCATTAAAAAGGTAGAAAAAATACAATTCATAAACACGCACAATTATTGGATCATTTCGGTAGTTCGGTTCTTATGTTAAGTATAAAATTCATCGGATTAAACGTCTCTTTTTTAAAGCAGATAAAAGAAAAGACGCTACTGAAAAACATGTAAAAGGGTCGGATAATGACTGCAAAAAGTAGAGGGCTACACGACACTGTTTAAAATTCATTTTGCGCAACAGGGGGACAATAAAACTTTTTCTCATCACAATAATATTTACAAAAAAACAGGAAGTGCAAATCATTCTGAATAGATCGATCATCACATACACAGAATGGGAGATCGGAAGCTACATAAGTATTTCGTGGAAAACCCAACATCAAAGAGATGTAGTTTAACCGGAATCTCACCAATATATACCCGTGTTGTAAATTAGTGACGAACGATAAATAAGTTAAATTCATATCCATTTGCATAATGCTCGGGCCGTCAGGAATGCTCTAACTGTCGATAACTTACTATTTGTAAAATTCCTTCTTGATTGCAAACTAGACAATAACTGAGTTTTTAGATCTTTTTTAGAAATAGATTGACATATATAGGGTCAACAAAAAGATGGTGTAACCCTGACGCTTTTAAAGTGGATTCAACATAACGTAGCCAACTAACATTACCCACACAATCTAGTTTCAAAACATCTTTTATAATATCTCTTGTGAGAGAGAGAGTCTCCTTCCGCCATACCGAGTGCCACATTAAAATTGGTGCCATGCAAATTTTGTCAGTTATGTAAGGGACACTAAGTTCCATGTGGCAGTTAAAATTGGAGCATGACTTTGGTAATGAGACTAACTTTAAAAAAATTGTCTTCTGTACATTGTAGTTGAGAACAGTCTCTAATGCCCCAGACGGCCGCTCCATAAGTGGCAGCAGATACCGTCTTTGCCTCATAAACTGTCTTTATAGCTTCAATGGGTTTTGAGCCAGTTTTTTTAAAATAAATTTGAATAGTGCCCCAATGTTCTTTTCCATCTGCAGCCCCCTATTTACAACCATACTTAGCCAATTGTTTTGGCGGTCAAACATAATCCCTAAATAATTAAAAGAATCCACAACTCCCAGCTTGTCTCCTTCAACATTAATTTGTGGTTGTTTCCGCTGCTTCGTACCTGCCACTAGGACAAAGGACTTTGCGTAATTAATTTTCATGTCCAACTTGTTCATGAATTGGGTATATTCCATCACTAGGCGGCGCAGCGCATTGCTGGTACGGGCTAAAATCACTGCGTCGTCCGCATATAGTAGTATTGGTACTTGTAATGAATTAATATAGGGAACATCCGGAGTAGTTCCCAGAAGAGCGGATTCAACATTATTAGTGTATAATGCAAATAAAAAGGGCGCCAAAACGCACCCCTGTCTCACCCCTCTAGCAATATTAAAGTGCGTAGTGCATTCGCCTCCCATTCCATAACGAACACAGGCTGAGGCGCCTGAGTACAGATCGCGGATAATGTTAATCATCTGTAAATCAATCCCCATTGCCTCCATGATCTGCCAGGGCCTCGACTGTGCCACGCAATCAAAGGCTGCTGACAGATTCATGAAGGCAAGATACAAATGACCATTTTTGGCTGCAGTTCATTTTGCTATTATTAAACTTAGGTTCAGGCACTGATCAACAGTGCCTTTCCCTTTTCTGAAGCCAAAATGACATGGGATTATAATATTTTTTTCCAGGGCCCATTCCTCAAGCCTATTTAAAAGCAGACGTCCCATTAATTTTGCAGTGGAATCTATTAAAGATATAGGTCTATACTTTTTCGGAATCGACCTATCCCCCTTTTTGTAAATAGGGACAATTACTGTCGTTTTCCATGATAGGGGAGCACCTGTTTGGGCAATTTTATTAAAAACATTTGTTAAAAGTGGGGCCTAGAGATCCTGATTATCCAAAAACAGATCAATCGGGACACCGTCGGGTCCCGGTGCCTTTGCACGTTTACACTGGTTTAAAGCATACTTAGTTTCTTTCAGTGTAAAACTAACCTTGTTGCCCATTCCAGTTAAGATAGCAGAGGTAGGATGGGAAATTATCTTCTCATTAGAGCCAAACACGCTTTCAAAATGTGTAACCCATTCCTCCTGCTCAACATGGGTATCTGTAGAGATAGTGTTCATCTCTTAAGAAAGGTGCATTAATAACAGACCAAAAGGCTTGCGAACTTTTTAATAAAGCAGCCTTTTTCAGGTTTTCCCACCACTCTTCCTTTAGGGATTTCATCCTTAGTAACCGCGCTTTTTTATATGCCTGTCGCAGTTGCTTAACCAAAGGTAAGTTACGAGGTTTGAATTTCAAGGCATTGTGGAGATTTCTTAGTGATTTATTGCAGTCATCATCAAACCAACTACATTTCTTGCGATGACCATTGCGTATAACACAAATTAAGTTATTTTTTGCTTCTGATAAAATCAGCTCAAAAGCTGAGATCATGTTATCGTTAGCAATAGAATCTAAACAAACCATTATCTCCTCAAGTCGACTGGAAACTAGGTTCACCAGGAACCTCCCAGTATCTACTTTCTCCCACTTTAATGCAATTCCATTCTCCCTTGCGATTACTGGGTTTACATGAAGTTTGAAAGTAGATTCCTTTTTCATTAGGGAGGGGATAAGGAAAGTTATTGCAGCATGGTCACTAAAAGCATAAAAATTGATCTCGAAATGAGAAAATAGTCCTCTTATTGGATCAGAAACCAAGACATAGTCAAGGGTAGAGGAAACAGAACGATTTAAAAAAGTATATCCTAACTGACCAGTTAAAATTTCAGAGACATTTAAAAATACAATATTATTTATCATTAATAATGTGTTTAGGGCATTACCGTACTCCAAGTGACTAAAATGGGGTACACTCTCTCCATCGTCATCCAACATTCCACATACTAGGGAATTCATCTTATCACAAGGGCGAGCATTAAAGTCCCCAAGCCAGATTATATTACAGGGTTTAGTACATTTATTTTGCAAATATTCAATATCTCTTTCTAAAGGAGCTAGCACAGCTGCTTGATTGCTTCCAAAGTTATTGTTATAAAAATTAATGAGGAGCCAATACTGATCTCCGTGATACTCTAATAAAATAATGTGATAGTATGGCGATGAATTTAAGAAAGACTTCACTTTAAGGGGGAAAACATTAGAAAGTAGGGTCAATAACCCGTCCTTAGCACGTCCAGCTGGTGAAGGTATAGCAGGAGTTTGAAATGAGCGATACCCATTCAAATGTATTGGTTCAAGTTCCCAAGTTTCTTGTAAACATACTATATCTTTAGATGTTAATAAAGACAGCCATTCAGTATTTAATCTTTTTTGGTTATAACCAGCAATGTTCCATGACATTACCACAGCAGACCCTGAAATATTCTCATTTTGCATCGGTATCAGGGAAAGACTCGGGCTGCCTATGTGCATACTTATTTGTTCTTGCGAAGTTCCAGCTGGGGCAGTAGTCACAGATGTCATATTTAACATTAGAATATCGCCATCACCATTGACTGTAGGGCTCTGTTCGACCAGTCAATCACATATAGGCATGCCTTCCAATGCAGTAAATCTATTGCTAAGAGGTAAAGGTGAAACTAAGGAAGGGAGAGACTGATTTGAAAGATAGTGAAAGGGATTCCGAGCGTTAGGTGCCACAAACCGTGGAGGGTGAGGTAAAGAATATGGTTTGTAAAAGAAACCCAGTGGAAGGACACAAATGTCAGAATAGAATGATGGTGTACTAGGTAACATAGATAATAGCTCGCCCACTATATGTTGGTTATCAAAGTTTAGTACGATGCAGTCACCTTTAATAGTCTTAGGAGCTCTTCCTACCCAGTTAACCCTCCTAGCCATTATGATATGTTTTTGCGCATTAAAGTTTACACCTTCACAGTTGGATAAGCAATGCTGAGACTTATGAATTAACTGTTCAGTAGATTCTGCTAAATTTATCTTTAGTTCAGGAACATTAGCTAGAATTATAACATACGGACAGGCTGCTGGAGGAAGATCTAATCTTTCCTTAGGTTTCTCAACTTCTGCTCGGTGCTGAGAAGCCCCCCTCCCCAAACTGGGTGCCATAATTCCATCCTCTAAGAGGGAAGGGATAGTGGACGGATTAGCATGAAAGTTGGCATTCACAGCCCCATTAGAACCCTTAGGTGCAACATTAAGCCTGTCAATGCCAGTTTTTGCTATGGTAGTTTGGGTTGGAGCATGATGATGATTATTAATATGTGTACTCACTCTCGGCTTATTTGCCGAGTCACAAGCAGAACCCAATAAGTCGGTAAATGACGCTATCGCTTGTGTGTGATCACAACTTCCTGTTTTGTCGGGTGCCACATCAGGTGCCACAAGAGACACCATAGGTGGCATCCTACCTGACTGGGGGATCATCCTCCCCTCATCTATCGGCTCAGCAAAGTTTCGGGATGCTTGATTCAATGAGTAAACTGCCTGCAAAGAAGATAATTTCCCTTCTATTTGGGTTAACCTATGCATTATAGGATTTAAAAGTACAGTCATCATAGTCTCAATTGTTTTCAGCAAATCAAGGTCATTCTCCAAATCCGGTTGATTAATAATATCATCTTTCTGCTTTGTAGCTCTAGTAGATCTTGAGTGTAAGGGAGTCTTGAGTTCAATTCCTCGTTCCCATTGGATTTCTCTATGCAAACTCTTTTCAGTGTTTTTTGCTTTAATGGACCACCTCCCTTTCTCTTCCTAGTCCTTTGATCTGTGTGATTAGTTTCTGCCTGGATAGACGGCAACAGCTCCTTAGTATTTTTAGAGTGTTCAGGTGTTACATCAGAAGGTGAAGCTGTAATCGGCAATGTGACTATAGTAGTGCTTGATTCACCTATAGTCTGCCCAGAAATTGGATGATCAGTTGTTAAGGCTCCTCCACCTAGGGAGGAACGTTTTTGGGCAATAAGAGAGTCCAGGGAAAGCCTTCGCTCTGTTAACTCTATTTCGTGGGCAAGGACAGATTCAGCCCTCGTCAAAAATGCATCCAGGGTCCCAACATGACCAGCCCCTTGCTTTTCCTTTTGAATCCTCCTTTTGCTCATTTTAATCCTCAGATGTAATTTCCCAGGTATGATATATAAAGACCAACAGTTAGTTAAAAGATGTTAACATTGCAACTCCAATTAAAAATGAAACCAACAGTACCTTATGACTCAATTAGCAGATGAAAGAGGGTAGGCCCAGCCCAGCCTCCTCCGGGCGTGGACGGGCCCGCCCTTGGCCCGGGCTGTGCCCGGGCACGCCCGCGCGCGTCCCTTGCTGCAGGAGTCTGTGCGAGCCTTTTAAACGCCGGCTGGTGCGGGAAACTGACGCGGCTCCTGCCGCGATGCGCCCTGGTCTCTGTGGTCCTGCCCGCTCCTGTGGACCTCCGAGGTGCGGCGAAAACAAAGCCAAACACTCTGGAACTCCCGCGCTGCGGGAGTCCGTGCGAGCCTTTTAAACGCCGGCTGGCGCGGGAAACTGCTGCGGCTCCTGCCGCGATGCGCCCTGGTTTCTGTGGTCCTGCCCGCTCCTGTGGACCTCCGAGGTGCGGCAAAAACAAAGCCAAACACTCTGGAACTCCCGCATGCATTCTAACACAAGTAGAAAAAAAGTGCACAAAATATGCTTGTTATACTTGCAAAGGGCATTTACATAAGTGCAGTTTGTGCAACGCTTGAGATTTGTTCAGGAAGGGGTCCAGCCGTGTTTTCCTTCATGCCTGGTCTGAGCAGCTTAAGGCCAGGCAGACCTCATTAGTCCCCTGCTTGCACTGTCTATGACTACAATCCTGCGCCAACTAAACATTATTGTAATTCTATATTTAGCGCCCCTCTGTTAGGGGTAGCAAAGGAATATTTGCAAGTGAGAGAAAAAGGCCGTTTAGGACATGTTCTCTAACTTAGCTGTCATCACCCACATGATGCCAGAAGGCGGGCCCTCTTTCTACACTCACATGCGTTATGGGAGTCATTCAATACATATGTATGCAGTGCTTAAAACATAGATAGGTGAAACTGAGAGGTAAAATTAGGGCAACCCATGCTGTCACCTCCTGGCCAGTAACATCATGGAAGCCCCTGTTGTGAATTTGTTTTGTGCATGTTGGGCTGCCGCTGTTGCAAACCTGAGGTGTGCACTTCAGCCATGACACAGTGGTTTTTCAGTCAGGCCTTGGTTGTCTAGTTCTACCAAGATCACATCCGGTGCCAAAACGGGACCCAACTGGACTGACTCGAAATAAGGCAGTTACAATGCCAAATGGGCTGAGACGTTCACAAAGGCAGTTGAAGCTCCAACCGGGCCAACACAATCACCATGGCAGTTGCAGCCCCAATCTGACTGACATAGTTACCACAGCATTTGCAGCCCCAACCGTCCTGGTGTGTTCATGTCGACTTTTCATTGTTTCTGCATGAAACCTTCTGATAGCCTGAGGGACCTTCTGCAAAACATGTTGCTCCTAGCATTGGTTCCAGGCATTCATCTTTCTCTTGGTGTCCCTCTGTCTACTGATGTCCTGGGCTTCTCCTCCTGGACAGTCTATCCTTCTGCAGGGCCAGACAGACTCCTTTCCTTCTCTCAGCAGGCAGGAAGCCTTCTAAACACCAGCCAGGCCTATTAGCTCTTCAGGCAGAAAGTCAACTTCAGGTGATATCCTTTCACCTCTAAGAGAGTGACTGCCAGGAAGATGGAAGAGCGACCATTTATTGGTTAGTTACTCCACCTTTACCAGCCCTTATTACACAGCAGTCCTTTGAGTACTCTGCAGAGCACCCCCTTCTTTAGGCATCATGGACTTGGAGCTGGAAGAAAGTTGACTGGCTTCTGTCCCACTTTTATACACATTTTTTATGCAGGATGTGGATTCACTGTCTCAAACTTAAGAACTGGTTGAGGGTGGTTCTCTTTCAAGTGTCTTTCTTGGGCTGCTTTCCGGACACAGCCTTTTTGTAAAGCGAGCCTTCTCACAGCAGGTAGCACTTTCTCCAGACTGGGGCACCCACCAGTGCTTAATTTGAGCCGGTGGTTTCCGGTGCTCGGCACCGGCACTTATGACAGTCTGCCACATGGTGGCGATGATTGTCTAATTCAGAAATAAGCACAACAACCATTGTTTATTAATTCCATATACATTAAAAATGTACTGATACATGCCGCCCAAGTTAGTTTTATAGCTTTGGGGGCCTGAATGGTCTGAATTTTCTCACTTTTAGGAGTGTGATGGCTTGTAGTTGTGTTGATGCTGTCATTGCCAGCGCTGGCAGTGGCAATTGGTGGTGTATGGTGCAATGGGCTCCTGATGCGGCCCTGGCACTTATTTTCTTTGTTTTCACAGATTAATCACTGGCACTCACAATATGGCACAAATGTAATATGAGGTATCTGCACCTGGCTATCATCAGCTTCTCTGAAGCAGTAATCTGGGATAGAGAAAAGGGTATGCCTGACCTAGTTACTTCCTCTCGTTATACAACAGAAACCGCAGTTCCGGCCTTCACTCCTACCATCGACCAAATGGCAGTGCTCAGGAAGAGCTATTCAGCAGCCCCTTGCTAACAAAACCTTCATGTTTTTTTGCACAGGTAGCCCTAACTCCATCCTCCTCACTTCGGTGTCTGTATCTTTACCCTCCCGCCAAACGAATGCAGGCCATTCACTTCCAGTGTCTGAGGAAGCCGTCCTAGTCATCCGTCTTGTGCCATGCCAAACCAGGGGCATCCAAGATGGAACCCACTGGCTTCAGAACCCAGACTTACTCGCACAGAGACTCCTACTATTGCATGTGATATCATGCACAAAACCTAGGATAAATGCTTGCCATTTAAAGGGAATTGTTGCTCTTGTTAGCATATTGCACATAGAAGTCTTCAGTATTTGATACTGGTGGCAAGTAAGCAAACACTATTTTTCCTATAAAATTTGTAGTTGATGAAGGTTAATCCCCATAGAGCACACTTTCCTTTGATCACAACATTGTGGCCCTTTGTGAATCCCTCGTCGTATCCAGGCTAAAACCCAAGTAACATTGTTGCTAAGTGTCACTATTTTCCCCTTGTCTTCACTACTTTCAGTTTAGACTTTTTGCTAAAGATTTTCTTAGGTTACACAAAAATATCCCATTATCTGTGGCATTTAATTAACATTTAGCATTGTTGTAGTAGTGTAGCCTGGTATGTTTGTCAGTAGAGTTGCTCATTAGGATTTTCTTTTGGTGCCCTTACAGATTTTAGCATTTGTTTTCAAGACCTAAATTGTACACGTTTTATTTGCTAGGTTTAAGCATTTCACTCGCTTTTAAATTTTTTTTTAACTAAGACCTTGCCTAACTTGAACCCAGAGACCCAAAAGAAAGCAGCGTGGTATTATACAAATAATCCCTACCCGCTTAGAAGATGACATTTATCTTGTTATTTTTCTTCGGATACTTACTCTAAAGAACCTATAAATAATATAAATATATAGTAATATAAATAATGCCAATCCACTGGCACATCAACTTAAAAGCTGTCATGATTTTTGATTCTTAATATTCATACCTCAGTCAGTGTGAAAGTTAGAAGACACAATTGCTTTAGATAGCTCTCAAAAGGTCAGACGTCCGCTCAAGGACTTTTGTGAATGTAAATATAGGGCAGATTTTACCTAGCTCCATGGGAAACCACTTGAGTTATTTTTGGGCAAGGATACTTTTCATCCCCCACTTTTATGTATAATAATTATTAGTAACTTCTATTCATTAAGTGCTTGCATTACATTTTCTGTCCTTTTACGTCGAGCCTGGGCAGCGTATGCGCTGCTCTGCGAGGCATGCTGTATTGAGGTACGGCGTAGAAGCTCCGCCCATTTCCCGCCCATCTTTTCAATTGGCTCCTGTTACTGTCCTTGCGAAATCGTTGCTTTTCATTTGTGAATAGATTTAGTAGTCCCTCCTTGGTACCGCCTTGTCTGCATTTGTAACCTCTCATAACGACTGGACTTTTTACTTATGTTGTTACAAGGTCTGCTTTATAAGTCGGTGAGCACTATTTTCTTTAATCATTGTCCCCTATTCCTACCACAACATTGCAGCAGGCCACCTGCTTTTATATTATTTGTTTTAAAATTATAGCGCGGCCCTCTTTAACTATAGCGGCTGCGCTTATTTAATTATTTAATTTAGAGCGTGAGCCGCTTTCACTCTAGCGGCCGAGATTATTTAATTTACAACGCGGGCCGCTTTTACTTTAGTGGCCACGCTTATTTATTTATTTAACAGCACAGGCCGCTTTCACTTTAGCAGCCGCGCTACAGAACCTTTTAAATTGATTAATTTTTTTTTGCTTTGGGAGAAAACACACCATATGCGCTTTCACTTTAGTGTTGGCCGCGTCCCTTTCTTTAGACGCTGCTTGCTGTAACCTGAATACGGCGAGCAGCGTCTAAAGAAAGGGGCGTGGCCACCATTAGAGTGGCCTCGCATTTGCGAGAGTTTTGGCAATTGGCAATAAAAAATGACAATGCCTTTTATATATGTGTTGCTTTAAAAAACACAAATAAAAGGCATTGTCATTTACAATGCCAATAGCTTAAAAGCTCGCAAATGCGAGACCTATTGCTTTGAAAATGCTTGTATTTATTTATTTGTAGTGCGCCGTGTCAGATGAGCTAAGTACAACTGCATATGCTGTTAGCTTGTAAGAGGACACCTTCTTCTGATTTAGCTTGCGTGCTCGTACGTGAACACGGAAAATATGTTATTTAAAACAAAAATATGATGTGTTCGTCTATCCGTGGATGCTTTTGAATCACCTCCAAGGTCAAAGCTTTCGTTTTGCATAACATTAGGAATAAGCTTGGCTGCAGTGGTCCCTTCCTACCATATCTGCTTCCTACTCGGCTCCTTCCTCACCTTCTGACTCTTCATCCTATCGCCTCCCCGGTACTTCTAACTCTCCTCCCTATTTCTCTCCCCGCAGCTTTGTGTCTGACAGTCAACAGTGCCTTCTTTGCCCCTCCCACAGCGACTCCAGTGCCTCCTTTGCTCCTCCCACAGCAACTCCTCCCTTTCTTCGGCTCATCCATTCCTTCTCTACTGTCAGTCAGTTCACCTATAAACTGGTCTCTCCCGAGGCTACTCTCAGTTTACCTCCAGGTCTTTTACCACGCTCTTCAGAGCTGGCAATGGCCGCGCGGCTCCTGCCCCGGACTTTGCTTTGCGCCCCGGTGCTGACGACCTTACCCTATAGGTGAGTGAATTCCACGGACATGGGGTTCAGACCATTTGTGGGTACGCCGGACAACTCTGATAACTCTTGCCACTGCCACACACCCACTCCGCTTGGCATTAAAAATGGCAATGCCTTTTAAATATGTGCTGCTTTAAAAAACACATAAAAGGCATTGTCATTTACAGTGCCAATAGCTTAAACGCTCGCAAATGCAAGACCTATTGCATTGAAAATGCTTGTTCAGTATTGTAGAGGAAGTGTTATACCTATATGATCGTACTGCCACATGCATCAAGCTAAGCAATTGCGATTCCTTAATAGCGATTATTAAGGAATTGCAATTTCCTATGCATGTAGGTTTCGCTAAAAAAATAGCGATTCCTACACATTTCCTAATAGGGAATCGGAAATTGCGATTCGCTATTAGGGAATGCTTTCCCATTAATTGAATGAATGGGAAACCATTCGCAATTTGCGATTTTGCGGTAATCACAAATTGCGAATGCAATTTCAAGGGTGCCAGGGGGCCAAAAGGCCACCCTGATGCACCCCCAAAATTGGCATGTGTGCACATGTGGCGCACACACATGCTCTAAGGGCATGTGTGTGCGCCACATGGCACTTAGAAAAATGCAATTTTGTGCATTTTTCTTAGGAATTGCAAAGTACCATCAACTTGAAATTAATGGTAATTTGCGATTCCTTAATGCAAAGTCGCATTCTGAGAATGCTTCTTGCATTGCATTTAGGGAATCTCAAATTGCGATTCCCTAACTGCATTCGCAAAATAGGTCATCTCAAATTTCGCAATTACCTATTTTGCGAACGGCTTTGGGCTTGATGCATCCCAAAAGGCTAATTATCGGTTGCAAATGGGCCGATTCTGCGAATGGCCCCGTATGCGACCGGTAATTAGCTTGATGTATGTGCCCCCAAATCTTTGCTATTCACATTCGACCTCAGAAGGATGAAAGACTGATCATTGTGTGGTTCTCCATGCCTTTCTGCAAACAAGAGGTTTTTCAGGGCATTCTATTGTCATGCCTTTGAGAAAGCATTAGTAGAGATAGGCAAAAAATTCGCACCTCCTATTGTTTCAATTGCTACTTTGAATTTGAAGTACTTTGTTTGTTCAAATAACCTCTCCTGAACTCTAGTGATACATTTTTCAGCCAACCATCTGAAGGCACTGACCAGTGCATCTACTCTTTGTTGCTCCCGAGCTAACATACGTCACCTAGCTATGTCATGAGGGTGACCTTTAGACATTTATGGTATTTCAGATTTCAGGTAAAAGCCTTAAGCAAGTTGTAGTTTAACTTTTTCCTTTATGGGATTCCAGATCAACCAAATAAATGCACTACGACATGCAGTATAGAAGGAGATCCTTGGTGAAGCTGCAAGTCCAGACATCAGCAAAAGTAAAAAGGTTAATACAAAAGGTGGTGGTATATTTATTCAACTGGTGGGAGTATATGTTTTGTACTAGTAAGTCAGCAAAAGACGACGGCTATGGAGTGGGTGTGCTTTGCTTTATCTGACAGAGCTGCACCTGAAAAGATGATTACTTTCCTGAAACTCCAGCACCTGGTGTTACTTGCATGGTTTGTTTAGCCAACTGTTGGGGCTCTTTGCTCTTTGTACCTCAAACCATTTTTGGTGATAAGAAGCACTGTAAAAGCAGCATATTGTTCATTCTGTTTTTGATGCTAGGTAGAAGGAAGGTGCTATAGGATGTTACTTGTTGGTTGATAGGCTTGGCTAACTCATTCAGATTTTCCTGTAAAGTTAGCATCTGTGTTTTTTTTTTTTTAAATAAGTTTTTCAGTTTGCTAGCACATACAGAAACACAGTATGTCAACGTTTCAGAGGTACCTTGTCCCAGTGTACAGCTGTTAAGAAATTACATCTTCTGGTCAACACCGTATACTTTGGTGTCATAAATTTGATCCACACAATAAAGAAGAAAACCATAGACACAGCGACAGGAAAATATTTTCGAGCCTAAGAGGAGGCAATGTAATTGTTAAAAAGTAAGATAGTCGCGTGATGTCGAGCTTAGCGCAAGTGTGATTAAGTGGGGATGGGCTTGTCTAAGCTGCTCTAGTGTCATCTTTGATACAGCCTTTGAAGGAGAAATTTTCTCCAATTAAACGCAGGGAAAACCGAGATAATGCTCTTCGGAGATGCCCCTCTACTATGGTCTCCGAATTGGTGGCCGGTCGCTCTTGGCCCACCCCCCACTCCCAAAACTTCAGTTAAGAATCTGGGCATTCATCTTGATCAGGCACTTACACTGAAGGAGCATGTCGCCCGCACTGCAAGCAATTGCTTTCATGTGCTGGGCATGCTACGTCGAGTCTTTCCCTTTTTGCCAGACTGCACTCGGAAAACTCTTATTCAGACTATGATTCTGGGCCGCCTTGATTATTGCAATGCTCTTCTGCTTTCTGCAAACGAGTCTTCCCTAAACAGGCTTCAGGTGGTCCAGAACACTGCTGCACGGCTCATTACGAACTCCACACCTGGAACCCCTTCCTTGCCGTTGCTACGCAAACTCCACTGGTTACCGGTCCGCAAGCGGATAAAGTTTAAGGCAGGCTGTATAGTCTACAGAGCTATCCATAAAAAGGGTCCCTCTTACATCTCGAGCAAGCTCAAGCCTTATACCCCGTATAGGACCCTAAGATCTAGCTGTAAACTTCTTTTACAGGTACCAAGGGTCAGGAAAGCTAGACTTGGTGGGAAATCCTTTTCCCTCCTCGCCCCCCTATACTGGAATGAGCTCCCCCTACAGCTCCGACAATGCCCTGACTATTTACGTTTCAGGAAACTGCTTAAAGCCTCCCTGTTCTAATCTGTCCATAGCCCACCCGTAGGTCCGCTACAGCGCAGAGATACCCCTTCGGGAGTGATTCAGGCGCTCTACAAAACCCTTAAATAAATAAATTAGCTCATTCACCCTTTTTCCGGCCTCTGGGCGCCTGTAGAGATCCAGTATGCAGCACTGGAGTTTGGTCAGCATGTGGCGGCCGATGGCAACTGAGAGTCTGTTCCAGACTGTCCCAAAATGTTTGAGCAAATGGGCAGTTCCAAAACATATGCTTAATGTCTGCATGTGGAGCAGAGCACCGCGGACAGTCAGAAGCTGCTGATGGATAGATTCAGCTGATATGCTATCCGGTCAGGTAAGCTCTGTGGAGTAGATTGTTGGATGCACTGGAATCTACCGTTTCAAGATGTTTTATGTGGAAGAGAAATGGATCATTCCCACTGTTTCTGTGTTAAAGGGCGTCCAACATCTTGCTCCTATTTTGCTCAAAGCTTAGCTAAGGAAGGCCTTGTCCAATCCGGGAAGGCCCTGACAATCCAGGATACCAGCCTTCTCCAATCGAGTACAATGTGTGAGTTAAGGGGTGTGAGGGTGGTTCTGTGTTGCTAATAACATCTGTGAGTTATTGTGTTTTGGGAACTAAGTGAAAAGGGTGAAGCATGAAATGAAAATCTTCTTCAGCACCAAATGCGTGACACTGTTGGCATGGGCAATACAGCTTAGCAGAAGGAAATTCGAAAAATAGACTGTTTTGAATTAAATATCAACCAGCCATAGACATGGAAAAGTGGCCTTCAGTATGCAGACTCCCTTTCTGACTGTCTTGCAAAAGTGGAGATTGAAGGAAAAGCCTGGTTTTCATTAGCCATCCTTTCATGTAAGCACCATCAGAACTATAATTGTACGAAAGTTACTTTAATAACCTAAGCGCCTATAGCCTCCTAACCTCGATAGGACATTTGCACTTCTTTTAAGCATCCATGGGGAGAGATTTGATTTTCATAGATTCCTAAAAATCCGCGGGATTCCTTGTCATCTTGTAATCTTTTGATGGTTTTTGGTTTTTCCAATGATTAAAAGCAAAGTTCAGCCTTCTCCAAGCAGTGATTGATTGAATGATTTTTGTGTGGTAAAAATCAATAGTTGTAGAACGTCCTGACCAGCCAGTGTTGTGTGATCAAGCTTGCTGGTCAAGCGAAACGCGTTACCTATCTGGAATAAATACCAACTTTGAAAACTGAATACACCTCCGAGTGATCGCTTTATGGGAATTTCTGGAAAGTTAAATGATGTCCGGCGTGCTCCGCCGGCAATAAGCGATCCTCTGCAAAGGGCGAGGGGAGACAGCAGGAGCAGAAATGGAAAGTATATATATATATATATATACTATATATATATATATATATATATATATATATATATATATATATATATATATATATATATACACGTTATAGTTAGAAATTAGCATTTAAAAAACCTTACAAATTCACTGAAAAAACCATAGGTTTTTGGGACAGTTATAGTTAGTTGGACATTGCACACGTACAAAACCCGTGAAATTCCCACGTTATAGTTAGTTCAGCTAACTATAACTTGCGCCCCCGCAATGCACTGCTGATGACGTCACATATTACATCACTCATGACATGGTCAGTGACATCACTGATGACATCACTGATGACATCTCAAATGACATCACTGATGACATCATCCAGTGACTGTTTGTTTCTGTAAAGTTTAAATATTTTTAATATATATAGGGAAAGGCGTATTGAAGAATGAGTGGGTGTATAAGTGTCTGTATGGATGATTTAGTAGGTGCGTGACTAACTCTATAAGTGAGTGATTAAACGTATCTTACTGAATGCATGGGTTAGTGACTAAACTGGGTGAATGTCTGTATCCGTCTGTCTGTTGCTGTGTAAGTGGCTGCATGGGTTTGTGAATAGCTACATGAGTGTCTATGAGTTATTGATTGGTTGTCTGAGTATCTGTATGGGTGCCTGAGTGTTTGTGTGGGTGGGGTGTGTGCGACTGTGCATAGATTTGAGTGGGTGATTCACTGGGTGGATGGTTTCAAGAGTGCATCTGTGATAGACTGTATGGGTGGGTAGGTGTGTGTAAGAGTGTGTTAGTGAGTGAATGTATGTCCCAGTGGTACATGTGTGAGTAACTACATATGTGAAAGGCAGTATATATGTGTTTTGGAGTATATAAATAGCTATAAGCGAGAGTGTGTGATTGTGAGAGTGACTGTATGGATGAGTGTGTGCTTGTATTAGTAATTGTATAAGAGCGTAAGAATGTGCTAGTATTTGTATGAGTAAGTGAGCTGGTGTGTGTATAACTGTATAGGTGAGTAAATGGCAGTGTGTTTAATTATTTGCATGACTGACTAGGTGTGTGAGTACCTCTATGGATGAGTGGCGGTGTTTGAGTGTCTATATAGGAGTATGAGTGCATATGATAGTCCTGTACTGAGTGACCGTAAGTATGAGTGACTGTATGGGTGAGTGAGTGGATGTGTGTGTAGTAGACCTAAGAATCAGTGAGTGGGTATGTAGTTATTGGTGTTGGTGTGTCTATGGTTTTGCGAATGGCAGTCTGTAATTTAGAGTGGGTGTATCAAAGGTTATATTAGGGTGTGAGGAGCTGCATGAAATTATCACGTGGATGATGTCATCAGTGATGTCATCAGTGATGTCATTTGAGATGTCATCAGTGATGTCACTGACCATGTCATGAGTGATGTAATATGTGACGTCATCAGCAGTGCATTGCGGGGGCGCAAGTTATAGTTAGCTGAACTAACTATAACGTGGGAATTTCACGGGTTTTGTACGAGTGCAATGTCCAACTAACTATAACTGTCCCTAAAACCTATGGTTTTTTCAGTGAATTTGTAAGGTTTTTTAAATGCTAATTCCTAATTATAACATGTCTGAAACCTATGGTTTTTTTCAGTGAATTTCAAAGGTTTTGTAAATGACAATTTTTAAATGTATTAATTGTTATATTTATTTTTTTGATACTGATTTACTACATTTTTAAAAACTTTTTTTACATATTTTATTTTTTAAATTACATTGTAATTACATTATACATTACATTACAAAATATACTTTCTCAGAATGAATTACTTTAGTTTAAATACTTTGCAAATAGGCAATAGACTTTTAAGTACAGTAGTTACAGTTGTTGCAATGGGCAACACAATTCCAAACACAATGCAACATTGAGCTCAATGTGAATTTCTAGTTAAATGCAATTAGTTACTTTATGGATTACTTTTTCTAACCACAGGACTGGATCCTAGATTCAGTCCTGGGACATCTCCTGTAAACAGTTGAGTAAAAGCGTTTTGGTTACAGTAGTGATTTTTAAGGAATATTATTGTATTTTAAAAGTTGACACTTAGAAACTTTTTCACATAGAATCACCAATGTTATCCTATGGGAGGAAATTCACTTAGCAGGTAAGTAGTGTTATCGCTACTTTTTCTTACTCAGTGGTGGATCCTGGATCCAGCACTGGTGCATCTCCTGTAAACAGTTGAAAGAATGCGTTTAAGTCATACAGGCGATTTTTAAGGAATATATGTAGTTTGTGAAAATCAACACAAACTTTTCTGCTGAAAACCAGACAATGGATTCCTATGGAAGGAAATACAAGTTACTGGTAAATACGGTTAGAATTACTTTTCAGGGTCAGTTCTGGGCTAAAAGATGCAGCACTGGGTTCTCTCCTGATAACAGGTGAGTAAATCGGAATTTGTAGTTCGGCTGATTTTAGAGGAATATTTATATGTTTCAAAAATCGACACTTAGAAACTTTTTCAGCAAAAAGCAGGCAATGATATCCTATGGAAGGAAATTCAAGTTACTGGTAAGTACGGTTAAAATTACTTTTCAGGATTAGTACTGGGCTCAAAGATGCAGCACTGTGGTCTCTCCTGATAACAGGTGAGTAAATCGGAATTCGTAGTTCGGCTGATTTTAGAGGAATATTATAAAGTTCCAAAACTCCACACTTAGAAGAATTTCCAAGTGAAACCAGTCAATGTTAGCCTATGGAAGGAAATTCAAGTTACTGGTAAGTACGGTTAAAATTACTTTTCAGGATCAGTACTGGGCTCAAAGATGCAGCACTGAGGTCTCTCCTGATAACAGGTGAGTAAATCGGAATTCGTAGTTCTGCTGATTTTAGAGGAATATTTATATGTTTCAAAAATCGACACAAACTTTTTCAGCAAAAAGCAGGCAATGATATCCTATGGAAGGAAATTCAAGTTACTGGTAAGTACGGTTAAAATTACTTTTCAGGATTAGTACTGGGCTCAAAGATGCAGCACTGTGGTCTCTCCTGATAACAGGTGAGTAAATCGGAATTCGTAGTTCGACTGATTTTAGAGGAATATTTGCACAATGGTGAAGGAAGGGGTGGGGCCTGAGGTGACATGTCTGCAAACACGCCCTGTGGCGCGTTTTAAGTTGGAGAATTAATTCCTCCTCAATCCCGAGGGTCCCTAGGGGCCAACTAGCCTACCAGATACCTCCAGTATGCGCCAGAGAGCTGCGTTGCAGAGAGGTGTCCAGAGGCCACGCCCCATTTTACAACTCTCTGCAACGCAGCTCCGTGGCGCTTCCTGGAGGTACCTGGTGGGCTAGTTGGCCCCCAGGGACCCTCAGGATTGAAGGGGATTTAATTCCCTATCTTAAAACGCGCCACGGGGCCTGTTTGCACACATGTCACCTCAGGCCCCGCCCCTCCCTTCACCACTGTGCAAACGCGCCCCGTGGCGCGTTTTAAGTCGGGGATTAACTCCCTTGAATCCTGAGGGTCCCTGGAGTCCAACTAGCCCACCAGGTACCTCCAGTAAGCGCCACAGAGCTGCGTTGCAGAGAGGTGTAAAAGGGGCGTGGCCTCAGAACACCTCTCTGCAACGCAGCCCCTGGCGCATACTGGAGGTTCCTGGTGGGCTAGTTGGCCCCCAGGGACCCCCAGTATTCAAGGGGAATTCGTTCCCTCTCTGCAAACGCGCCTGGGGGCGCGTTTGCAGAGTGCTGACAAGGAGGAGGGTGGCCTTTTTTTTAAAAGGGGGCTGTGTGGCCTCCCTTCTTTTAATTATTTTGGGCCCTGGGGACCCCATCCCCCAGGGCCTGACCCCTTTAATTTTTTTTAAAAATGGGAACGGGAAGGGGACCGCGTGGGCCCCCTCCTGTGGCCAATTTCGGCCCGGGGACCCCATCCCCCGGGTCATTGCCACATTTAAAAAAATTATTTTTATGGAGGGGGCTGCGTTGCCCCCTCCTCAGGCCTCCTTAGGCCCCGGGGACCCCATCCCCCGGGCCGGCCTTTTTAAAAAAAAAAAAAAATCTTTTTTTAATAATTTGGGGGAGGGGGGCCGCGTGGCCCCCCTCCCGGGCCACTACTTGCCCCGGGGACCCCATCCCCCGGGGCTGGCCCTATCCTTTGGGGTCCGTGGGGGGACCCCAACTCCCCCACGGACCCTGCCGGCTCCCCGCCTCCTGCGGGAGCCGGCTTTGCTGTTCCACATGGGGAGCTGCTAACATGCAGCTCCCCGTGTGGAAAAGCAATGTGCTTTGGATATTGGAAGCGAGAGCAGGTTTCCCTGCCCTCGCTTCCAATATCCAAAGCAGTTTACAATGACAGGACGGGAGCCGCGAGGCTCCCGTCCTGTCATTGCAAACTACAGTGTCCCGGGGGTGGGCACGCAGGGACACTGCAGGAGCCGGCCCTGGGGGGTGGTGGTCCCCAGGGCCATGGAGGGCTCCAGGAGGGGGGCCGCGCGGCCCCCCTCCCAACCTTTGCAAAGCCCCGGGGAGGTGGTGGTCCCCGGGGCTCGGGGGTCCGTAACGGACCCCCCAATCTGCATATTTAGGGCCGCGGGGAGGTGGCGGTCCCCGGGGCGTGTGGGGGGCCATGTGCCCCCGCGCCACCATTATTTAGTTGAAGCCCCGGGGGGTGGTGGTTCCCGTGGCTTGGGGGGGGCCTTAGATGCCCCCCCTCATTTAATATTAACATGCCCCCGGGACTTGGCCCACCCGGGGGCTTTTTGAATAGGAAGCGCGGGAGCCCGCGCTTCCTTTTTTTAAAATTTTCGGCCGAAATTCACGCTGGGTGCGCGAATCTCGCCGATTTAAAAAAAAAAAAAAAAAAAAAAAATTAATTAAAAAAAAAAAATCCTTTTTTGGGCCCTGAGTAGGCCTAGGGGGTCAGGGTGTTTCTACCCTGCCCCCTTTTCTTGTTTTGCGCGATTGTTTTTACTGTTTTCTTGTGACTCGGTTCTACCGAGTCACAAGATGGCTGCCAACACTTCCTGGTTTGGAGTGTTGACAGCCAATTAGCATACAGCTGGTCATCGGGAGGGTGCGCGGACCCTCCGTGGCCATAGATATATATGTGTTTTTACTTTTGATTTTCTCAGCAACTACTGAACGGATTTACACCATTTAACAACAAGGGTTCTTTCTGAACCAAGAACTACCTCTTTGCCAAATTTGGTGTAATTCCATTCAGCAGTTCGGGCTGTAGCCGTGGCTAAAGTTTCCTATGGGAAAATGAATGGGGAAAACACGTTTTGGGACCCCTCTTTTTTCTCGGCCCCCGCTTGACAAATCACCCCGAGACTTTCAGGATAGGAGCGGCCCGGAGCGGGCCACAAAGTTTGAAAATTTCGCGAAGATTCGTCAACCGGTGCCAAAGTTATTTCAAATAGAATGTTGCGGATTTCCTATGGAAAATAGGTCCTAACTATAACTATCTACTGGCGACCGCCAGTAGATAATATATATATATATATATATATATATTCATATTCATATTCTCGATTGGTGTTGGCAGGCGGAAGCCACAATATATAAAAGCAGAGGGTGCCCTAAGAAGGGAGAGAAAATCTGGGAGGCTTGGCAAACATATAGAGGACTATAAGGGGGTATCTTGATGCACGGATTGAACTTGTTCAGATTATAGCCAAATGTATAAAGATTTGACTCAGAACTAATGTAAACAAGCATTGGCATAGCCAATAGGTCTCGCCTTTGGGACCTTATAAGTGTTTAGCCATGCAGCACATTTTCCTGGGTGTTGTGCAGCCAGGAATTTTTTGTGTTTCTGCTTTTGTACTGTTTGAAAGGTGAGCAAAAAACTACTGTGCTTCTGAAATTGCTGCTCTGAAATCTATTTTTGAAATAAAATGAATGCTTAGGAAAGCCCTCAAGACATGGATCTACGGAACATCTGATCGAATCTTGCCTGGCTCTCATCTGATCACGAAATACCCCACGACTGATGTTCGTTATCTGATAGCGCCAGGAGGCTCCATTGGGAGTGACAGTTCGCGCTTTATAAATAACTCATTTCATTTCATTTCATTATAAAAGTTAATCCTACCTTACTACCAAGAGTGTATTTTTTAAATAAATCACCATAACAGAACAATTTTCAAATTGTATTGTAATTGCATTTATATAGCGCTTACTACATTTGTAGAGTCATTTAAGCGCTTTACTGCAGGTAGCGGGCTACTCCGTACCCAAGGTAAGTGGTTAATCCTGATTTATTTTGGTTATTAATAGTTATTGTTTATTGTTGGTTAATGGGATCAATTGTAATCTCTCACAGCAAGTAACCCCACACACTGGCCGTCGGCCTGTAACAACCTTAATGCAGCCGCCGAGCAGCCGGTGCAGTGAGGCGCTCCAGTCATGCAGGGGAGGGGGTGGGTCGCTAGGCCCTCTATGTTTTATTGTACCGAGCGCTCCCAGTCCAATTGTGGGGTTACGAACCGCTGTCTCTCGACTAGTAACTGTAAGGAAACACAGCTACCAACATGCTTTTGAAATTTGCTGTCCCCGTATGTGGTGTATTAATGCGGTCCATGCAGTGTTGTTCTCTGCGGTGTTTTTGTTTGCCGGGCACAAATCCCACTGTTTTTCTTTCTCACACTTCATGAGAAGCAGGGACCGTATTTCAAAATGGCGGGAAGACCATTATTTGCAATAATAGAAAGTAGAGCAAGTCCCCTGGGCGCCAAAGAGCATTACATATCCACCTGTGATCTACTGGCGTTGTAAATGTAAATATTTTTTGAAGCACATTTACAAAAATCTATTTGGGGGCAGGGGTGTTCTGACATGCTAAGCTGTCAACAAGCATCCTGTGAGGTAAAAACAAAATGCACAGGGATACATAAGAACATGCGGCACAATCAGAAGCATCAGCAGCAAAGAACATTATTTAAATAAAAGAAGCACGCACATTACAGTAAATATAATTTTTGTGGCATTTATGCAAGATTTCACAATCAAACGATTACGCAATAGCACTTCCGAAACTTCAGGAGTTGTGGGACAAAAGGGTAAAAAGGAACACCCACATTGTTACATGGTTGAATATTGAGATGGAGTTCACGGAATGTATGCAGAAAACAAGGTCACGAACTGGCACAGAGCTGCATTGCCGATTAATGAATTCTCACCACTGTGCACAGCGTTAGCTGCTGAAAGCACCACCGGAAATTGAGAAATCGAATCCCACATGATGTCCTTGGTGCAAGAGACCTGTGTTTTGAGAAAGCCAGGTGTATTATAACCAAATACTATGGTATGCTAGCAAGCAAAATACAGAGTGGGCTGCGGGTACACGTAAAGAAGGAAAGATTAAATGTGGTTCAAAAGAAAGGCTGGGGTCCCTCCGCACACCAAGGGTAAGGTTGGTATTTTTAATACCGGTCAATGTTTTACGCCGTAGAACATGTTCCACTCTGCAATCATGGACGGGTTTCTTTCCATTACCCTGGAGACTATACCGTCAAGAGCGCTCCTTATCTTCTCCGTGAAGCAGCCCAGCGGGAGATGCGGGGAGGTGGGGTTTTGGCGGGATGCTAACAAACACTTTATAGATAAATAAAGGCGCGCTAAAGTGAAAGCTGCGCCGTTCACAAATAAATAAAGGTGCGCTTAAAGTGAAAGCGGTGCCGTTCATAAATAAAGGCGTGAAGGCTGCTTTGGAAGAAAGCTAACAAACATTGTAAGCACATGAGCGCAGGCAATGTAAACAAGAGCGCTTCTTATCTTCTCTGTGATTCTGGGCAAATTACTTAACCTCTCAATCAGACATCCAACCACATGCAAATTAGGCCAACCTTCATTGCTAGATAATGCCCGGGAAGTCAGGCAAATCGTATTGTATCTTGGCCTTTCAGCTTCTCCAGCAAACTTTGAGAGCACTGAGCAGTCACTGCTGCTGAATGGGGGATGCACTGTGGAGAGAGTGAGTGCGCCAGGGTCACCATGGAGACAGCGAGTGAGGGAAAAACAGCGTCCAGGCGTTTAGTGGCGGAGAGGAGTGCAGCCAGTGAGAGGAGGAGCCCTGTGCAGAAGGTGAAAGGAGGTGCAGCGCTGAAGGGAGAGGTGTGGAGACGATCGCGATGCAAGCAAGACGCGCGGCCGCGAGACACGCTCTGTGGTGGGGGAGGGGGAGGAGCAAGTGAGATGAAAGCCAGATGGCGCCTGGGGCGATGCGAGGAATGCGTGTTACTGTGCGCGTAACCGCACGCTCTAGGCCAGCCAAAAAGCTGTGGTCGCATTTCTAAAAGCCCACTGACTAAATGTCTCGCCCAGACCAGCGCAAGCGCTGGCTCAGGGCAAGACCTAAAAAGGGTGATACACTATAATTGCTCTTTGTATGTACTGATTTTGTTATGTGTTAATAAAAAAGATTTAAAAAAAATAAAATATATATATATATATATATATACACACACACACACACACACACACACACAAACACACTTGCACAGATATATCATACACACTCACACAAATAGTATTCCATGTTTATTTTGGTGCAGTTAGCAAGAAAACTGATCTTTATCAAGGAGGGAAGTGTTTATTAAGAGTGCAGTCCGTGAAATAGGACACTATACTATTTGCCAGCCTCCAGTAAAAGATATAGGTAAGTGTAGGGTTTTAGGAAAAACATTATTTATTGTGTTAAAGTTACATTTGTTTCTAGTATCCAGATTTTCGGTGGGTGTAAGTAGAAACATTTGGGCTAAGTGGCAGTAGCTGGGCCTACTGTTGTTCCCAGGTTATTCTGCAAGGCCGGACTGTTTATTATTTTTACACCCTAGCCTGGTCAGGCAGGAGATATATTTATAACCTCTGATCCTGCCCAGATGCCAGAGGTCTGAGGTGGGGACTGGGGGCGGTGTTGGTGCACCTGGGGGCTCTAGGCAGTGCTGCAGGTGTGTCTCTGTTCAAACATCCACTACACTCCAAACCAGAACACATAGATAAAAGACATTGTCATTTACAACCCCAATAGCTCTAACTCTGGCAAATGCGAGACCTATTGCATTGCAAATGCTTGTCCCGTTTGTGTCGTAGATCACAAACATTTTGTTGAATGTCGAGCATGCGAAGTAGACAGTCGTAACTTCGCTTAGATCCCCAAACCGGCAGTATAGAAATTTACCCAACTAAGTAAAGGCAATGATTGATGGAGAGTCATAAAAAAAAGGTGACGCAGTAGAAGTTTGCTACAGGGAAACGTTAAATGGAAAAGTGGCAAGTTTAGGACTTCTTTATAACTTTTGGACCATTTGATTAATCTGCTGTGTCCTCCATGTTTTGTGCAAATTAGTCAAGACGGTACAAAGTTATTAAGAGTGCGAAAACAGGATAACCTATGAAGTGAGGTGTTAACATTTACCACAGAGGTGCAGTTGCATCTCTGTACTATAGAATATAGCTCAAGATTGTATGCTTTCCTTTTATGAACGGGTGTTGTTTTGAATATGACGGGTAGTAATCCAGCGTTCAGGTGGATGTATGTCCCCCCTCTACTCCCCTGCCCTTTGTAAATTAATTTTGCATGCAACTGCAGGAGCAAAGAGAAAACAACCTGAGCAATAAACGAAGCATGACCACAGTTTCACAGCTGTTAACCACAAGAATACCCAGCCCTGTTTGTTTGCTGAAAAGAAGTCGACCTTGCTCTTCAGCTAGTTAATATTTTACAGCTGTGCTCAAGTTGAGAATTATGAATGTTATAATTGAATGTGTGGAATTTGTGGGCAAATAAGAATGTAAACATTAACTCTAATAACATAAATTTCCTTTTCAGGGATCTGATATAGAGACGTTGAATTCAGAACATGAACCAAGTAGAGACCCCGTGGCTGATGAAAATCCTGCTTCACTTGAAGATGTAGAAGAGCATGGTGAATCTGTGCAGCTGCAAGGTAACTAAAATACAAATAGACCTATAAACCAACGTTTTGTCTCTTGGGAACAAAGCTAAAGGCAGCAGATTAGTATGCTGCCTGCTGCAGGCCAATATGGGACACACATTGTCTAGCCCCTTCTTTTGCTATTAATGTAAAAGTCATAACCCGTTCTTCCTGACCTTTAAAATTGTAATTGCTGCCATTTTCCCTTCCTTTTTAGGTCTCGTCTGAGATGGCGCATGCGCTGTCACTCAAGATCTGTTGTTCCTTAACAAAAATCTAAAGCGCTTAGAGCCCACTCATTACTTAACCATTAGTTGGCTTCCTTGTCACTCTGATTTCTTTTGTGTTCCATGGTCAGCGGCAGCTGGTTTGATTTTGCCGGTCTTGCGCCAGACTACTTGGGGAGGATTTTGGTTGCACCTTCTTTAGATTGTACTTACACGCACACTCTCTCTATGCTACTCCAGGTTTTTCTTTCTTTGAATTCTGGGACTTGTAGTCCTGTGTTGCAATGGAATAAACAAGATTATGAGTCACAGAATTCAAAGAAAAAAAGCTAGACTGGAGAAACTTGGCAGGGCTACCTACACACATACCCACACTTCCCCAGTTTCGAACCCGTTCTGGTGAGTTTCAAGGACATTACCCAACTATAACACCACTTTCATTCACCTTTGTTTTCTCTTCAGTAAATCTTCTAGGTTTTTTTTTTTTTTTTAACATGAAGTAATATTTTATCACCTTACCTATTTATCCCAACTCCTATGACATCAGTGCCTACTCTTCATTTTTCACGAAATAATTTTTTTCTTAATTTTGTTTTTTTGTATGACCGTTCTCACTCCCTACTTAACACACTGTGTAATGTGCACCTTTCACCGGAAAGTCCTAGTGGCCTTCGTGTCTACAATGCCTCAAAAACATCGTAATTTCCCTTGCCTGAAATGAACAGCGCTCTTTCTGTCATCTTTTTGCAAGTTTAGCAATGTGTCGATTGCTGAAGGAACAGTGCCAAAGACATGAAAGAAACGGACGGTAATTCGTTTACTGAAGAAGGTGAACCTAGATCCTTAGGATTAGAAGAAGTATAAGCCAATCAGGTTGCTCGAGGCTTTTTCTAAAATCCTTGAGAAATATCTAGCTAAGTATTTGGCGACCATTATTGAGAACTTATGCATTCTAGATTATTCCCAGGCTGGCTTTTTGTCAAAGGACATCTCAGTCAGTTTTAGTGGCCATGTTTTATTAGCTAATAATTAGTAGCAAGCTGGGCATCCCTACTGGGCTACTGCTGTTAATCTCTCAGTGCCCTTTGATATGTCCTTCTGATCGATTCGCGAGATAGGGTTCGATTGGGCGGCCTGGATCTGGACTTGTTTAGATCTTTCCTCATTGGTGATCGGATGCAGGACTTTGCATGCCCTCCCTTCTGGTCTTCAGATATGTTTCCTCAAGGGTCTCCCCTCTTATCCAACCTTTACGTCTAGCTTCTGGGAGAGATATTTCACAGTTTTAGATTTGAGTCTCTCCGATGTCTCCAATACACAACTGCTAGTGAAATTTGACCATAGCCACAGTTTCTGAGATTGTATTGGTCACATGGGTGAATTTTTGTTAGCCACTCAGACATGGATGCGCGAGAATTTGCTTCAATTGAACATCAGTAAACCAAATATTTTGATAACTTGGGCAAGCTGTCCGTGTGGTTTGGGAGATTTTGGCCTACTTCCATTTGTGATCTTCCAGTACTTGCAACTAAAGAAAAATAAACAAGTTGTGGTCAAGCCGACCTCTATTTGTGACCTAGATGTACCGCTTTCTACGGTTACCCACTCTGAAAAAGATTCTACCTTTTGATCCCTGAAGAATGACATGACCTGGTAGCGGGTCTTTTATGCTAGTATGCCTGGGTTATTGCATCGCTTTATACCTTGGTCTCCTTGAATGCGTTGGAGGAAAGTCCGGTGTCTACAAAATCTGGCGGTTTGACTCATCTGTTGTCTTCGGAAATTATCTGAGTCACAACCAAACCTGCACTGGCTCACCATAAAACATGGGGCCACTTTAAGGTGCTCTCACCATGTACAGTGTACTGTTTACCATTGGCCAAAAGTGTTTGTCTGACATCATCACTTCATATGTCCTATGTGTTGTTATATTTAGCATTCTGTGATTGCAGAAAGTTATATGCTTCAAGAAAGCCTGGTGTGGAGAGAGAGCTTTTAGAGTTCTTGGCTTACAAGATCCTGGTCCTCTATTGTGCAACACTCTTACTTGTTTTCTTAGACTTCGACTACTAGGGTTCCAGAAGCACATTAACATCTCTTTTGTCAACTGCTACTGAACTCTGTTATGTTCTCTATTTGTGTGGTCCTAGGTGTTTGATGTCCTGGAGACATGGTGTCTCCCGTGAAAGATGTGCTTTATAAATAAATGCGCAAATAAATAAATGCATTTGGAAAGCCTGGCAATCAGTGTATCTAAGTTTCAAGTACGCTTATTTCATCCCACATCTCAGTTCAAATTTCTGAATAAAAATGCAGTTGTTCTACAAAATGTAATGCCAAGATTAAATAATAATTTTTATGTATTTAAAAAAGAAGCCTATATTAGTGGCCATGAAATGATCTAATTTGGAAAATACCCCAAATTAAAGAAACACTAGACATGTCTGTTATGTATTATCATTAGTATTATCACTTCTCTCCTTCATGCACGTAGTGGCTGCTTCATGGTGAAAAATACATTTGTGCTTCTAAAGGAACAATTATTGTTGAATTATCTAATACTTAATTGATCACCAACCAATGGAAGTATAAAACTAGGGGACAGTCATTTCTATTGTTTTCATCAGCTTAGGCGTGTTGTGAATGTGTGTGGTTCATCTAATATTACACAGCCACACAGTAAAGAAGAATAGTTTGTGTGGGTTTTCGCTGTATAGTTTTTCATGGTATAATATATAAACACTTTGATATCTACATATTCACACATCACCCACTTCTCTGCGCCTGTTTTTGTTGGAAATTCCATTCTGTGGGTAAAGCAATTTTGAGTGCTTTTAACTTTCATATAGTTTCTAGTATTCACAACATACCATTTAGGGCTAAAGACATTTCTGATAAGATGTCTCATAAAATTACATGTGCAAACATGACTGAATGTACATACACAAACATACATTCACTCACGGATGGTAAAATTGCATGTACAAACTGTCACACACACAGATATACACATACACTCTGACTGCTACCCCTCGCCCACATCCTTCTATACCACGAGTGGTGAACATGTGCTTTACAAATACACATTAGATTATAATCTGTTCTGTCCAATGGTGTGTCTTCAGGATGAAATCTCTTCTTCTGGCATGTTGTCAGATATTTAAAGTAAGCTCTTGACATCCTTTTTTGTTATTATCTGCTTGTATGTTTAACATATTCATCCCCAGATGTACAGTTTTATTTTACTCCAGCACTGACCAAAAGATAAACCCTTTTTTAGTGGATGAAATGTGCTAGAGAATTTATATCAGTGGGATTTGAGTGACCCCCTATTTAGGTAAAATTGTAATATCTAAAAATGTTTGATTATGGGGCCTAGCAGACAACTAAACCTTGTACAGCTGTCCTATGATGGCCCGGCAAAGATGATCACAGTGCAAATCATATCCCTCCAGAGTTTGTTAAAGGCGTTAGCCAAAACCAAAATCCTTGCCAGGTAAGGTAATTCGTTAAATTCCATGTAGCTAAATACCTACCGACAGGCTTCAGTAAAGTGTTATAATAATCCACCCTTAAAGGTCTGTAGCAAGTCAGGCCTACTGCGTTTGTCATAACTTGTCTTACTAAAAAGATCAAACCTGTGGCATTTGACATAGCCTTTCCCAGTGAACCAATCAGACCTACAGCCTTTGAAACTGTCTTGCCACCATAAGCAACCCAGGCCTGCTATATTGAGCATGAAGTTTTTCTCACAAGGCAAATATGTACAAAATTACTTTTGGGGAAATAATGTGCAGCTCCCATTGTGGGGACCTAAGCAGTGCAAATATCCCATCTCCTGGATTTGTCATTTGCCAACACCAAAGTCCTTGCCTACTTAGGTAAGTTGCAAGATTTCATGTTACAAAATACAGTTTTCAACAGCCCCCCATAAATGCCTGTTGGCTGTAGCTGATGGTTTTCACATAAAACCTTCTGGTCTACTTCTTTTTACATGACTTTCACCAATGAACCAACAAGGCCTATTTCCTTTTTTCTCTGGCTTCTCACTGTAAACCACTCCGGCCTACAAAAATGTGAACGTAAGCTTTCTCATAAGGCAACCGTCGAGCATACAGCCATAAAACTGCAAATACGTTCACAGTTAAAATTTCAAAATTGCAGTTGGCAAAACAATACAACTTGGTTAGACCAATGCCCTCAACTCCCACCTACCCACCACCACTGAGGACACCGAACAAACAGTGGACAATTTCACAAACTGGATCACAGCAAGCGCTGACGAAGCTGCCCGAGGAAACCCACCAACCCCAAGAAAAGAACAGGACACCCCAATTGGTTCACGGAAGAACTAAAAACACAGAAACGCAACTGCAGGCAGACGGAAAGAAGATGGCGCCAGTAAGACCCTCCAGGTCCGAATAACCTTAAAAGCTGCCCACAACCGCTACCACCACCTCCTGAAAAATACCAAGAAGACCGCCCTAGCCACCCGCATCAATGACCGCTCCAACAACTGTAAGGAACTTTTCAACATAGTCAAGGAATTCACCACCCTTCTTTTTTATTTTCAGAATATTTCTTCATTAATTTTCAGAAAAATAACAAAAAAAGTACAGAAAATCCAGACAGAATAAGAGCATTTAGTGGTGCACAACAACAATACCGTATAATGAAATCCACAAGGAGGATACCGAGAACATAAGTTCAGTTACAGTGCAGCATTCATTATTACACCATGATATCCATATTGCGTTTGTACAATAGATCGTCGTGACATAGTCTGTAACTCACATCTAGAAATATTCGAATCTACTGGCAAGGAAGGCATGATATATAGTGCCTATTTCGAGTTTATCTAAAAGTAGGGGGGGTGGCTAGGGTGTAACAGGAAAACTGCGGGGGAAGAGCGTATGGTGCCAAAGTGCCAATGCGTGGATATGCCTTGAGTTGGTCATGTGCAGGGGGAATTCACCACCCCTTCAGCAACAGAAAACAATATCACACTCTCGCAAGATCTCTGCGACGCCCTTGTAGACTTTTTCCACAACAAAATTAACACCATCTGGCAAGATTTCCCACCACAACCCCCTGCCGCAGACCGCATCAACTTCCTCAGGCCGACTGACGCCCACCCTCACCAGCTCACCTCATGGAACCCCCTCACCGAGAAGGAAACGGAGATCATCATGAGATCCATCCACTCCGGGGCTTTCAACCTCGGCAATCAACTCATCAGCAAAGAACTCACCAGGGTCCTCATCCACCACAGCCCACTTCCCCCAGAATTGGAAAAACGCCGATGTGAAGCCTCTGCTGAAGAAGCCATCCGTGGACCCAGGAGAACTGAAGAACTACCGTCCTATCTCTTTCCTCCCCCTTCCCAGCCAGGTCATCGAGAAGGCAATCAACATCCAGCTCACCAGACATCTGGAGAACCATGACCTCCTGGACTCCTCCCAGTCTTGCTTCAGGAAAAACCACAGCACGGAGACAGCTCTAGTCGCAGCCACAGATGACATCTGAATGCTGCTAGACCAGGGAGAAACAGTGGCCCTCATACTCCTCGACCTCTCAGCAGCTTTCAACACCGTATCCCACCACACACACCCATCAAAAGGCTCCACCAGATCGGAATCCAAGGAGAAGCCCTCAAGTGGATTGCATCATACCTCACAGGAAGAACGCAGAAAATTATCCTCCCTCCCTACTCCTCGCGCCATAAAAACATCACCTACGGTGTACATCAAGGCTCACCCCTCAGCCAAATCTTTTCAACACATACATGACCCCCCTGGCCAACATAGTCAAAAGCCACGGACTCAACATCATCTTCTATGCCGACGACACCCAACTCATCCTCCCTCTAACAATCCCAGAATCATTAAAGACAAGTTCCAAAGATGCATGAAAGATGTTGCCGACTGGATGAACAACTGTCTTAAACTCAACACCGATAAGACAAAAGTACTCCCCTTCAGGAAAGGCAAGGTTATACACTGGAACAAAGAATGGTGGCCTCCGGAGTTCAGCCCTACCCGGGTACCCACCGAACACGCCCGCAACCTCGGCATCATCCTTAACAACTAGCTTTCCATGAAGAAGCAAGTCTGCGCTGTCTCCACCGTCTGCTTCCTCACGCTCCGCATGCTCAGGAAGATTTCCAGATGGCTCCCAACCAACACCAGGCGAACTGTCACGCAGGCTCTCGTCACCAGCAGACTCGACTAAGGCAACTTCCTCTACGTAGGAATAACTGCTCAACTCACGAGGAAACTCCGGACGATCCAGAACACAGCGGCCAGGCTCATCCTCGCCCTCCCCAGATGTACACACATAACCACTCACCCCAGGAAACTCCACTGGCTACCAGTCATGAAGAGATGCCAGTACAAGCTACTCACCCACACATACAAGGTATTACGTAACTTAAGTACCTGCTTACCTCAACCAATGCGTGACCTTTCACCAGGAAACTCTGATCCGGATCACTTGCCCTAGCTGCCACCTGTCGCATCCGCTGGACCAACAGCGGAGGTCGCTTGTTCTCCCATTTGGCGGCCAATACCTGGAACAACCTCTCCCTGCACCTCAGAGCCTCGACATCGCTCCAGCAGTTTAGGACCTCAAAACTTGGATGTTCAACAAATAGAACTAGCACCATCATCTGATAGCACCTCGAGACTTTCACGGGTGAAGCAGCCACGCTCTACAAATCCTGATTAATTGATTGGTGCTCGGATCTCAATTTATTTTAAATAAACGAAAAGACAAGAGGCGTTTGGCAAAACAGAAACAAGTTGGTTTAATTAAACGCTGCGGCCTGGAGAGCCTGGACAGAATGCGTCTGCTCAAAATCTCTTGCTGTACAAAGTTTTGTCCATCAATTTATACAGTTCATGAGGTATAACAAAATGTTCTCTACATTCCTATAGAGCATCATAGTCGTAAATCCATCATATGTGTGCATCTAATAAGGACACAGATGGCTCTCGAACTCGCGGAGAGCTAATGTGGGCCAGTGTGTATGTGTCTAGATATCCGGCATGAGGAGACCATGATCACTACGTATGGTGTGCATGTCGTATCCTGATTGGTAGAGTGTACCTATATACATGTGGTATCTAACTATGCAGTATTTCTGGGAAACGCGAGCCTTTGGCCAAATGTGTTTTATTGGGGCCTTTTACCTCGGTCTTGTTTGTGGTGCAACTATTTATCTGTGTAATAGATCAGGGTTTTCCCTGGGTGCGTGTTTGCCTGTAGTTTATTGGGGACCCCACCTATGACCTGTTACTCGATAAGTGTGGGCATGGCTCGCAGGACCTGCCTGACCACATATCTCTGACTCTGGGTTGACGGAGAGATCACCTTGGGTGAATCTGACACCAATGATGTGAGTTCATTGAAACTCCTAAGAATAATATGGCAGCCACTGGTATAATTTTTTTCGACATTATCAACATTGCGCATACAGTTGTCATCTTGTACATTGACATCGTTCTTACTGGTGTTGACATTGCATTGACGAGCATTGAGGAGGTTATGTGGGCACAGGCTGTGGCATATGTTCACATTGCATTTACTGATATTGCCGTTGTCTGGCCTGCACAAATCATGACATTCATTGTCATCGTATTCACCCATCCCGACAAACTCCTCCCAAGGAGGATTAACAAGGAGCATCAAAGGTCAAAACTTCTACACCAGGGTTTATCAGAGTGGGTGTCCATCATCAAATCCCTTACTACAGTAATCTGTGAGATTCCATCAAACACAGTACCTGTCTCCACGCTTTAACACGGTCTAATAAAAACCCACCCATAAAGGCCTATTGGCTTTGTGATATACTTCTTGTAATACATATCTTAGGCCTACTGTCTTTGTCGTAACATTTCAGAATAAACACATCAGCCCTATAGCATTTGACATAACGTTCCTGAATGAACCAGTCAGGCTTATTCCCCTTTCCATTGGCAAAACAATTTATTATCACTTGTAAAGGGCCTAACAAGGATTTCCACTCTGCAAATTCTCTACCCCCAGGATTTGTTAGAGTTAGTAACACAACCAATTGCTTGCAACAGTAATCTGTGACATTTTATGTGACAAAATACCGGGCTTGAGGCTTTAACACAATATACCCACAATATACCCTCATGCCTATTGACTTTGTTATATACTTTTCATAATAAATATGTCCAGCCTACTGCCTTCATCGTATATTTTCATAATATACGACTGATATAACTTTCGCAGTGAACTTGTCAAGTCTGTATCCTTTATCGTTGAGGTGTCACCATGACCAGCTCAAGTCTACTTTATTGTGCTTAAGCTTTCCCGCTATGCAAATATCAGGGATATTGTCAGAAAATAACAAATATGTACAAAATTAGAGTGGGCAAAACAATACAACCTTTCGAAGAGAGGTTAACAAGATATGTCAAAGTCCCTGCTGACCTTCCCTGAACTTGGAGAACAATGCAATTAGGGTTAGGGTCATTTCTTTACTTACATTGCAATGGCCACAGCGCTGAGTGCGCTGTGGGTCCCCGACTGGGCAGAACCTGACCCTTTCTTGCTGCTGCATACCCTGCTCACCCTTGGCCATGGCAGGTGTGCGATAACAATGCTCTACAGAGCATTGGTGGACCCCCGCATGACAATCTTCCCGACGTTGAGAGATGCATAGGCCAACTCGCTGAGCCTCTACCTAACGGATGACCAGTGGGACGCTTCGTCGGATGCGGGGGGTATCCAGGAACTCTCGGTTGAAATATACCCAATTCAGCTCTTTACTCTGGACATACTTTACCGCTACATGGATTAGTTGGATGTTCCCCACGGCATCATCCGCTTGTCCGTGCTGCCCCTGCAAAGAAGCAGATTTCCTCCACATAGTGTGGGCCTGTCCCGTCATTGAGCAATTCTGGGGGGCAGTGACCTCGACAATGTGTAGTGGGCTGGCCCCACGTGTTCAGGTGACATAGTAGATGTAGCCGAGTTGAGTTTGATGTAGTTTATTAAGTCCATAAGTAGAAGTTACAGCAAGCCCCACCAGGAGCAGCCCACTAGCTGCTCAGCCCATATCCCAACTGACAACACTCACACCAGGCACCCAAACATTCCACTCATGTCAATCACACTAACATTCTACACGGAACACTCACACTGGCTGAGCAGCTAGTTGGAAGGTGAAAGGGAACATAAAGACATAACCTGAGGATACTACATTATCCTCTTCCTCTCGAAATGAAAAACAAATAAGGCCATTATAACAATAAAAATAACAATAAAGTAAAACTATACACAGGAATATACAAATGCAGAAAACTGTCATGAACCCAGTGATGAATGGTGAAACCACATCTCATGAGGGAAAATAGACAAACAAAGAAGGAAAGAAGGATGAAAGGCTATAAACACACACTAACACCATCCTCCTCCTTTAAAAGTGAACAAAAAGTGAAAAGGTAAGTAGTGTAAGAACAGCTCACAAACACCAAGTGAGCAAGACACACGTAAAACGAGTAAAAGGGAAAAACGTACCCCAAGACTCCACACAATGGATGGACGGCACCCAAAGAAGTACTCCTGAACTAAGGAGACTGTGGCCAAAACGCCACCCCTCATGTAAGGGACCATGCTAAGATGGGACTAACCCATAAGCTAAGAAGTGTAAAGACTAATGTTGCATGGGACTGGCACCCAAGAACATGTGCAGCACGAGAAAACAACACAGGTGCAGCACAGTGTGGCAAACGCACACATTAGGTCGACGTGAAGCACAGGGTGACTTACACACAACATGACAACGTAAAAGTACAGGGTGAGGCGCGGGGCGACTTACACACAACATGAGAATGTGAGGCGCAGGCCGACTTACACACAACATGACAACGTGAGGCACAGGGCGACTTACACACAACAAGACAAGGTGAGGCGCAGGGCGGCTTACACACTGGACACAGCAAGGTGAGGCGCTGGGCGACTTACACACAACATGACACAAAACGAGGTGGAGGGACTGACACCCCAAAACACACCCAACAAGCATTTGCAATGCAATAGGTCTCGCATTTGCGAGAGTTTGAGCTTTTGGCATTGTAAATGACAATGCCTTTTATTAATGTGTTTTGAAAACCTGCAAGCGGTGCATAAACACCTGCGTTGTACTTATAGTCATTGCTTATCACAAGCAAGGCTGGCAGTAACCGATCCTCTTTTACTGCCAGCCTTGCTTCTCAGTAAGGTGTTTATGCACCGCTTGCAGGTTTTCAAAACATAAGTAAAATTCATTGTCGTTTACAATGCCAATAGCTCAAACTCTCACAAATGTGAGACCTATTGCAATGCAAACGCTTGTTTGACTTGGAGAGAGTTGGGACCCAAAGACGTTTCCCTCCGCCTAGGTGGGGTGCAGGAAGACAACATCCCGCCAGAATAGCATACCTTACCTTACCATACCATCAACCGGAAAGTATAGAATAAGCTAAAATGTAGGTGAAATACCTTGTGTCATTCTGAGATTATATCTTTTGGCAACAGCACAAGAGAAGTGCCTGAAAGGTTCATCTGATCCTCTGGACTCCAGAGTCCAAGTGGACACCAACGCTGGACCTCAACTCTAGCCAGAACCTGAAGGCCTCTCCGTGAAGGTGGTGATACTAAGAGACAGGACCGGTCACTAGGAACTGGTCCAAGTGTAGTTCAAGAACCTCCATGTTTTGTTTAGAATGAAAGGAGATACCTGTAGCATTGTTCCAGCCACAGGCTAAGGTCCCCGATTGAGATAACATTATCCGCTGGTTTACATAGTTTGCTCACTTTGTGGCACTTAGTGTGCGCACGCTCATTAGTAAGTATAAAAACACTGGGGTGGTATTTAGAGTCCTCACTTTCGCAGTGCCACGCACCCGTGTACATGAAGGCCGTGGAGCACGAGCCTGTCACACTCCCAGGGCACTTGGATAATATGACCAACAGAGTTCCCAGTATCACAGTGTGTGCGCAGTGTAACCAGGAACCATCTAGAATAACAAGAAGCCACAAAGCCCTGACTGTTTCTAAAGCACAATGGCTCTCTCGCTGGATACAATATGTCCTGGTCTGTATTCTCATGTAAAGCGCTCTTCTCCTCACAGGCAAAAAGCCGCGCTATATAAAACTGCAAACAATAAATAAGGAGCGCTAAGGCGTCCATAGCGAGAGGAGTGCACAGAGAGGCAGTAGAGAGCAGCTGGAGGGGCTTTGAACCGTGAGGGAGGAGCGAAGGAACAGAGAAGGAAGGAAGGCTGGAGGGAGACCGAGACTTGAAAGACATGTGTAGGGAGAGATGGGTACACGGGTTGGAAGGGGGAGCAGAGCTCAGACGTACAGTTAGGAGTGCAGATGCAAAGAAAGAAATCGGTGGCACAAGATACTTTAGCAAAGAGTGTGCAGGGGCCAATAGATGGACCCGTAGGAGCAAAGAGATGGGGGTGGAGAGGCAGAGGGATCAGGATGCAGGGTAAACAGGAGTGGATGGACAGATGGAGCTCTGCAGATGCAGAAAGAGGGCACGAGCAGGGAAAGCCTGCAGGGAATGCTCTGGGCGAGACACAAAGCGGTACGAGAGAGAGTGCAGGAGCCGAAAGTAGGGTGCTGGGCAAGTATCAAGGTTCAGGGCCAATGTGCAGGTGCAGCAATAGAAGGGGATGCAATACAAGTAGTGATTTAAATGGGCAGGTGTCCAGAGGTACTGAATACCCGCACTTTTTTAATTGGAGAGGGAGAGTACTTGCACTTCTCGCCACGGAGGAAATACTTTTAGTGGGAGAGTCCCGGCACTTCTCAGCATGGAGGCAGAACTTTTATTGGGAGAGTGTTAGTGTTTGGGAGCTGTGTTAGAGGACAGACATGGTGAAAGAGACGTGGTTAGCGCTCTGCGAGAGAGACATGCGCACACAGGGGCCTGTGTAAGAGAGAGGCTCGCAGAGACAGAGAGGGATGCCAAGCAAAGCTCATCCGGAGTAAAACTGCGGGCAAAAGAGACAGTCATAGGGAGAAAACACACTCCACCCTTCTGTTATAGTGAAGGAGAGGGGATGAGGGGGACATTTTAATATAGCAGAAGGGCACATACATGTGTGCAAGGGTTAAAGAGACATGTGTAAACTGTGTGTACTGTATAAATGAGACATGCACACCTGTGTAAGAGTGAAACACGCTCCCGCAGATCTCTGTGGAGGGTGGAAAAAGAAACAGAGATCGCGACGAGTTCTTGCCCAAGATCACTCTGCCGGTTTGACGGGCGCTGCGATTTCTTGGCCCTAATAAAACTATACCCGCGCCCCCACTGCCCGGTTGTAACATCCGCAACCCCCCCCCTCGTGAGTACCCCCATCTTCACCCATTGTACTGCTGCTCTGTCGATGTCCTGAGCACTTGTGAAACTAGCCCCCCCTCGCCTGTACTCACTGTGAGCCTCCTGAGTGCCTATTACACTAGCCCCGCCCCCAGTGCACGGTGGTAACATCGGGCCCCCCTCACCCTACAGAGGTCCTCCCTTCTCGTCTGTACTCACTGTGCCGCTGTTGTGCCAACCTCCTGAGTGCCATCCTTACTGTTCGTGGGCCTCTTGCGGAACAGGTCTGCTATATATATACAGGGAGGCTGCCAAACCGAGCGTGGTGTCCCCGCGCTCGGTAGTAAATAAAACAAACGAGGGAAAGTGAAACAGCGCCATGCGCGCGTTGTAGGCACGCCGTGAGCGTGCACATCGGCGTGGCCTGCGGCTCGTGCCCAGTGGCGGCGCCTACGGACTTCGCCGCACTTGATTAAGTGCTGCGCGGCTCGTGCGGCCCAGGGACGGGGCCGCCAAAGGAAAAAAAACCATTAGAGGAAGTCCGGCGGGAGCCCACCCCGCCTTCGTGAATGCCCATGGTGCGGCCAAAGCAGGATTTTAGGCGGGGCTCCTGGGAGCAAGACGGAGCCCCGCGTGTTGCTGCAGTGACCGGCTGAAGACGGAGACCAGCCGAGGAGCAGCACAGAGTCCCCACAAGAGCAGGTAAGTGGGGTGAGGCATGCTGTGAGTGTAAGCGCGCCGCGCTTGGAGCTCGCGTGCGCATTAAAAAAAAAAAATGATATTGCATGAGGCTTGCGAGGACGGAAGGGGGACAGGAGATGTGCACATCGCGTGTCTGTACGTGCGTGTTCACGGGCGCGTTCACATTTCCAGTCTGTCCGGCGCGTGCACAGCTCCTGTCTCCCTTCCAAAGCAAGTCAGTAACAATAGATCTCGCTAGCGACAGCGCTTCGCGCTGCGTCGCCAGGCGAGACCTAAAAAGCAAAGAAGTGTCGTGTCCAACATACGTAAATGGGAAAAAACACCCCATAACCCAAACAGCGAGAGGATTAACAGAAAAGATGTGAAGAGACAAATTACGTGGAAATGGGGCTAACACCCATACCAAACGTAGCAAGGGAATACACCCCTTAAGCCAACCCCTAAAGTCAAGGTACAAAGGCTTAAATAATCAGTAACAATAACGTGAAGAAGAGACATGGGACTAAGACCCACTCCCATCCCTTAGGCAGGGATACGACATCTGAAAAGAGAACATGCAAAAAACCTTCAAAGTATAACAGTGCTGCGGGTGAGAATCAGCATAGCGATGTGCATATAACGTCAAACAAAACACGCACTTCGTTTTTCCTTTAAACTAGTGAAGAAAACACAAAGATTTGCACAGTAAAGTTAATATTTCTAGAGTGTCACTGGTGTGCCTGTCACCGCGATGATGAGGGACAGGTGTTCCTAGGAAACAAAGAACACTTCGAAGGAAAAACGTGGCAGATGACACTCGCAAAAGAGAAGAACAAAGCTGCAGAGAAGATGCCCACTGAAGACTGAAGGTCAATAGGTCTTGTTATGAGATCGGAACAAACCACATGATCTGCCAGCAAAGTTCAGAGTCCATGAACAAAAGAGAACTCTAACTCACCACCAAATGTTGCAGCTGTGGTGTGTTGAGATTGGTGTGCGTTTCATTCGAAGCCATGAGGGGAGAGAAGCCAACAAAATGAGTACTCGAACTCACCACCATGCGTTGTAGCTGTCATCTGTAGCGCATACTGTGCGTTGCAGTAGAAGCCATGAGAGAATAGAAACGATCAAGGCGTTGCGAACATCGTGGTCCTCCAGAACTCAAAACAACTTTATTGACAACTCAGAACGTGGATGGCAACGCAACTCCCTGGGACAATCTGAAGCTGCAAAGAGTGGCTGGAACCTCCAACCAAAAGATGGAGGCACGCACAGGAAACGCAAGCCGAGTGGCTTCCGGCACGCTCGTGCTGTAAAACGTCCAAAGGCCGCATAGAAGACCGGCAAGAATTGAAAACGTCATGAATAGGCTCTATAGCTGCTACGCGCGACACCGTGGACCAGGTAAGGTGCGCGAGCCGTATTTGAAATTTTAAACCACAGCGTAACTGTTTCTCGAGAGGCCACATTGTAGGGAAAACAGTATACACATGCAATAAATTGTAAACTGAAAATTTCTCACCCAGTTGGCTCCCAATTGCGGCAGGCAGAAATACCAGGCAATTTTCAAGTCGCAAACAGCTGACTGACGTTTGAAAAGCCGTAGATAACTGTGAACAGGCAAAAGTGAGGTGAACTGGTATAAGTTGAACTCCTCAAGTCCTGCGCTTACACGGAGGCAAAATGAGTAGGAAATGTCATAAAAACCAACACAAAGAAACATCCAGAGCATGTGTACAGTCACAGATGAAAAACTTGAACAGAAAGAGCCTTTCGCCAAACAGAATCACTTCACTCCGCACTGGAGGCAGAAACTCAGGCAGCCACAGATTACCTTGCTTCTTGAGGCACTGTAGCCGTTAGCTGTGGCACTGTAGACGTTTGTTGTGGCATAGGATCTGCTGCAAGATGTAAGCAGCCTAGATAACGCATTACCAGGTGTTGAAAGTACTGGATCAAAGCACAGCACGCCTGGGCTGGGGCTGTCCGGTGTAGTGGACACTGGTGGGGCTGCGAGGCGTGCTTGACCAGATTCTTTATCTTGAGTTTCTTGTTCCACATTCCTTACTTCAAAGGCCCATCATCTTTAGCTTAACTCCTCTTGGTTGGCACGTTGAGCGTGGATAAATCCCATCCTCGTCGCCAAAATGTAGTGGGCTGGCCCCACGTGTTCAGGTGACATAGTAGACGTAGCCGAGTTGAGTTTGATGTAGTTTATTAAGTCCATAAGTAGAAGTTACAGCAAGCCCCACCAGGAGCAGCCCACTAGCTGCTCAGCCCATATCCCAACTGACAACACTCACACCAGGCACCCAAACATTCCACTCATGTCAATCACACTAACATTCTACACGGAACACTCACACTGGCTGAGCAGCTAGTTGGAAGGTGAAAGGGAACAAAAAGACATAACCTGAGGATACTACACAATGTTGGACATTACGGACCAGACACTGCCTCCTGACCCACTGTGATGCCTCTTAGGAGTTACAGTGCGCACTTGTAAAAACAAATATGCGAAGCGGTTCATCGACCTAGCATATGTCTTGGCAAAGAGGCGTGTAGCCTTGGCATGGAAGTCCTCTGAAGCACCCCAACAGCGGCTCTGGTTGTGGGAGTTGCACAAATGGGCAGGGGCGGAGGCTGCGGCCTGGCATGCGCAGGCATTGCACCAGCGGGATCCACCATATTTCGACATATGGGACATGTTTCTAGAGAAATTGACGGGCAACACCGATGACAGAACCCCATGAACACTGTTATGTTCCCCCCCACCCCACCCTCACCCCCACAACTGCTGGCAGGGGATTGCTCAGGAGGGGCTCATGACACATCCCCCACCCCCCTCCACCCCGCAGGTAGACCGCATGTCTGCCGCAGACTTGATTGTCTCCTCTGGTGGAAACACCTATTACACTCCCCCACCCACCAACGCTCCCCACCCACTAGGTGTCGCCCATTAGGACCATTGATATGCCTCTCCACAACAGTACATCTACTCCCTGCGGCACATCAGGCGCTACGCCCCCAGGCAATCCGCAATTCCTAACACGTACACATTATGTCTGCTCCTCGGTTTTTTGTACGTTCAGTTGTTCTCTCCGCAGTTGGGCGCACCTGTTGCCGGTAGTATCATTGTATACCCCACACCAATTTCAGCATGCATCAACAGTTACATAGGCGCCAAACTCCCCAGTTGAGAAAAACGGGGCGGCACAGATGACCTCAACAGGTATACGGCTACACTGTATTTATTGGATGTATATGCTGTTCTTGAAGTAATGTTGACTTCTCCATCTGTCTGATAGCCATGCTTAATTTCCAATAAACAGTTACTTGTATAAAAAAAAAAACAAGATGTGTCAAATGCAAATCCTCTACCTCCCAAGGTTTGTGAGCTTATGTGTCCAACACCAAAACCCTTGCCTACTACACTAATCTGTGAGATTCCATCTAACATAATAGGTTTCTACAGACTTTAATGCTGTGTAATGACAATCCAGCCTTAAATGCCTACTGGCTTTAACAATAAATATGCCCGTCCTACCCTTTTTGTCTTAACGTTTCACAATAGACAGATCAGGCCTATGACTTTGATCATTATAACCAACTCATTATAACCAACTCAGTATAACCAACTCAGCCTTACTGTATTGAGTATAAACATTGTACGGGACAAATTACAAGGACTCTCTCTTTTTCAGTGGAAGCATGCTACTTCTGCCCAGTCAAATGCTGTACGCAAAACTATCCACACCTGGGTGGAGAAAAAGCCCCTCTCTCAGTAATGATTATTGTAGGAAATTGGGTTTTTGTTGCAGTACCCCCCTCACACTTTTTGCCTAGTATCTGGTGCAACTTTGACTGTGAGTGTACTAGGTTCCTGCTAACCAGGTCTCCAGCACCAGTGTTCTTTTCCTAAACTGTACATTTGTCCACAATTGGCAACCCCATTAGGCCCTTGTAGGTCCCTGGTAAATGGTACCACTGGGACCTAGGGCATTGGACCTAAAGAGGGTCCCTAAGGGCTGCAGCACAAATTGTGCCACCCTAAAGAATCCCTCACCAAGCTCATGCAAAGTCATTGCAGTCTGCATGTCTTAGTGCAGAGAAAACCGAAGAGTGGACATGCCACACATCCCTGTGTGACATGTCTCCTATCACTGCGTATGATATTTGTAAGTCACCCCTACACCAGACCTTACAGCTCTAAGGTATGGTGCTTAATATTATATGAGAGAGTGTATCTGCATGAGCAGATATGCCCCTGTGCTGATCAGCCCTGTTGCTGCCAGTGCAAGTTACCAGGGAAGCCATCTTAAACCCAGGGAAGCCATCTTAAACCATGTACTGGACACTGCTGAAAACGAGTTCCCCAGCTACATGATGGCTTCACTGAAACTAGGAATGTTTGGCACCAAACATCTCGTCTTGATAAACCCACGCTGATGGCAGTATTGGATCTATCAATACATGCACTCAGAGGGCACCCTAGAGGTGCCCCCTGAAAACCTACCAGCCTTTGGTGTGCTTGCTGACCGGATTCTGCCAGCCTGCCACCGAGACACTTTTCTGACCTCCTAGGGTGAGGGCCTTTGTTCTCAGAAGACCCAGAACAGAAGCTTGTCCAGGAAGAGGGTGTAACACCCCTTCCCCACTGGATGACCCGCTGAATAGACTCCTTGGGCTGGTGAGCTTCAAAGGAGCTGTCGCCTTTGGAATGCAAATCTGGCTCCCCTCACAGGAGAGGAAGCCACTCCCCGCCCAGAGCCCACTTGGCACCTACCCATTTTCTGAACATGCTTTTCCTTCCATAGGATATCATTGCAGAACTCTGAAATTGCACCTTATTCACTTTTTAAAGTCAAAAGAATTGATTAAAAAATGTACTTACCTGAACGATTTTCTCTGATGCCTAAACATATATAAAGATCCTGGCTATTTTTATAAGTTGGTGTGGCTCTCCTTCTCGAGTCGTGTTGTTATTTATAATCATTGTGTGCATGTGCAAAAGTATTACACTCCTCTGTGTTAAGCCTAAGGCTGCTCAACCACACTACCCATTAACAGGCCACTTTGGGATTGCATTGTAAGCCCTGTCCACTAGTATGGGAACCCATGGACTCTTTACACAGTATATCAGATTATTGATACATCACATAAAGAGCCAGCTTCCTCCAATTATTAAAACTTTTTCCTGTTGATCACAGACATTCTGGCCACAGCTGTGCTGTCAAGCAAGCCAGCCCTAAAAATCGCTTTGCTGGGGTTTCCCAGAAGGTTCCGACAGTAGTGCTCTATTATCTCTCAGTATTTCATAGAAATTGGACACAGGGGAATTGTCATATTGCTTCCCTTTCTCTGACTAGTGGATTGATTTACGATTGTACTAAAGTCTGAAGAGCTGGAGCCTTCTCCCACAAAAAGATGTATTTCTGTCAGAGTCCTTAGAAGTCCTGCATACTGGTATATATTGGGGATTTCCTTTCTTGTTTGTGGCAGTGCCAATTTCTCTGCAGCAGTTTACTTTCTAAAGTCAGGAGAGAGATTCACGACCTTTATCACCCACAGTGGTGTGTCCTGTCTTAGAAATTGATTATTTCTCCAGTATTGGGGTATCTTTCATAGATTCACATGCTTGAATCATTCCCCGTCGTCGAAGTGGGAGTCCCACGGTACATAGAATAGCAATACAGCAATAGCATAGCAATAGCATAGCTAAAAGAGCAATAGGAAGTATTGTAACATAGAAGTTAATAGGAAAAAATTTGTCACTTTAATAACTTGTCCAAGTCATTAGACATGGTCCAAACTCCAGCCAATCAGGCGACAGCACCCTCTGGAACCTTCTGCCCAGAGGCTCAAGCTCAGATTTTCTACTGCACGTCGTGTGAAGGGAGTCTCCCTGAGCTCTGCTCAGTACTTCAACTTTTCTTCAGAAATTCTTCAGAATATCGTCACTACAATGTCTACTACAAAGATGTCACTCTTCAGACACTGAGTCTTGTGGGAAGCTCCGGCTTCATTCTGAGGTCCCACACAAAAAGTGTATCTACTGCCTCCACCCTGACCATCAGGTGAGAGATTGTAAAATATGCAGGACTATTCCTCAGAAGACTTTGAGACAGAGAGGGACGTCTTCTTCTGTGGCTGCAGAAGCTCAAGACAAAGGATAATACCTTGTCAGATGTTGAGAGTGACTCTTCTCTCAGGACTGTCGCCTCTAAGAAGAGGGCTAGTGAGGCGGAGATGGTATCTCCTAAGGCTAAGGTGCTGAAGAAGCATCACACAGCTAAACTTGCGGACCAGCCTTCCTCCTCAAAAAGGGCCCCTGCTCCTCCTAAGGGTCAGTCTATGCCCTCTATGCATCCGAGACCTACCTCTAAGACTCGGGCGTCTACATCTCTTCATGGGATACCTTTGCCTCAAAAGATTGATCCCTCGTCGACGAACTCGTCGTCGATTCCCTCGTCGACGAAGTCTTCCGTCGCCACTACTACGATGATGACTTCCACCTTCTCTTCTCCTCAACCTGCAATGATTATGTCGTCGGCGTCCTCTCCGTCGACACTGATGTCGGTGACGGTGAGGCCTCACTCGTCTACCACCTCCTTCACTTTGTCGTCGACGAAAAAGAAGAAGTGCACCGTCTCTGGTCATTCGTCGACGGACGCCTTTTCGACGACGAGACAGTCGACGGCTTCCAAGAATCTACCTGCTTTGTCGACGGATGCCTCGTCGACGTCCGCCTCGACGATAGTTGCTTCTTCGACGGTTGCTTCTTCGACGGTTGCTTCGTCGACGGTTGCTTCGTCGACGGTTGCTTCGTCGACGGTTGCTTCGTCGACGGTTGCTTCGTCGACGGTTGCCTCGTCGACGGTTGCCTCGTCGACGGCACAGAAGTCCTCACATACGGAACTTCAACGACGCTCCCCGTCGACGGCCGCAGCATCGTCAGCGGAATCCTTGGTCCCATCTTCAGCTTTGATGTCTCTAGTCCCCTTGAAGTCTTCAGCAACACTTTTGCCGCCCTCAGGAGTGACGGATGCTTTCCTACTTCAACGTAGAAAGTCTTCTTTGGACATTCTATTGCCAGTTCAAGCATCTCCTAATCTTCCTGTAGAGCTGTTTGATTATGGGGCTGATGAGGAGGATTCAGAGGAGGATGACGGGTTCCGTGGTGCTCGCAGTCCTTTTGAGCTGCTCATCAAATGCCAGGATACTGAGGATGACCAGGGGTATGATTATTACCCAGAGCCTAATACTCAACCACCACTTGAGATTCCAAATGTACAGATGCCCATGTCTCTCATTTCCAATTTGCAACATATGCTTGATGACTACTACCACCGTTTTCCCCCGTCGGAGTCGGCCTCATCTGTTCCTCAGACGCCTATTCCTCCGCCTTCATCGATCATCAGGCCGCCTGTAGGAAAGTGGCTCTGTATATACTGTACCCAAGTAAGGTTCAGGGTGTACAGAGTCCACAGTCCCCAGAGGGTTGACAGAGGCTAAAGTTAGATATAACCTTACTCTCCAAAGTGGTAGCTTGGTCGAGCAGTAAGGCAGTATCAGAGGACAGTGTAAAGCATTTGTTGTACACACTCAGTCAGCAAAGGAAGCCACACACTCAAGAACTGAACTCTAGGCCAATGGTTTGTATATAAAAAAATATATGCTTGTTTTATTTTAGAACCAACAATAGGATCAAAATATACTTTCTCAGTATGAGATGCTTTGGTTATTCACCTTACAGATAGGCAGTAGACTTTTTTGATAGTGGTTATCACAGTTGGTGCAAGAGGCAACACAGGGTCAAATTCAATGCAACATTGAGCTCAATGGAAAATTATGCTTAATTACAATTGATTACTTTGCAGAGCACTTTTCTAACCACAGGACTGGATCCTGGATTCAGTCCTGGGACACTTCCTGTAAACAGGTAAGAAAAAGCGTTTTGGTTATTGTAGTGATTTTTGAAGAATATTACTATATTTCAAAAGCTGACACTTAGAAACTTTTCTGGGTAAAATTACCAATGTTATCCTATGAAAGGAAATACAGTGTGCAAGCAAAGTATGTTTACGTTACTTTTGTAATCCAGTGCTGGACTCCTAGGTTCAGCACTGGGACATTTACTTAAAACAGGTAAGTAATTACGTTTTTGTAGTTTGTACGATTTTTAAAGAATATTTGTAAAATACAGAAATCGACACTTAGAAGAAATTTCACAGAAAACCAGTCAATGGATCCCTATGAAAGAAAAGTGAGTTAGCGGTAAGTAACGTTGCGATTACTTTTTAGGGCCAGTGTTGGGCACTCTGGTCCAGCACTGAGGCCCCTTCTAATACTAGGTGAGTATTTTCGTTTTCGTGACTCGGTTGATTTTTGGTGAATATTCTAAAGTTTCAGAACTCCACACTTAGAAGAAATTTCGCAGAAAACCAGTCAATGGAACCCTATGGAAGAAAAGTGAGTTATCGGATTTCGGGTAAGTACTTGACTGGCAGGGTTAAGGTTCTGGGTAAGACTCAGGGGTCCCCCAGGATCAGGTAAGTACAGTTTTTACACCCTCAGCGGCACAGGGGCGGCCGGGTGCAGAGTGAGAAGGCCCAATGTTATCCTATGGCAGGCGGGGGCCCCGGGTTGGTGGCTGCTGGCAAGCAGGCCACGCGACTGTGGGAGCTGGGCTCCTGGTCACTTGCTCAGGGCAAGTAGGGAAGTAGGTTAGGATAGAGGTTGCACTTCCAGGGGCACTCGGGCGGCTGGGTGCAGGGTGCTTTTGAGCCGTCGGGCGCTCAATGTTAAACAATAGAGGTCGTGAAAGGTGAAGAAAGGCTGCAGGCTCGGGGACGGTGATTCTTCAGGGACGACCAACACTTCAGGAGGTAAGTTGGGGTCTTGGAGGATAGGTAGACACCCAGGAGTTGGGCACAGGGGGCCGTGGGGCGCCGGGTGCAGGGGTGTCTTTGAGGTCGGGAAATCTTACCCCCTGCTGGTCGCGGTTGGAGGGGTCCCTTGTCCTGAGGCTGCAGGCGTCGTCTGGGTCGTCGAGGAGGGTCCTTGGCCACTGGATTCCAGGTCAGAATCGCCGGGGGACGTCCTCGAGGTCTTTGGTCACTCAGGCACAGGCTGGACTCGGCGGGTGCAGAGTGTGCAGGTTTCGCGGCTCCGTGCTAGGGCCGGGTCTTTGGTAGGTTTTCTTTTGAGCAGTACCACTGCTCGTGGGAGTCCCTGGGTCGAAGGCTGTAGCACAGAAGTCAGGTCCTCCGGGGTTTGTGAGGTTGCTGAGGCCGGGATTCCGCAGGAGCAGGTTCAGAGGTCGACAGGCCGGTAGGGCTGGGGCCAAGTCAGTTGTTGTCGCCTCCTTTTTAGCAGCTGCACGGCTGGTCTTCTTGCTTCGTCTTCTCTTCTTGTTTTCGGATTTGGGAACTCTGGAAGGAAGGTTCAGGGAGCCCCTAAATACTAAATTTAGGGGTGGTTACAGGTAGGTAAGGGCAGGGACCAATGGGTCCCTTCCCTGGGGTGGGTACACCCCTATTCTGTTCCTCTCCAGTGGGAGGGGGCAGGAGCCTGTCCCTGGTTGGCCAGGTCCCCCATCCTCAAGATGGCGGGGACTCGAGTTTGTGCTTCACCTCGCCTCCCCCACCTTAGGGGTGGAGTTGGCAGAGGTGGGCACAACCCATTTCCTGCTTCTGGTTTTCCCGCCGGTTCTCCCGCCAGGAGTGGGGGTAGAACCAGTGGGGACCAGTTTGCTGGAAGCAGCAAATGGTCTGGGGAAACTCCAAAGGCGGCAGGCCTTTGAAGCTCCCCCTGCCCATCCTGGGGAGGAGGCTTTGGCACCTCGTCCCGGGATGTGCATTGTTTCAGGCCCCTGAGAGCAGAGGCTCTCGACCCAGGGGTCCAGAAACATGTCTGGTGGTGGCAGCCTGGGCAGCCACTCAGTCCGGACACTGGAGGTCGGGTTGGTTTCAGGGGGCATCTCTAAGATGCCCTCTGGAGTGCGTTTTACATTAAATCCCACACTGGCATCAGTGGGGGTTTAATGTGCTGAGAAGTTTGATACCAAACTTCTTAGTCTTCAGTGGGGCCATTATGGTGCTGTGGAGTTCGTAATGACAGACTCCCAGCACCATATACTCTTAATGGCAGCACTGCACTTACAATGCCCAAGAATGGACTTGGGCACTGTAGGGGCACAGGGCTCATGCCTCTATGCCCTCACCACTGGCATAGTGCACCCAGCTAGAGGGGTGGCTGACCTAGGCCAGGGCAGTGGCTTGTAGGCATGGCACACAGGGATGTGAGCCATGTCGACTCTTCACTTTTGTTCTGCACCAAGACACGCAGCCTGCAAAGGCAGTGTGTGTGTGTAAAGGTGCAGGGTCCCTAAGGGTGGCACAACAAGTGCTGCAGCCCTTAGGGGCCTTCCCTGGTCACAGTGCCCTGGGTACCCATGGTACCATTTACCAGGGGCTGACCTGTGGCCAGGGATGTCAATTGGGTGTAGGTATCAATGCAATTTTAGGGAAGGAACACAGGCCCTGGGTACCTGGTTGGCAGGAGACCAGGGCACACTCAGTCAAAGTACATCAGCCATTCAGCAAAAAGTGGGGGCCTACCATGTAAGAAAGATGGCACTTTCTCACACAACTCCCCCCCAAACGAAAGATGATGAGACTAACCTTGCCCTATGGAGTCTTCATTGTCTAAGTGGAAGAACCTGGAAAGGCCATCTGCATTGGCATGGGCAGTGCCAGGTCTGTGTTCCACTTGAAAGTCCATTCCCTGTAGGGAGATGGACCACCTCAACAGTTTTGGGTTTTCTCCTTTCATTTGCATTAGCCACCTGAGAGGTCTGTGGTCAGTTTGAACTAGGAAGTGAGTTCCAAACAGGTAGGGCCTCAGCTTCTTCAGGGACCAGACAACAGCAAAGGCCTCCCTCTCAATGGCACTCCAACGCTGCTCCCTGGGGAGAAGCCTTCTGCTTATAAAAGCAACAGGTTGGTCTTGGCCTTCATCATTGGTCTGGGATAGGACCGCTCCTATCCCTAGCTCAGAGGCATCAGTCTGCACAATGAACTGCTTGGCATAATCTGGTGCTTTTAGAATTGGTGCTGAGCACATTGCTTCTTTCAGAGTGTCAAAAGCCTTTTGGCAACAGACTGTCCAGTTTACTTTCTTTGGCATCTTCTTGGAGGTGAGTTCTGTGAGGGGAGTCACAATGGACCCATATCCCTTCACAAACCTCCTGTAGTACCCAGTCAAGCCAAGGAATGCCCTGACTTGGGTCTGAGTTGTTGGAGCTACCCAGTCCAGGATAGCCTGGATCTTGGGCTGTAAGGGTTGTACCTGGCCTCCACCAACCAGGTGGCCCAAGTACACCACAGTGCCCTGCCCTATCTGGCATTTGGATGCCTTGATAGTTAGGCCTGCAGTTTGCAGGGCCTTTAAAACCTTCCCAAGGTGGACCAGGTGATCCTGCCAGGTGGAACTGAAGACAGCAATATCATCAAGATAAGCTGCACTAAAGGACTCCAACCCAGCAAGGACTTGATTCACCAACCTCTGGAAGGTGGCAGGGGCATTCTTTAAACCAAAGGGCATAACAGTGAACTGAAAATGCCCATCAGGTGTGGAGAATGCTGTTTTCTGTTTGGCTCCTGGGGCCATGCCAATCTGCCAGTACCCTGCAGTTAAGTCAAAGGTACTCAGGTATTTGGCTGCACCCAATCTGTCTATCAGTTCATCAGCTCTTGGGATAGGGTGTGCATCTGTCTTGGTGACAGAGTTGAGACCCCTATAGTCCACACAAAACCTCATCTCTCTCTTTTCACCCTTTTGATGAGGTTTGGGGACCAGAACCACTGGGCTAGCCCAGGGGCTCTCAGAGGGCTCAATAACCCCTAGCTCCAGCATCTTGCTGACTTCAGCTCTGATGCTTTCCTTAACTTGGTCTGACTGACGATAGATCTTGTTTTTGACAGGTGCACTGTCACCAGTGTCCACATCATGGGTACACCAGTTTGTTAGACCAGGGGTCAAGGAAAAGAGCCCAGCATACTGCTGCAAGACTTGCTTGCAGTCAGTCTGCTGTTGGGCAGTGAGGGTGTCTGAAAAGACAACTCCATCTACTGACCCATCTTTTGGGCTGTGGGAGAGGAGATCAGGGAGAGGTTCACTCTCAGCTTCCTGTTCCTCATCTGTCACCATCAGCATGGTGATGTCAGCCCTGTCATTGTAGAGTTTTAGGCGGTTCACATGGATAACCCTTTTGGGTGTCCTGCTGGTGCCCAGGTCAACCAGGTAGGTGACCTCACTCTTTTTCTCTAGGATAGGGTAAGGGCCACTCCATCTGTCCTGGAGGGCCCTTGGTGCCACTGGCTCCAAAACCCATACCTGTTGCCCAGGTTGGAATTCAACCAGTGCAGCTTTTTGGTCATACCAGTGCTTCTGAAGCTCCTGGCTGGCCTCAAGGTTCTTGGATGCCTTTTCCATGTACTCAGCCATTCTGGACCTTAGGCCAAGCACATAGTCCACTATATCTTGTTTGGGTTCTTGGAGAGGTCTCTCCCAGCCCTCCTTTACAAGACAGAGTGGTCCCCTCACAGGATGGCCAAACAGAAGTTCAAAGGGTGAGAAACCTACCCCCTTCTGTGGCACTTCTCTGTAAGCGAAAAGCAGGCATGGTAGTAGGACATCCCATCTCCTTTTGAGTTTTTCAGGGAGCCCCATGATCATGCCTTTCAATGTCTTGTTGAACCTCTCAACAAGGCCATTGGTTTGTGGATGGTAGGGTGTAGTAAACTTGTACTGCACCCCACACTCCTTCCACATGTGGGTCAGGTAAGCAGACATGAAGTTGGAACCTCTGTCTGAAACCACCTCCTTAGGAAACCCTACCCTGGTGAAGACACCAATGAGGGCTTTGGCTACTGCAGGAGCTGTAGTAGTCCTAAGGGGAATAGCCTCAGGATACCTAGTGGCATGATCCACTACCACCAGTATGAATTTGTTCCCTGAGGCTGTGGGAGGTTCCAGTGGACCCACTATGTCCACACCTACCCTTTCAAAGGGAACCCCCACCACAGGTAGTGGTATCAGGGGGCCTTTGGATGGCCACCTGTCTTGCCACTGGCTTGACAGGTAACACAGGAGCTGACAAACTCCTTCACCTTTTGGTGCATCTGGGGCCAGTAAAAGTGGCTAACTAGCCTTTCCCAAGTTTTGGTTTGGCCCAGATGTCCAGCTAGGGGGATGTCATGAGCCAAAGTTAGGAGGAACTCCCTGTACTTCTGGGGCACTACCACTCTCCTGGTGGTTCCAGGGTTGGGGTCTTTTGCCTCAGTGTACAGTAATCCCTCTTCCCAATAGACTCTGTGGGTACCACTGACATCTCCCTTGGCTTCTGAAACAGCTTGCTGCCTCAGGCTTTCAAGAGTGGGACAGTCTTGCTGTCCCTGGCACAGCTCTTCCCTAGAGGGTCCCCCTGGGCCCAAGAGTTCAACCTGGTAAGGGTCAAGCTCTAGGGGCTCAGTTCCCTCTGGGGCTTCCAGGTTCTCTCCCTGAGGAGAGGGGTCCTGCTCTTGTGACTGTGTAGAAGCTGGTCCGCCAGTCTTCTTTCCTTTTCTCTTGGTAGGCTGGGCCATCATTTCAGGCTCCAACACTATCTCTTCACCCTGCCTTTTGCTCTGTGCTCTTGTTTTTACACACACCAATTCAGGGATGCCCAGCATGGCTGCATGGGCCTTTAGCTCCACCTCTGCCCAGGCTGAGGTTTCCAGATCATTTCCTAGCAGACATGCAGCTGGTAACTTCGGAGAGACCACTACCTGCTTCAGGCCAGTAACCCCCCAGCCTAATGTCACCATGGCCATGGGATGACTAGTGGTGACACTGTCAGCATTGGTGACTGGGTAAGTTTTCCCAATCAAGTATTGCTCAGGGGAAACCAGTGTGTCCCTCACCATAGTGACACTGGCACCTGTATCCCTCAGAGCCTCTACTCTAGTTCCATTCACCCAGGGGTATTGCAGATACTTCTTTAAGTTGGGTGGCCACACAACTACAGTGGCAAATTCCACTTCCCTAGGGAGACCAGACTTGCCTCAGTGTGTTCCCAGATTTGCTCAGGGTACACTTCTGATCCCATCTGTAAACTTGCTGCCCCAGGAGTAGCTGTACTGGGTGCCTTAGGGGCTTTGTTGTGGGGGCAAGTTTTGTCTACAGTGAGGTGTCCTGACTTCTTACAGTTATTACACCAGGCCTTCAAGGGATCAAAGTTCTTCCCCTATAGGGTTGAGGCACATAGGGAGTAGTTTGGGACCCACCCCCTGAACAGGTTTTTGGGGCCCTTTGGAAGACTCAGACTTTTTATCTTGGGGATTCTCACCACCTTTCCCCTGGGGGGTTTGGTGACCACCTTCTTTTGGTCACCCCCAGTGGTTGTCCTTGTCACCCTAGTCTTGACCCAATGGTCTGCCTTCTTTCCCAATTCTTGGGGAGAAATTAGACCTAGGTCTACCAAATGCTGATGCAACTCTTCATTTGTGCAATTACTTAGTATGTGTTCCTTCATAAACAAATTGTAAAGTCCAGAAAAATCATGCACATTATGTCCAGCTAACCAGCCATCCAGTGTCTTTACTGAGTAGTCCACGAAGTCAATCCAGGACTGGGTCTGGGTTTTGTGAGCCCCCTGAATCTAATTCTATACTCCTCAGTAGTGAGTCCAAATCCCTCAATCAGAGTACTCTTCATGAGGTCATAGGACCCTGCATCTGGCCCAGAGAGGGTCAGAAGCCTGTCTCTGCAGTTACCAGAGAACAGTTCCCACAGGAGTGCCCCCACAGAGGTTTCTTTACTCTTCTTATTTCACAAGCCCTCTCAAAGGCTGTGAACCATTTGGTGATGTCATCACCTTCCTCAAACTTAGGGACAATCCCTTTGGGGATTTTAGGTTCAGAAGTTTCCTCCCTATCCTTATTTTTAGTATTGCTGCCACCATTGATGGGTGCTAAACCCATCTCCTGTCTTTCCTTCTCTAGAGCCAGGAGTCTGGTCTCTAGGTCCAGTCGCTTGGCCAACCTTGCTAACAAGTTGTCCTCCTCACTGAGGCTATCCTCAGCGTCCTCTCTGGGACCAGGACCACCTAGGTGGCCCCTAGGTCCCCAGAGGTCTATTCTTGGAGTTAAGGGTGCAGGGACCCTATCTTCCCTAGGAAGTGATGGAGGTGGGTTACCATCCCCATCCTCCTCATTCCTTTCCTCCTCTGTTGGGTCATCACCATGCTCAGAGGGGTGGGCTTTAGCATACTCAGCCAGGAGCTCCTGGAGCCCTTGTTTGGTTGGATGCTGGCCCATTGGTATATCTTTAAGTTTGCATAAGGACCTTATCTCTTTGAAAGACAAATGAAGATAAGGGGTGAGGTCGAGCTCCTCAACCAGTTCCTGTATGTCATTATTATCTTCACTAATAGCTGGGTTCTTGTCTTGAGACATTTTTAAAAAAATTCTAACCCCTCTAACCTTGGCTATAGTGACTTTTTATTTTCTAAGATGCTACAGGGACTTAAGCAAGGCCCTAACAAGACTTTTAGTAATTTGGTAAAAAAAAATGCCAATTAAAAAAATCAGAATTCTAAAGGCAATTTAAGAGTTCTGTCGTGTGATCAGATGGTAACCAAGTAGTCCAACAAATGCAAGTTTGTATCCCACCGCTGATCCACCAATGTAGGAAAGTGGCTCTGTATATACTGTACCCAAGTAAGGTTCAGGGTGTACAGAGTCCACAGTCCCCAGAGGGTTGACAGAGGCTAAAGTTAGATATAACCTTACTCTCCAAAGTGGTAGCTTGGTCGAGCAGTAAGGCAGTATCAGAGGACAGTGTAAAGCATTTGTTGTACACACTCAGTCAGCAAAGGAAGCCACACACTCAAGAACTGAACTCTAGGCCAATGGTTTGTATATAAAAAAATATATGCTTGTTTTATTTTAGAACCAACAATAGGATCAAAATATACTTTCTCAGTATGAGATGCTTTGGTTATTCACCTTACAGATAGGCAGTAGACTTTTTGATAGTGGTTATCACAGTTGGTGCAAGAGGCAACACAGGGTCAAATTCAATGCAACATTGAGCTCAATGGAAAATTATGCTTAATTACAATTGATTACTTTGCAGAGCACTTTTCTAACCACAGGACTGGATCCTGGATTCAGTCCTGGGACACTTCCTGTAAACAGGTAAGAAAAAGCGTTTTGGTTATTGTAGTGATTTTTGAAGAATATTACTATATTTCAAAAGCTGACACTTAGAAACTTTTCTGGGTAAAATTACCAATGTTATCCTATGAAAGGAAATACAGTGTGCAAGCAAAGTATGTTTACGTTACTTTTGTAATCCAGTGCTGGACTCCTAGGTTCAGCACTGGGACATTTACTTAAAACAGGTAAGTAATTACGTTTTTGTAGTTTGTACGATTTTTAAAGAATATTTGTAAAATACAGAAATCGACACTTAGAAGAAATTTCACAGAAAACCAGTCAATGGATCCCTATGAAAGAAAAGTGAGTTAGCGGTAAGTAACGTTGCGATTACTTTTTAGGGCCAGTGTTGGGCACTCTGGTCCAGCACTGAGGCCCCTTCTAATACTAGGTGAGTATTTTCGTTTTCGTGACTCGGTTGATTTTTGGTGAATATTCTAAAGTTTCAGAACTCCACACTTAGAAGAAATTTCGCAGAAAACCAGTCAATGGAACCCTATGGAAGAAAAGTGAGTTATCGGATTTCGGGTAAGTACTTGACTGGCAGGGTTAAGGTTCTGGGTAAGACTCAGGGGTCCCCAGGATCAGGTAAGTACAGTTTTTACACCCTCAGCGGCACAGGGCGGCCGGGTGCAGAGTGAGAAGGCCCAATGTTATCCTATGGCAGGCGGGGGCCCCGGGTTGGTGGCTGCTGGCAAGCAGGCCACGCGACTGTGGGAGCTGGGCTCCTGGTCACTTGCTCAGGGCAAGTAGGGAAGTAGGTTAGGATAGAGGTTGCACTTCCAGGGGCACTCGGGCGGCTGGGTGCAGGGTGCTTTTGAGCCGTCGGGCGCTCAATGTTAAACAATAGAGGTCGTGAAAGGTGAAGAAAGGCTGCAGGCTCGGGGACGGTGATTCTTCAGGGACGACCAACACTTCAGGAGGTAAGTTGGGGTCTTGGAGGATAGGTAGACACCCAGGAGTTGGGCACAGGGGGCCGTGGGGCGCCGGGTGCAGGGGTGTCTTTTGAGGTCGGGAAATCTTACCCCCTGCTGGTCGCGGTTGGAGGGGTCCCTTGTCCTGAGGCTGCAGGCGTCGTCTGGGTCGTCGAGGAGGGTCCTTGGCCACTGGATTCCAGGTCAGAATCGCCGGGGGACGTCCTCGAGGTCTTTGGTCACTCAGGCACAGGCTGGACTCGGCGGGTGCAGAGTGTGCAGGTTTCGCGGCTCCGTGCTAGGGCCGGGTCTTTGGTAGGTTTTCTTTTGAGCAGTACCACTGCTCGTGGGAGTCCCTGGGTCGAAGGCTGTAGCACAGAAGTCAGGTCCTCCGGGGTTTGTGAGGTTGCTGAGGCCGGGATTCCGCAGGAGCAGGTTCAGAGGTCGACAGGCCGGTAGGGCTGGGGCCAAGTCAGTTGTTGTCGCCTCCTTTTTAGCAGCTGCACGGCTGGTCTTCTTGCTTCGTCTTCTCTTCTTGTTTTCGGATTTGGGAACTCTGGAAGGAAGGTTCAGGGAGCCCCTAAATACTAAATTTAGGGGTGGTTACAGGTAGGTAAGGGCAGGGACCAATGGGTCCCTTCCCTGGGGTGGGTACACCCCTATTCTGTTCCTCTCCAGTGGGAGGGGGCAGGAGCCTGTCCCTGGTTGGCCAGGTCCCCCATCCTCAAGATGGCGGGGACTCGAGTTTGTGCTTCACCTCGCCTCCCCCACCTTAGGGGTGGAGTTGGCAGAGGTGGGCACAACCCATTTCCTGCTTCTGGTTTTCCCGCCGGTTCTCCCGCCAGGAGTGGGGGTAGAACCAGTGGGGACCAGTTTGCTGGAAGCAGCAAATGGTCTGGGGAAACTCCAAAGGCGGCAGGCCTTTGAAGCTCCCCTGCCCATCCTGGGGAGGAGGCTTTGGCACCTCGTCCCGGGATGTGCATTGTTTCAGGCCCCTGAGAGCAGAGGCTCTCGACCCAGGGGTCCAGAAACATGTCTGGTGGTGGCAGCCTGGGCAGCCACTCAGTCCGGACACTGGAGGTCGGGTTGGTTTCAGGGGCATCTCTAAGATGCCCTCTGGAGTGCGTTTACATTAAATCCCACACTGGCATCAGTGGGGGTTTAATGTGCTGAGAAGTTTGATACCAAACTTCTTAGTCTTCAGTGGGGCCATTATGGTGCTGTGGAGTTCGTAATGACAGACTCCCAGCACCATATACTCTTAATGGCAGCACTGCACTTACAATGCCCAAGAATGGACTTGGGCACTGTAGGGGCACAGGGCTCATGCCTCTATGCCCTCACCACTGGCATAGTGCACCCAGCTAGAGGGGTGGCTGACCTAGGCCAGGGCAGTGGCTTGTAGGCATGGCACACAGGGATGTGAGCCATGTCGACTCTTCACTTTGTTCTGCACCAAGACACGCAGCCTGCAAAGGCAGTGTGTGTGTGTAAAGGTGCAGGGTCCCTAAGGGTGGCACAACAAGTGCTGCAGCCCTTAGGGGCCTTCCCTGGTCACAGTGCCCTGGGTACCCATGGTACCATTTACCAGGGGCTGACCTGTGGCCAGGGATGTCAATTGGGTGTAGGTATCAATGCAATTTTAGGGAAGGAACACAGGCCCTGGGTACCTGGTTGGCAGGAGCCCAGGGCACACTCAGTCAAAGTACATCAGCCATTCAGCAAAAAGTGGGGGCCTACCATGTAAGAAAGATGGCACTTTCTCACACCGCCCCCTCCAGTTTCTCCGGTGGCATCGACGTCTCACCACCCGGAGGACACACACACCACTGACGAAGACAGAGAAGAAGGGGAGTTGGATGATAGATCCCTACTTTCCGAGTGGGACAATTATCAGATCCAGACTCCATCGCCTACCACTCCAACTCCTGTCGACTCTCCACCAGCTGACATAGGTGGATTTCATGTTCTCATGGACAGAGCGGCCAAGAGGTTCCAACTTCCTATGGTCACCAAGGACGACGACTGTATGATTTCAAGGCCCAGCCACGGAAACAAGTACGGGCTATACCAATCATCGACTTCATCTGGCAGGAAGGTTTGAAGGTCATGAAGACCCCTGCCTCCATTCCTGCAGTCCTGCCATGCCTGGATAAGAAGTACAAGGCCCCGGATAATTCACCAGCCTGTCTTATTGGTCAACCGAAGCCGGACTCCGTTATCTCCCAGGCGGCACAACGTCGTGCCGGGAACCCCTCGTCTCCGTTGTCGGCTCCTCCTGATCGAGATGGCAGACGTCTTGATTCAATTGGGAAGAAGTTTTCCACCATGGCGGCAACTACTGTCCGAGCGACTAATTCTCTAGCTATCCTAGGCCGATACGACAGGCAAATGTGGTCGGACATTTCCCCCTTCATTGATATGTTGCCTGAGGCCTCTAAAGCGGAAGCTTTGAAAATTCTTCAGGAGGGAGAACGGATCTCCGCCGAGATCATTGATTGTGCAGTGGACGACTCCTCCACGGGCTTTCGCCAACTAGCAGGGGCAGCAGTCCTCCGGCGGCGGGGCTGGCTGAAGGCTACTTCGTTTCGGCAGGAAGTGCAAACAAAAATTATTGACATGCCTTACTACGGCGAATCACTTTTTGGCCAGCACATCGATGACGCCCTCCAGGCAATAAAAAAGGATACCGACACCGCACGTGCTCTCGGCACTCTACAATTTAAGAAGCAGCCCTTTCGTGGTGCGAAGGGTCGTGGCTCCTCCTCTTCCTTTCGGGGAGGTTACAACCAATACCGGTAGTACCAACCCTATCAGGGTCAGCAGCGTTACTCCTCTTCCCAGCAACAGCAGTCGTTTCGACAACCGCCGGCTGCCTCTTACAAGCAGTACAGAGGGAAATCCTCCTACAGAGGCAGAGATTCGTCAAAAAAGCAGTGACAACTGCCACCTGCCAACCGCTCGACCCATCAGTCCGACCAAGGTTGGAGGGCGGATCTCCCACTTCTTCTCCAATTGGTCCGCAATAACTACAGATCGATGGGTTTTGGACATAGTGTCCAGAGGCCGCACTCTGGAATTTGTGAAACTCCTCCAAACTCTCCTCCCAGAGGTCCTCCTCCTGCCCATCTGAAGGAACTTTTATGCCAAATCAACCTCATGTTAAGGAAGGGAGCGATCGAAGTGGTACCAAATCTACAAAGGGGTGCAGGCTTCTATTCAAGATTCTTCCTCATCAAGAAAAAATCGGGGGAGTGGCGCCCCATTCTGGACCTTCGTTCCCTCAACAAATTCCTCAAGAAGCAAAGTTTCCGGATGTTGTCTCTCCAAGAAGTGCTTCAATTACTATCTCAGGGGGATTACATGACAACACTGGACCTTCAAGATGCCTATTTTCATGTCCCTATCCTACCCAGACACAGAAAATTCCTGCGCTTCAAAGTGGCTGGCAGAGACTTCCAATTCAAGGTCCTTCCCTTTGGCCTTCGCTCTGCGCCCAGAGTGTTCACCAAGGTCTTGGCACCGGTGGCAGCACATCTTCGTCAAGCTAGCGTCCAAATATTTCCCTACCTCGACGACTGCCTTATAAAGGCGCAGTCGTTCGCAGTCGCAACCAGACACACTCTATCATGCCGGTCTCTTTTCCAATCTCTGGGTCTGTCCATCAATCTGGAGAAATCTCAGTTCAACCCCTCTCAAGTGAGGACGTTCTTGGGGACCATCATAGACACACAGCAAACAAGGGCATTTGTCTCAAAAGAAAGACAACAGCGGATTTGCAAACTGGCAACCCTCCTGCGCACAAAAAAGTCCATTTCTGTTCGACAGTTCAAGTCGCTTCTGGGGATGCTATCTTCCTGTATTCCCCTAATTCCCAACTGTCGCCTAAAAATGAGACCCTTACAGGAGGAACTCGACATCCAATGGCAACAAGTCTCAGGGTCCTTCGACGATCTCAACATCACATCTCAGACACGAAGAGCGTTGCTATGGTGGACTCGCATCCCAAACATCTCAGCAGGCCGTTCGTTTGTAGTGGACGCTCCAAATTTCATCCTCACAACAGACTCCTCCCTCGAGGGGTGGGGAGCGCATCTTCAAGGCCTCACAGTCAAGGGAAAATGGGACACCCACCAACGAACTTGGCACATAAACCTCTTGGAGTTGCTAGCGATATTCCTGGCGATGAAATCCTTTCGCACCCTCATTCACGGAGCTTCAGTGTTGATCCGGACGGACAACACAACAAGCATGCATTACGTGAACAAACAAGGGGGCACGAGATCCACTTTGCTATCCCTACAAGCTCAGCAAATTTGGGATTGGGCGATTCAGCATCAGATCACTTTAACAGCAGTCCATGTTCCGGGAGTGTCCAACATTCTAGCGGACTCCCTGAGCAGGTCGGTCTCGTCCAACCACGAGTGGGAACTTCATCAACCAACGCTGGACCGCATCTTTCAGCTATGCGGACGCCCCAATCTGGATTTATTTGCAACCAATTCGAACCGCAAATGCCAGTTCTACGCAAGTTGGCTCCCCCAACCAGAATCGTGCGAAAATGCGTTTTTGATGAACTGGTCATAGATTTATGCTTACGCTTTTCCACCGATTCCTCTAGTCCCAAGAGTGCTTCGGAAAATGCGGAAAGAACCCTGCCGCATTCTTCTCATAGCCCCCAGATGGCCTCGCCAGTTCTGGTTTACAGAGCTCCTCCTTCTGTGGGAGGGCGATCCAATTTTGCTGCGCCCAATACCAAATCTTCTTTCTATGAACCACGGCCAGATCTGCCATCCGGATCCAACATCTCTGCAATTAGCAGCCTGGCGCCTGAACACTATGAGTTTGCCAACTTAATTATCCCTTCGGACTGCAGGGAGGGCCTTGCTAACGCCAGAGCACCTTCCACTGTCAAAACCTACAAACTCAAATGGAAACGCTTCTGTCTTTTGTTTGAAGCTTCTAATGTTCACCCTGTTCATTCGACACCAGAGCAACTTCTGCCTTTTTTCTTACAATTAGCAAAATCCGGCCTCTCTCACTCTACCATTAAGGTTTTTCTGGCCGCAATTTCCAGATTCCGGCAGGATGGTTCTAATTCTTTTTATTCTTCAAGAATTATTCAACAATTTTTCAAAGGCTTATTTCGGATGTTCCCCCCAATTCGACGCCCGCTTCCGCCTTGGCATCTGTACATTGTGTTGGCACAACTCATGAAGCCCCCATTTGAGCCCATTCATAGGGCTGATTTAAAATTCATCTCCTGGAAGACATCGCTGCTTTTAGCTCTTACTTCTGCTCGGCGAGTCAGTGACATACAGGCTTTTACTATTAAACCGCCATTTCTTCACTTCACCAAGGACTCTGTGGTCCTCCGCACTAATCCGGCCTTTATTCCTAAAGTACCATCTGATTTCCACCTTAATGAGCCGGTCATCTTAAAGACTTTTTTCCCTAATCCACAGTCACCAGCGGAAAAGGCTTTACATTCTCTAGATGTTAAGAGATGTTTAAAATTTTATTTACAAAAGACAACCAGTATCCGTAAAGCTGATCAGCTTTTTGTGGCCTACGGCAGGATGCATAAAGGACGTCCAGTAACTGAACAGACTATTGCACGTTTGATAGCTGGTGCAATTTTCTTTTGTCATCAGGAAGCGGGCAAGCCACTTCATGCCTCGGTTAAAGCGCATTCTACTAGAGCAGTCTCTTCTTCTGCTGCTCTCTTTGCTGGTGTGCCTCTTCGTCAGATCTGCAGAGCTGCAACATGGTCCAGCAGGCACACCTTTACCAAACACTACTGTTTGGAAGCTGCCAACAATTCTGATACAGCTGTGGGGCAAGCGGTGCTATGTAATCTTTTTAAGTAAGGTGAGCCTCTGTTTTCTTCCCTCCTCTTGCACAGAATGTATATATATATATATATATTTGTATTCTTGCAGATGTTATATATTTACGGCTATCCTCTAATATATGTATATGTATTTCTCTCGTACACTGTTTACCATTTACTTATGGTTTACCATACACAATTCTAGGATTACTGCTATCTACTCTGAATCAAGCATGTGAATCTATGAAAGATACCCCAATACTGGAGAAGAACATAAGTTACTTACCTGTAAACTGTGGTTCTCCAGTATTGGTGTCTTTCATAGATTACATGCAACCCACCCACCTCCCCTCAGAGGCTCCCCTCTTCTCTTGGCTCTTATGCCACACTTGTGTTCGAAAATCTGAGAGCTTGAGCCTCTGGGGAGAAGCTTCCAGAGGGTGCTGTCGCCTGATTGCCTGGAGTTTGGACCATGTCTAATGACTTGGACAAGTTATTAAAGTGACAAATTCTTTCCTATTAACTTCTGTTACAATACTTCCTATTGCTCATTTAGCTATGCTATTGCTATGCTATTGCTATTCTATGTACCGTGGGACTCCCACTTCGACGACGGGGAATGATTCAAGCATGTGAATCTATGAAAGACACCAATACTGGAGAACCACAGTTTACAGGTAAGTAACTTATGTTCATATGTAGGGTTTTCCATCTATGCAGGGGATTCACCTCCTGGTTGTTTGGTTGCTTACAGAAGTATGCTACAGTGTGGGAAACCTAGCTCGCTTTCTGTACATTTTTTGGGCTCTAGCTCCAAAGCCAAACTCACTTCAAATATGCCGTGATGACCAATATCTTTGACTGGACCCTTATAAGTTTTGTTCATCCAGTATCCACCTTCCTTGTCTGTTCTGTGAAAAGGAAGGAGGACCAAGGACACAAGTGTAAGTACAGATTAGTGCCTTAGTATTCTTTGTCCTTCTGGTCTGTAAGTTTTAAAGTGACCATTCCACTTTCAGCTCTCTCTGGCCTATTTGTGCTTGCTGTTGAGTTAGCCAGAGAAAAGGAATTTAAGAAGAAATGCGAAGTGCTGTGTATGGAATACAGGCTGTGCACTAGGTGCAGCCCACAGAGATTTTCCCACTGCTATGGTAGATACTTCCAGTACCATGCACTAATTAGCAGAGACATCCCACAACAAATGAAAAAGGGGAAAAAAGAGCTAATGGATGCATAATATTGAAGTCCGTTCAATGAGTACCCTGTATTAATTGGGCTGAGTTAGGAACATATGTATTTAAAATGTTTTAAAGTGTTAAATACAAACAAATGAACCACTATATAATATTTCTGATCTTGTTTGTTGTTTTTTTGATTTAACAGCTCAGTGTAGCGAAGATGCCAAACCAGCATCTTTCGAACCAACACCTTCATCCCTGGACGAAGTCAAGGTTAAGGTGACGTGGTTTGCACATGTTTATTCTAAATCTCTGACCTACCAAAGCTGTCTCTTTGTAGAGTTGCCCATTCTAGCTGTATTTGAAATTAGCACTCCATTATCATTTTGAATGAAGCCTATTTTTAGTGCCTATTTGATACAGAAAGTGATTTTAAAGTTCGACGCATGTATGATGGTGATATACATGCTTTGCATACTCCTGCCATCTAGTGTTGGGTCCGGATATTTGCAGGTTGTATCTGAAAGAGACTATTAGTTATAGATTCCTTACCTTAGAATTACCCCCAGGCGTCAGACTGGATCTGGAGAATGTATCTCTTAGCAGTACCCCTGCGCGTCGGAAGGTGGCATCACTTGACTCCGTGTCCGGCGTCGCGGTTGGCGGGATGACGTTGCGATGCCTACTTAGACGCCGCCCCTGCGCACTGACATCAGTTCTTTGTTTTTCCGCCAGCCTAGCGCAGATCCGGTGAGAGCTTACCCCTTTAGTCATTTTTTGACTAAGCTTTTTTCGACTTTTGTCGACTGCTTTTTTCGAGTGATCGACTCCTGGTGCGCGAGTGATGTCCCATCGTCGGACCGGCTTCAAGCCCTGCGAGGTCTGTCACAAACTGATGTCTGTGACAGACCTGCACCTTGTGTGCCTTTGGTCTCTGGAGCGCGACCACGACCCGAAGTTGTGCTCCGACAGCCGGGCCATGAACCCGAAGTCTTTGCGGGAGCCGTCTCGGAAGCTTTTGGAGGCCCGGCAGTCGGCTCCGCATCGCTCCCAGTCTCACTCGGGGGGGAGGGGGAATGGTCTCAAAGCCGTTCGCGGAACCATCACACCTCATCCAAGTCTTCGCATTCCTCCGGTAAGTCAAAGCACAAGAAGAAGGCGAAGAAGCACCATCGCTCTTCGCCTTCTCCCCGTCCGTCGGCTGACGCGACGCGGGATCCGGAGCATTGTCGCTCTAAGGCTACGTGTCCTGTGCCTGATTCGGGGACGACTCCATGCCTCCCCCCGTTTCCAGGAGCCGGGGTGTCCCCTGCCCAGCTTTGTACGTTCTACAAAGCCCTCCACCGCATCTTTGGGCATCCAGACTCTGCTGGTGCGCCTTCGGGCCCTGCGGAGTCGGTCGGGGGCCCTGGGCCTTCGATTCCGGCCCCGGAGGGCCCTCGTGGATCCAAACCTTGATCCGGATTGACGCCGGTCGACCTTACTCGCCCTTCCCCAGCGCCAATCCCGGCGGCGACGCCCCTGGATGACGCTGTCCCCATCCTCATCCCCGTGATGGACCTGGACCGACGTCGGCTGACATCGAATCCGATGTTGGAGAGTACTTTTGTTCCCTTGTTCATCCCAGGTGTTCCCTATCGCCCTGATGGTGGTGGTGAGGACTGGGAAGGGGTTGTTGGACCCTTTGGCAGACCAGTTGGAAGAACCGGACTGGAGAGAGACCTTGGGTGACACCAGTGGTCTTGACACTTCACCAGACCTTGGCATGCTTTCTCCCCCTACTGTGGCTATGGAGGAGGGAGCGTCCTATGCAGTGGTGGTGCGTAGGACAGCCGAGGCCTTGGGTCTGGAGCTCCCTATAGTGGCAGTCAGGACTAATCTCCTGATGGAGGTGCTTCAACCTGTGGCAACTCCCTCGGAACCCCTCTTGCCCTTCAACGAAGCCCTCTGGACGTCCTTCTGGGCACTTGGTCCAAGCCCAGCACAGGGGCTCATGTGGAACGGACGATTGCCTGCCGCCACCCCCCGGTTCCGGGCGATCCCATTTTCCTCACCCAACACCCTTCCCCCAAGAGCTTGGTGGTCCAAGCTTCTTCTTCCAAGGGCACATTCCCTTATGCTCCCCCAGAAAGGAAATCCAAGAAGCTGGATCATCTTGGGAAGCACAAATTCTCTTCCTCCGGCTTGGCACTGCGGTTCGTGAATACCGTGTGCCTCTTGGGCCGATTTACCCATACAGTAAGGGATACGGTTGCGCAAGTGCCGCCTCAGTGCCCGGAGGAGGCCCGGGACGTTCTCTCACATGCCGAGGTAGATGGGAGAGATGCAGCAAAGTTCACGATTCGCTGTGGACTGGATACCACCGACTCACTGGGCAGAACGATTGCCACGTCAGTAGCTCTTCTGTGCTATGCCAGGTTGAGGACGTCTGGCTTTTCGAGGTATGTCCAAGCCACTCTGCTGGACATGCCTTTCGTTGGCCGTCGCCTTTTTGGTGACAAGGCAGACTCAGCGCTGGAGCGCTTTTAAGGATTCTCAAAATGCGGCCAGATTCTTAGGCCTCAGGCGTCCTCCCATCCACCACAGTCTGCCTTTCGCCCCTTTCGTGGCTACGGAAGGGGCACCCCACCACGTCCGGCCCAGTCTAGCCACTGTTCCATGCAAGTTGCCCAGCCTCTGCGTGGCCGCGAACCAGCGTCCCAGCGGCCTCGCGGGTCTGGGAGCCTGCGTGCGGGCCAGTCCATCCTTTCCCCCCTTGCAGCTGCCTCCAAACCCTCCTAGTCTGACCTTTCAGGACCATCAGCGGCCAGTGGGTGGCAGGATTCGCCATCACCTCCCCCACTGGCAAACCATCACGGCAGACAGGTGGGTTTTGCAGATAGTCCAAAGGGGCAACTCCATCCCCTTCGAGGCTATCCCTCCCTCCATGCTACTGTCTTTCAATCGCATGTCGGAGGATTATTTGGCGCTTCTCCGCCAGGAAGTTTCAGCTCTCTTGGCCAAGGGAGCTATCGAAAGGGTCCCCGTGCCAGAAGTAGGTTGTGGTTGCTATTCCAGCTACTTTCTGGTGCCCAAGAAGGACAAAAGCCTGCATCCTATCCTAGACTTCAGGGCCCTCAACCGCTTCCTCCGGAAGGAGAAGTTCAAAATGGTCACGTTGGCTCAGGTCCTGTCTGCCCTCGACCCTGGAGACAGGATGGTAGCGTTGGACTTGCAGGACGCCTATTTCCATATTCTCGTTCTGCCAGTCCACAGACGCTACTTGTTTTTCACGGTAGGCCACGAGCATTTTCAGTTCACTGTGCTCCCCTTTGGCCTTACCAGTGGCCCTCGGTGTTCACGAAAGTGATGGCTGTGGTCACAGCTCAAATGCACAGATCAGGGGTTCCAGTCTTCCCTTAGCTCGCCCCAGGCTGTCGTCTCCCACCTCCAGACTATGGCGGACCCCCTGCATTCGCTGGGGGTTCACTATCCACGTGCTGAAGTCACACCTGACTCCCTCTGTCGCTCCTTCTCATCGGGGCTGTTCTGGACACAGTGCAGTTTCGGGCCTATCCTCCCGAACAGCGAGTCTGGGATATTCGGGCTATGATACCGATGTTTCAGCCTCTATCCTGGATTTCAGTGAGAAAGACCCTGAGGCTGCTGGACCTCATGGCCTCCTGTATGCTACTGGTGGATCATGCCAGATGGCATATGCGGGCTCTGCAGTGGGACCTGAAGTTCCAGTGGGCGCAGCATCAGGGGAATCTTTCCGACTACGTCCAGATCTCAGAGGGAACTGCGCAACAACTGCAGTGTTGGTTAATGAACCAGGATTAGGTCAGAGGCAGATCCCTCTCCCTTCCCCAACCAGACCTCACGGTGGATCACTCCTGGGATGGGGCGGCCACTTGGGGTAGGCGGAGATCAGAGGAGTCTGGTCTCCGGCAAAGTCCGGGCTCCATATCAACTTGTTGGAGCTCCGGGTGATTTACTTGGCACTGAAGGCATTCCTTCCCTCAAGGGGAAGGCAGTGCAGGTGTTCACAGAGAACACTGCCGCCATGTGGTACTGCAACAAATAGGGCGGGGTGGGGTCGTGGACCCTTTGTCAGGAGGCTCTACGCCTTTGGACATAGCTGGAACATCAGGGTATGACCCTGGTGGTTCAACACCTGGCAGGTTCTCTGAACGCCAGAGCGGACAAACTCAACCGTTGGTGTCTGGTGGATCACGAACGGCGTCTTCACTCAGAGGTGCTGCAAGGTCTCTTTCAGCGGTGGGGAGAGCCATGGTTAGATCTGTTATCCAGTATTGGGGTATCTTTCATAGATTCACATGCCTGAATCATTCCCCGTCGCCGAGATTGGAGCCCCACGGTAAAATACAAAAGTAGTGCCATAAGTAATAAATAGGCTAAAAGAGGCCAAAGGCTATACCTTAGTAGCCTATCTACGTCTTTATAGGAAAAAGGACCAAAAGTCAGCTCCAACCAATCAGCTACCAGCACCCTTTAGAACACTCCCAGCAGAGGCCAGTTCTCCTCAGATTTTCACCGCACGTCGTGTGGAAGGGAGTCTCCCTGAGTGCTACTCAGTTTTATTTCTCTTCAGCTCTTCAAGCAAATATGTCTGGCAAAAAAGGCCTCTTCCGCTCCTGCAGGACATGTGGGAAGAAGAGGGTCCATGTAGATGATCTACATAAAGATTGTCTTTATTGCCTCTACCCCAAACATGAGGCTACAGACTGTAAAATCTGCCGTACCTTTCCCAGCAAGACTCTCAGGGATAGAGAGGCAAGATTACTTTTATGGCTCAAGTCTTCTAAAGAACGACCTCCTTCTTCGGCTGAGGAAGAAGACCGAGCTTCCACATCTAGTAAGAGGGCTAGATCTCAAGAAAGCTCCTCAGGTGAGGGAAGGAAACATCTTAAAACTTCCCAGGATAAGCCTGTCCATAAAGAGAGGATTTCTAAACATTCCTCTGAGCCAACGTTGTCTCCGCCCTCTACACCGCTAACAGAGCGTCCAAGATCGTCTTCTACTGACTCTGTTAGTAACAAACACTTCAAAAAATGTGTCGACGATGACTGTTCCTTCATCGTCGACAATATGTGTTACGTCGTCGACGCCATCATCGACAGCAACTGTTACAACGACGGCTATTTCCTCTCCTATCTTGTCTACAAGAATCACTATTATGACGAGGCCATCGTCGAAGTCCGTCGACGACGAAGAATCCATCAGTGAAGCCACCGTCGACGACGACACCGTCGACGAAGTCACCGTCGGCGACAGCGCCGTCGACGACCCCGCAGACAACGAGCCCGCAGACGTCGTCGATGAGTACGCCTGTTATCTTGCCACCGTCGACAAGGGACCTTCCTGCAATACTTGTTTCTGCACCGTCGACGCCCCCGTCGACTAGAGTTTCCCAGCTCAAGACGTTTCAAAGGCCTTTTCAACAACAGCCTTTTCAGGACTATAGTAAAGTGTCCCCTCTATTGCCATCCCACCTTCTAGAGGGTTTCGTGGAGGAGGAGGAGGATTGTGATGATGAGGATGATGAGGGTCCTTACGGTGTAGCTCACAGTCCATCTGAGCTCAATGTAAAATGCCAAGACGTTGATGACGACGATGATTACCAGGAGGGACATTATTATCACGAACAATTTAATACTCCACGTCATGCCTATCAGTTCCATCACAGACAGGAACCACGCCATAGAGAGATGGCTCATCTTCCTCCAGCACTTATTCAGGATCTGCAGGCTATGTTGGCGGATTACCGTCAAAGATTTCCTCCTCGGCAAATTCCGACAGAGAACCCACATCCTCAAGTAGCAGTTCCTGCTCCGGTACCAGAGCCTACTATACCTAGTACACCGGCTCATGCACCGGGTCCACCTGACACTGGACACCAGGACACTTCCTCCTCGGATGAAGAAGTTGAGGAAGGTGAATTGCCTGATCAGGCAACTGCTCCAGATCCCTGGGATGATTATATAATCCCGACACCATCTCCGCCTCCGCACTTACCCTCTGATTCTCCTCCCGAAGACATCGGAGGATTTCATAATTTGATGCAGAGGGCAGCCACTAGGTTCCAACTACCTATCACTGTCAAGCAAACAGACTGTTTTTTACATGATTTTAAAGAGGGCACTAGAAAGGTCATACGCACTATTCCTATTATAGATTACATCTGGCAGGAGGGCGTAAAAATCATGAAGACGCCAGCATCCATACCGGCGGTGCTACCTCGTGTGGAGAAAAAATATTGCGCTCCAGAGGACAGAACCATCTTGCCTTGTAGGACACCCGAGACCAGATTCGGTCATATCTCAGGCCGCACAGAGGCGTTCAAAGAACCCCGCAACACCTATTGCCACTCCTCCAGACAGAGAGGGACGTCGTATGGACCTTATGGGGAAGAAATACTCTTCTATGGCAGCGGCAACAGTTAGAGCTGCTAATGCTTTAGCAATCATTGGCCGCTATGATCGTCAAATGTGGTCCGATATGGCGGGATTGATAGATCTCATCCCGGACGAACAAAGACAGGAGGCCCGGAAGATCTTATTAGAGGGGGAACGAGCTACCTCTGAAACGATTGTGCGTTAGACATCGTCAACACGAGCTTTCGGCAATTGGCTGGAGCAGCAGTTCTTCGACGCAAGGGGTGGCTTAAAGCTACTACCTTCAGACCTGAGGTTCAGACTAGGATCCTGGACATGGCGTACGATGGGGACTCACTGTTCGGAAAACATATCGATGAGGCTCTTTTAGCAATAAAGAATGACACGGACACTGCAAAGTCTCTGGGCGCTCTGCAATATAGACGTGTACCTTTCAAGGGAGCCAGAGGGCGAGGATTCACAGCATACCGAGGCGGCTATCAGTCAAATCAACAGTATCGACAATACCAGCCTCAATATCGCCAATCTTACAACCAATCGTCGTACCGTCAGTCATCGACGGCAGGTTTCTCTCACCAGGGCGGCCGTAAGCGAACACAGCAACAAGGCCGTGACTCTGCCAGAAAGCAATGAGCTTATCAGGGTGCCAGTCAAAATTCCCTCCCTACCCGTGGGTGCGAAAATTTCTGCTTATGGACAGCGGTGGCACCAGATCACTTCAGACCGCTGGGTGCTGGACCTAGTCACCAAGGGTCACACACTGGAATTTGTCCAGAAACCACCTACTACTCCGCCCAGGGGTCCCCCTCCCCCTCGTCTTCACTTATTGCTCAAAGAAGTCTTGATCATGCTCCTCAAGGAAGCGATAGAAGAAGTACCATCCACGCAGAAAGGAACAGGTTTCTATTCTCGTTTCTTCCTAATCAGAAAGAAGTCAGGAGAATGGCGACCGATTCTGGACTTCCGCAAACTCAACAAGTTTCTCAAAAAACAAACATTCCGGACGGTAACGCTTTCCGATATTCTGGGATGCTTAAACGAAGGGGATTTCATGACTTCTCTGGACATGGAAGACGCATACTTTAATATCCCTATCCATCCAAAGCACCGAAAATATCTACGGTTCACAGTGGCTGGCACCCACTATCAATTCAAGGTGCTTCCGTTTTGGCCTAAAATCAGCGCCACGGATTTTCACCAAGTGCTTGGCACCAGTAGCAGCGACCTTGCGATCTCGAGGGATCCAAGTTTTCCCATACCTCGACGATTGGCTGCACAAAGCTCCGTCGGAGCAGGAAGCCAATCTTACCACAACAGCTTGTCTCCATCTGTTCACTGCGCTGGGACTCACTTTGAACAAGGACAAATCGAACTTGCTTCCAACTCAGGTCATTTTGTTCCTAGGAGCATTCCTGGACACCGTCCAGTGCAAAGCATTGTTGTCTCAAGACGGTCAGGTGCGCCTTCAAAAATTAGCAACCACCATTTCAAGAAGAAAGTCAGTTTTTTTTTGTTTTTTTTGCAGAGTTTTATATAGCGCGAACTTGACCCGAATCGGGTATCAGAGCACTTTACATAGCACCAGTTACGTTACATTAGGACACACATTCATTTTTTTTGTTAGGCACGGGGAGATTAAGTGATTTGCCCAGAATCGCAGGATGTTCAGCGTCACTGCCGAGACTCGAGCCCAGTTCCCCAGATTCGAGGTCGGACGCCCTAGCCGTTAGGCCAACTCCTCTCCTCCTCTCCTTTCTGTTCGAATATTCAAATCGCTTCTAGGGATGTGCTCTTCAGCAATCAACTTGGTTCCTTTGGCACGGCTCAAGATGAGACCTCTTCAAGAGGAACTACAAAAACAATGGCAACAAGCATTGGGGTCTTTCGAGGATGTTATCCGAATAACTGCACGAATGGTGGATGCACTCCATTGGTGGTCCAAAACAGCAAATCTTGCCCAAGGTCTCACCTTTCTGCAAGACATCCCGGACTTCGTCTTAACAACAGACGCCTCCATGGAAGGATGGGGAGGTCATCTGCAGGATTTGCAAATCCAGGGAAAGTGGTCTCAGATACAGAAACAAAGCTACATCAACAGTTTGGAATTCCGAGCCATATTTTTGTCTCTTCAGGCTTTCCTTCCAAGGATAGCAGGTTCCTCAGTGCTGGTCCGTACTGACAATACGACCAGCATGTACTACATAAACAAACAAGGAGGAACAAGATCCGTGACGCTTTCCCAAGAAGCACAGGAATTGTGGGAATGGACAACGTTCCACGGAATATCCTTGAAGGCCGAGCATGTCAAGGGTCTGCACAATACCCTGGCAGATACACTAAGCAGATCTCAATCCGGCTGCCACGAGTGGGAGTTGGAACAAACTCAGGTGAACAAAATCTTTCTGACATGGGGCAAACCAGCTCTGGATCTGTTTGCATCGCAGGAGAACAAGAAATGACAATATTATGCCAGCAGGTTCCCTCAACCGGGGTCAAGGGGGGAATGCCCTTTCAATGAGATGGTCCGGGATTTATGCCTACGCTTTTCCCCCCATTCCATTAATCCTCAGGGTGCTCAGCAAGATGAAACTGGAGGGCTGCCGCCTAATTCTGATTGCACCCCGTTGGCCCAGACAGTATTGGTTCCAGGAGCTTCTTCTGTTGTCACAAGACAGACCCATTCGCCTTCATCCAACAACAACGATGTTATCACTGAACAAGGGCCAGGTGATCCATCCGGATCCACAGACCCTGCACTTGCATGCATGGCTCCTGAATTCCTAGAGTTCAGAGACCTCAATATTGCACAGGACTGTCGAGACATACTGTCTAAATCCCGTGCTAAAAGCACTGTCAAAACATATCGTCTAAAATGGAAAAGATTCTGTTGTTGGTATGTAACCAATGAAGTTCACCCAGTTCAAACCCCTGCTGAACAGATTTTACCTTACTTGCTCCAACTGGCCAAGTCTGGCCTCACTTTTTCATCAGTCAAGGTTCACCTGGCTGCTCTTTCCAGGTACAGGAAATCTCCTCAACTTCCTTCTTTATGTTCATCTTCGCTTATAAAACAATTCATGAGAGGGCTTTTTCGCGCTTTTCCTCCTGTGCGAGCACCTCCTCCAGAGTGGGAACTCAATGTGATTCTAGCACAACTGATGAGACGGCCATTTGAACCGATCCATAAAGCAGAGCTTAAATTCCTCACTTGGAAGGTAGCCCTCTTGCTGGCTCTTACTTCCGCAAGAAGAGTTAGTGAGATTCAGGCTTTTACGATCAAAGAACCCTTCTTACACTTTACACAGGATTACGTGATCCTTCGGACAAATCCTAAGTTTATTCCGAAGGTACAGACGCAATTTCACTTGAATGAACCAGTAATGCTGCAAACTTTCTTTCCGAATCCATCCAGCCCAGCTGAACGGGCTTTACATTCATTGGATGTAAAAAGGTGTTTGAAATTTTATCTTCAAAAGACAAATGATATCAGAAAGACGGATCAATTGTGAGTGGCCTACGGTCAAGGGAAACATGGAACCGCAGTAACAAAAGCCACAATAGCCAGATGGGTCGCATCTGCCATTCAATTCTGCCACGAAAAAGCCAATAAACCTCTCCCAGTGAAGGCTAAAGCGCACTCCACCAGAACTGTTGCTGTATCTACAGCTTTGTTTGCTGGGGTTACACTGGACAAAATATGCCGTGCTGCGACATGGAAGAATGTCCACACGTTCACAAGACACTACTGCCTCCAATCTGCACAAAGGGAGGATGCAGCGGTTGGACAAGCTATGTTACGCCATCTCTTTCACTAAGGTCAGATTCTTTAGATTTCTTAAAGGCTTGTCACTATTAGCTTTCTTTCTTTCTTTACTGTTATATTGGTTACAGTATTCATGCTCCTATGTTTCACAATTTGTACGTTGCTATGCTTTAAGTTATATTTATATATTCTCATGCTTATATCCGCTGTCTCTTTTAATATGATTATTACTTTTAATGCTTTGTCATTACAATATTTCAAGGTTATGGATGTCCACTGGGAGTTTATGAATACATGTCTCCCACCATCCGCTAACGACAGTACAATTAGGGTACTGCTTGCTATTCTGATTCAGGCATGTGAATCTATGAAAGATACCCCAAAACTGGATAAGAAAACAAGTTACTTACCTGTAACTACAGTTATCCAGTATTGGTATCTTTCATAGATTCACATGCACCCACCCTCCTCCCCGTGAAGTCAGTTCTCAGTGACTTTGGGGATACTTACTTCCCACTTGTGCTTGGAAAATCTGAGGAGAACTGGCCTCTGCTGGGAGTGTTCTAAAGGGTGCTGGTAGCTGATTAGTTGGAGCTGACTTTTGGTCCTTTTTCCTATAAGGACGTAGATAGGCTACTAAGGTATAGCCTTTGGCCTCTTTTAGCCTATTTATTACTTATGGCACTACTTTTGTATTTTACCGTGGGGCTCCCATCTCGGCGACGGGGAATGATTCAGGCATGTGAATCTATGAAAGATACCAATACTGGATAACTGTAGGTACAGGTAAGTAACTTGTTTTCTTCGCCACCGAAGAGAACACGCAATGTCAGCAGTTCTGTACGTTGGAATTTCCAAGACGGCACTCGCTCGGTGATGCTTTTCATCGTGAGTGGAGCTGCGGCCTCCTGTACGCCTTTCCGCCTATAACACTTCTGCCCCGAGTGCTGAAGAAGATAAAGCGCAACCGGGCCCAAGTCATTCTTGTGGCTCCGGACTGGGCACGAAGAGTTTGGCACCCCGAGCTCCTGAGCATGGCCATCGATCCTCTGATCAGACTGCCCCTTCGGGGGGGATCTTCTGTCGCAGCAGAACCTGTCCAGCCTCCACCTCCTTGCGTGGAGATTGAGCGGCGACAGTTGACAGCTTTTGACCTTCTACTCGAAGTCTGTAATGTCATCTTTGCAGCCAGGCGTCCCTCCACTAAGACGGTATACGCCTGTCAATGGAACAAGTTTGTGGCATGGTGCACAGCAAAGGCTGTGGATTCCCTTTCTGCCCCTCTTTCTGAGGTTCTTTTGTTTCTCCTTTTTTTGGCCCAGCAGGGCTCTGTTCTGGGCACTCTTAAAGGCTATCTGGCAGCCATTTCTGCTTTTCTTCGGCTACCGGATCAGCCCTCTTTGTTCAAGTCCCCTATTGTTAATAGGTTCTTTAAGGGCATTATTCACCTCTTTCCTCCATCTCCTTTCGTAATGCCTCAAGTGGGACTTGAGTCTGATCTTGCTCCCTTCCAACCTCTTAACAACTGTCCGCTTAGGTTCCTTACTCTGAAGACTGCTTTTCTTGTTGCCATCACCTCTGCTCGCAGAGTGAATGAGCTTCAGGCTCTTTCTTCTAAGCCCCCTTTCTTCTCTGTGCATCCGGACCAAGTGGTGCTTAGGACGAGACCCTTGTTCCTTCCTAAAGTAGTTACTCCTTTTCACATAGGACAAACTATCAGTTTGCTTACCTATTTCTCACCCCCGCACCTTACCAAGGAGGAGAAGAGACTCCACTTATTGACATCTGTCAGGGGGCCACGTGGGCATCTATGCACACGTTCGCCAGACATTACTGCCTGGATATTCAAGTCCGGAGGGACGGCTACTTTGCCCGTTCTGTCATCCAGTACTTTCTGTTGTGAACTTGGTTTGCAGACCCTCCTCCGGCGTTGGTGTTGCTGGGGTATCGATTCTAAGGTAAGGAATCTATAACTAATAGTCTCTTTCAGATGAACAAGTTACTTACCTTTGATAATGATGTATCTGTAAGAGACATTTATTAGTTATAGATTCCTTACCGCCCCGCCCATCCTCCCCGCTCTGCGAACTGACTTCTAGGGATAGGGACTCCCTTGCAGTGCCCTAGTTGTGGTGCACCAGTGGTCAGTGTCTTCCATGGCTCTGCGCTTCTGGCGTCGAAAGTCGTGTCAGAACTGACGTCAGCGCACAGGGCGGCGTCAAAGTAGGCACCGCAACGTCATCCCAGCGATCACGACGCCACCGACGGACGCGGAGTCAACCGACACCACCTTCCGACGCGCAGGGGTACTGCTAAGAGATAAATTCTCCAGATCCAGTCTGACGCCTGGGGGTCATTCTAAGGTAAGGAATCTATAACTAATAAATGTCTCTTACAGATATATCATTACCGAAGGTAAGTAACTTGTTTTTTTTCTTCGAAGAAGTCTTTCTCAGTCATGAGGTAAGGTGACTCCTCCTTTCGGTGATAGTGAGCATGGGCATCTACTCCATTGTTTTCTTTCTGCCATCGGGTGCGGTCGTGTATTGCTGCGCTTTGGTTCGAAACCATCCTTCAGGTTCCCCTCGGTGCGCAATCCACTGCACCCTCGACGGTATTGTTATCGTACACGTTTCCCTATTCTCTGTGTATCGATTCGATCAGGAAACTCCATCTTCGGTCAAAAACATCGTGGGGGGCCTTCGTGCCTAGCTGCTTTGGTCCAGCCTTCTGCCAATGGAACAGACTCTGTTTCAATTCTGTCCTCGGTGCCACTCCCACGTAACCTCGCACTGACCTATGTAAAGTCTGCAACTTGTGCCTCTCACCGGAGCACAAGGAAGAAAATTGTGAGGCTTGTCGGTCGTTCCGATCGAAAAAGACTCTTCGGGCTGGACGAAAGGAAATGCTGCGTCAAAGCATCCAACATACTCCAGATATCTTCAGAGAAGAATCCAAACAGGTAGTAGCGACAGCGGCGGAAGAAAAGGGAACCTTTTCTGTTCCAGAATCGGATTCCGAGCTGGAAATAGAATTCGAATCTGAGGACGTTCCACCGGGACAGGGTGTCGTGAATACTAAAGCCCCTTTACCCCATAAACTCTCTTCCACCAAACATAAGGCTTCGGCACCACCTCTTCCTTCGGGCCTTGCTCAGCACCGAGACGATGTTTCCGACGCCTCGGGCCCAGCACCGAAACAAACGGTCAAGCCTTCCGGCTCAGGATCGAGTTGAGACAGATGGTCTTCGGATCAGAAATCTTCTGCTTCAAAACAAAAGTCCGGTTCGGAGCCGAAACCTTCCGCTTCGTAGGACAAAAAGGACAAGTCCGGTTCAGCACCGAAACCTTCAGCACCAAAATGGAAAGAAGATCTTCTAAAGCCCCCAGAACCAGTCCTTGATGTTAAGTTATGAAAGAAAGATTAGACCCTAAACAGAAAAAGCTATACATTAATCCAGATACTGGACACATTTTAGCTAAAACACCTTCCAAAAGGAAAGTCAGTTCAGAGGACACAGGTTATAAGATTCCTCTCAAGAAGAAAAAGGACATAGCTACAAGTCCTATTCACCCGACTTTGCCATCCCCTCCACCATCTTCACCATTACCAAAGCTGCCAGGCTCAGTTCCACAACACATAACACCTCAGGGGTCTCCTCATACACAAACTGATTTACAGGATGATGATGACGACAATGGTCATTTAACAGCAGGTCCATGATGACTATAATATTGATCCACCCATGGATAATGATCCAGATTTATACCCTGCAAAGCCTTCACCTCCAGATGATAATGTAGCTTATCAAGAGCTCATTTCAAGGGCAGCAGCTTATCATGGAGTTACATTACATAAAGAGTCTTTGGATGAAGACTTTTTATTCGAGACACTAGGGTCTTCACATAAGACTAGTCAGAGTCTACCCATTTTAAAAGGCATGATAAGACATGCAGATGAGATATTTAAGGACCCTGTTTGTGCCCGCATTTTAACACCTAGAGTTAACAAGAAATACAACCCCCCACCATCTGATCCTATTTTTATTAAAGGACAGCTACCCTTAGACTCACTAGTAGTCTCTAATGCTCTTAAGAGAGTAAATTCACAGTCCTCAGCTTCCTCATATAGGTCAAATACACAACCCTCTTCCTCTAGAGGCTTCTATAGAGGAGGGTACAGAGGAAACCACTTTAAAGGTAGGGGTAAGAGCACGCCAACGTGTAACTCTCCTTCCCCCAATAAACAGTGACTTGCCTACACTTCCCCCCGATCATTTAACACCTGTCGGAGGAAGATTTCACCAATTTCTCCCCATTTGGCAATCCATAACATCAGACAAATGAGTGCTAGACATCCAACATGGTTATTGCCTGGAGCTCACCAGCAATCCTCCCAATATTCCACCTCGCACTCACAAACTCTCATCAGAGCACCTGCAGCTCCTTAAACAAGGGGTACAAGCTCTGTTAACAAAAGGAGCTATAGAACCAGTTCTGGTACAAAACCAAGGTTCAGGTGTTTACTCTCTGTACTTTCTAATCCCCAAAAAGGATGGCCCCTTAAGACCAATTTTAGACTTAAGGACGTTAAAGCTGTACATACTGCCAGAACACTGCCACATGGTCACGCTTCAACACGTACTTCCACTTCTACAGCAAGGCGATTTTATGTCCACACTTAAAAGACACATACTTTCACATTCCGGTTCACCCAGCACATCACAAATATCTGAGATTTGTGAGAACAGGAAAACGCTATCAGTTCAAAGTACTCGCATAACTACTGCTCCCAGAGTGTTCACAAAATGTCTAGCAGTAGTAGCGGCACATCTCAGAAGACAACAGATTCATGTCTTCCCATACCTAGACGACTGGCTCATCAAAGCCAGCACACACACAAAATGTTTACAACACACTCAGACTACATTAAACCTACTCCACCAATTGGGTTTCACTGTCAATGCGCAGAAGTCTCATCTTCAGCCTTCACAAATGCAGTCCTACCTGGGAGCGACTCTAGACACTTGCACAGCTCTAGCCTCTGCCAATGCAGCCAGAATTCGAAATATTCAAACTCTACTACTACAGTTTCAGACCAATCAATACTTAGCAGTCAGGACTTTCATGCAACTGTGAGGAATGATGGCATCATACATTGCAATAGTGCCTCATGCAAGGTTACACATGTGTCCTCTACAAGAATGCTTAGCACGTCAGTGGGATCAGTCTCAGGGTCAATTAACAGATCTAGTGTTGGTAGACAGCCGCACCCATCGCTCTCTGCAGTGGTGGAACACACAAAACTTATCAAAAGGGCGGCCCTTCATCGACCCTGTTCCACAGATCGTGCTAACAGCAGACGCATCTCTCACAGGTTGGGGTGCCCATCTCCACAATTTGACAATTCAAGGTCTATGGGACAACAAGTACAAAAGTCTCCACATCAACTATCTAGAGCTTCTAGCTGTGTATCTAGCACTGAAAGCTTTCAGTCTCACCTCATAGAGAAAGTTGTCCTAGTTCGCACCGACAATATAACAGCTATGTACTATGTACAAAAACAGAGAGGGACACACACTCTGCAACTGTCACGCCTCTCTAAAACAATTTGGTGTTGGGCAATCTATCACAGCATTCATCTTCTGGCAGAGCACCTACCAGGAGTGAACAATCAAATTCCCGACCTCAACGGATGCGGCAACAAATAGACAAGTGTGAACTTCATCTCCAAGTTCTCCTTCCATACTTTCAACAATGGGGATTCCCACAAATAGATTTGTTCGCCACAGTGGACAACTCAAAATGCCCAAACTTCGCCTCCAGGTTCCCACACCCTCTATCCAAAGGCAATGCCCTATGGATGTTTTGTCAGGGATATTTGCCTACACTTTTCCGCCTCTCCCTCTTCTTCCCTTTCTGGTTCAGAAGCTCAGGCAAACATCCCTCACACTGATTCTAGTGGCTCCCACTTGGGCCCGTCAACCGTGGCTCACCACACTCTTGGAACTATCAGTAGTCCCACATCAAAAGCTGCATCTCAATTTCAGCCTTCTCACTCAGAACCATGGAGAAGTCCGACACCCGAACCCCAAGGAGCTCTATCTAGCGATTTGGCGCCTGAAATCATAGAGTTTGGATACTTAAACTTGCCACCAAAGTGCATGACTATTCTTAAAGAAGCAAGAAAGCCTACCACCAGAGCATGTTATGCAGCAAAATGGAAAAGATTTGTTGTATATTGTAACAACAACAATATTGACCCTCTAGATGCCTCTATCCAAAACATTATTTGTTACATTTTGCATCTACAGGCTGCTGGTCTAGCCTACACTTCCATTTGATTGCATCTTGCGGCAGTAGCCACATATTTGCAAAAGAGACAACTACTATCTTTGTTCAAGGTTCCAGTAATTAAAGCCTTTATAGAAGGCCATAAAAGAGTAATACCACCTAGGGTACCTCCAGCACCAGTTTGGAATCTGAACATAGTACTTACAAGACTCATGGGTCCACCCTTTGAGCCATTACACAACTGTCCGTTACAGTTTCTCTCATGGAAAGTTGCCTTCCTGATTGCTTTCACTTCATTGAGAGTTGGTGAGCTACAGGCATTAACCTTAGAAGAACCCTTCTTTCAGCTTCATAAAGATAGAGTAGTTCTTCGCACCAATCCAAAATTCCTTCCCAAAGTGGTTTCTGCTTTTTCATATCAACCAATCAGTTGAGTTACCTGTGTTCTTCCCTCAGCTTGATTCTGTAGGAGAAAGAGCTCTTCACACACTTGATGTCAGAAGAGCATTAATGTACTATATTGAAAGTACAAAAGATTTTCGTAAAACAAAACAGCTGTTGTTGCATTTGCTACACCTCAAAAGGGCAATCCTATCTCTAAATCTGGTATTTCAAGATGGATTGTTAAATGCATTCAAACTTGCTACGTTAAAGCTAAAAGAACTTTATCGATACCACCTAGAGCACATTCCACTCGTAAAATAGGAGAATCTATGGCCTTTTTAGGTAACATTCCTATAGCTGACATTTGTAAAGCAGCAACATGGTCCACACCAAACACGTTTACTGAACACTATTGTGTGGATGTGTTAGGACCTCAGCAAGCCAATGTAGGGCAAGCAGTGCTAACAACACTTTTTCAAACAACAGCAACACCTACCAGTTAGCCACCGCTTTGGGAGAATACTGCAATATAGTCTATGCAAAGCATGTGTATCTACAACACACATGCCTCAAACGGATTATGTTACTTACCCAGTAAGCATCTGTTCTTGGCATGTAGAGCTGTAGATTCACATGCGCCCTCCCACCTCCCCGGACACCTGTAGTTGTCGCAGTTCTCATTAATTACATTATATACGCATGGACATCTCTGTACTACACTTGCTTATCTATTCTCACCCTCGATGCGGGAAAACAATCTAACAATAGAGTCGATGCCCATGCGCACTATCACCGAAAGGAGGAGTCACCTTACCTTGTGACTGAGAAAGACTTCTTCGAAGAAAAACAACTTGCAAACATCCGGACCCAACACTAGATGGCAGGAGTATGTAAAGCATGTGAATCTACAGCTCTACATGTCAAGAACAGATGCTTACTGGGTAAGTAACATAATCCTTTTGTAATGCTTTGGGAAATAAATGTAGATAAAATATATAATTTAAAATCATCTGTCTCATAAATTCATCAAACATCTTAATAAAAGATAAACTAAACTATTTCATGTTATTAGTTTACACAACACTAATTAAGTCACCACCATAACCACATCTGAAATTCTCCTTTTTTAATAAGTCAGTTTTTATGGAATCAGCAGAACAATAGAACACAACTTCACCTCTATGCAGACTGATAAAACCTGACATTTCTTTATGCATGCTGCTCTGTTCTTTGCTTTTCCTGTGTGCTAAAATAGGTGTACTTGTGCTTTAAAGAAAGAACACTGCTTCTCATTGTCTGTGTAGTAGTAGGTCATTCCTAAGTGATAGAAATGGTGTGCTCATATGAGATGAAGATTACCCTTCTGATTACTTCCTTTTGCTCAGGAAATTTCCTGTTGTTACTAAAAGCACATATCACTCTCCATGTAACCCTGTTTCAATTATTTTATTAGCTTGTGGAGGAAAAAGTGCCTGATGACAGTGTGTGTATTGGTACCACCAGCGATGATTCTGATATTGTTACCCTTGAGGCACCCAAGGTGGAAGAAGTTGGCTCCCAAGAATTTGATGATGCTGTGGATGAGAAAGCAGATGACAGTGAGGATTTGAACCTAGGCTCGTCTTCCAGCAGCCAATATGCATTCAGTCAACCAGAAAGTGGTAAGAGGCCCTGATATACAAAGAAGGTTCAGATTGGAGACTTCAGGCGGGGCAGAAGTATTAATGGAAGTATTTGCATTTCTTACTTTGATTTTCAAGCATCATACCGATGCATTTAGGTACTTTGATTTATTTCAAAGCACTTGTGACCTGAAAAGCCTATTTTGTGTAGTAATCAAAATGTGTCTTGAGAATGCTGTGGCATGCTAGCCAAAGGCTCCTATATAAGCATTGCCCTAGTTACAGCATACCATTTTCGTTCTCTATTCCTTTATATTGAAGCGTCAGTAGGAAGATATAGAGATGCCCGTCTACATGCACGTGTGACATTATTCTGAATCTTTTGCAGTGATTTGCAAGACATAAAAGTCCAAAGTAAACACATTTCAGATAGGATCCAATTGTGTAGAGCGAGTTTGCAAACTTCCACCACTGTGAGATGAGAAAGTGCATTTAAGGTTTGAAATGTGATCCACTGACTGCTATGAAATTTGCTCTGTGACTTGAGAAAACACAAATTTTCCCTTATTATTATCACTTATGGGACTTGAGCAAATTGTACAATGTTATGCAGAATGTCATTTACATGATGGATATATTTTTGTTTTGTTTTGGTTGTTACAAAGAGCATGTACTGGGTGGAATAGTTTTCATGCCCTTTGGTTTTCTTTGAGCGCAACTGTATGTAAATTTGACCTTCACCCCCACAAAAAAGTCAACCCGCCCAATCCTTTTTCTAGTGTCAATTGTTTACGGAGGATGTGTTCTCATTTCTTAACATAGCTGCATGTTCTTACTCTGAACAATGTTGTGTGTTTGTACATGCCAAGACTGGAGGTGTTATCTCCTAATAGTGAAAAACGCATCAAGCTCCATTGCATTCTTGTAGAGCATTTCCTTGTATTGAGGATCATCTACTGCGTCTTTTGGACTTGAGCATGCTCACACATAGTTCCCCCGTCGTGCACAGCAAGCTGTGATTGACCTCCTCGAATTTTTTCAAATTGACTTTTTTAACTTTAATTCTAAAAGCTTCCGGATAGTCCAAATTCCAACTGCATGTCCCCTCTTTGTTACTTTGATTCACATGCCCACCACTCCCTCTGTGTGTTGGGTACGTGATGTAAATGAAATTAAGTCATTCAGTAGGATAACTAGTTAACGTTTTAAAATAGCCAGTAAAAACTGTGTTTGAAAATGCCATCTTGTATTCTGAACCTTGGTTGAGTGAGAACGTGCTCACCCCCTCCTTTTGTGCCTGAGATTAGATTCTGCAACTGCTTCTCGTTATAAAGCATGTCAGCAATGCTTCTTTTTCTTGGCATAATGCTTCTTCATAAAGATTTGAAGAACACAACGCTTTCCCTATTGACACCAGAGCAGTACGCTTTCTTAAAATCTCTTTTAATGTTGTATTCTATTTCCCTCTTTTTCTTTGGTTACAAAGATCTGTTGGAGAAGTACTGGCAGGTTCCAGAGAATGTAAGGGAATGGAGTGATCAACTGATGAAGTATGTGGCTGTCAGCCATACTTTCCAAGGTGGTGTGACTGAATTTGATTAACGTGTTTTGCTCACTGCTTTTGCTTTGCAGTTTTGTAAGGGAGCCCTTATCAAGCATGAATGCCATCTTAATCTGTGCTTGTTGAGTTAAAAACCCGAACAGGGGTGCAGGTTTCGGTCTGGTTTTACAATGAAGCTATCCTTTGACCTGATGTGGTTAAAAAAAAAAAAAGGAACTTTCAGAAGTATTATAGAGAAGGACAGTGGCTTCGACCATATTTTGGCTCACCTGATTACAACTTTTTATTTGGCAAAAACTTTGTGCTTCCACGGAAAGTTTGCTTATCCTCCAAGTAGCTGTGATCAATGTGCCCTCTAATTGTTTTTTTCTGTGTGCGGCAATGAAAATTTGTGCACTTCAGCCGAGCCAATGTGCATAGAAGATGTGCAACAACTCTGTTTGCAAGTAAGCTCAGTGTGCGAGCTTCAACAACCAGCGGTGCTTGCCTCTTTTAATAATAGTTTAAAAATAAAGGTAAAAAGTTGCATTTTGGTTCACATTCTGCTTTATGTGCAAGTTACTCTCAGGATAGTGGATTTCCACTTGTGTGTATATCACCATTATATGCTTCGCTTTTTTAAACAAGGTTTCCTAAACTATCTTGGCCATTTGTACGCAGCTTTTCCACCATGTCAGCTGGGCTCATGAATCACATATTCCAAGAAGGCATGACTTACTATTAAGTTCTATGCTCATCCCATTTCACTTTTCTCTGCTCCCTTTAGTGACTCATTATGATAGATAGTTTTTCCGTCTTTTCATGGATACTCTGGGCACAAGAAAACACTCAAGTGGCTTTACGTTAATTCTAGAGGCTCAGTGTTGTAATAGCAGACATGATCAATGTGAAAGTCTTATTAAACTCCAATAGCCTTGGTGCTGCCAGTCAACCCTGAGTTGCACCAACACAGAGCTGTTTGGAGAGCTCTTATTGCTTGAACAGGTGGTGCTTAAATGGGGTTTATCCTGCATTGGTAAGTTTGGACTTAGGGTTCCTAGCACTATACTGTACTTCTGATATATAGGTTAGTAGCATGTGTGGCTATTGATACAAATGGTCTGCATACTCCTACCAACTAGTGTTGGAGTCACAAGACTTGTTCTGACTTTTCCCTTGGTCCACTATGCACCAGCACACTGGCTCCACCTCAGATTGTTTTCTTCTGCCATTGGGCTCCAATATTCAGGAACGCTGCTCTGAGCTAGATGCGTTAATTCGGTTCCCTTTTGTTTTCAGTAGCCTCCCATTTCAATCACTGTGAGGAAAACAAAACATTGCACCAATAACTTCTGCTCATGCTGCCGGGGCACTTCCACACACATTGGCTGTGGCCCACCAATTTTTCGAGTCTTCTCCAAGGCTCCTTCTACAAAGCACATAGAGCAGTGATATGAAGCAGAGGTCCTTGCACTTCTGCCCGAGGTGTGACTCTACATTCTTGTGGAGTGACCACCACAAGGTGTTTAACCTCTTCCTCTCTTCGAAATGCATCACAGCATCCTGCGAAGCCTGCCTCATCTTCCTTTTCAAGAACACTCTGAGGTATCGGAGAGAAGGTGGTCATAATACAAGATGCAGAGCCAATCTTTGTCAGAGATGGCCAACATTTTTGGTGCCGAAGATGTGTGGGGCACCGAGGAAAAAGAGAACAGCCCTTCGGTGGTTCCAGCTGGCCACAAAGGAGAAGACCAGAGCCCATGTTCTGAGGACTCTGGCATTGAGGAAAAGGTAGAAACGCTTGAGCTGCTGGGGCAGCATAAGCCATCTGCATGGCCGTAGACGAAATCAATATTGCATGCATCTACTGCTTTTTAAGGTTAGTCTCCAGCCCCTAAACTTACATCGACGGAGGCAGAGCACCACTCCGACATCTCACTTGAGAGGTTGGGTTGGCGCCTAGCAAAGCCCCACGCAAGGTCACCACACCACATTAAATTTTGACACTCATTTGGTACTGAGGCACTGAAAAGACACACTTTGTGTCAAAATCACCTCCTCGTTGGCCCCATGAAGCTGATAGACCGCACTCCGAGCCAAAGTCGGCACCAAAAGGCCTTCCACAACCAGCATTGTGGGACCACGTTCTGGCTGCATGGGTTTGCAGGGATCCCCCACTGGATTTCTGCTGGCAGGTTTGCCATCTGTACCAGTCGAGCCCCTTGGTTCAGTGTCTGATCCAGAGCGGGTCAGGCTGCAAGACTGCGACCTTCCACGGAACATGCTCTATTACCATCATTCCCGGTGCTGCCGACGCCCCGCAGAGGTGCAGACCCTATTGTCATACCCCACTCCGCTATGGAGCCTGGATAGGCATTGTTCAAAGCCAACTCCAGCGGAAACCATGCCCTGCGAGTTGCAGCCAGCACCTTTTTCCTTCAATAGGCCTGGAAAAGAAGATGATTGGGAGTGATCTCAGAACCCTTATGATTACCATTAGATCCTTGGTGAGCCCTAGGACAACTGGTAGGAGAAACTGGTAGATACCATTGGTTTGGACACCTTACCAGACACTGGCTTGGTCTCTCCTCCCACTGCGGCTATGGAGGAAGGGGCCTCTTTTGCATTGGTGGTATGCAGGACAGCTGGCTGAGATCGTGGACCTTCAGCTGCTCTCGGTGGCAGTCAAGACAAATGTCTTGACAGAGGTGCTTCAGCCGGGAGTTACCCCCATCTGAACCTCTAATCCTATTTAATGAAGCCCTTACGGACATCCTGCTTGGGGCCCGGTCTGAGTCCTGCGCAGGAGCTCCTGTGCACAAGACAATTGCCTGCCGCCATCGCCCCGCTCCTGGGGATCCTAGTTTCCTCATCTACCACCCTACCCCAGAGAGCTTGGTGGTCTAAACCTCCACCTCAAAAGTCAACCCTCGAGTGTTCCCTACAACTCCACCAGTTAGGGAATCCAAAAGGCTGGATAACTTTGGCAAGAGGATTTTCTGTTCCGCAAGCCTAGCACTGCGGTCAGTGAACACCGCATGCCTTTTTTTCTGATACATGATACAGTTTGGCATTCGGTTGCACAAATGCTGCCCTTTTTCTTGAAGGAGGCCCGAACCATACTGTCACATGCAATTACAGACAGCAGAGATGCAAAGTTCACTATTCACAGCTTGCTTGACACGACCGACTCGCTAGGCAGAGCGATTGCATTGTTGGTGGCATGAAGAAGCCACGCCTGGTTGAGAACCACTGGCTTTTTGGGGGATGTCCAAGCTTCCCTTATGGACATGCCCTTCGATGCTCTCTTTGGTGAAAAGGCAAGCTCAGTGCTGGAGCGCTTTAAGGACTGCTTAGCTACTGCCAGGTCCTTGAGCCTCTCCATGGCCGCCAGCCAACCCCTATTCTGTTTTCCGCCCCTTCCTTGGGTAAGATTGGGCTACCAACGGCGACCTTTCCCGTCCAGCCACCAAAGCCAACAGAATTCTCAGCCTTTTTAAAAAAAAAATATTATTTTTATTAATGTTGATCAGTAATACAGTACAGGTCATAGTAACTTTCCATTTGAAAAAAGAGACAATTCACAACATAGCAATGACACTCATGACAGCAGCATTATGAGATATAGTTTCTTATAAGTCTGTTCCTATTTTTGTCCCCTCCTGCTAGTTCAATAGATGGGGAGATACAGATCTCTCCTCTGAATGAGTTCCATTTTCCCCATTTTTTGTCCCACTTTTTGGGGCAGCCTCTACTTTTGAAGACCTCCTTCTCTGCAATCATGCAGATTTTGTCCATTTCGTTCGCCCAGCCCCCGGTTGTTGGTGGGTTCTGAACCCCCCATCGCATAGCTATATTACGTTTGGCCAATGTGAACCCCAGTGTGGCCATTGTTGTTCAGTGAGATCTGTGGCATCCCATACATTGAGGAGTCCCAGTTTGGGTGTTAGCGTGATTTCTTTCCCCATTGCATTTTGCATTTGTCGTGTGATCTTTCCCCAAAATGGTGATATACTGGAGCAGCTCCATAGCAAATGATGGAATGTTGCTTCCTCCGTGCAGTGCCGGAGACAACGTGCGTTTTCCCTGCGCCCTAGCTTGGTTAGCGTGGCCCCAGTTAAAGGTACGTTCTATGTAAAAATTGGAGCTAAATCAGACGGAGTCTGAGTGGTATGGCTGCCTCATGGGGTGACATTAATGCCGTTTGCCACTCGTCATGTTCGAGCAGCCCAATGGCTTCCTGCCGGTGATCACGGAGTCGTGTGAGTGGGTCGGGTAGATTATTACACAGTTTTTGGTATGTCAGGGATATAGCCTTCTTGGTCATGGGTTTGGACAAATGCCTATCCTCTAGTGGGGACACTTCCGGTACCTCCACTTGTGCAGGGATGTTCGCAATGAGTTCATGTCAGATTTTCATATATCGAAACAGTTCCTGTTGGGCGAGATCATATTCCTTTTGCAGGAGGGTGAAGCAGAGAATTGTCCTTTTTTCCCCACAGGTCGCCAACGGTGGAAATTCCAATGGTGTCCCATCTATCGAATCCCTGCTGCGTGCTCAGCATACCCAGTCGTTGTGCTGACCATAGTGGGGTAACTTAGGTTATTGTTTAGTGCCATCCGAGTGTTTTGTTTTCCTGGTGCCAAAGATCAACAGTTAGGGCCGTGGGGCCTATATAAAGCTTTTTTTAGGTTTGGAGTATAGGGTCCCATTATGTCCTTCCTGCCCCATTTGAAGTCTATCCAAGTGAAGTGCAGGTTCTGTCCGGGGACAGTACACCCACTGATTAATAACAACTAGTTGGGCTGCCCAATAATAGAATCTTAGATTGGGAAGTGCTATTCCACCATCGTACCATCTTCTTGTTAGTTTATGTGTGGCAATACGTGGTGTTTTGCCGTCCCAGAGTAGTGTTCTGAGTTCACTGTCTATATTTTTAAAGTAGGCTTCGGGAACCTTGAAAGAACTGTTTTGTAGGATATATAGAAAACGTGGCAGTGCCAGCATTTTGAACAGTGCCACACGTCCTAGTAGAGATAGGGGCAGCGTCCTCCAAAGACGCACATCAGTTTGCAATCTGATTAGGGGATTCGCTACATTTTTGGTATAAAAAAGCTCCGGGTACGGGGGATATATATATATATATATATATATATCTATCGAGGTATCAGAAACCCTCCTCTGCAATTGTGGCAACACATTCTGGTGGCAGTTTTGGATTTGATCCATGGAGTGTGTAGTTTACTGATTTGGACCAGTTAATGGTGTATCCCTAATATTTACCAAAATTCGTAAAAATGTTGAAGTCTTCTCAGCCTTTTTGTTGGCGTGGACACGATTCCCACAAACAACTTGGGACCACCGACCAGAAGTTGCCCCAGGCCACAACTCCCCCTGCAGCCTCCAAACCCATTTAATTTGCCCTCTTACCACTACGGTCACCCAGTGGGTAGCAGGATTTGCCATCACCTGCCCCACTGGTAGTCCATATCATCATCCAACGGGGTTACTCCATTCCCATTTCGGACACCCTTCCACCCATGCCACTTTTTAAGACTGGCTGACGGAGGACTACTTCTCCCTGCTCCATCAGGAATTGCAGGCTGTTTTGGCTAAAGGAGCCATTGAGAGGGTGCCAGTATCAGAAGTAGGTAGTAGTTGCCATTTCCACTACTTTCTGGTGAACAAAAGGGATGGAGGACTCTGTCCTATTCTAGACCTTCCTAATCTCAACTTCTTCCTGAAGAAGGAGAAGTTCAAGATGCACACGTTCGCTCGGGTTCTGTCTGCCCTCGACCCGGGAGACTGGATGGTAGCGCTGGGCTTGTAGGACGCCTACTTCTATATCTCCGTCCTGCCTCCCACAGGTGTTAATTGCAGTTCACAGTGTGTCACGAGCACTTTCAGTTCACTATGCTCCCCTTTGTCCTTACCAGTGCTCCTTGAGTGTTCACCAAGGTGATGGCGGTGGTTGTAGCACATCTGCAGAGGTTGGGGGGGGGGGGTTCAAGTCTCTCCCTACCTCGACTACTGCCTGTTGAAGGCGGGCTCGCTCCATGCAGTTGTCTCCAACCTCCAGAGTACGGCGAACCTCATGCACTCGCTAGGGGTTCACTCACTATCAACATGCCAAAATCACACCTGACTCCCTCTCAGATGCTCCCTTTCATCAGAGCAGTTCTTGAAACTGTGCAGTTTGGGGCCCATCTTTCTGAACAGTGAGTCCAGGATATTCAGGCTATGATTTCATTGTTTCAGCCTCTATCCTGAATTTCAGTGAGACTGACTCTGAGGCTGTTGGGCCTCATGGCCTCCTGCAATCCTGCAGGTAAAACATGCCCTTTGGCATATGCGGGCTCTGCAGTGGGACCTGAGGTTCCAGTGGGCGTAGCATCAGGGGAATCTCTCCTACCTGATCCAGATCTCCGCGGGAACTGCAAAAGACCTGCAGTGGTGACTAACCACAATTGGGTCATTGGCAGACCCCTCTCCGTTCCCCACCCAGAATTGACTGCAGTGATAGATGCATCACTCCTTGATTGGTGCTGCAATCTGGGAGAGGTGGAGATCAGGGGAGTCTGTTCTCCAGCCCAGTCTCAGCTTCACATCAACTTGTTGGAGCTGAGGACGATCCGACTGGCATAAAAGCCTTTCTTACTTCGATCAAGGGAAGAGTAGTTCATGGGAAACACCACCGCTATGTGGTACTGGAACAAACAGGGCGGGATGGAGTCATGGACCTTGTGTCAAGAGGCCAGGTGCATCTGCACATGTCTGGAACGTCGGGGTTTTTCCATGGTGGATCAGCACCTGGTGTGCTCTCTGAACGTTAGAGCCATCGATGCCTAGCGGATCATGAATGGTGTCTCCACCATAAAATGGGAATAACCTTTGTTCAATCGATTTGCCACTTCTGAGAATACTCAATGTCAGCACTTCTGCGGGCTGAAATTTCGAAGGCAACTCTAGGTCAGAGCCGCATTTCATCTCGAGAGGAGTTCAGGCCTCCCGTAAACCCTCCTGCCGATATTACTCCTGCCCAGAATTCTCAAGAAGCTTAGGAACGACTGTGCCCAAGTCATTTTTGTGGCTCAAGATTGACCAAGGAGTGTGTGGTATCTTGAACTCATGAGCATCGGTCCGCCAATCAGGCTACCCCTTGGGAGGATCTACTGTTGCAGCAGCAGGGCAGGGCCTTGCATTCGAACCTGCGTACGCTCCACCTTCGTGCTTGGCGATTCAGTGGCAGCAGTTGGCAGTTTTTGACCTTCCTCCTGAAGACTGCAATGTAATTCTTGCAGCCAGACGTGCCTTAACCAAGACGGTGTACGCCTGCCGTTGGGACAAATATGTGGCGTGGTGTGCCTCCCAAGAATCTTACAGATTCACCTTCGGAGAGGTATTGCTTGCTTGGGTATCTATTCTAAGATAAGGAGTCTGCGGCTAGAAGTCTATCAGATGAACAAGCAACTCCACTTCGGTTACGCCTTCTCTGGTAAAGACTCTATCTAGCCACAGATCCTTACCGACCCTGCCACTCTACCTGATCTACGATCGGATTTCTTCTCATAGGGTACCCTTATAATGTCATTAGTGCTGCACACCAGTACATCAGCAACTTTCGTGTCTGTGCACTTCATGCGTGTAAAGGTTGCGAAAAGTAACTGATGTCAGCGTGCTAGGGTGGCGCTATGCATGTTACTTCCAACACGGCTGACTCGGAGCTGAATGCCGCCACCTACTGGCGTGCATAGGTACTGCTTGTAAAGTTTCTGAATCCTGTCCGACGCCTGGGGATAATTCTAAGATAAGAAATTTGCAGCTAGATAGAGTCTCTACCAGGTATGGCGTTACTGAAGGTAAGCAACTTGTTCTTTTTCTAGGTACCCACACCCACAGTCCTTGGGCAATACAGTATGGATGAATTAGTTAGAGCTATTTATGTGTGCTTTTCCACTTCTCTCCCTCATCCCATATGCGGTGAGGAAAATGAGACCGGTGTCTATGACCCTTATCCTAGTGGTATCAACTTGGAAATGACAGCCTTGGTATTCAGTGCACCTGGTGATGTCAGTTAATCTGCACAAGAAGCTTCCGTTTAGGCCTGACGGTGTCATTTAGCATCCCAGTCAGTTCTGACACCCAGATCCCAAACACCTTAACTTTGCGAGCTAGCACCTAAGTTCCAAAAGTTTAACTACCTTAACCTTCCAAAGGCCTGCATGGCAATCCTACGATAAGCGTGATTTTGGGATCTCTAAGCTCTTACAGTACAGAAACTGTTCATTCAGATACATAAAGGTTGGGTACTTCTTTCTACCAACCCTAAATTTCTGCCTAAAGTTGTCTCACCATTTCACATGAACCACACCATTGAACTCCCATCTTCCGTCCACAACCATAGTCTGTAGTGGAAAGGGTCCTTCACACTCTGAATGTTAAGAAGGCGCTCATGTATTACATTGATACAAAGACCAATCGGCTGTTTCTAGCCTTCTTTCCATCAATAATAACCAACAGGATGTCGTTGACGCCTTCCATAAGTGTGTGACACACATTGTTAACTAGTTGAACACAAATTCCCTCAAATTTAAAAGGGGAAAAAACTGAATTCCTCTGCTGTTCTGCGAACAAAGTCCCCATGACACTCCCCTCTAACTTCTGGCCACTCCCAACTGAGGAAGAGCTACTTCTTCCGGACACGGTCCGTAACCTTGGGGTTACTTTTGATGCAAAACTATCCCTGAAGAACCATGTCAACAAAGTAACAGGGACCTGCTTTGCGCTTCTGCGTAGTCTTAGTTAGCTTTTCCCACTGCTGCTGGCTCAAGCAAAATCTAAAAAAAGTGCTCAGCTTTATTCTGAGCAGGCTAGATTACTGTAACTCGCTAGTACTCGGAGCGCCGGACTATCTTATCAATGGAATGTATAGAGTCCAAGCGTCGGCTGGCAAATTGGCATTACACGGACCTTGTACATCTGATGCAATGAAGGAACTACACTGGCTTCCTCTGAAACAGATTTACTCCAGGGAGATTACTCTGTTCAACGTCAGCAAACCTTCAATGTGTAACCAGATTCCGTAAGACCAGATAAGGCGGTTGAGCCTTTACAGTTAACGCAGCCCAGTTCTGGAACAAGTTACCAGGCACTCCCAGATCATCAACTGGTCTACTGCACTTTAGGAAAGCCTTGAAGACATGGCTCTTCCCTAAGTGATCATTTGGTCTTCTTGTGCTCACTTTTACATCCGGTATGTTAAGATGAAAGCCCTCAGTGCCAGGATACCTGTAGGGTGAAAGTTTGCTATTCATAAATGTTATAAATAAATAAAATAAATAGCCTTCACATGACCCCACAGAGGTTGTGCCATGCCTAAGACAACCTGTTGTGCTAAGGCACACTCTCCCTTTGCCCCGTAGGGTTCACACCACATGTAAAAAAAAAAAAGGGGGCACATTAGCTTTTTAGGATAATATTCCTTTTACTGATATTTGCAAGGCTGCTACGTGGCCAACGCCCCCCCCCCACCTTTACAAAGCATCACTGTGTAGATATTCTAGTATGTCAATAGGCTTTAGTTGTCCAAGCAGTACAAAGAATTCCTTTTCAGACATCTGATCATCTGCTCCCTAGCCACCACTTTGGAGAGGGACTGCTTTATAGTGTATGGAGAGTATATGTATCTACAGCCACACATGCTACAAACTTAAAATGTTACTTACACTGTAACTATCTTTCTGATGGACACTTTTAACCACAGATTCCTCTCCTTGTGAATACTCCCAGGCGCCAGACTGATCTGGAGAATGTTCTCAGCAATTCCCTCGCATGTCGGTAGATGCCATTGTGCGGCTCCACATCTGATCTGTCGCACCCCGGATGTAAGGCCAGAGCCCCTATATTGTCGCCACCTCCAAACACTCATGTCAGTTCCTCTCTTTCTGCACCTTCCAGGACGGATTCGAAGCTTGCTCCCTCAAATTCTGCCCGACCTGACAGATGTTTTTTCTTTTAAATATCTCCAGTGTGCAGCAGCCATGTCTCCTCCAAAAATGACAAGGTTTAATCCCTGTAATGATTGCCACAAACAGATGTGTGTGATGGACCCCCACAAGGTCTGTCTCTGATGTCAAGGCTCCTCACACGATTCAACATTATGTGGCTTGTGCACGAAGATGAGTCCGAAGGCCATTAGGGACCGCAAGGCCAGTTTTATGTCGCCTAACAGTAACAAAATGCATGGAAGGCCCGGTCTCGCTTGTAGTCAAGGACCTGATCTTGCGCCGACTCTGTGATCATTCTTCTTCAAGATCCAAGTCATCCGGTAATTCAAAGGGGAACAAAAAATCCAACACTACTCGCCTTCATCCCTCCACTCCTGCCACGCTGAGTCGCACAACGCCCCAGGTACCTCCAAATCGTGAACCCAGTCTTCATCATTAGAACCGACTGCAGCCCTCGTCCCAATGCATACCACATTCCCAGGTCCATTGGTGACTCCACAACAGATCCAGGAGATCAGATACACCATGATGTGACTATTTGGTACCCTACCAGATCTCTGTGGTGTGCCTATGGGCCCTAAGGATCCAAGGACGCCACAAGTCCGATTAGGTTTGTCAGATCTGTCCCCAACTGTACCACTCTACAGGGTAAGCCCTGACTTCGGGGTTGGCGTCAAGCTCTATACTATCAATGATGCCGAAACAGACACTGCAACCCCGCGCTACGACCCCAACAAAGGAGCAGATAGTCCTTTCGAACTTGGAGGCTAATCTGCAGCGACCTCCACTTAGGCAGTAACCGTCTTTTCTTCTTGCCTACTCCGATTTTGAGACGTTACCACAGCACTATAACATCCCTGTCCCCAATAATGACAGCCAGGTCTACGATGATGAAAATCTGTTTTTGGACCTACAGGATGCCAGTGGACTTCTACCTCCCCTTATATTGGCTTACATCATTCACCCAAACCAGGACAAGCTACAGAAGAGTCTCTCTCTTTTGCAATGGTAATAAGGAGAGCAGCAGAGGTCCTTGATCTGACACTTCCACCCACTGAAGTCAAAACTAACATCCTCACTGAGGTCCTACAGGCAGGACAGACTTCACAGGAGCCTCTTCTGCCATTCAGTCAGGCCCTTACATAAACACTGCTGGATACCTGTGGATATCCAGGATGTTGTCCAAAAGCAAACCATCATATTGCGAGAAGACAGAGACCTGCTCCAGGAGACACTTCCTTGTTCCCCAACACCCTACTCCAGAAAGCCTGGTGTTTCAGGCGTCGACAAGCAAGTTAAACCCTAATGCGTTTCCAATCACTACACCAGACAGAGTCGAAACGTATGGAAACTTTTTCAAAATGGATGTTCTCCTCCACTAGACTTGGTGAGTTCCAGTTGCCTCCTGGACAGATCTCGCATGTGTTATGGGATATGGTGGCAGAGATCTTGACAGCAGTCCCAGAAGACCCACGTTCCAACCTCCAGCATGTCATCCAGGATGGTCAAGGTGCTGCAAAGTATGTCATTCGCTGGGACCTGGATACTACTGACTGTAGGAAAGTGGGTTTCTGTTGCAGTAACCCCCCCACTTTTTGCCAGACTACTGATGCACTTTTACTTGGTGGGCCCTGGGTCCGTGCCAATCAGGTACCCAGGGCCTGTGTTCTTTCCCCAAAACTAACCCAATTGGCAACTCTGGCCACAGGTCAGCCCCTGGTAAATGGTACCACAGGTACCCAGGGCACTGTGAGCAGAGAAGGCCTCTAAGGGCTGCAGCACTGATTGTGCCACCCTTAGAGGTCCTGTACCCTTACACACTCACACTGCCTTTGCAGGCTGTGTGTTTTGGTGCAGAGCAAAAGTGAAGAGTCGACATGGCACACACTCCTGTGTGCCATGCCCACAACCCACTGCCCTGACATAGGTCAGTCACCCCTCTGGCTGGGTGCACTATGTCAGTGGTGAGGGTACAGGTGCATGAGCCCTGTACCCCTACAATGTCTAAGCCCATTCTTAGACATTGTAAGTGCAGTGCTGGCATTAAGAGTATATGGTGCTGGGAGTTTGTCATTACGAACTCCACAGCACCATAATGGCTGCCCTGAAGACTGAGAAGTTTGGTATCAAACTTCTCAGCACATTAAACCCACACTGATGCCAGTGACACACAGAGGGCATCTTAGAAGATGCCCCCTGAAACCTAACCAACCTCTAGTGACCCGACTGAGTGGCTGCTTAGGCTGCCACCACCAGACATGTTTTTGGACCCCTGGGTCGAGAGCCTGCTGTTCTCGGGGGCCTGAAACAATGCACATCCTGGGACGAGGTGCCAAGCCTCCTCCCCCAGGATGGGCAGGGTTCACGAAGGGGAAGCTTCAAAGGCATGCCGCCTTTGTGAGCCTCCCCAGACCATTTGCTGCTTTCAGCAACTGGTCCCCACTGGTTCTACCCCCCCTTTGGGCAGGAGAACTGGCGAGAAAAACAAAGTGAGGGAAAGAGGTGTGCCCACCTCTGCCAACTTCACCCCTCTGGTGGGGGAGGCGAGGTGAAGCACAACTCCGAGTCCCCGCCATCTTGAGGATGGGGGGACCCAACCAACCAGAGACAGGCTCCTGCCCCCCCACTCCCCTCTCACTGTAGGGTGGCACAATAGGGGGTGTACCCACCCCAGGGAAGGGACCCATTGGTCCCTGACCTCTACCTACCTGTAACGCCCCTAAATCTAGTATTTAGGGGGCACCCTGAACCCCGCTTCCTCAGATCCAGCCTGACAACAAGAAGAAAAGAAGAAGGACGAAGAGCCGTGCAGAGCTAACAAGAGGACGACTCCCACTGACTTGGCCCCAGCCCTACAGGCCTGTCTCCCCTCGAACCTGCTCCTGCGAAATCCCGGTGGGTCCTGCAGCCAGCAACCTCAAAAACCCTGGAGGACCTGCCTGCCTTCACTTCCAAGACTGCTTCTCCCGTGAACTCCGGACTTCTTCAAACTACAGCTCCTGGCTCCGGCCGGATACCCCGAATCCAGCCCTCTCTGCACCCGCCGAACCCGGCCCGAGCTCGAGTGGAAAAACACCACGAAGAGGTCACCCCGGCGATCCTGACCCGAGATCCGGCGACTCCTGACCTACCTCAAGCCTCCAGACGACGCCTGCAGCCTCAATCCAGAGGATCCCCTCTACCGCGACCAGAGCGGGTAAGACTTTCCGACGTCCCAAAGCACCCGACGCCCCACGGCCTTGTGTGCCCAAACCAACGGTGCCTAACCAACACAAGACATCCCAACTTACCCCTCGAAGTGGTGGTCGCACCCAGAAGATCCTCGTCCGTGAGCCTGCAGTGTTTCTTCTAACCGGAGGTTCTCCATTGAAAACAACAGGGCACCCGACCTCAAAACAGCACCCTGCACCCGGCCGCCCTAGTGCCGCTGAGGGTGCACCTTTGGTGCTAATTTGGTTCCCTGTTTGCCCTGACCTAAACCCTAGGAGCTTTGCTCCCACAACCCAGTGGCCTGCTTGCCAGCAGCCACCAACCAGAGGCCCCCTATCCTCCATAGGATAACATTGGGCCTCAACACTGCACCCGGCCGCCCTAGTGCCGCTGAGGGTGAAACAAAAGTGCATCACTGACCCTGGGGGACCCCTGAGTCTAACCCCAGAACCTTAACTCCCACAGTAACTCCCGATAACCTGTTTTTCCTCCATAGGATAACATTGACAATTTTCCTTCGAAAAAACGACTAAGTGTGGAGTTTTGAAAACTAAAGATATTCTTTAAAATCGCACAAATAACCAAAACGTATTTACTTACCTGTTTACAGGAAATGCCCCAGTGCTGAATCTAGGTATCCAGCACTGAGTTAGAAAAGTAACGAGAAAAGTAACTTACCTGTAATTTACTGAAAAAGCCTATTCATTTCAATGCACTGTTTTTCTCCCAAAAAACGACTAAGTGTGGAGTTTTAAAATCTAAAGATATTCTTTACAAATCCTGCGAATAACCAAAACGTATTTGCTTACCTGTTTTCAGGAAATGTCCCAGTGCTGAATCTAGGTATCCAGCACTGAGCTAGAAAAGTAACCAGAAAAGTAACTTACCTGCAATGTACTGAAAAAGCCTATTCATTCCAATGTACTGTATTTGCTAAGTGTTGCAACCTACTGCATTCCCTGTAAATCAAACAAAGTACAAATTCTATTGCATTTTCAAACTATTCTACAATCAATAACTTATTACTGTAAAGTATTATATGCTTACCTGTGCCAGGCTTGCTTGGTTCTAGAAATAAAACAACAGTATTTTTTTATACAAAAACAATTGGCCTAGAGTTCAGTTCATGAGTGTGTGAATTCATTTGCTGACTGAGTGTGTACATCAAATGCTTAACACTGTCATCTGATACTGCCTTACTGCTCGACCACACTACCACAAATAGAGAGTAAGGTTCTATCTAACTTTAACCTCTGTCTACCTCTGGGGTCACTTGGACTCAATACACACTATACCTCATTTTGGTGTAGTATATATAGAGCCAGTTTCTTACACTGACTGCTTGGGTAGAGTAGTCTGAACTAGTGTGGGGCCCCAGTGCCACACTTGGATTTGCTCAACTCTGTTCTCAAGCATTGTCCAACAATTAAGGATGAATATGCCTTTCGATGACACTTCTCTTCGGTGACGAGGTGAACTCAGCCTTGGAGTGTTTCAAGGAGATCAAGGCAACAGCAGGCTCCCTTGGGTTAGCACTGCTTGGGCAGTTTACCCAACAATTTCACTGATTTTGAAGCTATGGAGGGGTCTTCAGCAGAGGCAGTGTCAGACCCTGCCTCAGCAGCAACTGGCTGCCAAAACCTGTTGATGCTGTGGCAAGGGATGCGGTTGCCAGAGTCCATACACCCCAGGGGAATGAACTACCCATACCCCCCTCCCCTTTTTGCAGCTGCTGCAAAACCTCCTTAATTTATCCTCTGTAGCGCAGAAATGCCAGTAGGAGGCAGTATTGTCTTTTACCTCGACAGGTGGTGAGTTTAACGCCAGACCAGTGGGTGCTCTAGGTTATTCCGAACAGATACGCTCTTCCTCTCCTTACCACCTTTCCCGACATGCCTCCTACACTGCAACTCCTCCTGGAGGACCACTTGTCCATTCTGGGAGAAAAAGTATAGGATCTCTTGGTAAAGGCCGCCATAGAGAGGGTAACGGTATCAGACTGTTTTTTTTCTCCTTTTACTACTTGATGCCAAAGAAGGATGGAGTTTAGAGCATCTACCAGAAGGAGCGTTACCAAAGGTAAGTAACTTGTTTGTTCATAGCGTGTAGTGCTGTAAATTCACATGCACCCACCCTTCTCCTTGGCAATCAGCTATGATAATAGATGTTTCTGTATCTTACTTTGTTTCACTTTACTATGCACAGAACACCTTTTAGCTATTACACTGCACTCTCCTCAAATTAGTCGCCCGCTATGCTGAAAAAAAATCTGAGGTGGAATCAGTGTGCTGATGCATTGTAGACCAAGTGAGGACTCAAACGTCTTGGAAGAAAAACAAATTTGCAACTTCCAGGCCCTCCAGTAGATGGCAAGAGCATGCGGAGCATTTTACACTACAGCACTACACATTACGAACAGATGGCTACCGAGTAACATTTTCCATGATATTTTGTGGAAGCGAAATGCATGGTGACAGGCAAGTATTAAGTACTGTGCTGCCACATGAGTCTTGCAGGTTGTGAAAGAAGCCCAGTGTGTCATGTTAGAATCCTGTACCTCATTGGAAAGAGGGAGAGAAGTGCAAGTTACATTAGTTTTCTTTCTGTCCAGGCATATGTAAAATGCAAATAATTCAATATATTAGCCCATGGCACAAGATAAAAACTCCAAACCCTGCACCTCATAGTCATAATGCACCAACAGTAATATATAGGCAACAAACCACAAACAAGGGAGCAAGATCCTCAAAAGGAGAAACTGTTAATGGGCCACACACATCTCGGCTTCTTAAGTTTTTTTTATCTTTTCAGAATTTTTAACACATACATGTATTGTTGAGCTGTGTATGAGTCCCCCTCCCCCCCCCATGCAACGGCACTGCAGGATGGGTGAGTTGCGAGTGCAGGGTGAGTGGTTTATGAATGCAAGGTGAGTGACTTGTGAGTGCAATGTGAGCGGTGGTGAGTGGCATATGAATAATGCTTGAGAGCAGGGTGGACAGTGGATGAGTGCAATGTGAGTCCAGTGTGAGTCGAGGATAGGAAGTGTGTGAGTGCTATGAGTGGTGCAGGAGTGCTGGGTGAGGGATGTTTGGGTGAAATGTGAGTATGCAGGCTGAAAGGTGTCTCATTGCAGGTCAAAGTATCTTGCTGCAGGGTGAGCAGTTCATGAGGGTGTATGGTAAGAGGTGTGTGAGGGCAGGGTGAGCAATCATTGTGATTGATGTTAGTGTTTTGCGAGTGCAGAGTGAGAGATACGCACACAGTGTCAACAGTATCAGTGTATGGTGAGCAGTGAGCACACAGGTGTGAGGGTGAGAACTGTGTGAGTGCTGCACAAGCAGTATCTGTACTGAATAAGCAGTGTCTGAGTGTAGGGTTAGCAAGTCAGTGCAGGGTAATTGGTATGCCGGTTGAGTTTGTGTGCATGTGTGTGCCTGTGCAAGGTGACCAGTGTATGAGTGCACAGGGCGAGCGGTGTGTGTGTGTGTGTGTGTTTTGCACGGGAAACGGGGTGTGTATGTATGTATGTATGTTTGTATGTGTGTCCATGGTGAGGTGTATCTGTGAGCAGGATGTGCATTGTGTCTTTGTGCAGGAATAGTGTTGTCTGTATGAGTGCAAGGTGTGTTATGTGATTGCAGTGTGAGTAGTGGGTGACTGAGGGTGAATGGGGGAATTGGTACTGGATGAGACGTGCATTAGTGATGCATCAGTGCAGGGTAAGAGGTGTCTCCGTGAAAAGTGCGTGTGCAAGATGACAGGAGTCCAAGGGCAAAGTGAGTAGTGTCTTGAATGGAGGGTGAGTGTTTTGTGAATGCAGGGTAAGCATGTGTGTGAATGCAGGGTAAGAGGTGTGTTAGTGTTTGAGTGAGGGGTGAGCAGTGTGAGTGGTGTGTGAGTGCTGGATGAATGGTGTCTTGAGTGCAGAGTGAGTGGTGTCTGTGTACAGGATGAGTGGTGCATAGTGTTGGGTGGGCAATGTCAGTGCTGGATGAGCAGTGTCTGAATGTAGGATGAGGTGTCGGAGTGCAGGGTGAAAGGTATAAGAGTAGGCAGGTGAGTGTCTGGTGAGAGGTAAGCAAGTGCAGTGTTAGCGATGTGCGAGTGCAATTGAGAGGTGTGAATGTGCACGGTAAGTAGGGCATGAGTAAAGTGAGTGTGCAGGGTGAGGAGTCTGAGTGGAGGTTGATAGGTGGGTTAGTGGTCAGGGTAAGTGTTTTAGTGGTTTGTGAGTGCAGGGTGAGGTGGGAGAGTGATGTCTGGGTGAGAAGTGAGTGAATGGTGCGTGGGTGTAGAGTGTGTGGCATAGGAGTGCAGAGTATGTGGAGTATGACCACAGAGTGAGTGTTGTCCCTCTGTGATTGCAGGGTCAGTGATACGTATTTAAGTGCAGAAATCTGTTTGTGCTCATGTGAATGCAAAGTAAGTCGCATGCCTTTGTGAGTGCAGCACATTAAAGATAGGGCCTCATCTTATAGTAAGTATAGGGCGGTCCCCAAATTTGTTCTTCATGACATGAAGGAAAAAGACTCCCTCCTTTCATTTAGCCTTTCTCCTCAGACATTTTCTGGAACTACCACATGCAGCTTTCATTCAGCACCAGCCTTAACATTTCAGTGTCATCACATACCCTGCATCTCTTGAAGGCCTTTAAATGTTCTTCTGAGTGAAAGCAAACAGAATTTATACAGTCCATGGTTCAAATGTACGTACTTAAACCTACCAATCAGAATTCAGCATGGAAAACCTTCCCAGACTGAAGTGCAAACATGACACTGACGTGCTTTTCAGGTTCACCTGTTTAAAGTAGCGCCCTAACACAAATTGCCTGACTGCATGCCATCAGTGCACTACAGAGCAAGCCATTATTTTACCCTAACCTCAAATTCTGTTTTATCTATTTTAGTGTATTCATATGCCAAAATAGTTTCGGATCATAAATCACACTTTTTTAAACTATGTTCAAGGCATGTGTGGCTGTAGATATACATGCTTTGCATACTCCTGCCATCTTATGTTGGGTCCTGATGTCTGTAAGTTGTTTTTTTCGAAGAAGTCTTTTTAGTCACGAGGTAAAGTGGCTCCTCCTCTTGGTGATAATGCGCTTGGGCAGCAACTCCATTTTTAGATTGTTTTCTTTCCGCCGTCGTATTCGGACGTGTATTACTGGGCTCTGGTTCGAGTCCGTTTCAGACTCCTTTTGGTTTGTAATCCACCCTTACCCTTTTCAGTATTGTTATCGAACGTGTTCCCATCTTTGCGTATCGAAATTTGTAAAACTATCGCCCGTCGAACCAACGCGCTCCAACTGTGGCCTTCGGGATTCGCCCTTATGGGCCTATCTTTCTATCTCTTCGGCCTCGCCTTTGAATGCCCTGCTGATGGAACGGACACCATTCTGTTTCTGCCCGAGGTCCCACAAGGAGTACCTGCGACTGACCTTCACCAGGTCTGCAACGTGTGCTTGTCGCCCGATCACAGGAAAGAAGACTGCGAGGTCTGATGATTGTTTTGGTCCAAGAAAACCTTACGTGACCGAAGGGCACGTCACAGGGAGATGCAGCGTAGAGAAAATACACTCGAAATCTTCGGTCAACAGGATGTCAGGAGGAGGAGGAGGAACTCCACAATGCCTCTGAGGCTGAGGAGAAGGCTGTTTACGTAGAAGACTCCGACTCCAACTTAGAGAGCGACCTTCAAATGCAGGATTTTCCACCGGGTCAGTGTACCGTGAGTACTAATGTCCTCTTCCTGCCACCGAAAAAACATTAGGTACCAACCAAACATATGGCTCCAGGGCCACCACTCCCTGCAGGCCATGGTCGGTACCGAACATATGCTATGAATGCCCCACCCTCAGGCTCGGAAACGAAAGCATGGCCGAAGTCATTACTTCCGCAACAATCCGACCCCCTTCATCTTCGGCTTCAACCAATTCGCCTTTGAAACCGAAACCACTCTCGGCACCCAAAATTTCGAGACTGGCATTAAAATTGGCTCCCAGTACTCCAATCGAACCAGTCCTCCAGATAGTGCAGGAACGGCTCAATCCTTGCCAAAAACAACTCCATATGCAGCCCCAGACTGGCCACATCTTAGCCAAGACTGTGGTGTCAGCGCCACCTCAATCGAAGCGCCAACTTTCCTTTGGAGAAGCAGTAGACTTGCTGGTGTCTTTTTGGAAGAGGAAGACAGACCGGACTAATCGTCCCTTGCACCCTTGTCCACCTACTTCTACAGCACCACCACTACCACCACCACCTCCTTTTCCACCCTTCATTCCACCACCTCCACCCTCTCCACCTCATTCTCCAGGTGATCCCCTAGATATTACTCCAAAGGGATCCCCATGTTCCTTTACAGGTGGGCTGCGGGGGTGGGGGTGTGGTGGATTCCTATGATGCACCCCAGCCCACAGATTCCTGGCCATATTATGACGTTGATCCCCAGGGGGACACCAATCCAGACCTGTACCCTGCCAAACGATCGCCTCCTGATGACAACACCTCCATATCAGGACCTCATCAGTAGGGCTGCAGCGTACCAACAGGTCCTGCTCCATAAATAGCCTATAGAAGAGGATTTCCTCTTTGAAACCCTATCCAGTACACATAGGACTACCCAATAACTCCCTAGGTTAAAAGGCATTATGCGTCACACCGATGACATCTTTAAGTACCCCTGTGCAAGCACGCATTATCACTCCCAGGGTGAAAAAAATACAAAGCTGCACCCTTCGACCCAATTTACATCCGACAGCAACTTTCCCCTGATTCATTGGTTGTGCCCAATGCCTGTAGGAGGGCGAACTCACAAACCACAGCTGACGCGCCACCTCCTGATAAAGAGTCTAAGCTAATTGTTTCTTCAGGGAAACAAGTAGCGGCACAGTCTGCTAATCACTGGTGGATTGCAAATACATGCAGTCTATTAGCCAGGTCTGATTGCGCCCACTGGGATGAAATGGAGGATCTCCTCCAGTACCTCCTGCAGGAACATAAGAAAAGAGGACAGAAACTAGTACAGGAGGGCAAACTCATTTCCAATAACTCCATTAGATATGCACTGGACTCCATGGATACAGCTGCCAGGGGTATTAATACCAGTGTGTTGCCATGCAGACATGCTTGTCTGCGTATATCTGGCTTCAAGCCAGAAGTTCAGGAAACACTTTTAAATGTTTCCTTTGACAAGAAACACCTGTTTGGTCCACAAGTTGACCAAGCGTTAGAGAAGATGAAGAAGAACATGGAGGTTGCTAAGTCCATGGGCGCACTCCAAACACCCACTCCCCATGGCTCCTTTCGCCGCTACTCATATAGGGCAGCCTCAAAATCAGCATCTTCCAATACCTCATATCAAGCGCAAAGTCACACCTCCCCTTCATGAGGCTATCACAGAGGCACTTAATGGGTAACAACTACAAAGGTCGCAGCAAAGATGCTTCCTTACGTGGTGCCCCACCCACCACTAAGCAGTGGCTCCCTTTTGCCCCCTCCCCGATCATTTAACACCTGTCGGGGGTCGATTACAACAATTTCTCCCCACCTGGCGATCCATAACATCGGATCAGTGGGTGTTGGACATTATCCAACATGGATAAAGCTCCTCACCACACCTCCAAACATTCCACCTCGAGCACACACACTCTCTGTGGAACATCAAAACCTCAAAATAGAAGTGCAAGCTCTCTTGCTCAAAAGAGCTGTAGAGCCCATCCCTCTTCAACATAAAGGGTCAGGGGTGTACTCCCTGTTCTTGCTCATCCCGAAAAAGGACGGCATACTATGGCCCATCTTGGATCTCAGGCCCCTAAATCATTACATCATGTCGGAGCATTTCCATATGGTCACCCTCCAAGACGTGATCCCACTTCTCCAACAAGGCGACTTTAAGCACTACACTTTAAGGACACATACGTTTACATCCCAATACATCCAGCACACCACAAATACCTCCGGTTTGTCATAGCTGGCAAACATCAGTTCAAAGTCCTCCCATTTGGGGTTGCTACTGCACCCTAGTGTTCACCAAATGCTTAGCAATGATAGCAGCACATCTACGCAGACAAACATCCATGTCTTCCCTTATCTAGATGACTGGCATATCAAAGCCAGTACCTTCCCTCTATGTCACCTACACACTCAGGTCAGTATAGATCAGCTCCATCAACTAGGGTTTACATCAATGTACTACAAAAATCCCATCTTCAGCCCCTTCAGGTTCAGCCGTATCTGGGGATCTATTCTCAACATACTGGTTGGATAAGCCTATCCCAATGCAGCAAGGATTCAAAATTTCCAGACGCTGCTACCACAGTTTCAACCCAATCAACAACTAACAGTCGGAATAGTTACGCGTCGTCTGGGTATGATGACCGCATGCATCACCATAGTGCCACATGCACGATTGCATATGTGTCCGCTTCAGTAATGTCTAGCACGCCAGTGGTCTCAGTCACAGGGTCAGGTAGAAGATCTAGTGTTGATAGACAGCCGTACTCATTGCTCTCTGCACTAGTAGAACACACAAAGAATGAGAAAAGGGCGTCCGCTCCGCGACCCTGTTCCACAAATCCCTCACAGGATGGGGTGCTCACCTACAGGATCTCACAGTTCAGGGTCTCTGGGACACCAAACACCAGGGTCTCCGCATCCACTACCTCGAGCTTCAAGCTGTTCACCTAGCATTGTAAGCATTCCTGCCTCACCGAATAGGCAAAGTTGTCTTAGTACCAGGCTGTCATATGGTCTGTTAGGACTATGTACAAAAACAGGGGGAGGACACATTTACTACAGTTATCACGCATATCTCAGACCATTTGGCGTTGGGCAATATGTCACAACATACACATGTTAGCGGAACACCTCCTGGGAACAGGCAACGACTTTGCCGACCTCAGAGGATGCGGCAACAAGTCCACGAGTGAAAACTCCACCGAGTCCTCCTCCCATACTTCCACAAGTGGGGGAGTTCCACAATTAGACCTGTTCGCAACCGCAAACAATGCAAAATGCCCAAACTTCGTCTCCAGGTTCCCACATCCACTATCCAAGGGCAATACTCGATGTATGAACTGGTCAGGGATACTTGCCTATGCTTTTCCACCTCTCTCTCTTCTTCCGTTTCTGGTTTGGATGCTCAGGCAAACGTCTCTCATACTCATTCTAGTAGCTCCCACTTGGGTTCGTCAATCCTGGTTCACCACACCACTTGAACTCTGTCGTTCCCCACGAGAAACCTCAGCCCGGACCTTCTCACTCAGAACCATGGAGAAATCGGGCATCCAAATCCAAGGGAACTCAACCTTTCGATTTGGCTCCTGAAGTCATTGAATTCAGTTACTTAAATCTCCCACTGTGATGTATGACCATTCTTAAAGAAGCTCATAGGCCTAAGACTAGAGCCTGGAAAGCAGCTAAATGGAAAAGATGTGTCTTTAACTGCCGTAATAAGCAATTTGATCCATTTAATGCAACTGTACTTAACATTGTTTGCTACCTTCTTCATTTACAGCTCTCTGCCCTTGCCGACATTTCAATACGCTTGCTTCTAGCTGCAGTGACTGCCTATCTACAAAATAGGCAACACTTATTTTTGTTAAAAGTGCCAGTTATTAAGGCCTTTATGGAAGGCCTTAAAAGGGTAATTCACCCAGAATTCCACCTGCACCCACATGGAATCTCAATATTGTTCTCAGCAGACTGATGTGTCCACCATTTGAACCATTACATAATTGCCCCTCCAATTTCGGTTTTGGAAGATCGCCTTTTTAATTGCCATTTCTTCACATAGGCGTGTCAGTGAGCTCCAGGCACTAACCTTAGAAGAACCTTTTTTCAAACTACACAGGGGTAGGGCAGTCCTTCGCACCAACCCAAAATTCCTTCCAACACTGGTTTCCCCTTTCCACCTTAACCAATCAGTTGAGTTACCTGTTTTCTTCCCTCAACCAGACTCAGTTGCAGAATGGGCTCTACATACACAAGATGTTAATAGAGCTCTAATGTATTACATTGACAGAACCAAAGATTTTCGTAAAACCAAACAACTCTTTGTTGCTTTTTCACCCCCTCACAAAGGAAAGCCCATATCTAAATCAGGCATTTCTTGATGGATAATTAAATGTATTAAGACATGTTATGTTAAAGCCAAAAGGACTTTACCTACACCCCTGGAGCACACTTTACTCGTAAAATAGAGGCTTCAATCGCTTTCCTGGACAATATCCCAATAGCTGACATATGTAAGGCAGCTACATTGTCTACACCACACACTTTCACTAAACATTATTGTGTGGATGTTCTAGCACGCCAACAAGCTAATGTAGGTCAGGCAGTGCCTCATACACTTTTCCAAACAACTGCAACACCCACAGGTTAGCCAGTGCTTTTTCAGGGCACTGCTTTGCAGTCTGTGCAAAGCATGTGTATTTACAGCCACACATGCCTTGAACGGATTACATTACTTATCCTGTAAGCATCTGTTCTTGGCATGTAGTGCAGCCACCCACCTCCCTGGACACCTGTGGCCGTTGCAGTTCCATTTTTACTTTTCCATATGCAGGGACATCTCTTTACTGATGCTTGCTCACACTCCATTCTCATCCGCTTGCGTGAAAACAATTTAAAGGAGGTGAAGCCCATGCGCATTATCACCAAGACGTGGAGTCACTTTACCTCGTGACTCGAAAGACTTCTTCAAAGAAAAACAACTTGCACTCATCTGGACCCAACACTAGATGGCAGGAGTATGCAAAGCATGTGAATCTACAGCATGACCAGCCAAGAACAGACGCTTACAGGGTACGTAATATAATCCTTATCTTCCATTCTTCCACAATGAGGCTTTGAGGCACTGGAATTAAAGTGTGAATCCTAACAAGGGTACGGCAATTAGAGATGCTCCTCCTAGAATTCCAAAATATTATGCCCATGCTATAAATCACCTGCCTTTCACTCCCAGAACATGTTAAGGGTACTTTAATTGCAAAAAAGAGTGACTTGGTCATGGTCGGTTACACAACTGAGAGTGGCGCAGAATGTGCAACATAAAAAGGAAATCCAGTCATCACGAGAGAGAACTTGTGATAACATCCCTTTCTTGTCTCTCTAGTATTTCTATTTGTTTCAAAGGACTCTCACCCACATCTATCACTAGTGGCATGCTTCATCCTTGGGTCCTCACCATAGATAGCTTCTCTATCTGTGTGCACTCTACGCTGTGTAATAGCAGAGCTCTTTGGTAGGCTCCTGTGTTTAAAACTGCCTGCAGGTAGCCCTTGTCTTTAAAATGTTATTAGGGGAAACCTTGGCAATATTAGAAAAACATAAACCTGGATGTAGTTGGAGTTGCAATGAGCTCCTACATCAGACAAGCATTGGCATAGCCAATAGGTCTCGCCTTTGGGACCTTATAAGTGTTTAGCCATGCAACAGTTGATGTTGTTGCACCAAGGATATTGTGCTGCATAACTAAATACTTATAAGGTCCCAAAAGCGAGACCTATTGGCTATGCCAATGCTTGTTTGGCCTTGCTGATGGTGTACATTTATAGGTACTGGTAGAGCTTCAACAAGGTGAGTCAAGCAAGCGCATTGGGAACTACGTCCTAAACTATCTGCCAAGCATGCTGTAACTTCAATTCATGTGAAAGGAAAACCAGATCTCTAGCATTAAGTTTCTTGCTCAATGCCTAAAAACTGTACATTGAGTGGGTATAACAGTGTTGTCTACTGGAGTGCTCTCTTTAAATTAGGATAAAATAAAATTAATATATGTGTTCCATGCTGAGCCCCAAGCATTAACATTTATACATTACTGCTTTATTCATTGGATAAAGCCTTTTAGTGGAACACAATTCAGTTAATTGGTACATTAGTATCACGTACTAATTTCTTGTACGATGAACAGGTCTGTCGTGTTAATTATTCTTTCATCAACTAAGGCTGACTGCTCTACAACTTTTTCATACACCTCTGAATTTAGTGTAATAAGTACTGGGCTATAAACTAATTTGCCCAAGATCGTACAATATTTGGTCAATTGCCGAAGTCAAGATTAGAAATTGACATCATATTTGCACCTGCTAAGTAGTGGGAAATGTCATTTTCAACAGGTGCAAATGTCCACCTTGATCTGGTTGATCATTAGATATGTAATTTCACTGGCTGATCAATTCGAAAGGTGGTACAAAACTGCCTGGTCATCTTTGTAAAATGCTTGGTAACTGGTGTAGTATCTGCAGTGGCAGACTGGCTCAGTGGAGTAAGAGGCCCCACCTACAACACTTATCTTTGTCTTTTACGCACAACTTGGGTATGAGGGGGGCACCCTTTGCAGGTTTCATTAGTCCCCATGGCACCCTTGCAACGCCATTGAATGTATGCATTCTAGACCTACTATTGTAAAAGCAAAATATAACTTAGACATCCCTATGAAATTAATATAATGTGCTGTGAAACCTATTAGATGACTGTTAGTAAATCAATTTTAAGGCCATGAGCCCATACATATCTTCTTCTATTCTAAGCCAATAAATGAAATGCTTTAGAAATAGAATTATTCGACAAATAAAGCAAGTTGTTCATTATTCTGCTTGCTAGGTGTGTGCAGTCCCACTGTAACTGAACCTGAATGCCTTATTTCAGATAGAAACGGGCGAGGGGCCCTCCGCCTGCCCCTACAGTTTAAGCAAGTTAATCCGTGCGCCATTTATCTGTGTGTCTGAGAAGGCAGAGCTTTCAAATCAGAGCCGATCTCACGGGCTGTATTTAATATCGGCTTTGAAATCTGAAGATTCTTTTTTAATCAAAATACAAAAAACGGAGCTTGCAAACTGATTCAGATTAACCACGTCTGACTGCATTTCCCACGTAAATAACCACATCCAGCAGGTTTAATTATGTAGAAGCTCTGGCTTTTCAATTCCCCTTTGCCTTTCATTTTACGGTGCCATTCATAATTATGTTGTGGGAAAATATTTTCTTTCTGAAATTGAACACGTTTTCGGCTTAGCGTACGAAATGACACTTGTGTATTTTTAATATTTTTTCCAGAAACGCCAAACAGTTCTGTAGCAGGGATACTTTTTATCTCGTTGAAAATTACACTACGGTCCTGTCGCGGTACTATCAAGCACCCTGAATCCGTGTAGCCTTACCTTACATACAAAGCTGATGTTGAACCCCAGGGACTGGGCATTCCGCGAGCCGGAGTTCATGTAATTTCCCCCCAGGAGCACGAGCTCTATTAGTTTATTGAAGCTCTCGCTCCTCTTCAGTTTCTCGCAGGCGAGCGTGACCGCCATGATGTCGGGCCGGATGTTGTTTACGTGCTCTTTAAACGTGAGCTTGAATAGGATGCCATGAAGCCGAGGCCGCAGCACTTTTATTGAGCTCATCTGTGGTGGTAAAAAAAAAAACATTTGAAGGCACGCGCGGGGAGGAGGGGGGGCGACAAGAGTGGTGCGCGCGCCTCGCGCTGAAAGTTAAGATAAAACATTTTTTTTAAAATGAAGCTGATAGCCGCGCGGCCGTGAAAGTGACACGGCGGCGCGGCGCGAAAGTGAAAGTAAAATGAAGCTGACGAGGAGGGAGGGGGAGGAGGGGGTAGGGCAGGGTATTCACGCGCTGTAGTGCACGTCGCGCGCGCTTGTGCGCTTGCGAGCAGCAGGCGTGACCACACGCTCGTGCACCATGGCCTTTTGCTTGCGCGTAACCGCAGGGAAAAGGCCACGACGCACGAGCGTGTGGTCAGCTTTTGAAACCCCCTACATAAAGTCTTCGCCTAGCAGCGCTTGCGCGCTACTCGAGGCTCGACCTAAAAAAGCTACATGTTGCAGCCATAAATGATCGCCAGTTAGGTTGGATGGCTTTCTTCAGGACCAATACATTATGAGGATGTTTGCTCTCTCCCAAACACGAAGGCGCTTTACAGGCCTCACACCCTTTTTTGTGTAAAAGCTAGAAATACTATCATATACGGTAGTGCATGATCAACTATGTGATTTTCACCTACATAGTTGAGTGCAGTGCTTATTATGAGTGACCACAAACATACTTTGTATTACATAATGATTAGTAATTTAGTCTCTTTTGCTTTTTTTAGATGTATTATTGAAAAAGTTTCTTATTATTGGTTTGAACCATAAGACATGCACAGCAAAAAGCATGATTAATGTGCACTTATACTTGATTTGACTGCACTAGTAGTGTTCGGTCCCAGACATAATTCAGCTAGGGATCCTCATAATATACTGGTCCTGAAGAAAACCTTCCAACCTAACTGGCGATCATTTATGGCTTAAACATGTAGACCTTTCTGAGGTAGGAGCTAATACTGCATCAACTGTCCACAACCTAGCTTACTTTCCTGTTACTCATTGACTTTGGTCTTTGACCATGTACAGCGCTCCGCTGCCTTTTTAGGTCGAGCGTAGAGTAGCGCGCATGCGCTGCTCTGCAAGACTTTATGTAAGGGGCTTCCAAAAGCTGACCACACGCTCGTGCACAATGGCCTTTTCCATGCGGTTACCCTCACGGCCGCCATGTGTTTTCAATTATCGCGCCCGGCGGCCGTGCGGGTAACCGCAAGCAATAGGCCATGGTGCACGCTCTCATGCGCGCACCGCTCGCGCGCTTCTTTTTTAAAATTTGTTTTAAAAGGACGGTAGTGTTTTAACATTTCGAGGATGTTTTGGGAGGTTAAAGTGCGGCGCGTTTTTAAGAGGCTGAATGTGCTTTCAAAGAGTGAGCGTTAATATAGAGAGTGTGATAGCGGTAAACTAGAGGTATCTTACTGTGGTGCTGAACCCAGCGGCTGCCAAGCTGTAAAGCGCACGGGACAGGGAGTGAGTGGACTCAAGGTCTGGCCAGGGGTCGAGCAGAGTACATTCTGCACATGCCAGCGACACGCCCTCGTAGTGCGTGCTCCTCAGCAGCCTGGCACGGCTCCAGCCCTTTTCTAACTTTAGAAGAAGCGCTTCTCGCATCCCAAGCTATTTTTATTATTAAAAAAACATAAGGTCTCACCGCTCTCTAAACACTTCTTTCAGACGCGTCCTCTGTGGAGTGGTATAAAAACTATGCAGTGCGTGTGCTAAAAACTTCTGTAAGTTATTTTTGTTTTGTAATAAAGCAAAAAACTCTTTGCGTCAAATATATAACAAAATGCCACGTTATCCCAGTCTTTTATAAAGCGCAAACTAATCACCCCTAAGGGTCTCAAGGCGCTGTCGGGAAGATGAAGCGAGCTATTGCCCAGAGTCACGTGGTGCTGGGCTGAGTTGCCGCTGGGGATGGAACCTTGAGTTCAGTGCTTCAGAGTCAGCCGCCCTGGCCGCGTTCATGTACGCTGGAATAATGTATTCGCAGCTGTAGCATTATTGAACGGTCTCGTTCTGGAAACTGCAGTCCGTTTCGTTACAGGGCAATAAAGAGACCACTGCTTGTAATGGAAAACTGCAGGTACTCATTCCTCGTGACTTCCTCATTCCCTCGTCGAGCCTCAGAGCCCGCACTGGTGCCTTGTCTCATGGACTCCCGTCACAGTTCTGGCTCAAACAGCATTCTGAATTAGCTGTCTGGAGAGCGATTCTTGGCCATGTCCGTGTCTCCTACTTGTAGGTCAGGCAGTTTTGTCAGCCTCTTGCATAGCTGCCAAGGTTTCCGATTGCTACGTGTGAGATTTTCATAATTTCAGTGTAATTATGAGTGACATTTCAACAACTATGAGTGACACTTTCTCGCAAGCAAAATCAAGCAATGAAGACAGGGAAACATATTGATATCAGAAACTACACCCATTTGAGTAACCAGAAACTCTTAAGAAGATCTTAAAATTGCTGCAAGCACCAGAAATGGAAGGGCACTACACTAACCAGGGCACTACACTTACCGGCTTTAGCGCTGGTGGTGCCCTTTGCAACACTGTTTGTTAGCGCCCGCCAATGACCACCTCCACCACGGATTCCCTCACCACCACCTTTTAACAGTGCCCTTCAAGTCTCCATAACCACTCTCTCTCAGATGCACTTAATTAGTTATATAGCGTCACTCATAAGAGTGTAGGGTGTCAGAGCACTTCTCATCACACGTGCATTACACAGAGACTATCAGTCATACGCTTGTAACTCAGTTTATAGGAAATGTTACATAAGCCAGAGTGCTACAAGGTGTAGGAGTGACATGTCATGTCATCCATACTCGTAAGCAGCATAGTTTAAGAGTGCTTGGTCTAGAGAAGCACAAACTCAGAAATTAACAAGCATTTGCAATGCAATAGGTCTCGCATTTACGCGAGTTTGAGCTATTCACATTGCAAATAACAATGCCTTTTATTTTTGTTTTCGTTTTTAAAACATAAATAAAAGGCATTGTCATTTACAATGCCAATTGCTTAAACTCGCGTAAATGCGAGACCTATTGCATTGCAAACGCTTGTTTTGGCTCAGTTTGCGCTTTAGGGATATCACATACATACATTCTCACTGTCTAATTACTTACCCATTTGGGTGCTTTGGGATTTTTGTGACGGGTACAGATTTCCTTTAGTATTCCTGGAATGTGTGCGCTGGCATTGGTTCATTATATGAGGTTTCTTTGCTCCCATGAGTTCTCTTTAGTTTTTTTCCCCTTCCATTTGTTTCAGCTTTCCAGTGTTCTTTTTAATGCAAAAAAAAGTATCCTAAACAATAAGGGGTACCTTTTGTAGCTTGCATGAGGCAATTATGCACTGGATTTTTTCATGCTGTCTCGTGATTGGAGAATGCAGCACGTATGTTCAACTCTCACTTTTTTGTTAATGTTTGGCGTACTAACAATTTTGAATGTTATTGTTAACCAGCCTGTGTATGAAATGACATTGACATTTTGGTTTTATGGAAAATATGGAAATGTTTTTGCCTTGATTTTCTAAATATTTCTGATTGAAGAGCAGAGTTTTGTGTGAAACTATTGAATGTCCTAATGCTTGAGGAAATGCTTATTTTGGAGCACTACAGTATAACACGGAGTGATAGTCCAGGTGTTTTACTTAATAGTTTGAATAGATGTTGGTGAAAGTGATTTCTCAATCTATTACCAAGTCCATTGATCCTTGATCAAGGTGGAATCAGATGCCCATATATTACATGTGCAATTACTGCCAGCATACAAATTCTGACCAAGACAAAAGGAGTAAATACTGTTTGCAGTAAAATCTACCACCAACTGTTGTGTGGTTATATTACAAAAGGCTGTCCCATTATATCAATAATAGCGTTGGAAATGGTTTCATTTACCACCAAAAATAAGATCAGATCTGAGCTCTGGGATGAGTTTATTATGCTTGGTCACTAAACACTAAAATACATTTGTGGGCAGTTTAATTTTTAATGGGCGGCAGTAAAATCTGTTTTGTAGCATTGGCAAGAATGTATACTTGCTCTGCTAGGAAGGACGGTGCTACTTGTGGTGCCTTCATCTTATTCAGTCTGACTTTCTCTTGGGGCCAAGTCACTGCATTACACATGATCCTCTGGTGAACGTGCCAGATTTAGAACTGCCTAAAGCCATTTTGCAAGACTGTGAATGTATGCATGGTTCACAGAAGGAAAGGTAAAATCTTGGCAGAGATGACCACTGCTCATAAGAATAAAAAAGTCAGGTGCTGTGCATTTAAGGGGGCTCTGCTTTTCTACCTCTATGCAAAGTGATGATTAGCAGCCCCTTCGATGAGCGGTTTGACCTTTAAACCATGCAAGCCAAATCAGGTTATGCTGCAAAGAAGATTCTGTCATAAAAAAACCAACCTACAGATGGAGTTTCCCCTGCGTTGTTTTTGACTTCTTAAAGGAGCCCTCTGAATCTTCAATTCTCATTGAGTGACGGTGTGAGCAGTGTGTTATTTTTATCCACACCCTCTTATGACGTGGCTCTCTTTTCTTTTCAGTCTTTCCATCTCGGCAAACATCAGATGAATCAAGTAATGATGAAGTTAGTGATTCCTCTGGTCCAACTCCTAGGAAGCGGCGTGCTAAGCGCAGGACTGTCTCTGGCTCCGAATCTGAGGTGAGAGCTGCTGTAGAGGTGGTCCCACTGCAGAAAGCACCTTCAACGAAACTGGGTAGCAGCCTGAATGGGTGCATTGTCCTTGCTTTGGTAATTGCAGTCAGCATGGGCTTTGGACATTTTTATGGTAAGTGCTGAAGAAATGTATTAGTTTCTTGACTTCTATCTAAAATCTTTTTATTAAACTGTGTCATTGGTTGCATAACTCTCTATTCTTCATCATGGGGTTCTCATAATAATCTGTAACCTATAAAATATTCCACATTTGTTGGAGTAAGAGCAAAGCATGCTTGAAAAAAATAGTTTAAAATTAAAATTGTTTCTGGAGTTTACTCAGACAAAGCCCCCTCAGAAAGCTTTCAACGCCACTTCTAAAGTTCCTATTGCGAGATTAGATCCATCACTGTTTTGCCTTTCCTAAGGTATTGATTCCCAATCCGAATTTGTCTTTTTCTCTCTATTGGAGAGTTTTTGTCAGCTCCAAGTTTTTGGATCTTCAAGTTCTTGTTAAAAAAATTAATTGCTCGTTTCAACATCCCCCCATGGCCAGCTGGAGTGTTTGTTTCCATTGAGGATTTTGAATGGAATCCTCCAGGCATACCTTGGAAAAGTTGTGCTGCTATGCCATACATGCTTTTTTTCTGAATGTGCCCAGTGTTTTCCTCTCATTAATTCAATAATCATGAGTCAATTAGAAGTGCTCAGTCCTTTATTTTTTGCTCGTCTTGAGAATTATGATGACCGGGAGACACCCAAACTGTACCCTGTTATGAATGAGGATAGCTACAACTTCCTTGTCCTAGAATATGTGGTGGCCGCAATTACTAGCCAAAGGGTATATGCCTTTTTTCACCTGTACCCTCATGGAGAGACTGCCCACTGGCTTTCTCTAGTTAAAGGTTCCTAAGTCCCCACAGTTGGGCCTCTTACTGTGTGTGTGTCTCTGTGAGTAAGTAAACAGTAAGGTCCATGTGGAAACTTGACAATCTGCTCAAGATGGGTGTCCCTTCTTCAAAAAGGCCATACCTACCCATACTCCTGCTCATATCCCACTCACTTGGTGTATATGTAGTGGGTATTTGAGGTGGTGGTCATGCTGCCAGACAATATCCTTTGTAGCTATAGATTTTCCCCTGCTTCCATGAAACCTACTGCACCCATACTTCCTGTGTTGCTATTGGACACCTCGTAGTAGCACTGACCTGTGCTGGGCTGCCTTACTTGCACTAAACAAAATTATCGTAACCTTTTTTTATTTATTTATTAAACCTTGCAGTTCATATAAACATTTAAAAAGGTATATAGGAGGCAAGAACAGCCCAACAGGATGGGGGACATCTAATCTGTGGGTCCTCCCTGGCTGCCGATGTCTCCCCACTCACTTGCTGTTTACAAGCCCCTACAAGAGCCACGGTGGGGGAAGTGGCTGGCAGAGAAGACCGTGGGTACATCTTGAGCCCCTGAAGCCCGCCACACCCTGCTGTCACGTCGCACGAGAGTCTGAGGTGCCCTTCTCGCTAAATTATGGTCGGGCCGAACGAGTGACCACCCAGAAGTTTCTCCTCAACACCCAAGAAATGAAGAATAATGATGGGGCAGTGGAGATGAAGTGCTGGTCTGTATACCTGTAACAAAGCAACAAGTGCTGAGGCAGGGTAAGCCGTCGAGCTCCGGATGCGACCTGTGCTTGGAGTTGAACAATTTGATAACCGGTTGAGATAGGGCAGTCGGCCCCCGACTGCCAGCAACGAGACTGGTGGGTTGGAAGCCTTTAGAAGTGAAGACAGTGTGAAGAGACAGCAGCAGCGGGGTCTAGATAGAACGAGGCCCAAGCATTGACTCCGTGAAAGTTGGCACGGTGAAATTGCAGAGTATCCGTGGACTGTGCAAAGTACTTACAGCGTGTTGAGTGGGGAGCCCGAAGACAATTCGCAATATGCTAAAATGTTCAAGGGGGAGGGGGGGAAGCTACCAGTCAAGAAAACCTCTTTCCCTGGGCTCTTATGGAAGTTGTATGTATGGAGTAAAGTGAGGAGAGGGATTGAGCTCACTGTGAGTAAGCCCTGCAGACTGAGGGTTAGTCGACCCTGGATCCCGACAGTGAAAGATGAGCGGGGTGGGGCCAAACAGGTTGGAGAACCAGATAAAAAGGGGTCTGTCCTATACTACTAGACAATTCTAGTCGAGACAGATACAGGGAGACCCTGGAGACCTAGTGGCCCAAACGGAGCACATGGAGCCTGTAACTCTTAGAGGAGGACCCGAAGGATGTTTGGCAGCATACTCCGGCATTCAGATTGGGTGGGGGGCAGGCCTCCTAACAAGCTTATACAGGTGAGGCAGAGGATCGTAACACAAACTTGAGAGGTTACATCTACATTGTGTGCTCCCCCGACCAAGAAAGACTGGTGCAGCAACAACAGACACTGCAACAAATTAACAGGGGGAGGAAGATGGGGTGCCTCTAGCATTAGGCCCACTCTGTCCCGAACCAACATCTGAATCGGATGGACACTGGTGTGCCCCTGTAGTGTGACATTTGGACTTGCTTCGTTGGAAGGTTGAACCTTACCCCCAAAGGGTCCAATAACCTTTCAGAGAGGTGTCCCCTCAGCGCATGCACCTCCTTTCTGACTTCAGACTGCTGGTGGTGTGGGGACTCTCAGACTCCTTATCCCAGGCATTACTGGCAAATAATTTCACCGGTCGTGGGGTCCGTGATGGTGAGTCAGTCCTCCTGGAGCTTAAGAACACCACCACCAGGTTCTTCCTTTAACACAACACCACCGAAGGGATTACCCGAGGAGACATTATAGTGTGAATCCAAGGTGATCTGGTCATTAGGAGAATGAAGCAAAATAGATTCGGAAAATCAAAGAGTTGCTACAGAATAAAGCTTTTCAGAAAATTTAACCAAAAAAGAAAATGGAGGCAGGAGATACCATGGGGTAGCACACCATGAATACGAGACCAAAGCACAAATAGGTCTTCAAAGAAATCAAGGCTGACGATAGAGCATTCAGAATGGAGTTTGCAGAGTGATCTCAAAGGAATTAAAATAATAACCGCATTAGAGGAGTGCCATGTGAAATAGAAGCAGCTGTTTAGCTGTGAGGTTCCGACCTGTGACACTCACTCCTGGAGGGCCCTGAATGCATCTCGATAATGCTCATGGAGTTATCTATTTGTCGTCATTTAGAAACCAGCTGCCTGATGTGATTTTTAGAGTCCGTTATTATTGTGACAAATTATCTTGCAAAAAACAAAAAGTGAGGCAAGGAGGTTTTATATCATTCGGTGGAGCAAACCCAGCCTTTCAGGGTCTGTCGCGGTCACCCAGGCAAAACATAGAGCTTCCACTCCGATCACTAAACATTTGTACACAAAGAACATTAAATACCTTTAGGGCCACCACTTCGTTGGGATACCTCCAGTATGCCTGTGCATCTTTCAAGAGCGCTAGATGTAGACTCCCGAACAGGTCCCTCTTCTCCAACCAGTCAGGAAATGACGTCTTAGATCAAGATGGTGGAAACCCTCCAGAAATCGTCAAATCACAGCCGGAGAGTGCTAAAATAACGAAAGGCAAAGACAAAGTCCTGTAGCATCTGCATCAAACTAGCAGTGGACCTCTGCCTCCATAAAAATTGAAGCCAGCTAAGTATATTGTAAAGCCCGACCTCCACATTGTTTGATAATGGAACAAGAGAGGTGATATAGGGATGGGCGGAGTGTCGAACAAGGCCTTTATTATATGTCTATGCAAATCCATGATTTAGACACAAGCTTTATCACAACTTTGGAAAGAGTTAATAATGAGAAACCGAAGTCAACCAAATCTAAACACTTCTCAGTTTGGGTATTCAATATGTTGTGTTTATCTTGTTGATGTAGTTGAGAGGGGAGGGTTCAATCCACCTAAGCTTCAAATCACACTCGCAGCTGTTCTTGGGCCTTCGGATCTTGAAGGTTAACCTATGTTACACAAGACGATAGACATCACGACACAAGATAGTGATATTGAAACTAGTCCTATACAGTGTTAGGGGTTTAAACAACCCAGTCAAATAGATAAGCATTCTAAGGGAAGTGAGAGAGATTGCAGTTGACATATGCTGCATGTAGGAGACGCACTGCTTACTAGAATACTCAAAAAGGACATACTGCAGACTCTTTCCCATGCAATATTAGGCCTCCAATCAAAAGAAAGTAGCGGAGGTGGGAATTTTACTGTGTGAACACAACCATTTTAAAGAAATTGGAATAAAATGAGACAAAGGAGAGAGGTGAATAACAATAAATGTTCTGTGGGGGTGCCCAAACTATAGCCATTGCCTTTATATATTCTCCCAACCAGGGTCAAGACACTTTAAGTGCGCTGTGAAAGCAGTTGCGTACTGGGCCACTGGCTCGTAAATTATTGGCAGTGAATTAAATTAGGTGATAAACGTCAGCTACAACAAATAAACAGAGGTAGGGTTACCTCCGAGCTATCGACAGTGGGAAGGAGAACATCCGAAGACCTTCTATTAGTAGACCTGTGGAAATGCTGCCACCCCCTAACCATTGACTACTATTATTTTTCAGCAGCACATAATACCTTTACACCATTAGAATATATTTTGTAGGGGAGAGGAGACTTTAACCTGATAGCAACAGCCGAGGAAATTCGGCAGACTCTGTTGGTCTATGGTCTGTTCGAAGTTACAGTAAATTGGCCATTGGTTGGTGGAGGAGATGTGGCGAAGGCCACTGGAGACAAAATAACTTTGTGTTAAAGGTTCCCACAGTTATAGCTGTGGTGAGAAGATCTCCTACTATGTTGTTCCTAATGTCACTACCGTAATAGAAGAGGCAGCGCCAATTAATTAAGGCATTAAAAACAGGTCTGCACACAGTTTGAAGTGAGGCAGAAGAGGTACAAAAGTAGATCCCTGTCTGAAAAAGCTTGGCGGCATAGAACACGCATGAAGGGGCAACTCAGTACTTTGGAGCAGAAAAGAGCTCAGTATATGGGTGGGTGTCAATTTCATGAGGAAGAGAATAAGGCTAGTAAGCTCCTTCGATGTAAATTGGGAGTGAAGCAAAGAAAACAGCATATAGCAAGTCACTGTGGAAGGAAACATTAGAGCCTTATGTACTGCATATGAAAATTAACACTCAGCCAAGTGCACTAATCCCCATCTTTGGCAGTGCGACCTAGGATCTATAAACCTTCCCAGATTAGTTAAAATGGAGTCAGAAAGTCTACAAACCCCACTCACAAAAGAAAGATACCTTCTTTGCCAGATGTACTGCCATTGACAGTCTCAAGACTAAGGTCCCCTAACTCTGCTCAGCTAGCCCCACCTTTTATGAAGGTATATAATATGAGCTCAGATATTGGTAAAATCCCATCCTCCAAGTCTTTAACAGCCATTTCGGTCTTCCTCCAGCCAGTGAAGAACTCTTCATTTTGTGGCTCCTATCACTTGATATCCCCTTTCAATATTGATGGCAAGACGTTTACTAAGGTTTTATCTAGAAGACGTCAGTTCTTTCTTTTTCCGCGCCTGCCTAGTGCAGATCCGGAGATAGCTACCCCTTAGCCGTTTTTTGGCTAGCCTGTTTGCGACTTTTGTCGACGTCTTTTTTTAGTCCTGGACTCCTGGTGTGCGAGGGATGTCACAACGTCTGACCGGCTTCAAGCCCTGCGGCTCCTGTCACAAGATGATGTCCATGACGGATCTACACCTCGTGTGCTTATGGTGTCTGGAGTGCGACCACGACCCGAAGGCTTTGCAGGAGCGGTCCCGAAAGTTGTTGGAGGCCCGACGGTCGGCTCCGCGTCGCTCCCGGTCTCGTTCGAGAGGAAGGTCACAAGGCCGTTCGCAGAGCCCCCACTCCTTGATGCACTCCAAGTCGTCGAGGTCCTCGGGTAAGTAAGTCAAAGAACAAGGAGAAGGCGAAGTTGCACAGGCGCTCTTCCCCTTCTCCCCGTTGGTCGGCTGACGCGACGCGGGACTCAGGGCATCGTCGCTCGAAGGCTCCATCTTCGGTGCCTGCTTCAGGGACGACTCCGCGCCTTCCACCCATTCTGGGAGCCAGAGCGTCTCCTGCCCAACTCGGACAGTTTTACGAGGCTTTAAACATCGCCTTTGGGCAGTCTGAATCCACCGGTGCGCCTTCGGGCCCCACGGAGCAGGTCGGGGGTCCTGGGCCTTCGATGCCGGCGGCTCCGGCCCCAGAGCCAGAGGGCCCCGGCGGATCCAGGCCTGGACCCGGATCGATGCCGGTCGATCTCACTCTACCTTCCCCGGCGCCGATCCTGACGACAACGCCGGCTATGCCCCCAGCTGACGCCGTCCCATCCTCATCCCCGACACGGAGCCGGACCCAAGTCGGCCGACGTCAAACCGACACCGGAGGGTACTTTTGTTCCCCTATTCCTCCCTGGTGTTCCCTATCGACCAAAGTGTGGTGATGAGGACTGGGAGGGGTCGCTGGACCCTTTAACCGACCAGCTGGAAGAACCGGACTGGCGAGAGGACCTGGGTGATGCCAGTGGTCTGGACACCTCTCCAGACACTGGTTTGCTTTCTCCCCCTACCGTGACTACAGAGGAGGGAGCGTCCTATGCTGTGGTGGTGAGAAGGGCGGCCGTCGTCCTTGGCTTTAAGCTCCCTTTGGTCGCAATCAGGACTAACCTCCTGACAGAGGTGCTTCAGCCTGCGGCTTCTTCTGAACCCCTATTGCCATTCAATGAAGCCCTGACGGATATCCTCCTGGGCACTTGGTCCCAGCCCAGCACAGGGCCTCCTGTGGAGAGGACAATTGCCCATCGCCACTGTACGGCCCAGGCAACCCAGTGTTCCTGACCCAACACCCTTCCCCTGAGAGCTTGGTGGTCCAAGCCTCTTCTTCTAAGGGCGCGTTCCCTGCTGCTTCTCCAGATAGGAATCCAAGAAGCTGGACCATCTTGGGGAAACAAATTTTCTCTTTCTCCAGCTTGGCACTGCGGTCGATGAATACCACGTGCCTCTTGGCCCGCTACTCCCATACCATCTGGGATACAATCGCACAGGTGCTGCCTCAGTGCCCGGAGGAAACCCGGGCTGTTCTCTCCCAGGCAGTTGCGGATGGGAGAGATGCAGCCAAATTCGCCATTCGGTGTGGACTGGATACCACCGACTCACTGGGCAGAACGATTGCCACGTCGGTAGCCTTTAGACGCTACGCCTGGTTGAGGACATCAGGCTTTTCGGGGGATGTTCAGTCAACCTTGATGGACATGCCCTTTGATGGCCGTCGTCTTTTTGGCGACAAAGCAGATTCAGCGCTTGAGCTACAGCCAGATCTTTGGGCCTCACTGCGCCTTCCAGTCCTCTCCAGTCTGCTTTCCGTCCCTTTCGTGGCTACGGAAGGGGCGCCCAATCCCGTCCGGCCCAGTCTAGCCACCGGTTCATGCAAGCTGTCCAGCCTCTGAGTGGCCGCGGACGTGGGACAAGCATCCTTGTGGGTCTGGGAGCCAGCAGGCGGGTGTAGGAAGCTGGGTTTCTGTTGCAGTAACCCCCCCCACTTTTTGCCTGACTACTGATGAACTTTGAGTTGATGTGCCCTGGGCCCCTGCCAATCAGGTTCCCTGGGCCTGTGTTCTTTCCCAAAACTGTACCTTGTACCCCCAATTGGCACCTCTCTGGCCACATGTCAGTCCCTTGTAAAAGGTACCATGGGAACCAAGGGCACTGTGGCCAGTGAAGGCCTCTAAGAGCTGCAGCACTTATTGTGCCACCCTTAGAGGCCATGTACCTTTTATATACACACACACACTGCCATTGCAGGCTGCGTGTTTTGGTGCAGAAAAAAGTGAATAGTCGACATGGTACACATCCCTGTGTAAATATGATGGATGGAAGCGCACACCTGTTTATTTCTGCTCAACCTGCGTACCAAATACTCTTAATGGCATTACTGCACTTACAATGTCTAAGAATTGGTCTAGACTCTTGGGGGTACAGGGCTCATGCACCTGTACCCTCACCACTGGTATAGTGCACCCAGCTAGAGGGGTGGCTGACCTATGCCAGGGCAGTAGGTTGTATGCATGGCACACAGGGATGTGTACACCTTGCACTGTTCACTCGGGTTGTAATCAAACCCTAATTATTCTATATGTTAACGACTCAATTGTTAACTCAAATCCACAATTTGAATCATATGAAATAATATCTTTTGTATTTGTTTTAGTACAATAAACATAAATCAATTTAGTGAACAAGACTCATTCTTGATAATACATGTTATATCAAATTCATGCTTAGGATACAAACATTACATCTTTGATTTCATGTTTAACAATATTTTCATCAAAAACAATAAATAAAGGCCCGATGCATTTCGGGACTGAATCGTCCCTTCGTCGGGGGCAACCTGTAAACAAAAAAGTAGTTTTACAATGTACTTTGATGCATTTACTATATACAGACAACAAGTGGGTACTGTTACCCATAATATCCACTGACTCCAAAAGACTTCTTCACTCTACTGGGTGTTTTAATGTTGGTGCTTAACGCATATACGGTTAGTGAAACAGAAAATAAAAAGAAGGAAGTGCTATCCCAAATTGCCAAACCAAAAACGACTAACAACATAGTTTGCAACCATGCCCGTAATGTGCTCCTGGACATACATACTCCCATAGAGTGACAAAAGAACCATAGCTGCCCATTTGGTTATCAATCGTGAACGTGATACCTTCCTACTCAGTGCCCTGAAAATCAAAAGCCCTACCTTGATGATGAAACCGAGTTCCAAATACAAATTAATTCTGTCCTGCATCAAAGGATGTGAAAAGAAAGGAAAATGGATCGCAATGGTGCTTCGTGAAACCTGAATAAATAATTGTCTTTCCCTTGAGGTTCATTTATAAACTACAATGAATTGCTCACCTATATGTACTAGTGCGATTCGTAATTCTAATTCACTTTTAAGTGAGAAAATTTCTTCCTCTAAATCCCGAATGGTTTTAGACAGTTCTTCTATGATGAGTAAGATCAGGTCTAACGAACATTTATTAAGTATGGCATACCACTTCTCCATAAATGCAGAGTTGAGATGGAAACGGAATAACATAGGTTAGCGATTAAACCCCGGAGACTGGATGGTGACGGACTTGCAGGACGCTTATTTCCACATTCCCGTCCTGCCAGCCCACACATGGTGGGCTGTAGTGTGGTTTGTGGCCTCATGGTCTACATTGCTAAGTTAGCTTAGGCCTGGCTGCCATGATGCCTTTTTGCACACGTTACTTTGTGACTTTGTTTTTCCAGCCTCTGCTTGTGCCCGGCTATATTAGAACTGTCTGCCTTTTTGCCTTTCACCTTTTCTCCTGTTCCCTGTGGGTTTCGTCTGCACATCATGTACAAGGTCGAAAAACAACGTCCCTTGTTCTTGCTGATCTGGTCAGCCCCTCGCACTTAGACATAACACAAAATACAGCTGCACTGGAGAAATTTGTGTGCTTTTAATATTGTGATCTCGCTGTTTGTGGCACTCGGAGGAAAACCTTTCCAGGGAAAAGAGCTGTGCTTGTCTGATGATGTAAACCTTGCATCTAGATATTGAGGTATGAGGGTCCGCCTGACAAAGCCCAGAGGTCTTCTATTTTTATAATAAACTAGTTAATAGCACGGGGAGGGTGGTAAGGCCATTTAGCCCTATATCCACTGCTTTATAAAATGCTTTCCCCGTTTGTATTCTATGGAATTGTAACTATGCTTCTTATTTTATCATTATACATTATGCTGATAGTACTGGCACGTGTACTGTATCTTAGAGCACGATAGTTGAAATAAACATTTTAAACTATACTGTGTCTCTTATTACGCACGTTGTGGACAAGTATGAGTGAGTTATGAAAGGGTGTTCTTGCTCCCGCGAGTCCTGAGAGAGACCGGGTTCTGTTGTCTAATCATTGGTAGCTTCGCTGCAAATGAGATGCTAAAGCTAGTCGGATTGGGATGGTGGGTACTAAGGTGCATGGTTGGTTCACCACTATACTCCGAGGTCCTATTATCCTGTGCATAGCTCTGTATATGTGCAGAATCCCTACAATAGGGCCACAAGCACTTTCAGTTCACGGTGCTCCCCTTTGGCCTTACCAGTGCCCCTCGGGTGTTCACAAAGGGGATGTTAGTGGTTGCAGCTCATCTGCGCAGATCAGGGGTTCCAGTCTTCCCCTATGTCGACGACTGGCTTTTGAAGGCGGGCTCGCCCCAGGCTGTCGTCTCACTCCTCCAGACTGCGGCGGACCTCCTGCATTCGCTGGGGGTTCACTATAAACGTGCCGAAGTCACACCCGACTCCCTCTCAGACGCTCCCTTTCATCTGAGCTGTTCTGCACACAGTGCAGTTTCTGGCCTATCCTCCCGAACAGCGAGTCCGGGAAATTCGGGCTTTGATACAGATGTTTCAGCCTCTATCCCGGATTTCGATGAGAATTAATCTGAGGTTGCTGGGCCTCATGGCCTCCTGCATCCTGCTGGTGGATCATGCCAGGTGGCATATGCGGTTCCAGTGGGCACAGCATCAGGGGAATCTTTCTGACTATGCCCAGAGCTCGGAGGGGACTGTGACACAGCTGCAGTGGTAGTTAACGAACCAATATTGGGTCAGAGGCAGATCCCTCTCCCTTCCCCAACCAGATCTAACGGTAGTGACAGATGCGTCACTCCTGGGATGGGGCGGCCATCTGGGAGAGGCAGAGATCAGAGGATCTGGTCTACGGCGGAGTCCGGGCTTCATATCAACCTGCTGGAGCTCTGGGCGATCAGACTGTCACTGAAGGCATTCCTTCCTTTTATCAAAGGGAAAGTGGTGCAGGTGTTCACAGACAACACCACCGCCATGTAGTACTGGAACAAACAGGGCAGGGTGGGGTCGTGGACCTTTTGTCAGGAGGCTCTCCGCCTCTGGACATGGCTGAAACATCAGGGCATGACCCTGGTGGTTCAACACCTGGCGGGTTCTCTGAATGCCAGGGCGGACAAACTCAGCCGTCGGTTCTTGGTCAATAACGAATGGCGCCTTCATCCGGAGGTGGAGCAAGGTCTCTTTCAGCCCTGGGGAGTGACTTGGTTAGATCTGTTCGCCTCAGAAGAGAACGTGCAATGTGAGCAGTATTGTGCGTTGGAGTTTCCAAGGCAGCACTCGCTCGGCGACGCTTTTCGTCGCGAGTGGAACTGCGGCCTCCTGTACGCCTTTCTGCCTGTACCACTTCTGCCCCCGAGTGCTCAAGAAGATAAAGCGCGACCGGGGCCAGGTTATTCTTGTGGCTCGGAACTGGGCACGAAGAGTCTGGTACCCCGAGCTTCTGAGCATGGCCATCGATTCTCCGATCAGACTGCCCCTTCTGGAGATCTTCTGTCGCAGCAGCAGTGGTCGGTTCTTCACCTCAACCTGTCCAGTCTCCACCTCCTTGCATGGAGATTTAGCAGAGGCAGTTAACAGCTTTCGACCTTCCGCCTGAAGTCTGTGATGTCATCTTGGCAGCCAGGCATCCCTCCACTAAATCGGTATACACCTGTAGGTGGAACAAGTTTGTGACATGGTGCACAGCAAAGGCTGTGGATCCCCTTTCTGCCCCTTTGTATATACTTTCTTTGGCCCAGCAGGGCTCTGCTCTGGGCACTCTCAAAGGTTATCTTGACGCTATCTCTGCTTTTCTTCGGCTGCCAGATCAGCCATCCTTGTTCAAGTCTCCTATTGTTAACAGATTCTTTAAGGGCATTACTCTTCTGTTTCCTCCATCTTCCTTCATAATGCCCCAGTGGGACTTGAATCTTGTTCTCACATTTCTTATGGGAGCTCCCTTCGAGCCTCTTAATAACTGTCCTCTCAGGCTCCTCACTCTCAAGACTGCCTTCCTTGTTGCCATCACCTCTGCTCACAGGGTGAGTGAGCTTCACGCTCTATCTTCCAAGCCCCCTTTCTTCTCTGTGCATCTGGACAAAGTGGTGCTTAGAACGAGGCCTTTGTTCCTTCCTAAAGTGGTTACACCATTTCATGTAGGAGAATCCATCTCCTTGCCACCTTTTTCCCACCTCTGCACCCTTCCAAGGAGGAGGAGAGACTCCACTGTCTGGACCCTACACGTGCACTGTCATTCTATCTTGACAGCACTGAAGACTTCCGGTTGGATGATCAATTCTTTATTGGCTATGTGGGTGCCAAGAAAGGCCGGGCTGTTCAAAAACGTACCATCTCTCAATGGGTTGTCCTTTTGCATTAAGATCTGCTATGCTTTTGCGAAGAAGGATCCTCCAGTGGGGTTGCATGCTCACTCCACTAGGGCTACGGCAGCAACCAATGCATTGGCACGCGGAGTCCCACTCCTTGATATCTGCCAGGCGGCAACGTGGGCATCTCTGCACACATTTACCAGACACTATTGCCTGGACAGTCAAGTCCGGAGGGATGGCTATTTTGCCCGTTCGGTCCTCCAGGACTTTCCCGTGTGAACTTGGTTCGCAGACCCTCCTCTGGGGATGGTATTGCTGGGGTATCTATTCTAAAGTAAGGAATCTACAACTAACAGTCTATCAGATCAACAAATTATTTACCTTCGGTAACGATGTATCTGGTAGGGACATGTTAGTTGTAGATTCCTTACCTCCCCACCCATCCACCCGGCTCTGCGAAATGATTTCTAGGGATAGGGACTCCCTTACAGGGCACTGTTGTGGCGCAACAATGGTCAGTGTCTTTCATGGCTCTGCGCTTCAGGCAAGGAAAGTCGTGTCAGTACTGATGTCAGCGTGCAGGGGCGGCTTCTAAGTAGGCACCGCAACGTCATCCCGGCGACCACTGCGTCGGCGACGGACGTGGAGTCAACTGTTGCCACATACTGACGCGCAGGGGTATTGCTGAAGAAAAAATCTTGGGATCCAGACTGACGCCTGGGAGATATTCTAAGGTAAGGAATCTACAACTAACATATGTCTCTACCAGATACATCGTTACCGAAGGTAAGTAACTTGTTCTCTAGGTGCTATGCTAACTTTGAACTAAAGCAGTAAATAGCTAGTCTGTTCTCGAGTGTCAGAGATAATTCATACAGCATAACTGTGTTTTCATAATGGAGTAGCAAGTTTAGCTATTTCTAATCACAGCTTGTACGAGGCTGGAACATAACTAGCGACTGGCTGAAGGTAACATCTTTCGGCTGTCACCTCCATCTAAGGTTGATGCTTCAATCTGGCATGACCTGTCCATCGATCGCCCTGGCGCAAAGGCCCTCTCTGATCTATAGTCCGAAACATGGCTTTTTATAAAATCTGATTATCAATATTATTTTATCTCTGTTATTATTTTGTAAATAATGCTGGAACTAGTAGACACTAAAGCAGCATTAAGACAAACAATCATAGTGACAAATGTGTCTGCGTGATTATCACAGGATATATTTAGAGTTCATAAACCATTTTGGAAAGCAGGTGCAAAGGGTTCAGACATTTCCAGCAATTTTTGCATGTCTAAAACTTCACACTATCTATGAAAGAAATAGAAGAGGACAAAACAGGCAAGGAATGGAAATTGTAAAGTCTGAAAGGACAGAGGATGGAACGGGAACTGTCACAGTGTTCATGGCAGAAATAAGAATCAAGGTGGAGTGATAGGAGGGTGCAGATTGAGATTTATTGCAGTTTAGTGGGAATATCACCTGTTTTTGTAAAATGCTAATATAGATTAACACCTTATATTAAAAAAAAAATTGACTAACGTAGCAAAAGTGTAATTTCACATATCTGTATTAATTTACAACAATTCGCTTTTGACAACATTCTTTAAAAAACATCCTAAAGCCAAGACCGCTCCATGGTTAGCCAAAAATCAAAGAAAATCCAGCGCAGCCTCAACCATTTTAATAGATTTCTCACAAAACAGAGGGCGAAAAAAAGTTCTTCTGATTTTCAGAAATAGGGAGACTTAGCAAAAAAACATGAAGCAACAATTTATCTTTTGAGATTTCACAGTGCAATCATACCAAGTCACAACACTGCGTTTTCTGAGAGGTTAAGACGAGAAGACCAAGTCTGAAGCTAAGAAGAACATGCCTAAATTCTGGGTTCAGAATGAATAATGATAATTGCTACTACCCAACATATTTTTCACTAATGTCCAGAGTTAAAGATTTTATCCCTCCCACGTAGTTCTTATCCTCTGGAGCAGATTCCCAAAATTCATTTTCTTTTAAAAAGGTGCTATTCAGTCCATGTTCTATAAAGGTAGTGTCTGATAAACAAATGCCATATTTTGCTCCTAAATACGTGGCACCTATATTTTCCAGCCCATACGAAATCATTGTTCAAATTTTCACTAAAGTAGACACCTCCACCCAATTCAAGTCCCTCCTTGTGCAAATTTGGCATGCATTTCAGCAGTAGTGTTTAATAACTGAAATACAAACTTCATCCTTCGAGCCTCAGTCACAGTGCACTGAGGTAATGCAAATGTTCTCTTTAGCTATCTTCTCTCAAGACCATTACATTTAGAAGTTGAATACAAAATGCTTTTGGGGACCCCATACAAAGAAGCAGGAGTTACCTTAGCCCGGTACGCCCATATCAGTGGTGCTATAGATTATCCATACAGGCCACTGTAACATGCTAGATTCCTCCCATAGACGCTAAAGCATTACTGACTATAAATTCAATGCTTTTCCTCCATTTCAGGGTATTTATAAAAGTAACCCCTAAGCACTTTATTTCTTAACAGTGGCCAGTAGTTTCCTACCTAAAAAAGCAGGTTAACTTATTTTTCTGCATCTTCTCAATATAATGGTCTTGGTTGTATTTGTTGTTAATATATTAATATTACAGAATTCATTCAGTAGACCCAGTTGATGTTGCAGACTCACTTTGGTTCTATCCGTACTCACTAGTTCGTCGGTGTAAAAAAGGACATTCATGAATTTTAAACTAACCCTTGGGCGGCAGCTCTGAAAATTTACTAAAGCCCAACGGAAGTCATTCAGAAATAAAGAAAAAAACAAGGGAGATGGGCGGGTTGGGATAAGACGCATCCCTGGTTTAGCCCATTTTCAATTGGGATCTTTTTCTAGAATTGACTAAGACAATCAGGTTGTGCTCTGGTCTAGGTGGAATTGTGAAGCCATCTAATCATATATGAAAGGCCGCTTACAATCTCCATGACCTTTACTTTCTGTCACAGCAACCCTCTAACTTCCAATACATGTGCATCACTGGTTGATGAAACACGCGTATAGGCTACTCCTACCCATTGCTTTTGACTTCCAGGCCATGTACCTTAAAGCAAAAGTGTAGTCCAGGGAATTCATTCCAGACCTGAACCAAGCTTGTTCCCAACGGACTGATCCATACCTAGTTGCCCATGCTCTAGATGGAACAAAAGGATGAGTCGAAGATCTTATTACGAATATCAAGAAGGGAGGTCAAGCGATAAGTGTGGAGAGGTGTGGTGCAGCGGCCAGGGCAGCTGACTTCGGAGCACAGGGCTCACGGTTCGATCCCCGGCTCCGGCGGCAGCTCAGCTCAGCACCATGTGACTCTGAGCAATAGCTCACTTAATTTCCACGACGGCCCCCAGCGCCTTGAGACCCGTAAGTGTGAGTAGTTCGCGCTTTACAAATACAGATTTAGACCTGTTTTGTTGCCTGTCTTGAAAATTGGTTTTATACGGGGGCCTGTCCAAGACTATGGTTGTGAGCTAGTACATAATGAAGTTTGAAAGAGTATATAGTAAAGCTTTCCCTGCCAAAAGAGGGGCTCTTTTAACAACTGCAGTTGGGATACCATTCGCACCATCGGCCCTTCTGTTCCTTAATGACATAATATTTATTATTTTGTCTTCTCTGAACCAACTTGCCACATCTTCATCAAATGTTAATTTGGTCGTCATTGATTCACCACCTGATTAGCCTTTAAATAGTAAAGCTAAGTGGTGCACCCAATCCATTCCAGGGATATTTGGTTCTAGAAGTGGATGGGAACTATTAGAACCCTTCGATACCAATCGCCAAAAGTACCTCAAATCACGTCATTAACAGCCGTCTTCATCTGGATACAGACCGCACCCTTCGTGTTTTTTTTCTCCCATTAAACGTATGTGATCAATTAAGCTGTTTAAAATTGCATATATCATTCGGGTGTTAGGTCCTGTGAAGGCGTTTGTCTTCTAAGGCATTCACTGTCAAACCACAAAGAAAAGGTATTAGGTTAGCATCATTAGATATTGTTGACAGTAGAGATTTTAATATCCCTTTGTGCTGAATAAAAGGGCTTGTATCACCTGAAACCCCAGGTAAAAATAATTTTAGTTTTAATGACATTTGTGGAGGCACCAATTTAAAGCACTTCACCTAGCGAATTGGAAGCTTCTCAATATAAACTAAAAGATGTAGGTAAGTGATCACTCTTCACTGATAGCACTTTAAACTTTCTGCAGCAATCAAAGTGCTCCACTCTAAATGCAAAGTAATCGTTTGGGCAAACTTACAACTATGGCTACAAGTGTGGCAAGGGGATGGGTTGTTTGTAGAGATAGACCATTCAAATACTGATGGCCAATACACAGCATCCTCACAATAGCATATCTGTGTGGGCAAGTATACCATACATCTCTTACATACCTTTGTTTGAGAGAATTTTGTTTAGAGGCGCTTTTTCCTCTCTGGTCATTTTGCATGCTGCCAAATGAGTTTTGATCCTTGCTACCGTTGGGGAAACGGTGGGCAACCTATCAGCAGTAGACTTTTTTTCTTATGCTATTTAAGTTTATTTGTACGAGATCCCAAAGTCCACATATTGCAGACAAACACCAAAAGACCATGACAGTTTAGTTAGTGCATGTATATTTTGTATAAGAGTTACAATGCAAGGCAATACAAGTGTCTACCTCTGTTCTGACTTCAATCACACAGTGTGCATAATGCAGTCGTTTGATAAGCTTTGTACAGAAAACCCCTATCCCTTCACAACAAATACAATATATAAAGCACAGAGCGGCAGCCCCTGTAGTCCCACTGATGAGATTGGATATGAAATGTGGAAAAGGGTACCATATTCTCATTTGTTTAATCATGCTGATGTGTCCCTAAAATTCGCAGCTTAAGAACACTATGCACAGAAAGGAACAGCAGGCTCTGCTAGGCATACAATGTTACACAATGCATTATTTATTGGCGCTCACCTTATAGGGCCTTGTGTGTGAAATAAAACTTGAAACTTACCCATTTCCTGTACTGGTAAGCATTCCATGACGCTCCTAATGCATAACATGGTTTCTCGGTCCAATATTTGTCACTTCTCTAACAGCCAAGAGTGTCTATTTGTAAACGCCATCAACGGGGAGAGATGAAGTCGATGTAAAGACAAAATTAACCACATAGAATCCTCCTCGATTCCTCCTCCGAGCCATGGAGTAGTGTGGATAGTGGATCAAGATCTTAATAACTATGCATCCATCTTAAACTCAAACCCCCTGTATCCTGAGTTAGAGACAAGCTTAGTCTTTGATTAGCTGAAATAACGTACATCTCTCCTCTCCCATGACCACTTCAAATATGAAAGCATGTAGAGCAATAGGCTCATATGGAAAAAGGCACAATGCATGGTGTATTTGTTCAAGCTGTGAGGCACCCCCCAATAGAGTTACAAAGCCAGCTGTGCTGAAGAGATGAACTTACTTCTGACGTCCTTCGGATTGCAGATGGCATTTTAGGCAAGCTTCCTGCAGGGAGCTAGTAGACAGAGAAGCTTAATTTTCAGTTGTACAAATGCTAACGGACAGTAAACAGAGAGCATATGACCTGAACCCTGTTCCTCATCAACATTAAATGCAACTAGGCTGGCAGGACAGCTGAATATTATGGGGATGAGTCAGAGCTGCCCTGGGTATACCGACCCCCAATAAGCAGTGAAGTTTGACAAGTGGGACAGGGTTGATTAGAGTTTGTCAACGCTACAGGACAAAGTGCTACTTCTGATCAAGAACTTGATTTTTGACATTTCTTTTTCTGATATTGTTTATAAACAAAAATGATGACCATTAACGATGACTAAAATTGGGACATTTTGGGCAGGTTTTCCAAAGGTGAAAGAATCAAATAAATAATAAGAAGCCTGTCCAAGAAGGAGAGAGGAAAATCTTTCTGCTCCTTTTCTGGTTTCCTTTCATCTGAGTTGGGAGAAAGGCTTAATTTTTGCCGATTGTTGCGGAGCGTGGGTAACCTCACTCATTTTTGGGGACTTGGACTTCATCATCAGACTTAGACCTACAGCAGGGGGAAAAAGAGTGCAGAAGGAAAAAATGGTAGTGAAACAGTGGGACAGTTCACAACATTGTTAACAGATCTGAACAAGGCCCGTGGGACTAAATACACCTTCATAACTGACACAAGTTAGGTGACGGGTCAGACGACTCTTCACCCCAATTCCCACCCCCTCCCCTACCGCGACTCGATTGCAGTGGACCTTGCACATACAACATACACCGACTCTCTGTGGGTTTGGACAGTAGGCTACAAGAACCAGAACCACTCCCTTACGTAACTCAACCACTGGGGAGACCCAACACCCACTCCAAACTATGCAACATAACTCTTGACGCAAATTCACAGACACTATTCTTAAAGAATCCGTTATTTCAATAGGACACTCAGTCGTAAGAATACTAGCGAGCTTGTTGCATTTATTTTAAGGGTTATGTGGCTTCTATATTAAAGTGCCCCAGTAACAAATTTGCTATCAGTTATACTCTTCTGTAGGGCTGTTCCTTAGTGAAAAGAGGTGCTTTAAAAGGCCCTGTATTGTGAGCAAAAACGAACCCAAAACTGAAAAAAGTTGCATAACATTACTGGGATGGGATGGGGCTGTATAAACGAGGCACCTTTTATTACCGGAAGTATGCATGTAGGTTTGTTTTCTGCTGACTGCAACGTTAGATATGTTGTACCCAATCTATTTCACTCTGGGAAGTAGGAAGGACTGTGTTAATGAAACGGCATTCTTGTGTCGTGAAAGAAGACGAAATTGTTAATTGTTCGCGGATTACATTTTGAATAGAATCAGCTAATAACTTTAAGAAACTGATGCATCTTTAGCAGTGAAATCCCCTTTTTATGTAAGTGTTAAAATGCCGAAATAGCTAGATTATAATGCCAAATTTACCTTTCCTCGACACATAAATTCCCTTATATTGCTGCATAATTTAGTTAACCTTGCCTAATTTGGCAATCTGTTGCAGCACAATTCCAATGACTTTCCCTGTAACCGATTCCTGTACTCCTACGGTACTGCTGTATTTAGCGCCTCTATTGGCAAATAATTCCATGTTTTTGCTAACCATAAACTGAGGCATTTCTTATGAGATTGTTGATTAGTTAATTAACCTTGCAGCATCCAATATTTTTGTAATTAGTTTTCTGTCAATTGATTATTTTGCTTATATTTTATGTTCACAAACTTTGCCAAAGATGATGATCCAGTGTCTGAGAAGCTCCAAATGTACAGTACAGTTGTTTTTTGTCAGGATCTCCCTATTTGTATGTATGCATGCATAAACATAGGTAGGTAGACATGTAGGAGTTAAACATCTAGAATGAGAGCTAAAGTAGTACAGAACTTTACAAGAGGGGAATTATAATGGTACAATGTGCAAGGATGAGGAGCAATGGGAACAAAGAGTGGGAGAGGAAAGGCAGACAAATGTGGGCGTCAAAGGACAAGCATCAAAAGTAAAGCCCAGATTCTATGTGTTTTCATCAAATCGTGATGTTGGGTGTATAACCTTCAGGGAATTTGTGCACTTATTCCCAAAAAATGATAAATTCCCTTTTGAATCCATTAAGCATTAGAACATTCTGCATCGTCTTCTCCTTGATGTCATCTGTGCAGGATTGGAAAGAGAAAATTCTTCATCTGGCCCTGAAACTTGATTTTGAAATTTAGAAATGAAACGAAATTTAGATTTGTAACGCGCGCCAATACCCGAGGGTGTCTAGGTGCAGCGACTCTACAGTATAGGCTAACCAGAAGGGGGTGTGAGATTGGTGCGATCGGGCTAGATGTTAAAAAGCCTGGTTTTTAAAAGCTTGCGAAACGCCAAAAGATTGCTTTCCACCTTAAGTGCCAGAGGGAGCAAGTTCCACAGTCTAGCTGTGCCTGCTACGAAACGTCTCTCCCCCCCCACCCCAATGAGGCAGTTTTGGCCCTGGGAATTACCAGATTTGAGGAGGCCGCTGAGCGGAGCTGCCTCTCTGGGATGTACCACTTGAACCTGTTTGTAAAGTAGTCGGCCAAGACCATGTAGCGATTTAAAGGCGATGCAAAGGGCCTTAAATTCGATTTATCTTTTAACTGGTAGCTAGTGCAAATTTGGGAGGGCAAGAGCCACTGATTGATGTTTAGGGATAGCAAGCAGCAGACGAGCTGCTGCATTTTGGAGGATCTGCATTTTATTGAGGAAACGTGATTGTATATTGAGGAACAGCCCGCTGCAGTAATCAATTTTTGACAGGATAAGAGCTGCAACCACTGCTTTCTCAAGTTCTAACGGAATAAAAGGTAAAATTTTCCTGAGAGTTTTAATCGTAAAAAAGCAGGAGGAGATGATCGCATTTATTTGTCCCTCGAAGGACAACTTGGTGTCAAAGTAGACTCCTAAGTTTTTCACCTTGGAGACTGGACTCGTCCACTTGTCATTAACAACCCTTCAACTATTTATTAATAATGTTGAATAGAAGGGCCAGGTAAATAAAAGAAAGCGCATGAGATGAGAGATGCCTGAGGGACTGCATAAGTAAAATTGACCAGCTCAGAGATAAAAGGGTCAGCTTTTACTCTCTGCGACCTCCATTGTAAAAAGTAGGCCAACCAATATAGAGAAGCACTGTCAGCATTTGACACCAAGAATAATATATTTAAAAATGCTGCAGTGGGAGGATGTGTGGCACCTGACAGTAAGTCCCATTGTTGCTGCTCCAGCTGGGGGCTAAATGAGGCCCGATGCCTCATTAAATGAGACTCCTGCTCCCACACAGAAGGGTTTAGGCTCCTGGGAGCCAGTCCGTCCCACTAGCAAAAGCGGGGGGCTTGAGGGCTGCATCTGTGAAGCTGGTTGCGTCACCCTTGATCGCGCGAGCCAGAAAATAACATCTGGCAGACCTCCTACAACATTGGCCCATCTACAGCTAGAAAGAAAATCGATGGGGCCTCGCAAGGCAGGGGATCCCATGCTGAAGGCTAGGCATTCCCCTTTCGCCACAGGACCCCAGACTGGGGGATGCATGAATCTGGGAAAGGATCTATGGGGGAGCGGGGGCAAGAGAGACCGGCTCCTGGAAGATCCTGAAACAGTGATGACCTGCTGAGAAATGGAGGATGCCGCTGTTTGCTCCATCTAGGTTCTGGAGGCTAGCCTTAGAAGCGCAGTTGTTGCACTGGACCCCAGTCAAGTATGGAGACCACTGGGCCCTGTGTACTGTCCCACAACAAAGCTGGCACACCATTTGAAGATGCAGGGTTACACAGCAATAACCAGTGATACAGGCTGAGCCCTCAGTTGGCCTCAATCACCTTGTTCTTACTGGCAGCCAATACATGGAGATCACGCACCAGGAAGCTGCTGCATGAAAGGTGAGGCAATTACCTGGGGCCCATGAAAGGACCAGGTAACAGATCTGAGGCTGCGATCTGACTCATCTGAAGCAAGAGAGGCGGGAGCACAAACGAGGTCCCCTGTGCTTAAGTCAGAGATTGAGCCAGCCGAAGGTCTGCATGTTGTGGGGGTCCAGTCTGCTGCCCCCGCAGATGACCAGCCACCCCTGACTCCAGCCAAGCAATAATCTAACGCAGATAATTAACAGCATGGGGCTACAACCACAAAGAATCCCCGTCATAGACACCTGGATGATGGTCTAGGGTCAGTCCCCTAAAGTAGAGCCTGCTTCTGACAGTCGGGCCAGCTGCATAGTCCCATCGCTGTTAAGTGCTGGTGTACTGTGACTTTTGTGGGTGGTCTACTGAGCTACTATTTGGATTTTCCGTTAGCCCTCCCCAGCCGCCCTGCAAATGCCTACAACCGCCAGGTTGCCAGGAATGCCCTCTAGGGTTCTGCTGAAAATAAGGTTGTGAGGACATGGACAGGTGGCAATTTCATCAGCATGGTCTGATTTGACCTGAGGCCACTGGCACCCAACCTTTTGATTTTCTCCTGCAAGGGTGGGAGGTGGTGACCTCGCCCTGAGAGCAGTAGCTACACTCAAGGGTACAAGCAAAGGAGGCAAGAGACTCTTATTGACATGGCTTCAACGAAACCTAAACGAGATGCCACAATCAAGGACCCCCTTCATGTGAACTCAAGCAAAACCCAGAGTGCACTTCGAAACCTCCCAAACTTTTGTGGGGATACCATGAAGAGATTCCCGTTGTGGCTCAAGAAGAATTGACGATAGACCAACCAAAAGCCTTATGGTGCAATATTTTGTGGACCTCCAGAACGAGATCAGTTCAGTCTTAAGCAGAGTCTATCGGAAATTAGAAAAAACTCATCATGGGTAGACTCCCTCGAAACCACACAGGCTGAACAGAGCCTAGATCTTGAACAATACTGTTCCCCCCTGACCAGAATGAATGACCAACTCATGGTGCTTCATGCAAAACTAGAAGATTTGGAGAATCGCTCTCAGCAATGCAACCTTTGCATTAGAGTGTTCCGTCAGGGTAAGACATCAAAAACTTCATCCAGGACCTGGCTGATATGATCCTGTAGAACCGATGCCCAGACCCCCTTTGTATAAAGTGCATCGAGAAGGTAAATCCAACACTAAACTCCCCCTGGACATTCTAGTTTGCTTACATCATTTCGAGGATAAAGAGGCGCTTCTTTTGGCAGTGACAGGGAGGCCCTTTTCACTTCAATTCCATAGACATCCAAATCTTTTAAGATTCATCGCCAGTTACATTAATCAAGAGGCACACCTTTAGGCCAGTGGCCTTCTTTCTCCGAGACAACTCCCGTTTTAGGAGGGCCATCCCTTCCAGCTGTTTTTCGAATGGCGGGGGAAGAAATGGGTGATAATCTCTGAGAGGCATGTTGGATACTGGGTCTCTCTCCACCCAAGCAAGAATCCACTCAGCAGAGGCAATTGCCGCCCGCTACAAACCTGGAGTGGCGTGAAGTCACTGGCCATAATAGGAGAAATACCCTTACAGGAATAAATAACGAATGGTGGAGTGCGGTGCTAGAACACCTGCACAAAGTCAGCAATTATCCCAATGAACGGTAAGCAGATAAAAAAAACACAGAAACCACAATGGAAGAAGATGGCTAATGTGATGATCAACTTTAACTTTGAGCCGGAACTGAGGAAACAGTTGACATAGTGCTGGCTGATGGACATACGAGCAACACTTCATGCAAAATTGGCCTGCACTCGAGTGGGTGCTCGTGGAGGCCTTACCTTGAATATCCTTTTTCTACTGGACTCTATATAAATTGCATCACTAGTATTTGCCTGTTTGTTAAACCCCTTAAGAAGGGACTTACGTTTTTATTTGTTTCTGTAGGAATGTTGCCGATATGAACCCTAATTGTTATCTGTTTAAGGAACTGTTTGAGAGGGATAAGACTGCCCTCTGGCACACTACCAAAGATTGGACCGGAGGTGGAGCTACCAACCACAAGTATTCCTCAAACCTAACACCCATGACTTTGACTGACCTAACCATTACTAAATATATCAGAGGGCTAAACAGCCCATTAAAACAGAGCAGTATCTTCGTGAGTTAGTGATCCTCCTCACTGACTAGACTTATTCAAGAAAAACACCTGTTACAATAGGACCAAAACTAGCAAAAATCAGATCTCTGGCACAGTATTGGAGCCAACATCATTGTGTAGCAAAAATATTGTTTACAAAAATATAGCTTCCCTATCCTTATAATGAGAAGTACAAATATATATTTAAAAAATATTGTTTCACATTAAAACCATACAAAAATATTGTTTCTTAAAGTATATATTTTAAAGTAGTAAATCTTAAATAATTGAATATATACCATTATGTTAAGTAAATCTCTCTAATAATTAATACTATATATAAATATATACTAGACACCTATCATCTAATAACAATGGATGTCATTTCGTTATATACGAACATAGAAAATAACATGGGACTAAAAGCATGTGAATTCTTTTTACAAGACAGGAGCATAAATTATAGTGACCATAATCGGATGCTTCTAGAGATGATTTCAATCTGTCTTACGAAAAACATCTTCGTATTTGGAGAAGAAATATATCGGCAGAACAATGGGACTGCAATGGGTTTCTCATTTAGTCCCAGCTATGCCTGCCTGGCAATGGGCTGGTGGGAGAAGGAGGTGGCATGGAAAGCAGAAATGATTCAGCATTAGTTAAAATCATCAGCTGGATCAGATTCATAGATGATCTGCTTATCATCTGGGACGGTACAGCGTCTGAATTTCAGCAATATTTTGAAATAATCAACAACAGTGAGACAAATCTGAAATTCACTTATGAAATCAGTAGTGAACAAATTGTGTTTTTGGACACTGAAATCTACATAAAGGCAAATCAAATTCACACAACGCTGCATCAGAAAAGCACAGCAACCAATGCCACCTTAGAAGCAACAAGCTTCCACCAACAATCTTTAATCTCCAGCATCCGCTATGGGGAGTTTTTAATTCTCCGAAGAATCTGCAGTGAAGAAAGTGAATGGCAAAAACACAGCACTGACACAGCTGCAAGATTCAAAAGAAGGAAATACAACCCGGGAGTAATCAAAGGGTGTTGGGAAAGAACGAATCAAAAAACCAGGGAAGAGTGCCTTATTTCAAGAAAGAACCAATCAGATTGATAACCGACTATTCCCAAGAAAGTAAGGAAGTTTCAAAAATCCTGCAAAAAAATTGAAAAATCCTGCAGTTGGATACGACGGTAAAAGAAATAGTTGGAAAGCATCCAACCATTACATATCGCAGAGCAAAAAATCTGAAGGATCACCTGATTCACAGTCACTACAAGGGAAAAGGAAAGGAATCATCATGGATAAAAACAAAAGGTTTTGTCAAATGCTACTCATGCAAAATGTGTCAAATTGCAAAGCCCATGAAGGAAATTAAAATGGCAAATAATAAGACATGGGTAATCAGAGAATTGATCACGTGCAAAACACAATTCACTGTGTATGTAATGGAGTGCCCGTGTCCTTTAAAATATATCGGAAGCACCATTTGTGAATTGAAAAACGCATAATGGAACATGTAAGAGCTACCATAAACAAGGATAAAACAAATGCAATGGCCAAACATATGGAACTGTATCATCAAAGTGACTGGAAACAGCTTAAATTCTACGGGATTGAAACTGTACCAAAAAATGACCGAGGTGGAAACCGCGAAAAGACCTTGCGACAGAAGGAATCAAGACATATCTTGAAGCAACGTACTTTGACACCTCATGGCCTGAACCAGTCGGAAGAATTATACATACATTTATAGTCTCATGACTAAAGCTTCTCAAAGAAGAATGAACGGAAAGGGAACAAAGTAAAAGGGTAATAAGGAACATGAACGATAAAGGTAACAAAGAAAAAAAAGAATTAAAAGGATTTCATTACTGACATTGAAGAAAATAAGAGAACATTTAGTGTGACTTCTCCCATTAGAGGGATTTAATGATATATAGGCAAAATGTATTTGTATAAAAATGAAAAGCCTTGTATTCAAGAACTTACCAGACATATTAGTTTGACCAACTATAGTAATATTGATTTAAAAATACACCAATTAAGTAGAGAAAAGTAATAACTTTATTGAAATCTGTTAAAAATGTCCCTTTTTAATTAAACTTGGAAAACTACATCTCCCATAATTCACAGGGATGCTTGCAGTAACCAGCAGGAAATGATGTCATAGAAATTTAAACACATAAGTGTAGGAACAACAAGCAGCCTGTTGATCGTGAGCAAGGTATTTGTAATACCGAAACGAGTAGATCTTTTGTTTCACCTGTAACGAAGGAGATAAGAAAATAAAAATCGCAAAACCTGCATGAGTGCGGTCCGTTTTCTTCTGGAAAGAGGATTTGGTGGATGATAAATATATACTTATATAAAGATACATAGTGTATGTGTTTGTATGTATATATATAATGTAACAATTATTAAAAAATATATTTTACATTAGATACATTTTTTGGTTCAATTATTTGAATGTACTGCTATAAAAAGCACATTTTATGTGTGTATGTGTGTGTATGTGTATATATAACGTTCAAAGTGTCACCCATGCCCCTGCACTTGCATGAATGGGGAATGGTTGTACAAGGGAAAAGAGCCCATACAGGGCACAAAAATGGGTTTCGATCCTATCTTCATCGCCAAATTTTGTAAGATTCATAGTAACGCGACTATATCAAAAGGTTACAAGATGGCCGCGCTATGAAAATTGTGTGAGTAATGAGACCAACGAGTCCTTCATCTGTCAATGGATTTTGTGAATAACCAATTAAATGAATGCTATTTATTGATGTCACAAAACGGCGCCCACTATCATTGAGAAAGGCAGCTGCCGAAACGTGTCTGTGTGTGTTCTTTTTACCCCAATAAATTTGGCTTAATCTGCTCCTGTGAGTGCTGGTAATTATTATCGAGAAGCGTTCAGATAAGCTTGCAACTTCACCCTCGCGCATTGTAGCACCCGCTCGTGAGTGCAGGGGCATGGGTGACACTTTGAGCGTTATATAATTACCCCTGCACCGTTGCAGTATTGTTTTTGAAACACGGAATATGGAAATCACCGGTGGCCAGAAAGTTGAAGCTTGCGAGTTGAAGAACCCGCTCCCGGCGACAGACTCCCACCGGTAAGAACATTGAATACGGATATGTACGTGTAAAAACTTGACGATTAAGCGGCAGAGCGAGGGAGCGGTTGTACACTACGAATTTCATGCGGCGTGCTGGGAGGCGGCATCGGATATTTTCAAACTAAGAGCAGAGACTCGAGGGAAAGATAGCAGTGGTAATGTAGTACACGGAGGTGATGAACTCAAGACCAATTTCACAAAATTGGAAAAGCTTGCGAAAGGGAATCTAGGAAATGGTGGTAGGCAACATCATTGCAGAGTTATATTGACATTCATCGTGTACCCAGAGGACTATGGATTTACACAGTTCCTGAGTATGAGAACCCAGTCCCGCTATTGTTAGAAGAATGGGCCGAGCATACGCCGAATTCTTCTAAAGGAACGTTGGTTATCTTGGTGAAGTTTGCTTGGAGTGATAGAGAACGTGCCTTGAAAGAAATAACTCTTGGAGAGTGAAATTGCCAGTCATGAAGATAAGAGCAAACAAGAAGAATTGGAAGCAGCAATGAAAAAACGACTATTGAACTACGAACAGAAAATCAGACATAGAAAACAAGAGAAGTTTGAACGTGATGCAAGGGACTACGAACAAGGGAGAGACCTTACTTTTTCAAAGAATTTTGATGCACCACGCCGGCAATTGATGAGTAATAAAAATCGTACTACTGTGGAACAAAGGGATACATCGGAATCTGATGTTATGGACACTGATCAATCCGGTGAAGAAAGTGGAGTGTGAGGCTCAACGAGCCAGTTACCTACCCCTTTTCACGAGAAATTCTGTTTGATCAGGCAGACATGGACCCAGGAAGGAAGAGGGAAACCATCGGAGTCACGAGGAAATGAACAACGAGAAGGGGCAGTTGGAGGAAGCGAAAACACTGCCTCACCACAGGTGACCAGCGGCAAGCGGGGCAACAAACGTAGATAACAGAGAATTTAACATATAAACCTGACCGCGAGGAAATTGACCGAAACTGAAGAATCTGTATTGAGGTTAGGACTCAGGTTTTGCCCTTCTAACAGATTTGAATACACCCAAACGAGGATTTATCTCTTCAAATTCTCTAGAAAACTGAAATTAGATAAGCTCTTTAAATTGAAAGGATCCTGGAACAAAGACTGAAGTAGAACAACGGAACCTACATTTATGGATTCCTTAACTGGCAATGATTTAGAAATCTTAGCCATCCTGGAGGATTTACAGGATGAAGGGAATCCTCACACAAAAGAGTCGGACAGTATGGACAGAGTGAAGCATTTAGGAATCACGCAGGTGGGCCCAACAAGTCCATTTAAACCATCCGTCTACGTTCCTGCCACAAATACCCTCGGATGCTATTGATATATTCACAGAAACTGTGCCTAAGGATCTAATGAAATTAGGAAAACAAAAAGCCAAACGAGTGACTAGAGGGAACATCGCCAAAGAACAAAGGGAAGCTGTGAAAAATCTACAGGAAGACAAGTCAATTATTTGCAAACCATCAGATAAAGGGGGGAACATCGTGCTGTTGACGTCAGGGAATTATCGCAAAGAAGCAGTCAAGCAACTTAAGGATGCTACCAGCTACATCAAGGAAGGAGTACGATAACAGTATCAAGGAATATCACAAGTTGATCGAGAAATGGCACCAGAAAGGTATGCTGGAAGCTGAGGAGTACCGGTTTCTTAGCTGCCCTCACCCACGACTACCAACTTTTTATCACGTACCTAAAGTTCATAAGAACAGAACTGACCCGCCAGGCCGTCCAGTAGTGTCCTCACAGGGAAGGCTTACAGAGAATATGACAAACTATGTGGACCATTTTTTGTTTGAGCATGTGATTCAATTGATCTTGTATGTTTGGGACACTTAAGACTTCCTGAAGCGAATTGAAGGGGTCACTTGGCAATCTGACTTTGTGATGATTACACTTGATATCTCTAGTCTGTGCACAAGTATTGGACACAAGAATGGTCTAGAAACAGTCGGTATTTTCTAAACGGACGCTCATTAAAATTTATGGAGCATAATGCCATGTTGATTGAATTAGTTGACTTCTGTTTGAATAATATTGTTCTGTTCCAGGATCAACTTTAAAGCAGATACAGGGTAATGCCATGGGCACCTGCTTCGCCCCCATCTACGCAAATTTATTCGTGGGCAGGTAGGAGAGGCGGGTGGCCTGATCGGATACCAATGATGAGTGGACCAACAGCGTTGTTACCTGGAGCAGATATATCTATGATTTATTCATCATATACAGGGGCACGGAACAATCTGCTAACGATTACCTGGCTGTATTAAACAGAAATTAGATTAATCTCAGATTTACGGGGGAGATCAGTAGAACCTCAGTAAACTTCCTATACCTAAGAGTTTTTGTTTCAGAGGGAAGATTATGTGCAGCTTTGTATAGGAAGCCCACAGCGGGGAATTCCTTGCTGCATGCAACCAGCTGCCATATGGATAGGCTGAAAAATAGTATTCCCTATGGAGAGTTACTATGTATAAAAAGAAACTGTACGAGGGACTGTGACTTTCAGGTAGCAGCATCTGAGATTATTCAGAGATTTAAAATCAGGGGCTATTCAACAGAAATCCTGAACAGAGCTATGGCAAGGATGGAAGATAAACCAAGACTTGACCTCTTGAAAGACAATCATAAAAAGAAAAAAGACAACCAGAAAGACTTTAGAATGATCACTAATTATTCAAGCAATGCTTGTGGCATTAGAAGGTCCCTATGAGCAAATTGGCGGATTCTTAAATCTGATCCAGTAATAGGGGAAGACCTGCCTGAATCACCTATCCTAACATTTAGAAAAGCTCGGTCATTAAAAGACCAGCTAGTACGCAGTCACTTCTCACAGGACAATGGACAGTCAGTCTTTAGTACCGTGAAGGTTTTTTTTTCCATGTGGCAAATGTAAAGCATGTGTGAATAGTCATAAAGTCCTGACATATGTCGTACCAGGCCTTGTAACACCAAAGGGGATCACAAAGTTTATGAACTGCAATACGAGTTATACAGTGTACTGCCTGGTTTGCCCTTATGAACTAAGATATATCGGGAGTACCATACATCCTACTAAAGTACGGATCCTCGAACACCTTAGAGCTATTACCAGTAAGGATGTTACGTATCCGGTGGGAAGACATTTTGAATCTTGTTCTGGTAGCAATAGGGATTTGCTGAGGTTTTTCTGTTTGGATCATGTACCGAATGATATAAGAGGTGGAGATAGGCAGTTATGACTTCATAGGTTGGAATTGAGGTACATCATTGATATACCTACCAAAGTTCCGACAGGGCTTAACAGTGGCGAGGAACTGGCAGTGCACCTATAAAAGAGCAGTAAATAATAATTTAGTTAAACTTTGAGGCAGTACTATAGACCACGAGAATTCAGAGATGTATTAGTTTGATTAATATTATTTTATTGACATGAAGGACCTAAGGCGGTCGTGAACAGTACAAATAAATAAGGCTTGACATGTTATGGGGTCGTATGTAGGAGAATATCTTAAGGGATGTGTTTTATAAGAATTACAGTGTTTGTTGGAGTATGACGCACCCATATATGGAATTAATGAATTATTGAATCTAGATGCATTTTGATATTCATCTGTGATTGGTTGCATACTTTGTCACGTTCCTTATATATGATTTATAAGCCCATACAGGGCAATATAATCTTTAATCCTTGGGAATGGTTGTGCAAGGGAAAAGAGCCCATACAGGGCATAATAATGGGTTTCGATCCTATCTTCATCGCCCAATTTTGTACTCTAATAATCTATGTGGTAAGATGCATTGTAACGTGAATACATCAAAACGTTACAAGATGGCTGTGCTATTAAAATTGTGCGAGTAATGAGACCAGTGAGTCCTTCATCTATGTCAATGAATTGTTTGAATAACCAATGAAATGAATGCTATTTATTGATGTCACAAAATGGCGCCCGCTATCATTGAGAAAGGCGGTTGCCGAAACGCGTCTGTGTGTGTACTTTTTACCCCAATAAATTTGGGTTAATCTGCTCCTGTGAGTGCTGGTAATTATTACAGAGAAGTGTGTGTATGTATATATATATATATATATTACAGTAATAGTGAATAACAGAAATAATGCCCGGCACTTCACACTCAGCACACAGGTACCCCACCAGTGTTAGTAAGTACACTAAAACGATACTGAGAAAAAAATAACTGTCTGACAGCAGAATCTTTTATAATGACTTCTTTATTCAAACACGTAGTTAATTCTTAGACAGCGAACATGTGTTTCGCACACATGGCGCTTCTTCAGGGCTGTTACAAGCATAGAAAATATGTATATGAGTATATTTCTGAGGAATACACATTTATACACTACTTTGCCATGCATTCTCATTAAATCAATTATTAGTTCAAAATCAAAAACAACACATTACTTTACCAAAAAATCTGAAAAAATTACATAGCATTATAATTTTCACCCAGGAGTCTAGTATCAGTCATTGTCTTGATATTAATCTGTCAACTTTATTCAAACTTTGAAACATAAGTTACATCCTTGTCTCTGAACACCTGTTAGCAAACTTTTCTGTTAGTACAAGCACTTAGACTTCGGCGGGGTTAACTTTGCTATTCTGACTCCAGTCTTTGCAATAGTGGGGAAAGCGATGACTTAGCAGGGGTTAAATTTACTATTACTACTCCAGTCTGTGCAATAGCAGGGAAAGTGTTGGACTTCGAAGGGGTTAAATTTACTATTTCCACTCCAGTCTGTGCAATAGTAGGGAAAGCATTGGACTTCGAAGGGGATAAATATACTATTCCCACACCAGTCTGTAAAACAGTATGGAAAGCGTTGGACTTCGGAAGGGTCAAAATTACTATTCCTACTCCAGTCTAAGCAAAAGTAAGGAAAGCTTTGGACTTCGAAGGGGTAAAATGTACTATTCCCACTACAGTCTAAGCAACAGTAGGTAGACTACTTTGTTTCAAAGATGTTATATACTTGCATAACCGTATTAATTTTGAAAATATAAAACTCTTAATATAAACATTATTACTTAAAATATATATATATATATATATATAATATATATATATATATATATATTTTGCTGTCTTCGTCTCTACAACATCCAGTTTGGCCTGGAAAAGACGAACACAGACCCAAGGTTTCTGGTGCAAGGGTGAGTTTATTTGCTGCCCCGCACCGCCGCCATAACGCGTTTCGGCCTTCCAAAGGCCTTGATCACATGACGTATATATGTATATATATTACCTACTGGCGGTCGTCAGTAGGTAGGTATAGTTAGGACCTCGTTTCTATTAAAAAAGCGTTTTTTCTTTTGCCAATCTTTGGCGCCGTTTGATGAATCTTCGTGAAATTTTCAAAACTAGTGGTTCACTCAGTTCAGCGCCTGTCTTAAACGTTTCTGGGTGATTCGTCGAGCGGGGGCGGAGAAAAAAGGGAGTCCGAAAACGCGTTTTCTCCATGTTAATTTCCATAGGAAACTTTAGACAAAGCTACGGCCCGAACTGCTGAACGGAATTACACCAAATTTGGCAAAAAGGTAGGTCTTGGTTCAGAAAGCGTTCTATTTTTTTAAATGGTGTAAATCTGTTCAGTAGTTCTTGAGAAATTCAAAAATAAAAAAATATCGATATCTGGTGACTGAGGAGGATTCACAACCCCTCCCGACCACGAGCTTCATTTTGATTGGCTGCCAACACTCCGAACCAAGAAGTGATGGCAGCCATCTTGTGACTCGGATAAAGGATAAAAAAACAAGAAAAGGGGCCAGGGTAGAAACACCCTGACCCCCTAGGCCTGCTCAGGGGGTCACACAAGGAGCCCCAGGACCAAAAAAAGCATTTAAAAAATATATTTTCGGCCGGATTCGCACAGGGTGCGCGAATCCGTCCGAAAAAAAAGAACACGAACCGTGGGCTCCCGCGCTTAGTTTCTTTGAGCCCCCGGGTGGGCCAGGTCCCGTGGGCAATGTGCCATATATATGCGGGGGCCATATATATGCAGCTTTATTTATTATGCTCGGGGGGCAGCCCCGGGGACCGCCACCTCCCCGGGGCTTTCTTCATTAATGGGCGGGGGCCTCGCGGGCCCCTCCAAGCCCTGGGGACTGCCACCTGCCCGGGGTTTTCTTAATTAATGGGCGGGGGCCTCGAGGGCCCCTCCAAGCCCTGGGGACTGCCACCTCCCCGGGGCTTTCTTCATTAATGGGCAGGGGCCTCGCGGCCCCCCCAAGCCCGGGGACCGCCACCACCCTGGGGCTACTTTACAAAACTGTGTGTGGGGGGCTTGAGCCCCCCCCACACTGTCCCGGGGACCACCACCTCCCTGGGGCACTAATTATTGAAGCACTGGGGTCCGTTGCGGACCCCTGGCCCCGGGGCTTTAAACTTGTTGGTGGGGGGGCCACGCGGCCCCCCTCGTGGAGCCCTAGATGGCCCTGGGGACCGCCACCCCCTAGGGCCGGCTCCAGCAATGTCCTGGGGTGCCCACCCACGGGACATTGCAGTTTGCAATGACAGGGCGGGAGCTCTTGCAGGTTTCCTACTCTTGCGGCTCCCCTTGGGGACAAGGGGAGCTGCATGTCAGCAGCTCCCCTTGTCCAAAAGCAATGCCGGCTCCCGCAGGAGGCGGGGAGCCGGCTGGGACCCTGGGGGCATTGTGGCTCCCTCCGTGGTCCCCTACGTAAGGCCAGGCCCCGGGGGATGGGGTCCCCTGGGCCATAATTGGCCTCAGGAGGGGGGCCACGCGGCCCCCCTCTAAAATGAGAAAAAAATCAAAGCTGGCCAGGCCCCGGGGGATGGGGTCCCCAGCACGAATAGTGGCCCAGGGAAGGGGGGCCACGCGTCCCCCCTCAAAAATATATTTTTTTGTTTGAAAATAAAAATTGTGGCCATGCCTTGGGGGATGGAGTCCCCGGGGCCGAAATCGGCCTCAGGAGGGGGGGCCGCTCGGCCCCTTCCTGTTTAAAAAAAAAATAGAAATGTCGCAGGCCCTGGGGGATGGGGTCCACAGGGACCATAAAATATTGAGAAGGGGGGCCACACAGCCCCCCTTCTAATTATAAAAAAAAGGGAAAAAAATCCGCCATCTCGTTGGAGGCCCCGCCCCCTCCCTGCACCACTCTGCAAACGCGCCTCCTGGTGCGTTCCGGGTTGGGGGATTAAGTCCCCTAGATCTTTAAGGGGCCTTAGGGGCCAACTAACCCACCAGGTACCTCCAGTAATCCCCACACAGTGGGATTGCTGAGAGGTGGTCCGAGGCCACGCCCCTTTTTACACCACTATGCAAACGCGCATCTTGGCGCACTGCTGGTGGGGCGATGAGGTCCTCTTGTGTCCTGAAGACCTCAGGACTAAAGTAGACTTCATCCCCCGAGCAGCAGTGCGCCAGGAGGCGCGTTTGCAGGGTGCTGTAAAAAGGGGGCGTGGCCTCGGACCACTCTCAGCAGTCCAGCTGTGTGGGGCTTACTAGAGATAACAGGAGGGCTAGTTGGCCCCCATGGACCCTCAGGAGGCAAGGGGACTTCATCCCCCAACCAACAGCGCGACAGGAGGCGTGTTTGCAGAGTTGTGGAGAAAGGGGGCGTGGCCTGTGTTCAAGTCTCCGCAATCCCACTATCTGGGGCTTACTGGAGGTGTCAGGTAGGCTAGTTGACCTCTATGGACCCCCAGCATCGAAGGGGACTTTAATCCCCATCCAAGAGCGCGCCGGGGAGCGCGTTTGCAGACTGGTGGGCAAAGGGGGCGTGGCCTGCTTTGAGAACTTACCAATGCTGCTGTGTGGGACTTACTGGAGGTAACAGGAAGGGTCGTCCTTGGGGGCCAACTACCCCTCCTGTTACCTCCAGTAAGTCCCACACAGTGGTATTGCTAAGAGGTCTTCAGAGGCCACGCCCCCCTTTCTCCACCACTCTGCAAACGTGCCTCCTGGCACACTACGGGTTGAGGGATGAAGTCCACTTTACTCCTGAGGGACTTTGGGGGCCAAGAAGCCCTCCTGGTGCCTCCTGTAAGTCCTACGCAGTGGAATTCCTGAGCACTGGTCGGAGGCCCAACCCCCTTTCTGCACCACTCTGCAAACGCAACTACTTCGTTATAGTTATAAATTAGCATTTAAAAAACCTTAAAAATTCACTGAAAAAAATATAGGTTTCAGGGACGTTATAGTTAGTAATTAGCATTTAAAAAACCTTAGAATGTCTCTGAAAAAACCATACGTTTCAGGGACGTTATAGTTAGTAATTAGCATTTAAAAAACCTTAGAAATTCACTGAAAAGCACAGGTTTCAGGGACGTTATAGTTGGTCTGACATCTCACTCGTACAAAACCAGAGAAATTCGGCCGTTATAGTTAGTTGAGCTAACTATAACTCGCGCCCCCGTAATGCACTGCTGATGACGTCACATATTACATCACTCATGACATGGTCAGTGACATCACTCATGACATCTCAAATGACATCACTGATGACATCATCCAGTGACTGAGTTTCTAAAAAGTTCAAGAATGATATATATATATATATATATATAGAGAGAGAGATTTATATATATACCAAGGTGTATTGAAGAATGAGTGGGTGTATGAGTGTCTGAATGGATGATTTAGTGGGTGCGTGACTGACTGTATAAGTGAGTGATTAAACATCTTAGTGAATGCATGGGTGAATAATTAATCTGTGTGAATGTCTGTATCAGTCTGTCAGTTGGTGTGTAAATGGGTTGGTGAGTAGCTACGTCGGTGTCTATATGGGTTAATGATTGGTTGTCTGAGTACCTGTATGGGTGCCTGAGTGTGTGTGTGTGTGTGTGTGTGTGGGTGGGTGGGTGGGGTGTGTGTGACTCCCCGCACGGATGTGTGAGTGGGTGATTCACTGGGTGTATGGGTTTATAAGTGCGTGTCTTAGGGACTGTATGGGTGAGTGAGTGTGCGTATAGCTTAGTTGGTGAGTGAATGGATGTCCCAGTAGTATATGTGTAAGTAACTACATATGTGAAAGGCAGTATATGTGAGTGTTGGAGTATATAAGTGAGTATATGTGACAGTGAGTGATTGTGAGAGTGGCTGCATGGATAAGTGTGTGCTTATGTCAGTAATTGTTGAAGAGAGTAGTATATGGTACTGTCTGTATGAATAAGTGAGGTGGTGTGTGTGTATAACTGTATAGGTGAGTAAATGGCAGTGTAATTCTTTGGGTGACTGACTAGGTGTTTGAGTAACTCTTTGGGTGAGTGGCAGTGTGTGAGTGTCTATATGGGTGTAAGAGTGGATATATCAGTGGCTGTATTGGTGAATGACTGCGTGTATGAGTGACTGTATGGGTTAGTGAGTGGATGTGTGTGTAGGCGTATGAATCACTGAGCGGGTATGTACAAACTGCTATTGGTCTGTCTATGGTTTCGATATTGGTAGTCTGTATTTTAGAGTGGGTGTATCAAAGGTTATATTAGGGTGTGAGGAGGTGAATCAGATGATCACGCGGATGATGTCATGAGTGATGTCACTGACCATGTCATGAGTGATGTAATATGTGACGTGTCATCAGCAGTGCATTGCAGGGCGCGAGTTATAGTTAGCTCAACTAACTATAACGGCCAAATTTCTCTGGTTTTGTACCAGTGAAATGTCAAACTAACTATAACATCCCTGAAACCTGTGGTTTTTTTCAGTGAATATATATATCTATATATATAGATATATATATATATATATACACACACACGCAAACAATTTACAAAATGCATTAACATTGTAATATTTAATTTTCTATTTGAAAATAATGTTATTTAATTATTACTTAATTAACTTGCCACCCTAGTCCCCTACAAGCCTACCAACACACACCTTAAATATAACTAAAGTAAATAAGTATAACATAATTGATAATCAATTAAATAGCAAATTAACAATTGTTAAATAATTACTTCATTAACTTTACACCAAACAACTCCACAAACCCAGCCGCCCACACCTAAACTATAACTAATATATATAATTATTGCACATTTTACATATTTATTAATCGGATATTTAATTTTACATTAATAATTATTAATTTTTTCAATATTACTTAATTACCTTCCCACCCTATACCCTACAAATCCAGCAGTTCACAACTAAAATAGAACTAAAATAAATCAGTATATCATAACTTAGATAATTAATAATCACTCCAATAATTAATAATACATTAATAATGAATTATTTATAAATTATTACTTAACTTCTCACACTATACCCCTACAAACCCAGCGGCCCACACTTAAAATGAAACTAAAATATATAATCATTACACAGTTTACATAATTAATAATCTATTAAATAAATTAATAATTAGTTTAAAATAAATTGTTAATTATTACCTACTTAACTTCCCACCCTATACTCCTACTAACATAGCAACGCACACCTAAAATATAAGTGAATTAAATAAATATTACATAATATGTATAATTATCAATCACAAACTTACTTAAAAATTATTAGTTAATTAGTAATTATTACTTAATTAACTTCCCACCCTATCCCCCTACAAGCCCACCAACCAGCTACAACACTATAAATTACTATTAACAATTAAGTTAAAAATTCGAAATTACAATATATAGTTAACAATATACAAACAATAATACATAAAATTAATATGAACTAAAACACATTAAAGTAATTAAAAAGCGATATTCTTTGCAACTATATTATTGAAGGGGGGTGTGGCTAACTGCCGAACATGGCGGACGTCGTTTAGAAAAGCTCCGAGCCCGGGCTGAATAATCCTGCTATACCGCCATTCACAGGAGCCCATCAAAGTCCGTACGAAGGAGCAATGCGAAGGTGTGACACGGACGACCAAGAGAGCTAACTGCATCGATGCGGACGCTGACACAGAGAGAGATCCATATTGTGAGGCCTACCCGGCGGCCGCGCCGAACAGGGCGGAGACGGCCGGAAACTCTGCGAGTCCGTCCGGGGCCCGAGGCATGACTGACTAGCCTCTGGTGAGAGCACTGTGGGAAGCGCAGATCTGTGTGCCTGCCCAAGCCCCGTGAAAGCTGTTAACAGATGCGCGGTGCTACGGAGGGGCCTGGGAGACGCCCGACACCCAGCTCCCTGTGGCTCCTCCCGGAGAGAGGCCCTAGACCCTGTCACGCTGAGGGGCGCGACCGGCGCCATACATCAGTCCTGCGGCGCCTATGAAAGGGAGCGGCATGGAATAAACGGGGCGCCGGCGGCGGTCAGCGAGTTCGAACCGCCCACAGTAGCAGAGACGCAAGGCCCCGAAAGCGGCCCGCCGGGGCCCGGTATCCCGACAGGGACTTGAGAGCACTACCGCTGACATCACTCCATATTGCCACAGGTGAGAGTGTCCCCAAGGGGGGGCTCCTCCTCCCACTGAACATCGGCACTCATCGTCGACACCCCCCGACCCTCCTGAGTGCAGCGCAGCCCATTCGCCTGGGATGAAATCCATGAGGTGGCTGGTTGGGGCGAGTGAGACTGCCTCCGGTACACCGGCCCTGGATTGACCACATCCCCAAGAACCCGAGCCCTGGGGGATTAACACGCAGGTCTGCCAGTGCCCACAGTAAGGAGGAACAGTACGAAATCAGGCGGTGAACACAGGGAGAACACTAACTCCTACCTGCCTAAATGCACGTAGAGCTAAAAAGATCCTGCAAAACACTCTACGGCCATTAATATTACAAGCAGCGGGATCCGCTTTATTGAGAATCAGGGTCTCATATACCACAATTGATTATCCGCTAAGCCACGGTGGGGACCTGCCACCCCTCCCCTCAGACTAGTTACAGAACACACGACGAACATTACAGCAGGATTAAATGAGAAGGATGCATAAGCAGGACTCTAAGATATATGCCACTGAATTTGGAAACACGGTACATGACGCTAAAGCGTAATCTCGCTCAGCTACAAATTAGTGCACACGCTGCCTGAGACAGCCAAAAGAAAGCGCGAGAGAGTACGGTGCGCAAACTGCTGCGTGTAGTCCCAGCGCTTGCATTGACGCGGCAGCCCTACCCACCCGACACCAGGGTTTCGAAACAACAAAGGCAACCCTGTCACTTCTCTGTAGGCGAAGACGCCAGGAAAAGAACACATCGAGGCATCATGGGACGCCCCAAGGGGAAGATACAGGAGGCGACCACTAATACCACCCAACACATGGAGGACCCAGAACACACCACGACCCAGATGTCCACGACCCAGATGTCGCTCACCTGTATACCACCTACAAATGAGGAGACCTCCTTGGACAAACTTGACTTGATACTACAGGAGGTCAGGGAATCCAGAAAATCCATTGAGCAACAGGTTGGCGCTCTCACAACCAGATTCACACTGCTCGAGGCGGACCACACTAAACTGGCGGACAAAGTGAAAGCTCATAGCCTGACACGGGATGAGGTCATACCTCAGCATAAGGAACACTCGTTGCAAATTCAACAACTGCGGAAACAGGTCACTAGCCTGCAGGATCGAGTGGAAGTCGCGGAAAGAAAAGGGCCAGACGCAACAACGTTCGGGTCAGTGGACTACCGGAACGCAGTGAGGGCTCGGATGCTGCACCCTACATGGAGCAATGGTTCAGAGACCATGTGGCTCCTGATGGGCTATCGGACTATTTTTGCGTGGAAAGAGCCCGCAGGATACCCACTGGGAGACCTAAGGCGGGTGCACCTACTCGCCCACTAATAGCCAAGATCCTAAACTACACGGACCGTGACGCCCTGCTCCAGAAGGCGCAAGAGCGATCCCAAATACTCTTTGAAAATTGCCGAATATCACTGTATCCGGATTACACCCTCATGGTCCAGCGACAAAGATCCTCCTTCGTGGCTGTCAAAAAGAAGCTAATAGCCATGAACTTAAAATATGCTCTTCTATTCCCTGCTCGGCTGAAAATCATACACAACCGGAAGACATACTTCTTCGAGAGCCCCGTGGAGGTATGGATTGAGGTAATGGACCCGACCTCACTGCCAGGAACCGCTTCCCAGAGCCTACCCAATAGCCCAGGACGCACACAGGACAGGCGGTCACGCCGCATGGTGAAATCAGTCCACAAATCACAATCGCTCAGCCCAACGCAGGAACAAGTACCGCGGGGCAAGGAACAGGCACTTGAGACAGTGTCCACGTTCAGAGACTGTGGACTCTTGGCGGCCTCTGCATCCTCGGAGGACAGTACGATCAGATCGGATTCCGAAAGTAGCCTGGCCTTGTTCCCTAGTGTGACACCCCAGAGGGCGGATGGCTTACTGGACTGAAGTAACTCAAGGAAGAATATCCTGTTCACTCACTCGGACGGACATTACGCTTACTAGTCGTGATACACGATCTGGTATCATCATAACACATATCCTTTTTTTATGTGAATCAAATGGCTTTATTTCAGAATGTATATTAGTCCTGGGCTCTCCTGAGCTCGACCACAAGTAGATACAGCACCATGGAAGGCGTTAGCGATGACCCCCTATTTGCGAACGCCCCATGTAAATACAGCACAGTTACACAGGTTGTGTTTTATTGTTTGGTCCGGTATAGTTTACTGACCGGGCCTTGTATTAGAAGTTTGGGGGGGATAGAAGTTCTGGCACGAATTGTTCTTCTGATATGGGCAGTGGCCTCTCCTCAAGATCTGCAATGTCACCTTTCACCTCCACACAGCGACACACATGCTAAACACCTATAACTTAATCACATGGAATGTTCGGGGTCTAGGATCCATACAGAAGCGCCATAGGGTACATGCACAACTACTCCGGCGCAAAGCGCAGATAGTGTTCATGCATGAATCACATCTCACAGAATCAGAAGCAGCGAAAATGCGCAAGAAATGGAAGGGACAAATCTTCTCCACGAATTACTCTGCTTTTGCCAGGGGCGCAACGATATGGATCAGACACGGGCTACCATTCCTAGAACTAGAACGGCGCGCTGACACGCAGGGAAGATGCATATTCTTACGCGGGACACTTGACGGCACTCACATTGTATTTGGTAATATATACACCCGAACTTTGACCAAGATACATTTTTTGTTGGACTCAGCCAGGTGCTAACTGGATGGGAAATATACCCGTGGATCATAGGAGGGGACTGTAATGCGGTCATGCATGTTGTTCTAGATCGCTCACATCCTCCCTTGCATGGAGCGGGAGCTACCAAACAGGCAATGGCTCTCTGTGGGTGGTCTGATGGATGGGCACTGAGTAACGTGTGGAGACTGAGACACCCGACGCACAAAGAATACTCCTTTTACTCCCCAGTCCATCTACTGCACACGAGAATTGATAGGATCCTCTGCTCACGAACGATAGCGGCATACGTAACACACACCACATATTTGGCTAAGACTTTCTCAGACCATAACCCTTTAGAAATCACCTTTGCTTGGGGCAGGATCCCCACCCCGGTACCAACATGGAAATTATGGCCCCAACACTTAGAAGACGCGGTGTTCCGCGCTACTTTGGCTAATACTATAACACATTACTTCCCAGAGAATAATAACACTGCATCCTCCATCTCCGTCGAATGGGATGCGTTCAAGGCAGTTATCCGGGGCAATGCGATCAATGCTACGGTAGGCGCTAGGCAAGAAGTACACAAAAATCTGCTGGCAACAGAGAATAGGATGAACACATTGGAACAAGAGGCAGCGAGTGATGCCGAGAAGCAGACCCCTTTCAGGAGGCTCGTATCCAGCATGCGGAACTACTAGGGTCCCTTAGGGTCATAGACCACAGAGCATATACCCAACTAAAACGCACAGATGCAGACAAATCAAGGACGTTACTAGCTAGGATTTTGAGGGATGACCCCCCGACTACCATAATCAGCGAAATCACCACGCCTAGGGGTGACACTGCCACTACTCAACAGGATATAAATGAGGCCTTTAGCCTATATTATGCAGCACTATACAACAAACTAGATACAGTAGATGATGCCCACATAGATGCGTTCCTAGATGACTTACCCTACCCACAGCTCACTACAGAGGCCCAGAAAACACTGGTAGGCCCCATTACTAAGACCGAAATAAAAGTGGCTATAAAAGGACTCCCGCGAAACAAAGCGCCGGGACTGGATGGACTCCCGATCGAGATTTTCGACACCTATGCCGAAGCCCTAGTTCCCCAACACGAGATCCTATACAATAGGTTGTTAGAACTAGGTCACCTTCCATCCTCCACAGCGCAGGCATTAGTGGTCTCGCTTCCTAAACCAGGAAGGGACAAATTAGACATGTCTGGATACCGCCCATTATCCTTATTAGCGACAGAATACAAAATATTAAGCAAAATACTAGCGAATAGGCTCCTTCCACATTTAAATAAACTTATTCACATAAATCAAAGCAGGTTCCTACCAGCCCGCAGCACATCCTTAAACACCAGGAGACTGCACCACATTATGGCAACAACCCCGGAACACTACATAAATGCAGGCTGCATTGCGCTAGACCTACGACAAGCGTTCGACACGCTAACTTGGGATTATATGTTCAAGGCAATAGGGAAATTTAGCCTACCTATAGAGTACCTCCAATGACTATGTTTACTGTATGAGGCCCCCACTGCGAGAGTCCGTACAGGAGGACACATCTCAGGTGAATACTTGGTATTCAGGGGCACACGACAGGGATGCCCATTGTCACCGCTGTTATTCATACTTGCGCTGGAGCCCCTCGCACTTAGGCTGCGTTTAGAGGCTCATCACCTTGGAGTCCCGATGGGCAACACAACATCTGTTCTCTGCCTACGCAGACGACATAATAATATACTTGCGAGACCTTATAGGCGTACTAGACCCCATCCCCGACATCTTCAATAGGTTCGAACAGATATCGGGCCTCGCCATTAACGCAACAAAATCTAATGTCTTTTTCTTCCGAGAGGGTATCCATCCAGAGGTGGCGCAACACACTTTCAAGTACCTCGGTATACACATATACTGATCACATACAGATATGCTGGAGGGTAACCTTACCAGAGCGATCAGGTCAATACGCTAGAGTGTCGCCTTCTGGACTACGTTGCCACTTTCTGCAATGGGCCGAGCGGCCATATCAAAAATGGTGGTTCTTCCACGACTCTTGTACTACTTCACTAATTTACCGATAGCAATACCCTCTGCCACTTTCAGAACCCTTGACACTACACTCTCTGACCTTATATGGGGAGCCGAAAGGTGCAGAATAAGCCTAAAAAAGCTGCAGCTAGGGACCAACAAAGGGGGACTGGGTGTACCTGACCTCAGAGCATATTACTATGCGAGTCAGTTGCAATGGCTGTCCTACTGGACAGCTGGTCGCAATCTGCAGGAGATAGGATATACAATGCATGATATTGACTAGGGTACCCTCCACACAATATTACTACCACAAAGTGAAATTACCTCGAACCTACCACCCCTACTGCGTACAGCACCCCAGTGCTGGAAAGCGGTGTTACATTACACATCCCGTTACCAGCCTTACGCAGGGAACATACCACTAGTAGGGATCCCACTTTCTAGCGGCGGGCTCACAAAGCACAGGATGGGAGCCTGGTTGGTTGAAGGGGTTAGCACAGTGGGAGACTTATTCAACAATGGGATCTTAATGGACCATGAGAACTTTGTGCGAGAAACCGGGGTGCCAGATCATTTATACTTGATACACGCCGCATTGTTGCAATACGTTCGGAAGCATTAGGCCCCCCCCAGAGACAAGAACCCCCAACCCACGAATTGGTTAAGGCCCTATATTGCATGGGGAGGGGACGGCACCTCATCAAATGGCTGTATGTGGGAATACGGGCACACACCGTAATAGAGCTAACAGAATTACGAGCTACATGGGTGGGAGATATAGATCTGAAAGAAACACGTTCGTTATAGATTCCTTACCTTAGAATTACCCCCAGGCATCAGGCTGGATCCGGAAAGTTTTTTCGTCAGCAGTACCTCTGCGCGTCGGAAGGTGGCGTCGGTCGGCTCCGCATCCGTCGGCTCTGCGTCAGTCGTCGGCGTCGTGGTTGCCGGGATGACTTCGCGGCAGCTACTTAGACGCCGCCCTCGCGCGCTGACGTCAGTTCTTTCTTTTTCCGCGCCAGCCAGCGCAGATCCGGGAAGAGCGGTACCTCAGTCATTTTTTGACTAACTTTTTCTCGACTTTTGTCGACTTCTTTCTTCGAGTCTCCGACTCCGAAAAGGTGCACGAGGGATGCCCGGTTTCAAGGCCTGCGGTTCCTGTCATCGCATGATGTCGGTGACGGATCCGCACCGCGTGTGTCTTTTTTGCCTGGAGCGCGACCACGACCCCAAGTCGTGCTCCGACTGCCGGTTGATGGCGCCGAAGGCTTTGCGGGAGCGATCCCAAAAGCTGCTTGAACATAGGCAGTCGGCTCCGCGCCGTTCGAGGTCCCGGTCGAGAGGGAGGTCGAGGGACCGGTCGCGGAGCCACCACCATTCCGGTTCGAAATCATCGAAGTCTTCGCACTCGGGGTCGGGTAAGTCGAAGCACAAGAAGAAGTCGAAGAAGTATCGTCGCTCTTCGACTTCTCCTCGTCGGTCAGCCGATCCGACAAGGCACGCGGGTGGTGCCCCTCCCGCGGCTCCGTGTGCAGAGCCCGACGAGTCGACTCAGAGTTTCCCTCCCTTTCCGGGACCCGGAGCGACTCCCGCCCAGCTTCGTACTTTCTTAAAGGCGATGCATGCCATCTTTGGGCGGACTGACCCCGCCGGCTCGCCTTCGGGGGAGGGAGCATCATACGCAGTGGTGTTGCGTAGGGCAGCCGAGGCTCTCAACCTCGAGCTTCCTACGGTGGCGGTCAGGACTAACCTCCTGACGGAGGTGCTTCAACCGGCTGCGATCTCTTCGGAGCCCTTGCTGCCGTTCAATGAGGCCCTCACCGATGTCATTTTGGGCACCTGGTCCAGTACCAACACGGGGGCTCCCGTGGACAGGATGATTGCCCGACGCCACTGCCCGGCTCCAGGCGACCCCACTTTCCTCTCCCAACACCCCACCCCGGAGAGCTTGGTTGTCCAAGCCTACACTTTCAAAAGCGCATTCCCTACCGCTCCCCCGGAAAGGGAATCCAAGAAGCTGGACCACCTTGGGAAGAAGATTCTCTTCCGCCAGCTTAGGACTGCAGTCGGTAAACACTGCATGTCTCTTGGGCCGTTATTCCCACTCCGTGTGGGATACGGTGGCGCAGGTGCTGCCTCAGTGTCCGGAGGAGGCCCGGGCAGTGCTCTCCCAGGCTGTGGCCGCCGGGAGGGATGCAGCAAAGTTTGCCATACGTTGTGGGCTGGACACCGCCGACTCTCTGGGCAGGACCATTTCAACGTCGGTAGCGCTTCGTCGCTACGCCTGGATGAGGTCGACTGGCTTTTCAGGGGATGTCCAGAACACCTTGATGGACATGCCCTTTGATGGCCGTCGCCTTTTTGGCGACAAAGCAGACAACGCTCTAGAGCGTTTCAAGGACTCACGGGCTACGGCCAAGTCCTTGGGCCTCTCCACCCGCCCTGCGCAGTCTGCTTTTCGCCCCTTTCGTGGCTACGGAAGGGGTGCCCCGCTACGTCCCGCCCAGAGCCACAGGCCGCAGCAAGTTACCCAACCTTCGCGGGGACGTGGAAACAACCGTCGTGGTTCCGGGGGCCAGCGGGCCAGTCCACCAACCCCCCCTCCGCCGCAGCCTCCAAACCCTCCTAGTCAGACCTTTCAGGCCCATCAAACGCCAGTGGGTGGCAGGATTCGCCATCACCTCCTCCACTGGCGCACCATCACGTCGGACAGGTGGATTTTGTAAATAGTCCGAAGGGGCTACTCCCTCCCCTTCGAGACTACCCCTCCAGCCATGCCACCAAGATACCACCGCATGTCGGGAGATCATCTGGCCCTTCTCCAGCAGGACGTTATGGCCAAGGGAGCCATCGAGCGCGTTCCTGTCTCTGAAGTAGGTCATGGTTGTTACTCCCACTACTTTCTGGTCCCCAAGAAGGACAAGGGCCTTCGTCCTATCTTGGATCTCAGGGACGTCAACCACTTCCTCCGGAAGGAGAAGTTCAAGATGTTGACGCTTGCTCAGGTCTTGTCTGCCCTCGACCCGCAAGACTGGATGGTAGCGTTGGACTTGCAGGACGCTTATTTTCACATCCCTATGGTTCACGGTAGGCCACGAGCATTTTCAATTTACCGTGCTCCCCTTTGGCCTTACCAGCGCCCCTCGGGTGTTCACGAAAGTGATGGCGGTGGTCGCAGCTCATCCGTGCAGATCAGCGGTTTCAGTCTTCTCCTATCTCGACGACTGGCTGTTGAAGGCGGGCTCGCCCCAGGCAGTCGTCTCCCGCCTCCTGCATTCGCTGGGGTTCTCCATCAATGTGCCGAAGTCACACCTGATCCCCTCTCAGAAGCTCCTCTTCATCGGAGCGGTTCTGGACACAACGCGGTTTCGGGTCTATCCTCCCGAGCAGCGAGTCTGGGATATTCAGGCTATGATTCCGATCTTTCAGCCTCTATCCCGGCTTTTGGTCAGAATGACTCTGAGGCTGCTGGACCTCATGGCCTCCTGCATCCTGCTGGTCGATCATGCCAGGTGGCATATGCGGGCTCTGCAGTGGGACCTGAAGTTCCAGTGGGCGCAGCATCAGGGGAATCTGTCCGATTGCGTCCAGGTCTTGGAGGGCACTGCACGTCAACTGCAGTGGTGGCTCACGAACCAGGATTGGGTCAATGGCAGATCCCTCTCCCTTCCCCAACCAGACCACACTGTGGTGACCGACGCGTCCCTTCTGGGATGGGGCGGCCACATGGGAGAGGCGGAGATCAGAGGCCTCTGGTCTCCGGCGGAGTCCGGGCTCCACATCAACCTTCTGGAGCTCCGGGCGATTCGTCTTGCACTCAAGGCATTCCTTCCCTCTGTCCGGGGAAGAGTAGTGCAGGTGTTCACGGACAACACCACCGCCATGTGGTACTGCAACAAACAGGGCGGGGTGAGGTTGTGGACCCTATGTCAAGAGGCCCTCCGCCTCTGGACATGGCTGGAACATCAGGGCATATCCCTGGTGGTTCAACACCTGGCAGGTTCCCTGAACGCCAGGGCGGACGAACTCAGCCGCAGGTGCATGATGGATCACGAATGGCGTCTCCACTCGGAGGTGGTGCAAGGTCTCTTTCAACAATGGGGAGAGCCTTGGTTAGATCTATTCGCCACCAAAGAGAACGCGCAATGTTAGCAATTCTGCGCGTTGGAATTTCCAAGGCGGCACTCGCTAGGCGACGTCCTTCGTTGCGAGTGGAGTTGCGGTCTGTTGTACGCCTTTCCGCCTATACCACTTCTGCCCAGAGTGCTGAAGAAGATCAGGCGCGACCGGGCCCAAGTCATTCTTGTGGCTCCGGATTGGGCACGAAGAGTCTGGTATCCCGAGCTGCTCAACATGGCCATCGATCCTCCGATCAGACTGCCTCTTCGGGAGGATCTTCTGTCGCAGCAGCAGGGGACGGTCCTCCACCCGAACCTGTCCAGTCTCCACCTCCTTGCATGGAGATTGAGCGGCGGTAGTTGATGTCTTTCGACCTGCCTCTCGAAGTCTGTGACGTAATCTTGGCAGCCAGGCGTCCCTCCACTAAGACGGTATACGCCTGCCGGTGGAACAAATTTGTGGCATGGTGCACAGCAAAGGCTGTGGATCCCCTTTCTGCCCCTCTTTCTGAAGTACTCTTGTTCCTTCTCTCTTTAGCCCAGCAGGGCTCTGCTCTGGGCACTGTCAAGGGCTATCTGTCAGCCATCTCTGCTTTCCTTCGGCTGCCAGATCAGCCTTCTCTTTTCAAGTCCCCGGTAGTTCACCGTTTCTTAAAAGGCTTAACACATCTTTTTCCTCCAATCCCCTTCGTTATGCCTCAGTGGGACTTGAATCTTGTACTAACTTATTTAATGTGCGCTCCCTTTGAGCCGCTTCATAGCTGTCCCTTACGGCTCTTAACTCTTAAGACTGCTTTCCTGGTAGCCATCACTTCTGCTAGAAGGGTGAGTGAGCTCCAGGCCCTTTCTTCAAAACCTCCTTTCCTGTCTGTTCATCCGGACAAGGTGGTTCTCCGAACACATCCATCATTCCTTCCTAAGGTGGTCACTGCCTTCCACATTGGGCAGACCATTACTTTGCCCACCTTCTTTCCGCCTCCGCATCCTTCAAAGGAGGAAGAGAGGCTCCACCGTCTGGACCCAAAACGTGTGCTCTCCTTCTATCTGGATCGCACGAAACAGTTTCGGGTGGATGATCAACTTTTTGTTGGCTACGTGGGCGCAAAGAAGGGTCGGGCCATACACAAACGCACCATTTCTAGATGGGTCGTGTTGTGTATTAAGGCTTGTTACTCTCTAGCTAAAAAGGAGCCTCCAGTCGGGCTACGCGCTCATTCCACCAGGGCGACGGCAGCCACTTCTGCCTCAGGAAGAGGAGTTCCTCTGAATGACATCTGTCAGGCGGCCACGTGGGCATCGCTGCACACGTTCACCAAACACTACTGCCTGGACAGCCAAGTCCGGAGAAACGGCTTCTTTGACCGTTCTGTTCTCCAGGATTTTCTGGTGTGATCTTGGTTCGCAGACCCACCACCGGGGTTGGTATTGCTGGGGTATCTATTCTAAGGTAAGGAATCTATAACTAGCGTGTTTCTTTCAGATGAACAAGTTACTTACCTTCGGTAACAATGTATCTGTAAGAAACATTAGTTAGTTATAGATTCCTTACCGCCCCACCCATCCTCCCCGTTCTGCGAACTGATTTCTAGGGTTAAGGACATCCTTTCAGGGCCCTAGTTTTGTGCACCAATGGTCAGTGTCTTGCATGGCTCTGCGTTTCTGGCGCGGAAAGTCGTGTACAGAATTGAAGTCAGCGCGTGAGGGCGGCGTCTAAGTAGCTGCCGCGACATCATCCCGGGGACCACGAAGACGGACGCGGAGCCGACCGACGCCACCTTCCGACGCGCAGAGGTACTGCTGACGAAAAAACTTTCCGGATCCAGTCTGACGCCTGGGGGTAATTGTAAGGTAAGGAATCTATAACTAACTAATGTTTCTTACAGATATTTCGTTACCGAAGGTAAGTAACTTGTTCGACAGGAGCTTTCAGACGAGGAATGGGCTGGAATACCCCAGAAAAGTGACCAGAAATGCAAAGTTTAAATTTATACAAAATATGCTGCTCCATAGAGCCTACCTTACACCACGACGGCTACAACGGATGTTCCCACATGCACAACACCACTGCCCTCGATGCCACCTGGTCGAGGCCGACTTAATCCACATGATTTGGGCATGCCCTCGGTTGCGAAGTTTCTGGTCGTCCATCAGGCTTTACATATCAACAGTTACGCAGATACATGTGGGAAACACAGTAGAGGAGTGTATCCTAGGCCTATGCAAACGCTCGACCAAACAGAAGGTACAACTCAGATTCATGGACCTTGCCCTAATAAGAGCAAAACGGGCCATTACTATGCAATGGAAGTCAATGAAACCCCCTACTGGACACAGTTGGCATAGTGAAATGCTACGATGGGGTGGGGCCGAGAGCGCTGCGATTCGGCAGGAGGAAACCAAGGGGTTGCGGAAAACTCCGATATCCACGGAATGGGATGTTGTGCTAGAAACCCTTAAAGGAGTAGACTTAGAACCCAGACCTAGCACCCCGAACTTGCAACAACCCACAGCATAGTTGTAACAGGGAGATATACGGTGCAAGACAGGTTAAGTTAATTGATGCAATCCCTAAAAGTTATAGAGCACACACCACTAGAGTAGGTCTCAAGAATACCCACATAAATAATTGAAATGCCAGAACAAAAGTGGGTGGTGGGAGGAGGGATGGGCGGAGTATGTTAGCTAACCGCTACGTTCATCAAATTTTCTTTTTCTTTAAGGTTAATTAATAAACGTACAGAATTCAGCAGATGCAAGGCAAAGATGTTAGCAAAGATAAAGATTACAATGCAATGTGGACTGTGTCCCAGTACTGAACATTATGATATGTAACACTGCCTTATGTTTTTATTACGCGGCTAATCACTCCGACTGTTTAATGGAAAATCAATAAAGTTTGTTTTAAAAAAACTTTATTATTGAAAACAATAATCTTGAGAACAATATTACGTGGAAAAAACATTATTATTGACAACGATATTTCTGCATCACAATATTTTTGTTTCCCGATACTTTTTTCCCCTGACATTTCGGTCTCCCGATATAGAAAAACTCCATATTTTGTCCAAATACCCTAAAATCTAGAGACTTGGCAGCATTCAGTGAGACACTTCTCTGGGTACGGCTAATATTCGGAGCCACGACAGGCCGAAATAGATATCTTAATGGACCGGGACTCTTGACGAAATAAGTGCATACTGCAGCACAGTGGCACCGTGTAAATACTGTATTTCCTATTGAGAGCAGAGAGTTGCTCGACAGCGCATGTATTTTAACAAATACTTTGTTTTCTCATTGTGATACAGTGTGTGACTAAATAGCCGGTCCCCTAGTGCTACTCATGGGGCTATGAATAAAACCTAGTAGGTGTGAGTTATCTCCCACAGAGAGAGAAACGTGATTTGTATGCTTTAGAGTCCAATTATTCAGTGATTGCTCTGCACAATATCAAGTATTTCCATTTGCCCTCAGCATGCTAGAGGAATATGGTATATTTTTATTATCTACGAGTGTACAACACAAACGTGTCTGTATTTAGTCAGTTCACTTGTTTTGTGCCTCACATTGATTGTGCATGATATACAGATATAAGCAAAATTAATATAACTTTATAATGAGTTTTATGTCTATTTTCCTGCCTTACAGATGATCAGTATATCGCCCTAGGAATGCAAGAACATGTGTGTGCATGGTGTGTAATTCACGAAAGATAACATAGGGGGCTTAGCCCCCACTTGATTTTGCTTAGGGAATGTAGGCCCTGAAGAAGGCCTTGTGAGCAACTCTTAGGCCATAACATTTAGACGATAGGCACAGAGGCCCTGAATTACTTCGCAGCGTTGCAGTTGAGTACAACTATTGTACTCCCAATTTTTTATCTTATCTTATTTGTTTTGGGTATACCCTGGATAATTTTGATCACAATCTTTTTGTCCCTGCAATATAAAGAACCCACAGGAAACTGGTAGAGCCCACCCAGTAGTACCATCTCAGTGTCCAGTGGCGTGCTTCATCATTAGACCCCTCACCCACCAAGTGGGTGAGGAAGCCTATAAAAATGTTAAAAACTTGGGTTTTCCACAGGCAGGTCTCGATGAACTCAGTATAGACTGATTGACTTCCTGAGTCCATGCAACTCAGATCTAGAATTAGGGTTGTGATGTTATGAATTGGGGAATTGATAAGGATGCCTTCAAATGTTTCCTCATTCCTCTGTTGGTTTATTATGGAAAATTGTAATGGCCCGGGCCAGATTAAAAAATTGGAACATGACAGGACAGCCTACCTACTATGTATCACACAGCAAAAGAGAGTTGGGGGCTGTATTCTACCGTACACCCTCCAAAACCAAACATGAACTTACACAAAATTATGGCAGCTTGTCTCCTCTTTATCCTCACTGGAATAAGTGATCTTGTCCCATGCGGACCACAAAAGGCAAAGATTTGGACGGAAAAGCCTCACCCATATTATTGTGGCATGCTTTATCATTGGCTAGTCCGCCCCACCATGATCGGGTAATGGCAACCTGGTGGTCTCAATCTCTACAAGAGGGAGAACAGAATAAGTGATCCTTGTTATTTATATCAGAGGTCCAGATAAATCAAGATCTCTTTTTCCAGTGAGGATAAAGTGGAGACAAGCTGCCGTACTTTTTTGTGTGTTCCAGCCTACCTACTAGCAAAACTGGATAATAAACGTTAGGAGTTAGGTAATAAGTAAGACAAACTAACTGCAAACCTACTGAGATCCCAACAGTCTTAGGAGAAATGTCTTAAAAGTGAAAGGCCTGGATAGTTGCCTTCATATACAGGAGGAGGATAAGGTACTTTCACAGTTTTTACAACTCCTAAACTAAAGAAGGGACTGATCCCCGGGCAAGAGAAACATACCTGGCAGAAGCCACCTTGCATTCACTCATCCCCTTAATAGGGATAAATGTGACGAACCCGTATTGAAGAAAGAATTCCTTACAGCCATAGTTAAACTATGCCCCTCAAAGGCCTTGGGCCCTGACGGGTTCACACCCTCCTTTTCAAATGGTTCGGCGCCTTAATGCTGCCACTGCTGTATAAAGAGTATCACAAAATGACCTGTAAGGTCCGGGTGACCCTACCATGGTGCAGTCAACAATATCTCTTATTCTCAAAATGGGTAAGAAGCCAGATGAGTGCAGATCTTACAGACCGATGTCCCTCCTCAACATAGACGTAACAATCCTTACTAAGATTGCCACTCTGGGCTTGCAGGATGAGGAGGAGTTCGTCCATCCTGACCAGCTGGGCTTTATTTCAGGAGCACCAAACATGTGATCACACTAAAAACCTATTTGTTTGCTTGACAAAGGCAGCAAGGGGCACAAACACTATCCTCGTTACCCTGGATGTTGAAAAGGTATTTGACAGGGTTGACTGGGACTTCATGGCTGACAGCTACGGGCAATGGGGACAGGAGAGGTCTTCTGAAATTGATTACTTTCTACCTATCATAGCCCCAGAGCTCGAATTGAAGTCTGTGCCCAGCATTCCCAGTGGCTGTGCAGTGGGAGGGGTACCAGAGAGGGATGCCCCGTCACCCCTCTGTTTTGCCCTGATCCTCAAACATCTGGCCTAACAGATTCAGTATAACCCCGAAAATAAAGGGATCACATTTGGCACCTGGGGCATAAAACTTAAAAAGTTTGCAGACAACATTCTGCTCTCAGTGACTAACTCAATACATTCTCTCTAACATATTATGGCTGAATTCAAGGCCGACAAGCAGATACCTGGGTTTAAACTTAATGTTAACAGATCAGACATTATCAATGTCTCAGCCCCTAAAACAACTTTATAGGTGGCATTTCACCCTAACAAGGTTAGCACAGGTGGGCCATCTGGGTGGTGTGGGGTGATGGAGAGGGTGTCAGGAAGATGGGACTTTGACACACGTCCTTTGGTCCTGCTCTCGAATACATCCTTTTTTGGGGACTTGGTACTTACCACAATTGATGCGATAACCGGCTCACCCTTGGCGCTATGTCCCGAGGCGTTGCAGCAGGGCTGGCCAGTTGAAGAGATTCACCCACTTAATGGCCAGAAAAGTCATATAATTTCCTATCTGCTGTTGGCAGCGAAACAAAGACTGTTATCTCTCTGGGGCCAACAGACAGACCCCACGGAAAATAAATGGACCGAACGATTATGGTGGATCTTTGAGATTGAAAAACTATCTAAGACAGCCCAAGGCAGAGAAAACAGCTATACAAAAGTGCGGGTCTACTGTAAAAATTCTTTGGAAAACAATTTAGGTAACTCTACCGCCCTAATAGCTTCAGGGTACTCAAGATATGTGATGATTCCGAACTGGAGAGATAGTGCCCAAAAATATCAGAGGATAAAAGCAGACCATTATCCCTGGGAACTTGAACCTTATGCCCGAAGTAACGGAACAGAGTCCCTCCTGCACAATAATGGGAGAAAAGCAGATGCTAGGGGTGGGAGAGTAGGTAGGGTGGGGGGGAGGGGGAGATTCACAGTTTTTGAGGAGGTAGGGGATTGATATTTGGTTATTGCCAAATTGTTATCTGAATATTTGACTCAAATGCCTATAAAAATGCATTGGCACCTAAAAGTGAATCAGTCTTTCATGGTTTCAAAAGCTGTTGAAATGTTGAGCATGTGCAACATGGTGGAATATGTCTTATCTACAAACTTAAGGATGTAAGTGCCATTTCTGGGCATAGATTGTGAATGCAATGAACAAAGGCACTGGTTTTTGTCCAAAAGATCTTGGTGCTATTTCACATCTATTTTTTCTATTAGCTTAGCTAGAAAAGCAAATTGGTGATGCATCAAAAATTACTTAAGAAGTTGACATCCAGTTTAGATGTTTTCAGAAGTTGAATTGCACAGCCTTCCTTCCTGGAGGAAGGAATAGTGCTGGAAGATATAGTCACATATTTTTAAGGAGTGCAACAGGAACGGGCTCCAGCACAGAGGCCATAGGCTTGTGAAACATTGCCATTTCTACTCATTTCATGCAGCCTCCCACCCACAAAATAAACCAGTGTAATGAAACAGGCTTTTTGCAGGTTCCTCCCACCCCCCACACTTTTTGCTCCATTTGGACTCCAGTGCTGATGGGTTTGACTCAAAGTGCACTGAGACCTGCTGACCAGGCCCCAGTTCTCTCTCCCTAAAATATGATGAATGTGAATTGGTATCCCCAGTTGCCAAGGACCTTAGCCCCTTTTGAAGTGTCAGGGACTGTGCCAGGAACACAGTCAGGGACTTGGGGGAGAGAGAGCGAGAGAGAGGGGGAGAGAGCGAGAGAGAGGGGGAGGGAGAGAGAGAGAGAGAGAGAGCGAGAGAGAGAGAGAGAGAGAGAGAGAGAGGGGGAGGGAGAGAGAGAGAGAGAGAGAGAGAGAGAGAGGGGGAGGGAGAGAGAGAGAGAGAGAGAGCGAGAGAGAGGGGGAGAGAGAGAGAGAGAGAGAGAGAGAGAGAGAGAGAGAGAGAGAGAGAGAGAGAGAGAGAGAGAGAGAGAGAGAGAGAGAGAGAGAGAGAGAGAGAGAGAGAGAGAGAGAGAGACCCAGGATCACACAGGAAGTCAGAGGAGAAAAGGGATCCAAAGGGGAAGCCTGTACAAAGGAACAAGATGGCTAAGACTCAGAAAGGAAGGGCACTCACAAGGCAATTTAGCATTCAGACTAACTACACCCAGGACGGACGTGCAAGACATATATATAATACAACATTAACAATAAAGGGAATGTGGGGTAAAGCCCTCAGGAGCTCCACACGGTAAGACTGAAGCTCAGTAAGTTCCTCACCCACAATTGCTGTTACAGATACTGACTAAAAATAGCCACATATAGGATATGTATTCAAAGGCAGGGTCTGTGAAGCTTATACCTATGGTGATGTTATAACAGTATCTCAAAGGCAATACTCACAGTGAACAAGAAACACCACCTAGGTAGTCAGCTGTGCCCACGGATCCTGGCGATCAAACAGGAACACGCAAGGCAGTAACAGCAAAGGGGTAGAACTAAACACAAGCACAATAGACAAGGAGCTAGCAAGGAGGAGTGCTTAACAGGAAAGAAAGGAAATCACAGGGCACACTTGGCAAAAAACAGGTAACAAACATACAAGGTAACAGAAGCAAGACAGCAGAAATAGAAAGACAGCAAACTGGAACCAAGGAAATGGGAAGAAAGGCAGGGACTGGAAAATAGTATACAGAAGGGGAGGCTACAAGGGTATACTAGAATAGTGCAGGTTCAGGAATCAAGAAAACAAAGTAGCATAGAAGGCAGTGCTGGGGCAGGAACAAGAATTGAGCAAAAGCTCAGGAGTCAAAGTAGCACTGCAGGTAGTGCTGGTTCAGGAGAAGGGAAACTGCTGCAGGTCAGGAACAAGGAATGCTAAGGCTCAGGAGTCAAGGTAGCACTGCAGGCAGTACTGGTTCAAGGAAACAGGAAATAGCTACAGATCAGGAAACAAGGAGTCAAGAGAGCACTGCAAGCAGTGCAAATCGGGAACAAGAAATAGCTGAAGCCCAGGAACAGGAACAAAGAATAACTATAGCTCAGGAACTCGGGAAACAAGGTAGCACTGCAGGTAGTGCTAATTCAGGCACAAGGAATAGCTATAGCTCAAGAACTCAGGAAACAAGGTAGCACTGCAGGCAGTGCTAATTCAGGCACAAGGAATATCTATAGCTCAGGAAACAAGGCAGGCACAAGAAATAGCTATAGCTCAGGAATCAAGGAACAAGGATTAACTATAGCTCAGGGATCAAGGAATATCAAAAGCTCAGGAAACAAGGATCGGTCTCACCGGAAAACAGCTACAATAACCAACACTGGGCTGAAGGGAGCTGGGGCTTAAAAGAGCTCACAGTATTCATGCGCATCAGGTGTGAGCAGGCTAGAAGCAGCCAGCCACAGGTGAGCTGAATTCCTCCACCCATCCTTGGCCTGCAGGGGTGGAGACAAAGCAGTGAGCAGGGGATTATAGGTAATGGAGTTTCCAGGATGAGCAGACTGGCTTCCACAAAACCCGGCATGGATTGGGGATGGATGTCAATTCCTAAATGATGTCCAAATGCCTGGAAGTCAAGATATGCATACAGGGGAGTGTCTGGAAGCATATTAGAATACTGGAAAGCCCCACAATTCGCCCCCCTGGTGGTGGGAACGAGAGCAGAGGGAGTGGATCGTGACAACAAGTCCCTGGTAAGGGGAACCAGTGGTACCCAAGGCAGGTGAGCTAAAGGGGTCACCAGAGCCTGCAGCGCTGATTGTGCCACCCTGTGTGATCCAAGTAAAAGATGACTGCAGGAGCAGTGCAAACTGCTCGAACTCTGCTTTGCCCTCATCATGAGTGGCAAAATCACAGCACAATTTTTAATATATGCCAGTCACCCTTAAGGTAGGCCTCCTGAGCCCAGGAGGTAGGGCACATTATATAAAAGGTGTTGACATATAAGTGCAAGCTTGTATGCCCTTATAGTTGCCCCTTTCCTTTAAGGGCTACTATAAGTGTTCAGGGGTCCCTAGGATAACATGGGCTAGCACCTGGGCATATCGAGTTTGCCAGATTCCATATGGTCTCACTGAAATATGTCATGTTTGGTATCAAACAACTTGTCTCATCAAACCTGACTTGCTCCCAAAGTTGGATTTATTGTGACATCCAACTTTGCCCTCCTGGTTGCCCCAGCCTTTCCTGTGCCCTGGCTTACAGCTTGTAGCTGCAGCCACCAAGACAGGAATCTGACCCCTGCCAGGAGGTGTGAACACTCCCAGGAGTCAAAAACAAAGGCCTGCCTGGACGGGAGGTGTCACCTCCCTCTCCCCCCCTGACAGGATGGTTAGTATAGTGGCACATCAAGGCGGTGAACTTCAAAGCCCTCACCACCTCTGATATGCAACCAGGCTTCTTCCCAGAGGAGGAAAAAGCCAACCCCTTCCCCAAGGCACATTTGTAACTCGGGCAGGTGGGAAAATTAGGTAGTCAGGAGGCATACACCTCCCAAAGGCTAGTCACACAGATAAGATGTGCTACCTGGCCTTTACAGCCGAAGAAGGGTTCTGCCATTTTTAAAAGTGGCAGAATAGAGGCCTCTGGGTAGAAAAAGTGCCAACTGCCACAGGAAGTGGTCACCTCAGAGCCGGTTTAGTTGCTGGGGCTAGTATCCCATTGGTTACCAGCACCCCCACCCCTAACACCCCATAATCTAGGATTTAAGGGGTTCCCCTGGCACCAGAACCTAAGATCTGATCGGCTTTCTACAAAGGACAAAGCAGAGACCCGAGTCGGCAACATCAGGACCTGCACAAAGCAAAGGTGCGATACCCTGCAATTTTGGCAACCACCCTCCAAATGAACGACTGTGACTCGTCCTGGACCAGAGACCGGTTCCAAGGGAAAGAGGAACCCCTCTGCGAGCCAAAGACAGCTCCAGAACTCGCTTTGACTAGAGGCCCAAGTAAAACGCCCAGGTAAAACACGCTTCCGGAATCAAAGAATAACTGGCCATCGGACCCTCCAAGGGATTGCCCAAAAGTAAATGGTCTAGTGCATTGTGGGAAATGTAGTCCTGACCTCTAGCAAGTTTCAGGCGGCTACTGTTTTCCCCCAGACTCCAGGACATTGCAACAACCCAAGGCTGGGTTTGCTGTGACCGAGGCTTGTTGGTGGCCTGCCGGCTACCACTACCTTTACTCAACGCTGTGCCTTGAGGAAACTCCACAACACCTTCAACCCGATGCCTAACTGGCCCCGTTGTTGAGCTTTTGCACCCCTTTCCTCACCAACCATCCAAGCAGCAAAACCAGCATCCGCGGCTCCTGCGTTCAGCACCCGGGACAGCCAGCACTACTCTGCACCCCGTTCCTTTGAGCCAGGTAAATTGAATGCTAGACCCTGGTCCTGGGACCCGCATCACTTTATCACCCAGTGGTTTCCACTGAACTCGACCTGCAAGTGACCGATTGTCACTAGTGCTTTTTCCCATTGACTGCAACGTTATCTTATTGCAAGAATGAAATCCACTGATTTATTTTTCCTTTTAAAACCATAACTCCGTTTATACTCCTCCGATTGTCTTCGTTTTGTTGTCTACATTTATGTAAAAATTGCTTTATGTTTATAAATTGGTGTCGGATTTCTTTTGAATCGTGTCAATGTCCATGTTGGTACTCTGAAATGCTTTACACATGTTTCTCTACTAAAGCCTGACTGCTCTGTGCCACACTACCAGGACTGAGCTAGGGATTTATTTGTGTGAATCCAAAGGAACTATTTGGGGTAACGTGAAGGTATTGCGTAGGGAAGCCCAACCAGCCTCACCACATAATACCCCACTGTCCTACAGTAAGCATTCAGATTGGTACATTACCCATATATTTGACCATTGATGCAATAGATCTGTATTCTATCTATGTATCGATAGTGTTCACCCATACATAGTACAGAGTTAAGCTTTTTATTCACATTTTCTCAGTCACTTTGTATGTGAAAGGAACCACATATCCAGATGCTGTATTTGTAATAACGATTCACTAAGCTATGATTTTCTTCTTATTTTTGACTGTACTGTACAGTTTTAGGATGTTTATAGGAAATAAAAAGAGTACTTATGATCCTTTTCCCTTAATAGGAACAATTCAAATACGAGAACATCAGAAGTATGTTGAAAAGATACTTGCAGAGGAACTAAGTGATATGAAAGACGACCTCGATCAGTGCCAAAAAGAACAAGAAACCTCTGGAGGTCTGATGGTAAGTGGTGCAGTCACTTACACTCTCTGTATTTTAAGAAGTTGTTGTGCTGCTGATGTTCCAAAAGTTATTTTGTATTATAATATTACAGGTGATATTCTAACTATGGAAGTAAATTGACTCAACAAACAAGAAGGCCTACTGTCTGAATTTGTAGTTTATTAATTTTGTCAAAAACATGAATTGTTTGACTCTTAGAATTATGTTTTGCTTTATATCAGCATGTGAAATAAGTCAAAGTGCACAAAAGGTGATTAATAACTAGACAAAAACCACATCTCTAGACTTAAACTGTTACCAGGCTTAAACCTAAATACTGAATATTTGTTGATATTGTCAGTCTTTTTGTTGAGAGTATATATTGGAACTCAAGCACAGAGATGTGTTTGCAGCCTTCCGTAGATTTTCATGTCCTCAATACCCCCTCCTCAGACACATATGCTTTTCTGTTGAACTTTAAGGCTCATGAGCCTCCATTAAATCTTTCTTTCATTATCTGTGGCACTGCTGCTCCTTAATAGTAGTCTGTAGGAAAGTGGGTTTCTGTTGCAGTAACCCCCCCACTTTTTGCCAGACTACTGATGCACTTTGACTTGATGTGCCCTGGGTCCCTGCCAATCGGGTTCCCAAGGCCTGTGTTCTTTCCCCAAACCTAACCCAATTAGCATCTCTGGCCACAGGTCAGCCCCTGGTAAATGGTACCACAGGTACCCAGGGCACTGTGACCAGGGAAGACCTCGAAGGGCTGCAGCACTTATTGTGCCACCCTTAGTGCCCTGTACCTTTACACACACACACACACACACACTGCCTTTGCTGGCTGCATGTTTTGGTGCAGAACAAAGTGAAGAGTCGACATGGCACACATCCCCGTGTGCCATGCCTACAACCCACTGCCCTGGCATAGATCAGTCACCCCTCTAGCTGGGTGCCCTATGCCAATGGTGAGGGTACAGGTGCATGAGCCCTGTACCCCTACAGTGTCTAAGTCCATTCTTAGACATTGTAAGTGCAGTGCTGCCATTAAGATTATATGGTGCTGGGAGCTTGTCATTACGAACTCCACAGCACCATAATGGCTACACTGAAAACTGAGAAGTTTGGCATCAAACTTCTCAGCATATTAAACTCACACTGATGCCAGTGTGGGATTTAATGAAAAATGCACACAGAGGGCATAGAGATGCCCCCTGAAAAACAACCAGCCTCTGGTGGGTTCCCTGACTGGTACACACCAGCCTGCCACCACGAGACATGTTTCTGGACCCCTATTTTGGGAGCCTTGGCTCCCTGAGCCCAGAAACAAAGCATTTCCTGGGTGGAGGTGTTCACACCTCCCCCAGGCCAGGAAGAGCCATCTGTGGCAGGGGAGCTTTAAAGGCCTCGCAGCCTTTGTAATGCGACCCCAGCCTCTCCTGCTATCAGGAGCAGGCCCCCTTCCTGTCTCCCCTCCTTACCGGCGGGAAGACAGGCGGGAAAAACTAGCCAGCCCAGAAGGTGTGCCCACCTCTGCCTACTCCACCCCTCAAGTGGGGGAGGCGAGGTGAAGCCCACTCTTCAGTGCCCGCCATCTTGCAGATGGCAGGCACTCCCCAATCAGGATTAGGGATTGTGCTCCCTCCCCCACGTGGGGTGAGCACACCAAGGGTGTGGTCACCCTAAGTTCAGTAGCCCATTGGCTACTGACCTCGAGACCCCTAAAATGCCCCCTAAATACAGTATTTAGGGGGCAGCCCTGAACCAAGAAGGCAGATTCCCGCAACCTAAGAAGAAAAAGGATGAAAGAAGACGCCCAGCAGAGGAGACTGCAGAGAACAACTGACTTGGCCCCAGCCCTACTGGCCCATCTGCAGTTTCCAGAGATCCTGCGCCAAAAATCGTCTTGTCCTGCAGCCAGCGACCTCCAGAACCCCTGGGAGGACTGACTGCCTTCAACAAAGACCGGATCTCCTGTGAACAGCAGTTCTGTTCAGAAGAAACCCCAAAGAAAGACTCCGAGCCTGCTGAGGAAAATGAAACCCGACGCCTGGGACCACCACTGCACCCGTCGCCTACGGCCCGAGTTCGAGTGGCCCAATTGTCCCAGCGAGGTCCCCCAGTGCTCCAGAGTCCCAGTCCACCGTGGGTTGACCCCTCCAGGACTCCACGACGTCGCCTGCAGCCTCTGCACAGAGACCCCCCACCGCGAGTGGCCTGGTAAGGTGAAATCTGACCTCAAAAGACACCCCTGCATCCAGCCGCCCTGCGCCCTGGAGAACAGAACCAGAGGTGCACCTACGTCCCCAAGCCCTCCAACTTACCTGCCCAGCTGTTGGTTCCTCCTGGAAGTCTTCCTGGACCGAGCCTGCACCTGAAAACCAAAACCGTAAATCCCCATTGAAAACAACAGGGCACCCAATGCCAAACCAGCACCCTGCACCCAGCCGCCCCTGCGCCGCTGCGGGTGCACTTTTTGTGCTAAACAGGATCCCTTTTTGCCCTGAGCCTAACACCAGGAGCTTGGCTCCCACACCCAAGTGGCCTGCTTGCCAGCAGCCACCAACCGGAGGCCCCCTATCCCCATTGGATAACATTGGGCCTCAGCACTCTGCACCCGGCCGCCCTAGTGCCATTGAGGGTGTAACCAGAGTGCATCCTTGACCCTGGGGGAACCCTTGTTCTAACTCCAGAAGCTCAACTCCAAAGACTGATTACTTACCTGGTAACCGTTAACTTCATTTCTCTCCATAGGAACCTATTGACTGTTTTTCTCTGAAAATTTTTTCTAAGTGTGGAGTTGATTTGTATGGAAACCTGAAAAATAACAATTGTGCAAAACTGATTTCACTTACCTTTTCTCTAGGAAATGTCCCAGTGTGATATCTAGGCATATCACACTGAGTAGAAAAAGTAATCTAACAAGTAATCTCAAAAGTAACGTAAAAGTAACTTACCTGTAATTCTTATTGCAAAATCGATACAAAGTATATGTACAGCATTTCACAGTATTGCATTACCAGTAATTCAAACTGTAACCATTTCAAAGTACATTTACAACTGCATTTCAAACTGTATATTTACTGCAAAGTATTTATCAACTTACGTGTGCCAGGCTTGCTTGGTTCTAGGAAATAAAATAACTAAAAGAATATTTTTATACAAAACCAATTGGTCTGAAGTTCAGTCTTTGAGTGTGTGAAATCATTTGCTGATTGAGTGGGTACAACAAATGCTTAACACTGTCCTCTGATACTGACTTACTGCTCGACCACACTACCACAAATAGAGAGTGAGGTGCTATCTAACTTTACCTCTGCCTACCTTTGGGGATCCACTGGACTCTGTGCACACTATACCTCACTTTGGTATAGTATATACAGAGCCAGCTTCCTACATAGTCTAATCCTGCAGATTACTCATCTTCGACTTTTCTGAAGGTGCCAGATTGGATCCATAAAATTATTCACCAATGCTTCCAATCAGAGCTATGTGGCGCTGCTACAGCCTTCCCCCTTGAAATTATGCCTTAGGTTCATCAAAGCAGCACCTGCTACTGTGATGTGTAACCCTTATTTGTGTGCATCACAGACATGAGAATCTTGATCTGCTTATTGTTTTCATGATGATATCACAGGTTTTTCTGGAATTGTTTTTTACAATTGTTGTTCTTTTACCTTGGAGCTGGTTGCCAGCAAAGTCATTAAATTGTACATGATGTCTAAGGTGTAAGAGACAGGTGTTTATGTGCGACACCGTTAACCCTCCCAACCTCCCTCCTTACCTCCATGTATGGTTTGATCAGAACTACATTAAATGACATAAAATACTTCCTTAATGCACCCAAAGCTGTCGGGGATAAAGTAGTTAAGCTTTTAAAAAACTTTTTGGGTGTACCACCATTATAAGAAGGGGTCTAGTCATGGTCCACTTCATGGGGCCAGCTGGTGTCTTAGCGTCTACCTGAAGAGTAGGTTTCCCTCTCGACACTCCAAGAAATGGAATCTCAAAAAGAAGTCATTTTCTTCATTTAATAAATACGCCTCTGATAAAGGGCGCCTATGGCATTGGCACTGTTCTACCGTGCTAATGGACGCTCTCAACCAATTCATATTTAAGAAAAGTAGTCTAACATTAGTTCTTCTTCATGGGTTCTTCATTATGTTTTAATAACCCTAAATATCGGCGTCTATGTGTGGCATCCCGCAATATCTTTTGAAAGGTGATTAAAATAACTGATTAGTTTTCTAAAAACATTAGTTGCCAACATGCTCTTTTGATGTTTGTTTTAAAACCAAAGTACGAATATCATCATACCATACCAATTATACATTCGGAAAATTCTAGTTGAGTTTAGACATACATAGAAAAGCTTTGCAGGCCAAAGCATTTTATATTTTGGCTCTTTTAACACATAAAATGAAACAAAGCCATAGTTCCACGGACACCGATATGTAAATTTATGCTGTAATTTTATGGTAGTTCAGAAGATCCTCAGCTCCAGAATGCAGCACAGTGCCAGTTGGCCCTTAAGTCAATTTTTTACCTCTATGAGTAGGGTCCATGAGAACAGGGTTTAGCCCTTCATCGGGTTTGTTACATTTTTAAACACCTTTTCACACAACATTTTTAATCCCATATAGAATGATGATTTTTAAACTGAAGAGGTTATAGTAAACCATTGTTCGTTCAGGCGGGAGTCGCTAACAATAGGTTAAGACGCCTGGCGATTTCTTGTGATGACGGTCTGACACAAGAAGTCCATATGGTTCCCCCTCCATGAGGCCTTATTAAAGATTATATAAGGTCTCAAAGAATGCCATGTGATGTTTTAGTATAACCTTTTCAGTTTAATCTTTATTTGGACTATCTTGCTCTTCTACCACAATACACCGGGGTAGGCTCAACTAGTTTAGTTGGGTAGGGCCCTCCATTTTAGTCCTGATAAATGCCACTGACCCTTTGTGCATCTGCTGGCAGAAACATGTTGCGATACATAACAACAATGGTTCAGTCGGAAAGACCAGCAAAAAGGACAAAGCTAAACAAATTAACTTATCCTACTTTCAGAAATCAAAAACAACCTCCACTATTCTGAGCAAGGGGGTGAAATATTACTTCTATCAATTCGAAAGAGTGTATATCACAATATCAACTCTTATCACACACAAAAAGGTAAATGCATACATTTTTATATGAAAACCAACAGCATAAATACATTATTTTCACATGGTCGCTAGAAGAGAAAATGAGAGAATAAAGAGCTAAAAAAGAGTGGTCGTGTGGAGGTTGTTTTGAATAAATGAAAGTAGGATAAGTTAATTTGTTTAGCTTTGTCCTTTTTGCTGGTCTCTCCGACTGGAACATTTTTGTTTAGTATCGCAATTTACCCGGGTCTTTTGTGTTATTTTTCCGTTTCCCTATTGTTCCTCATTTCCCGCCCACCCCCTTTCCCTGTGCCGCTAGCAGCCCCCTTTCACTGTGCCGCTGGCCCCCTCTCGCCCACCCCCTTTCCCTGTGCCACTGCCCCCCTCCTGCTCACCCCCTTACCCTGTGCAGCTGCCCGCCCCTTTCCCTGTTCCGCTGGCCCACCCCCTCCCACCCACCCCCTTTCCCTGTGCCACTGCCCCCCTCCTGCCCACCCCCTTTCCCTGTGCCGCTGGTCCCACCCACCCCTTTCCCTGTGCCGCTGGTCCCACCCACCCCTTTCCCTGTGCCGCTGGCCCCACCCACCCCTTTCCCTGTGCCGCTGGCCCCACCCACCCCTTTTCCCTGTGCCGCTGCCCCCGCCCACCCCCTTTCCCAGTGCCGCTGGGCCCGATCACCCCTTTCCCTGTGCTGCTGGCCCCACCCACCCCATTACCCGGTGTCGCTGGCCCCACCCACCCCCTTTCCCTGTGCTGATGGGCCCGCCCACCCCTTTCCCTGTGCCACCGGTCCCTTTCCCTGTGCCGCCGGCCCCTTTCCCTGTGCCGCCGGCCCCTTTCCCTGTGTGCCGGCCCCTTTCCCTGTGCCGCCGGCCCCTTTCCCTCTGCCACCGAACTCCTTCCCTCCGCTGCTGGCCCCGCCCACTCTTTCCCTCTGCCGCTGACCCTGCCCACCCCCTTTCCCTCTGCCGCTGGCCCCGCCCACCCTTTTCCCTCTGCCGCACGCCCCGCCCACCCCCTCTGCCGCTGGCTCCCGCCCACCCCTTTCCCTCTGCCGCTGGCTCCCGCCCACCCCTTTCCCCTCTGCCGCTGGCCCCGCCCGACCCCTTTCCCTCTGCCGCTGGCCCTGCCCACCCCCTTCCCTCTGCCGCAGGCCCCGCCCACCCCTTTCCCTCTACCGCTGGCCCTGCCCACCCTCTTTCCTTCTGCCGCAGGGCCCGCCCACCCCTTTCCCTCTGCCGCTAGCTCCCGCCCACCCCTTCCCCTCTGTTGCTGGCCCCCGCCCACTCCCTTTCCCACTGGCCCCCCCCGCAACTCTTATCACACACAAAGAGGTAAATGCATACATTTTTGTATGAAAACCAACAGCATAAATACATTATTTTCACATGGTCGCTAGAAGAGAAAATGAGAGAATAAAGAGCTAAAAAGAGTGGCCGTGTGGAGGTTGTTTTGAATAAATGAAAGTAGGATAAGTTAATTTGTTTACCTTTGTCCTTTTTGCTGGTCTCTCCGACTGGACCATTGTTGTTTAGTATCTCAATCTACCCAGGTCTTTCGTGTTATTTTTCCGTTTCCCCATTGTTTCTCGTTTCCTACCCACCCCCTGTCCCTGTGCCGCTGGCCCCCCTTCCGCCCACCCCCTTTCCCTGTGCTGCTGGCCCCGCCCACCCCCTTTCCCTGTGCCGCCGGCCCCCTTTCCCTCTGCCGCTGGCCCCCGCCCACCCCCTTCCCTGTGCTGCTGCCTCCCCCCTCCCGCCCACCCTCTTTCCCTGTGCCGCTGGCCCCCTTCCGCCCACACCCTTTCCCTGTGCCGCTGGCCCCCTCCTGCCCACCACCCCTTTCCCTGTGCCGCTAGTCCCCTCCCGCCCACCAACTTTTCCTGTGCCCCTGGCCCCCCCTCCGCCAACCCCCTTTCCCTGTGCCGCTGGTCCCCCTCCCGCGCACCCCCTTTTCCTTTGCCGCTGGCCGGCCCCTCCCGCCCACCCCTTTCCCTGTGCCGCTGGCCCTCCTCCCGCCCACCCCTTTCCCTGTGCCGCTGGCCCCCTCCCACCCACCCCTTTCCCTGTGCTGCTGGCCCCCTCCCGCCCACCCCCTTTCCCTGTGCCGCTGGCCCCCCTCCAGCCCACACCTTTTCCCTGTGCCGCTGGCCCCCTCCCGCCCACACCTTTTCCCTGTGCCGCTGGTCCCCCTCCCGCCCACCCCTTTTCCCTGTGCCGCTGGCCCCCTCCCGCCCACACCTTTTCCCTGTGCCGCTGGCCCCCCTCCTGCCCCCTCTTTCCCTGTGCCCCTGGAACCCCTTTCCCTGTGCCGCTGGCCCCCTCCCGACCACCCCTTTCCCTCTGCCCCTGGCCCCCCCACCCACCCCTTTCCCTGTGCCGCTGGCCCCCCTCCCACCCACCCCCTTTCCCTGTGCCGCTGGCCCCCCCCTCCCGCCCACCCCCTTTCCCTGTGCCGCTGGCCCCCCCTCCCGCCCACCCCCTTGCCCTGTGCCGATGGTCCCACCCGCCCACCCCCCTTTCCCTGTGCCCCTGGAACCCCTTTCCCTGTGCCGCTGGCCCCCCTCCCGACCACCCCTTTCCCTCTGCCGCTGGCCCCCCCACCCACCCCTTTCCCTGTGCCGCTGGCCCCCCCTCCACCCACCCCTTTTCCCTGTGCTGCTGGCCCCCCACCCACCCCTTTCCCTGTGCCGCTGGCCCCCACCCACCCCTTTCCCTGTGCCGCTGGTCCCCCTCCCACCCACCCCTTTCCCTGTGCCGCTGGTCCCCCCTCCCGCCCACCCCTTTCCCAGTGCTTATGGGCCCGCCCACCCCCTTTCCCTGTGCCGCCGGCCCCTTTCCCTGTGCCGCCGGCCCCCTATCCCTGTGCCGCCGGCCCCCTATTCCTGTGCCGCCGGCCCCCTTTCCCTGTGCCGCCGGCCCCCTTTCCCTGTGCCGCCGGCCCCCTTTCCCTGTGCCGCCGGCCCCCTTTCCCTCTGCCGCTGGCCCCCTTTCCCTCTGCCGCTGGCCCCCTTTCCCTCTGCCGCCGGCCCCCTTTTCCTCTGCCGCCGGCCCCCTTACCCTCTGCCGCCGGCCTCCTTACCCTCTGCCGCCGGCCTCCTTACCCTCTGCCGCCGACCATCCTTCCCTCCGCCACTGACCCCACCCACCCCTTTCCTCTGCTGCTGGCCCCGCCCACCCCCTTTCCCTCTGCCACTGGCCCCGCCCACCCCCTTTCCCTCTGCCACTGGCCCCGCCCACCCTCTTTTCCTCTGCCGCTGGTTCCCGCCCACCCCCTTTCCCTCTGTTGCTGCCCTCCGCCCACTTCCTTTCCCTTTGCCACTGGCCCTCCCCGCAACTCTTATCACACACAAAGAGGTAAATGCATACATTTTTGTATGAAAACCAACAGCATAAATACATTATTTTCACATGGTCGCTAGAAGAGTAAATTAGAGAATGGCCGTGTGGAGGTTGTTTTGAATAAATGAAAGTAAGATAAGTTAATTTGTTTACCTTTTGTCCTTTTTGCTGGTCTCTCCGACTGGACCTTTGTTGTTTAGTATCTCAATTTACCCAGGTCTTTCGTGTTATTTTTCTGTTTCCCCATTGTTCCTCATTTCCTGCCCACCCTCTTTCCCTGTGCCGCTAGTCCCCCTCCCGCCCACCCCCTTTCCCTGTGCCACTGGTCCCCCCCCTCCCACCCACCCCCCTTTCCCTGTGCCACTGGTCCCCCCCTCCCACCCACCCCCTTTCCCTGTGCCACTGGTCCCCCTCCCACCCCCTTTCCCTGTGCCGCTGGCCTCCCTTCCACCCACCCCCTTTGCCTGTGCCACTGGTCCCCCCTCCCACCCCCTTTCCCTGTGCCGCTGGCCCCCCTTCCACCCACCCCCTTTCCCTGTGCCGCTGGTCACCCCCTCCCGCACAGCCCCTTTCCCTGTGCCACTGGCCCCCTCCCGCCCACCCCTTTCCCTGTGCCGCTGGTCCCCCCACCCCCTTTCCCTGTGCCGCTGGTCTCCCCCTCCCGCCCACCCCCATTCCCTGTGCCTCTGGCCCCCTTTCCCAGTGCTGATGGGCCCGCCCAACCCCCTTTCCCTGTGCCGCCGGCCCCCTTTCCCTGTGCCGCCGGCCCTCTTTCCCTTTCCCTGTGCCGCCAGCCCCCTTTCCCTGCGCTGCTGCCCACCTTTCCCTGTGCCGCCGGCCCCCTTTCCCTCTGCCACTGACCTCCTTCCCCTCTGCCGCTGGCCCCGCCACCCCCTTTCCCTCTGCTGCTGGCCCCGCCCACCCCCTTTCCCTCTGCCGCTGCCCCCCGCCCACTCCCTTTCCCTTTGCCACTGGCGCCCCCCGCAACTCTTATCACACACAAAGAGGTAAATGCATACATTTTTGTATGAAAACCAACAGCATAAATACAGTATTTTCACATGGTCGCTAGAAGAGAAAATGAGAGAATAAAGAGCTCAAAAAGAGTGGCCGTGTGGAGGTTGTTTTGAATAAATGAAAGTAGAATAAGTTAATTTGTTTACCTTTGCCCTTTTTGCTGGTCTCTCCGACTGGACCATTGTTGTTTAGTATCTCAATTTACCCAGGTCTTTCGTGTTATTTTTCCGTTTCCCCATTGTTCCTCGTTTCCTGCCCACCCCCGCTCCCTGTGCCTCTGGCCCCCCAATCCACCCACTTTTCCTGTGCCGCTGGACCCCCTCCCGCCCACCCCCTTCTCTGTGCCACTGGCCCCCCTTCCGCCCACCCCCTTTCCCTGTGCCGCTGGTCCCCCCCCTCCCGCCCACTCACTTTCCCTGTGCCGCTGGTCCACCCCCCTGCCCACCCCCTTTCCCTGTGCCACTGGTCCCCCACTTCCGCCCACCACATTTCCCTGTGCCTCTGGTCCCCCTCCCGCCCACCCCGTTTCCCTGTGCCGCTGGTTCCCCCTCCCCCTTTCCCTGTGCCGCTGGTCCCCCTCCCGCCCACCCCCCTTTCCCTGTGCCGCTGGTCCCCCCTCCCGCCCCTTTCCCTGTGCCGACGGCCCCCATTCCCTGTGCCGCCGTCCCCCTTTCCCTGTGCCGCCGTCCCCCTTTCCCTGTGCCGCCTGCACCCTTTCCCTCTGCTGCTGGCCCCGCCCTTCCCCTTTCCCTCTGTCCCCGCCCACTCCCTTTGCCACTGCCCCCGCAACTCTTATCACACACAAAGAGGTAAATGCATACATTTTTGTATGAAAACCAACAGCATAAATACATTACTTTCACATGGTCGCTAGAAGAGAAAATTAGAGAAGAAAGAGCTAAAAAGAGTGGCCGTGTGGAGGTTGTTTTGAATAAATGAAAGTAGGATAAGTTAATTTGTTTACCTTTGTCCTTTTTGCTGGTCTCTCCGACTGGACCATTGTTGTTTAGTATCTCAATTTACCCAGGTCTTTTGTGTTATTTTTCAGTTTCCCCATTGTTCCTCGTTTCCTGCACACCCCTTTCCCTGTGTCTCTGGCCCCCTTCCACCCACACCCTTTCCCTGTGCCGCTGGTCCCCCCTCCCGCCCAGCCCCTTTCCCTGTGCCGCTGGTCCCTCCTCCCGCCCACCCCTTTCCCTGTGCCGCTGGTCCACCCCCTGCCCACCCCCTTTCCCTGTGCCAGTGGTCCACCCCCTGCCCACCCCTTTCCCTGTGCCGGTGGTCCACCCTCCCGCCCACCCCCTTTCCCTGTGCCGCTGGTCCACCCCCCTGCCCACCCCCTTTCCCTGTGCCGCTGGTCCCCCCTCCCGCCCACCCCCTTTCCCTGTGCCGCTGGTCCCGCCTACCCCCTTCCCTGTGCCGCTGGTCCCCCCTCCCGCCTACCCCTTTCCCTGTGCCGCTGGTCCCCCTCCCGCCCACCCCATTTCCCTGTGCCGCTGGTCCCCCTCCCTCCCGCCCACCCCCTTTCCCTATACCGCTGGTCCCCCTCTCCCGCCCACCCCTTTCCCCTGTGCCACTGGTCCACCCCCTTCCCGTGTGCCGCTGGTCCCCCCCGCCCACCCCTTTCCCGCTGGTCCCCCCTCCAGCCCACCCCTTTCCCTATGCCGCTGGTCCCCCCTCCCGCCCACCCCCTTTCCCTGTGCCGCTGGTCCCCGCCCACCCCTTTCCCTGTGCTGCTGGTCCCCGCCCTCCAGCCCACCCCTTCCCTGTGCCGCTGATCCCCACCCACCCCTTTCCCTGTGCCGCTGGTCCCCGCCCACCCCCTTTCCCTGTGCCGCTGGTCCCCGCCCATCCCCTTTACCTGTGCCGCTGGGGCCCCCTCCCGCCCACCCCCTTTCCCTGTGCCTCTGGGGCCCCCTCCCGCCCACCCCCTTTCCCTGTGCCTCTGGGGCCCCCTCCCGCCCACCCCCTTTCCCTGTGCCGCTGGTCCCCCTCCCACCCACTTTTCCTGTGCCGCTGGTCCCCCCTTCCGCCCACCCCCTTTCCCTGTGCCGCTGGTCCCTCCCCTCCCACCCACCCCCTTTCCCTGTGCCTCTGGTCCACCCCCCTGCCGCCCACCCCTTTCCCTGTGCCGCTGGTCCCCCTCCCGCCCACCCCTTTGCCTGTGCCACTGGTCCCCCCTCCCACCCCCTTTCCCTGTGCCGCTGGCCCCCCTTCCACCCACCCCCTTTCCCTGTGCCGCTGGTCACCCCCTCCCGCACAGCCCCTTTCCCTGTGCCACTGGCCCCCTCCCGCCCACCCCCTTTCCCTGTGCCGCTGGTCCCCACCACCCCTTTCCCTGTGCCGCTGGTCTCCCCTCCCGCCCACCCCCATTCCCTGTGCCTCTGGCCCCCTTTCCCAGTGCTGATGGGCCCGCCCAACCCCTTTTCCCTGTGCCGCCGGCCCCTTTCCCTGTGCCGCCGGCCCTCTTTCCCTTTCCCTGTGCCGCCAGCCCCCTTTCCCTGCGCTGCTGCCCACCTTTCCCTGTGCCGCCGGCCCCCTTTCCCTCTGCCACTGACCTCCTTCCCCTCTGCCGCTGGCCCCGCCACCCCCTTTCCCTCTGCTGCTGGCCCCGCCCACCCCCTTTCCCTCTGCCGCTGCCCCCCGCCCACTCCCTTTCCCTTTGCCACTGGCGCCCCGCAACTCTTATCACACACAAAGAGGTAAATGCATACATTTTTGTATGAAAACCAACAGCATAAATACAGTATTTTCACATGGTCGCTAGAAGAGAAAATGAGAGAATAAAGAGCTCAAAAAAGAGTGGCCGTGTGGAGGTTGTTTTGAATAAATGAAAGTAGAATAAGTTAATTTGTTTACCTTTGCCCTTTTTGCTGGTCTCTCCGACTGGACCATTGTTGTTTAGTATCTCAATTTACCCAGGTCTTTCGTGTTATTTTTCCGTTTCCCCATTGTTCCTCGTTTCCTGCCCACCCCCGCTCCCTGTGCCTCTGGCCCCCCCCAATCCACCCACTTTTCCTGTGCCGCTGGACCCCCCTCCCGCCCACCCCCTTTCCCTGTGCCACTGGCCCCCCTTCCGCCCACCCCCTTTCCCTGTGCCGCTGGTCCCCCCCCTCCCGCCCACTCACTTTCCCTGTGCCGCTGGTCCACCCCCTGCCCACCCCCTTTCCCTGTGCCGCTGGTCCCCCACTTCCGCCCACCACATTTCCCTGTGCCGCTGGTCCCCCTCCCGCCCACCCCGTTTCCCTGTGCCGCTGGTTCCCCTCCCCCTTTCCCTGTGCCGCTGGTCCCCCTCCCGCCCACCCCTTTCCCTGTGCCGCTGGTCCCCCCTCCCGCCCCCTTTCCCTGTGCCGACGGCCCCCATTCCCTGTGCCGCCGTCCCCCTTTCCCTGTGCCGCCGTCCCCCTTTCCCTGTGCCGCCTGCACCCTTTCCCTCTGCTGCTGGCCCGCCCTTCCCCTTTCCCTCTGTCCCCGCCCACTCCCTTTGCCACTGCCCCCCGCAACTCTTATCACACACAAAGAGGTAAATGCATACATTTTTGTATGAAAACCAACAGCATAAATACATTACTTTCACATGGTCGCTAGAAGAGAAAATTAGAGAAGAAAGAGCTAAAAAAGAGTGGCCGTGTGGAGGTTGTTTTGAATAAATGAAAGTAGGATAAGTTAATTTGTTTACCTTTGTCCTTTTTGCTGGTCTCTCCGACTGGACCATTGTTGTTTAGTATCTCAATTTACCCAGGTCTTTTGTGTTATTTTTCAGTTTCCCCATTGTTCCTCGTTTCCTGCACACCCCCTTTCCCTGTGCCTCTGGCCCCCTTCCACCCACACCCTTTCCCTGTGCCGCTGGTCCCCCCTCCCGCCCAGCCCCTTTCCCTGTGCCGCTGGTCCCTCCTCCCGCCCACCCCTTTCCCTGTGCCGCTGGTCCACCCCCTGCCCACCCCCTTTCCCTGTGCCAGTGGTCCACCCCCTGCCCACCCCCTTTCCCTGTGCCGGTGGTCCACCCCTCCCGCCCACCCCTTTCCCTGTGCCGCTGGTCCCGCCTACCCCCTTTCCCTGTGCCGCTGCTCCACCCCCTGCCCACCCCCTTTCCCTGTGCCGCTGGTCCCCCCTCCCGCCCACCCCTTTCCCTGTGCCGCTGGTCCCGCCTACCCCTTTCCCTGTGCCGCTGGTCCCCCCCTCCCGCCTACCCCTTTCCCTGTGCCGCTGGTCCCCCTCCCGCCCACCCCATTTCCCTGTGCCGCTGGTCCCCCTCCCTCCCGCCCACCCCCTTTCCCTATACCGCTGGTCCCCCCTCCCGCCCACCCCTTTCCCTGTGCCACTGGTCCACCCCCTTCCCGTGTGCCGCTGGTCCCCCCCGCCCACCCCTTTCCCGCTGGTCCCCCCCTCCAGCCCACCCCCTTTCCCTGTGCCGCTGGTCCCCGCCCACCCCTTTCCCTGTGCTGCTGGTCCCCGCCCTCCAGCCCACCCCTTCCCTGTGCCGCTGATCCCCACCCACCCCTTTCCCTGTGCCGCTGGTCCCCGCCCACCCCCTTTCCCTGTGCCGCTGGGGCCCCCCTCCCGCCCACCCCCTTTCCCTGTGCCTCTGGGGCCCCCCTCCCGCCCACCCCCTTTCCCTGTGCCTCTGGGGCCCCCCTCCCGCCCACCCCCTTTCCCTGTGCCTCTGGGTCCCCCTCCCGCCCACCCCCTTTCCCTGTGCCGCTGGTCCCCCTCCCACCCACTTTTCCTGTGCCGCTGGTCCCCCCTTCCGCCCACCCCCTTTCCCTGTGCCGCTGGTCCCTCCCCTCCCGCCCACCCCTTTCCCTGTGCCGCTGGTCCACCCCCTGCCGCCCACCCCTTTCCCTGTGCCGCTGGTCCCCCTCCCGCCCACCCCTTTGCCTGTGCCACTGGTCCCCCCTCCCACCCCCTTTCCCTGTGCCGCTGGCCCCCTTCCACCCACCCCCTTTCCCTGTGCCGCTGGTCACCCCCTCCCGCACAGCCCCTTTCCCTGTGCCACTGGCCCCCCTCCCGCCCACCCCCTTTCCCTGTGCCGCTGGTCCCCACCACCCCCTTTCCCTGTGCCGCTGGTCTCCCCCTCCCGCCCACCCCCATTCCCTGTGCCTCTGGCCCCTTTCCCAGTGCTGATGGGCCCGCCCAACCCCTTTTCCCTGTGCCGCCGGCCCCTTTCCCTGTGCCGCCGGCCCTCTTTCCCTTTCCCTGTGCCGCTAGCCCCCTTTCCCTGCGCTGCTGCCCACCTTTCCCTGTGCCGCCGGCCCCTTTCCCTCTGCCACTGACCTCCTTCCCCTCTGCCGCTGGCCCCGCCACCCCTTTCCCTCTGCTGCTGGCCCCGCCCACCCCCTTTCCCTCTGCCGCTGCCCCCGCCCACTCCCTTTCCCTTTGCCACTGGCGCCCCCGCAACTCTTATCACACACAAAGAGGTAAATGCATACATTTTTGTATGAAAACCAACAGCATAAATACAGTATTTTCACATGGTCGCTAGAAGAGAAAATGAGAGAATAAAGAGCTCAAAAAGAGTGGCCGTGTGGAGGTTGTTTTGAATAAATGAAAGTAGAATAAGTTAATTTGTTTACCTTTGCCCTTTTTGCTGGTCTCTCCGACTGGACCATTGTTGTTTAGTATCTCAATTTACCCAGGTCTTTCGTGTTATTTTTCCGTTTCCCCATTGTTCCTCGTTTCCTGCCCACCCCGCTCCCTGTGCCTCTGGCCCCCCAATCCACCCACTTTTCCTGTGCCGCTGGACCCCCTCCCGCCCACCCCCTTTCCCTGTGCCACTGGCCCCCTTCCGCCCACCCCCTTTCCCTGTGCCGCTGGTCCCCCCCTCCCGCCCACTCACTTTCCCTGTGCCGCTGGTCCACCCCCCTGCCCACCCCCTTTCCCTGTGCCGCTGGTCCCCCACTTCCGCCCACCACATTTCCCTGTGCCGCTGGTCCCCCCTCCCGCCCACCCCGTTTCCCTGTGCCGCTGGTTCCCCCTCCCCCTTTCCCTGTGCCGCTGGTCCCCCCTCCCGCCCACCCCCTTTCCCTGTGCCGCTGGTCCCCCCCTCCCGCCCCCTTTCCCTGTGCCGACGGCCCCCATTCCCTGTGCCGCCGTCCCCCTTTCCCTGTGCCGCCGTCCCCCTTTCCCTGTGCCGCCTGCACCCTTTCCCTCTGCTGCTGGCCCCGCCCTTCCCCTTTCCCTCTGTCCCCGCCCACTCCCTTTGCCACTGCCCCCCGCAACTCTTATCACACACAAAGAGGTAAATGCATACATTTTTGTATGAAAACCAACAGCATAAATACATTACTTTCACATGGTCGCTAGAAGAGAAAATTAGAGAAGAAAGAGCTAAAAAAGAGTGGCCGTGTGGAGGTTGTTTTGAATAAATGAAAGTAGGATAAGTTAATTTGTTTACCTTTGTCCTTTTTGCTGGTCTCTCCGACTGGACCATTGTTGTTTAGTATCTCAATTTACCCAGGTCTTTTGTGTTATTTTTCAGTTTCCCCATTGTTCCTCGTTTCCTGCACACCCCCTTTCCCTGTGCCTCTGGCCCCCCTTCCACCCACACCCTTTCCCTGTGCCGCTGGTCCCCCCTCCCGCCCAGCCCCTTTCCCTGTGCCGCTGGTCCCTCCTCCCGCCCACCCCCTTTCCCTGTGCCGCTGGTCCACCCCCTGCCCACCCCCTTTCCCTGTGCCAGTGGTCCACCCCCTGCCCACCCCCTTTCCCTGTGCCGGTGGTCCACCCCTCCCGCCCACCCCTTTCCCTGTGCCGCTGGTCCACCCCCTGCCCACCCCTTTCCCTGTGCCGCTGGTCCCCCTCCCGCCCACCCCCTTTCCCTGTGCCGCTGGTCCCGCCTACCCCCTTTCCCTGTGCCGCTGGTCCCCCCTCCCGCCTACCCCTTTCCCTGTGCCGCTGGTCCCCCTCCCTCCCGCCCACCCCATTTCCCTGTGCCGCTGGTCCCCCTCCCTCCCTCCCGCCCACCCCCTTTCCCTATGCCGCTGGTCCCCCCTCCCGCCCACCCCCTTTCCCTGTGCCACTGGTCCACCCCCTTCCCGTGTGCCGCTGGTCCCCCCCGCCCACCCCTTTCCCGCTGGTCCCCCCTCCAGCCCACCCCCTTTCCCTGTGCCGCTGGTCCCCCCTCCCGCCCACCCCTTTCCCTGTGCCGCTGGTCCCCGCCCACCCCTTTCCCTGTGCTGCTGGTCCCCGCCCTCCAGCCCACCCCTTCCCTGTGCCGCTGATCCCCACCCACCCCCTTTCCCTGTGCCGCTGGTCCCCGCCCACCCCCTTTCCCTGTGCCGCTGGTCCCCGCCCATCCCCTTTACCTGTGCCGCTGGGGCCCCTCCCGCCCACCCCCTTTCCCTGTGCCTCTGGGGCCCCCTCCCGCCCACCCCCTTTCCCTGTGCCTCTGGGGCCCCCTCCCGCCCACCCCTTTCCCTGTGCCGCTGGCTCCCCCTCCCCTTTCCCTGTGCCGCTGGTCCCCCTCCCACCCACTTTTCCTGTGCCGCTGGTCCCCCCTTCCGCCCACCCCCTTTCCCTGTGCCGCTGGTCCCTCCCCTCCCGCCCACCCCCTTTCCCTGTGCCGCTGGTCCACCCCCCTGCCGCCCACCCCCTTTCCCTGTGCCGCTGGTCCCCCCTCCCGCCCACCCCCTTTCCCTGTGCCGCTGGTCCCCCTCCCTCCCGCCCACCCCCTTTCCCTGTGCCGCTGTTCCCCCTCCCTCCCACACACCCCCTTTCCCTGTGCCGCTGGTCCCCCGCCCACCCCCTTTCCCTGTGCCACTGGTCCACCCCCTTCCTGTGTGCCGCTGGTCCCCCTCCCGCCCACCCCTTTCCCGCTGGTCCCCCCTCCCGCCCACCCCCTTTCCCGCTGGTTCCCCCTCCCGCTCACCCCCTTTCCCGCTGGTCCCCCCTCCCGCCCACCCCCTTTCCCTGTGCCGCTGGTCCCCCTCCCGCCCACCCCCTTTCCCTGTGCCGCTGGTCCCCGCCCACCCTTTTCCCTGTGCTGCTGGTCCCCGCCCTCCAGCCCACCCCTTCCCTGTGCCGCTGATCCCCGCCCACCAGCCCACCCCTTCCCTGTGCCGCTGGTCCCCGCCCACCCCCTTTCCCTGTGCCACTGGTCCCCGCCCAACCCCTTTCCCGCTGGGGCCCCCTCCTGCCCACCCTCTTTCCCTGTGCCTCTGGGGCCTCCCTCCCGCCCACCCCCTTTCCCTGTGCCTCTGGGGCCCCCCTCCCGCCCACCCCCTTTCCCTGTGCCTCTGGGGCCCCCTCTCGCCCACCCCTTTCCCTGTGCCTCTGGGGCCCCCTCCCGCCCACCCCTTTCCTTGTGCCGCTGGGGCCCACCCCCTTTCCCTGTGCTGCTGGGACCCACCCCGCCCACCCCTTTCCCTGTGCCGCTGGGGCCCCCTCCCACCCACCCCTTTTCCCTGTGCCGCTGGGGCACCCCCTTCTGCCCACCCCCTGTCCCTGTGCTGCTGGGGCCCTCCGCCCACCCACCCCCATTCCCTGTGTGGCTGATCCCCCTCCCACCCACCCCCGTTCCCTGGGCTGCTGACCCCAACTGTTCCCTGTGCCACTGACCCCCTCCCACCCACCCCCGTTCCCTGTTCCGCTGACCCCCTCCCACCCACCTCCGTTCCCTGTGCCGCTGAACAACCCTCCCACCCACCCCCGTTCCCTGTGCCACTGAACCACCCTCCCACCCACCCCCGTTCCCTGTGCCACTGAACCACCGTTCCCTGTGCCGCTGACCCATCCTCTTTCCCTGTGCCGCTGACCCACCCTCCCACCCGCCCCCTTTCCCTGTGCCGCTGACCCACCCTCCCACCCACCCCCTTTCCCTGTGCCACTGACCCACCCATCCCCTTTCCCTGTGCCGCTGACCCACCCACCCCCTTTCCCTGTGCCGCTGACCCACCCACCCCTTTCCCTGTGCCGCTGACCCACCCTCCTACCCACCGCCTTTCCCTGTGCCGCTGATCCACCCTCCCACCCACCCTCTTTCCCTGTGCCACTGCACCCCCTTTCCCTGTGCCGCTGACCCACCCTCCCGCCCACCCCCTTTCCCTGTGCCGCTGACCCACCCTCCCACCCCCTTTCCGTGTGCCGCTGACCCACCCTCCCCCTTTCCCTGTGCTGCTGACCCACCCACCCCCTTTCCCTGTGCCACTGACCCACCCTCCTGCCCACCCCCTTTCCCTTTCCCTGTGCCGCTGACCCGCCCACCCCTTTCCCTGTGCCGCTGATACCCCCTTTCCCTGTGCTGCTGACCCACCCTCCCGCCCACCCCCTTTCCCTGTGCCGCTGGCCCACCCACTCCCGTTCCTGTGTTGCTGACACCCTCCCGTGTCGCTGACACCCTCCTGTGCCGCTGACCCATCCTCTTTCCCTGTGCCGCTGACCCACCCTCCCACCCGCCCCTTTCCCTGTGCCGCTGACCCACCCTCACACCCACCCCCTTTCCCTGTGCCACTGAACCACCGTTCCCTGTGCCGCTGACCCATCCTCTTTCCCTGTGCCGCTGACCCACCCTCCCACCCGCCCCCTTTCCCTGTGCCGCTGACCCACCCTCCCACCCACCCCCTTTCCCTGTGCCACTGACCCACCAATCCCCTTTCCCTGTGCCGCTGACCCACCCACCCCTTTCCCTGTGCCCCTGACCCACCCACCCCCTTTCCCTGTGCCGCTGACCCACCCTCCCACCCACCGCCTTTCCCTGTGCCGCTGATCCACCCTCCCACCCACCCTCTTTCCCTGTGCCACTGCACCCCTTTCCCTGTGCCGCTGACCCACCCTCCCGCCCACCCCTTTCCTGTGCCGCTGACCCACCCTCCCACCCCTTTCCGTGTGCCGCTGACCCACCCTCCCCCTTTCCCTGTGCCGCTGACCCACCCACCCCCTTTCCCTGTGCCACTGACCCACCCTCCTGCCCACCCCTTTCCCTGTGCCGCTGATACCCCCCTTTCCCTGTGCTGCTGACCCACCCTCTCGCCTACCCCCTTTCCCTGTGCCGCTGGCCCACCCACTCCCGTTCCCTGTGTTGCTGACACCCTCCCGTGTCGCTGACACCCTCCTGTGCCGCTGACCCATCCTCTTTCCCTGTGCCGCTGACCCACCCTCCCACCCGCCCCCTTTCCCTGTGCCGCTGACCCACCCTCCCACCCACCCCCTTTCCCTGTGCCACTGACCCACCCATCCCCTTTCCCTGTGCCACTGACCCACCCACCCCCTTTCCCTGTGCCGCTGACCCACCCACCCCCTTTCCCTGTGCCGCTGACCCACCCTCCCACCCACCGCCTTTCCCTGTGCCGCTGATCCACCCTCCCACCCACCCTCTTTCCCTGTGCCACTGCACCCCTTTCCCTGTGCCGCTGACCCACCCTCCCGCCCACCCCCTTTCCCTGTGCCGCTGACCCACCCTCCCACCCCTTTCCGTGTGCCGCTGACCCACCCTCCCCCTTTCCCTGTGCCGCTGACCCACCCACCCCCTTTCCCTGTGCCACTGACCCACCCTCCTGCCCACCCCCTTTCCCTTTCCCTGTGCCGCTGACCCGCCCACCCCCTTTCCCTGTGCCGCTGATACCCCCCTTTCCCTGTGCTGCTGACCCACCCTCCCACCCACCCCCTTTCCCTGTGCCGCTGGCCCACCCACTCCCGTTCCCTGTGTTGCTGACACCCTCCCGTGTCGCTGACACCCTCCTGTGTTGCTGACCCATCCCCATTCCGTCGCTGCCCCTCTCTTCCGTGTCGCTGCCCCCTCTCCCACCCACCCCGTTCCCTGTGTCGCTGACCCCCCACCCATTCACCCCCCTTCCCTGTGTCACCGACCCCCTACCCACTCACCCCCATTCCCTGTGTCGCTGACACCCCCACCCACCCCCGTTCCCTGTGTCGCTGACCCGCTCCCACCCACCCCCGTTCCCTGTGTCGCTGACCCCTCCCACACCCGTTCCCTATGTCGCTGTGTTCCCTGTGTCGCTGACTGCCCCCCCCCCCCCCCCATTCCCTGTGTTGCTGACCCCCCTCCCACCCACCCCGTTCCCTGTGTCACTGCACCCCGTTTCCTGTCACTGACCCCTCCTCCCGCCCACCCCTGTTCCCTGTGTCACTGACCCACTCGCCCACCCACCCCCGTTTCCTGTGTCGCTGATCCCTTCACCCACCCACCTCCTCCCTGTGTCACTGACCCCCCGTTTCCTGTGTCGCTGATCCCCTCCAACCCACTGCCGTTCCCTGTGTTGCTCACCCCCTCCCACCCACCTCCTTTCCTTGTGTCGCTGAACCTCCCACCCACCCCGTTCCTTGTGTCGCTGACCCCCTCCCATGTACCCCCGTTCCCTGTGTTGCTGACCCCTCCTATGCATCCCCGTTCCCTGTGTCACTGACCCTCCCATGCACCCCCGTTCCCTGTCGCTGACCCCCCTCCCACCCACGTTCCCTGTGTCGCTGACTCCCCTCCCTCCCACCCACCCACATTCCCTGTGTCGCTGACCCCCATTTCCCTGTCTCGCTGCCCCCTCCCACCCACCCCGTTCCCTGTGTTGCTTACCCCACCCCGTTCCGTGTCGCAGAAACCCCCTCCCACCCACCCCGTTCCCTGTGTCGCTGAAACCCCCTCCCACCCACCCCGTTCCCTGTGTCGCTGAAACCCCCTCCCACCCCGTTCCCTGTGTCGCTGAAATCCCCCTCCCACCCCGTTCCCTGTGTCGCTGACCCCCCTCTCACCCACCCTGTTCCCTGCGTCGCTGACCCCCCTCCCACTCACCTCCCTGTGTCGCTGACCCCCAGTTCCCTGTGTCGCTGACCCCACCTCCCACCCACCCCGTTCCCTGTGTCGCTGACCCCACCTCCCACCCACCCCGTTCCCTGTGTCGCTGACCCCCTCCGACCTACCCCGTTCCCTGTGTCGCTGACCCCCTCCGACCCACCCCGTTCCCTGTGTCGCTGACCCCCCTCCCACCCACCCCGTTCCCTGTGTCGCTGACCCCCCTCCCACCCACCCCGTTCCCTGTGTTGCTGACCCCCCTCCCACCCACCCTGTTCCCTGTGTTGCTGACCCTACCCGTTCCCTGTGTCGCTGACCCCCTCCCACACAACCCCGTTCCCTGTGTTGCGTACCCCCTCCCACCCACCCCCGTTCCCTGTGTCGCTGACCCCCTCACACCCACCCCCGTTCCCTGTGTCGCTGACCCCCTCCCATCCACCCCCGTTCCCTGTATCGCTGACTCCTCCCACCCACCCCCGTTCCCTGTGTCGCTGACTCCCTCCCACCCACCCCCATTCCCTGTGTTGCTGACTCCTTCACCCCCGTTCCCTGTGTCACTGAACCCCCCTCCCACCCAATCCCGTTCCCTGTGTCGCTGATCGATGTTCCCTGTGTTGCTGACCCCCCTACCCCTGTTCCCTGTGTTGCTGACCCCACCCACCCCCGTATCCTGTGTTGCTGACCCCACCCACCCCATTCCCTGTGTTGCTGACCGCCGTTCCGTGTAGCTGAACCCCCCCACCCATCCCCGTTCCCTGTGTCGCTAACCCCCCTCCCACCCATCCCCGTTCCCTGTGTTGCTGACCCCACCTCCGTGTCGCTAAAACCCCCTCCCACCCACCCCGTTCCCTGTGTCGCTGACCCTCCTCCCCCATCCCCGTTCCCTGTGTCGCTGACCCCACCTCCGTGTCGCTAAAACCCCCTCCCACCCACCCCGTTCCCTGTGTTGCTGAGCCCCCTCACACCCACCCCGTTCCCTGTGTTGCTGACCCCCTCCCACCCATCCCCATTCCCTGTGTTGCTGACCCCCCTCCCACCCATCCCCGTTCCCTGTGTTGCTGGCCGCCCTCCCACCTATCACCGTGTCGCTGAGCCCCCCCTCCCACCCACTCCCATTCCCTGTGTCGCTGACCCTCTCCCACCCACTCCCGTTCCCTGTGTCGCTGACCCCACTCCCGTTCCCAGTGTCGCTGACCCCACTCCCGTTCCCAGTGTCGCTGACCCCCTCCCACCCACCCCGTTCCCAGTGTCGCTGACCCCCTCCCACCCACCCCGTTCCCTGTCCCTCCCATCCCCGTTCCCTGTGTTGCTGAACCGTCCCACCCACCCCGTGTTGCTGAGCCTCCCACCCACCCCGTTCCCTGTGTTGCTGACCCCCTCCCACCCATCCCCGTTCCCTGTGGTGCTGACCCCCCCTCCCACCCATCCCCGTTCCCTGTGTTGCTGACCCCCCTCCCACCCGTTCCCTGTGTTGCTGGACCCCCTCCCACCCATCCCCGTTCCCTGTGTCGCTGAGCCCCCTCCCACCCACTCCCATTCCCTGTGTCGCTGACCCCCTCCCTCCCACTCCCGCTTCCTGTCGCTGACCCCACTCCCGTTCCCAGTGTCGCTGACCCCCTCCCACCCACCCCGTTCCCTGTGTAGCTGACCCCCTCCCTCCCACCCCTGTTCCCTGTGTCGCTGACCCCCTCCCACCCACCCAGTTCCCTGTGTGTCGCTGACCCCCTCCCACCCACCCCGTTCCCTGTGTCGCTGACCCCCACCCACCCCGTTCCCTGTCCCTCCCACCCCCGTTCCCTGTGTTGCTGAACCATCCCACCCACCCCGTTCCCTGTGTTGCCGAACCGTCCCACCCATCCCGTGTTGCTGACACCCCTCCCACCCATCGCCATATTTCCTGTGTTGATGACTCCCCACCCACCCCCGTTCCCTGTGTTGCTGAACCCACCCACCCCCGTTCCCTGTGATGCTGAACCCAACCACCCACCCCTGTATCCTGTGCTGCTGACCCCACCCACCCCCGTTCCCTGTGTTGCTGAACCCACCCACCCCCGTTCCCTGTGTTGCTGAACCCACCCAAGCCCCGTTCCCTGTGTTGCTGAACCCACCCACCCACCCCCGTTCCCTGTGTTGCTGAACCCACCCACCCACCCCCGTTCCCTGTGTTGCTGAACCCACCCACCCACGTTCCCTGTGTTGCTGAACCCACCCACCCACCCCCGTTCCCTGTGTTGCTGAACCCACCCACCCCGTTCCCTGTGTTGCTGAACCCAACCACCCACCCCCGTTCCCTGTGTTGCTGAACCCACCCACCCACGTTCCGTGTTGCTGAACCCACCCACCCACCCCTGTTCCCTGTGTTGCTGAACCCACCCACCCACCCCTGTTCCCTGTGTTGCTGAACCCACCCACCCACCCCCGTTCCCTGTGTTGCTGAACCCACCCACCCACCCCCGTTCCCTGTGTTGCTGAACCCACCCACCCCGTTCCCTGTGTTGCTGAACCCACCCACCCCATTCCCTGTGTTGCTGAACCCACCCACCCACCCCCGTTCCCTGTGTTGCTGAACCCACCCACCCACCCCCGTTCCCTGTGTTGCTGAACCCACCCACCCACCCCCGTTCCCTGTGTTGCTGAACCCACCCACCCACCCCCGTTCCCTGTGTTGCTGAACCCACCCACCCCCGTTCCCTGTGTTGCTGAACCCACCCACCCCGTTTCCTGTGTTGCTGAACCCACCCACCCCGTTTCCTGTGTTGCCGAACCCACCCACCCACCCCCGTTCCCTGTGTTGCCAAACCCACCCACCCACTCCGGTTCCCTGTGTTGCCGAACCCACCCACCCCCGTTCCCTGTGTTGCTGATCCCACCCATCCCCGTTCCGTGTTGCTGATCCCACCCACCCACCCCCGTTCCCTGTGTTGCTGATCCCACCCACCCACCCCCGTTCCCTGTGTTGCTGATCCCACCCACCCACCCCCGTTCCCTGTGTTGCTGATCCCACCCACCCCCGTTCCCTGTGTTGCTGAAACCCCGTTCCCTGTGTTGCTGAACCCACCCACCCACCCCGTTCCCTGTGTTGCTGAACCCACCCACCCACCCCCGTTCCCTGTGTTGCTGAACCCACCCACCCACCCCGTTCCCTGTGTTGCTGAACCCACCCACCCCGTTCCCTGTGTTGCTGAACCCACCCACCCCCCGTTCCCTGTGTTGCTGAACCCACCCACCCCCGTTCCCTGTGTTGCTGAACCCACCCACCCCCGTTCCCTGAGTTGCTGATCCCACCCACTGACCCCCGTTCCCTGAGTTGCTGATCCCACCCACCCACCCCCGTTCCCTGTGTTGCTGATCCCACCCACCCCCGTTCCCTGTGTTGCTGATCCCACCCACCCCCGTTCCCTGTGTTGCTGATCCCACCCACCCCCGTTCCCTGTGTTGCTGATCCCACCCACCCACCCCCGTTCCCTGTGTTGCTGAACCCACTCACCCACCCCGTTCCCTGTGTTGCTGAACCCACCCACCCACCTCGTTCCCTGTGTTGCTGAATACCCCGTTCCCTGTGTTGCTGATCCCACCCACCCACCCCCGTTCCCTGTGTTGCTGAACCCACTCACCCACCCCGTTCCCTGTGTTGCTGAACCCACCCACCCCCGTTCCCTGTGTTGCTGAACCCACCCACCCCCGTTCCCTGTGTTGCTGAAAAACCCTGTTCCCTGTTCCCACCCACCCCGTTCCCTGTGTTGCTGAAGTTCCCTGTGTTGCTGACCCCCCACCCACCACGTTCCCTGTGTTGTTGACCCCCCACCCACCACGTTCCCTGTGTTGTTGACCCCGTCCCACCCACCCCCGTTCCATGTGTTGCTGACCCCCCTTACCACCCGTTCCCTGTGTTGCCGAACCCACCCACCCACCCCCGTTCCCTGTGTTGCTGATCCCACCCATCCCCGTTCCGTGTTGCTGATCCCACCCACCCACCCCGTTCCCTGTGTTGCTGATCCCACCCACCCACCCCCGTTCCCTGTGTTGCTGATCCCACCCACCCACCCCCGTTCCCTGTGTTGCTGAAACCCCGTTCCCTGTGTTGCTGAACCCACCCACCCACCCCGTTCCCAGTGTTGCTGAACCCACCCACCCACCCCCGTTCCCTGTGTTGCTGATCCCACCCACCCACCCCCGTTCCCTGTGTTGCTGATCCCACCCACCCACCCCCGTTCCCTGTGTTGCTGATCCCACCCACCCTCGTTCCCTGTGTTGCTGAAACCCCCGTTCCCTGTGTTGCTGAACCCAACCCACCCCCGTTCCCTGTGTTGCTGAACCCACCCACCCCCCCGTTCCCTGTGTTGCTGAACCCACCCCCCCGTTCCCTGTGTTGCTGAACCCACCCACCCCCGTTCCCTGTGTTGCTGAACCCACCCACCCCCGTTCCCTGAGTTGCTGATCCCACCCACCCCCGTTCCCTGAGTTGCTGATCCCACCCACTGACCCCCGTTCCCTTAGTTGCTGATCCCACCCACCCACCCCCGTTCCCTGTGTTGCTGATCCCACCCACCCACCCCCGTTCCCTGTGTTGCTGATCCCACCCACCCACCCCCGTTCCCTGTGTTGCTGATCCCACCCACCCCGTTCCCTCTGTTGCTGAACCCACCCACCCACCCACCCACCCCGTTCCCTGTGTTGCTGAACCCACCCACCCACCCCGTTCCCTGTGTTGCTGAACCCACCCACCCACCCCGTTCCCTGTGTTGCTGAACCCACCCACCCCGTTCCCTGTGTTGCTGAACCCACCCACCCACACACCCACCCCGTTCCCTGTGTTGCTGAACCCACCCACCCCGTTCCCTGTGTTGCTGAACCCACCCACCCCGTTCCCTGTGTTGCTGAAAAACCCCGTTCCCTGTGTTGCTGTTCCCACCCACCCCGTTCCCTGTGTTGCTGAAGTTCCGTGTTGCTGACCCCCCACCCACCACGTTCCCTGTGTTGTTGACCCCCCCACCCACCACGTTCCCAGTGTTGTTGACCCCCCCACCCACCACGTTCCCAGTGTTGTTGACCCCGTCCCACCCACCCCCGTTCCATGTGTTGCCGAACCCACCCACCCACCCCCGTTCCCTGTGTTGCTGAACCCACCCACCCCCGTTCCCTGTGTTGCTGATCCCACCCATCCCCGTTCCCTGTGTTGCTGATCCCACCCACCCACCCCTGTTCCCTGTGTTGCTGATCCCACCCACCCACCCCCGTTCCCTGTGTTGCTGATCCCACCCCGTTCCCTGTGTTGCTGAAACCCCGTTCCCTGTGTTGCTGAACCCACCCACCCACCCCGTTCCCTGTGTTGCTGAACCCACCCACCCACCCACCCCCGTTCCCTGTGTTGCTGAACCCACCCACCCCCGTTCCCTGTGTTGCTGAACCCACCCACCCACCCCGTTCCCTGTGTTGCTGAACCCACCCACCCACCCCCGTTCCCTGTGTTGCTGAACCCACCCACCCCCCCGTTCCCTGTGTTGCTGAACCCACCCACCCCCGTTCCCTGTGTTGCTGAAACCAACAAACCCCCGTTCCCTGAGTTGCTGATCCCACCCACCCCCGTTCCCTGAGTTGCTGATCCCACCCACTGACCCCCGTTCCCTGAGTTGCTGATCCCACCCACCCACCCCCGTTCCCGGTGTTGCTGATCCCACCCACCCACCCACCCCCGTTCCCTGTGTTGCTGATCCCACCCCCGTTCCCTGTGTTGCTGATCCCACCCACCCACCCCGTTCCCTGTGTTGCTGATCCCACCCACCCACCCCGTTCCCTGTGTTGCTGAACCCACCCACCCCCGTTCCCTGTGTTGCTGAACCCACCCACCCACCCCCATTCCCTGTGTTGCTGAACCCACCCCCCTTCCCAGTGTTGCTGAACCCACCCACCCCCGTTCCCTGTGTTGCTGAAAAACCCCGTTCCCTGTAATGCTGACCCCACCCACCCCGTTCCCTGTGATGCTGACCCCACCCACCCACCCCGTTTCCTGTGTTGCTGACCCCACCCACCCCGTTTCCTGTGTTGCTGACCCCACCCACCCTGTTCCCTGTGTTGCAGAAAAACCCCGTTCCCTGTGTTGCTGTTCCCACCCACCCCGTTCCCTGTGTTGCTGAAGTTCCGTGTTGCTGACCCCCCACCCACCACGCTCCCTGTGTTGTTGACCCCCCACCCACCACGTTCCCAGTGTTGTTGACCCCCCACCCACCACGTTCCCAGTGTTGTTGACCCCCCACCCACCACGTTCCCAGTGTTGTTGACCCCGTCCCACCCACCCCCGTTCCATGTGTTGCCGAACCCACCCACCCACCCCGTTCCCTGTGTTGCTGAACCCACCCACCCCCGTTCCCTGTGTTGCTGATCCCACCCATCCCCGTTCCCTGTGTTGCTGATCCCACCCACCCACCCCTGTTCCCTGTGTTGCTGATCCCACCCACCCACCCCTGTTCCCTGTGTTGCTGATCCCACCCACCCCCGTTCCCTGTGTTGCTGATCCCACCCCGTTCCCTGTGTTGCTGAAACCCCCGTTCCCTGTGTTGCTGAACCCACCCACCCACCCCGTTCCCTGTGTTGCTGAACCCACCCACCCACCCCCGTTCCCTGTGTTGCTGAAACCAACAAACCCCCGTTCCCTGAGTTGCTGATCCCACCCACTGACCCCCGTTCCCTGAGTTGCTGATCCCACCCACTGACCCCCGTTCCCTGAGTTGCTGATCCCACCCACTGACCCCCGTTCCCTGAGTTGCTGATCCCACCCACCCACCCCCGTTCCCTGTGTTGCTGATCCCACCCACCCCCGTTCCCTGTGTTGCTGAACCCACCCACCCCCGTTCCCTGTGTTGCTGAACCCACCCACCCCCGTTTCCTGTGTTGCCGAACCCACCCACCCCCCCCTGTTCCCTGTGTTGCCGAACCCACCCACCCACTCCGGTTCCCTGTGTTGCCGAACCCACCCACCCCCGTTCCCTGTGTTGCTGATCCCACCCATCCCCGTTCCGTGTGGCTGATCCCACCCACCCCGTTCCCTGTGTTGCTGATCCCACCCACCCACCCCCGTTCCCTGTGTTGCTGATCCCACCCACCCACCCCCGTTCCCTGTGTTGCTGATCCCACCCACCCACCCCCGTTCCCTGTGTTGCTGATCCCACCCACCCCCGTTCCCTGTGTTGCTGAAACCCCCGTTCCCTGTGTTGCTGAACCCACCCCGTTCCCTGTGTTGCTGAACCCACCCACCCCCGTTCCCTGTGTTGCTGAACCCACCCCCCGTTCCCTGTGTTGCTGAACCCACCCACCCCCGTTCCCTGTGTTGCTGAACCCACCCACCCCCGTTCCCTGAGTTGCTGATCCCACCCACCCCCGTTCCCTGAGTTGCTGATCCCACCCACTGACCCCCGTTCCCTTAGTTGCTGATCCCACCCACCCACCCCCGTTCCCTGTGTTGCTGATCCCACCCACCCACCCCCGTTCCCTGTGTTGCTGATCCCACCCACCCACCCCCGTTCCCTGTGTTGCTGATCCCACCCACCCCCGTTCCCTCTGTTGCTGAACCCACCCACCCACCCACCCACCCCGTTCCCTGTGTTGCTGAACCCACCCACCCACCCCGTTCCCTGTGTTGCTGAACCCACCCACCCACCCCGTTCCCTGTGTTGCTGAACCCACCCACCCCGTTCCCTGTGTTGCTGAACCCACCCACCCACACACCCACCCCGTTCCCTGTGTTGCTGAACCCACCCACCCCGTTCCCTGTGTTGCTGAACCCACCCACCCCCGTTCCCTGTGTTGCTGAAAAACCCCGTTCCCTGTGTTGCTGTTCCCACCCACCCCGTTCCCTGTGTTGCTGAAGTTCCGTGTTGCTGACCCCCCACCCACCACGTTCCCTGTGTTGTTGACCCCCCACCCACCACGTTCCCAGTGTTGTTGACCCCCCACCCACCACGTTCCCAGTGTTGTTGACCCCGTCCCACCCACCCCCGTTCCATGTGTTGCCGAACCCACCCACCCACCCCCGTTCCCTGTGTTGCTGAACCCACCCACCCCCGTTCCCTGTGTTGCTGATCCCACCCATCCCCGTTCCCTGTGTTGCTGATCCCACCCACCCACCCCTGTTCCCTGTGTTGCTGATCCCACCCACCCACCCCCGTTCCCTGTGTTGCTGATCCCACCCCGTTCCCTGTGTTGCTGAAACCCCCGTTCCCTGTGTTGCTGAACCCACCCACCCCGTTCCCTGTGTTGCTGAACCCACCCACCCACCCACCCCCGTTCCCTGTGTTGCTGAACCCACCCACCCACCCCCGTTCCCTGTGTTGCTGAACCCACCCACCCACCCCGTTCCCTGTGTTGCTGAACCCACCCACCCACCCCGTTCCCTGTGTTGCTGAACCCACCCACCCCCCGTTCCCTGTGTTGCTGAACCCACCCACCCCCCGTTCCCTGTGTTGCTGAAACCAACAAACCCCCGTTCCCTGAGTTGCTGATCCCACCCACCCCGTTCCCTGAGTTGCTGATCCCACCCACTGACCCCCGTTCCCTGAGTTGCTGATCCCACCCACCCACCCCCGTTCCCGGTGTTGCTGATCCCACCCACCCACCCACCCCGTTCCCTGTGTTGCTGATCCCACCCCCGTTCCCTGTGTTGCTGATCCCACCCACCCACCCCGTTCCCTGTGTTGCTGATCCCACCCACCCACCCCGTTCCCTGTGTTGCTGAACCCACCCACCCCCGTTCCCTGTGTTGCTGAACCCACCCACCCACCCCCATTCCCTGTGTTGCTGAACCCACCCCCGTTCCCTGTGTTGCTGAACCCACCCACCCCCGTTCCCTGTGTTGCTGAAAAACCCCGTTCCCTGTAATGCTGACCCCACCCACCCCGTTCCCTGTGATGCTGACCCCACCCACCCACCCCGTTTCCTGTGTTGCTGACCCCACCCACCCCGTTTCCTGTGTTGCTGACCCCACCCACCCTGTTCCTGTGTTGCAGAAAACCCCGTTCCCTGTGTTGCTGTTCCCACCCACCCCGTTCCCTGTGTTGCTGAAGTTCCGTGTTGCTGACCCCCCCACCCACCACGTTCCCTGTGTTGTTGACCCCCCCACCCACCACGTTCCCAGTGTTGTTGACCCCCCCACCCACCACGTTCCCAGTGTTGTTGACCCCCCACCCACCACGTTCCCAGTGTTGTTGACCCCGTCCCACCCACCCCCGTTCCATGTGTTGCCGAACCCACCCACCCACCCCCGTTCCCTGTGTTGCTGAACCCACCCACCCCCGTTCCCTGTGTTGCTGATCCCACCCATCCCCGTTCCCTGTGTTGCTGATCCCACCCACCCACCCCTGTTCCCTGTGTTGCTGATCCCACCCACCCCGTTCCCTGTGTTGCTGATCCCACCCCGTTCCCTGTGTTGCTGAAACCCCGTTCCCTGTGTTGCTGAACCCACCCACCCACCCCGTTCCCTGTGTTGCTGAACCCACCCACCCACCCCCGTTCCCTGTGTTGCTGAACCCACCCACCCACCCCGTTCCCTGTGTTGCTGAACCCACCCACCCACCCCCGTTCCCTGTGTTGCTGAACCCACCCACCCACCCCGTTCCCTGTGTTGCTGAACCCACCCACCCACCCCCGTTCCCTGTGTTGCTGAACCCACCCACCCCCCGTTCCCTGTGTTGCTGAACCCACCCACCCCCCGTTCCCTGTGTTGCTGAAACCAACAAACCCCCGTTCCCTGAGTTGCTGATCCCACCCACCCCCGTTCCCTGAGTTGCTGATCCCACCCACTGACCCCCGTTCCCTGAGTTGCTGATCCCACCCACCCACCCCGTTCCCGGTGTTGCTGATCCCACCCACCCACCCACCCACCCCCGTTCCCTGTGTTGCTGATCCCACCCCCGTTCCCTGTGTTGCTGATCCCACCTACCCACCCCGTTCCCTGTGTTGCTGATCCCACCCACCCACCCCGTTCCCTGTGTTGCTGAACCCACCCACCCCCGTTCCCTGTGTTGCTGAACCCACCCACCCACCCCCATTCCCTGTGTTGCTGAACCCACCCCGTTCCCTGTGTTGCTGAACCCACCCACCCCGTTCCCTGTGTTGCTGAAAAACCCCGTTCCCTGTAATGCTGACCCCACCCACCCCGTTCCCTGTGATGCTGACCCCACCCACCCCGTTCCCTGTGATGCTGACCCCACCCACCCACCCCGTTCCCTGTGATGCTGACCCCACCCACCCACCCCGTTCCCTGTGATGCTGACCCCACCCACCCACCCCGTTCCCTGTGATGCTGACCCCACCCACCCCGTTCCCTGTGATGCTGACCCCACCCGCCCACCCACCCCGTTCCCAGTGATGCTGACCCCACCCACCCACCCCGTTCCCTGTGATGCTGACCCCACCCACCCACCCCGTTCCCTGTGATGCTGACCCCACCCACCCACCCCGTTCCCTGTGATGCTGACCCCACCCACCCCGTTCCCTGTGATGCTGACCCCACCCACCCCCGTTCCCTGTGATGCTGACCCCACCCACCCCCGTTCCCTGTGATGCGGACCCCACCCACCCACCCCCGTTCCCTGTGATGCTGACTCCACCCACCCACCCCCGTTCCCTGTGATGCTGACCCCACCCACCCACCCCCGTTCCCTGTGATGCTGACCCCACCCACCCCGTTCCCTGTGTTGCTGACCCCACCCACCCCGTTTCCTGTGTTGCTGACCCCACCCACCCACCCCGTTTCCTGTGTTGCTGACCCCACCCACCCCGTTTCCTGTGTTGCTGACCCCACCCACCCTGTTCCCTGTGTTGCTGACCCCACCCACCCCGTTCCCTGTGTTGCTGACCCCACCCACCCACCCCGTTCCCTGTGTTGCTGACCCCACCCACCCACCCCGTTCCCTGTGATGCTGACCCCACCCACCCACCCCGTTCCCTGTGTTGCTGACCCCACCCACCCACCCGTTCCCTGTGTTGCTGACCCCTCCCACCCACCCCGTTCCCTGTGTTGCTGCCCCCTCCCTCCCACCCCGTTCCCTGTGTCGCTGCCCCCTCCCACCCACCCCGTTCCCTGTGTCGCTGACCCCCTCCCACCCAACCCCGTTCCGTGTCGCTGACCCCCTCCCCGTGTCGCTGACCCACCCTCCCCCATCCCCGTTCCCTGTGTTACTGACCCCACCTCCGTGTCGCTGAAACCCCCTCCCACCCACCCCGTTCCCTGTGTTGCTGTGCCCCCTCACACCCACCCCGTTCCCTGTGTTGCTGACCCCCTCCCACCCATCGCCGTTCCCTGTGTTGCTGACCCCCTCCCGCCCATCCCCGTTCCCTGTGTTGCTGATCCCCCTCCCACCCATCCCCGTTCCGTGTTGCTGACCCTCTTGTCACCCATCCCCGTTCCCTGTGTTGCTGACCCCCCCACCCATCCCTGTTCCCTGTGTTGCTAACCCCCTCCTTGTCGCTGAGCCCCCTCCCACCCACTCCCGTTCCCTGTGTCGCTGACCCCCTCCCACCCACTCCTGTTCCCTGTGTCGCTGACCCCCTCCCACCCACTCCCATTCCCTGTGTCGATGACCCCACTCACCCCCGTTCCCTGTGTCGCTGACCCCCTCCCACCCACCCCGTTCCCTGTGTCGCTGACCCCCTCCCACCCACCCCCATTCCCTGTGTCGCTGACCCCTCCCACCCACCCCTGTTCCGTGTCTGACCCCTCCCACCCACCCCTGTTCCGTGTCTGACCCCCTCCCACCCCGTTCCGTGTCGCTGACCCCCCGCCCCCACCCACACCCGTTCCCTGTGTCGCTGACCCCCTCCCACCTACCCCCGTTCCCTGTATCGCTGACCCCCTCTCACCCACCCCCGTTCCCTATGTCGCTGACCCCCACCTACCCCCGTTCCCTGTGTCGCTGACCCCCCACCCACCCCGTTCCCTGTCCCTCCCACCCCTGTTCCCTGTGTTGCTGACCCTCCCACCCACCCCTGTTCCCTGTGTTGCTGACCCACCCCCTGTTCCCTGTGTTGCTGACCCTCCCACCCCCGTTCCCTGTGTTGCTGACTCCCTCTCCCACCCACCCCGTTTCCTGTGTTGCTGACCCCACCCACCCCGTTTCCTGTGTTGCTGACCCCACCCACCCTGTTCCCTGTGTTGCTGACCCCACCCACCCCGTTCCCTGTGTTGCTGACCCCACCCACCCACCCCGTTCCCTGTGTTGCTGACCCCACCCACCCACCCCGTTCCCTGTGTTGCTGACCCCACCCACCCACCCCGTTCCCTGTGTTGCTGACCCCACCCACCCACCCTGTTCCCTGTGTTGCTGACCCCACCCCCACCCCGTTTCCTGTGTTGCTGACCCCACCCACCCACCCCGTTCCCTGTGTTGCTGACCCCACCCACCCCGTTCCCTGTGTTGCTGACCCCACCCACTGATCCCGTTCCCTGTGTTGCTGTTCCCACCCACCCACCCCGTTCCCTGTGTTGCTGAAGTTCCATGTGTTGCTGAACCCCCACCCACCACGTTCCCTGTGTTGTTGACCCCCACCCACCACGTTCCCTGTGTTGTTGACCCCGTCCCACCCACCCCCGTTCCATGTGTTGCTGACCCCCCTACCACCCACCCCATTCCCTGTGTTGCTGCCCCCCTCCCACCCACCCCTGTGCTGCCCCCTCCCACCCACCCCGTTCCCTGTGTTGCTGCCCCCCTCCCACCCACCCCGTTCCCTGTGTTGCTGCCCCCCCTCCCACCCACCCCGTTCCCTGTGTTGCTGCCCCCTCCCACCCACCCCGTTCCCTGTGTTGCTGCCCCCTCCCACCCACCCCGTTCCCTGTGTTGCTGCCCCCCTCCCTCCCACCCCGTTCCCTGTGTCGCTGCCCCCTCCCACCCACCCCGTTCCCTGTGTCGCTGACCCCCTCCCACCCAACCCCGTTCCTGTGTCGCTGACCCCCTCCCCGTGTCGCTGTCCCACCCTCCCCCATCCCCGTTCCCTGTGTTACTGACCCCACCTCCGTGTCGCTGAAACCCCCTCCCACCCACCCCGTTCCCTGTGTTGCTGTGCCCCCCTCACACCCACCCCGTTCCCTGTGTTGCTGACCCCGCTCCCACCCATCGCCGTTCCCTGTGTTGCTGACCCCCTCCCGCCCATCCCCGTTCCCTGTGTTGCTGATCCCCCTCCCACCCATCCCCGTTCCGTGTTGCTGACCCTCTTGTCACCCATCCCCGTTCCCTGTGTTGCTGACCCCCCTCCCACCCATCCCTGTTCCCTGTGTTGCTAACCCCCTCCTTGTCGCTGAGCCCCCTCCCACCCACTCCCGTTCCCTGTGTCGCTGACCCCCTCCCACCCACTCCTGTTCCCTGTGTCGCTGACCCCCTCCCACCCACTCCCATTCCCTGTGTCGATGACCCCACTCACCCCCGTTCCCTGTGTCGCTGACCCCTCCCACCCACCCCCGTTCCCTGTGTCGCTGACCCCCTCCCACCCACCCCCATTCCCTGTGTCGCTGACCCCCTCCCACCCACCCCTGTTCCGTGTCTGACCCCCTCCCACCCACCCCTGTTCCGTGTCTGACCCCCTCCCACCCACCCCTGTTCCGTGTCTGACCCCCTCCCACCCCCGTTCCGTGTCGCTGACCCCCCGCCCCCCACCCACACCCGTTCCCTGTGTCGCTGACCCCCTCCCACCTACCCCCGTTCCCTGTATCGCTGACCCCCCTCTCACCCACCCCCGTTCCCTATGTCGCTGACCCCCCCACCTACCCCCGTTCCCTGTGTCGCTGACCCCCCCACCCACCCCGTTCCCTGTCCCTCCCACCCCTGTTCCCTGTGTTGCTGACCTTCCCACCCACCCCTGTTCCCTGTGTTGCTGACCCACCCCCTGTTCCCTGTGTTGCTGACCCTCCCACCCCCGTTCCCTGTGTTGCTGACTCCCTCTCCCACCCACCCCGTTCCCTGTGTTGCTGACTCCCCACCCACCCCTGTTCCGTGTTGCTGACTCCCCTTCCCCGTTCCCTGTGTTGCTGACTCCCCTTCCCCGTTCCCTGTGTTGCTGACCCCACCCACCCCCGTATCCTGTGTTGCTGACCCCACCCACCCCCGTTCCCTGTGTTGCTGAAAGTTCCCTGTGTTGCTGAAAGTTCCCTGTGTTGCTGAACCCACCCTCCCACCCCCTGTTCCCTGTGTTGCTGAAACGTTCCCTGTGTTGCTGAACCCACCCACCCCCGTTCCCTGTGTTACTGAACCCACCCACACCCGTTACCTGTGTTGCTGAACCCACCCACACCCGTTCCCTGTGTTGCTGAACCCACCCGCCCCCGTTCCCTGTGTTGCTGAACCCACCCACCCCGTTCCCTGTGTTGCTCAACCCACCCACCCCCCTTCCCTGTGTTGCTCAACCCACCCACCTCCGTTCCCTGTGTTGCTCAACCCACCCACCCACCCCCGTTCCCTGTGTTGCTCAACCCACCCACCCCGTTCCCTGTGTTGCTCAACCCACCCACCCACCCCGTTCCCTGTGTTGCTCAACCCACCCACCCACCCCCGTTCCCTGTGTTGCTCAACCCACCCACCCCCATTCCCTGTGTTGCTGAACCCACCAACCCACCCACCCCCGTTCCGTGTTGCTGAACCCACCCACCCCCGTTCCCTGTGTTGCTGAACCCACACCCGTTCCCTGTGTTGCTGAACCCACCCACCCACACCCGTTCCCTGTGTTGCTGAACCCACCCACCCACACCCGTTCCCTGTGTTGCTGAACCCACCCACCCACACCCGTTCCCTGTGTTGCTGACCCCACCCACCCCGTTCCCTGTGTTGCGGAATGCACCCACCCACCCCCCACCCACCCCGTTCCCTGTGTTGCTGATCCCACCCACCCCATTCCCTGTGTTGCTGATCCCAAACGGTCCCTGTGTTGCTGATCCTACCCACCCCGTTCCCTGTGTTGCTGATCCACCCCGTTCCCTGTGTTGCTGACCCCACCCACCCACACCCGTTCCCTGTGTTGCTGACCCCACCCACCCCGTTCCCTGTGTTGCTGATCCCACCCACCCACCCCGTTCCCTGTGTTGCTGATCCCACCCACCCACCCCGTTCCCTGTGTTGCTGATCCCACCCCGTTCCCTGTGTTGCTGATCCCCCCCACCCACCCCGTTCCCTGATCCCCAACCCACCCCGTTCCCTGTTTTGCTGATCCCCCCCACCCACCCCGTTCCCTGTGTTGCTGACCCCCCTTACCACCCACCCCGTTCCCTGTCGCTGACCCCCCTTACCACCCACCCCCGTTCCCTGTGTTGCTGACCCCCCTCCCACCCACCCCCGTTCCCTGTGTTGCTGACCCCCCTCCCACCCACCACCGTTCCCTGTGTTGCTGACCACCCTCCCACCCACCCCCGTTCCCTGTGTTGCTGACCACCCTCCCACCCACCCCCGTTCCCTGTGTTGCTGGCCCCCTCCCACCCACCCCCGTTCCCTGTGTTGCTGACCCCTCCCACCCACCCCCGTTCCCTGTGTTGCTGACCCCCTCCCACCCACCCCCGTTCCCTGTGTTGCTGACCCCGTCCCACCCACCCCCGTTCCCTGTGTTGCTGACCCCCGTCCCACCCACCCCCGTTCCCTGTGTTGCTGACCCCGTCCCACCCACCCCCGTTCCCTGTGTTGCTGACCCCCGTCCCACCCACCCCCGTTCCCTGTGTTGCTGACCCCCTCCCACCCACCCCCGTTCCCTGTGTTGCGGACCCTCCTCCCACCCACCCCGTTCCCTGTGTTGCTGACCCCCTCCCACCCACCCCCGTTCCCTGTGTTGCAGACCCTCCTCCCACCCAGCCCCGTTCCCCTGTTGCTGACCCCTCCCACACACCCCGTTTCCCCTGTTGCTGACCCCCTCCCACCCTTTCCCTCTGTTGTTGACCCCCTCCCACCCTTTCCCTCTGTTGCTGACCCCCTCCCACCCTTTCCCTCTGTTACTGACCCCCCTCCCACCCTTTCCCTCTGTTACTGACCGCCCCCTTGCTGTCCTCCCAACCACCCACCCAACACATCTGACTCCCAACACATTTTTATACCATTTTATGCTAGGCACTAGATCTTCCTCAGTATTGCCCATATGGCCAGTGCTATCCTATCGGGCTGTGCTGGGGTAAACTCAGCAGTCATAGGCACTTGTCAGGTCTACTCTTGTGTTTATAAGCACTGCGCGATTCAGTGGACCAGTACCTGATAAAGATATGCACATTAATAACTTTGTTATGTTGTGTCATTGTAATTAATATAGTGCACATCTACCTTTGGAGTGGCTTTGTAGCTCAAGTGATGACTCCCCAGTTAGCATGAAATTGCCCTTTGAGTGTTTATGTGCTATATAAGTGACCCGATTCATTCATTTTCAAATTATACATTTCTCAACCGTAGCACGTTTCTCTGGCTATTGGTGCAACATTGAACAACTCAGTGGGCTGAAGCTCCAGTGGCTGAGCTTCCAGGATAAATTGTCCCTAAATGTTCTTTACCACCAAGTCCCCAAAGAAGGTTTTAGAATTTTCAGAGTCCAATTTTAGGTAATCTACCAAGAGCTTATAGTTAGTGTCATATTGGGACATAATCCAATTAGAGACCAACTACAGGCCCAAATTCTCTCTGCTGAGTGAGGGGGCAAGCAAATGGTGTAATAAATCAGCACCCAGTATGCTGTTCCCTCTGAAGCTATGAAACTTTAATGATGGGTACCTTAAAAACTACCAGTTGCAATCCAGATTGTGTGGTGCTGGGGTACCCTCTGGACTGGTGCGGCCCACTGGATGCCGAGACTTTACCAGTTTACAGTGTGAAATGGACTTCAGGAGTAGCAATCAACCACAACTTCAAATATTGTGATCTCCTGAACCGTAGCAGCCAGGGAGGTGGTTTGAACAGTTCCAGAATCAGGAATACTAATAACTGAATACAACCTTTTACCATTGTTGTGAAGGCAGGAAACAGAAACATCTGGGTCTCTCTGAGGCAGATAGGGGTACGCTAAAGGTATGAGGGGAGGTGACGATGTTGCACCCTAACTACACTAATCTTGGAAATACAGTGTAGCTCCTCAGCCTGTGGTGGTGAGGGATCTTGGCCTTTGTCCTGCTTCTTTTTCTAGGCTTGCTGTCGGCGAACTCCTGGCTCCTGTTTAGATCTTGTACTTCACACAGGTCTCCAGTCAGCTCGGCTGTGCTCAGGTCTTCAAGGTAGCATGCGCGTCTCACCTCTCTTCATAGGGTAGGCTACATCTTATTTCTTAAAGGTCACAGCAGCAATGTGATTCCTGGCTTAGTCCCACCTTTATTGGAGGACAGCCACCAGGAAATATTTGGTGATTGGCAATGTGTTTGCCTAAAACCGATGTGCAGGGTCTTGTTGTTGTTCAGATGATTTATTAGTTATTGGATCCACATGGTCAGCATTTATTTATCCAACTCTATTTATTATCCAATTTATCCAACAAAGGTGTGAAGTTGATGCTAACTGAAGTTCTGCTTTGTTCAAAATTTACATTTTTGTCCCAGTCAAGCACATTCAGTCCCTTTGTTATTGATTTTCTCAGGCTCCAGGTGCCAGTAGTCACAGGTCAGGCCAATTGGAAGTGGTGACGGTACTGATGTAATTGACTCTAAAGTGAGCCTGTAGAAATGCACTATTTAAACAACAGGAAAAGAGACGTTTCATTGAGGCATGGCAAATGTACTCTAAACAGAGGAAGTGATGACCCCCCTACCCCTGGCACAAATGCTAAACCCAGATTTGAGAATCAGGCCCTTGGTTCATGCGTACCATGGACTGAGGGCAGCCTGGTGAGGATGGATGGTAAATATAGCGGCACTTTGGTTGGGGACACCCACAATATGGGCTGGAGTCTTGTAACTGTGTGATGCCAAGATTGAGGGACAGGCACCCCCCCCCAGACTTGGTCCAGAACACAAAATAACAATGCAATTAGTTGAAATGACAAATCACATAGGAATAATGGATTTCTGGAGGGAAAGGCACAAGGAAGATTGTGAATTCAAATTTTACTCCTCACAGCATAACTCTTATAGCAGAATAGACTATTTTTTGTAAGTCGTGAATGTGTGAGAGATGTACAGAAGTGAAATACCTAGATAGAACCTTATCAGACATTCCCCAATATATATGCTGTAATCACAAACTGCACCAAACCCTCTGTTCCAACTTGGAAACTCAGGGCTGAGGTCCGACAACATAGTTTCCAGCCCAAAGTTGAGCTTGGAAATATTGCAAAATTTCAAGAATAATTTGAATACTGCCTCCATCAGGGAGACTGAGTGGAACACTAAGAAGGTGGTGATAAGAGGTAAATGCCTGAGCCGAGTCTTTGCCTTCAACGTGCAGCTTGGGACAGACATACAATAAATTAGAGACCGGGACGTGCACAAGAAGAGGTGACCCTACTGGACACTAACATAAATCAAAAAGCCATTGTAGACCAGAAATATCAACTTAGAGAATTTTATAGTAGCCTAGACAAGTACTAAATTAACAAAGTATTTGTCACTACTTACTAATGATATACACTTATATCTGATAAAGGATTATGAAAAAATATGTACATAGAGCAGGGTAGACTGCCTAAATTAACGCCTGAGAAATGAACCGAAACGAACTAGACTGAGGCAGTAGCTAGAGACAAACCTAGGGCCACGCTTAGCAACATGCACGGAGGTAAGACACCTGGCCCAGACTGACTAATGGCTGAGTTCTAGAAGTGTGCATGAGCATGCTAATAGAAAACTTAGTTGAGGTATGAGAGGAAGTATTAAACGGAGCAAACTCCCAGATTGGATGCAAGAAGCAACAATGATAGTGAAGTATGGCAAAGACCCAACACACTATCAATCTTATAGGCCGTTGTCAATAATTAATACCAGTATCAAAATCATTAGCAAGAATATAGCGAGCAGGCTGATGAAAGTTGTTCCACAACTGGTCTATTCTAAGCAATAAGCGTTTATCTGGCAGGAGCACCTACATCAAACATTGGTTGGAAACTAAATGAGGAATACATGATGGACTTGATAGAGAAATAGCCTTCGATATAGTAGGATGGGACTTCCTGATTAAAGTCCTGAAAGGTTATGGTCTGGGCATTCCACTCCTGAAATGGATGCTGTTTCTGTACTCCCATGTTTTGGACAGGGACCAGACAAATGGATTTTTTATCAACAAATTAGACAGAGTGTGGCACCAGATAAGGGAGCCCACTGTTGTTGCTACTCTTAGCCTTGGGAATCTAGCCCCTGGCGTGCATACTTCCCACTGAGTTAAAAGACTGGGGGGTTAAAGTAGGTGACATGGCACATGGTCTCTCTGTATGCCGATGATACATTAGTATACTTGTGGCACCTAGAAGAGTCTGTTCCACACCTCATGACATCTAGAGAAGTTCCAAGATGTAACAGGACTAAAAAGAAACTGGTCAGTCAATACTTTAAACTGGTCAAATCCCCACCTATTTCCACAGGGATCACTTGCTGGGTGAACAGAAAGACCTACCTGACCTGGGGATGTCTTGGCAACTCAGAGCTCTAATATACTTGGGCATTCATGTGCAACACATAAAAAGCGAAAACATACAATATAGGTAAAGGCATAAAGTGATCAATTGATTTTTGTCTCAAGCTGCTCATGTCACTCCTGAAGAGGGTGGCGTTTATAACGATGGTGATACTATTCTGTTGTTTATATGTATTCCAGAGAACAATGGAACTGCTATCTAGATCTGATAGAGACATCTAACAGCAGATTCCTTACCTTAGAATAACCAAGGCGTCAGGCTGCATGAGGAAGACTTTTGCTCTAGTAATACCCTTGTGTGCCGGTAGGTGGCGTTGGTCGGCTACACATGGCGTCGTCTGTGCCACCTATATAGGCTCCACCTCGGCGCGTTGACATCAGTTATTTTACTTGTACGCCAGCTAGCGCAGATCTGTGAAGAGAGCTACCCTCTGTCACTATTTGACAGGCTTTTTTCGACGTTTTGTTGCCGATTTTTGGTGTGTAGGTTTTTCCCTCAATGTTGAAGAAGACTTCTGGATTCAAACTGTGGGGCGCCTGCCATTGTGCTATGTCGGTGAAGGATCCACACTTAATATGTCTCCGGTGCCTGTAGCGCGACCACGAATTGAAGTCGTGCTCCGACTGCTGGGCCGTGGCTCCGAAGGCTTTGAGGGAGTGGTCCCTAAAGCTGCTTGCGTTCTGGTGTTTGACTCCACACCGTTCGCCCCAGAGGCCTCGTTCTTGTCCCGGTCGAGAGGAAGTTTCGGGCACCGCTCCGGAAGTCCGAACTCCTCATCCTCCCACTTGAAGTTGTCAGGTCGTTCAGGGAAGAAGCATAAGAAACACAAGAAGTCGGAGCGTGCTTCAATGTCGGCTGACATGATGGAGGAGTCTTGACACTGGGCCTCGTTCTGCGGAACCTGCACCTGGGTCTGCTCCGCTCTTCCCTGCCTTTCTAAGAGTTGGATTGACCCCCACCCAGCTTAAAGAATTCTATGACACCATCTGCCTCATATTTAGGTAACCTGACCCTCCCGGCGTGCCTTTGGGCCCCGGAGGCTCAGAGGGGGCTCTGTGTTCCGCGTTGGCGGCTCTGTCCTCAGCGTCGATGCCCCCCAATGGATCCGATGGTGGATCCGCACCGGTGCCGGTCGTTCCCTTGCGACTTTCCCCAGCGCCGGCCCCCACGCTGAGACTCCAGACGCTTTCGGCACCCCCCTGGCAGCGCCAGCCCCGTTCTCATCCCCGATGACCTGGAGCCAGAGCGGCGCCTATTGATGATGATGATGATTTTGGCACTGACGCCACCCTTGGGTCCTAGGTAGATTCCTGTATTTGGAGGGGCTCGGAATGGAGGAAGATGAGGAATTGGGTGAGGCCAGTGGACTGGATACCTCCCCAGAGTCTGGCCTGCTTTCTCCTCATACTGTGGCTATGGAGGTGGGAGCTTCATTTGATATGGTGATGAGAAGGGCAGCCAAGGTCCTGGATTTTCAGCTCCCTTCGGTGGAAGTGAAGGCGAACATCTTGACAGAGGTCCTGCAGCCAGGTGTCTCCTCCTCGTAACCCATCCTGCCTTTCAACGAGGCCTAGACTGATGTCCTTCTGGGAACCTGGTCCAAGCCCAGCACAGGGGCTCCTGTGAATAGGACAGTTACCCGCCGCCATTGCCCTGCACAAGGCAACCCAAAATTCCTCACCAACCATCCTATTTCCGAGAGCTTGGTGGTCCAGGCCTCTACCTCACAAGGTGCGTTCTCTTCTGCACCCCCGGACAGGGAATCCAAGAGACTGGATAGTTGGGGCAAGAAGATTTTTTCTTTCGCCAGCCTTGCCCACTCCTTGTGGGAAACAGTTGCGCAAGTGCTGCCACAGGTCCCAGAGGAGAACCGCGCCATTCTCTCTCAAACATTATCAGACGGAGGAGATACGGCAAAGTTCACCATTTGTTGTAGGCTTCAACAGCCACCAACTCGCTGAGCAAAGCAATGTCATCGATGGTGGCTGTTCGCCGCCATGCCTGGCTCAGAACTTCTGGCTTTTCTGGGGATGTCCATGCTTCCCTTATGGACATGCCCTTTGATGGCACCTGTCTCTTTGGAGACCAGGCAGACCTGCCCTAGAGTGCTTTAAGGACTCGCGGGCTCCAGCCAAGACTTTGAGCCTTTCGATGACCACCCGCCCCCTGTTTGCTTTTTGCCTCTTTCGTGGCCAAGGAAGGGGCTCAAAGCCGTGCCAGCCATATCCCACCCAAGTTCAGCAAACTCTGTGCGGCTGTTGGCGTGGCTCCTTTCGACCCTGTGGGTCAGGCAGCCAGAGGTCTAGCTAGTACACTCCTTCCCCTGCAGCCTCTACACCTTCCTAGTCCGGCCCTTCAGGATCATGGGCGGCCGGTTGGTGGCAGGATCAGCCAGCACCTCTACCACTGGCAAAACATCACATCGGACAAATAGGTTCTTCAGATAGTCCGAAGGGGCTAATCCCTCGCCTTCGAGACTACCCCAGCCTCCATGCCTCCGACCGGCTGACGGAGGACCACCTGAACTTGCTTCAGGAGAAAGTCAGGACTCTCTTGGCCAAGGGAGCCATGGAGAGTGTCCCTGCGCCAGAAGTAGGCTGTGGTTGCTATTCCCGCTAGTTTCTGATCCCGAAAAAGGACAAGGGCCTTCGTCCTATTCTAGGTCTGTGAGCCCTCAACTACTTCCTCTAAAAGGAAAAGTTTGAAATGCTCACTCTGGCTCAGGTCTTGTCTTGCCCTACACCCCGGAGACTGAATGGTAGCGTTGGACTTGCAGGACGCCTGTTTTCACATCCCGTCCTGCCTGCTCATCGGCCCTAACTACGGTTCACGGTAGGCTATGAGCACTTTCAGTTCACAGTGCTCTCCTTTGGCCTTACCAGCGCCCTTCAGGTGTTTACCATGGTGATGGTGGTGGGCGCAGCTCATCTGCACAGATCAGAGTGCCAGTCTTTCCCTCTCTCGATGACTGGCTGTTAAAGGTAAGTTCGCCCCAGAATGCCCTCTCCCACCTCCAGACTCTACTGCTTTCGCTGGGGTTCACTAGCAATGTGCCACAGTCACACCTGACTCTCACTCAGACGCTTGCTTTCATTGGAGCCATTCTGGGTACTGCGCAGTTTCGGGCCTATCCTTCCGAGCGGTGAGTCCAGGATATTCAGGTTATGATACCGATGTTTCAGCTTATATCCTGGATTTCAGTGAGACTTACTCTGAGGCTGCTGGGCCTCATGGCCTCCTGCATCCTGCTAGTGACACATGCCAGATGGCATATGCGGGCTCTGCATTGGGACCTAAAGTTCCAGTGTGCGCGGCATCAGGGGAATCTCTCCTACATGGTCCAGATCTTGGAGGGAACTGCACAGGATCTGCAGTGGCGGCTGACCAACCGCAATTGGGTCAGAGGCAGACCCCTCACCCTTCTCCAACCTGATCACACAGTAGTGACAGATGCGTCACTCCTGGGATGGGGCGGCCATCTGGGAGACGTGGAGATCAGAGGACTCTGGTGTCCAGCGGAATCTGGACTCCACATCAACTTGCTAGAGCTACGAGCGATTCGCTTGTCATTGAAAGCTTTTCTCCCTTCCATCAAGGGAAAGCTGGTTGAGGTGTTCACGGACAACCCACCGCCATGTGGTACTGCAACAAACAGGGCAAGTGGGGTTCTGGACCCTTTGTCAAGAGGCCCTGCGTCTCTGGACATGGCTGAAACAGCAGGGCATATCCCTGGTGGTTCAACACCTGGCAGGTCCTCTGAAAGCCAGGGTGGACGAACTCAGCCGTTAATGCCTAGTGGATCACGAATGGTGTCTCCAACCGTAGGTGGCGCCTGGCCTCTTTTGGAAGTAGGGAGAGCCTTGGTTGGATCTGTTTGCCTTTGCCGAAAACGCGCAATGCCAGTAGTTTTGCACGCTGGCGTTTCTAGGGCAAACCCAAACCATTACCTCACTTTGGGGCCTACTACCGACCATGGGCCACTACAAGTGCCAAACTTGCTCCGTATGTGAACTTAAACGCAACACAAAAGTATTTACCACCAGAGATCGCACTTACCAACTCAGACAATTCTCTAATTGCCGGACCTCCAATGTGATCTATTCTATTCGCTGCCCCTGCAATTTAGTATACATCGGCCAGACAACCCAAATGGTCAAACAGTGAATTTCACAACATAAGAGCCACATTAGATGCAACGTTGAGTCAGCTCCCCTTGTTTCACATTACAGAAACCATAACCATTCAGAAACTGATATGATCTGGCAAATCATCAATCAACCAGTACTACCTATGCGAGGTGGTAATTTACGTCTGCTCCTGAACAAATGTGAATACCGCTGGATCACAAGATGCGACTCGGTTAACAATGGTCTCAACACACTTGATGAGTGGAACACAACTATTGATACACCTGGACACCCCCAGTGCTACTCCTGACCTTTTCTGTTCCCTATTGTGATCAGTATCCTATGTGTCAATCAGTTGTTGTACACTTGTTTGTCCTCAATAATTTAAACTGTACTGGATATTTGCTCTCTGGTATATGCCTTTCTTTGCATTATGATCATTGTTCGTTCGTATTACTACATCCATCATAACTGTCTTTTTAATCTAAATAAGTTTTCCTACTTGTATTTTTCTCCCTGCATCAGTTTACTTCATTTTGCCATAATGCATTAACCATTCTGATTGTTGTCCTTAAATGATCATTCTCTTGTCTTCCCTCTCGGTTCCCCCCTTCCCAGCCCTTCCCAGCCTTCCCCTTCTGTCTTCCCCATCTCCATGTCTCCAATCTGACAGGCCCACTGCGTCATGACGCATTTATTGTTATGATTTATTAATTGTAATTCATGTTTTTCTTTTTATTTCACTTGTATTTCGTACGTGACTTGGTTTATTCAAATGTACATTTACTGTGATGAGATAATGTTCCCTTCTATGGACTCTGTTTTAAATTTTAAATATAATACGTCTCCAATGTATACACAGAGTTCCATTTGATGTTTAACTTGTCACTATCTCGGGTGCTGCTTTTTCTGTCTCCTTTCTGTCCCCCCTGGGCACCACGTAATGTTTTCTAGCTCTCGGGCTAGTGCTGCCCTCATCACGTGACCCGCCTCCCTCCCCTGTTAGTAGCTCCATGCGCCGGACCCCAGCGTTGCACCATTGTGTTTGGGCACCTTGATGGGACGCTTCATTTCGCCCGTCTGCCATCATTCATTTACTCCCCCCCGCACTGACCGCAATCGCTCCCCGCGGCTTAGCTTTGATCTTTCCCTTCGGTAGACCGCTAGTGTTCGTAGCGGTTAGTTAATGCGGCGCCTCCCCGCCCGCTTCACTCTACATCGGCTTGCCATATTTGGTTTCCCACACGAGGATCGTTTCTCCTTTGACAACCTCGTTTGTTCTAAATCAGGTACATGTAATTCCTTTACTCACTAGGTATGACGGCTCTCATTTGCCAGCCTACTTCCTTTATTAATCAAGGCCCCACACCCCCTTTTCTCTCGCAGCCGATGTTCATCGACTTGCCTGGACTTCGTGCTTAACTTCTCATCCCGTTTTTTCGCGCCTGCCTGCAATTTGTTTGCACTCCACGGGGACCGTAATCATTCCTACATTGCCCCACCAGCTTGATACTCCTGCAGGTACGGATCTGGTCCTCCTGCCACCATTACTTGGCTTGCCTGATTCCCTGTTCCACATCAGTAATTGTCCTTTCACCCCTCAGAAATCACCTGGATAGCCTTCGCCCTTTGACTTGAACCTACTGCTCAGGTAGTTCTCCTCCTCTACTCTACCGTCCTTTTACTACTTGACCTTTTTGGTCACCCCTGGGCCTCATTCTTGTTTTTCTTTACCTACACAGCACTATTACAAATTCAAGTAACCTGGTCCTGATGACGACCTGAACTCACAGGTCAAAACGCCGTCGACCACCCAGCGTTACCTCTTCCATCAATGTGGTCAATTTAAATAATTTAAAGCGGAAGACTTACCTTGTATATACCTAAATATTTTGTCATTGACCACAAATTTTTTGTATTTTTGCGCCGTTCACGCTGTTTTTTCACATCATTGTGTCACTGCGCTGTTCCCCGTCACAAGCACCTTCAGTGCACAACCCACTTATGGTTACTTATACATACAATGTACTGTAGTGCTGTTATAACTACTTGCAAATAAGAACCTTTTGTCTTCCTACGATTTCTTTGGGTCTCCCTTTTTTCCATCCCTCCATTTGATTAATTCTTTTTGTTTAAATTGCCTTGTGAATGATTACCGGTTGAGACATTGTCCTTTGTATGCATACTCTACGCGGGTCTCAACTGGGTTAACGGGTATACTCCTGTTCTTCTGTGTCTAGGAGTTTCTAGGGCGGCACTCGCACTGCGACACTTTTCGTCTCGAGTGGAGCTCAGGCCTCCTGTACGCCTTTCCACCAATACCACTCCTGTCCAGAGTGCTCAAGAAGATCAGGAGCGACCAGGCCCAAGTCATTCTTGTGGCTCCGGACTGGGCACGGAGGGTCTGGTATCCTAAGCTTCTCCAACTGAGCATCGATCCGGCTGCCCCTTTGGGAGGATCTTCTGTCGCAGCAGCAGGGGAGGGTCTTCAACCCTAACCTGTCAACTCTACGCTTTCTTGCGTGGAGATTGAGTGACTGCAGTTGACAGCATTCAACCTTCCTCCCGAAGTCTGCAATGTGATTTTTGGCAGCCGGGCGTCCCTCTACCAAGGCAGTGTATGCCTGCTGGTGGCAGAAATTTTTAAAATATTGTACAAAAAGTTCTATTGATGATCTTTCTGCTTCCCTCGCTCAAGTCTTTCTCTTTATTTTGACCCTTGCCCAGCAGGGTTGTGCTCCGGACACTCTTAAAGGGTAACTTTTGGCCTTGTCTGCCTTCTTGAGGCTGCCAGAAAACCCTCTTTATTTAAATCCCCTATTGTGAACAAATTTTTTAAGGGGCTTATATTCCCTCCTGCCCCATTCATCATGCCTCAGTGGGACCTTATTTTGGTTCTCACCTTCCTGATGTGCGCTCCGTTCGAACCTCTGCACAACTGCCCCTTCCAGCTGCTTTCCATCAAAACAGCCTTTTTAGTGGCAATAACTTCTGCCAGGAGGGTGAGCGAACTGCAGGCTTTGTCATCCAGGTTTCCCTACCTGACCATCTTCCCTGATAAGTTGGTGCTTCGAACTAGGGCCTCTTTCTTACCGAAAGTGGTAACACCATTCTACATGGGGCAATCAGTCACCTTCCCCACATTCTATCTCCTCCGCACCCTCTAAAGAAGAGGAGCGACTCCACAGTCTGGACCCAAAAAGAGCGTTGTTGTTCTACCTTGACCGCACTAAAGAGTTCTGGGTGGTCGACCAACTCTTCGTGGGGTATGTTGGAGCAAAGAAAGGTTGTGTGGTACAGAAAAAGACTATCTTGTGATGGGTCATCCTCTGCATCAAAATTTGCTATGCTCTGGCCAAGAAACAGCCTCCTGAAGGCTTAAGAGCTCATTCCACCAGAGCTAAGGCTGCAACCACAGTTTTGCAAATGTGATGTACCAGTCCTTGACATTTGTCAGGCAGCAACATGGGTGTCACTGCACACGTTCAGTAAGCACTACTGCCAGGACAGTCAAATCCGCAGGGATGGCCTTTATGGCCGCTCTGTCCAGCAGGACCTCCTGGTCCAAACTTGTCCGCAGTCCCTTCTCTGGGGATGCATTTGCTTGGGTATCTATTCTAAGGTAAGGAATTTGCGGCTTGATGTCTCTATCAGATGGACAAGTTACTTACCTTCAGTAACGCCTTATCTGGTAGAGACATAATCTAGCCGCAGATTCCTTACCAACCCACCCATCCTGCGGACAGGTTTGTAGGGTCAGGGCTGATCCCTTTCAGGGCCCTAGCTGTTCTAAACACACCACGGTCAGTGCAGTTCATGGCTCCGCGCTCCTGGCGTGAAAAGTAACAGATGTCAGTGTGTCGAGGTGGAACCTATATAGGTGACGCGGACATCACTTCTGACGCCTACGACACCACGCGGAACTGACCGACGCCACTTACGGGCGTGCCAGGGTGTCTTCCGGATCTAGCCTGATGCCTGGAATATTCTACAGTAAGGAATCTGCGGCTAGATTATTTCTTTACCAGATAAGGCGTTACCAGAGGTAAGTAACTTGTCCTTCAGTTTTTAAAGAGCTGGCCAGCATGCGGACTACCTTAATATGGGCTATATCCAGACTGAGAATAAAAGTGACAACCCTTAAACTAATCTATGAGCAAGAGGGGCTTACTGTGCAAGATGTAGAAGTCTCGTATTCAATATTTTCCACAATAGTTTGGCGACCAACCTATTAGAGAGAACTTTTTTTATTAGCTGGAGGCCACGGACAGATCTCTTTAAATAGGATGTTTCTGTCACCACGTGAAAAGGGGCCTGAAGTCCCATAATTAGTGTATTTAATGCGACAAATGTGGGACAGACAGATGAAAATAGTCTTTCACTGCTAACAGTGGATGCTTAACTATGGGCCTGCCACGGTTTGCGGCATTAAGTTAAAATGTAAATGTGCCAGACTTTATAAGGGTGGTTGCATTAAGATGAACGACTCCTTTCAATGGTGATACATTCTTACACCAAGAGCATTTTGGTGTTAGATCAGACCAATTCTGGTTATTTGCCATGGTGGCGAGTGCTGCAAAACAGTATCTGGAAATGATTCCCGTGTAGGTCGCTGGAAACCCACACACTAGAAGAGTTATACGGATTAAGTGAAGGGGGTAGACCCATAACATTACTGGACACAGCCATCTGTAAGAACCTCTTAATGAAAGTGTTAGGAATAAAAGACAGACGGGAATAAGGTTTAGGAATACAATTTACAGACACTGAATGGTCAAAGTGGTGACAATCAATGTTGGATTTGATACTCAATTCAAATTCATGCATAGATCATTGCTTACCCCCAGAGTTGTAACCAAGTTTTATCTGACTAGCCATACGCACAGCGGTTAGTACAGATTCTGTATATATGGTGTGATTAGTTATTGGGAGATAATGATAACACATTTGTGGAACAGTGATCGGAGGGGGGTATATGTACACCACAACACTGTTTATTAGGATTACACTAATAACCGAAAAATTAGGTACAAGATAGTTGAACACTCCCAACGGTTGGCTAAGGACATGTAGTCATACACTGGCTACAAAACACAGGTTTGCCCTAAATTGGCAGGGTATTCCCAGACGTGGGTCCCTTGCTAAAAAAGTTAACCCTAAGTTAGCAGGGTATGCCCAGACGTGGACCCCCTGCTAAAAAAAAGTCCGCCCTAAATTGGCAGTGTATGCCTAGATGTGGGTCCCTTGCTAAAAAACAGGGTCAAGACTGATTTGCATATGGGGTCTTGGCCGGACACCGATGGAGCTGGAAGCCTAGACCGGAGCTCCCGCCAGTGATCCCCCATCCAGTGCCATCCTGCCCGATATAGGAGGGCCCCCGACACAGGCGATATCTCCCCCCAAACTCCGAAGTGCAGGCAAGCCAAACAGCGTAGTGGAAGAAAGCGCTGACAGCCGAGTTTTGGGGGGAAAACGAACTTAGCGGCAGGACAGCGGGCTGGGCAAAATGGCGGCCGCGGTCTGACTGGCGGCGTCGGAAAGAAGCAAGGAGGATCTAGATACGAGGAGGCACTGCAGGCAACTGCCGCGAGCGCACGGAAGGACGAAGAGCCGGTACCCTCCACGACTGGACAGTAAGGAGCCCCTAGGGAGGAGGGCACGGGCGAAGACAGCGCGGGAACGGCCGCGGAGGCACGGCGGCAGGCCGGCGCTCCGAAGTAGAGGGAGCCTTGCGGCAGGTGGGCCGAGCTCGGGAACGAGAGAGCGGAGGGCAGCGATCGGCTATTGGCTGGCACGAACTCCTGGGCTGCCCTACGATTGCAGGTCCCCCCCTCCCGATGAGATAGAGAGCAGGGAGCTGGAAACGGAAGAACAGCTCGTGGGGCCGGGCAGAGACGACTGCGGCCGCGGTCTGTCTGGCGGAGACTTGGAAAGGCCAGAGCATCACGGAGGAAGGTGCAAGGGAGGACGGAGGGCAAATGGCTGCGGGGACATCGCCAATCCTCCTCCGGTTGTCATAGAGGGCCCAGAGCGTATAGCAGGCAGCGGGCCGGGCAAGATGGTGGCCGAGGCCTGAATTGGAACAGGCTGAAGAAGCCGGAAGGCCCCAAGGGAGACGGCATCATGACACTGCCCACCGGGGGCGGCGGAGACCCAGAGCGCCCATTGCCCGATATCCGCCAGGAACACAGAGAGGCAAGGAGAAGGAAGCGCAAGGGCTGTTGCGAGGGATTGGAGGGGCCCGGAGGGCTGTAGCTGAGGGCCTGGAAGCCCGGGGGCCTACAAGTAAGCGGAGAGCCCTGATTCCATGGAGCATCGGGGGTAACCCGCGGAATGAAATAAGGGGCCCATAGAGAGTGAGTGGCAACAGGACGGCCCACGTGGATCACTGAGACCGCGTGGTCTACAACGAAAGAGAGGCGAAACTACAAACAACGAAGTGGGAAAACCAACGCGAAAAGTGAATCATCAACTCTAGTGGCCAGGGATCCTCGCCTAGGCTCACGGAAACCGCACAGCAGGACAAGCACTAAGTAAGGCCTTGAAGCGCTACAAGTAAGGACTACGTGGCGGAGAAGCGTCCCAGTAATATATGAACGGTGAGGACAGTAGCTGAGGGACATTTAGGGCGCAGGAAAGCGGTAATCAGGTGGCTGAGAAGGGGAGCGCCCTCGCTTACCGGCGCTATAGAACGCCAGAAAAAGACCCGGATTGAGGACTCCTGGATCGCAGCGAGAGGGGCGAAGAGAGACCCATAAATCCAGTGGCCTAAGATGAGAACGCAGGAAAACGCCTGCGGAGGCTACACGGAAGACGCTAAAGGTGAGTGAACCCCTGGGCAAGGCCTAGATAGAGACAGTAGGGGTGAGAGGAAACCCCCTACTAGTAGACATCCACCACCATGGGCAAAGTCTCCAAAAGGCGAGATGTGGAACAGCAGGAGCAGTCTGGAGAAGAGGCGGGTGACTCAAGATTACGGGCAGGGACCCGGAGTGAGAGGAAAGAAGCCCACAACGATCCGTCCCTCTATGACATCCTACAGGCTATAGAAACATCCAGATCAGCGGTCGAATCTAAGATTGATACGCTTCGGGAAGACCTAGGACTGCTGAGGCAGATCATAGGAAGCTCGCAGACCGGGTCACAACAACAGAAGGAGACATCGGAGAACTGAATCCACAAGTGGGCACGGTTACCCACAAACTTATGGACATTGAGAAAAGGGTACACGTGCTAGAGCTGAGAGTTGAGGACGCAGAAAATAGGGCACGCCGCAATAATATTCAAGTCATAGGCCTGCCGGAAAAAGTAGAAGGGAACATTATGGTTGCTTACCTGGAAAATTGGATCCGTACTGAAGTAGCGGAGGAAGGCTTGTCCCATATTTTGCCCTGGAACGAGCGCATAGAGTCCCTGCAAGGGCGCCCCCACGTGGAAGGCCACCGAGACCTGTGGTGGCGCGCCTGCTTTTCTACAAAGATAGAGATCAGGTACTGAGTCAAGCGCGGATTAAACGATACCTCAAGATTGACAACAGTACCGTTGGGATTTTCACCGACTTCTCCAGAGAAGTACAGAGCGCATCCTACATCACAGCTAAACGAAAATTGAGGCAAATGGGGATAGCTTATTCTATGGTGTTCCCGGCCAAGCTGCGGATAATTTCTAAAGGAGGAACCAGATTTTTCGGTACGCCGCAGGAAGTATGGGTCTGGATTGAGGAGCAAGGCCCACCGGGAAGCAGAGGCGAGGAATCGGAAGGACTGGAGCGCGACCTAACGAGACCCCTAGGTAAAGGGGAGAAACCCAAGAGCCTACCAACAGCTGAGGAAACCCGAAGAGACAGGGAACGAGCGGTGGCAGCCGTAGCTTCGCTGAGCGCTCATGGGACACGAGGCACCTCCTCTTTGTCCGGAGAGGACCCGAGAGACTCGGATTCTGACACTAGCCAGAGCACGTTGGGGGAGGCTAGCCAGACCCTTCCTGAGATGACTCCCAGAGCAGCAGACGACATCATCTGAGGGACACAAGGCACGCAAGTAGCAAGCAAGAAACTTGTGCGTGGGGGGGGTCAGGCTGATTAGAACATGGGCTCACATGAGCTGAAGAGAGGGGGCCGGACTTGATGTCTAGAGGCATTATGCACTGGGGGGGAGGACCCAGGGTGGGGGGAAGGGCGAGGACCCAGGGTGGGGGGGAAGGGCTCTCCTCCAAGCGAGCGCTAGCTTCGTCACTACCCGAACTTTGGACACTTGTTTTGTTGGCACACCTGTGCCTAGTTTGGATGAGGGCGAGACTCTCACTTGTCCTGGGGTGGGGGAGTTGGGGAGTTTACTTAGTTATAAGGGTGGGGGACGCTGCTATCTACCAAGAGGAGCCAGGAATTGCTATAGTAAGGATCGCATCACGCAGAGTAGGTCGCCGGAAGCAGACCGTGCAGGGGGGGTCTGGATAGAGGAGGGGGAGATAAGTTGCAATGCCAAAGCAGATGACATATAACCTCCTCTCCTGGAATGTCCGGGGCATGCGCTCGATGCACAAGCGTTACAAAATCTTCTCCCATTTAAATAGGCGGGGAATTCACATAGCCAAGCTGCAGGAAACTCACACCTTGGCTTCGGAAGGGGTGGCATTACACATGCGGTGGAGGGGACAGACATATTACACCTCATTCTCGGCGTTTGCAAGAGGAGTCTTGATTTGGGTGCGGGCGGGGGTCCCATTCCAGCACACAGGACACAAAGTAGATCCTGACGCCCGGTTTGTTATAGTGACAGGGAGGCTAGACGGGCAGGACATAACATTAGTGAACATATACGGACCGAATGCAGACCGAGCAGATGTCTGGGATTCTGGCACCCTACATGACTGGCTCGATCATTGTGGGGGGAGACTTTAATTGTATCGCAGACCCAGACTTTGATCAATCCTACCCGCCCCTTCGGGACTCCATAGAACAGCCAGGGTATTTTGGGACTGGCAAGCCCAATGGGGACTAGTAGACGCATGGAGACGCGCCCACCCGATGGAGAAGGAGTACTCCCACCTCTCACATGTGCATGACCTACATGTGCAACTGGATACTTTCCTATGTACACCTGACATGCATACACGGCTCCAGGGCACGGAATACCGAACACGTACTGTGTCCGACCACAACCCGATATTAACTAGACTGCACTGGGGGACGCAACAACAGCCAATCCCTACCTGGCGCCTAAAGCCCGAGGCCCTGGAGGATCAAGTATTTTTACATGAAATCAGGGGTCACATTACAACATACTTTGCGGATAACGCTCACTCCACTGATTCCAGGGTAACGGAGTGGGAGGCCTTCAAGGCAGTAATCAGGGGACGTTGTATAGCGGCGTCCATCGGAGTGCAGCAAACACTGCTAACTGATGTTGGAAGGGCAGACCGAGCGTTGAGAGAGGTTGAACTTAGGCGCCCGAACCACCCCGAACTAAGCCAGGAGCTACTGGAGGCAAAGGAAGAAGTAGCGGCGCAGGAGGAACGATTAAGATGCTTTGATTATAAAGCATATACAGATAGGACACATGCGGAGAGGGATAAGGCGAGCAGACTATTGGCATGGCTTGCCAAGCCCACTCGCAGGGGGAACACCATAATTGAAATAGCAAACCTGGAAGGACGCCTGTTATACAGGCAAGACGCCATAAATACCAGATTTCATAGCTACTATGAGCAGCTGTACAAGAGCTCGGAACCTAGGGGGGAAGGGGAGATAGAGGAGTACTTTTCAGAGCTTCCCCTTCATGTTCTATCCGAGGAGGATGCAGACCAACTAGGGGCAGAAATATTGGAACATGAAATCAGAGTAGCCATTAAAGAATTGGCAAGAGGGAAGACCCCGGGCACAGATGGGCTCCCTAAGGAGTTCTATGAAGCATATGCAGAGGAACTGGTCCCTAGGCTAGTAGAGATGTATACTGAAGCTGGGGGGGAGGCCAGCTACCAAACACCACTCGGGAAGCGGTGGTAATTCCTCTGCTTAAGCCTGATAAGTCTCCCCTAGAATGCGCTGCGTACAGGCCCCTGTCGATGTTAAACCTCTACTTCAAGATCTTGAGTAAGTTATTGGCGACGAGGCTGCTACCGCACATGACGGCTCTGGTACACCGGGACCAGGCGGGTTTCATCCCGAGCAGAAATACGACCCTGAACATACGCCGGTTGTTTTCTATCTTGGAGCTGGGGGTGGTGGAGGAGCGGGAGGGTGCGATATTCGCGATCGACAGAGAAGGCATTTGATAGCCTTGAGTGCGAGTTCCTCTACGCCGTCCAAGTAAAAATGGGGGTCGGGCTGGGCTTTCTGCGATGGGTTCAATTGCTATATACTGGCCCGGTGGCAAAGGCACGTACAGGACGTACGATATCTGAACAGTACAGGATGGAGAGGGGCACACAACAAGGTTGTCCCCTCTCCCCATTGCTGTTTGCGCTGGCAGTGGAGCCACTGGCATGTAAGACACGTTCCGGAGAAGCGTATGGAGGCCTCCAACTAGGAGGGCAAAGGCACCACATAGCGCTGTATGCGGATGACCTCCTGCTCTTCCTTCAGAATACGGGAGAGGAGTTGCGAGGGGCCAAGAGTATGATGGAGAAGTTTGGGGTATTATCGGGTCTACGAGTTAATTGGCAGAAGTCTCGGCTATTTCCAATGGAGGCAGACACTCCATTGGGATTCAGGGACCCGCACTGGGCTGGATCGGTTCCTTCCTGGAAAACCGCTCTCAAGCGGTTTGTACTGCTGAGTTTAGCGCCCCCAGGATCGGGATTCCATGCGGAGTTCCACAAGGCTCTTCACTCTCTCCCTTGCTGTTTAATTTTTATCTCCTTCCCCTCATCCGGGCCTTGAAGAAACGTCTAGTTTGCGTGTTCAACTACGCTGACGATTTCCAACTTATATTCCCCATCAGCAACTCTCCTGACTCGGAGGACCTGACTCGGAGGACCTGGCAGGGCTGCAATGGGAGCCTCGATGCTTCCGGTACCTGGGGGTGAGAGTTTTCCATTCCGTAGCAGTTGTACAAGAAGGAAATGGAGGGAGGGCGCTGCGGGCACTCAAGGATAGCATGGCGTTCTGGGGGAGGCTCCCCCTCTCGGTGGCGGGCCGGATTTCCCTACTAAAAATGGTGGCTCTCCCCAGACTGCTATACTTTTTTACCACACTGCCGGTATGGATACTGGGAGCGTGGTTCCGGGAATTGGACTCCTGCATCTCTGCATTTATATGGGGGACGGGCAGAAGGAGGGTAGCCCTAACCACGCTAAAGAGGACACAGTCAGAGGGGGGACTTGCCGTGCCAGACATGGAAGCATATTACTTGGCGGGACAGTTACAAAGATTTACACAGTGGGTGGCGGGGAGTTTAACGCCGGACAGGGGGACGCCCCACTTCACCCCAGAGAAGATGCTCGTGCTCCGCACCCTGTTGGGGACCGCGAAGGCCTGGCAGGTTCAAAGCAATGAGCATAAAGTGATACACCGATGCTGGGGCAGGTGCCTACAAAGGCTAGGACACGCCGCCCATACTCACCGGAATTACCAATAGCCCTCCTGGGCACGCTCCCACATGGGGGACATTGGGGGGGATAGAAGATTGGGAATAGGCCGGAGCATCAAAGGTGGGAGACCAATACCGAGATGGGGAGCTACTCCCTTTTGCAGAGTTCAGTACAGATTGGGATATCCCGCGGGGACACTTTCTACTCTATGGAGCAGTTACAAGAGCAATGAGGCGGCACTGGGGCACGGGCACAACGGAACCACCACGACACGCCACCTGTGAGTATATAGGTTTGGCGGGGAGACTATAAAAACTGTCACATGCCCATATAGGGCCATGGGGCGGGACTCTGTACAACCGCTGGAAAGGTTGAGGAATCAGTGGGTGGTGGATATCGACAAACCATTGGAGGATAAAGATTGGGAGAACATCCTATCACGCACGACTAAGGTATTCAGAAACGCACGCTTAAGCCTAATTAGTTTTTACATGTTGCACCGCGCAGCGGGCGCGCCGGTGGCGCGCCAAAGGCAAGCCCGTCTGCGCCCATCCGCGGCCATCCGGGCGCAGGGGCCAGTCATTATGCACAAAAAATCATTTACTCTGCTGTGGAACTTAAACAACGACACACAAATGAACTTAAACTTAATCCTCTCATTTACCATAATTTGGTTGACCATGGGATTTTGGCCACAAGAACAGCTTACCCTGAACTGGTCGAGTCCACTCATAGCACACGCCCTTATCAAACTTATGTAGGAATTGGAGCTCGGAAACTCTTTGTCATTTACTTGAACACCCGCTCTATGGTTAAACACCAGTTAGACATTTTTTTGTTACTTAAGTTTGAGCAGCCGGATATCCTTCTGCTCACAGAAACCTGGCTATCCCAGGACTCTTCACCAGACATCCTCGCAGCCCTACCCTCGGATTATTAAATCCTCCTAGCCAACCGTCCGCCGGGGAAAGCTGGGGGAGGTGTAGCGGCTATTATACGCCAGGATTGGAAATTTACTACCTTAACGTCACTCGATCTACCATCAGTAGATAATTTGGTAGTGACACTAGATTCCGATGTTGCCCCGCTAATCTGCGCTTTGCTCTACAGGCCCCCCCACAGTATGCCCCTTTTCCCCCACTCTTTGGGTGAGCAGGTCGCTCATTTAGTAACTAACTATGGAAAAATTCTGTTGATCGGTGATTTTAATTATTGGGCCAACGAATCTTCGGGTGGTCCCCAATCGATTGAACTCTCCGAGTTACTCACAGGGTTCAACCTGACACAACAAGTACAATCTGCCACACATATCAAAGGGCACACCTTGGATCATGTTTGGACAGCTAACTTGACCATATCTACTATGTCGATTTTACCCTGCACTTGGTCAGATCATCATTTGATTAAATTCACTATCGATGATAGTCCCATGTCCAAAATCTTCACTTCTGATGGGGGATTACGAAGAAATTGGAATAAAACTGATAAAATCTTATTCCTAAACACACTTGCCAACTCTGTTCCATCGTCTAACTTCTCCATAAATTCGGCTGATGAACACTTAACTACATGGCTCACTACAGCCAGTGACAAGTTCGCCCCCCTTAGGAAGCTGCACTCGGCCCGCCGTCATGATGCCCAGAAATGGTTTTTCAAAGATTTAAAAAATCAAAAATTGGCCTTGCGACAACTTGAAAGAAAGTGGAGACGCAATTACTTAGCTGAAGATAAAAGGAATTATCTATACGCTATGAAAGAATATAAAAAGTGTATCATGACCGCCAAAACTGATTACTTCTCTTCCAAAATTCTGACTGCAACCAATAGATCCAAGGAGATCTTTTCTATTGTGAACGAACTGTCTAATCCCGAAAGAGTTTCAATTAAACCTACCTCTTCTCAATCATTTTGCAACTCCCTGAACTCTTTCTTTATAGACAAGATTATTAAAATTAAGGCCAGCATCCCTGCCTGTCTCACTTCGGAAACAAGCTCCACTACTATTAAAAACCCCTGCATCTTCACGCAATTTCCTATCATCAGCAATCAGATTCTTGCCGACCTCTAATCCAAAGTTAAATCTGGCTCCCCTAGGGACTGCTGCCCCCCTACTATTTTAAAAGAAATTTTGACTGCCTTTCCTAGCCCGGTTTTAAACCTTTTGAATGAATCACTGTCCCAGGGCATTGTCCCTGATACTTTTAAGGAGGTAACTGTTGTCCCTCTCCTGAAGAAACCTGACTTAGAACCCCAGATCCTGTCAAACTACCGCCCTATTTCCCTTCTTCCCTATCTAGCTAAGGTCTTAGAAGCCTATGTAACCAGGTGCCTCTCCAAGTTCTTAGAGGACTCTGAATATCTTGATCCTCACCAGGCTGGCTTTCGCCCAGCACACTCGACTGAGGCAGTGATATTGACAGTGCTGGACACCCTCCGTAGTGATGCCGACAAGGGTTCCCCGCAGGCTCTTGTCCTGCTTGATCTCTCTGCTGCCTTTGACACGATAGACCATGGTTTATTGGTCGACAGTGTTAGAGATGCTGGGATTCAGGGACCCGCACTGGGCTGGATCGGTTCCTTCCTGGAAAACCGTTCTCAAGCGGTTTGTACTGCTGAGTTTACCGCCCCCAGGATCGGGATTCCATGCGGAGTTCCACAAGGCTCTTCACTCTCTCCCTTGCTGTTTAATTTTTATCTCCTTCCCCTCATCCGGGCCTTGAAGAAACGTCTAGTTTGCGTGTTCAACTACGCTGACGATTTCCAACTTATATTCCCCATCAGCAACTCTCCTGACTCGGTCCATGCCTTTCAGTCCACTATGCTGTTCATTAGTGAATGGATGAACAGCAACCATCTTAAACTTAACCCGGATAAGACGGAGCTGGTCTTAATAGGAGATAATCACAAAAATCCCTGGGGTCCCCACTTTTGGCCCACTGAACTGGGTCAAGCTCCCTCCCCTTCTAGTTCAGCCAAGAGTCTTGGGGTAACAATTAACCAGGATCTCACTATGAAGTCCCAAATTGGGTCAGTAATCTCCACTTGTTTTTTCCATTTGAGGAAAATAAAAAAGATCCGAAGACTACTTACTCGGGATGCTCTGATTCAGGTGACTCTTGCCATGGTCATGTCCCATACCGACTATGCCAACTCGCTGTATTTTGGCATTCCTTTATACCTATTAAAATGCTTGCAGCTGGTTCAGAACCAAGCTGCGCGCTTGATTTCCAACCAACCTAGAAACTGCCATGTTACCCCGCTTCTGAGGAACTTACACTGGCTCCCGATTGCTCAGCGCTGCGCTTTTAAGGTTTGCTGCCTCATTTTCAAATCTCTTCAATGGAAGAAGCCCCAAATTTTTGAACAGCTTGATTATAAGACATGTACCCAGACGCAATTTGCGTTCGGCCCATCAGCAATTCCTGTCCATTCCCTCATTTAAACTGAAGCGTGTAGGCGGTGCGAGGTTTGCCATTCTGGCCCCCAAACTTTGGAACTCTCTTCCTCCTGAAATCCGCTTTTGCACCGACCTCTTAGATTTCAGAAAACTTCTCAAGACCTGGCTATTTCGACAGGCTTATGAGTAACTCTTTGGAGCACAGGTATCCGTCAGGGAAGCGCCATGAAACCTCCCCGGTGTACGTGCGCTATATAAATTTCTTTTAACAGAACATAACCGAGCGTACATAACACCGGAACGTGTTAACCGGTTCTTCCACAGAGAAGATGCAGAATGCCCGAGGTCTAGAGAGTGAGGGGCGACATATATCCATATGGTATGGCAATTCCAGGCCCTGACACAATACTGGCAAGAAGTAACGAGGGAGACGGCTAGGTTAACAGAACGAATAGTCCCGTGCACACCAGAACACGCCCTACTTAACATATTTCCCCATACGGCTAAGACTAAGGTCACTGATAAGTTCCAGGACCTCGCCTTTATATTGGCGAAACGAGAGATTACTAGTAGATGGAAGGCTCTGAGGGCCCCAGCATACATAGATGGAAGAGAGAATTAGAGAAATGGGCAGGATGTGAGGGCAGAATCTTGCTCAGAAATGCGAGAAGGGGTTTGGGAAAACTGGAAAGGGCGCAGGCATGGGAGGTACTGATGGAGGAGCTGAACGACAAGGACTCTGGATCTGAAGCCGCCACTCCTGGAAGACCCCCACGCAGGGAAGCCCCCAGAGATAAAGTCGGGAGGGGTGAACAAGCACCAGGAGTTGAGGAGCCCATGCACCGAGGGGGTTTTGAGCTGGATTAGGGCGACCGAGTGATAGAGATGCACACAGCGAGAAGTAAGAGAAGTGATCACAGGGAGACATCCTGTAGTTATAGGAGACAGCAGTGCCGGGGGGAGGAGGGTGGGGTAGAGTTTAAGTTTAAGGGTTAGGGGGAGGGAGGGGAGGAGTGGGACCTGAAGGCATGTTAGCCTTGGATTTGTATTGCAGCACCAGAGGCAATCATAATGCAAAAGACGAGTGTATGTGTAAGAGTTGACGGATGCGACATGAGCCGAATTGCAAATGGTTCACTTACCACAGTGATAATGTGTTGTGAGAGATATATGTAAAAGACAATAAAATTTGTTAAAAAAAAAGACTGATTTGCATATGGCTGGGTCTGAACTGGGGTGGCGAAGTGAGCTAAAGAACGATGATGGATTTAACCCAGATTTGTGAGTGGGGGCAAGTGTCTGAAAAGTTTCAGTGCTCCGTCCATCATCTCCTTGTGTTTACAAAACACAGGTGCCTCTTATGAGAAATGGGTGTGAGATATGATTGAATGGCTGTTGGTGAAAGAACTGAGAATGTAACTGGTACACATGGATTTTGAAGTGTCTGATGACTTAATGAAATGGAAGGAACTGTATCAAAAACTGACTGCAAGAGATAATGAGGACGAAACAAATGATAGCGGAGGATAGAACCATTTATGTAAAGGGCGGGAAAGAAGAGGAGAGGAGAATGGGGTGAGGAATAAGAGATGAATAACAGAATATGAAACAAAATTGTCATAGGTTTGCATTAATCGATTTTTTTCTATAAAATGTAAAGAACAATAGACTACTACTCAGTAGTATTATGTTGTCTGTTTCAATAAAGAGGAAGTGGAGAAGATAAGATTCTAATGAAGGCGATTTGAAGGGGATTTTAGAATGAAAATACAGTGGCGACATCTCTGAAGAAGAGGGAAAGGAGTGGGAAAACTGCAGAGAGCTGAATGATATAATTTAACAAGCATAGTGAAATTTTTACATCAAAAATATTTGTTATGCGATTGTTAAATGTGGGGTGAGGGGGGAATACAGAGCAATAGCTAAGAGGGAGGAACTGAAAGAGAGGGGTGAATACTGGGTGGGTAAGCAGAGGGGTCTCCATGGCCATTAACATACAAGTGTAAATTACACCAGTGAACTCTCAGTAAATGTAATTATCAGCTTGCAGTTTTGTGAGTTAAATCTTACTTTTTGCTTGTTTTGTTCATTGAATTTTAGGTAGAAAGTGAGACACATGTAACTTGTTTGGAAGTACATGAAGATGAGAAGTTATCATTTCCAGACCTTAAGAAAAACCAAGCTGCTAATAATCTGGTTTTAAGGCAATCACTAGAGAATGGAGAAAATGTTTTTGATACAAAGAAACTGCTAAAACCAGTGATAACTTTGAGGAATGAAGACACAAATGTTGAATCGATTCTTACCGAAAATCAGAAGCTGAAAGAGCAACTAGAAGGAGAAAAGCTATTTAGTCATACAGTTCTGAGACAGAAGGAGACCCTCATAACAGAGACACATTTGTTAAAAAGAGAGTTGGACAAAGAAAGATCAAATATACAAGCCCTGAAAGATGAACTTAATGAATATAGTTATATGCAGTCTTTCAGGAATAAAGACTATGTAAAATCATTGAAGGAAGACCAAGAGATGGAAACTATGCAAAAAAGATTAAAGGAACTTGAGAAAAAGCTCACCTTTGAGCAACAACGCTCTGATTTATGGGAAAGGTTGTACATCGAAGCTAGAGAGAACAAAGAAAAAAGAGAAAATACCAAGACCAAAAAGAAGTCCAAACATTCCTTTTTTGGTTCTGTTAAGGATACTTTTGATGCTATGAAGAACTCCACAAAGGAATTTGTGAGACACCACAAAGAAAAGATTAAACAGGCTAAACAAGCAGTTAAAGAGAAACTGAAGAAATTCTCTGATTCAGTGAAATCTACTTTCAGGCACTTTAAGGACTCTACCAAAGTTATGTTTGATGGACACCAGAATAAAAGAAAGGAAGACACTAATAAAGAAAAGACTGCAAATGCAAAGCCGGATTTTAGGGATTTCCAAGACTACCATCATACTGATGATTCCAAATTTTCAGATGAAAGTTCAGAGACCACGAAAACTCAATCAAAAGGTTCAGGACATAAACACTCTAAGAAATGTAACCATGATCAGGAATGTGAGAAAAGACAACACTTAAACCCGCAAGGCTGCTCTGGTGTTTTTGAATGCGCACACCAGGAGTCTATTCGTTTTTTCAACAAGGTTCTTGATCCGATCAAAGTAGATGAATTTACATATTTGGTGCAAAGTTATCTGCAGCAGGAAGTGGTTGACTTCCATCATTGGAAAGAGCTCGAGAAATTTATCAAACGATTTTTCAATAATGGCCTGTTCATACATGATCGAATGCTGTTTACTGATTTTGTCAATGATTTGGAACAGTACCTTGGGGATATTAAAGAGTACCAGAGGTCCAGAGTTGGAATATTTGAAGATCTAGATGAATATGTTTATAGCTACTTCTTTGGTGAGACTTACTCTGCACCATATGGACCCAGGTTGGTTTCTAACTGATTTTTACAAATCGAGGTGTTTATACAATGAATCCTAGTTTTGTTTAAGATCTGTGAATACTGTACATTGAATTGATGTTATAGAATGGGGTGGGATGTTTTCTTTTCTGAATGCTCATGAGTGAGGGTGTTGTGTTTGTGTTCAGTGGCCAAACTTAAACTAATGAATGCTATGGTAGTTTCTAAGCATTAGAGCAACTGAAATTGGACAGTTTTAGTTGCCACTTCCATCACAGCACCCTAAAGACTACCAAATACATGCTTCTTCCTGTTCTTATTTGAAAATATGACAGTTATCGTTCTAATAGTTTCTAGTCACACACAAGCACACTAATGCCTGCAGTTTCTTCTTCTCGTTTTTTGTTAAGGGACAGTGCCACTCTGTTAGTAACACATACTAAAAAGAACATTAGTTGAACGGACGATATGGTTATTATCCAAAGCCTAGAAAGACATTAGATTGATCAGTTCTCCTTAGTTATGCAATCATAACTTCCATTGCCTCATTGCAGTGTCTCGCAATCCCAGACATTTTCCAAATAACATTATTAGTATTTCTATGATGTAAGTTAGTATGTGCTCTTGGTAGAAAGCCAGAACACCTTTAACTAAAGATGTTTGTGAACGTTTACTGTTTTGTAATGAACCTTTTGTATGTATGTGGATAAGATCCAGAGTGTATGACTTGTAACAGTGTCCTGTGCTCAGTATCCAGGCCAACAGTACCTACACTGAGTGGCCTGTAGCCCTGCTTGGCAGACACTGGATAAAGACAAAACCATACCCCCCTGGCTAGGACCCTAGGTGCTTGCCTTGACCTATTTAAACATCAATTTCCCAGAAATGGGTTGAACAGCTTCAAATGTTTAGTTCAGGCTGGAGATAAATTTTTCAAGCAGGACAAAACTTTGTAGCGGCCAAGTGTCTGCATGTCTCAAAAGAGTATGTCCTTTTGATTTTTTCATAGGTATTCTTTGCCCCCGATTACATAAAAAGTGCTAGAGTGTACATCCTATGTGGCATACAATCAGCATTGCAAAATACTCACTTATTTGGATGTTGTTGGTCCAGTCAAAAACATTGTAATCTCAAAATATATTCCATTATCTGGATTCCCAGTTCTGCACCCAAAATTAAAATCTCAAACTAGCCACCTGATTGGTGAGAGGCGGCTGGTCCTGTTTGAAGAGCTGCCCTTTGGGATCTGCTAATGAGTGTGAAAGGTATAGTAGACACCAGGCCACCAAGGTCTGACACCGGTATGTATCAGAGGACAATGTAGAGGGGGTGCATTAAAACATTTAGGTTATAAAATAAATACGCCTTTTTTTAGATTTGCAAATGCTCATGAAAAGTTGAGCCTTTACTAAAAGGGCAAGACAGAAGAGCCCACATCAACAGTGAGATCAAGTGCAACTCTGTTTTTTAATTTATTTTAAACAGCAAATGTAGTTTTGTAGAGACTAGCAGTGGAAATATTTTCTCGGCACTGTGCAAAATTTGAAACTGAAAAACACTGAATTTTCACGCACCGAAATGCGCTCCTGAATACACATACAAAGAGTGAAGCACAGCTACACTTAAAAGTTGAGTATTCGACTGCCTCGTCCATCCTCTTCATACCACGTTCACTTAGCCTCCAAGGGACCAACCCACCCCTGTGGTAAGAGAGAGACTCACTCCCTGCTAATGTAGTAATGCCTTGCACTATTGCACCCTTGTGACGAGAAGTCCATAAGACATTCAGTAATTGTCTGTGGTACTGCACCCTTGCAGTATGCTGTTCGATAAGTGCTTCTGCAGCTTCTGGCATGTGCTCCAGAGTCCTAAAATGCAACTTTTGAGGAGAGAAGATTGCATTGCCAAACTTAACTGGTGGAAATGGGGGGTCCCTTTTGCTTGGTCTCCCTCCTTCGTCCGTTAGCTAGCTAACCAACCATACCTTTCTTTTTCAAAGTTGCTCTTCTGCTGACATAACAGATGACTTACAATTTGACTTCATGGACAGATTTCAAGGTAAGCATCGCTGATGACCTCATGGACGGCACTGAAAAAAGGCTAAATCTGTTACCTATTCCCACCCACCCCCACATCCGTAATAGTGAAGACACCGATCTGAAAGAGACACGTTAGTGACAGATTCCTTACCTTAGAATATCCCCAGGCGTCAGGCTGGATCCGGAAAGTTTTTGCGTAGCAGTACCCTTGCGCGTCGGTAGGCGGCGTCGTGCGGCTCCGCGTCCGTCGTCGGCATCGTGATCGCCGGGATGACGTCGCGGGCAGTACTTAGACGCCGGTCCTGCGCGCTGACGTCAGTTCTTCTTTTTCCGCGCCAGTAAGCGCAGATCCGGGAAGAGCAGTGCCCTAGTCAATTTTTGACTAAATTTTTGGGTGATTTTTTCACTGTTTCTTTTCGAGTCTTCTCGACTCCTAGGTGTCGGTAGGGATGCCCGGCTTCAAGCCATGCGACGCCTGTGGTCGAATGATGTCGATCACAGACCCGCACTTAGAGTGTCTCTACTGTCTCGGCCGAGACCACGACACGAAGTCGTGCCCTGACTGCCGGGCCTTACACCCGAAGGCTTTGCGAGAGCGGTCTCGAAAGCTCCTCGAGGTCCGTCAGTCGGCTCCGCGCCGCACCAAGCCCCGGTCCCGTGAGAGGTCGAGGGGCCGGTCGCGGAGCCCCCGCCGGTCGGAGTCCAAGTCTTCGCACTCCTCGGGTAAGTCGAAGCACAAAAAGTCTAAGAAGCACCATCGCTCTAAGACTTCGCCTCGCCGGTCTGGCGCCTCGGCTGAGGCCCCTGTCGGCACCGTCCACGCGGCTCCGGATGTGCCTGTGGCGCCGCCCCCGCATTACCCGTCCTACCCGGGTTCGGGGGCGACTCTGGCCGAGATACAGGAATTCCTGTCGGCCATGGCCCGCCTCTTCGGGCCTCAAGGTCCCTCCGGTGCGCCTTCGGGCCCCGCGGGCCCTGATGGGGTTGCTCCGGCGTCGCCGACGACTCCGGCTCCGCCTGTCCCGCCAGCCTTGATCCCGGCCCCGGCTCCGGCCTCGATCCCGGCTCCGGTGGTACCGCAACCCCGATCGACGCCGGTTGACCTAACCACGCCTCCGCCGGCGCCGATCTCCCCGGTGCCGTTCCCGACGCCGCCCGGGGCTCCGGGCGGCGTCGTTCCCCGGTTCTCTCCGGTTCGGACATGGAGCCGGACCGACGTCGCTCGACGCCGGCTCTGGCGCCGATGAGACCTTGGGTCCCAGATGTCCCTCCTCCTCCATATTTTACACCAGAGGAGGACCAGGAGAGCTGGGAGGGGTCGGAAGACCCTCTCACACAGCAGTGTGAGTATGATGAGGACTGGGCAGAGGAACTTGGGGATGCCAGTGGTCTAGACACTTCCCCTGACACTGGCATGCTGTCTCCTCCCGTGGCTACGGAGGAGGGAGCAAATTTCGCAACGGTGTTGCGTAGAGCAGCTGGAGCCTTGCACCTCCTATTGCCTACTGTGGCTGTCAGGACTAATCTCCTGACGGAAGTGCTTCAGCCGGCAGCTTCCTCCACGGAGACTGTGCTGCCGTTTAATGATGCACTGTCTGACGTTCTTTTGGGCACCTGGTCCAAGCCCACCACAGGGGCTCCTGTGGATAGGAACGTGGCCCGACGCCATCGCCCTGCTCCGGGCGACCCCTTGTTTCTCTCTCAACATCCCACCCCGAGAGCTTGGTTGTCCAAGCCTCTGCCTCCCAAACCGCCTTCCCTACCGCCCCTCCGGATAGGGAATCCAAACGCCTGGACCAGTTTGGGAAGAAGACTTTATCTTCCTCCAGTGCTGGCTTGCGGTCCGTCAACACCGCTTGCCTTTTGGGCCGATATACCCACTCCCTGTGGGATTCGGTGGCGACTGTTTTGCCCCAGTGTTCTGAGGAGGTCCAGACACTGCTTACCCGCACCATTGTGGAAGGTAGAGATGCGGCTAAATACACCATACGTTGTGGCCTTGATACCGCCGACTCGCTGGGCAGATCGCTTGCAACGACGGTGGCGCTGCGTCGCCACGCCTGGCTGAGAACAACTGGTTTCTCGGGTGATGTCCAGAATACACTCATGGACATGCCCTTTGATGGAGTCAGTCTTTTTGGTTCCAAAGCAGACCATGCGCTGGAGCGTTTTAAGGACTCACGGGCTACTGCCAAGTCCCTGGGCCTTTCTGTTGTGCGCCCTCCGCTAACCTCTGCTTTTCGCCCCTTTCGTGGCCACGGAAGGGGCGCCCAGTCACGTCCACTGCCCAGCCACCGGCCCGCGCAGCAAGCGTCTTCGCGTGGCCGAGGACGTGGCTACCGCCGTGGCGGTTTGGGCAACCAGCGTGCGGGTCAGGCCACCAACTCCGCCCCGTCCGCGGCCTCCAAGCCCTCCTAGTCCTTCCTTTCAGGTGCACAGCACGCCAGTAGGGGGCAGGGTCCGCCATCACCTTCACCACTGGCGTCCCATCACCTCGGACAGGTGGGTCTTGGACATTGTCCGAAGGGGCTACTCCCTCCCCTTCGAGACCACCCCCCCAGCCATGCCACCTCAATTCCACCGCATGTTAGGGGATCACTTGGTGCTTCTGCAGAAGGAAGTCTCGGCCCTCTTGGCCAAGAGGGCCATCGAGCATGTTCCGACCCCAGAAGTAGGACGTGGTTGCTACTCCCACTACTTTCTGGTGCCCAAAAAGGACAAGGAGGACATGCGTCCTATCTTGGACCTCCGGAACGTCAATCGCTTCCTCCGGAAGGAGAAGTTCAAGATGCTCACCCTAGCTCAGGTCTTGACAGCCCTCGACCCTGGTTGGTAGCGTTGGACTTGCAGGACGCTTATTTTCACATCCCCGTCCTGCCGGCCCACCGGCGTTACCTTCGGTTCACGGTAGGCCTCGAGCATTTTCAGTTCACCGTGCTCCCCTTTGGCCTTACAAGTGCCCCTCGGGTGTTCACGAAAGTGATGGCGGTGGTCGCAGCTCATCTGCGCCGGGCAGGGGTTCCAGTCTTCCCCTACCTCGACGACTGGCTGCTGAAGGCGGGCTCGTCCCAGGCAGTCGTCTCCCACCTCCAGACAACGGCCGAACTCCTGCACTCGCTGGGGTTCTCCATCAATGTGCCGAAGTCGCATCTGATTCCTTCTCCACAGCTCCTTTTCATCGGAGCAGTTCTGGACACGACGCAGTTTCGGGCCTATCATCCCGAACGGCGAGTCCGGGATATTCAGGCTATGATTCCGATCTTTCAGCCTTTATCCTGGGTTTCGGTACGGATGACCCTGAGGCTGCTGGGCCTCATGGCCTCCTGCATCCTGCTGGTCGATCATGCCAGATGGCATATGCGGGCTCTGCAGTGGGACCTGAAGTTCCAGTGGGCGCAGCACCAGGGCAACCTGTCCGATCACGTTCAGATCTCGGAGGGGACTGCAAGACAGTTGCAGTGGTGGCTCTCGAACCGGCAATGGGTCATGGGCAGATCACTCTCCCTTCCCCAGCCAGAGCACACAGTTGTGACGGACGCGTCCCTTCTGGGATGGGGCGGTCACATGGGAGAGGCGGAGATCAGAGGCCTCTGGTCTCCGGCGGAGTCCCGGCTCCATATCAACCTTCTGGAGCTCCGGGCGATCCGACTTGCACTCAAGGCATTCCTTCCCTCTGTCAAAGGGAAGGTAGTGCAGGTGTTCACAGACAACACCACCGCCATGTGGTACTGCAACAAGCAAGGCGGGGTGGGGTCGTGGACCCTATGTCAGGAGGCTCTGCGCCTCTGGACATGGCTGGAACATCAGGGCATTTTCCTGATGGTTCAACACCTGGCAGGTTCCTGAACGCCAGGGCGGACGAACTCAGCCGCAGGTGCATGATGGATCACGAATGGCGTCTTCACTCGGAAGTGGCGCAAGGACTCTTTCTACAGTGGGGAGAGCCTCGGTTAGATCTATTCGCCACCGAAGAGAACGCGCAATGTCATCAGTTCTGCGCGTTGGAATTTCCAAGGCAGCACTCGCTCGGCGACGCTTTCGTCGCGAGTGGAGTTGCGGTCTGTTGTACGCTTTTCCGCCTATACCACTTCTACCCAGAGTGTTGAAGAAGATTCGGCGCGACCGGGCCCAAGTCATCCTTGTGGCTCCGGACTGGGCTCGAAGAGTTTGGTATCCCGAGCTACTCAGTATGAGCGTCGATCCCCGATCCGTCTGCCTCTTCGGGAGGATCTTCTGTCGCAGCAGCAGGGGACGGTCCTCCACCCGAACCTGTCCAGCCTCCACCTGCTTGCGTGGAGATTGAGCGGCGGCAGTTGATTCCTTTCGACTTGCCTCCCGAAGTTTGTGATGTGATTCTGGCAGCCAGGCGTCCCTCCACTAAGGTGGTATACGCCTGCAGGTGGAACAAGTTTGTGGCATGGTGCACAGCAAAGGCTGTGAATCCCCTTTCTGCCCCTCTTTCTGAGGTTCTTCTGTTCCTTCTTTCCCTGGCCCAACAGGGTTCTGCCCTGGGTACCATCAAGGGCTATCTTTGTGCCATCTCGGCCTTCCTCAGGCTTCCTGATCAGCCCTCCTTTTCAAGTCCCCTGTTGTTAACAGGTTTCTAAAAGGCATTACACACCCCTTCCCTCCTGTTCCGTTTGTGACGCCTCAGTGGGACTTGAACTTGGTTCTTACCTTTCTTATGTGCGCTCCCTTTGAGCCTCTACATAACTGTCCTCTTCGTCTTCTGACTCTGAAGACAGCCTTTCTGGTGGCCATCACCTCCGCTCGGCGGGTGAGTGAGCTCCAGGCTCTATCATGCAAACCTCCCTTTCTGTCTGTCCATCCAGACAAGGTTGTTCTTAGGACGCGTCCGTCCTTCTTGCCAAAGGTGGTTACTGCCTTCCACATTGGGCAGACCATCACTTTGCCCACCTTCTTTCCGCCTCCGCATCCTTCCAGAGAGGAAGAGAGGCTCCACCGTCTGGACCCAAAACGTGCGCTTTCCTTTTATATCAACCGCACACAACACTTCCGGGTGGATGACCAGCTCTTTGTTGGCTACGTGGGCGCCAAAAAGGTCGGGCGGTGCACAAGAGAACCATCTCCCGCTGGGTAACCTTGTGTATCAAAGCCTGCTATTCTTTGGCTAAGAAGGAGCCTCCTGTTGGGCTGCGTGCCCATTCCACCAGGGCAACGGCTGCTACCACGGCTTTAGGCCGCGGTGTTCCGCTGCAGGATATCTGTCAGGCAGCTACGTGGGCCTCGCTGCACACATTTACAAAGCATTACTGCCTTGACAGTCAGGTCCGGAGGGACGGCTTCTTTGGCCGTTCTGTCCTCCGGGACTTCCTTGTCTGATCTTTGTTCGCAGACTCACCACCGGGTTGGTATTGCTGGGGTATCTATTCTAAGGTAAGGAATCTGTCACTAACGCGTCTCTTTCAGATGCACAAGTTACTAACTTGTGTAACGATATATCTGTAAGAGACAGTAGTTAGTGACAGATTCCTACCGCCCCACCCATCCTCCCCGTTCTGCGAACTGATTTCTAGGGTTAAGGACATCCCTTTCAGGGCCCTAGTATTTTTTCAGACACCTATGTCAGCTTCTTGCATGGCTCTGCGTTCCTGGCGCGGAAAGTCGTGTACAGAACTGACGTCAGCGCGCAGGGGCGGCGTCTAAGTACTGCCCGCGACGTCATCCCGGCGATCCCGACGACGGACGTGGAGCAGCACGACGCCGCCTACCGACGCGCAAGTGTACTGCTACGCAAAAACTTTCCGGATCCAGCCTGATGCCTGGGGATATTCTAAGGTAAGGAATCTGTCACCAACTACTGTCTCTTACAGATATATCGTTACACAAGTTAGTAACTTGTGCATTTAGTATAGAGTACCTTTCTCTCTCTCTCAAGGACATTCTCTCAGTTTTGAGATCATTGTCTGTGTTGAGTGGAAACAGACCCTCGAGCAAGAGGCCAATTGAAGGATTGAGGTGTCCACTCAACCTCTTGAGGGATATGTGAAATCTTCTTGAGCTAGACATGAAAGCACGCACAATCCTTAACGAACTTCCAGACAAATAGTATAGAGTGGCCAGAGTGGTACATGCTGGTGATGCAGACTATGGGCAGTGAAAAATCTAGTTACGTGGCATCAACTTATCATGAGAACCAGAATAAAAGGATAAGATAAAACAAAACAAAGATCTGTGAGAAAAAAAAAGTATTGAAGTGAACACAAAACATTACACGCACTAACCATGTTGAAAAATTATATTTTCCTGGCAGAAAAGCGGCTCCTAACAAAGGAGATATTGTGGGAAAACAACTTAAGAAATAGCAAAATTAAAGAGGAAGATGTTGAATAAACCTGAAAAACGGGAAGAAGTGTCATAAAATTGGAACGAACCTAGACTACATTTCAAGGTCTCAACAACCACATTAATAAATAAACTAAGAAAGCTATGATGAAGTTCTGCATTGTGTGATTGTTCTTCCAATATACATCAACATTTTTGAAGGTGTTTTATTGCTCCTGGGAGGGCCCTATGCTTTTAAGTCTCCCGTAACTGCGTTGGTCATCTTTAAGGTTAGAAGTACAAAACAAAGCCCATTTTGAGAATCTATGAATGCATTAAATTTATCTGGTGCCAAGAGTGTACAGAGTAGAAGTAGAAGTATGTGTAGGCCAGAGATGGAACAAACTAGTGAAAGGCCCATAGCATCAATCTGAGTGACTGCCATATGAACACTAAAAGTGTGCCTGGAAAAGATGCAGGTTCCATGAATGTGTGGTACATGCCTATGTGTTTTCAGTGCAAATTAAGTGTATGAATTGTAGCAGTGCTTGAAGAGGCTGCATGGCCACAAGGTGTGGGTGTGTAGAAAATATTGGTGCCAGCAATATCCTTAGTAAATTTATGGCTAGCAGCATTGTATCCGCAGACCTCACCTTTGGTATGTACGTAGAGCACATGGTTGTCTGTCCCATATGTATCTGCATAATATACTAATTGTTACGTTATTTCCCTCTATTTTGTATTGTTATCTTGTGATATTAGTGGTGTCATCCACAAACCGTACTAGAGCTGGCACCTCGCGCTGGCTTGTGCATTGCCTGCTGCTCATAAACCTAATATAGACACCAGCCTATTTCCAGTAGGCCAGCCTTGCCTGTCCTATCCTTTCTCCTAACTGCGTTTGCAGCTGCTTGAAAAACCACTATCCACATTGGCCATTAAGGTGTTAGAAAAGGAAACCAGTCTCGTCTTAACATTTACTGCTTACCAGATCAGTTTATCTCAATGCTTAAAAGATCCATAGTGTACCACTACCGTTTTCGCTTTAAGAAAGTCACAAATGTATGTATGCATGTATGTATTCTTAGAAGTGGCCCATCCTAAGAGGCCCCAAGTTAGAGATCTGCGTACTGGTACTGACAACTGGTAAATGGTCCATGTCTGAGAGTGCAGAAAGAGTTAAGCAAGATACTGACAGCGCGCGGGGATGGCATTTATATGTGACTCTACTCCTTTGGGGCGGAGTGGACCTGGCCCAGAGCCACATGGGGCCATCTGGCGGCATGCAGGAGCATTACTGAGAGCTTTCTGGATCCAGTCCAATGTCTGGAGAATATTTGACAGGTGAGGAATCTGCGGTTACATAGAGTATCCACCAGAAAGAGCATTACCAAAGTTAAGTAACTTATTTATCTTTCTTTTATGCCCCAAACCATTTCCATCTTGCCTTCAACACAGACACACTGTACAAAATAATGAGCAACAACTTCGTCAGCAACTCACCCTCGATCTGTTTTATTTCTTGAAACCGTCGCTGAAGGCAGTAGGGCATTTTCACAGTGAGTCCTGGAGTCCATGCAGACTGGGGATGAATATTTAAATATTTCAGTCAAGGAAAAGCAGTGTCAGGATGTTCAAAATACACAACAAAAGTGTGATACCATGGCAGCCATTGCTGGTTTTATTAGGTATGTGTCCTCGATTTTTCGGTAACAGTGAATGGAGTTGTTACCAGGTTTTAGCAGACCTGTTCTGTATGCTCCTTGGTGACCTCCTCATACTTGGCAAGTGTCCATCCAAGGTCCAGATGCTGGGGAAGAGGGATAGGGGAATCAGACCCATGTCAGATTTCCCCAGTGTCAATTTAAGATAAATGTTCATAAAAAGTAATCTAAATGAAAAATTTGCACTGTGATTATAGTTATTGTGAAAGCATTGCGTATATCTGGCCCTTCTGGATCTCTGTTGGACACCTCCAATATATGGGGACTGCCCCTGCAGTCATTCCTAATGGCGGAACGTGAACCTGCATAGTTCACCTGTAATGTGTGAGAATTGTCGTACCCATTATGCCTGCCCCTTATGTATGTTGACTATTGTGAGGGACAGTGACTGCTACGATGTTAATGGGAGCGGTGTGATGTTGATGGGCTCCCACACAGTTCTGTCGAGATTCTCTCCAGATTCAGTGCATTGGCATCCTTTATAAATCACAACATTTGGAAATGCCTGCTTATCCAGTATTGGGGTATCTTTAATAGATTCACATGCCTGAATCATTCCCCGTCGTCGAGATGGGAGTCCCACAGTACCATAATCAAGCAGTATTTAAATAATGCTGTAAGCTATAATGGCCATAGGCCATGTCTAACATAGCCTATCCATGTCCTTTTAAAAAAAGGACTAAATGTTGAATGCAGCCAATCAGCTGCTAGCACCCTCTAGAACCTTCCCAGCAGAGGCAGTTTCGCTTAGATTTTCACCGCACGTCGTTAAGGGAGTCTCCCGGAGTTCTACTCCGTTTTTCTTCTACCTTCTAGCTTTTTCTTCTGAAAAATGTCTTTTCATCATGTCTGATAAGAAAGGACTCTATCGAGCCTGCAAGACCTGTGGCAAGAAGAGAGTCCATGTTGATCCTCACAAGGACTGTATTTATTGCCTCCACCCAGCCCATGAGGTAAAACAATGCAAAATCTGTCGCACTTTCTCTTCTAAAACTTTAAGAGCTAGAGAGGCGAGGCTGCTTTTGTGGCTGCAGTCCACTAAGCACCGTAAGTCATTGGAAGAGGACAGTGATGGCTCGTCCAGGCCTCACAAGAGAGCAAGATCTCAAGAAAGAGAGACTCTGGAGAGGGCAGAAAACACCTCAAACGCTCTCCAGAAAGCAAGTGCTCAAAACAGGAGAAACATTCTAAGGTCTCCTCTGAGCTTTCGTCTTCTGTTTCCTCTACTCTAGTGAGGAAAGAAAAGCAGCACCTTAGAGCCTCCTCATCGGATCCGGGAAAGAGCAGAATTGAAAAATCCCCAATGACGACGCTACCGTCGACAACAGTCACTGGGTCGTTGATAACAACAAGTTACACAATTACGTCGGCCCCGTCTACGTCCAGTACGATGACGACAGTGGCCATCTCTGGGCCCATACTGTCAACGAAGGTATTGTTGACGCCATCATCATCGACGTCCGCCCCATCTATGCAGTTGGTGAGGGTTACAGTGACGAAGCCGACGAAGATACCATCGACGTCCACACCATCAACGTCACTACTGTTGCAGACACCGTCGACGACAGGTCTGTCGATGAGGTCTTCGGCGACGACGACACCATTGCCGACGATACCGTCGACGACCGGGTTTCCATCGTCGGTGGCCAGGAGTCCGTCGATGCCACCATCGACGATGATTAAGGTGACGAAGAAATATTTTCATCTTGAGATGTCAGCTTACAGTAAGATATCCCCTTTGCCTCCTTTGTACCTTTTGGATCTTCAGGAGTCGGACGAAGATGATGGAATACACAGAGTGGCGCATAGTCCTTCCGAGTTGCACGTTAAGTACCAGGAAAAGGACGAGGACTAAAAGGACCAGCAATACTCCCAGCCATATCTGGCACCACCACGTCATTATCAACACTATGAATATCACGAACCTTGCCCTAGAGAGATGGCTCACCTGCCGCCAACTTTGATTCAAGACCTTCAAGCTATGCTGGCAGACTACAAACAAAGATTTCTATCTCAAGATGTTCCCAAGGAGCTGCTGGTGCAACCACAGGCCCTTGAGAAACCAAGTTCGCTAGCAACACCTACAGTGGCACGACCTTTTACGCAAGAGCCGGATCCGGTCGACCCTTTCTCCTCGGATGAGGAGAGAGAAGGCGAAATTCCAGACCCAATGCCTGCAGAGCCTTGGGAGGACTACATCATTCCCACTTCCTCCCCTCCGTCACACCACCAAAGCGGATTCCCTGCTAGAAGACATAGGGGGTTTCTACAACTTAATGGAGAGGGCTTCAAATACATTCCATCTCCCCATGGATGTTACTCGTACAGACTGCTTCCTGTATGACTTTAAAGAGGAAGCCAGAAAATCAATGCGCACAATTCCAATAATAGACTACATCTGGCAAGAGGGGATAAAGATAATGATGACCCCGGCCACAATACCACCAGTGCTCTCTCGCATAGAGAAAAAGTACAGAGCCCCAGAGAATTCCCCTTCCTGTCTGACAGGCCACCCTAAGCCAGATTCAGTTATTTCGCAGGGGGCACAAAGGAAAGCCAAGAACCCAGCCACCCCGATCTCAACTGCTCCGGACAAAGAAGGACGTATGTTAGACATCATGGGGAAGCGTTTCTCCACCATGGCTGCAACTACCATCAAAGCAGCCATCGTTTTGGCTATCATCGGCCTCTACGATAGACAAATGTGGTCAGATATGGCCTCTTTACTAGACCTCATTCCTGAGGACAGGAAGCAGGAATCCAGAAAGATCCTCTTAGAAGGAGAGCGGGTGGCCTCGGAGACAATCAACTGCACTATGGACATTACCAGCACAGGGGTTCCACCAACTGGCACGTGCGGCAGTCTTAAGGCACCAAGGGTGGTTGAAAGTAACCACATTTATACCGGCGGTCCAGTCAAAGGTTCTGGATATGGCATTTGATGGGGATGCATTGTTTTTTAGGTCTCGCCTAGCGATGCAGCGCAAAGCGCTGCTCGCTATGCGAGATCTATTGTTGCCGACTTTTGCTCCGATGCGGGACAGGACAGGTGCACGCGTATGGTGCGAGCAGAAGTTGTTATAACGCCGCAAGCCGTACGCGTGCACATCAACTGTCTGTGCTCAAGCTTAACAGACAGGAGATGTGCACGCGTACGGCTCGCGTCTTTACAACTCCTGCTCGCACCATACGCGTGCACATGTCCTGTCCAGGCACGGCGTCCAGCATGCCTCCCGCTCAACCCCACTCACCGGCTCTTGTGGGGACTCAGCGCTGAATCTTGCTCCTGCCGCACCATGTGGCATTCACGAAGGCGGGGTGGGCTCCGCCGGACTTCCTTCTGCGGGGTGGGCTTCGCCGGACTTCTCCAACACACGGGGCTCCCTCAGCTCACGGGAGCCCCGGACACCACCGGCCGCGCGCTCCATGCGCCGCCCATGTGCCACGCAACTGACGTCGCCCGGTGCCGGACAGCAGATGTGCACACGCACGGCGGCTCGCGGGCTTCAGAGCCTTTTGCGCAATGTCGCGTTTCCTTGAGTCATTCTTCCGGGTCTGTTCGCCGTCATGGAGAAGGACGCTGCTCCCAAGATGGCGACCGCCGAGGGCCAGGCGCGTTTCGGGCAGTCAGTAAAAGGACTGTTGACCGAGAAGGTGAACACCTGTAGCGTTGACGTCATCGCCTTCACCAAGCAGGTGCTGAAGGGATCGCGCAGCTCTGAGGTGAGTCGCGCAGCGCTATAGCGCGTCACCACCTGGCGGCACTGTATCTTAAGAAGATACATACAAAACCATTCACATGTACAGGCTCTGACAGCGGCATTTTAGAATCAACTGTAGACGTAGCTGCCAAGGTTTCAGATTGCTCCTTTCTTCCCCTCGAGGATATCTCCGTTACTGGCACTGTCCGTCCCAGTCACTGCCTGTCACTCCTTTCGTCCCCTTGAGGACACCCTATCCCTGACACTGTTCGTCTCTCCTTTCTTCCCTCGATGTCACTCCAGTCCCTGGCACTGTCCGTCACTCCCTTCTTCCTCCTCGAGGACACCCCGTCCCTGGCACTGTGCGTCACTCCTTTCGTCCCCTCCATGTCACTCCCGCCCCGGCACTGTCCGTCACTCCTTTCTTTACCCGGAGATCATTCCATCCCTGCTAGTCTAACACACTTGCTCCTGTCGGTTCCTTTTGCAGATTCCTGCCGGGGGTCTCTCATACACCACAGAGGCTGTCAGCCCCGCCAGTAAGTGTCTCATTTGGGGGGAGGGAGACGGGAGTGAAATAGAGAAAAGAAACAAACAGAGAGGGGGAGAGACGAAGGGTGAAGACTAGGTTCGAGTGTGCTACTGCACAGGGATCTCGGTGAGTGAGTGTTCTCGGCTGAGCAGTGCTGCTGTGAGGGAGCTGCAGGAAGACCTCATGTGCTCACCCACCCCCTGCTCAAAGTGAGGGGACCTCTCTCGGTGCTCCCCGGGCGGAGCGCCTTCCAGCTGCTTGAGGCCCGGACAGACACAAGTGATGGAGCTAAACTGGGCAGCCTTCTGAGACCCTCCAGCGCCAGATTTCTGTTTTATATACGGCTCTGGTACATCACAATTTACTAAAAGCTTTGCCCCTACATGCAGTGTGCAACAAACCACGTGCACGCCGTTTACACCAAACAGTCAGTCTATCGGGCACTACGCTATGCAGCGCGCCTGCATAAGAGGCAGCAAAGCACACCTGAGCAACGGGTCCTGCTAAGTGCCAACACTGTACTAATATGCAATAGATAATGCGCGGGCTTTAGCTTTATCATTTTTTCTGCTAAAGCTTCTTTAATTTATTACAAGGCATGTAAGTGGGCTTCTTTGTTCTTCCCCGTTTGGTGTCTGATATCACTTTGTTCATACTCACAACACCACTGATCATTATGCAGCATGCACCTGCAACCACCGGTTCAAATTAAGCACAGGGTGGAATGGTGTATTTTATAACCATGCCGGAGCGGAGCAGGCTAAATCCCTACTACCCCTTTTCTGCCACCACGCTTCTACAGAATATTAACAAGCATTTGCAATGCAATAGGTCTCGCAGTTACGCAAGTTTGAGCTTTTGGCATTGTAAATCACAATGTATTTTATTTATGTTTTAAAAACCAAAACCAAAATACAAGGCATAGCCATTTACAATGCCAACAGCTCAAACTTGCGTAACTGCGAGACCTATTGCATTGCAAATGCTTGTTTTTAACTGGTTTTATTTTTATGAAGGCAGGCATAGTACATATCAGAGAGAGATGCATAACTGCTTGACATTGCAATAATGCATAAAAGCAGAAAAAAGGACCTCATTAACAGATACATAAATGGGGCAACCTCCCCTGGAGCTCTCTCAGGGCTGTTATCTACATTGATCATTATTACACAGTAGAAGATGCTGGAGAATAAGCTACAAAAATCCAATAATACCATCATACAATAATACAGGGTGAGGGACGAGGGAAAGAGATAAACCCCTACTCCCTTTCTTCTCAAAAACTCCTTACACAATTTCAGGTATGTCCTCCATCTCCCATCTCTAGTCCGTAGTGTCTCAGCCAGGGGGGTCCAGATCTTACGAACTTTTTGGGGGCAACCCCGGGCCTGATATGTCACCTTTTCTGCCACCATATAGAGGTCCATATGCGTCCTCCATTCGCCAAGTGTGGGTGGAACTGGGGCTCCCCAGCGGCGGGCTATGTCTCTCTTGGCCACTATCAGCCCTAAATTGCATAGCAAGAGTTTGCTACGCGTTAAATCTACCTCAGTAGGAATGCCCAACAGGACATACTTGGAGATGGGGATGCATTGTTTGGCAAACATATAGATGAGGCGCTTCTATCCATCAAAAAGGACACGGATACAGTGAAATCCTTGGGTTCCATCCAATACAGGAAAGTAGCATTCAGGGGGGCAAAAGGACGTGGTTTTACCACTTCCAGAGGGCACAACAATACCAGCCCTATCAGCCACAATATAGGCAATCTTATCAACCTGCTGCCTACCGTCAACCGGCTACGGCTGGTTTCTCTCGCCAAGGGGGCCGAAAGAGAACATCAACCCAAGGCAGGGACAATGCAAGAAAACAATGATCTCACCAGGGTACCAGCTTCCCCCTCTTTTTCCCATCCCGTGGGTGCAAAGATATCCAGTTTCTTTCGGCAATGGGAGAGTGTAACATTGGACAGTTGGGTGGCTGGATTTGATTGCCTTTCGGTTACACGCTGGAGTTCGTACAAAAACCTCCAACTATGTCACCCAGGGGAGCCCCTCCCCCTCGCCTTCACTTATTGCAGAGTGAAGCAAAAGTTATGCTCGCAAAAGGAGCCATCGAGAAGGTTCCAACTCTGCAAAGATGGCAAGGTTTCTTCTTGATTATGAAGAAGGCAGGGAAATGGAGACCAATTTTGGATCTCAGAAAGTTAATCAAGTTCCTGAGGAAACAAACTTTCAGGATGGTATCTCTGACCAAGATCTTACGACGTCTCAACAAGGGAGACTTCATGACCTCCCACGATCTGGAAGATGCATACTTCCACATCCCCATTCATCGGAAGTATCAAACTCCTCAGATTTACGGTGGCTGGTACCCACTACCAATTCAAAGTTCTTCTGTTCGGCCTCAAGTCGGCACCCAGGATATTTACAAAGTACCTCACGCCGGTGGCCGCAACCCTACGCTCTCAAGGTCACCAAGTATTCCCTACTTGGAGGACTGGCTGCTACGGATACCAACAGCAAAGCAAGCAACAAAGACCATGAACGCATGTCTTTGGCTGTTCAGCAAATTGGGGTTGACAGTGAACATCGCAAAGTCTTCATTTGTTCTCAATCGAGTAATTCCATTCCTGGGAGCAAGATTGGACACAATCCAATGCAAAGCATTCTTGTCGAAAGAACGGCAAGCTCGTCTACGGCACTTGGCTATAGCCATATCAAGAAAAAAGTCAGTTTCAATAAGGAAATACAAGTCGCTCCCAGGGATGTTGTCATCAGCGATAGACCTGGTTCCCTTGGCAAGACTCAAAATGCGACCTCTCCAAGAAGAACTGCAAAAGCAATGGCTTCAAATGACAGGATTTTTCGAGGATATGATTCAGGTTACTCAAGCCATGAAGATAGCAATGTTATGGTGGTACCACACCCCAAACCTTTCAAAAGGACTTGCGTTCTTGCAAGACATACCAGACTACATCCAGACAACGGATGCCTCCATGGAAGACGGGGAGGTCATTTGCAGGACCTCCAAATTCAAGGCAAATGGTCCACTTCTCAAAAACAAAGTCATATCAACAGCCTAGAGCTGAAGGCTGTATTCCTGTCTCTACAGGCTTTCCTGCAGAGAATAGCAGGTGCTTCGTACTGGTCCGCACGGACAACACGACCAGTATGTTCTACATAAACAAACAGGGAGGGACCAAATTGCTCACGCTTTCTCTGGAAGTGCAATAATTGTGGACCTGGGCAACAGAGCACAGGATTTCTCTCAGAGCCGAGCATGTTCCAGGTTTACACAACACGCTAGCAGATGCTCTCAGCAGAGATAAAGACAATTGCCACGAATGGGAACTCAACCAATTCCAGCTAGATGGAGGATTCGCACTATGGGGAAAGCCAACTCTGGACCTTTTTGCCACAAACATCAAAGCAAAATGCTGGTCCTATGCCAGCAGGTTCCCCCTCCCGGGGTCTCTGGGCATTGCCCTTTCGGAGCAATGGTCAGGGATATATTTGCCTATGCCTTTTCCCCCATCCCGTTGATTCCTAGAGTAATGACTAAAATGAAGCCGGAATGATGTAGCCCGATTATCATTGCACGCAGGTGGCCCAGACAACATTGGTTCCCAGAACTTCTTCACCTTTCAGAAGCCGGACACTTAAGTCTACAGCTGTTTCCTCCTCTCCTGTTCAGGGACAACGGTCAAGTGCACCATCCGAATCCGGAGTCTCTGCACTTACACGCTTGACTCCTGAATTCTTAGAGTTTAGAGACATGGATGTTCCACAGGAGTGTACAAATATCCTTTAGAAATCTAGGGCAGACAGCACCAACAAGACATACAAACTGAAATGGAAAAGGTTCTGTTTTTGGTGCCAGCGAAATGGTCTGCATCCGTTTCAAGTCTCCCCTCAACAGATCTTACCATATCTTCTCTCCTTGGCAAAGTCTGGTTTCGCTTTCGCTTCATTTAAGGTGCATTTGACTTCCATCTCTCGCTATAGAAGAGCTACTAGTGCCTTTGTGCCTCCAGCCTAATCAATTTATGAAGGGGCTTTTCCATACTTTCCCTCCAGTGCGAGCACCTCCACCGGAGTGGAACCTCAACATAGTCCTTGCACAACTTATAAAAAGACCATTTGAACCCATTCATAAAGCTGAGCTGAAATTCTTAACTTGGAAAGTTGCCCTTCTGCTTGCCCTCACCTCAGCCAGGAGGGTAAGCGAAATACAGGCGTTCACCTTTAAGAAATCATTCCTAATATTTAAGGAGGACACTGTGATCCTGAGGACTAATTCTACATTTATTCCTAAAGTACTGTCACAATTCCATTTCAATGAGCCGGTGATACTCCGATCCTTTTTTCCAAAACCATCAACGCCTGCAGAGCAAGCGCTGGATGTCAAACGTTGCCTTAAATTCTATCTTCACAGAACGAAGGACATTCAAAAGGCTGATCAATTATTTGTGGGCTATGGCCAGGGCAGAGAAGGGACTGCAATAACAAAAGCAACTATCGAACGATGGATATCGGCTGCGATACAGTTCTGTCATGTCAAAGCTAACAAACCTTTGGAAAGGACAATAAAAGGCTCACTCCACTAGGGCTGTCGCTACGTCAGCGGCCCTCTTCGCACGAGTGACTGGAAAAGATCTGTTGTGCTGCAACCTGGAGGACCACTTATACCTTCATGCAGCACTACTGCCTGGAGTCCGCACAGGATGCAGATGCAGCGGTTGGACAGGCAGTGCTTCGCCATCTCTTCCAGTAAGGTAAGCCTCTTTCCGGCCTTTGGAAATAGTCTTTTGCTCTTTTGGTAATTTAAAATACTGACATGTATTGGAAGATGTAAAGCATAACTGAAGAATACTACTAGCTCGCTCTTGTTTTTTTTCCTTTCCTATTGCTAATGCTGTGTATATGGAAAGGCTAGTATATAAGGCATAATTTACCTTTCTTTTAAGAGTATATTTCGTACATTGATAAACATAACAATGGGCACACCTATAGCCCTCAGAAGTTTTTTTTTCCAGGTTACCTCGAAATTTTTGAGGTTTGCTAAGTGATAGAAGTCACCCACCATCCACAACAGACAAATTAAGCTTGGATGTGACTGCTTGCTACTCGGATTGGGCAAAAGAACGATGGATTTAACCCAGATCTTTTGACTGGGGGAGAATGTTTGCATTGTCAGCATTCCGTCCATCATTTGTTTGCTGTAACACTTTTCGCCCTAAGTGGGATGGGTATGCCCAGACTTGGGTCCCTTGCTCACTGTGCCACTGGATTCAAGCTAGCCTGGCTGAAGAAGGGTGACATACCCTGAAACCGGTCCCAGGATGCTTGTTTCCGGTCCAGGGAGGACCTGGCCTGGCAGTTCGGTCTGGACTGTTCCCATGGGGCACAGGGTCAAGACTGATTTGCATATGGTTGGGTCCAAACTGGGGTGGCGTAGTGGGCAAAAGAACGATGGATTTAACCCAGATCTTTTGACTGGGAGAGAATGTTTGCATTGTCAGCATTCCGTCCATCATTTGTTTGCTGCTACTCGGATTCAGGCATTTGAATCTATGAAAGATACCCCAATGCTGGAAAAGAAAACAAGTTACTTACCTGAAACTGCAGTTATCCAGTATTGGTATCTTTCATAAATTCACATGCACCCTCCCTTCTCCCTGTAGAGGCTGTTTCCATTTTATTCATTTAGACACTCACTACTCACTTGTGCTGGGAAAATCTGGGAGAAACTGCCTCCGCTGTGATGGTTCTATAGGGTGCTATCAGCTGATTGGCTGCATTTAACATTTAGTTCTTTTTTAAAAAGGACATAGACCAGCTATGTTAGACATGGCCTATGGCCATTATAGCCTATAGCATTATTTAAATACTGCTTGATTATGGTACCGTGGGACTCCCATCTCGACGACGGGGAATGATTCAGGCATGTGAATCTATGAAAGATACCAATACTGGATAACCTCAGTTACAGGTAAGTAACTTATTTTCATCACTTTGCTAAGTTGGCAAATCTTGATACAGACGCGGAGCAGGAGGCTGAGCATATGCAGGTTGGGCAAGCAATGTTTTGCTTACTATTAAAACTCCCCAAATTGTTGACACTATTGTTTTTTTTTTTTTTAACATCTTCAGTCAAGCAGAAGCAAGGCCGCCTTTCAAGAACACGGAAGGTCCTGTACATGAAAAACAGGGTCACAGCAAATACCATCAGCGACCTCGCAACAAAAGGGATGGGAAATGGCATAAAGATGGCCGTACAAACGGAAGACACACGGCAAACCTCGAAATAGAACTGGGGCCGTTGCCCTTTGATCCTAAATATTGAAGGACCTGTGTGCGCCACGAACAGTGATTTTGTAGGGTAAACTGGAAAATAGGTCCAAATAACTCAATGCTGTTGAATCTTTCAAGCTGCGTCTTTTCCACACATGCAAGATGTTCTGAAGTTCAAACCCTGGCTTGGGGATTTCAGAGGGTAGTTCTTGGCAGCCAACCGCTTGTTAGCTAGCACCTTCTGTAGTGGAAATGTGTATTGAAACCTGCTTTTTTGCCCAATGAAATATTCGTGTGGGTTGCAGTTCGGCTGCTATGGAGCAAAGCATTCAAGCGGTACATGCACGGGGAAATCAGGCTTCATTTGATTTTGCTAAGACAAGTTCCTTAAAAATTTTAAAGTAGCAATTGCTAAATGAATCTAGACCTATTTTGTTTTAACAGTGCGTGTGATAATGATGGACTTTTCTGCTCATGTTTTGCAATCTTGCACCTTTCTATCCTCTTGTCTGTTTTGAAGAGCCTGTTGCCTTGCAAAGAAAGTTCTGTGCTGCATTTCCATTGACCTGATTTTTTTTAATTTTTTTTTTACGTAACTCTTCCATGTCTGAATATTGGTGGAAAGACAATAAATTTGCAGTGGGTTAAAAATGTTTTGTTTATTTTAAAAAAAAATACACAATATAATATAGCAGATTGCATTTTAGCGTGAAGACCAGGTGTCCCTCGCAGTTTGAAGTCTGATGGTAGTGTCGACCTCATCGGTTTATCACTTCACAGAATGCATGTTAACCACAAAGAAATGTACTTGTTGTTTCTCCTAAAACAGAGAAAACTCTTTTATGCATCTCTTCCCGTAAGAAATCAGATAAAGCACAGAAGAAAATTTTGGAAATCTCCTGCCAAGGGTGGGTACGATCCTCATTGCTAAATTTCGGCCTTTCTTTCATACACAAATATGTGTTTTCCAATCCTGCCTTCTGGCACATGTGTATGAAATATAGTTGCAGTCCTCATATATTTGTTAGAAGCAAGAAATGACGAAATGTCCTGTGATAAGAAAAAGAAGACATCGTGTTACAGACAATTTGCACCTTTCCTAAATGAGCTTGTGTATTCATACGAGATGGTGTAATAATTCAATAATGCACATAAAAAACTGACCAAATAGCTCCCAATAACTGAACACGCAAACTGCAAAGCAATTTCCTTTTAAACCGAATCAATAAATATCACCCTTCACAAAAAGAATAAAACATTGAATACAACTTTCAGCCTATATTTCTTTCTGCTGTGCAAGAGAAGAGCTATTTATTGTTAAAGTCAGTGGTTATCATCGCTGGTCAGTTCCGCTATATCCTGCTGCACAACCCTCTTCCTTATGGTGGACGTAGGAGTGTCTTGTAGGAAATACAATTATAGCCCAGCACACATGCATTACAGTCTGGGATTGCTTGGTAATGCATGTCACAGAACATGCCCCAGTCCTGCCAAGTACCACGCATCACGCGTTAGACTAACGCATTTCAGTGCGTTGCTCCGCACCACCGCACTGAAATGCATAATGCATAGTCTTGGAGCGGTCACAGAAAGCGCACTGCAAACAGTCTGTTGCAGCTGGCAGCGCGCCTCAGTGCTTGCGCGGGCTTCTCACGTAGGCTTGGGCGCCCTCCTAGCAGCTCAGGGTCAGCCTCACAGAGTGGCAGCCAGTTCTACCTGCTACAATGTATCTTTTGTGATTCCCGCGGGGACGCAGCGGGGCTCTGAGTCACTAGACAGCCTGAGTGATCATGTCATAGACTGGCCCAGGTGCAGTGATTGACACAGTCTCAAACTGGCCTGGCCGTAGCGCCGCAGGAGGACGCGTGACGTCACGTCCTGCTTCCAGAGAGCGCAGATAGTTATTAAATGTTGTGAGGAGGACTTACTCTGGTGCGGACTGGCCCAGCTGCTCAGTCTCACTCACCGGTTTGCAGGCGGCCGGGAAATCATGGTGCTCGGCCCCGCAGCACACTGCTATTCGCACCTCACTAAGACCTGCCCTGCCCAGCTGGGCCCATCGCGCTGTGGGACCAGGCCAGGAACTAAATGGTCACGCCACCCGCTGGCGAATTATTTCCGGCAGCCCGGGAGAGCCGACATAAGGCAACATGCAGTCAGTCAACTGACCGCTGTGAGAGGCTGAGGGCCGGTCGTCACCGGTGCCGTCACGCTGCCTCAGCCTGGAGGCAGAAGAAGGCCAGAACGAACGCTGTAAGTTAACCAGCCACTAGTCAAATTAACACAATCAAATTAATTTAATGTTAGGAGAGCACGTGACGTATTATTCTAGTGCTGCTGCTGCAGCAAGCGGTGCATTCATTATGGGTCCCATGCGGTTAAACAAGGAGGACAGCAGCAGTCAGGCGCGCGGCTCCCCAGCACAGGCACCGGCAGCATTCAGTTGTCCACAGTCAGGAGTGTGGGCAGCGTAGAGCATAATTGCATGGGTTATTCCCAGCCAGGTGCAAAGAGGGGGTCTAGCTGAGGGGTTCATAGCAGGCATATTTAATTTTGGTGATCATGTGGGAGAGATGAAGAGCAGCACTACAGGGCAAGTCTATGAGTCTAGCCATGGGCTCAGTTGGCAAGGCAAGTTCACAAGGAGCTCCACAACCTGCGAAGGTCCTAGGCAGCTGCAGGCAGGACAGCTAGCAAGGGGTGGTATCCAGTGGGCAGAAGCAAGCAGTTTGAGGACACAAGCATGTTCTCTAGCAAAGCAGCAGACACCGCAGCTGGTTCAGGCATAGGAGATCCCTGGGAGTGCTCCAACACTGGTAAGGATGCCCTTCTGGCCAGTAGCGTGGGTTACTGGCCCCACCTAGTGGTGGTTGGACATGCTTCTACTAAATAGCTAGAATGTCTTAAAGTAAACAATTCTGTGTCTTATGTGTTTTTAGACTAGTCTTACAGCCAGCTGCAAGACACACACTGGTACAAGTACTCTTAGGTCATAGCGCAGGCAACGCACCAGACCCTGGCCAGGGCAGTCGGACGCTCAGCTTTAGGATTATTACTGCTAGTCAGTGTCTCAGAAAGTGTATTTTTGAAATAATACAGCCTACATAGCTAGGCTAAGTGTACCTTAGCCCCCCAGTGATGCATCATTGTATTGTAATGTTAATTGCTTAGACTAGCCATGCAACTTACTCTGAGCCTCAGGTTAATAATAGCGGGTCGCGACGTGCTGTAATAGACAAATTGATTTTTATTATATTGCTCAAAGTGTCTTTTTTTAAATAAATTACAGTCTGCGGCCGGGTTGTGACCCCTAGATATGTGTGCCCTTCCATTTCTGGTGCTTTCCAGCAATTTTAAGATCTTCTTAGAGTTTTTTGTTGCTCAAATGGGTGTAATGTCTGATATTTATATGTTTCACTCATCTTCATTGCTTGATTTTGCTCGCGAGAAAGTGTCACTCATAGTTGTTGAAATGTCACTCATAATTGAACTGAAATTATAAAAACGTCACACATACCAATCTGAAACCTTGGCAGCTATGTACTGCTTTCATTAAAAAAATAAGTGGTCAGATGGAATCTAGGTATCAAAGGCACTCTACTCTAAATCCCTCAACAACTTTTGATTCACCTAGCTTTTTGAGTAACAATCGCGCTTTCAGATTTTTCCTACCGCGTTTTCCCTTCGACACCCTCAGATCAAACACTTTCTTCGAGGGGCCTCATCTACGCCATCTTCAACCCATGAGAATGGTCTCAGGTTTAAAAGGACTCCATTCCGTTTTTGCCCCAAGTGTCCATCTAAGTTTCCGAGGACAGACCTCCATCTAGTCTAACCTCTGCTTGTCTCCAGACCATTGAGAAGACTCTGCGCAGCCTGTCTCGCATTCCATGATACAAAGACTCTTTGGATCAGACTAACTTGTCGCATTGCCTCAGCCTCCGTGACACACCGACAGCAGGAGGACACCCCTGACCTCTTTGGGGACAGAGACATGCGGACGAGCAGCAGACTGCCGGTGGTGAACTTGAGGAGCTCTCGTCGATTGAGAGTTGTGGCTCGGATGTGGAGCAGGAAGTGCCCCCACCAGCACAAAGACAGACAGGGTGGTCACAGTGAGTACCAACACCCACCACACAACTCCTTGTCAACATTGACCTCCTCAGGAGTTCTGAGCCTCGAGCTCCCAAAGTACTCATGAGGCTACTGGGTACTACTACCGCAAAGCCGCAGTCTCCAATGAGTGGAGAGTTCAAACCTGAAGTACCCCCATACTTCGGTGCCAAAGTTCGCCTCCAAGCCTCCCCCTACCACCTCGGCAGCTGCACTGGCCCCAAGAACAGCCCAAATACTGTTTCTGTACTGAGGATACCCGTTTCTGAACTGAGTCTGCCAGACTCCAAATCAACCTCGACACAGCATGGGCCTCAAAAATCATCAGCTACGAGGATGGTGCCATCCATACCCGCATCTTCTGCTGCTTCAGAGGACTTTGAGCAGCCAATACTTCAGCGCCTACATGAGTAAGTAGAGCCAGACATCATCAAATGTTCATACAGCCTGGCACTGGTCGGATCCTTGCTAAGCCTCCGGACAAGCTTAAAGACCTGGCTCTTCTTAAAAGGAAACTAACTTTCAAGGAGGCACTAGACTATCCTTTGGAGCCGACACCCTAGTAGCATTGGCGTCATGACAAGGGCACTTCCCCTCCACCACTGCCACCTCCTCCTCCCCACAACCCATGGCTCCCTTACCATTTGTGGACCCTAGGACACACTCACCAGAGGGATCTCCTCCTTAAGGTGTGGGGAAAGTACAAGGTCTCTCCATGACTCCTCATAAAAGGTACAACTACACGAGGACCCCTGGGCCGATACAGACCCGGATCTTTATCTGGCTAAGCCGTCATCGCCAGATGACACCACTCTCAATTATGAGGTGTTCCAGCGTGCAGCCACCTTCCACAAGGTAGCAACCCGAGGAGGAAGACTTCCTCATGGAGACCCTCTCCTCCCCACATAGGTCAATGCAATATTTGCCTATGTGGAAAGGCATGCTACGACCAGCACATGATCTCTTCAAAGAGCCAGTGAAGACACATGTTGTCACCCTCAGGGTGGATAAAAAAAAGATATATAGAACCTCCCCCACTGGCATCCCTCCCCCCCCCCCACCACAACAGGGGTCAGCTTCCATCGGGCTCTCTGGTGGTACACATGGCATGCATGCATGCTAATTCACAGAGTACAAGCCATGCCGACCCTGGTGACCCCCTTCCCCCAGACCGGGAGATCAAGAAGATTGGCGCGGCTGGGAATTGTGTTGCTGCCCAGTCTGCCACACATTAGCAAATCGATATGACTGTGCCCACTGGGAAAAAAATAGAGATATGTTTCAGCATCTTTCTGAGCAACACTAAAAACGTGGGCAGGAGTTGGTGGCGGAAGGGAAAATGTATTCTAACACCAACATCAGGTGTGCCTAAGACGCAGCGGACATGGCTGCGTGTGTAATCAATACCAGTTTCCTTCTCTGCAGACACGCCTGGCTGCATGTGTTTGGCTTTAAACTGGGGGTTCAATATCATCTCCTCAACTTGCCTTTCGATGGAGAACACCTTTTTGCCAGGCAAGTTGATGAGATGTTGGAGAAAATGAAAAAGGACACAGACACAGCCAAAGCCATGGGTGCTCTGCAAACACCTGCTACTGCAGCCCCTCTCACCAAACACCATATCGTGGTGAGGCCAAAACCACAGCCGCTGAGGCCTCTATGTGCTACCCAAGGCAGCAACCACCAACCCGGGGTTACTATCAGGGAGGATATAGAGGCAACAATAGTAGAGGCAGAGTTAAAGACGCAGCCCCCAAAGGGTCTGCACCTACAAAACAGTGATTCCCTCACCCTTTCCCCTGACCATCCATCACCTGTTGGGGGAAGATTACAAGGATTTCTGCCCCGCTGAACAGAGATCACCTTGGATCAGTGGGTTCTAGATATTATAACGGAGGGGTATTGCCTAGAATTCACTCAAACACCACCAAACATTCCTCTCCACACACACACAGGCTCTCTCTAGAACTACAGCACCTCTTCCAAGAGGAGATGCATGCATTACTTAGCAGAAGGACTATAAAACCTTACCCCTCCAACACGGAGGCAAAAGGGTATACTCTTAGTACTTCCTCACCCCCAAAAAAGATAGATCCTTAAGGCCTGCTCTCGACCTTAGACCACTCAATAAGTACATACTATAGGAAATGTTCACATGGTGACACTCCAAGATGTCATCCCACTGCTACAGCAAGGCAACTTCAAGACCACTCTCGACCTGAAGGGTGCCTATTTTCACATGCCTATCCACCCTGCATATCTAAGGTTTCTCCGGTTTGTGGTCCACATTATTTGTTCAAAGTGCTGCCCTTTGGAATAACAACAGCTTCCAAGGTGTTTACAAAGTCGTGCATTGGTAGCGGTCACCTCAGAAGGAGCAGCATCCACATCTTCCCTTATCTGGAAGACTGGCTAATCAAGAGCGACATACAACAGCAAGGCCTGGTCCACTCTCAAATCAACATACAGCTGTTGCACAGTCTAGGCTTCACCATCAATGCAACCAAATCCCCTCTCCAACCCCAGAAGATACAGCCTTTCCTAAGGGCCATACCAGATTTCCAAGTAGGGAAAGCATTCCCCAGCCCATCAAGAGTGTAAGCATTCCAAACAATTATACCTCTTTTTCAGCCAGACCGCCAGGTAACAGTCAGGACTATCATGAGTCTCCTAGGCATATTGCCTCTTGCATAGCAATAGTTTCACATGCCTGATTAAATTCCCATACTTAATATTTGCAAAGCAGCCACTTGGTCTACTCCTCACATGTTCACAAATCATCCTCCGACTGGCCACCACATTTTGGGAGGACTGCTTTACAGCATGTGTATCTACAGCTACACATGTCCCAAATGGAAAACGTTACTTGCCTTGTAACCATCTGTTTTTGGCATGTAGTGCTGTAGATTTGCATGCACCCGCCCTCCTCCACGGTAGATTTGCAGTGTCGCAGATATTTCAAACATTTTATTTTAACCATCATTTATAATCTTCCCTTTGCATGGTCATCTTTCTGTATCTCTATGCTCCACCTACATTCTTGCCCTGTGTGCGGAAAAAACAATGGAACCAATGCCCATGTGCAGTACCAGCAATAGGTGAAGTCACAGTACCTTGTTACTCGAAAAAACTTCTTTGAAGAAAAACAACTTGCACACGTCCAAGACCAACACTAGACGGTAGGTGTATGCACAGCATGTGAATGTACAGCACTATATGCCACGAACAGATGCCTACATAATGTAAGTAACATTTTCCTTACCAGTTGCAGGCGTGGGCATCAGAAACGTTCACAAGACTTCTATTTCATAAACTGCTGTTTCAGTGTGGTATGACGAGCACAAAAATGGCAGTGCGCCGCCCCATTTCTTCAGCTTGCAGAATTTCAATATCCGAGTGTTGATTAAAGGGATGTTGAGTAGTCTGGTGATAAGAGCCGTTCAGTGGGATCTCAATATCCATCAGAACAAGTGTTACCAAAACTATGCAACTTTGTCTTCCAGTGGATATCATGCCCTTTGGAGATACGGTCTTCAAAAGAATACCCAGTAGTACCTACCCACAAATGTGCTGAATCACAAAACAGGGCCAAAGCATTGGCATCTGAACTGCGGTAATGCTCTGCAGCATGGAGGGACTCTCCTGTGACTGCCTTGGTAGTCACATCTTTCAAGAAAGTAACAATGGCTTCTCTTCCCCTGATAGCATGTATTTGGGATGGGGTCTTGTTAGCTTCCTCATAGTATTCACTAATGTATGACAGTCCATTGTGAAATGTTCTGCTAAACCTGTGGAAGCAGTTGGAAAGGCCAATAAGCTTTCTGGCCATCCAATATTCATTAGATCGTGAAATGTAGACCCAGATTTACTAATATTTGACCCAGTTCAGCAACCAAGGTTACCGCTCTTCTTGTGACAAAGGGAGAGAGAAAAATGTGCCCTGTAATCCGATAGGGCACAGGTTTGCTTTCCCCAAGTGTTGGCACACTTTTGGCTGGCATGTGCCACCGCACACACCCTTGGGCCATAGGGGAATGGTGTTTGCGTCAGCTAAAGCATAGGTTTTTGTACTAATGCAGCACACATGCAAAGTTGAAAAAAAAAGTAGAAATTAAAACATTTCCCTTGTTACGCTTGCCTCAAGGTGGCATACGCTTGTGTCACAAATGCCTGTCTACGAATGTTAGTACATAAGGATTTGTGTCAAACCAATGGGTGGTTGCATTGAATTGCCCAGGTACTTCCAATGGAACACCCCCTTGACGCAAAATAATGCATTGTGTAACTTTCAAATCTGGGCATAGTGACTGATGCCCAGCCTCTGTTATCTTTCCTATGTATTAGATGGATACAAGAAGAAGGCGGGCTATTGAAAGTTTATTAAAGTTGGAACTTTGCACTTTAGAAATGTTGAGGGGTGTTCAAATGATGGTTTGGTACTGGAAGCATCCCTTCTGCCTTTGGAAAAGACTTCATATAGGGAATTAGCCGACGAAGCCTGGGAAACATTTGTCCTCTTGGTTGATATTATTTCCACAAAGAAAGCAGTTTTACAGATAAGGTGCCTTTCCATCAACTGAGATATCACTAAGTGAGTGTTACTGATCAGTTACGTAAACAACTGGCAGAGACCTGACCAATGCCCTCAACATTTGGGAAACCACGGTGTTCTCAAATATAGAAGAGAAGGATCATCTTAAGAAGAGCTTCCCGATAACAGGTCCCAGATCTTTACTAGTTGCAAAAATTAATATACAAGTCGATCCAGATGTTCCTGCATACACCATCAACAAAACCTCAGCAGTCTCCATTTCTGACAACAGACCGCTCAAATTCAGATCCTCCACCTTGTAAGGAGGCATATGGTACCAACTGAACATCACATTCTTGGAGTGTAGGATCCTATGCCTTCATAGATTGTCTTCCTCCATTTACCACACAGCATCCCGTCTACCCAACAGCAGATCTATAAGTGACCTCTGCTTAGTCTGAAGTGTCAGGAGTATGCTGTGCGTGTATCTACTCAAGCACTAGTCTGCTAGTGCAAATACGTCTAATGTGAAGAAATGAACCATTTACTTTTTCCCAAAAAGTTCTACTGTCTAAATCGAAAATAACATCCTTTCCAGTACAGTCCAAGTAAGGAAATATCTTCTGAGTAACCACCGTGACCATTGCCAAGACGTTTGTGCACTTGGAGGGGCAGACCTGATGCTTCAAGAGCAGAACCTTGAAGTGAAAATGCCTACCTTCTACTATATAACACCATGTACTTTGTTTACAAGAAGAATCAAAATAGGCAAATGTGCAGCACCAAAGAATGTGTCACCGAAACCATTCTAAAGTTTGTGTACTCGATGAGGCCTTGTGGTGAAAATGTGTCACTACTGCTTAGTGTTTCTTTTGGCAATAAGAAAACATCTGCAATAAACCCTACATATTACATTCTTCTTTTAGCTTCTCTTTGATAATGTGCTTTTAAGAGCATTTGTGCAAACACCTGTAGATGCTTGTCTCTGGGTTTCTGCAAGTATTTGGCAAAAGAAGCCAGTTTAAAGGAAAATGCCTGAATAGTAGACTGTGTGCCTTCTTACTTACTTTAAGGACCCACTGGTCCTTTCCGCTCTAAAAATTAATTCAGGAACCTTCCTCAACTACCATCATGGTCATCTCTTTCTGGTATCCTATACTACTGGGGGCTATCAAAGTGTCTTCTTCCTAAATTGTAGCTGTAGCGTAGTCCTTATCCATTGTTATTTCTTTAGTTTCTCCGCTGGCCCTAGAAGGTTTTCTTTACTCTCTCTGCATGCCAAAAGCATGACCTGTGGCAAATTTAGATCTCTGTGGTTTGCTGGCATCGATTTATATTGGTGCACTGTACAAGAGTGCTTAGGAGTGGTCAAAAGCACAATTGACCTCAAAGTCTATGTAAACCCATTTAATCTTTCCAGCACTGGCAAGACAGTACAGGCCAGGCTGTATCTAGGCTTGGATGACTTTATACCATCAAACATACAATTCTTCTACTCGAGCATCTGGCAAATGGTCTGCAACTTTTCTCCACCACCTGCTAGAAAGACCACCAGAAAACAATCAAAGTACTGCTGTGTTTATGAATCTCAAAGCTAGACTCCCTGAATGAAAAACTTGCCATTGTAACCAATGTTACATATATGTACAAGGATATTAAGAACATATTACACCTTCTTTTGGAGTGTGGTGCATGAACCACTAGGGAGTCTTCCACTTGGTGATTTGTTGTGTAAAAAGATAATCCAGTGCTGAATTTTCTTAGCACGGACCTCCATACTGAGGGCACCAAGGCTGGTTCTTTCATGCGTCAGTCAACTAACGTTTTTTTATTTTTTATTTTAATAGTTGAGAGAAAAAGCCTCTGATCCCGATGCCATTTTGTTGCAGTAGCAACCATTAGAAACAGGCATTGAGAAAAGTCACATGTCGGCCCTTGGCAAGCCTGCAATTTGTTATTTTTTACAGTGTGCAAAGATATGCAACAGACATTAAAAGTAATAAAAAGTAAAAATGTCTAAAGGTAGTATGTATTTGTTTGTAAAAACAAAAGTAAGCAAAAAAAGAAATAGTATATGAAATGCTATCAGAGATTGACAATAGGAGAAATGATGGAACTATTAAAGCTATTACCTTTATTTGGGACCACACAAAATAGGAGGCCATTCCAAGAGTGGGTGGACAGTCATGGCCAAAAGCACTAGGAAATTGTGTAGCCTTATTAGTGCTACCACTGGAGATTTGGTTAGGTAGAACACCCATTCCTCAAGGTCAAAGGCATATGAAGAGCCACAGCTCTAGCCAATACTGCCCGAAATGTAACCCTAACTGGTTGGAGTACACGTGAATAACTGGAGGGTACTGTGCAAGTGAAACCTACCAGAGGTTAGACAAAAAGGAACCTCTTCAGAGAAGGCTGAAAAACATGTTGTACATTATATCTGACAAGTGGAAACAGGGTCTTTCCTTTACACTATAACCTGTCACTGGGCAACAGGCTGTGCTATAGCACCAATGACAGTGTGTCTAGATGATAAAGCTATTTCAGGCACACAGGGTTTTAATGGGGTCAAAATGTACTTCAAGCCATTAGTGTACAGTCTACAGGACACCCGCCACCCCCTTTAGTTCAGTCAAGAAGACAAATGCAACTCTCTCAATAGGCCCATTAAGATCTGTGTCCTTAGCATGTCACTACATACTGTGTGTTGTGGTTGAGCCTCAAATATATATATATATATATATATATATATATTTATAGCATTGCTAGATCCCCTTAGTTAATGTCTTCATTGCTGTCATGAATGATATCTGAAAATTTGGTGCAATATTACGTTTTTCCTCTTATTGATTTTGTGTTCTTTGACACGAAGAAGAACAACACAGTGCATCCGTCCGGGAGGGTATAACCCTAGTTTTGAAATGGAGCCCATTCGGAGACTCTAGTATTTCTTATGAAGGTTTCTAGGTTACCATCAGGGTTCTGCATTCGTGGGTAGCTGTGGAATGGCCATAGGGAAAAGGATCTCTGAAGGTTTACACACATACTTTGCTTTAGATGGCCATAACAAGATGGCTGTTGATCCTGAAAAGCAGATGTAGTACAGGACAGCCAAAACGCACAGCTTGTTGACATTATGGTGTTTATACACATACATTTTATATTGTGACCTATGGTATGTAAGGCATAACATATGCTCCCCAATTGCTTATGCCCCACTTCACATATAGAATGATTATTTTGTCATGTTATGATACTAAAGGTACATACATCTCATGTAGTACAGTGTTGTCTTTAGGCCTGACTTTTTTTCTCTGACATATTCAAGTGCATAATGGTGTATGAATTCTCATGAAATTTTTAATCTCGGGCTGTGCCAGCTGACTGTGCCTTGCTCTTTATCGTCCAGGAGAGGGAATTCTCCCATTCCAGGGCTATTTATCACTCCAAGGACATCTGGGGTCATATTACATAAGTGTCCTTGGGGCACTTTGGTATTACAGAAGGTGTTGCAAACCCTTGGGTGTTTGTGGTCACTTTGTAAGCCCTTGGGGCACTTTGGTATTACAGAAGGGGTCACAAACGCTGGTGCGGCCCTTTCTGTGATACAGATAGCGCTGGCGCACATGTAGCACCAGTGCGATCCTTAGAGGGTGTACCCTCATTTGCCTGGGGGCACTGCCCTACGGCCCCATGCAAATGAAGGAATCTCGTTGCCTCTAGCCGGCAACATATTACCGATGTGGGAGCAGAGGCAAACACCTTTAGGAGGTGCACTGAAAGTCTGCCACAAAAAGGTGGTGCACTTTCAGTGCGCCTCCTAAAGGCAGCCCTCTGAAGGGATGAAACGGGGTCCCATGAAGCCCCCCGTGAACCTCCCCTGACCTCCTCTGGCAGGCGGATGCAGTGACTCACTGCATCTGCATGCAAGGAGATGTCTAATCCCTCTTAAAAGTGCAGACGGGTTGTAGCCTGCACAGAGAAACACGGAGCAGCTTTTAAACAGCTACTCAGTATTTCTCATGAATGCACTGCTCTGGGGGTCAGCACGCATATATGTTGATGCCCGGAGGGCAGCGCATTCAGCATATTAGGACGCACTTTCCCAGTTTGCACCTGCTTAAAGATGCGGCGTAGTGCAAACAGGAACAGTGTGCCCTATCTGTAATAGGGTCCCTGGTGTAGCACAGCGTGCCACAGACAGTGGGCTGTACTAACTGGCTGTGCCTTGCCCTTTTTGTCAGGTATGGGATTGCTGTAGAATACCTCTCATAATGGCAGACTTTCTAGTGGCTAGTGATTTGTAGCATATGCTTTGTAGGAAGAGGAAATATAAGTAATATCTGATAGAGACATTTAGCCACAGATTCCTTAACTTCTGAGTTCTCCCTAGGCGCCAGTCTGGATCCGGAAATCTTTCAGCAGTACCTCTGCGCGCCTGGGGACAGCTTTGTACAACTCTGTGATGACATTGACTCCTCCAGTTGTGACATCAGCGGAGTCATATAAGTCCCCTCTAGCGCACGGAAGTCAGTTTTCTTCTTTTCTGTGCTACAACGTGGATACGGAGAAGCAGTTCCTCAGACCGTTTTCTGGCTTACCTCTTTTTTGTCGGTTGTAACAGTGTGCCCTTTTTCCTCATGTCTTCAGGCTTTAAGCCTTGTGGGTCTTGTGCACGACAGTGGTCGGGCACGGATCCTGATTCCGTTTGTATGTGATGTTTGGGAGAACACCACAACTCCGAAGATAGCGGCTCCTGTCAGAAGCCTAAGGCACTGAAGGAATGCCGAATTAAACTGGCGGCGCTGTTGGCCTGGTACTCAGAGATTTCAAGCGGCCTCGGTCTTCTCATTCGGAGGGCTGTTCCAGGAGCCGTTTCGGTGGACATCACTCAGAACCATCAACGTCCCAAGGTAAACGCAGGCTCTCCCCTGACTTCGCCTGCATGGAGACTCCATCTCTCAGGGCTCAATCAAGGGTTGGTAAAGCGCACTACTCATCCGTGAGGGTCTCAAGGCGCTTGGGGGAGGTGGGGAGCAGATCAGTCTAAGTGCTGGGATATTTGAAGAGCCAGGTCTTGAGGTCCTTCCTGAACTGGGGGGTACTCCCATTCGCAGGTTGAGGAGGCCATACACAACTCCGCCCCTCGTCTCCTGTCTTTCCGGGAACCGGGCGTCAATGTCCCAAATGAGAGATTATTATTACTCTTGACATCTTTGGTTCCCCACCTTCCCCTGCAGTGCCGTCGGAGATGGGAGGAGCCACGCCGGTGGGTTCACCCTTGGTGTCATTTGAGCCCTCTGAGTCATTGGGTCGGCATCAGCTGACTTCGCTTCGGTGCAGGTGCACAGCCCTTTGGGGTTTCCACTTTCGGCATCTGTCCTCGATCAGCCGGCTCTGGAGTCTACCAAAAGCCATTTTTCCTCCTCTCGATGTCTAGGTGTTGCCTTCTCGGCGTTGAGTGCAGAGTTGATGGAGTTTTCTGTGAGGAAGGTTGTCCTTCCACTTCCCTCTCATGGTTAAGGACTCTGTGGCTAGACTATGTCTCTATCAGATAATGTGTTACCAAAGGTAAGTAACTTGTTCGTTAGGTGTCCCCATAATATTTACCTTTTTCATTATCTCTACTTCCACAGTAAGTAGAATATTTGCTACTACCGTTTTGCATATATTCTGTACTATATTGGCTTCTAATAGAAGCCTTGTACAACATTAGTCCAGAGTTCTTCGGTGTGCTGATTCAGGGAAAGAGTGAGGGGAACACAAAAATCAAACCGGTTTGTGCTTCCAGATGTGGAACCTTTACAGGAGAAGTACATGGGAAACCTATGTGTTTTCTCCACCTCAGATGGTACATTGATATAGCTGTACTTCCCTGGGGCCAAGACAAATCTATCAGGTATGCCAAGATGGCTCTGTAACACAACAGTATGATTCAGTTAGAAGAAATCGCTACTCTGGAGGAATGTCCCAGCGTTACTCTGTTAAGATCAACCAGCTACTTAAGTAGAGCAGAAGCTTGTACCAAGCCTTGCCTGCCAACACAGATAAGGAACAACCTCTAGATCTAGCCAATCAGGACTTAGGAATCTGAACCAAGAAGGCAGACCTCAAAACTCTGAATGAGGTAGAGTGAAAGATTTTCTTCCTCAAGTAAGTAGGGCCTTGACACGAGAACCCACGATGCATGAAAATGAAGGCTTTAAACAATATCCTTTTTAGGTCGAAGCCTACCAGACAGCATAGCTGTCTTATTTGCTAGCAACATCTTGGGGACATTCGGAAAGCTTCCCTGGGCATGCATTCCGCCCATTGCTTACCACTGGCTTTGTGGTTTGTAACCACATTTTTGCTTTCTACTTGTTGGCTTTGGTGAGGAGCTTGAAAAATGATTCTTTTGTTGACTGGGAGCCAGTGGAGTTGTCAGAGGTGTTGCGTGATGTGGCTGCGGCAGGGGATGTCAAGTACTAGTCTGGCTGCGGTGTTTTGGACGTTCTGTAGTTTCTTTAGCTGTTTCTGGGTGATGCCGGCGTAGAGTGCATTGCTGTAGTCGAGTCTGCTGGTGATGAGTGTGTGGGTGACCGTCTTTCTGGATCCTGTGGGGATCCATCTGAATGTCTTTCGAAGCAGGCGGAGCGTGTAGAAGCAGGCTGAGGAAACTGCGTTGATTTGGCGGTTCATGGTGAGCAATGGGTCCAGTATGATACCGAGGTTGTGTGCGTGGTCCATCGGGTGGGATGAGATCCCAGAGTGGCTGGCCACCAGGAGTCGTCCCAAGCTGAAGGTGCTGGGTCCCAGGATGAGTTTCGGTCTTGTCCGAGTTGAGCTTGAGGCAGCTGTCTTTCATCCAGGTAGCAACGGCACCTACCACAGCATAAGTCAGAGATTTATGACTTTCTGACAGATTGCCAGAGGCGCTCTTTCTTGTTGAAACCTGGCTTACTGCGTTGTCGGCCCCTGACATACTTGAGGCTAACTCACAGGATTATGCAATCCTGTGGCGGCACAGATCAACTCAAAGGGGAGGGGGGATTGCGGTAATTTTAAAACGGCACATCCCATGTACTTTCTCAGAAGCAGAGATTGCGGGCTGTGAGGTGGCTTTCTTTTCACTATCTCTATCCAACAACTGTACTTTAGCAGGATTTTTGATTTATCGTCTGCTTGACTTAGCCTCACAATTATCAACTGCATTTGCGGACATTCTACCCACCTATGCACTATGTTATTCAGACTGTCTAATTCTGGGTGATCTTAATTTGCATTTTGAAGATGTCACATGCTGTCTGGTAGCGTCTCTTATTGATGACCTAGATATACTGCAATTCACTCAACTGGTTCAGGTTCACAGTCATAGACATGGCCATACCTTAGATCCCATTTTTGCTAATTCCACTGGGGTAAGTGTGCCCCACCCCCCATGGTCATGGCATGGTCAGACTATTTTGTTCTTCCTTTTCAGGTCTCCATGTCTTTCTCTGCACTTACTCTTACCTGTAGACTGTCTTATAAAACCCAGAAATGGTCTAAGGTCGCTTCTGCCGCTGTTACGACGGCTCCGAGTGCTAATCGCCCTGTCTTAGAGATTGTGCTAATTTAGTCAACTCGCGGGTAGAATCTTGGATCAGTGAGGCCTTGGATTGCATTGTGCCCATGAAAAAGTGTAGTGCTGCTCGCTCTAAGCCTTCAGCGGAATGGTTTAGTGATGAACTACTGTCTATAAAGCAGTCTTGCAAACACCTCGAACATCTATGGCGCAGGAACTACAGTACACTACATAAAGCTAAATTCCTCAAGTCAATAAAAGAATATCATAAACAAATTAGGCACACGCAAAGTCAGTATTACGCTCAGAAGATTGAGCATGCGCACAATTCTTCGTGGGAGCTTTTTCGGACAGTGAAATCCTTTTCCTCCTTGGAGCATGTTTCTGCCTCTATCACTTCCTCAGCAGATAACTGCAATCAGATTGCGCAATTTTTCTTGGAAAATATAGCAAAGGTTTATGCTTCCTGTCCGAATGAAATTAGAGAGATTTCAAATCCTGCTACATGGTCTTTACTATCTGTTTCTGTGGGGGTCTCCTTAGCATAAACACTTTTTCAGAGCTATGTGCACTTTTATCTAAAGTGAAATCTGGTTCACCATTGGATCCTGCCCCGCCTGTGATGCTGGAGCGTTGAATGGAGGCCATTCTACCTGTGCTATGTGAACTTCTCAACTTGTTTTTTATGACAGGTCGGATTCCCTCTGAGAGGAAACATGCCACTGTTGTACCTTTTCTGAAGAAACATACATTGGATCCTGCCAAACCAGAAAACTTTAGGCCCATCTCCCTGCTCTGTTTTTTTCCTCTAAAGTAGCGGAAAAACACATTAATCAGCAGTTTATGAGGTACATTGGGTCTCATGCAAGTGCTCTTTATCCTCAATCAGGGTTCCGACCTCAATACAGCACTGAATCCGCGCTACTGCTTGCCTCAGTTTTTGAGACTTGTTGCTGATGGGGGTAAGACGGCCGTGCTGGTAATGCTGGACCTGAGTGCAGCCTTCAACACTATCCCATAGCCTTCTTCTTGTATGGCCCTGGCGATACATTGTTGAGGAGCTAGCTCTGAGATGGCTGGCCACTAGAAAGTCTTCAGAACCGCACCTTTCAGGTGACCCAACAACTGTGTACATCGGAGGTCTTCTCGCTGCAGCAGAGAGTGCCGCAAGGCTCAGCTCTCTGCCCGACCTTATTTGATCTATATATGCCCCCACTTGCTGATGTGATTGAGTGCTATGACGTTAAAACCATGTCATATGCTGATGATACACAGCTAATCATCACCTTGACGCAGGATGAAGGTACTTCTGTGGCCAGCTTTAGATCATGTCTGCTAGGGTTAGCAGAATGAATGGACAGCAGCTGTCTTAACCTGAATGCTGGAAAAAACGAGTTTCTGTTTCTGGGAAACCAGACTTCAATCTGGTCCACTGCATGGTGGCCATATGCTTTAGGTCTGACACACACTCCTAAACTGAAAGTTAAGAACCTTGGCATCTGGTTTGACAATACTCTTTCTTTTGACAGCCATATAGCCAGTCTTGGCGGGGTCTGCTTTGGCATCTTAAAAATGCTAGGCAAGATCCTGGGTCTTCTCCCAGATGTGCCCAGGAAGACAGTAGTCTAAGCCCTTTTCATCTCTAGACTTGACTATTGTAATGTGCTTTAACTCGAGCCACCCAAGGTAGTTTAAGAATGCTTCAAAGAGCACAGAATGCTGGAGCATGGATGCTGCTGAACATTCCTAGATACTCTTCGACAGGCTCAGCCGTCAAACTTCATTGGTTTTCGATCAGGAAAAGAGTATCTTTTAAAGCTTTATGCTTTTGTCACAAGATCCTGAACCTGAAAGAACCCCGATATCTTGATCCCCTGATCAAGCCTCATCATCCTAGCAGATGTCTCAGGTCTACAGGAGCAGCGCTTACTGTGATTCCTAGGGTAGAAAGAGGACAAATGAGAGGTTGCTTGTTCAGTTTTCTGGCCAGCAAACTGTGGGACACCTTCCTGGCCGGTCTGAGATAGGAACATTCAGAAGTGGTCTTTCGGAAGAAATTTTAGACCTGGCTTTTTAGACAACCTTAAATAGGTCATAGTCATGTGTTTTGGACCACTGCAGTTCTGGAATCCTAGTGCGGGGACAGTCCAAATTGAGTAACCGTGCACTCTACAAACATTTTAACATAACTTTACAACAATCTTCTCTACGCCACTCTACTCCATCGTGAGCCACTCCATTCTTTCCATTGCACTTTACGCCCCTGCAATCTATGCTACACCATTTTACTCAAAACCAATGCACTCCATGCCAATCTACTTTGCACCACTGTACTTAACGCCACTTCACTCTAGGCCACTCTACTCCACTCTGACACTCCACTCCACGCTACTACTTCGCTCTATGCTACTCCATGACACTTTACTCCACTCTATTCTATGACGCACTACTTCACCCTGACATTAAATGCCACTCCACTCTGACACTCTATGCCATGCTACTCTACTCCACTCCAACAATCTAATCTACTCCGATCCACTCTACTCCACTTGACACAACACCCTCAATGCCACTCCACTCTGCTCTACAGCATTCCACGACCCTCTATGCTACCCCACCTTGACATTCCAATTCACTCTACTCAACTCTACACCACAACTCTCTATTCCACTCAATTCTCCTTTATGCCACTAACTTTTAGCCATGATGAACAGCAGCCACGCTGTGTACAACATGGCTAAAACAGATTGGCAAAGCCAATAGCTCTTGCACAGACAAGATCTATTGGCTTTGCCAGTGCTTGTTTTCATGGGTTTGCCAGTGCAGTTCACGTAGGACAGCAGAGACAGTCTCTCTCCTAGATAGGCCCATAAATAAGCCAGGCGGCTGCATTTTGGACGATCTGAAGTTTTCTGATCTTCTAGTCTGGCAAACCACCTTAAAGACAGAATAGTCCAGCTTGGAAGTGATCAAAGCATGGACTACTGTCCTACGTGTTTCAACAGAGAGAATCCAAGCATTTCCTAAAGGAACGTAGGAGATCATTGCAGGTCCCTGCTACTGATCCAATCTGGGTGTCAAAAGATAATTTTTCATCAATTTTTAACTCCAAATTCTTAGCTGTCTTTGCTTGAAAGAGGGAATGTCCTGCGGCCAATTAAAGTTGGTTCATAAATATCTAGCTTTACCAAACAGGAGAATCTTTGTCTTATCAGTGTTATACATAAGAAATATCCACTGCATCCAAAGTAAGACGTCCTTCAGACAGGCAGCTAAAGAAGTTTATGTGGAGTCAAATGATCAAAAGTGAGAAGCAGCTGGGTATCATCAGCGTAAGGTATGGTAGCAACTCCATAAGATTCATCGGAAGACGCTAATGGGGTTAAATAGATATTAAACAGGGTAGGGCTCAGAGAAGAGCTTTGGGGTACTCCAAAAGTGAGGTCCTTCTTCGAAAGGGAAGGGGGGCACCCAGATCTCTTGCTATCTCCCATCAAGAAAAGACAAGCCATAGCCACGTCCGACTCTCAATGCCTATATCTGCCAACCTCTGCAGAAGCACTGGGTGGAAGACAGTGTTAAATGTCGCAGACTGATCCAGGAGAAGAGCAACACTTTTCCACCTCATCCAGCGCAATTTAATTTCAGTCACTTCAAGAAGTATTGTGAAGGAGCTTGTTGGTTTCCAGGTATTTAGGCATTTGCAAATTAAGCTCTTTCTCCAGAAGTTTAGTAACTACTGGTAGTAGCGAACTGGGACAATTTTAGAAAATGGACAGATCGGCAGTGGGTGTTTTTCAGGAGCGAAAATATTTAGGAACATGATTCACATTTATGTGGAAACTTGCCATTATGTATCAAGTCTCTTTCAAACAAAAAGAAAGCAGCATTGTTATATATTTAGGTGCACAATCTAGCATGGCGAACACCAGCAGGAGCGTGGAAACACATTTACGACCAAAAAACATTAAAATGCAAAACCGCAATTTGTGCAAAAATTAACGCAAGCATGGAAAAACGTGTAAGAGCAAAATTAAAATGGGATTTAGGTTCAGTGTACGGACATGTGCAAAAACACACTAAGGAGCAAAAATCATATTTATTGGTGCAAACACATTTTGGGGACAAAGTAAGCAGGAATGTGGTATTGCATTTAGGCTGGAAAAAATAAGCTGAACCCATGCTAGAAAAAAAAATGCAATGCAAGCCAATGTCTCAGAGAAAACCAAAAAGGAACCACTGCCAACCCGGAAAAGAAACCCCAAACGAACCCAGGTACCAAAAACACCAATATCTTTTCTGATGTTGTGGTTCCCAAAGTCCTCCAATATCCATATAAGGAAATAGTTGCTGCTATCAATCAATCAACTCAGATTTGTAGAGCGTAGCTAATCACCTGTGAGGGTATCCAGGTGCTGGGATCAGTCAAAGAACCAAGTCTTGAGTCCTTTTCTGAATTCAGTGAGAGAGGGTGATGTTTGGAGGTGCAGGGGGAGGTCGTTCCAGGGTTGGGTGGCAAGGTAGGAGAAGGAGCATCTTCCGCTGTTGCTTTGGCGGATGAGAGGAGTGTGAGTGAGGGAGACGAAGCGCAGGTGTCTGGAGGGTTGGTGAAAGTTCAGGCGGTGGGTGATGTATGCTGGTCCTTGGTCGTGGAGGGCGATGTAGGCGATGGCGTCGACATCTTGAATTGGCATCTTTTCTGGATGGAGAACCAGTGGAGGTTCCTGAGGTGGGGGGTGATGTGGGTCCGTTTGGGGAGGTTGAGGACTGCTACAGTTCTAAACAAATGTGCACAGGCACTAGAATATGAAACACACGCTGCAGAAGAAAGAAACACTTAAAGTATGATTTGGATAAGTATACAAACTCATTAGAATAATCCCCGTTTTATTTGGGATCCAAGTAGCAAAAGATTTCTGCAGCTAGTGGCATCAACAGCCGCATCATCTGGTGACAAGACAGACCCAGGATGTCGGCAGTCTGATGTAATACTGCTAGTTTAGCTAACAGGTTTATTATCAGTTCCCCTGTTCTGCCCAGTGATTTCCAGATCGTCGATTCCAGTCTGGGGTTTGACCACAATATATGTAATAGGTTGCAATTAGTCTGTGGGCATCTCCAACAGGAGGAGGAACTAAAAAGTCTGTTCTCTTGGGTTTAATAGGCATCAAGGACCATTTTTGGAGTACTTTAAAATAATTGATCTTTAGCCTTGATTCTCACAAGAAAGATTTATGAGACTTGAAAGTGCCAACCATGCCTTCTCTAGGCATTCACACTGAAGGCTTGTCTGTTTGTTTTATCAGCTTTTCTAGGGGTTTGGAGACGGCATGGTCTATGATGACCCCATAGAGGCCGGATACAACCTGTTTATAGCTACTTCACCTTGACAAGTAATCCAAGATAAGGAACATAGGCAAACTTGAGGAGGCGGTCTCCAACTTGCACCTCAGACTATGGTAGAATCCATAGTTGGTCATTACTGAAGTTCTATTCTGTGTGCAGTGCCTCGGTTTTAGTAAGAGGTGTCTGTGGAAAACACCTGATCACTACTGTTTACACCTAGTACTACCCATTTGACGTCCTTTGCCCAAATTCAAATTGCTGCAAGGTGAAATCCCCTTATGTAGGAAGGGGGTCAATTTTCAGTTTCAAATGGACTCAATTCTAAACTGAGTATTGATTGGAGAATATGGTTGCCTGTCACCACTTTGGGGGGCTTTGTAAGGTATACATGATTCATCCCAGTAGAAGCATCTAATAAGTCCTTTTGTGCTACCACCAAGAGAGGGGGAGCATCATCAGGCGGAAGTAAGCCAGTTGCGAAAATTGATGTGGCCAGTAATAATCAGTTATTTGGGGTAAATGAAGACCACCAGAGTGTGTTACAGCCTGAAACTCAAAGGTCATCATCTGCTGCATCAGACAAATTATTGTTTATCTCACTCTATCTTGTGTAATAATTTCTTTGAGAGGAGTAGCATTCTGAAGATATAATTAGAACATGATGGTACCATTATCTTAACAACCAGCAGCACAGTGACAACCACAGCTGAGGCCGTGGAGCATAATAAAGCGACTTTTTGGTTATCACTGGACGTGGGTTTGTAGTGTAGTTCCTATTTCCCTAATAGGCTCTGCGCATTGGAATAATATAACCTATAGGTTTGACATAGGACTAAGGTCGGTATGTCCCTATCGATTATATTAAACTTAATTACCTGTGCCAGCTAGCTCAGAGGCCACTAGAAACTCATTGAGAACAAGAAGGGATTAGTTTCTGGCAACCGAAAAACATGACAACTTTATTTCCCTTTAGAAGCGGTCTCAGAATCGTGGAAACAATAGACAACAGTTTCACTCATTCAATCGTGCATGCTTAGTTTCTACAGAGTTACACAGAAAGGAAAGACGGGCGTTTCAATAAAAGGGTTTATTGAACAGTCTTGTTTCTCGTGTAAGAGATATGTGCTGTTATGATCACAAGACAGTATGCAAGATAAATAATGTACAGCGTAAGCAGTAGAAATAAATAATACTGCGCTAGCATTATCTTTTAGCATATATTCACGTACATAAATAACATGAGCTAAGAATGCGAGTACTCATACGATGCGTCTCTAAGCTAGTTCTACCCCAATGTACCTAACCTAGTCTAGGTGTAGGGAAAGGTAGAAGTAGGTGGAGTATTCTCTAGTATGGTAGACTAAGAGTATGTTAAGTCTAGTATGCCAAGAGTCCCTCTAGGATCTAGTCAGCTCCATACCTTTGAGAATGAGAGAGGTGGGAATCTCCTGCCGGATCTGGAACTCCACCCCGCGAAGGGAGTCAGAGCACTGGAAGCTGGATTCGTCTGCCTGCAGGAATGACAGCGTCTTCTCAGTGCGTCAGGCCGGGATATGGGCTCCTCTGAAGTCGAGGTCTCCTCTAACTTGCTTGGGCAAGGGAAGGTATATTTATACCTGGTAGGTGTCGGGGAATGTTAGCATTGACGTGAAGTCGGACAGAGGAAGACGTCAGGAATGAACCCTTAAGGTATAACGGTTCATACATAATAGATGTGTTCTTGGAGAAATCAATAGTCCTGTGCTAGGGGAACTCCCGAAGCTTAAGGGTCTGGTTTCTAAGAACTCGTTGTGACGTTAGGGTGGACGGATGTCGGTGACCATGCCTGTATTTGGAGTGCACGGCTAATGCCTAAATAAGGACAGGGATTATATGCCTATATAAGGGCAAGGCGAATTGTGCCTATATAAGGACATGATTCAGGAAAACCTATATACGGACCCCTAAAGCGGAATACAACACCCACTCCATCTTGGATTGAACGATAATACTAAATGCTAAACATTTTAAATGCTAAACATAAAATTGAGTACCACATATTACTAAAAACATTTCTAAAAGCATTTTAAAAGAAGCTCAAAACTGTTGAAATGCCATAGGTACTGTACATTAAAGCATTGTTTTCATTCTAAGCATATAACGGAAGTGGAATGCAACGTGAATGAAACAGTAATATATACATATAATGATATGGTCGATAAGTTCTTACAATCAAAGCCATTGCATATCATGGAAGTAAATGAAATGTTAGACAAGTAAGGTGACAATGTGTCCCTGGAAGTATTCAAAGTAGTCCGTTTTATAAGACTAGTTCTACTGTAAGCAGATTGTTCATGTGCCATGTCATTTAAAAAATTTAAAAAAGAAAAAAGTTCAATTCTGGAAAAAGTTCAAAGTTTGAAAAATATGAAGGCCGAATTTCATTGTTGCCCTGGTACACTGTGAGCCGAATCAAAGTCAGTGTATGGGTCTGGCGTAAACATTAGATCATCTATTTCCGTAGCCAAAATATCGTCCACCGAAGTTGGCGACATTTGGAACACCTCGTTCAGAAGGTTAATTGCACAGAGATGAGAAACATCGCCTTCAGCAGAAGATGCAATGTTCGCGTCCGTTGTTACCTGTGTGCCCGTTGATCCATCTCGTACCTCAGCAGCAGCGGAAGCGTCTGTGAGATCTCAATGAATGCCGCCATCAGGATTGGAAGCCTCTGGGGACAACACACAGCATGGGCCGTTATCGGGTCCAGCAGAGCATCAATATCCGTTGGCATGACTGATGGGAGTGTTAGACAGGTGTCTAGCACGCATCCTTCACCGCAAAACAGGCAGCGTAGAACAGGTAAGATGCAATCTTGCCAGATTGGTCTGAATGACAGGAACCACGTTGTATTAAGTTCCCGTAGACGAGGCATGCCCAAAAGCTGTACTATTCGCTCACGGCATTTCCGTTCAAGGAGGGCTCTCTCCACATCGCTCAGAGTGATGTTGGCGAAGAGGCTTGCCATAGCGTAGCAGGAGGAATAGAAACAGAATTCCTGCAACAAGTGCTAGAATTAACGGCACACCACCAAACACCGAATGTGCAAAGTTTGGGATGATTCCGAAGACAGCCTGGAAAGGTGCTAATAGTCCGGAACAGATGGTCTTAAATACATGTACAATTCTGCTTGTATCAGACATGTTAAAGATACGTCCTATCATTTCTATGAAATGTATAGGGCAGTTTGTACGAATTAAAGCTTGTATCTCAGCCGAAGTCCTTGCAACTTGTAGATCATAGGTTTCTTTGGCCGAGGTCAAAGGCACCGATTGTTGTATAAGCATGGCTTTCATTCTGCTTAAAGTATCAAATCGTATAAAAGAGACATTCAGCGAAAGCCATAGAGGCGACTCCCTGACTGTGTCTATTAGGGCAAACAATACTTGCATACAGCAAGTGACCCTGGAGTTGACCGTTACTAGATATGGGATGCCTGGCAACATGCCACAGCAACTCTGATCATTCAACATGAGGTAACTCCCATTAGAAAGTTGTCCAAACGGATTAATCACAGCAGCTGGTGTACCCTGCTGGTGGCAGGACAAGTTTGCCACAGAACCATTACAAGCCCCGTGTAAAGAAATGTCCTGACAAATCAGTGAACCGCTTAGTGCACTTTCACAGTGTGTACCGCTTAGAAACACTTCACGATCCCCACTCCAACATCTATAGGTGTAAGGTAAATTCCAGGATGTCTTAATGTATTCTTTACCCAACCTTTCATATTTGCCTGCTTGCATCTGTTTAAGGCAATACTGAAACTGGAAAGTAGTCACAGGTAGACTAATTTTGCCATGAATAAGCCATTCTGTAGCTGGTTTTTCTGCCACTGTGAATGGTAATTTGTCAAGTTTTTCAATGCTCAGTACTGTATACTTTGCTCCCCTTTGTGCCAGTTCGATCTGTTTATCAGTTAGATTGTATTCTGCAAACAGAGCCGTCGTGTTGATAAAACGCCAAAGCACATAGCCTGCACGCAAAGATTGCAGCGTCCAGCTTAATAATAGAACGTAACTGAGACTGGCCTTGCTGTAACATGGCTAAATCTTCTTCCAGTAGGTCGATAGCAGAGGATACAATACTGTCCAATGAATAAATTCTGGAGGACAAAGTTGTTAACCCATTGTCGACCACAGAGAGAGTTTTCTCTAAATTAATACGATCAAGTTCACGTATTCGTTCTGCGGCCTCCATCTGTGACACCTTCCATGCTTCATTGTAAGCAGCATAAATGCCGGCATATATGAAACGTTTTTGACGCGGTTTTCTTGGTCCAAGCAAGAATTCCCTACGGTCTGCGTCTTCTTTAAGTAAAGATAAGTGTTGTTTCACATCCTTAAGTGTAGATTTTTGCAGCCAATCGAAGCATAATTTCCCTACACTGTATGTTGTTACTACCCCCGGATGCTGTCTTTGGACGTATCGTGGGTCTGGCCTATGAATAGTAAACCCCTGTGTTTTATTCAGGAATCTCTCTCGACAGTTGTTTGTGTCTGTGGGCCAGATCAACCATTTTCTCCAATCAGGATTTGTTCTGTTGAATTGTAGTATGGTGTCAACTGTAACCGCTGCCTGTGTATTGTTATCACTTGCAGGTGTTGGTACAGAAGGATTTTTCATGTCTTTAATCTTGGCTAACCCAAGGCAAGACGTTTGTTGGACCGTGTCATCCAAAAACATTATTTGCTGAGGGACGATACAGGCGCTAAATAAAGCTTCTATCCCCTGCACTTGCCAATCTTTAGTACCCCAGACAGATTTTGTGTCTATTGCGTCTTTCCATAAGTCGAAACCCTGTCTAGACAATTGGGCAATGAAAGCTGCAGAGTAAATCTGTTTTGTATTTTTTAACATAATTTTCAGTCCTGTTTTGTTTATATTTCTATAGTAAAATGTTTCTGGATCTGATATATTGTATCCTGAAAAATATGGAAACTTTTTAGCAAATGTTTTTGAACTACCTTTTGGTGGTGTAGGACAATGCTCCCATTGGTTAAACATAAACACATTTCTAGGTGTTGCAGATTTATGCAAAAAATGATGACCATAGTGGTTATAGCAATACAGCTGTTCATAGTCTGATGAACCCTCTAAATATTCATTATTAGAAAATGCAGCAGATTTTTCTAGGTCAAACATCATATTATTTACAGTTTCAAAGTCCCAATCATCAGAAAAGGTACTGGATGAAACAAAATCACTTAGTGAGATCTTAAATAAATGTGGAATGTTCAAATGTTCCGTCGGGCCAAAAATATCAAAATCAGTTTTGTCCCACACTATACCATCCTGTATAGGAACGGCTGTGATGTTCACTGCAGACAAGTCTCTTGTTTCACGATGGGATGATTTGTGAGATTTCAAAAGTAAGTTCACTTCTTTTCTGTCAATGTCCAAATGGATGTATCGCCCATTTATAAGCACGCTCATAGTCATAACCAAAGCTAGCCAAAGCAGGAAGAAAAATATTCCAGAAATAACCCAAAGTTCAATCCATGGTGAAACTAGATAAGTCTTTTTCAAAAAATGCAAAAAGTCTTGTACTTGCTGTTTAAAAGTTTTTGATGCTGGCGACGTCTCGGGCTCACTCGGATCCTCAGAAAACGTATCAAAGTTAATGAAGTAGCCAGAAGAAGTTCTGTCAATTGTTGGAATTGCATCAGGATTTGTTGAAATCGCTGGAACCAGTTGATCACTTGTTACATTGGTGTAGACAGGTGTATTTGGACGAACTGTTACTTGTGTTTCAAGAGGGATGAGTTCCATAGCATTGTTGCTCAGTCCTTCATCTGTTACTGCTGAATTCTCGATGGTTATCAGTCTTTCAGTCTGAACCACTTGGATAGTAGCGAGAGGAGTAGGTCTGCTACTAGGTCGGAGTCCACGGGGCCTACTATTTAGTATTGGCCACATACTGTGGTTTGATGAGGTCGATGGACACAAATCTTTTCTCCTTTTTTCCAGCAAGGGGCGGCAGAAGTACTGTTCTTGTTCCGTGTATGGCTAGGACAGGTACTGGTTGTCTGTAAGAAGGTCCAAATTCCTTCTTGTCCGCAATTTTCTCTCTGACTAGATCCCCAACTTTTGGAATCCAGACAGGCCTTGCTGGGACCGCCGGTTTTTCCCCAGTGGTGGTTGGCTGCAGGAATACGTTGCTTTGTTCGTTCTTAGTTCATTTAGGTCCTGTAAAACAGCCAAACGATCTTTGATATCAAAGGGTTTATTTTCCACCACTGTGCCTCTACATTCCAGATCGGGCACCCACATTCTTGTCCCAAATAGGACCTCATACGGAGTGACCCCCCCTAGAGAACTTCTTGGCAAATTGTTTAATGAGCGTTGGACCCCATAAAGATGTTTGACCCACCCATCACCCGAACCTAATACCCTAGCTGTTATAGACTGCTTTATGTCCCGGTTTTTCCTTTCCACAACAGAATTTCCCTCAGGATGAAACGGAGAGGAGTACCGCAATGCAACGCCCAGACTAGCCATGGCGTCTTTGTAAGCCCGAGAGCTAAACGCAGGGCCCTGGTCAGAATGTAGCGTGCCTATTGCGTATGTGCCAATAAAGACTCGCAAATCTTTATAACAGTTCGAGCGTCAGCCGAGCGCTGAGGCCATATCCATAGGAACCTTGACTTAGTATTTGTGGGATTGCACTTGTCCATGAGGACGCCTGTGCATAGATAGTCTAATGCTGTCTAACAATGGTGTCTGTACTGGGCAGCTACATTCGTAGCATGGTGTCTGGTGGCTTTCTCGCTGTAATTTACAGTCTATGCAATTATTTATGAATATGTGTATTTCTGTATTCATCCCAGGCCACCAGTACATGTCTTTTAATGTCAATATTTTTGAGAGATCCCTTGATGTGACAGACCCTCCCCCAGATGTGTTTCATAAATCAAAGCTGCTCTACGTTCCATGTTTGGAATTACCCTATCCCCCACTCCAGGGATTCGAGCAAAAGGAACTTTGTTCGCATCAATTACATAAGAGTACTTGAGTGGAAACTTTTTTGGTAACGCTGCACCACTGCCTTTGCTCGTAGCATTGACAGCCAACATTATCTCACTGTCTATTCTCATTTTTGAACGAGTGATCGCAGCTACAGAAGCCGTCTGAACAGCCCCCTTTGCGGCTTCGTCAGCCAATGAATTCCCTGCAACATGAACGCCATCACGTTGATGACTCAGTGTATGGATCACGTGAGCCTTTGGTAGTTCGCTTTTTAACTGAACTACTTGTTCCCAAAGCGTTTTATGCTTTATTGTGCCACCTTTTGCATCTTTGAACCCGTTTTCAAGCAAAGTTTGTATATATTCATTATACGACTGCACACAGTAGAAAGAATCGCACACTATTAGTGTGGGGAATTCTCGATCTGTACTTTCAAGTGCCAGTTTGAATGCTTGTAGTTCAGCTCGCTGAGCTGTGCAATCTCCTAGAGACTGGGTTTTTGTGACCATAGGTCTGAATTTGCCATTGTGCATGCGACCTTTAACGATTGCGCAAGCTGCACTGTAAGCTTGCTTACTCCCTGTTGTGGGTTGTGCGGATCCGTCAGTGTAAATTATGAATTCGTACTGATCGAGAGGCAGAATCTCTGTAGGCAGAGGACATTCATGTTCATATTGCAGGAACGCTTGTGTTTTTAGATCGGGATCAAAAACATATTCAACATCTGTTGCAGCAAGAGAATTAACCCATTGTATCCATCTTGGATGTAATGCTTTAGCATCTGGAATGCTCGCTTTAGTTACCGCCTCTAAGGCCGGAACTGGGGTTACGACAATAATGCGTTTCCCTAGGGCTAGAGCTCTTTCTTTTGCTACAGCGGTTTGAACTGCTGTTAGAATTCTTTCTGTTGAAGTGTAGCGCATTTCTGCTTGTGTATACAAGTGTGATTTGTATGCAATTGGTACTTTTTCACCCTCATTAAATGTTAAGTAGGTGAATCCGCATTGACCCGAAATTATTCGGATCACTAAATTGCGTTGACTTACGCGTGTTTGTAAGTGATTTGTTGCTAACATGTTAGCCTGGAGTGAACGCAAGATTTCTGTGTGTTCTTGTGTCCAATTTTTGATTGAAAAATCAGGTTTGATTAGTGCGTAGAGAGGTTTAACCCTTTCTACGTAATTTAGAATGTAAGTTCTTCCAAAATTTAGGAAACCCAGGATGGATTGTAAATTTTTCAGGGTCTTTGGAGGTTGGAGCAGCGCACACCTTTCTAAAAAGTTGGCTGCCAAGCTCTTGCTCATATCCTAGAAACAGGACATTGAGATGGGCAATTCTGGACTTTTTGAAGTTGAATTTGTAGCCCTCAGAGGCGAAGCCCAGTATAATGGTGCTCACCCTGTTCAAGTGTTTGTCCAGGTCATCGTCTGTCAGATAGATATCATCGACATATGACAATGCCTCATTATCATAAATTTGTAGTAACTCTGTTACTCTCGCTGAGAATAACCCCGGGCTGTTCTTGAACCCTTGTGGGAGTTGACAAAATTGACGCTGGGTCCCCATTATTGAGAAAGCTGTTAAGTACCTGCTTCCAGGTGCTATGTTTTGACAAAAGAAACCATCTGAGATATACAATGTGGTTTTGTATTTTTTACGCACAATGTTATTCATTAATGCTGTGCTGTGTGCATTTTGCACTGCAAATGTTTTTGAACAAGTGTTTAAGTGTCTGTAATCCAAAACTAGACGATATGTATTGTCTGGTTTGGAGACAGGAAACAAAGGATTGTTCATTGAAGAGGTGCATGTTTCAATCACCCCCTGGTATTCAAGTTGATCTAAGATCTCCCTGACCTGTTTTTTAGCTTCTTGCTTTATTGGGTACTGCCTTTGTGCAGTAGGTTCATTTTCAGATGTATTTTATGGTGAGGTGAATCCTCATCCCATCCTACATGATTTTTGTATAATGCTGGGGCCTGGGCAACTGCCCATTTCCTGGCATAAGTACATTTTAGATGAATTGGAATATGGTTAGAGAAGGCAGGCATAATAATGTCCTCGCCATGTGGGCACTCCCTGACAAATTGTGGTGGCCAGTCTTTTTCTGCTAGAAGTATGTCATAGCCCCTTGAAAGTTGTTCCCAAAAAGTGCTTTCACCTGTCTAGGTATGTCTCCCTCCATCCGGAGTGTTATTTCATATAACTTTTGTGGAGTACTAACCCTGGTGTCTACAGTCTCAACTGTAATGTACTCATTCAAGTCCACTATCTCCAGAAGTTCCTTCAGGTTCTGGCGAGCTATTGTGACTTCTGCTGCACTGTCCAGCATTGTCTGAGCCCATTCTCCGTTCTTGAGTTGTGTTCTCAGTATCCTCGGCATGTCTGACCTTCAGACCTGCTACCTTCTTCTTTGACAATTGAGGTTTTGATTTACTTTTCGGAACGTGTTTGTCGTCTTTCGATTTCACGCGTTCTTCTCTATGTTCTGACCGTCCTCTTCTTTCCGATGTCTGTGACGAGATCTGAAAGGTACGAGAGGAACGTGTATCAGTATCTTGATACCTGTCAGGCTTTTTTAAATTATCCCTATTCCTGAGGTTATACCTCCTTTCAGAGGGCTCCTTTTGATACCTCGGGATTGAGAACGTTTCTCTGAATTATTTTTATTAGTTTCCCACTTCTTTTTAGAAGATGTAGGAGTTTGTTTAATAGAGTCCTTCTCAGGACTTTCAGATAGTTTTGGCTTCACTGGTCTTCCACCCAAACTATCTCTGCCTAATTCTGCATACGATTGTTCTATTATTCTGGGTAGCTCAGTTTGATGTTCTGTAACATCGAATTCCCTTAATCGTTGGCGGATCGCCACTGCTGCTGCCTCCCCTTTAATATTAGATAATATTATTGTTGAGACCTGGTCGAAATTTTTCTGTAATTTCATACCTAAATTTAGAGCAGGCTCTGCCCCGTATTCGTTTTGAATTTGTTTCAGGACATCTGGTATTACTGCAATTGATGGAATACCATGTGTTTTAGTATAGATGGCAGCAAAGACTGAGCCCCAAGTGGTACAGTCTTCCAGTTGTGGCGTGATCCCCATCGGTAAACAGATGGTTAGGATTCTGTGTTTCTCATATGGGCTAGTATTTGGAAATACTGTCTTCGATTTGAGTAATTTTTTGAGCTATCCAGAATGGAATTTGCTCACGTTTTGTGGGCATTTTTCCCATGACTGGGTATAGAGTCTGTGGTGTAATTTTTAGTGTATTCCCCTGTTGAGAAGTTTGATTTGGAATGGTTAATGGTGGTTGGACTGTGAAAGTCCGCATGACATATTGGACTAGTTGTCTGTAAATTTTTATTAACTCTTGTAGTTGAGTAAGTAGTTCCTCGTCTGACATTGTATCGAGGTCAGGATGAGGAGTGTAGCCGGCTAGGATCGGCCATGTTGCTCCTGGTCTACCTAGTGGACCGAGCCTGGTAATGTTTCTGTGATGTTTTAGGGCGCCTTTAAACCAGAGCTGATGCTCCTGGTATGTTAGTGGAATTTCAATATCCTCGAAAGGAATATATTCCTCTGGTGGATCATCTTCTTTGTAGAAGTGAAACAGTCGTTACTGAATTTGATTCAGGAAATATTACCCATGAATAGAATACCTCTGTCTGAAAGGATTCGTGTGCCTCTATCACGAAAACTGCTCTACCTCCTCTTGGTGGTAGGCCGTGTTTTATAAGTTTTAGAGTGATGGCTCTTCTTAAGTTTGGATGGATGTCTATGACACCCTCCTCGGTTTCAATAAAACCTGTGATGTTATAAGCTGTTAAAGCTGGGTGACCCGCAACGTCACCGTTGTCGGAGTCAGGCATTTTGTTTTTTGAAAAATGTAGAACAAGTTTCAAGGAAACAAAAAGATAAGGTGCACAATATTTTGGAACACTGTATCCTTCAACAATGAACAAACCAAACAACTAATATATAGGGTGCTTCCCTATTTAGTTATGGCGGATATTTAACCCTACCCACTCCGGACGTCTTATGGAGTATGTGAGTAGAGGTCTCTGAGAAAAGCACGAATGAGTTACTCAGTATCTAGCGTTAAATTACTGCCTTACCAAACCGTTTGGCGCCATGTAGTGTAGTTCCTATTTCCCTAATAGGCTCTGCGCATTGGAATAATATAACCTATAGGTTTGACATAGGACTAAGGTCGGTATGTCCCTATCGCACAAGTTACTAACTTGTGTAACGATATATCTGTAAGAGACAGTAGTTAGTGACAGATTCCTTACCTTAGAATATCCCCAGGCGTCAGGCTGGATCCGGAAAGTTTTTTGCGTAGCAGTACCCTTGCGCGTCGGTAGGCAGCGTCGTGCGGCTCCGCGTCCGTCGTCGGCGCCGTGGTCGCCGGGATGACGACGCGGGCAGCACCCAGACGCCGCCCCTGCGCGCTGACGTCAGTTCTGTACACGACTTTCCGCGCCAGGAACGCAGAGCCATGCAAGAAGCTGACATAGGTGTCTGAAAAATACTAGGGCCCTGAAAGGGATGTCCTTAACCCTAGAAATCAGTTCGCAGAACGGGGAGGATGGGTGGGGCGGTAAGGAATCGGTCACTAACTACTGTCTCTTACAGATATATCGTTACACAAGTTAGTAACTTGTGCATCTGAAAGAGACACGTTAGTGACAGATTCCTTACCTTAGAATAGATACCCCAGCAATACCAACCCCGGTGGTGGGTCTGCGAACAAAGATCAGACAAGGAAGTCCCGGAGGACAGAACGGCCAAAGAAGCCGTCCCTCCGGACCGGACTGTCAAGGCAGTAATGCTTTGTAAACGTGTGCAGCGAGGCCCACGTAGCTGCCTGACAGATATCCTGCAGCGGAACACCGCAGCCCAAAGCCGTGGTAGCAGCCGTTGCCCTGGTGGAATGGGCACGCAGCCCAACAGGAGGCTCCTTCTTAGCCAAAGAATAGCAGGCTTTGATACACAAGGTTACCCAGCAAGAGATGGTTCTCTTGTGCACCGCCCGACCTTTTTGGCGCCCACGTAGCCAACAAAGAGCTGGTCATCCACCCGGAAATGGTGTGTGCGGTCGATGTAAAGGAAAGCGCACGTTTTGGGTCCAGACGGTGGAGCCTCTCTTCCTCTCTGGAAGGATGCGGAGGCGGAAAGAAGGTGGGCAAAGTGATGGTCTGCCCAATGTGGAAGGCAGTAACCACCTTTGGCAAGAAGGACGGACGCGTCCTAAGAACAACCTTGTCTGGATGGACAGACAGAAAGGGAGGTTTACATGATAGAGCCTGGAGCTCACTCACCCGCCGAGCGGAGGTGATGGCCACCAGAAAGGCAGTCTTCAGAGTCAGAAGACGAAGAGGACAGTTATGTAGAGGCTCAAAGGGAGCGCACATAAGAAAGGTAAGAACCAAGTTCAAGTCCCACTGAGGCGTCACAAACGGAACAGGAGGGAAGAGGTGTGTAATGCGTTTTAGAAACCTGTTAACAACAGGGGACTTGAAAAGGGAGGGCTGATCAGGAAGCCTGAGGAAGGCCGAGATGGCACAAAGATAGCCCTTGATGGTACCCAGGGCAGAACCCTGTTGGGCCAGGGAAAGAAGGAACAGGAGAACCTCAGAGAGAGGGGCAGAAAGGGGATTCAGAGCCTTTGCTGTGCACCATGCCACAAACTTGTTACACCTGCAGGCGTATACCACCTTAGTGGAGGGACGCCTGGCTGCCAGAATCACATCACAAACTTCGGGAGGCAAGTCGAAAGGAATCAACTGCCGCCGCTCAATCTCCACGCAAGCAGGTGGAGGCTGGACAGGTTCGGGTGGAGGACCGTCCCCTGCTGCTGCGACAGAAGAGCCTCCCGAAGAGGCAGACGGATCGGGGGATCTACGCTCATACTGAGTAGCTCGGGATACCAAACTCTTCGAGCCCAGTCCGGAGCCACAAGAATGACTTGGGCCCGGTTGTGCCGAATCTTCTTCAACACTCTGGGTAGAAGTGGTATAGGCGTACAACAGACCGCAACTCCACTCGCGACGAAAAGCGTCGCCGAGCGAGTGCCGCCTTGGAAATTCCAACGCGCAGAACTGATGACATTGCGCGTTCTCTTCGGTGGCGAATAGATCTAACCAAGGCTCTCCCCACTGTAGAAAGAGTCCTTGCGCCACTTCCGAGTGAAGACGCCATTCGTGATCCATCATGCACCTGCGGTTGAGTTTGTCCGCCCTGGCGTTCAGGGAACCTGCCAGGTGTTGAACCATCAGGAACATGCCCTGATGTTCCAGCCATGTCCAGAGGCGCAGAGCCTCCTGACAAAGGGTCCACGACCCCACCCCGCCTTGTTTGTTGCAATACCACATGGCGGTGGTGTTGTCTGTGAACACCTGCACTACCTTCCCTTTGACGGAGGGAAGGAATGCCTTGAGTGCAAGTCGGATCGCCCGGAGCTCCAGAAGGTTGATATGGAGCCGGGACTCCGCCGGAGACCAGAGGCCTCTGATCTCCGCCTCTCCCATGTGACCGCCCCATCCCAGAAGGGACGCGTCCGTCACAACTGTGTGCTCTGGCTGGGGAAGGGAGAGGGATCTGCCCATGACCCATTGCCGGTTCGAGAGCCACCACTGCAACTGTAGTGCAGTCCCCTCCGAGATCTGGACGTGATCGGACAGGTTGCCCTGGTGCTGCGGCCACTGGAACTTCAGGTCCCACTGCAGAGCCCGCATATGCCATCTGGCACGATTGACCAGCAGGATGCAGGAGGCCATGAGGCCCAGCAGCCTCAGGGTCATCCATACCGAAACCCAGGATAAAGGCTGAAAGATCGGAATCATAGCCTGAATATCCCGGACTCGCCGTTCGGGAGGATAGGCCCGAAACTGCGTCGTGTCCAGAACCGCTCCGATGAAAAGGAGCTGTGGAGAGGGAATCAGATGCGACTTCGGCACATTGATGGAGAACCCCAGCGAGTGCAGGAGTTCGGCCGTAGTCTGGAAGTGGGAGATGACTGCCTGGGACGAGCCCGCCTTCAGCAGCCAGTCGTCGAGGTAGGGGAAGACTGGAACCCCTGCCCGGCGCAGATGAGCTGCGACCACCGCCATCACTTTCGTGAACACCCGAGGGGGCACTTGTAAGGCCAAAGGGGAGCACGGTGAACTGAAAATGCTCGAGGCCTACCGTGAACCGCAGGTAACGCCGGTGGGCCGGCAGGACGAGGATGTGAAAATAAGCGTCCTGCAAGTCCAACGCTACCAACCAGTCTCCAGGGTCGAGGGCAGTCAAGACCTGAGCTAGGGTGAGCATCTTGAACTTCTCCTTCCGGAGGAAGCGATTGACGTTCCGGAGGTCCAAGATAGGACGCATGTCCTCCTTGTCCTTTTGGGCACCAGGAAGTAGTGGGAGTAGCAACCACGTCCTACTTCTGGGGTCGGAACATGCTCGATGGCCCTCTTGGCCAAGAGGGCCGTGACTTCCTTCTGCAGAAGTACCAAGTGATCCCCTGACATGCAGTGGAATTGAGGTGGCATGGCTGGGGGTGGTCTCGAAGGGGAGGGAGTAGCCCCTTCGGACAATGTCCAAGACCCACCTGTCCGAGGTGATGGGACGCCAGTGGTGAAGGTGATGGCGGACCCTGCCCCTACTGGCGTGCTGTGCACCGGAAAGGAGGGACTAGGAGGGCTTGGAGGCCGCGGACGGGTTGGAGGTGGTGGCCTGACCCGCACGCTGGTTGCACGAACCGCCACGGCGGTATCCACGTCCTCGGCCACGCGTGAGACGCTTGCTGTGCGGGCCGGTGGCTGGGCAGCTGACGTGACTGGGCGCCCCTTCCGTGGCCACGAAAGGGGCGAAAAGCAGAAGGTGAGCGGAGGGCGTACAACAGAAAGGCCCAGGGACTTGGCCGTAGCCCGTGAGTCCTTGAACCGCTCCAGCGCATGGTCTGCCTTTGAACCAAAAGACCGACTCCATCAAAGGGCATGTCCATGAGTGTATTCTGGACATCACCCTAGAAACCAGTTGTTCTCAGCCAGGCGTGGCGACGTAGCGCCACCGTCGTCGCAAGCGATCTGCCCAGCGAGTCGGCGGTATCAAGGCCACAACGGATGGTGTATTTAGCCGCATCTCGCCCTTCCGCAATGGCGCGGGTAAGAAGTGTCTGGACCTCCTCAGAACACTGCGGCAAAACAGCCGCCACCGAATCCCACAGGGAGTGGGTATATCGGCCCAAAAGGCAAGCGGTGTTGACGGACCGCAAGCCAGCACTGGAGGAAGAAAAGCCTTCTTCCCAAATTGGTCCAGGCGTTTGGATTCCCTATCCGGAGGGGCGGTAGGGAAGGCAGTTTGGGAGGCAGAGGCTTGGACAACCAAGCTCTCAGGGGTGGGATGTTGGGAGAGAAACAAGGGGTCGCCCGGAGCAGGGCGATGGCGTCGGGCCACGTTCCTATCCACAGGAGCCCCTGTGGTGGGTTTGGACCAGGCACCCAAAAGAACGTCAGTGAGTGCATCATTAAACGGCAGCACAGTCTCCGAAGAGGAAGCCGCCGGCTGAAGCACTTCTGTCAGGAGGTTAGTCCTGACGGCCACAGTAGGCAACTGGAGATGTAAGGCTCCAGCTGCTCTCACGCAACACCGTTGCAAAATTAGCTCCCTCCTCCGTAGCCACGGGAGGAGACAGCATGCCAGTGTCAGGGGAGGTGTCTAGACCACTGGCATCCCCAAGTTCCTCAGCCCAGTCCGGATCAAACTCACACTGTTGTGTGAGAGGGTCCTCAGACCCCTCCCAGCTCTCCTGGTCCTCCTCTTGTTCAAAATATGGAGGAGGAGGGACATTTGGGACCCAAGGTCTCATCGGAGCCGGCGTCGAGCGGCGTCGGTCCGGCTCCATGTCCGGAGCCGGAGAGAGCCGGGACCGACGCCGTCCGGAGCCCCGGACGGCGTCAGGAACGGCACCGGGGACATCGGCGGAGGCGTGGTTGAGGTCAACCGGCGTCGATGGGGGTTGCGGTACCACCGGAGCCGGGATCGAGGCCGGAGCCGAGGCCGGGATGAAGGCTGGTGGGACAGGCGGCACCGGGACCGGAGTCGACGGCGGCGCCGGGGCAACCCCATCAGGGCCCGCGGGCCCCGAAGGCGCACCGGAGGGACCTGAAGGCCCGAAGAGGCGGGCCATGGCCGACAGGAATTTCTGTATTTCGGCCGGAGTCGCCCCCGAACCCGGAAAGAACTGGTAATTCGGGGGCGGCTCTACAGGCATGTCTGGGTCCGCGGGGACGGTGCCGACTGGGGCCTCTGCCGAGTCGCGAGACCGGCGAGGCGAAGTCTTAGAGCGATGACGCCTCTTAGACTTCTTGTGCTTCGACTTACCGGAGGAGCGCAAAGACTTGGATTCCGACGAACGGCGGGGACTCCGCGACCGGCCCCTCGACCTCTCCCGGGACCGGGGCTTGGTGCGGCGCGGAGCCGACTGACGGACCTCGAGTAGCTTTCGAGACCGCTCTCGCAAAGCCTTCGGATGAAGTTTCCGGCAGTCAGGGCACGACTTCGTGTCGTGGTCTCGGCCGAGACAGAAGAGACACTCGAGATGCTGGTCCGTGATCGACATCATGCGACCACAGGCCTCGCATGGCTTAAAGCCGGGCATCCCTTAGGAGTCGTGAAGACTCGATGAAGACACAGTGAAAAAATTCACAAAAAAGGGTAGTCAAAAAGTGACTAGGGCACTGCTCTTCCCGGATCTGCGCTTACTGGCGCGGAAAAAGAAGAACTGACGTCAGCGCGCAGGGGCGGCGTCTGGGTGCTGCCCGCGACGTCATCCCGTCGACCACGGCGCCGACAACGGACGCGGAGCCGCACGACGCCGCCTACCGACGCGCAAGGGTACTGCTACGCAAAAAACTTTCCGGATCCAGCCTGACGCCTGGGGATATTCTAAGGTAAGGAATCTGTCACTAACGTGTCTCTTTCAGATGATTATATTAAACTTAATTACCTGTGCCAGCTAGCTCAGAGGCCACTAGAAACTCCTTGAGAACAAGAAGGGAGTAGTTTCTGGCAACCGAAAAACATGACAGCTTTGTTTCCCTTTAGAAGCGGAACTCGTCTCAGAATCGTGGAAACAATAGATAACAGTTTCACTCATTCAATCGTGCATGCTTAGTTTCTACAGAGTTACACAGAAAGGAAAGACGGGCGTTTCAATAAAAAGGGTTTTATTGAACAGTCTTGTTTCTCGTGTAAGAGATATGTGCTGTTATGATCACAAGACAGTATGCATGATAAATGTACAGCGTAAGCAGTAGAAATAAATAATACTGGGCTAGCATTATCTTTTAGCATATATTCACGTACATAAATAACATGAGCTAAGAATGAGAGTACTCATACGATGCGTCTCTAAGCTAGTTCTACCCCAATGTACCTAACCTAGTCTAGGTGTAGGGAAAGGTTGAAGTAGGTGGAGTATTCTCTAGTATGGTAGACTAAGAGTATGTTAAGTCTAGTATACCAAGAGTCCCTCTAGGATCTAGTCAGCTCCATACCTTTGAGAATGAAAGAGGTGGGAATCTCCTGCTTGATCTGGAACTCTAACACCCCGCGAAGGGAGTCAGAACACTGGAAGCTGGATTCGTCTGCGTGCAGGAATGACAGCGTCTTCTCAGTGCGTCAGGCCGGGATACGGGCTCCTCTGAAGTCGAGGTCTCCTCTAACTTGCTTGGGCAAGGGAAGGTATATTTATACCTGGTAGGTGTCGGGGAATGTTAGCATTGACGTGAAGTCGGACAGAGGAAGACGTCAGGAATGAACCCTTAAGGTATAACGGTTCATACATAATAGATGAGTTCTTGGAGAAATCAATAGTCCTGTGCTAGGGGAACTCCCGAAGCTTAAGGGTCTGGTTTCTAAGAACTCGTTGTGACGTTAGGGTGGACGGATGTCGGTGACCATGCCTGTATTTGGAGTGCACGGCTAATGCCTAAATAAGGACAGGGATTCTATGCCTATATAAGGGCAAGGCGAATTGTGCCTATATAAGGACATGATTCAGGAAAACCTATATACGGACCCCTAAAGCGGAACACAACAGGTTGTCTTCAGCCAACTGCTCAAGACCTCTGTTAACAAGGGTGCCCAATTAACCAAGTCTACTCTGCTTCCAGTGGAAGCATTAACCTTCAAACGTGCCTTGGTACTTTACTCCACCTAGAAGCCTGAAAAAACAGAGAACTGATCTAGAACTATGAGCAGTATATCGTCTACATACAACAGTTTGTGTGTATTCCTGTGTGATAAGGACTACCAAGAAGCTGTTGCTTAGAGTGCCAAGGTTAGTTGGGAGAGGAGTGTGGTTAGAGGGCACCCCTTCTTGTGCCTCTCCTGACTGTGGAAGAGAAGAAGCCCCAGAGTTTACCTGTGCCATAGGATTATTGTACAACAAATGAAATTTAGATATAAAGTCATTACCTAAGCCTATCTCTCGAGCATTCAAAATAGAGAACTCAAGCTGATTCTATCGAATGCTTTCCCTGCATCTCGGGATAGGTCGATGGTTTAATCACATGAGTCTTTACTACAGATGTTATAGAATTCTATGGTGGTTCTGTGACCATCTTTTAGGGACGAACCCCTTCTCTGCTGTGGATGGATCACACTTTCAAGTCTATTTCCCAGGAACTTCGCTAATATTTTCATGCCTACATTGATGAGCGAGGTAAGTCAATAACCACTATAGTGGAGGTGATCCTTTCAGAGTGTCAAGTAGCACCAAGAACAACTCTTTATTGGAGTTGGTGGACAAATAGCCAATAGTCTCCACTTCCTTGTATGATCAGATAGGAAATCAAGCACCTGTGCATTGCCTAGCTTACAGAATTTTCTATCGAAGCAATCTTCTTGTGGAGACTTGGAAGGTCACTTAGAACTTCAGGTATTTCTTTAGTGATTTTGTCACTCAGCTGTGTCTTTTCATCATCTGAAACGTGGCAGGCGCATAGGAGGTTAGGAAGGCAGATTCCTCAGATACCAATGTCTGTTTCTTCAGGTTTATAAAGATTTTTATAGAAGGCAACAAAGGTTTCAGCAATGTCTTAGTCCAGTATCACCAACTGAGCTTTCCTTTGCTTCGGTTGGACTGCTAAGAGCCTTGTGCTTTGTTGCCCTGTTTGTGATGACGAACTTACAGATGTTACAGAGCATATCTGTGAACAGAGAGTACAGATCATATTTCGCTCTTTCCAAAGCTTGTCTTGTCAGCTTAGTAGTGTGTTTAATGTATTAATGAAGTAGGATTTTGATGGTGGACCCCAGCTGAATACGTACCAATTGCTTTATAAGTCTCAGCCTACCAGACAGCAAAGCTGTCTGATTTGCTAAAGACATCTTGGGGACATTCAGAAAGTTGACCTAGGAATGCATTCCACCTGTTGCTGACCATTGACTTTGTGGTTTGTAACTCAGATTTTCTGGCTTTCTATTTGCTGACTTTATTTGCTTTAGGCTGTCCAGCTCAAGTTCATCCCTCCCATTGGCCAAACCATGTTTACTGTATTCTTCCACAAACTCGCTTTCTGTAAACAGGCCTTTAAATCTTGTTCTTATCTTGTCACATTTGCTGTGCATTCAAAGACAGAGGTTAAATGTCAAGCTGTCTTTTCCAGGGAGCTTGGATTTTACTTTTCTTTCTCTGACCTCATAGCGTGAGGATTTTGGTGACAATCATGCTGGCTAGTGAGGTCTGCTTGAGGAAGGCTGTACAGACATTTGTTTTCTAGCACACAACAAAATGTTACTGTCTGTAAATGAACTGTGCTGACGATCAAATCAATACATTGGATGATGACGTTTCCACACATTGTTGATCGCTTTATACTTTTATCAATAAAACTGTATGTGAGTGCAAATGTAGTGGCCATTTCAATTGAAGATGTGTTGTCTGTAATGACAGTACACTACCACAACATATATACTCCACACCACTGCACTATACTCTGCACCACTTCACACTATGCCGCTCCACTCCACATCACTGCACTCTTCTCTACGGCTCTCTACTGTACACCACTCCACTCTACCCCACACTACTCTACTATGCACCCCAGCCCTCTTCGCCACTGCACTCCACACCTGTTCACTCCATGCCACTGCACTCTACACCACTTTACTCAAAACCAATGCACTCTACGCCAATCTACTCTGCACAAAATCACTATGCCACTATAATAATAATAATAGGTCATTTATAGAGCGCCTGGCTACCCCTATAGCTGTCTCCCCGCGCTTAGAAGCACATCAGCTGGAGTGGAAGAGAACCGGATTAGAGTTGATATAGCCAGGTTTTCAGGCCTTTACGAAAGGTGGGCTCAGATTTCTCTGCACGCAGCAGAGATGGGAGTGTGTTCCAGTTTTTGGCCGCCAGGTAGCCAAATGAGCGTGCTCCCATCCTTGCCTTTTTTATCTTAGGTATTTTGAGCAGGTGCGCTCCTGTCGATCTTAGCGGTCGACTGGGATTGTGAGGGGTTAGAAAATCATGCAGATAAGCTGGGGCCTTTCCTCTGTATGCTCCGGTCAAAGAAGCACAGGGCTTTGAAAAGGATTCTCTTTCCAATTGGCAGCCAGTGAAGGGAGTCAAGGGCTTTCGTCATTGAGGCACGTCTTGGTAGATTAAGGACAAGGCGTGCCGCCGCATTTTGAATTCGTTGGAGGCGTTGCAGGCAGCATTTTGGCGCACCCAGATATAGGCCATTCCCGTAGTCCAGTTGCGAGGTCACCAAGGTGTAAACTATGGTTTTCCTTGCTGATACGGGAAGAATGTCTAAGGTTTTTTTTAGCATCTTGAGGGTGCTAAAACATCTCCCTGCTACCTTTCTAGTGTGGGACTCGAAGGAAAGTTTGGGATCGAGCCACACTCCAAGATTCTTTACCTCTGTTTTAGGCGTAGGGACAAGCCCCAGTCTTTGGGGCCACCAGGCTGAACCGCAGATGGAGGGAGAGTTCCCAAAGATCATGACATCCGTCTTACTACCATTCAATTTTAGGCAGTTGTTTGACATCCATGAGGCCAGATCATTGAGGCAGGAAGAGAAACTGTATTGCTGATTCACAGGAGTCTTGAGCAAGGGTCACTACAAGCTGGGTGTCGTCAGCATATGACACCATAGAGATCTTGTACTTGTCCATAATATCAGCCAGCGGGCAGATATACAAATTAAAGAGGGTGGGGCTCAGGATAGAGCCCTGTGGAACCCCTTGAAGGAGTGGCAGAATTTTAGATCGATAAGGGTGCTGTACAACTTGGAAGCTACGGTCTTCTAAGAAGGACCGCATCCACTTTAGTGCTACCCCATCCAGTCCGCACACCTGGAGACGCTGAAGAAGTAGTTTGTGGGATACCGTGTCGAAGGCGGCGCTTAGGTCCAACAGGACCAAGGCCACCGTCTGACCGGCGTCCACCCGTCTCCGTATAGACTCTGTTGCAAAGAGGAGTGCTGACTCAGTTGAAAAGGATGCTCTGAAACCTGATTGTGTGGGATGTAGAAGATTGTGTGAGTTGATATGTGCCACTAATTGTTTAGTCACAACCTTCTCTGCGATTTTAGAGATGTAGGGGAGTATAGAGATGGGGCGAAGATTGTCCAACAGCTCGGGATTAGCGGAGGGTTTTTTTTTTTTTTAGGTATGACAGTCGCGTGTTTCCATGACCTAGGGACCTCCCCACATTTAAAGGATACGTCTATTAGTTGTTGTATAAAGGGTATTATCAGTTCAATGCCCTCCCTTATTCTGCTAGGTGCCGCTGGATCGGCCAGGGAGCCAGATTTAATTTTTAAGGCCACTTTCTTGAGCTCTATCGTGGAGGGGGAATGAAACTCCCTCAAGGGCGAGAACCCCAGCTCAATAGGTTTCTCTTCTTGTCCGATAGGGCCATTACGGGCTTCCTCCGGGAAAGAGAGTTATATATATTTGATATTTTTTGAAGGAAGAAATCGGCGATCAGATTGCACCGCTCCTCGGAGCTGATGGGTGTAGTCAGTGTCCTCTCAAGAGATGAGATCTCTTTCAGAGTAGCAAACAGTTCCTTGTATGAGTTTTCTGCCATATCAATTTTCTCCTTATAATACATTGAGCGCCTCTTTTTTAGGTTTAACTTTGTTTTTATTGGCATTCAGCAAATAATAACATACAGTTCCAGAAATCTGCACAATGTGTTCATAAAACGGGACTTCGTTTAGTACCTGCTCATTCTTGACGTACATAACTTAGGCGCCCCTAGTACACTCCCCACTGAACCCATTAGTAAGTCCGCAATGTCTCTATGATTTCCAGAGTTCTGCGCCAACTTTTTACCCACAATGCCATGGAATAAGAAAATTAAAGAAACCCAGTAAGGAAAAAAAAAACAACCCCTTCCCCTCGAACTGGTGTGCTTGGAAGCGGCGGACTTGACCCCCTAAGTGTGGCGCACTCTTAAATGTATTGCAGCGTCCCTAAGTAGGTGACGTGGGGCCCGTAAGGCGGAGAAGACGCAGGTATCTGGAGCATGTGATTTCGTTCATTTCGGTTGACAAGAGTGAGAGCAGCGGCTGCCAGATTTCATTAAAGCTTGTCATGGAGTTGGTAAGAGAGGCCTGTATGCGTTCCATGCCCAGGATGAACCATAACCTGTGTAGACACCCAACATAGGTCGGTTTTACCCTTGTTCCCCAATGCGATAAGATGTTTTGGAGAGCCGCCCACAATGCTAACCCCATTTGCTTCCCTTTCCGGGATCTTAGCGGATACGTCAGAGGGTTAGGCAGGCCCAACACCACATACACTGGGAATCGCAGGATCTGCGCGTCAAACTGGCGATCCACGTCATCCAGTATCGCTGACCAATAGCTCGTCAATTCCGTGCACTCCCACAACAAATGTAGCAACGTACCTTCTCCACATCCCCGCCAGCAAATTGGGCTGCGTTCTGGGTTCCCCCTATGCAGACGGACCGGGGTCAAATACCAGTACATAGCTACTTTAACCGCCGTCTCTTTGCTCGCTATATTTTGTGCGGTGTGGGTGGCTCGGTAATAAATGTCCAACCACTCCTTCGCTGTGAGATCTCTCCCCAGTTCACTCGCCCACCTTCTCTGCCCCACCGTGGGTTCCCTCGGGCCTGAGGACGTAACGCCGTGTATAACTCAGAGATCATTTTCTTATCTGTGTTCTTTGTGTAGAGCCATTTCTCAAATTTCGTTAACTGCCGAGAGACCTTCGGTAGCACCTCTGCATTAAGTAACCAGTGCCTAAGTTGCAAGTAGTGAAACCGCTCGGTCTCCGGAAGGCCATATTCTGCACGCATGTCCTGAAAGGAGAGAATCCCATCCAGGTCAAAAAAGTGCCCTGCTGCCTTGCATTCCGTCACCCTCCATCGCGGGAACGCCCTTTCGTCCGCCCCCGGGGAAAAGTCCTTGTTATCAAGAATGGGAGTCATGGGCGAAGGGTAAGAGGACAATCCCTTTTTGATGGCGACCCCGTCCCAGACTCTCAGCACTGAGTGCGTGATGGGGGAACCCTTGAGATTCGGAGGTCTATCTTCTCTTTTAAGAAATGGGACCTTCCAAAGCGATAATTTGGCCAACGCTCTATCTTGGAACAGCCATCTCTTCTTCGATTCGGATCTGTTCCACTCCACAAGATATCGGAGCTGTGCCACCCTGAAATACTCAAGGATATTCGGTATCCCCAAGCCCCCCTCGTCAGGTTGTAGGTAGCCCAGTTCCTTCTTCAGTCGAGGCCTAACTCCCGCCCAAACAAAATGCTGGAGCTCTTGCTGCAGCGTCTGAAGAGTGCCTGGCGGTGGCTATATCGGGATTGTTTGGAAAAGATATAATGCTTTGGGGAGAATGGACATCTTGAGTGCCGCCACCCGGCCCAGGAGGGAGAACCGGTGCTGCTTCCACTGTTGCAGGTCCCGCATGATCTGAGAGGTTAGCTTGGCATAGTTAAGCTGGACCGTTTGGGACACCGACGGGGCCAATTCAAGGCCTAAGTAGGGGATAAATGTTCTTACCTGAATACCCTCATATGTACTCCCGCCCGGGGCCAGAGACTGCCCTGCTTGGTTCAGCCACAGGATCATGGACTTTCCTACATTACCCCGAAATCCCGAGACCTGGCCAAAATCCTTCAGCTCCCGCAAGAACGCCGATACTGAGCGCGCGGGTGATTCAAGGGAGGCGATGATATCGTCCGCATAGAGACTTATTGTGTCTCTTTCCCCCCCAAACGGAATGCCTAATATATCCGGGTTCTCCCTGATCCTCTGAGCCAGTGGCTCAACATAGAGGGCAAAAAGAAGGGGAGACAGCGGGCACCCCTGACGCGTTCCTCTCTGTATCTCGAATGGGCGGGATGTCACCCCATTCACCCGAATAGTCGCCGTAGGCTTATTGTAGCAGCTCGCCACCCAGGCCCGGAACCGCTCCCCCAGACCAAAATGAATTAGGATTTTATCTAAAAAATCCCAGTCGACTCTGTCAAATGCCTTCTCGGCATCCACCGACAATAGTAGGGCATCCATATCCGTGCGATAAGCCTTGTCGATGAGATGGAAAAGGCGTTTGGTATTGTCGCTGCTTTGCCGATTCTGAATAAAGCCGGATTGGTCGGGCTCTATAATACCCGGCATGAGGGGACCCAGTCTAGCAGCCAGTATGTCCGTGAACACCTTCAGATCCACATTAAGCAACGACACCGGTCGGTAAGAGCCGCACATGGACTTGTCTTTGCCCGGTTTCGGCAGTACAACTATAGAAGCCGCTAGCATATTTGAGGGAATCGACCCCGGTCCCGTGAAGGAGTTAAAAAGTTTCGTGAGTATTGGGGCCAACACCGTGCAGAATGTTTTATAGAACCCGGCCGAGAAACCGTCGGGTCCCGGTGACTTCTAAGGTTTGAGGCGAGAGATCGCACCTATCACCTCCTCTATGCGTATGGGCGCCTCTAACATTTCGGCCTGGGTGGGGCCTAAGACGGTTATGTGCGTCTCCTTGAGATAGGCATCGACCTGGGATGATGAAGGAGTCTCCCTGCGATACAGCTCTGCATAGAATGTTTGAAACACCCGGGCTATTTCCTCGTCGCTTTCGGCCACAGTCCCCGAGGTCGACTTGAGAGAGTGCACTTTAGAGTCCAAGGTGCGAGCCCGTAGCTTGCTCGCCAGCATACGCCCTGTCTTATCACCTCCTATGTAGTAGGAGTGCCTAAGCCTAAGTGCCGCACTCGGCCCTGTCGAGGTCAAGTCCCACTAGCTGAGCGCGCGCCGCCTTCAGTTGACGCCAGACCCTGGGCGCCCCCGTCCTGCTGTGTACCCTCTCTAGCTCTAGAACTTGGGCTGTGAGCTGTTCGCGTTTAGACCTACGCTCTCTATTGTCGGCGGAGGAAATCGCGATCAGTTCCCCCCTCACCACTGCTTTAAGAGCCCCCCACAAAGTAGCACTGGAGACCTCGGGGGAGTCGTTGGCGTCGAGGTAGTCTGTGATGCATTTGAGGATCTGTTCCCGCACCGCTTGTTTATGTAACAGGCCCTCTCTCAGTCTCCAACCCCCTGTGTTCCTACGTGGTGTCGGCACCCGCAGAGTCGATTGGACTGCATCGTGGTCGGACAGGGCCGCCGGTGTTATGCTAACCTCCCGTACCAGTGCATTAATTTCTGCCGTACCCAACAAATGATCCAAACGGGCATAAGTGTGGTGTGCGTGAGAGTGAGCGCCTCTTTTGTAGTAGTGAATGGTACTTGTTTTGTGCTGTCTTATAAGCTTCCTTAGATTCTTTAGAGAAGGCTACCCTCCATTTACGTTCTAGGCGCTTACAGCCTTGTTTAGCACTTCTCAGCTCTTCATTGAATCAGGGCGCTGATTTGGACCCTCTCTTCGGGGTCTTAGTGGTCCAGGGGGCTGCCTCATCAAGTGCTTCCGTGATCCATTTCTCTACTGAGGCATTGGACAAATTAATGTTGTTACTTGGTAGAGGTGGATTTATCTGAAGTGCGCTGGAAAAGCTCTCACAGTTAAACCTGGACCATTTCCTACGCAGGAGGGTAGAGTCACTGTTTTCTGTAGAACGTGGTTTAGGTAGGGGGATATGAAATACTATAAGGTGGTGATCGGACCATGGGATAGGGGGTCGGTGGCTCAACCACCAGCCCGGATGATTCGAGAAGATGGGGTCCAGCAAATGGCCCGCATAGTGTGTTGGTGCCATAGATTTAAGTTCTAATTGTAGGCTGGCCAGTTCTTTGCGTAAGGTTTGTGCCTGAGTCTTGAGGTGATCCTCCATGTGAAGGTTTAGATCCCCCAGAATCATAAAGTTAGTATACTTAAGGGCCAATTGCGTGGCTACTTCCGCAAGATTAGTTGTAAAATCGGTAGGCAACCCCGTTGGGCGATAGATTAGGAGACCACTCAAGGTGGAGTCATTTGCTCTGTTCAGGGTGAAATGGGCCGGCTCAGCACTTTCTAATTGGACTTTATCCAAAGTGCAGTTGAGGGACAAGCTAAAAATGATGGCTATTCCACCTCCGCGCCTAAGCGGGCGATCTTGTCTAAGCATGCCATAGTTATTGGGGAGTGCTTCTAGTATGTCGGGGGCGGAGTCCTCACTGAGCCAGATTTCGGTAAGGAACATGGCGTCAGGCTGATGGTCAGTGAGGAAATCAAAAATTTCTATTTTATGTTTAGCGAGGAATCTGCAATTAATGAGGGTGAACCTCATATGGTCTTGCTGGAATATATTCTATACTCTACGCCACTGCTCTCTATGCCACTCTATTCTACTCTGCATCACTGCACCCTACGCCACTGTATTCTACTCTGAACCACTGTACTCTATGCCACTGCTCCCTACGCCACTGCACACTACTATACACCAAGGCGCTCTGCGACAGTTTACTCTGCAATACTACACTCTCTACTCTGCACCATTGTACTCTATGCCACTTCACTCTACTCTGAAACAATCTACTCTGCCACTGCAGTCTACGCCACTATTGCACTTTACACCAATCTAGTCTGCACTAAACACCACTCTATGCCACTGCACTCTACGCCACTTTAGTCTGCACCACTCTAAAACACTCTACTCTGTAGCACTGTACTTTGCCACTGAAAACTATGCCACTCTACTCTGCACAACTCTACTCCACTATTCTGCATGCTACGCCACTCTAATCTACGGTGCACCACTGCACTCTATGCCACTTCACTCTACACCGCTCTACTCTACATCACTCTGCTCTGTGCCAGTGCAGTCTACCCCACTCTACTATGCACCACTGCACTCTACATCACTCCACTCTACGCCAATGCGCTCCACTCTACCCTGCACCACTCCACACTGAAACGATCTACTCTACACCACTGCAATCAACGCTGTGCCACTCTACTTGAAAACTCTACGCCACTACTCTATGCCTCTGGGCTCTACTCTGAAACAATCTACTCTACGCCACTGCACTCTATGCCACTCTACTATAAACCACTGTAATCTATGCTAATTCACTCTACACCACTTTACTCAAAACCAATGCACCCTACGCCACTGTTCCAACGCCAGCTACTTTGCACCACTGCACTTTATTCCACTGTACTCTACACATTCTACTCTATGCCATTGCACACTGTCACTCCAGACCATTGTACTCTACGCCACTCTATTCTATTCTACTCTGCACTACTCTCTCTGCCACTGAATTCTACACCAATCCACTCTAAGCCACTCTGCACCACTGCACTCTGACACACTGCACTCTATGCCAGTTCACTCTTCTCTGAAACAATCTACTCTATGTCACTGCAGTCTACGCCACTCTATTCCACTCTGCGCCAGTCCACGCTACGTCACTCAATATTACACTGCTGCACTCTACACCAATGCTCTCTACGCCACTTACTTAAAACCAATAAACTGCGCCACTGCCCTCTATATCAATATATTCTGCTCCACTGCACTGTACGCCACTATACTCTACAACACTGCACTCTCTCACTTTACTCTGCACCACTCTACACTACTGTACTCTACTCTGCAGCACTGCACTCTCTGCCACTAAACTCTATGCCACTCTACTCTGCGCTACTTTACTCTATGCCACTGCACTCTCTGCCACTGAACTCTATGCCACTCTACTCTGCGCTACTTTACTCTATGCCACTGCACTGTACTCTGCACCACTGTATGCCAATGCACTCCACACCACTCTAATCTACTGTGCACCACTGCACTCTACACCAGTCCAGTCTAGCCCACACCACTAATCTATTCCACTCCATTCTACCCTGCACCACTTCACTCTACTCTGAAACAATCTACTCTACGTCACTGCACTCTAATGCCACTGCCATCAATGCTGTGCCTCTCTACGCCACTGCGCTCTACCCTGCGTGTAATCTCTTCTTGACAAGGTGCCATGAACACAACTGAGAAACGTATAGCTGTTCTCAGTTGGGTTCAACAGTCTCCAAACACAGACCAGGCCATGATCTTCAATTACATTGAACTACACTGTCATATGTATTGATGGGATGGCACCTTGGTGCATGGCCAGGTTCCAGTTGACTCCAATCAGCATTTGTGTGGAGACAAATTTGGTCAGGACTCTGGATAGCCCAGAGAGAAAGCCAGTCTAGCGGCGTAGATTGACCCAACCACAATCAACCTATTAGATGTTATTAGTTTTGCCAACATATATATATCCTTTCGTGATCTACCATTTTTTCTGTATCCTGCAATGTAGGGATTTCCTGGGAAGAATCGCAACCTCACACATCTTGGGGCTAGCATGTGAAGAAGTACCTAAAGTGTGCCATCACATGGCTACTAAATAAAGCCCTGACAACCCAAGTTGCATTTTAACTTTTCAGACTCCTCCTGTGAAAGGTAGGTTTCCTACATGAGGGCTATGTCAGCGTATTTAGATAAGAGGTATAAAAGGTACTTATTTATTTTGATGTAGCTCAAGACTCCAGTAACATTAAGCAAAAGACTGGTGAATCTTTAGGCTCGTACCTCCAGCGGTGAGCCACATAACACTGTGTTGGGGTGTATAAAAGAAAAGGATCAAACAGAATCTGGATACGTGCGCTATATTGAAACTCCTTGGGGGGGGGGGGGGAGGTGGGAGGTGGGGAGAAGAGGTGTGTGAGGCAGATGGTACTGGATTACAATATCGAAGGAAGGGCAACAAATTCAAAGGAAAGAGGAATCAGAGAAGGGGGCCTGTGTACTGCAATGTTGATACAGGGAAGGTTGTGAAAATGTGTAGCTGCCAGGGAGGAAGGAGAACAATAAAGTAGAAAACACATTTGGGGTTAGGCTTTACCTTTAAGTGGCGAGTTACTTCTCCAAGCACTTTTGTATGTTGACCAGCCGTAGGCAACTAGTATGTTGGTGTTTTTCTTTATTTATGGCAGAGGGGTAGAAGGGCGAAAGGAAGGGAGCAGAAAAACTCATAGGATCAATAAAATGTTGATTGTATGGGAATCATAGGTCTCACAATATTGGGGGTTCCAGAAGTCAGTGCCAGATTTATAGGAATGCCTCGGTAGGAGGTCAACTCCTATAATCAGTTGGAGGAGGACTGCAAAGGACGAGGAGCGGGGGGAGGACAGAAGCAGAGATGTGCTGTCCGGCATAGGATTCAGTTGCCTGAGAATCAACCACCGTCTGCTTCAGAGGTGACTTGGACTTGTCACGGTCTTTTACCAGATCCTCAGCCATTCAATCCTATTGTATCCAAACATCCTTGAAATATTCTGCCCATGTGTTGATTCTACAGACAAGCTATGTATTCTGGTGGAGAATGTTCTCTTTTTGCTGGGCAATTGCCTGGAGAGATTTCCATCAAAGTCGATTTGTGACAGAATTAGAACCTTGTCAGGTCCTCTTGTTCTCAATATTCCCATGTCTTAGCAACTACAGTGATCCACATCATGGATGGTTAAAGGAGGCTACGTTTAATGACCCATTTGCGGCGTCTCAGACCCAGTGCCTGGAAAGCTTTCATTATCATGATGATTTCTGCTGAGCTGTTTACAGTATGAGCATCTAGGTTGAATGGACCCTTCCCACATCCTATGGGCAGCCTGGAGAACCTGTTGTGCTTGTTCATGCCTCAAAAAGTATGCAGTTATGGGATGTGAGCGTCATTCTTGGTCATGTTCCATGGCAGTGTGGATTCAATCTTAGAATCTTCCGCAGTAGCGTGGATAAGTAGCTCTTTACAATGTCTTTTTGGAATCTCTCCAGTATGCTATAAAAGCGTACATTAAAAATATGATCTATCTTCCATGTAGATGAGCTTACTACAGATCTGTCATGTCTTGGACAAAATCATGTGCTGTGGTAACAAATTCTTCCGAATCGTTAAGTTCTCGGTCATAGTTCGTATGCTGTGGAAGATGGCTAAGTGTGTTCTCACTGGCCCAATTCGTATCTCACTTCTGACAGACTGGTATCCATAGCTCCTACTTTGGAACCAATGACTGTATTCTCTCATGTGTAGAATCCAGTGTAGCCCTCTGGGAGTCCTGGACAGAGGACGCATGCAGTGCCGTGGAAATCGTCACTACCTTCGAGAACAGCAATTGCATTTAGCCTTTTGAAGTAGATATGATATGATGTTGCAAAAGTATCAAGGGAAGAGCCAAAGCCCGTCTTTCGGAAGGGCAGAGGTGTGATCAAGAGAGGCCCATACAGAGTAACAACAGAAGCGTCACTGTTTCATCCGTGAGTGAGTGTTGTTAGAGGATCTTTCGCAAGTCACTCCACTGCTCACTTTCCCAATCAGTTCCCCGGGTTCAGGTTTGTTGTGTGTGAGCAGTTCTCTGTGTCTTATGTAAATTTTATTATGAAAAGAGGAGTGGCCCATAAGAAGACCCCAGGACCTGTCAATAGGGTCACAGTCATGTTTTGAGGCAGCGGGCTGTGCATTGTGTAGAGGGTAGAATCCCTTTCTTGACGTGTCCTTGTATAGGTAGACCACTTCATGGTGTATAAGCTGGAAACAAGGACCAGGATCACAACTGCTGCCGCAATCACACAACATGCTGTATATGTGGAGCGCAATCCCTCCCAGGTGTTTCCAGCACAATTTGGACCTATGATGTGTCTAGTAATCCGTCCACTTCTTTTCCTGCATGGGCATTTGCGATGATCTAGTACACGGGTACTCATAGTACGGCCCGCGGGCCGCCAGCGGCCCGGCCGGCCTTAATTGACGGCCCGCGGACCTTGTCTTGCCATAATGCCATTTCCTGGAAGTAAACAGAGAAGATGGCCGCAGGAGCATACACGTATTCACTACGTTTGCTCCTGCGGCCATCTTCTCCGTTTACTGCTTGCCTCTGAATAGCCCGCCTCTGTGACGTTACACACGGCACCCGGCGGGAAGCACAGGCCCTTTAAAAGTCAGCTGTAAGGGCATTACATCTGTCTGCAACAAATGCCAACTATGTGATACTGACCAAAAGGGAAATGGAAAAAAACCAGAGCTGAAAACATTCCTCTCTCTAGAAAGAGAAACTGTATGGATGGTTGCAGTTATTAAAGCTAATATTTGTGGTAGTCCTGCGTTTGTTTTTCCTTCCCGCTCTACCTCCCAGAATAATATTTAGCTCTGCAATGTCTGCGGCATCATCCCAAGCTTCAACTGCGGTGTAAAAGCAAGTGTAGGAATCAGCTCACACACACAGGACCTGATTGTCGAAAGGAACAAAATAACCAAACTTATGCCAAATCAGCACGGCCTCAAAGTTAGGAGGTAATAATAGTAACAAATCCCACGGAGAAATACCGTTTACACACGGTGTCAAGTTGGTTTTTGCACCTGTTACCTATGACTTCAACAATAATCAATGGGGAAAAAACGTGCCAATGTTTGCTAGTTTTTGCAGACCCTATTACTCCTATTGCAATGTTTTGCTCACACAATTTCCTCCAGTTAGGAAGTGGTTACATGCGCAAAACTCTGATGTGAGAACTATTTATATGTGTCCTGTATTGTGTATGAGTGGAAAATAAGCATTGGCAAAGCCAACAGGTCCTGCCTTTAGGACCTATCGGCTCAGCCACTTGCTTTTGGCAGTGCTGTACAGCGTTGGGATGTAATACAGATTCGTAAAATAAAAAGATATGATGACACGACCACCAGTAAAGGGTTGCATCATTCCATGGACGTGCACATGCGGAATGGTGCATACACACGTATGGGTCAGCAGAATGAAAAGGGCATCAAGTGCTTTGTTTTTTTATTTACCAATCCAAGATGTTGGATGACACTTGGATCAAAGTATCAGCTTTAAGTGCATAAGCACCAATTTAAAAAAGGGCCACAGGTTTTGGGGGTTGGTGGGGATAACAGAGGAGCGAGTGTGGGAAGCCGGTATGAGAAATGGAGAAAGCAGCGTACGACGGAGAGAACAACATGGCTGGGGACAAACATAAAATGTAGGGCACATATGTTGTACGGGAGGATCATGGGAAAGAAGCACACCAGATAGCCAAAGTGAGAAACACAGTGGCGGGGGAGATGCAAACAAGGGTGAAAGCAACATGGAGCATAGGAGTTGGGGAGAAGTACATGAGAACAAGCAGGACACGTGTGAGAGACCAACACGGAGTGCTAGGAATGCATTTTTGGTGGAAAGCAGAAGATGGAGAGTGATGGAAAACACATGCACTTTCAAGGAGTGTATAACCAAAAAGAAAAATGTATTTCCTTAAAAGTGAGCAGTGCAAGGGCATGGGTGCAGGGGTTATTTTCCAGATGAAGAACAAATACAAGATGGACAAGGAAAGGCATCAAATAAGAAGCAAGGAAAAAATAAGAGTGACAATAAAGCCAACTAATGGTAAGTTAAATCTGCTTTGGAAATACAGCATTGTCTAGCAATGTTTTAAAACAGTAGTGTTTTTCCCCCCTCTAGCCCCGCCCCCCACTGACCCCGCCCCCACAGGTTCGGCCCTCGGCCACAAACCACACTGTAAATTTGGCCCCCGAGAGAAAGTTTGTGAGTACCCATGCTCTAGTATGTGACTTTTTTGCTCTGGGTGTGCAGCAAGTGGGGGGTGTTGGCTGTGTGCCATGCTGATCTGCTCAGTTTTCACATTAGACGTCTCTTAGAAACCACTGTGGCTTTTGCAAATGTGATGACTGTGTTGATTCAGATAGGACGTCTGAATTTGGCGGGCAGTCATTTAAAATGCATTTGCTTCAGTATCCACCATCCTTCTATGTACTGAAACACTTTCAAAGTTGTGCAAGCAACCTGCAACACGTTGTTCACCTTTTTACTTAATCATATTATCTCTCATATCGTTGTGTCCTTCAGTTTAAAATTGTAGGAATAAACTGACAAGCAACACAGTGGTAAAAGGATCAGAGCATAGAATTACATTTTCCTGTTAAACAGTCTACTAACGTCACTCTGCCAAAGCCCAATTAAAATGTAGCTCTAGCAGCTACTGCTGTTAATTCTGCACACGGGTGTCCAGAATAAACCCATAGAACATGCATTCTGCCTTCAATTCTCCCCCTTCACCTTCTGCGGGCTGGTGGTTTACTGCAACTCAAAAACCATGATCAGCTAAGAAAAGCAACTACTCTGTGCACCTGAACACCAACATCATCACCCTTTAGTACTGTAGGGACAGGAATTTATTGTTGCGTTTCAACATCAAACAGACGGGATGGAAGTTAACCACATAGGGCCCAATTCACAGGTTTTTTGTTTGCTTTTTTACTGCAGGAAGACTAGATCAATCCTACTTTGGAATAAGACACTTCTACGCACAGAAAGAGCTTTGTGAATCGAGGCACAAATCTTCAAGAATAAAGTGCTAGTGTTCTGCTGAGGACTTTAAAGTCACCTGTACCATATGTAGAGTATTACTAATTCCAAAAGGACCATAAATCTTGTGGTGCATATAAAGAATTTTAAACATTCCCTTACCTTTTCCAGTACACTGAAGAAGATCAAGTGCGACGGCAATAGTGTTTCATTGAAAAACTCCGCATTGAGCCAGGCCAGCGGACTCATGTAAAATAAATCTGCTTCATCAATGTAACCATCATGTTCGGTTAAGTCTGGAGGGCACTCAAGGAAGTTCAGCGAAAGAGGACAGTGAACATGGCTGTAAAATACACACCTTTATAAAGCAATGCTCAAGATTTAAGTATATATAACAGTTTCTGCACGTGCATCCTCTTGCAAAGACATATTAGCAGCAGGTTTGACTATTTCGTATATAATAATCCATAAAACAAGGAAACCGGCATTTAAAATAAAAAACAAATCAATTAATAAAATACATAAAAGAACCAGATACCTTGGAACTTTTTAAAGAAAAAATAGAAAAATAAGCCAATCAATACAGAAACCTGTCTATTTCACCGGTACAAAGATACATGTAACAACTATGTAGGCATTACATTTTTCTTAAAAATGGACATCAAATCATACATTTCCGAGCAAGGTGCTCTAACGTGCATCACAAAATACAGATAGTACAGCTAACACGTCCTTCTAGAAACCTTATAAAGCAGAAAATTAACTATTTATAAATAGCAGGATTAGAAATGGCAATACAGTACTTTCTTCTAGGTGGACGGGCTTTCGGGAACACCCATTTTCCATACAAGTAGGGAGAAAGCACTCAGTATAATTCTTCAAGGAATTGAAAGACTGCAATAAAATGTGGCATAAGATTTTTTCTACAAGTGGCTAGGGTGACAAAGAGGGGCACTTTGGAGGCTGTGAATGGGGAATACGAGCCCCATATGGTTTTCAAATTCCTCCCAATGCATTCTTTGTAATGTGCTGGATCCATAAATTCACAGGAGTGAAAACCACTCTGTTTAAAACGTTTTTATTAAAAAGGCACACAAGTAGCGTTGTGCAGTAAATCAAATTACGTAATCAAAATTAGGCACTACATTTGTCATGTTACAGACCTAAAAATCAACATTTTAAACCAAGAAATTACTTCGGGGTCAAACACATTAAGAGCAATGATCCACCGAGGTCTAACAGACCTGAGAGGGAAGATGGTGAGCAAGGGGGATCTAAGCTACAAAGATAATCATGTGGTGTTCACTCCCTTATGGGAGTCAATGCCTTTCCCACCCCATCCCCTAGATCTCCTGGAAAGTCTCCTCTACCAATCAGGGACATTAGCACGCTGCTCCTGGCCCGGCTCACCAACAGGGTTCGTAACGACAGACCTTCCGTGTGAGCCAAAAACATTATTTCTAATGCCCTCCATGAATGTTTCAACATCCTTTTGCCAGGGACATCTGACTTGTTTTTATTTCAGGGATACATTGTGTGTTTGCTAGGATGAGTCCCACACCCTTCACACAAAGAGTCACTTTCAGTGCTCAACATATCAGTAAACGAGAAACCGGACCTCCTTCCTCCAAGTCACCTCTGAAATAGCGTGGTACTGGAGTTTTTCTAAATGTCGAATCAGCATGACCGTTCTTCCTGATGTTGTCTGCTTCTCACGTGGGTCCTGTGGCAATGCACCACCAAAGACCTTCCAGGTCTTGCGCTGTCACTGATTAAACTACAAAACAACCCCTCTATTTTGCCAATTATTTAGGGGGGGGGGAGTTTTATATAGCACGAACTAGACCAGAAGGTATCAGAGCCCTTTACATAAGCACCGGTTGTGTTACAGACGGACACATACATTTTTTGTTAGGCACAGGGAGATTAAGTGTTTTGCCCAGATTCACAGGATGTTGAGCGTCCCTGCCGAGCCTCGAACCTGGTTCCCCAGCTTTGAGGTCGACCGCCCTAGCCGTTAGGCCACATCCTCTCCCCGCGCAGAGAGTTTCTTCTGGACCCTCTTGAATCTGCAGTTTGGGTACCTCTCCAAAAGCTGTATGAGGTTTTCGCCCTAGCAAACAATTTTAGAACACTGTCCAGGACATTTTTAAAGTTGCCCAGTTCTGACAAGAAACATCCATCTACAAACTTCTCCTGTCCAGAGAAGCAATGCGCATAGCCACCTTGTTCAGTGTCTGCACAGAAGCCACCATCCTCTCTGCATGTCCTCCAACTTGGTCTCCACAGCACCCACCACTGTGGCAGTACAAATCTTCAAAGCGTTGATGGATGCAAACAGGGTCCATTCACCCATTCTGAATTCCATATATGCACCAAGCATGTTCTCAAAAACCATTTAGGGAGGAATAAGCCCATGGTTTCAAACATTCCCCCTTGTACCCTTTCTTTCTAGTCAGCTGTGATTTAGTTTCACTTTGTTCAAAAGTACTATTCAAAGATAGCCACCATTTTGGTTTTCATGGTATAGTTCATGGTCACAAATTCACTTAGCTGTAATATGCAGTCATCAAATATTGAGTTTTACCTCTCCCGTTGTAAACGTGCTTTGGGGGTCCAGGTCATCAGGAGACACCCATCATAATTTGTTATTGTCTCATCCTGCTACAATTGCCATTTGTTAATGTCACATCCTGCAACAATTGCTATTGTCTGTAGTTGATAAAACCCAATAAAAATCGTTTCATCATCAGGAGACACCCATCTATATCTCCGGCATCAAATAGGTCCAGTCAGGTGTGAATGATCATGCTTTCCTGGCTGCTCCTTTGCTGGCGCCCTCTAATCCTGTCGCGGTCTGCTCCATCCTGCAACGCCAGTTTACCATAGACCTCTTCAATGAAATCTGCCCCCACAGACTCCTAGGAACCCACATGAAAAGCAGCTACTATGAACCTGTGCTGCCTGTTACCAACCTATTAACAGAAACCTCCGTTTATAGCATTTCTTTGGAATCTATTACACTAACATCCAATCACAGTAAAGCCCAACAGATAAAATATACAGCAGGAAAGCTTCTATTTTAAAGTTCAGATGTATAGTTATTAGGAAACCTTAAATAACTTATTTCTACTTCGATCACAGTGCTTCTCTTGCCGAGTTTACAGTGTCCTTGGAAAGTGAACCAAAAAAGCCTAACTTTGTGGGACACCCTGTGATGATAATGCATACAAAAGCTAAAATAGGTTTCAGGACGACCTCTAAAAAGAAAATCTCAAACCTTCCTGCAATTAATATAGACCAGTGAGGGATGAGCGTAGACAGGTCTTCAAAAACACTTAAATCAAATAAGTTTTTACTGACTTAATCCTCTCGTCATGTGCATCTTTCAAATGCTCACAATAAAATGAAATACACTGTAATTTGTCTGGCCATCTTGAGGAGTGCACCTCCATCCTTATTGGAGACAACATAAAAATCAATGCGTCTCTAACATATCTAATCTTCGCCTTCTTTAGAATGGTAACTAGGTCACATAAACCCCATTCCATCACTCGAAAAAGAATAGGACATGCACAATATTCTCCACTTTGGCACAGACTATTGACGTCACCATCCTGAAGGTAATTCCAGCTTTTTCAACATAATTGAAGCAATGGCTGGTTTTCTCATGAGAGTGTAAATATAAATCTATCAGTTCTATTGAGCAGCATATCTAAATAAGGTTATCCGATGTCAGTAGTCAACTGCAGCATGTATGCTGTAAATTACGGTATCCTTCTGAAAGCCAAGAACCTCTCAATAGTTTTGTAATCGCATAATGTCACAGTTCGGTATATTTCAATATCTTTTGTGAAGCACGTTTAGAAACCGCTTCGATAGATCAAGTTTAACATCCATTTGAATAAGGCCCAGTCATCCTTTTTCATGGCTTTGAAAATCTCCAATAACCCACCTGGTCAGTGCAGGAGGACTTTAGTTCTAAAGTTTTATTGAGTATTTAACTTGCTTCATTACAGTCTGGTGCCAGATATGTAGGTGCTCCATCCTCGAGTAGGCCAACCCATTTGTTGCATTTGGTTCTACTCCCAATAATTTGTGGGTAGGGATGGATCTTTTGCCCCGCCCAGTTGCAGCACACTTAGTGTGTCAGTGAATATATACCCTTGATATGCTTTGATGTCCCACTCACTAAACATCCTCCATTCTATTTTTAATAAAAATATATTTTATCTTTTTAAGCATGTCTTAGGCGTACTTTGTGATAGATAGCAATCAGCTGGTTTACCATCAATGAAAATCTCAGCCCCAGTTATCATATGATTTCACTATTTCTTACGATAGAAGCTTCTCGGCTAGGATCTTACATCCTAATATAACCTTTATTTTGTGAAATATTATACATCACTGTTTACACAGTATTTTTCTTTCTTTCTTATCGAGCAACGAGGGCACTCAAGTGCAATTGCATAGGAAAGAGGAAAAACAGTTAGGAATGTTAGCTGTAATATATTCATAACCAGAGATCTGAAAGTAAAATTATATTCTACAACTCATGAGAGTCTCTCTCTCTCTCTGCTGGTTCCTCTCTCACTTCATGCCTACTTCCTAAATTCTCCATAATTGACACTAATAAAAACCTACAAAAATTAATCAATTATAAAAGTAAACCTTCTCCAATATTTAAGGACACAGATAAGGACGAGGTCACTAGGAACTCAAAAAGTAACAAGCGTTCAACAGCAAATGTTTGGAGGCCGTAATCATAAAGGATGTGCCATGATCTTTCTTTCAAACACTACCTTCTCATAGGTGCACCAGGTACACTATCTCCTTTGGGTTTGTCCTTGGTTTTCATAGCAGGTCAAGATCTGTAACCTTACAAATGTATGTGTGAGAAAATGACAACTAGAAAGCCCACTTTTGTTAGCCTAGTAAAACTTGTTGTAAGTATTAATTCACTCAAAATTATAATACCAATAATTTCACCTCTCACAGGATGAGATGACTGAACAAACCAAATTCTATGGTAATCTGAAAAAGTATGTTCCATTGAACATATGCCATTGATTAAAACACCTTGGAATGGGGTAGGCAGTTGCACCTTGTAATCCCTCATCTCTACTAATGATGATATTCTCCTGAATTCAGTACTCTCTACAGTTTCCTGAGGAATGTTGTCTAGGTACCTCTCCAGTAAAAATATTTTGATGGAGAAGTCGTTCGATAGTATAACTTAAAACTCTGTTTTCCTAGGGTCGTCTTTTTTTTTATATCATGAATGCTGAGATTACCATATTAATTACCATCATTCTGGTACACAAGATTTATGAATTAATAAATAATTATATTGTAAAATATCAACAATTGAGTGTGTCTATTGTTTCTAGGGTTCTGTATCTATATACAATACTCCTCCTTTAGACGAGAGGTATATGGACAGGGTTGTCTGACCCCTAGCGCTGCTTATCTGAATAAGCATAACTCATTGAAGTCAGACACACCTACGTGTTCTCCTTTTCTTCAAAGAGGGTACTTTATGTAATTTCCCTCTTGGGGTTTAGAAGATGTAACCGCTTGTGCCACCCCAAGCTGTAGGGTTCACAGCAAAGGGTTAGGTGGCGTGCCAGAAAGATCCTCTGCTATCTGTCTTTGGTAGGAGGAGAGGGATTTTCGTAAACATGGACTGCAAAGGATTGACATCCTTTGTATTTTGGTTCTGAACAATAGAAATTTCTTAAATATGATGAGTATATTTGTTGTGCTGTGGTAGGCCACAAACTATAGGGACAATTGGAAGGGAAATTGTTATGATCAGTAACCATTTTCCAAACATGACACTGTCAAAATAGTTTTAGAAACAGTTGCAAACTCAATATTCAGGAGCCCTGTAGAAGTGGGTTAGCACCCCCGGGTGTACTAAACTGTAGGTACACATATAAACAAGCATTTGCAATGCAATCGGTCTCGCCTTTGGGACCTTATATGTATTTAGCTATGCAGCACATTAGCCTGGGTGCTGAAACATCTACTGTTCTTTAACATGGAGGGAAAGTAAGCACCAAACTGTGCGACACGCCAGGTATAGGAACACATGGAGAGAAATATTGCCTTTCAGGGGAAAACGGTATAGTCCAAAGCTCTGTTTTTAATATAAAATCAGGGCCTTCGGTGGTCATACAAGATTTGATAAAAATATTATTGTCTACGGGTGCTCGTGGAATACAATTTCTATGGACTGGAATCTAGAGAATGCTAAAGTGATTCTGGTATTTTACTGACCTCTGCTGGTCGTTTTCTATCAAAAAAGTTAAATAGAGGCAGTTGCCAGAAAAATTTAAAAAAGAAAGTCTCTCAGCAGAAAGCAATTCTGGTATTTTACTGACCTCTGCTGGTCGTTTTCTTTCAAGACAGTTAAATAGAGGCAGTTGAACAGAAAAGAAAAGTCCCTAAGTGGAAGCAGACAAGTCCTAGGGCTGATCTCCAGAGCCCACATAGTACATACACATATAAGTATATAATAAGTATATACTAAAGTAGATACAAGAGGTCTCGAATGCTAGACCTAAAAACAGCCAAACTTTTCAGGCATCTGGGAACCCACTGAACCCCAAAAGCTTCATCTGTTCTCCCAAAACATTGAAAAACAAGATCTCCAGTCTGAAGAGATTGTTCAAATGGTTTCATAACCAAGAAAGCCAGCATTGTGAATGTGGGTAGATATCCTCTTCACATCATTCATCTACTCACCATCTTTCCCCCCAAAGAAGAGAAGGTTCAGAACATCCAAGGCTCTCGGAGCCTCAGAGGACAGATACAAGGTTGCATAAAGTGAAGTGCAGGTTCACCAGTGTGGATGCAGAAAAGTGTCTCTGCATCTTCATGGCATAGGCCCTGCTCATTTGTAGTCTTTGTCTTGCTACCAGACCTGCAGGACTGGATATTGTGGCACTTGGGCAGTTTAGGTTTCTTATGGTGTTCTCTGTGCAGTATCTTCAGTCAGCTAGACCCATGCAGATCCTCCACTTTTCAGAGCAACTCCTCTGCTCACATGGAAGTCCAGTTCATTTTGTTCCACAGCTCACAGCAACAAGAGTGTCCAGGATTCTGGTTTGGCCCAGGCCTGATGAGAAGACAGTAACCCGGCAAAGGAACTGCCTCTGGCAATGCATCTATCTGTTCAGGGCTGAGGTACAGTGTGCAGATGATAAGATGATGTGCAAGTTACTGGCCCTAGGGTTGGTAGCATGTATCCTCCTTTAGTGGTCAGTGCGGAAATCTTTAGCCATATCAAGATGTGCATCTCTGAAAATTCAAAGCCTTCTCTCAATCAGGGAGAAGTGCATCTTACTTTTTTGTGTTCGGTTTATATATGGTATCTGGAACAAGGAATCCTATGTCATACTAGTTTGGACTGTTCAAGGTGTAGATTTGAACAGGCTCCAATCAGAGCCCAAAAGAAGACCAACGTTGCTGTGACAGTCTGTAATGCAGAAAGAGAGAGCTGGATTTCACTGAGGCAATAGAAACCTTCCCTGAACTAAGGAATTGGGTCACAACCTACCTTTACCTAACAGACTAGTTTCAGTGAGTGGGTCCTGAGCACAGGGATGTACAGACTGTCATAACCACCAAATCTGATGGAGAACTCCCATCTTCTGCAGCCAGGGACACTGTGTTCAACAGACACGCCAGTGCACTCAGTTACAGTAACACATAGAAAAAAAGGCCAATAGCACTGGACTTGAATTGCTGCCACCACTACATATCAACTGTTACCATGGTTTCAAGGGGGCAGTACCACACTCACCCACTACTGGAGCTGGCCTTCTCTGCAGGGCCACCCCAAACGTTTTGCCTTCACTCCCTTCATGTGCTGAACCCGTTTTTGTTGGCTTTTAGGACTCTGTGCTCTTTTCCACTGCTAACCTGTGCTAAAATGCTTGTGCTCTCTCCCTAAAACAATGTATAATTGGACCACACCTAATTGGTACATTTAATTTACTTGTAAGTCACTAGTAAAATAGTACTACATGTACCCAGGGCCTGTAAATTAAATGCTACTTGTGGGCCTACAGCATTCATTGTGCCACCCGCTAAAGTAGCCCTTTAAAATAGGTCTCAGGCATGCTACTGCAGCCTGCAGTGCAGTTTAAAATTGCCATTTCGACCTGTCAAAATAAACCTTTGACAGGCCTAAACTTTCATTTTTATGGTCTGGCTTGACAGCACAGATGGCGTCAGACAATTATGTGAGCAAAACTAGAGGGGGGCTTTGGCTCCACCCACATGTTGGGAACATGGAGTACATGTTTAGACTGGGCAGAAGTGGTGTGCTTCCACCAAAAAGTACTTGCCCTTCACTTGCTGTGATCATTTTGTTTGTTTATCCAGCTGGCTTAGCTTGAACGTTCAGGGGCACACACATGACACTGTAATGCTGTGTCTAATTACTTTATGGTGTTTGTCTTTCTCTGGCGTATATAAAAATAAAGTGATGGATGGAATGCTTGAATCTCAGCCACAGGTAAATACTCTGGATGCATCCCAATCCATTGTTATTTTGCACACCATGCCACCTCAGTTTGGACCCAGCTTTTTATGCAAATCAGTCTTGACCCTGCTCCAATGGGAACAGTCCTGCGTCAACTGCCAAGCCAGGTCCTCCCTGAACCAGGACACAAGCAACCCAGGGCCAGTTTCACCCTTGTTATGGGCTCATCAGCCAGGTATATCTTGGTTCCAGTGACAGTGTGGGATGCAGTCCAAGCGATTGCCAGTGGCTGAGATCAGATCAAGCATTCCATCCATTGGATGGATGCCCTAATTGCGATAGGTATGTCCAAACGTGGGATCTGTGCTCGATGTGCTCCTGGAATCAAGCTATACCTGGCTGATGAGCCCTTATCAGAGGGAAAACGGTCCTAGGTTGCTTGTATTCTGGTTTAGGGAGGACCTGGCTTGGCAGTTCAGGCAGGACTGTTCCCATGAGGAGCAGGGACAAGGCTGATTTATATGTGGCTGGGTCCAAACTGAGGTGGCATGGTTGGCGAAAAACGATGGATTGCGAGGCTGTCCGAGGGATTGCCAGTTGCTGACATTAATTCAAGAATCCCAGAGTGGCACCGCTCTTCTAAGAGACACATAGGGCATGCATCCCAATAATACCTCCTATTGTAAATTCAACTGGTGTGACGTGGGTGGAATTATTTGAAAAGTTTGTCTACCCTCCTACTCCTAAATATGGGCCACATCTATAAGAAGAGGGTACCAGAGGCTGAAAAGTAGCTTATTAAAATCCAGCATGCAACTTAGGCAAATATCATGAGTTTTTAGCGGCTTGCTGCAAGGGACACACTGCAGTGAAGGGGAGGAGACAGTGAAGGATAAACATGGGAGAGGAAAACTATTGGAGTGTCATTTTGTATTAATAATGCATGGGCATCTAAGACACTTAGATGTAATCTGTTTCTGTTAACACGCTACATGACATTCCTGTGTCCCCTTACTAAGCATCTTGTTTGTTAATTAAAAAGCTAGTTCATCCTTTGTAAAGTAAGAGACGTGCTGGGAGTTGAGGGGCTGCTGGGGCGTGGGGTGGAACGTGGCAACTAGTTACTTTTAACTATGCTACTAACTGCAGCCATCAAAGTTCTCAGTACATCCGTGCAGAGTTTCTCTTGCTTGCCTAGGAGTCTCAACAAGTTAATTATATGCTGCCTCTCAAAACCAACACATATTCCATCTAGTCCGATCATATTACCAGAGCTGGACAAACTGGAAAAAGCTGGAAAAACTATTAACTGCCATCTTATCTATTGGGAAGGATCATTCAGCTGCTTCTGGAACATCAAATCAAACTGACTAGGGCTTGGTGCTATCAAGACTTGATTAGTGCAACAATGTCTAGTAGGAAATTGACCCGAAAAATACAGAGCCTCTGCCTAATTTTAAAGAAATCTGACATCCCTCCGGTCTGCTAAAAGTTCCACTGTCTACCAGTTACACAAATAATACAATTTTAACTTGATTGTAAACCATCAAGGCTACAAGTGTTTGGGCCCCAGATACCTACAATGTATTCACAGCCTACACACCCAACGAGAAACTGAGATCAAGCGAGGCAAGCTTGACTTTACAAGCAACGTTTAACCATAAGAAACATGGGGAGAGTTCAACCCGGGTGTCGGGCAGACAACCTTGGAACTCACTGGGCCCAGACCTGAGGAAGCCCAGTAGGGCGACAGTGTTAAAAGAACAACTTGAACAAGGCTGTTCATACAGGGTTTCCAATTGATGAATATAGACATTTTCCTCTCTCTTCTTAGGGACAAAGTCTCAAAAAGCACAAAGTGACCATTGCTGAAGCACAAAAAGGAGTAACCAACATAAGTTACTTAACTCAGCAGATGTGGCCCCTCACACTGGTTAGGGGAATCAATCAATCAATCAATCAATCACGGCATTTATAGAGCGCGCTACTCACCCGGGAGGGTCTCAAGGCGCTGGGGGAGGGGGTAAGTTACTGCTCGAACAGCCAGGTCTTGAGCTGCTTCCTGAAGGAGAGATGGTCCTGGGTTCGCCGAAGGTGAGTGGGGAGGGAGTTCCAGGTCTTGGCTGCCAGGTAGGAGAAGGATCTTCCTCCGGCGGTGGCTCTGCGGATGCGTGGTACGGTGGCGAGGCGTGGCTGGTTGATCGTAGCTGGCGGGTGGGCGTGTAGAAGGTCATGCGGTCGTTGAGGTACTTGGGGCCCAGGTCGTGGAGGGCCTTGTGTGCGTGGGTGAGGAGTCTGAACGTGATTCTCTTGCTGACGGGGAGCCAGTGCAGGTCTTTCAGGTGTCCGGTGATGTGGCTGTGTCGGGGGATGTCCAGGATGAGTCGTGCGGAGGCGTTCTGGATGCGGTGGAGTCTTTTTGAAGTTTGGCTGTGGTTCCGGCGTAGAGGGTGTTCCCATAGTCCAGTCGGCTGGTGACGAGTGCCTGGGTGACGGTCTTCCTGGTTTCAGTGGGGATCCATCTGAAGATCTTGCGGAGCATGCGCAGGGTGTTGAAGCACGAAGATGAGACAGCGTTGACTTGTCTGGTCATCGACAGGGAGGAGTCCAGGATGAAGCCCAGGTTGCGTGCGTGGTCCGTTGGCTTGGGCGCGGTGCCCAGGGCCCACCAAGAGTCGTCCCAGGCGGAGGGTGATGAGCCCAGGATGAGGACTTCCGTCTTGTCTGAGTTCAGTTTAAGGTGGCTGTTCCTCATCCAGTCGGCGACGTCTCTCATCCCGTCGTGTAGGTTGGCTCTGGCGGTGGTGGGGTCGTTGGTGAGGGAGAGGATCAGCTGGGTGTCGTCGGCGTAGGAGATGATGTTGAGGTTGTGTTGGCGTGCGATGGCTGCGAGGGGCTCATGTAGACGTTGAAGAGGGTTGGACTGAGTGAAGATCCTTGTGGAACGCCGCAGATGACTTCGGTGGCCTCGGATCTGAACGGGGGAGGCGGACTCTCTGGGTTCTTCCGGCGAGGAACGAGATGATCCATTCCAGTGCTTTCTCTCGGATTCCGATGTTGCTGAGGCACTTCACTAGGGTGCGGTGGCAGACGGTGTCGAACGCCGCGGAGAGGTCCAAGAGGATGAGGGCTGCTGTTTCCCCGTTGTCGGTTAGGGTTCTGATGTCGTCGGTGGCTGCGATAAGGGCGGTCTCGGTGCTGTGGTTGGCCCGAAACCCGGACTGCGAGGGGTCGAGGATCCATTCGTCTCGAGGAAGGCGGCAAGCTGTCTGTTGACGGTCTTCTCGATGACTTTGGCCGGAAACGGAAGGAGCGAGATGGGACGGTAGTTCTTGAGGTCGGTGGGGTCCGCCGTTGGTTTCTTCAGGAGGGCGGTAAGCTCGGCGTGCTTCCAGCTCTCCGGGAAGGTGGCGGTGTGGAAGGAGGAGTTGATGATGTCCCGGAGATGGGGTGCGATGGTGGCGTCGGCTTTGTTGAAGACGTGGTGTGGGCAGGGGTCGGTTGGTGATCCGGAGTGGATGGAGTTCATCGTGCGGGTGGTGTCTTCGGTGCTGATCGGGGTCCAGTTGCAGAGGGTGGTGGTGGCGGGCGTTGGTTCGGCGGTAGGGTGCGTGGTCTGTGCGTCGAAGCTGTTATGTATGTCGGTGATCTTGCGGTGGAAGAACGCGGCGAGTGAGTTGCAGAGGTCTTGCGAGGGGGTGATGTCGTTGTTTCCGGCGCTGGGGTTGGAGAACTCTTTGACGATGCTGAAAAGTTCCTTGCTGTCGTGGGCGTTGTTGTCCAGTCGTTCTTTGAGTGCCGACTTCTTGGTGGCACGGATCAGCTGGTGGTGTTTGCGGGTGGCGTGCTTGAGGGCGGTCCTGTTGTCTGTGGTCTGGTCGAGTCGCCAGGCTTTCTCGAGTGCCGTCCTACATGTATGCTCAACAATAATGGCGCTATGAAGTCACTTCCGTCACATACAAGCTTGAAATAAAACATGCAAATAGGATGAAGCACTATGTGCAGAAATGCTGCCACTAACATGTGTATGGGGGGGTCAATTAAAATGCATGCACATTTTCAAATTAATTTCTTAACCCCTGTAGTTAGATAAAAGCAAACAATATTTTCACAATAAACAGTGCAATAAATGTTTGCCAGTCCCGACAGTTACCTGTAAAAAGGAGTAGAGTGGCAAGGCATCAGTACCCAAACAGACGTTCCGGACTGACCCGAAGAGTTCTCCGCCGTACAAAGCTGCTGAATGTGGCTCATGACGTCCAGGGTGCCTCGCTGATGGACCAAACCAGTATACAAAGCAGGAACGAGGTTTGAAAGAAAGAGAAACGTCACTGCTGGTTTCTTCCAGGTTTTCAAATGGGTAAGAGAATATCCTGCATTTCAGATCAGTGGAAATGTGCCAATTATTAGAAAAATCCTTGTCACTTCATAACACATTAAAGATGCTTTCCCACTGGTGAGCAATCAAGATGAAAGTACAACGACCCACTACACATTCATTACTAAAACGCAAATGTCGAATTCAAGTTTACCTCAATACGACAAAATGAACATGAGAAGAACACTTTTTGCTGCCAAACAAATTGCATGTTAGAACTCTCCTAAAAGTCACAAGGACAATCTTCAATGTGATTTTACCCTGTTACACACATTTAACCCATTGCATCCCTTTTATTAAAACAAGTAGACATGAACGGTATAAACCATATATGCAGCAGATGCACTGAGTGTAATAAGTTATCTTGTGGGTCATGGCCCCCTCCACGCGTTCAGCAATGATAATAAACAGCCTATTACACTTTGTGCAGCTGCATGTATATGTATGTATATGTATATATATATATATATATATATATATATATATATATATATACACACACACGCACACAATTTTTGAGTGTACATATACACACACGCAGATGCGCCAAGTGTAATATGCTATTCATTACTACTGTTTAGTGTGGGGCGGGACCAAAACTCCTGAGAGGCATAACCTCGAGAGTAATTAATGACGCCCCTCCTCCCTCTCCCAAGGTAGTAAATAACATATTACACTTTGCACATGTGGTATATGCCATGGTAGTTTTTCGTGTGTATTGGTTATTAGGAATGAGGCTATAAACAAGACGACAACCACAGTATACCCACCCACCGCGTGTAACAATTTACAGGCAATTCAGACAAAATATTGTGCTTAATCCAAGGTTTACACCCTTCAGCTACAAATGTTTGTCAGTAGTGGCTTGTCAACGGGGACCTTGGCACCTCGAGCCACCACACATTACCCATTGCCTCTACCCACATAGGTTTTTATTTAATTTAGCTGTGTACATGAAAATACGACTTTAGGTGTTTCAAGAACACTGCCAGTGCACAGGCCCGCCCTCTTGGCCTCTCCAGGCGCCAGGTGACAAGTGGAGCAAGATGAGGGGGCTGAGCTGCGACCCATCTCCAAAATGTTGTATAAGAAGACAGCACTCCGCGATTGAATGGCTGGAGGGTGCATGTGTGAGGGGGCGTAGTTCAACAATCCATTTTATTAAGCACACATACTGCACATGCGTAAGGCAACACAGTATATCTGTTAAAATGGTGCTGTCAGGGCTCTCCTGCGCCCAATGAGAATACACAAAAACCGGGATGAGCCCAAGCCCTGCCCCAGCGTGCTGTAGAGTTCGGATTCCAGCACTGTCAGAGGCTGGAAGCGGGCTTGAGACAGTTCTTTTTTGTGCCTCTGCTTTCCCGACTGGCTCCTCATTCATATCAGGCCTTGCTGGACCCTATATCAACTGATTGGTTCTTGCCCTGTTGCTGCAATGGAGAAGTCATCAGTGGAGGCAAGGTAAGTAACATAAATAAATAAATAATTCCAAAGTTGTTGTTCTGTGCATTTGTGAGTTAGAGTGAATGTGTGTGTGAGACTGAGAATTGGCGATAGTGAGTATATATGCCAGTGTTTGAGTATGAAAATGAGTGAGAGAGAAGTGACAGAGTGAGTGAGATACAGTGAGAAGGAGAGAGAGAGGAAGTATGAAAAAGTGCAAGTAAGTGTTCGAGTGTCTCTGGGTATGTGTGAACGAGAATCAATGAGTGAAAGAGAGTCTGAGAGACAGGGAGTGAGTGGCAGTATATTTGTGTGAGTGAGAGTAGGAGTTAAAATGGGAGTGAGTGTTCGTGAGTTAGAATGAATGATTGTGAGTGAGTTACAATGAATGAGTGAGTAAGGGGAAGTGGGCTAAAGTGCATGTGTTATGCTTGCGAGTCTGCAATTGACCATGGCATACTCAAGGTAATTCTTGGCTTATGCAGCTAACTTTGGCCTTCTACTGGCACTGACCTACTGGAGGTAATTCTTTAATGCAGGGCATCCGAGGCAAAATGCAGTCCCAAGCATACTGGAGGTGATTCTTGAAACATGGGAACACTCACAGCAAAATTCTAGCGCCGGCATACTGGAGGCAATACTTGGCCTGAGGGAGGGCAACCAGGGCATAAGTGAGGAGGGGAGGCACCCACATGAAAATACTGGCCCTGGCATACTAGAAGGCATTTGTAGGCCGCAACCTACTAGACTTTGCAAAGACTTCTTGGGGACATTCAGAAAGCTTCCCTGAGAATGCGTTCTGCCCTTTGCTTGCCATTGGCTTGGTCTTCTGTAAATCACAGTTGCTTGCTTTCCATTTGCTGGCTTTATTTGTTTTAGTGTTTCCAGAGAGTCTTTGTCTCTCCTGTGGAGCATAGCCTGTTTACTGTATTCTTCCATGAGTACTCGCTTTCTGTAAACAGGCCTTTACGTTTTGTTCTTAAATTGTCACATTTGCTGTGCATTCAAAGCCAGAGGTAAATGTCAGGCTCTGTCTTCCGAGCAAGCTTGGTGTTTACTTTTCTTTCTCTGGCTTCAAAGTGAGAGAATTAATGTGACAATCATGGTGGGTACTGCGGGTGTACTGGAGGAAGGCTGTACAATGTTATTTTTTTCTAGCACACAGCAAAATGTAAATGTCTGTAAATGAGCTGTGCAAAAATTTCAGAATATATCAGAATTAGCAAAGCACTAATGAAGCAAATGTTTTTGTAATTCTGAAGTGTAGTGGAAACAAATATTTGAATAAGATGAAAACAAATTAGTACACTGGAAGATGCAATTTCCACACATTATCGTTTGTGCATTGTATAGTGTTATCAGTAAAACTGTATGTTTGTGCAAATGTAATGGTCATTTGAATTGAAAATGTGTTGTCAGTAATGGTAGTGCGCTACCACACCCTCTACTCCACAACACTCTACCTCCCTCTATACTATGCCACTGTAACTCTAATCCACTCTACTCCACACCTCTCCACTCTACGCCGCTCCACAACATTCTATGCCACTGCACTCTAGGTCACTGTACTCCACTCCATCCTATGACACTCCACTGCACGACACGCTATGGCACTCCACTCTCTCTCACTTTCCACCACTCTACAACACTTTATTCCACTCTATGCTATGCCACTCTACATCATTCCACTCTGACACTCTACAGCACTCCACTTTACGCTACAACACTTTACACCCCTCCACTAATGACATTCTACTCCACGCCACTCTACCACACGCCACAACACTTTACTTATGATGCTCCACTCTACGCCATTCTACCACAAACAACGCCACTCCGCATCACTCTGACACTCCACCCTACTCCACTCTATCCCCCCTCCACTCTACGCCTCACCTCTCCACTACCCGCTATGCCACTGTACATCACTCCATTATACACCACAACTTACAAATAATTCAGGCAAAATTATGCTTTAAAATGCATTAACAAACTTTTCTTGTGAGGAGAGCCATCCCCCCCAAACAAGTTGAGTGTGCTTGCTACACTCTCTCGCTGGAATTCGGGATAGGTATTACACCCCACCACTTTTAAAGGTCACCAGCTGCTATTGGCTACAATGACAAATTTGCATCTTTTAAAGAGTTGCGCAACTAAAAAGGCATGATCACGCTTTGAAGTTTACTCTTCGCATAGCTTACATGTGTTAAATATTTCACCAAATACCACATCAGAAGAGGCTCTAGAAATCTAAAAGTGCCCTCAGATAATACCCCATCAATGAGTGAACAGCACTCTACTTCTATTGTCAGAAGATGGCATTAGTGGCAGCAGAGGTCTTACTTTATCATTGATTATGTTTTTAGCTCAAGCTTAATAAACATATTTTGGAAATTTTCCACCAAAAAGCATAGTTCCTCCTTACTCCAGGAAACACTACCTCAAAAACATGGCAGTAGCGTAGGCTGTAGGGTTTAAGAATGGTCCCTTTGTCACTAAAAATCTCTTTCAATGAACCACTTATCAGTAAGAGAGACTAGTTACCAAGAAAGATCCTTTTCCTTATTGACTGCACAGACAGCAGAAGACAGAACGGAATTGTGTGGGAGCCAAACCCCAATAATCGTCTCAACCTCCATATTTGAAAACGCCAATAGTTTACCTAAATAATTCGGCTGCAGTGTCTCCAGTTGATCTAGCGGTTAGAGACTACAGTCTTCAGCAGAATAACACAGTATAGCAGAGTTAAAAATAAATAAATATTGGAATCGTAAAGAATTGAATTCTAGGCCAACAACAAGGAAAAACTATTATTTTTCAGACAGAATATTCAAAATATGGTATAGGGAAAAATGCATGAAATGCCATGTAGGCTCAAATAGAGAATTACAAATAATATAAAATCATAAAAACTCATTTTCCCTAGCTAGGCAAACATCTAAGCATGAATTTTGAGTGTCAAACTCATAAAGAGTACAGACACATCCCATAAAGAATCTTAGCCAAATGGACATAGAAAAATAAAGTCTCCAGCAACAGCAGTCCTAAGATAAGTGTAAAATCAAACAGGACTCCAACCAAAACAACCTCTAAAGAGCCTAGGAACCTAAGAACCTGAACAATTAAAGCCCAATAGTTTTTATGAATAAATCACACTTTCTTTTAATAAATTCTGCTAATTCAGCATAGTATGATCATGTTAGGGTCGCAGTGGAAAATCAGAAAAAACAAGTAATTTCTAGAAGCATTAACACTAACCCATTTCTTAAGGTAAAAGACATTTTCCATCTTTGCGCTCAGCAACTGCGTTCTGGAGATGATCAACACTATACGAAACATCCCGCTAGCAATGGCTCATAGAACTTACACTTCCAGCGGAAGTACTTGAGAATGATACTTTGGGTACATTCACAATACAGGCTTTCTAACAACGTTGTACATTACTATTGTCATTAACTTGATGCTCCACTGAAACAAGGGGAGAGATGACTTTGCAGCAGGACACCGATTGGGAGGGGGGATAAGTAGGAGCAAGTTGAACATCCATATTAGAAATAATAGTGTCTTGCACGAAAATGTGGCATGAATATTCCTCTTAATATCTACTCTTCTAAATGACTTGGGTAACTCGTTTCAGGTGCAATAGCATTAGTTCATCGTTACGACTGTGCATCATAAAAAGCACTAATAATAAGAAAGAGTTTTCACATGAAGTTTGCACATATTACATATTTTCGAAAACACTTTAACTCATGACAAGACTGTTAGGACATGGGGATTCAGAAGTAATAAGCCTATTGACAAAAAAACATGGCGTAAACTCCAGCTGAATGGACAAAATATACATACAAAGGAACAAATTGAAGACTAGCCACATTCTTAATGTTTTGTGGCCTGAGAACCAAAGCAGTATGCTCCTAATGAGTGAGAGCCAATGCTATTTCACATTCTTCCTAACAAAGGCAGCTCAGGCAATGTCCTCTAACTCCTCGTGGAGGACACAACAGTGAGTTTATTTGTGCGTCTGTGGTGAGAGAGGACAGCACTGGAAGATTAACTGGATAAACAGGGATCTTAGCCTGGCCAGGACTACAAACAAGCCAAACAATAACGATGAATGTGCTCAGGACACAGGAAGGAGAAAAAAATAAGAATAGATAACTGACCCATTGTAAAATAAGAGACTTATAAACTTGAGACTCAGCCCGGTTGAGGAGTTGTAGGTGTGCCTTCCACTGGCTGCACAAGCAAGACAGCCAGCTGATCAGGAGTAAAGCTGTAGTCCAAGGCACTGACAGAGTCTAGCACTCCAAGCCCCTCAGGACTGATGAAAGGGCAAGTATCGAACTCCCAAGGAACTGTTCAACTTCAAGGCCAAGCAACCAGGGAGGAAAGACTAAGTGACGTATGGACCACAGAAACTGATGGTGTATATAACTAGCGCTACCAACCTACAGCAATTTGGCAACAGTTATTTTCCAGGTCTTCTGAATAAGTTCTGGAGTAAGTTAGGACATTGTTTAAATTTACTCTTCTTTCATAATACACCAAATAAAAAGGTCTTACTTTTTTACGATGACTATGCTGTTTCCTATGATGGATAAATAATATCCTAGAACACTTTTATTACATACAGTTTTTTTTGCAAGATTACCTACAATCATAACTGTTCCATTTAGTAAGTAGTCTACACAATCATGATAGGGCATGGAAGAAACTGTACTAGGCAAGCCTCGCATTATTAAATTATGTGTGTAGGAACTAGAAGTCACTATCAGCTATTTCATGAATGCCACATGCCCCAGAAGTAGGGGATAATGCAAGAAACTCACCTGTATGTAAATCTGAATCTATTTCTAGACTACTGGAACAGGCAGATGTCACCTTTTGTGCCCTTGATACTGGACCATACGGTACCACCCAATTCATATCTGCTATATCTAGGAGTGTGTGAAATTTGAGTAATTTCTTTTTGCGTAGTTACAAGAAATGTTATTAAAAAATGATGGGAATGCAAATCTGGCATTTAGGGCCAGATTTATATCTTTTCGGATGGGGTTAACTAGGTCAGAGTATATTACTCTGTTGCCCTGACGGAGTCCCCGCCTGCCAAATTTAGAAGTGACCTCCAAGGCGGCGGTCATTTCTAAAGCAATGCGAATCGCCATCATGGCAGTTCCTGCCAATGCATTTTTTATTTTGATGCACGGGTCCGTCTGCATGACAAATCTGTCTGTCAAACTTATATCCTTTTCAATTTTCTAAAAAAAAAAAAAAAAAAAACACCCAAAGCAGGATTTTCTTTACCAACGTAAAAAAAAAAAAACAACAATGGTCCCCCCTCCACATGGGAGTCAAATGCCATGGCGAGGGGGGCACTTTGTTAGTTTTTTACTGAACCTTACTGCCAGGGTTTTCCTGGCAGTGATGGCAGTAAAAACAGCTATATGTTTGCTTATCTAAATTGGGCCGGCGGACAAACAGCCCTTACTCCATCAGAGAAGTGTGGCCACGGCTGAGACGGAGTAGTCTCCACCATGGCCAAACTATGGTCTACCCACATCTAAATTCGGCGGGGGTCCATTATGTTGGTGGTGAGGATACTCCGCTGCTGTGGAATATCCTTACCGCCAACCTATAAATTGGTGCTATAGATTAGTACAAAATGCTCCCTCGCATCCATTTCGGACGAGAAGACACATTTTCCGCTAAAACCAATAGTGAAAACAACAGCTGCTCATGTTTTGTTTGTTCTCTCTGTTCCCATGCTTCTGCGATATTATTTTTAGCCAAAAGGCTTTGAAATTGCATGACGTCACACAATGGAGTAACTTCATGAATTTCACATAAGAAGCACAACATGAAATTATGCAAGATTACACCAGCATAATGAAAATTTCATCCAGGCTTAAAGATCACCAATGATAGCATGGAGCTTTTTGGGAACAGGCTATGATACACCCAGTACGCTTAAACCAGTATGCTTTCCTTGGTCTCATAAGCTTTGCAATCTCCCCACCTACCCAAATGTGCCATTCGCTGCTTTTTTGTGGGCTCTTTTTCAGAACAACAGTCTAGGTAATAAAGCACAGCATTACAAAACTCAACACATTCCCTGAAAAAAATAGTTACAACAGAGTTATAGTTAGTTTGGGCCTCAGAAAGGCCAACATCAATTCAGCACAAAACACAAAAACAAGAAAATCCACCAGTTATGGTGAGCAGTGAATCCATAACATCCCCCAATGAACCAATCATGAACTTGCACACAATGTACATGACCAAACACCATGTCAATTCACCTCCAAGGATAGGGTTATTGAGCACGGAATCTGTTTGAGAGGTAGGCCCTGATCACAAAAGAGACTCAGGCACTCAGGATCAAAGTGCTGGACCTGGCAAGCGGTTACATGGAAAGTATTCCTAATTAGTACTATGGTGCATGGAACCCCTACCAACCCTAGGATTCATCCCATACTGGTGTGCGAGCATTGCAGTTCTGGGGGAGGAGCATGGAGATGTCCTAGAGCTGGAAGATATTTTGCAGGCTTGACGGGCAGAACAGTTATCAAGAGGCCTTACCACCAGCTTTCCTTCCATCCCTCTAAGCCATGTAAAAACTGGGCAGTGAGTAACACCACTAGGTGTTTACATGAATGATGTTTGGTGGGCCTCTGTTAGGGCCAGTTGTTGAGAAACCATCACCTTATCCATGGTATCCACACTGATAATTAGGCAAGTGGGAGGATGTGCCATTGCCTTCCTCTACTAAGGTTCAATAGGAGCTTAAGTGTGTCAATGAAATAATGTGTCAGCAGCTTTATGTTAAAAAGCAACCAATTTTCATTGTTCGAATCTGGGTAATTGAGACACAAAGAAACTGTCCACTACAGTATTGATGACATCTGGGCCATATCTGCTTTGATTAGCATAACACAAACAATAGCAATTGTAATGCAGAGAAGAGACCATCACAGAATAATGCACAGATTTCTAAAAGGGACTGGAATCAAAAACCTCACCACAGAACACCATGCAGAGGGGTAACACGGGATAAATAAACCGGAATTCTTTATGGCTCAACATGCTGAAAGAAACAATGCAACACAAAAAAACCCATTACATTTGTGATCTGACTGACAAATGAACAGCAATATATTAGGTCGCTGCTGGCGTGCGTTATGCCTACATTCTAACTAATTTCCATTCCAAGTATATTCAATATCAAGAGTGTCCTGGCTTGACATTTATGCTAGATAAAAGTGCCTCATTGAACAGTAAAAGTGTCCAACCTTTATCCCAAGAATCATTGATTGTTAACTGAAATCGTGCTCGAGGCCACCCTACCCACCTGTATATCAGTACTGTCCAAATCACAGCTACTAGAAGGATTCGATATCTCTTCTGGGCCAGGAAGCAGCCATGAATAAAGAACGGGAGGTGCGTCCCCAGGACAACCGGGAGTCCCTGGAATATGTACCAGTGCCATGGATGAGATCCATAGAACGTGCCCAAATTCTGTAGCACGTTGAACTTCAAGAAGTTCAGCTGAACCAGAATCCACTAGAAAATAAAAGCTATGGTTAACACAAAAATTTTAATAGACAAACTTGTCTACCTTACAACAGTTCATGCGTTAAAAACTGCTACTACCAGCTTTCTGATACATAGTTATATACTATACCATAGTCTTCTAAAAGATGGACACTTACCTTACCATAAAATATGCGATCAATTAGCAGAGAAATTCCCAGAGTAGTTAATCTGCAACACAAAACAAAACAATGTTTTTGAAATGCATCCTACAATGATGGGGCCTCATATACACAGATGGCTTGTCCTTCTAAAAAAGCAATGATTGCAATCATGGCATGGGATGGAGTCCAGTGACTACCTGCTAACATTGTAACCTAAAGAGCTGGAGTCTAATGGTTCCTTTGCCACGTAACAAAACAAATATGTAACTCTAGGACAATCACTTTATGGCGCTGTGCCTCAGATAGCAAATGCATAGTGTAAAAATTTAAACGCTAGCCGTGAAGTCTCTTTCAGTGTGAATTACTTGTTCTCACCCCATCACAGCCTGGTTTCTGTAATCCAGTCTAGACCGCACCCCGGTAGCATACTATTCTGCATACATCATCCCAAACTCTCAATTATAAATTGATATATGCATTTTGCACTGTACAGGTTATAGAGGCTATATCAGGTGCATAGCAGGGTCTACTTGGGCATTTGTCAATCCACTAACCAGTGGTTGTTACAGGAGGTTGTGCGCTCTGTTATGTTATGGATTTAGGAGATGCAACAGGTGTGGAGAAGGAGTGAACGGGGATCAGAGATCTGCCAGCATAGACTGCATTTCAGTGCTCCTTCATATGATTATCATCATGTGATATCAATTCATTTTGTCATAATAGGATGTTTGTGTGCTCAGGGTACATAATTATTTGGGACCTGCATGGGTGGACTAATGTTAGATTTCTCCGGTGACCTGCAATATGTGGCAGATTTCACCAACCTTCGCAAGCCTGTCTGGTTAGTGTTGAATGGTTAGTTAGATCCACAAGATCTTACATACATTATGTGCCTATTCCGTTAAAAAAGAGGGGATGCGGTAGGGAACTGGTATCACAGATCATAGACTGAGAATGGGAGGACCACTTGCTAGATTAGAGTTATTGCCCTCCATTTTGTGGTTAGAAGCAGGTGATAGGGCAGACATGGACTATAATCTTCTTGAGTCCAGTAATAGCATTCCTCACCCTGTGGCTGTATACAGGGGTTTGTACACAGGAGTGCTAATCCACTAGAACCCAATGACTTATCCCCTGTTTTGGCGTGTGGCTGCTTACCTTGAGGTCTGGCGGTGGAGAGGCAGAATTTCTGGTCCTAGACCATTTCCTGGACCACACAGGCAGCAATCTCAATTGGTCTAATCCAATGGGAGCCCTAACAGCTAAGTGACCTAGATTCAAAGGGAGCCCTAACAGGTGACCTAGATCCGACTGGTCCATATCAGTCAGGTGACCCAGATCCAATATGAGCCATTCCCTAGCATTCAGGTGACCTAGATCCAATGGGTCCCCTAACAGTCAGGTGACCCAGATCCAATTGGAGCCCTTAAACTAACAGTCAGGTGACCCAGATCCAATTGGAGCCCTTAAACTAACAGTCAGGTGACCAAGATCAAATTCTCTAACCCTGGTATTTAGGTGCCTGGGCTCCAATAGGGGCCGCAGGAGTTGCAGACTGGAAGGGCTACTGCTCACCCAAATTTGGAGCTCCAATACACCAGTTTACCAAGTGGAGCCCTGTAGCTAAGGAAGGTGTGAAGTGGATTCTAATCTGTACCAAATCATCAAAAACTAATTTCTAACACAATAAAAACAATGCAATTTTTTGTTTTGTTAAAAAAAAAAACAATTTATTTACAGATGTTCTAGGCAGCATAATGAAAATAAAACTTGTATCAAGTGTAGCTTCTTTTCTCACCATCAAGCAGACAAATTAGTCTTCTGCAGCATATCACCAGTTCAAAATTGGGCCAATAGGCTTACACTTTGGGGCTGGCTGTAGGAGAATGGTAGAGTACCCTGGTGATAAGGGTACCTGGTCCCAGTGGGGAGCTCTAGGAGTCAAAGACTGGAAGGCCTACTGCTGAGCTCCGATTTCCACTCATTCCTTTCCCAAACCTGTTACCTCCTGCAGATTTATATAAGCAAAGAGTGGATGTCCTCTTCTCATAGCCAATACAGTAAATTGTATCGAGTACTAAAAGAAAATTTGCCCACACAAAAAAAGAACCTGCAGTTATTTAGTGCTTCCAGTATACTACACATTATTTTTTTTTTAAAATGTACCTCCATCTCTCTCACTTACTCTTCAATCACACTGCCAACGCCAAGCACCAGATTCTGTAACACGATAACCGCACCTCAATGTTCACCACAGGGGACATGGAGACACTTCCCACATACACTCAAAGCAACGATAACAAACTTCAAACTATTGTTCTCCTCACATTGATTTCTATCAAATGTCCCTTTCCTTACCTTTATCCTCTGCATGTCTCCTCTCTGAGTGTAGCCTACTTTAAGTCACATGATTGTCTGCCTTATGGAGGGCGTGGCTTGCCGAGGGCAATGGTGGACGCGTGAGCGCTGAGCTCCGCATCGGCTGCCCGAACATCCTGGACAACGGGCTGCTCGTGAGCCGACCTGCCGGCTCTGGCCGCTGCGGAGACCCTTGGAGCAGAGGAACGGAGCGGTGGCGCCGCGCGCGGCTTCCCCTGGACTCCGGAGCCCTCCCTGGGGGCTGTGAGCGGAGGGGAGCAGAGCGCTCACATCATCTGTGGCGGCCCCGCTGATACGATACACCCCGGCTCCGGGTGGGAGATAGGCCGCGGAGACGGCGAGTGAGCGGCCCCGGGGCTGCGGCGGCGGCGGACCGCTCAAGAAGCGGAGCTGACGGGTCGAGGGACTGCTGGTGAGGAGCGGGGGACACGGCTAATGTCCGGGGGAGGTGGGTGAGCCCACCCCCCTCTGAGTAGTGACCGGCTGGGAGGTGACGCCGGCGGACCTTCATCGGGGGCCTGCTGTTTCTCCCCCTCCCCCGGCAACCCCCTTGTGTGGAAGGAGCAGGGGGGCTGCGGCCTGGATTGCAGGGTTGGTCATAACGGCGGTTTAACTGCTGGGGGAGCCTGCAACGAGGGACTGAGGAGTTCCGGCCGCCATCTTGACTGGAGAGGAGAATACGCACGGCAGAGATGGGCTGTGCTCGCCGACGGTGGTTCCCTGACCAACTGGCCATCTGCAGGGAGAGTTGCTGCCTGGTCCTGCGGACCTTGTAGATGCCCTGACCTGTTGGTGGGCACCACAGTGGGTGGAGGCGGCGAGTATCACCTTGGTGCTGGAGTCCCTGGCTGGGGGCGGCGAGGCACCACTTTGCACTGCTGGCTGATTTCTTGGGCGGGCCCCAACGGAGGGAGCCTGTTCCTGCCTCGGCTGTCTGAGGAGTGGCATCTCTGTCAGACCCCCTGCGTGACTAGCGACAGGTGGGGACGCACTCTGGTGGGCCGGTGCTAACACATACCGAGGCCTTGGGATCCCGGTGCCCCGCCCACAGCTATAACATGGGCAAGCCTAAGGCCCGAGGGACTGGTGCGGTGCAGGATCCAGATGACACTGATGTGGAGCGTTCACAGTCAGGATCGGGGGGCCAGATTCAACAGCAGTTGGCGCAAATCCTGGAGGCCATCACGGATACCAAGACAACTCTCCACCAGGACATCAGCAAGGTGGCGGTGGGGTTGGGGCTCTTGCGAGAAGAGCACAAAAAACTCTCGGAGAAAGTCAAGCAACAGGAGGTGACACTGGGGGAAATTGTGCCAAATCAGAAGACGATGGTCCAGGAACTGGGGACGATCTTACTGAGGGTCACTGCCCTAGAGAGGAGGGTCGAAGATGCGGAAGGCCGCAACCGGCGCAACAACGTCCGAGTGGTGGGTCTGCCGGAAGGCGTGGAAGGGGCTGATATGGTGGCCTATCTCGAACACTGGCTCCAAACAGTAGTGGCTCCTGAGGGACTTACTCCCTACTACACCCTGGAACGCGCGCATAGGGTGCCTGCGAGGCCCCTGGCAGCGGGGAGACCTCCGAGACCGGTGGTGGCCCGCCTGATGCATTTCCGGGACAGAGACATACTCCTGCAGAGGGCCAGGACCGACGGACCCTACCAGGTGGATAATAGCAGGGTCACCTTGTTTCCGGACTACACGCTGGAGGTCCAGCGCAAGCGTGCATCCTTCCTGGCAGTGAAGAAGGTACGGAGAGAAGAAGGGCTTCAGTACTCTCTACTTTTTCCGGCCCGGTTGCGCATAGTGCTCGATGGCACTACGCATTACTTCGACTCCCCCCCTGATGCCTGGGACTGGCTGGAAAATTACAAAGGGGGCCTACTGAGGGACGGACACGGTGCAGATCAGCGGTCGCAGGTGGAAACCTCCCGCACCCGTGGGCCCCGCAGAAACAGGAGGAGGACCCGAGGGACGCCCAGTGCGGTGCAAGCAAGAAAGGGGAGGGCTGAGGCCCTAAAGGCGGTGGTGTCCCTGTCGCAGACTCGAGGGCCGCCGACCACAGACGACGATGCTGGGTCAGACAAGGACTCTGCGGACAATGACTCTGACACGACTAATGGCAGTACTCTCCAGATGCCGGTGATCACACCCCAGAGTGTGGAGGATATAGTGTGAGACGGGGGTGGTATGCTGGCTTTGTGCTCATCTCTGTTTTGTGTTACTAATGGGTTGGATACACGGTCGCCGAGCGAGTATTGATACTAGGCAGCTGGTGTTTAGTGAGCTATGAGCCTGACTTTTGGCAGCTGCGTCTCTCACCACCTCTGAAGTAGTTGGAGGTTATTGTTTGTTTAGATTAAGGATTTGGATGGGAGCTCGTTCTATAGTTACTGTCCTGGGGTGGGGGAGTTGGGATGTTGGGGCTTTTTACTGGGGTGCCTGGCGTGGCACTGTTGAGGATCTATTGGGATGTGACATGCAGTTTTTACTAGGAGCTCAATGTCTGACCTGAAATGTATTTCATGGAATGTCCGGGGGCTCCACTCCATGATCCGTCGTTATAAAATACATGCTTATTTAGTGCGCAGAGGGATCCAGGTTGCCTTCCTGCAGGAAACACATCTTACTGGCACGGAGGCTTCAGCCTTGCAGCGTAGATGGAGGGGACAAGTTTTTCACACAGCATATTCTGCTTTTGCGCGGGGGGTCCTGATTTGGATTGGAGCGGGGGTGCCGTTCCAGCTGGTACAGCAGGTCACAGACCCGGAGGGTAGATATGTGATGGTATTGGGTAGATTGAATGGCAGAGACATAGCGTTGGGCAGTGTTTATGCTCCCAATACTGATCAGCCGGCTTTCTTTGCTCAACTGTCTGGGAAGCTTGCGCCTTTCCTGACTGGCGCTGTAATTATAGGGGGGGATTTCAACTCGATCACAGATGTACAACTAGATAGATCCCATCCACCTCTCACAGCCGCCACTACACATAAGATAGCACGGGCACGGAAGAATTGGCAGGAGCATTGGGGACTGGTTGACACGTGGCGGGTGCATCACGTGGCCGACAGGGATTATTCCTTTTACTCTGCATTACATGATCTCCATGTTCGAATCGATGCCTTCCTTTGTTCCCCAGAGCTCCACTCGATGATTGCACATAGCGAATATCTCGCCAGGACCCTTTCGGATCACAACCCATTGCTAGTACGAATGCAGTGGGCCCAGGTGCGCCATGCCATTCCTAACTGGCGTTTGAATCCGGAACTTCTGGAAGATTCAGTGTTCCGTGCGGAAGTGGACACCGGGGTGACTAACTATTTCCTGGAGAACACGGGTACGGCTTCCACGTTGGGAGTCGAATGGGATGCCTTTAAAGTGGTGGCGAGGGGCTTGTGCATTGCTAGCGTAGTAGGAGTCCGGAGGACACTGCTTCATGACATTGAGACCGCGGAAAGACGTCTACGGAATTTAGAGATTGCTAGACCTACTCAGCCTGATAGCCACAGGGAACTCTTAGCTGCGAGAGAGGCGGTAGCGGTGGAAGTTGATAGATTGCGCTGCTATGATTATAAGAACTACATCGCGCGTGCACATTCTGAGCGGGATAAGTCTGGTACCCTGTTGGCCTGGTTGGCTAATCCTGAGAGGAGAGGATCGCTAATCTTGGAGTTGCAGGGTCCCTCCGGTGACCTGTGCCGCACACAAGGGATCATTGACTTGTTTTATGCGTATTACCGGGAGCTTTATCGCAGCAGGGTGGTCCTGAATGAGGGGGCACTTCGGGACTTTCTCAGTGAGGCGGCTCTTCCGGAGTTGGATAGGGCAGAGGCGGACAGGTTGGGCCAAAATATTACATTAGGTGAAGTGAGGGGCGCAATTAAGCATATGGCACGGAAGAAGACCCCTGGAGCAAATGGGCTCCCAGTGGAGTTTTATCTAACGTATATTGATCTGCTGGCGCCAAAATTGGTCACCCTTTTTAATGATGCGAAAAGAGTGGGGCACTTGCCGGTTTCCACCCGTGAGGCGGTAATTATCCCCCTGCTGAAACCAGGGAAGTCTCCCATGGATAGGACGGCCTACCGGCCGTTATCCATGTTACCAACTGACTATAAGATACTGAGCCGGGTATTGGCGTCCAGGCTGCTCCCTCTCATGACCGGCCTGATACATGAAGACCAAGCGGGCTTTATTCCGAAGCGGAGCACCGCAGTTAACGTGCGGCGGCTTCTTCGTGTCCTAGAGGCTTCCACATACCAGCAGGCGCCGGCAGCGATTTTCTCAGTGGATATCGAAAAAGCTTTCGATAGTTTGGAATGGCCGTATTTATTTCAGGTCCTGCGCGCATTCGGGCTGGGGGAGGACTTCGTAAACTGGACAGCAATGCTGTATAGAGACTCTACGGCACGTGTTAAGACGGGGGGCCTGATTTCTGACTCTTGTGTGGTGAGCAGAGGGACACGCCAGGGATGCCCATTGTCCCCGCTCTTATTTGCACTGGCTATCGAGCCACTGGCGGCCCATGCTCGAACTGGGTGCAGATACACGGGCCTTGATGTATACAGGGATACTCAGTATATAGCGTTATACGCTGATGACCTGTTGATGTTTCTGGAAGATACAGGAACAGCCCTTACTGGAGCGCGTCGACTGTTAGGCGACCTGGAGCGGGTGGCAGGCCTTAAAGTTAACTGGGGAAAGTCATGCTTGTTCCCAACCAGTCCACGAGGTGCGGGCCCACAGAGTACTAGTGGAGTACATTGGGAGTATGACTGCCTGACTTATTTGGGGACCCGGGTCTATCACACGCAGACGGACATGTTGGAGGGCAACGTACATCGAGCGATACGGGGGCTGCGGGGCAGTATGGAGTTCTGGAGCACGCTTCCGCTCTCGCTGGCGGGCCGTGTGGCCCTCCTCAAGATGGTGGCGTTACCTAGGCTCCTTTATTACTTCCGAACCCTGCCAATTTGGATCCCAGCGAAGACCTTTAAACAACTCCAAACGCTGGTAACGGGTTTTCTGTGGCTTAGCGGTAGGCGACGGGTGGCCTTGAAGACACTTGCACGACCGAGAGGGGAAGGGGGACTGGCGGTACCGGATTTCGAGTCTTATTATCTGGCGGCCCAACTGCAGTGGCTCACGCAGGCAGTGGCTAAGATTTTCCGAGACGTTGGCGAGGAGGAGTCTGGGAGAGTGCCTAGACGGGTGTTGTCATCCATCATTCTGCAACGACCGCTTCGACTTGACGAGCTCTCTACCGAAGTTAAAACCTTTCGCTTATGCTGGATGCGGAGTCAGAGGAGAGCTAAAATAGCTCGCCCATACGCACCGGAGATCCCTATCTTGATGTGCCTGGTGCTCCCTCACGGGGGTAATTGGTCGGCACTTGTCCGTTGGAATGACTTGGGCCTAAACGCGTTGGGTGATCTGTATGACGATGGGGCCCTCCTTCCGTTCGAGACCTTGCGGGACCGTTTTGACCTGCCCCGGAGAGACTACTTGCTCCATTCCGCATTGATCGCAGCTGTTCAGAGGCAGTGGGGAGGGGGCTTGTCTGAGCCTCCGACCTCTATGGTCTGCCAGTATGTGGTATTAGCCGCGGGAACCATTAAGGCGGTCACGTGCTTAACCAGACGAATGACGCAGGAGCGGCTTGCTCCTCTGGACGGGTTGAAGCGGAAATGGGAGGAGGACCTGGGGGGTGAGATTCCCGAGAAAGCGTGGTCTGAGATACTCGAACGACCTTGGAAATGTTCCCGGAATGCCCGATTCCAGTTAATCCAGTTCTTTATCTTACATAGAGCATACTTAACGCCAGAGAAAATTAGGCAATACTTCAAAGTGTCGGCGGCGCCTTGCCCAAGATGCGGTGGAGAGGGGGTAGACCTTCGCCATATGCTGTGGGACTGCGTTCAGGTACGGGATTACTGGCGGGACGTGGTGGAGTTATTACATAACATCACAGAGAGGGACATTGGCCTGGGGTTTGCCTGCTCCACTGGTTTCCCCACACTTCCAAAACCAAGATCACAAGCAAATTCATAGATCTGGGCCTGGTGCTCGCAAAATGGGAGATAACCGCACATTGGAAGGCTAAGAGGGGTCCGAGCTTTAATAGATGGAGGGCAGCTTTTGTTAAGTGGGCGGACTGTGAGGGTGTTGTGCGGGTACAGGCGGCCACTCGCGCAAATAATGATAATGCGCTGGACGCAGCAAGGGCGTGGGAGGCGTTAGTATTATTGTTGAAGGTGCCTGATGTCGACTGACGCTGAGTCTGTGGCTAGCGGTCAGTAGGAGGTGGCTCAGAGTCGGCCCATTGGAGCCATGCCAGGACATGATGGAGGCCCTGAGGGGTGGGTAATTGGAGCCACCCGGTAATAGGCTGACACTGGATGTTACAGCTGGGCTTAGTAACCTGCACTACACCAGGAGTTCCACATATTGTATTAGTTGGTCTTAACTGTTTCACGTGTCACGCCAGGGGGCGGGGGGAGGGACTGTTGAGGGAGGGGAACTGAGGGCAGGGGGAGGTGGGGCCCTTTTTCTTGAGTGCATGTTCTTCCTTACTGATGGTATTTATTATTATTTGGCCTTATGTTTGCCCTGGATGCTTGCATGTCGCATTGATTTCTTATTAGCTAGTGCCGAAGATGTTGCTGCGATTGAGCGGCTCCAGCTGCCTATCGGAGGTAGCACTCTGGATCTACCTCGTAGTTGTGCATTGACTTCCCTGCTATTCTGCTATCCAAGCAGTAGAGTTTACTACATCTCATTACAGGGCTTTTCGACTGTCTTTTTTATATCTGTTACCGGCTGGACTGTGCACTTGGTATATGTATGATGATTTTGTTTATAAAATAAATAAACATATGTTACAAAAAAAAATGATTGTCTGCCTTATTCTCTATTATTGTACTTCTGCAAATTTCCCACACCTCATTTCATAGATCACAACCTAAACGTCTTTGAAACCATGTGCCCGCAACCTAACAATATTTATTCTCCTGTAGCCTATCTTTTCATCCCACCAACCATTTGCATAAACTCACAAACCCCAACTAAGGAGCGCATTTAATTCTGACTAATTTATTTTACCACAAAGAGACTGGAGTAAACACATGGACTGGCTTCTTTGACAGCACAAGACAAATCCCAATAACCAACAATAAACAATAATTACTTGACTAGCCACTAACCTTAGGTTCCGGATGGGCAGCTACTCTGGAACAAAGCGCTTTAGTGATTTCTCAAGGGTAGTAAGCCCTACACATATGTAATTACAGTATGATCCATGAGAAAGGTGCACATTTGCCTACACTGCTTTTTGTTTCCAGTCCTATTCTAGAGTGCTGCAAAGTTAAGGTGGACAATCCTGAATTCCATCTTACCCCACAGGTGCATAATGGTGTACAAAAAGATCCACTTTTTTCTGTTCTTTCCAAAAATGGCTGATGAGCAAAGGGATCCAAATAATGACAGCAGTCGGCCGAATGACAAATGCAAGAGCCACAAGGCTTAGATATTTAGAACTGTAAATAAGGGGAAAAGAATTGTCAGCATCATTTAAATACATAGTCACAGTTCTAGTATTATGTTATCAGTCCATAACCTCCCTGTGCCTCACCTAAATTGGTCCAGAGCTTGGTTAATTTATCCTCGGAGCTATTATTTCATATAAATTCGATGAGGACGAGAGTAGGCTGTTCTTACCTGTTTCTGGACTTTGAACCCTCAATCGGATAATAAAATAGAGCAAGTATGGTGAGAACAGTCTCCATTGTGTTCGTCAGAGTCCTCGTGCAGCAGTACCAGTTGAACCAGGAGCAGAGCTGGCAAAAGAACTGTAGAAATAAAACTGAGCATTAGCAACCAAGGGTAAGAGTGTCAAACTCTGTCCAATAGGAATTTATTTAGAGCACGCTATTAATTTCAGAACATATTGTGGCTCCTCCCTACAATCAAGAATTGTAATAAACAGCATATTAACATTCTATGCATCTGAATATATAATATACATGTTACCACTCAGCCACTCTGGACAGACCACCACTGCGTCCATTTCACCTTCAACACCACCTCCGCACCCAAGCTCGCACCGCAACCACCACGAAGGAACTGGAGCAAGATCACAGAGGAACTCCTCAGCACCACCCTCCTCCAAGACCCCCCCCAGCGCCACGACCGACACCAACTCCGCAGCCACTGAACTTCACCGCTGGATCTCCCGCTGCGCCGACAAGCTCGCACCCCTCCGCCACCCCGCCAAGCAACACCCCCTGAAGGCCGCCTGGTTCACCACAGAACTACAAGAAGCCAGACGCTCCTGCAGACGCCTAGAGAAAACCTGGCGAAACCAGAAAACCACGGAAGCACGGAACAACCGCAGGAGCACCCTGAAGGAATACCACCAGCGCATTAGAGACACCAAACAAACCTTCATAAGAGACAAAGTCCAGACCAACGCCAAGGAGCTGTTCAACGTCATACAACAGTTCACTAAACCCCCTAGCGAAGCCACAGACATCACACCTTCCCAGGAACTCTGCTACAAGCTCAGCGCATACTTCCATCTGAACATCAAGGCCCTCTACGACAACTTCAACGAACCGATGACGGACAACCCCGTCCCTCCCTCACCCCATCGCCGCTAACAAGCCAACCATCATGACCTGGAAGCCCGCAACCGTCTAACACATCACCGCCACAGTGAAGAAAACCCACTCAGGAGCCCCAACGGACCCCTGCCCACCGCACATATTCCACAGGGCCGCCGCCACCATCGCACCCGAACTCGGACTGACCATCAACGCCTCCTTCATGTCCGGCATCTTCCCAGACGACTGGAAGCGGGCGGAGGTTAAACCCCTCCTCAAGAAACCGTCGGCCGACCCAACAGACCTGAAAAACTACCGGCCCATCTCTCTCCTCCCCTTTGCGGCCAAAGTCTCTGAGAGGCTCGTGAACGCCCAGCTGACCACCTTCATCGAAGATAACTCCATCCTAGACGCCTCCCAGTCCGGATTCCGCAGCAACCACGGCAACGAGACCGCCCTCCTCGCCGCCACGGACGACATCCGCATGCTACTGGACCAGGGACACACTGCGGCCCTCATCCTTCTAGACCTCTCCGCAGCCTTCGACACCGTCTCTCATCGCACCCTCGCAGCCAGACTTCACGACGCGGGGATACAAGGAGCCGCCCTCGACTGGATCCAATCCTTTCTCTCCGGCAGAACCCAGAGGATCAGACTCCCTCCCTTCCTCTCCAAACCCACCGACATCAACTGCGGAGTACCCCAAGGATCATCGCTCAGCCCCACACTCTTCAATATCTACATGGCCCCCCTCGCCGCCATCGTTAGACAGCAGGGACTCAGCATTGTATCCTACGCCGATGACACCCAGCTCATCCTCTCAGTCACGAAGAGTCCCGAAGACACTAGACGCTGCTTCCAGGAAGGAATGAAGAATGTGGCAGCCTGGATGAAGGACAGCTGCTTGAAGCTCAACTCAGAGAAGACCGAGGTCCTCATCCTTGGACCCCACCCCTCCGCCTGGGACGACACCTGGTGGCCCTCCGCCCTCGGAAACCCACCCACTCCTACAGACCACGCACGAAACCTCGGCATCATCCTCGACTCCTACCTCTCCATGAACCGCCAGATCAACGCCGTCGCCTCCACCAGTTTCAACTGCCTGCGCATCCTCCGCAAGACCATCAAATGGATCCCCCCGGACTGCAGAAAGACCGTCACCCACGGGCTCATAACCAGCAGACTGGACTACGTCAACGCCCTATACGCCGGAATCAACAGAACCCTACTACACAGACTCCAAAGCATCCAGAACGCCGCTGCCAGACTCGTCCTCGGGACACCACGCCACGAACACATGACCCAACACCTACGAGACCTCCACTGGCTCCCCGTCGAGAAAAGGTTCACCTTCAAACTCCTCACCCACGCCTACAAAACCCTCCACAACATCGGACCCAAATACCTCAACAAGAGATTATCCTTCCACATACCCAAGAGGAACCTCTGCTCCGCCGACCTCGCCCTGGCTAAAGTCCCCCGCATCCGCAGAAACAGAACAGGTGGGAGAGCCTTCTCCTACATCGCAGCCAAGACCTGGAACGAGCTCCCCGTGAACATCAGACGCTCACCGACCCTGCACACGTTCAGGAAGGACCTCAAGACCTGGCTCTTCAACTGATCTGGAGCTGCCCCCCCCAGCGCCTTGAGACCCTCACGGGTGAGCAGCGCGCTTTATAAGCCCCCTGATTGATTGACATGTTTGGGTGCTTTTATTAAAAAAATATATATAGTGGTTTAAAAATGTAAATTTCACAGGGCCATACCTATGACATTTTCCATAGTTCACCGAACTAAACTATTCGGATTCTAAATAATATGTTATTGTGCCACATTTATTTTCACTATTAAGCCATACATATTTAGGTATATATATGGAATCTGGGTGAAAATAAATGTAGATCAATAACATGTTATTTAGGACACGGTTAATAGTAATTACAAATTCACACATTTATTACGTCACAGAAGATAACTGGGCCGTGCTCACAGGGCCTATTTACTGTGAATTTATCTCGCTGCACAGACATAACCCCTTGTATTCTGGTAAAAAAGCATTGTTTATAATACACCTGAAATAAATAGCATTCATGCAGACGTTCAAATGTGATTTGCTATTGTTTATCATTCCTGAGTGTGTGGAAGGGGCCATGACAGGCAAAGGCTCGGTTGAGTCATGCATGTACGGTTTATACCATGTCATTTTTTCATGTGCATTTTGTTTTTTTAACAAATGCATTTACTCAAACCCTGGATGCAAAGGATTAAATTTGTGCAGCAGGATAAAATTACACTCAAGAGATATTGTGAATATAAGCAGAGTTGTTCCTATTGGTAAAGTTATTGTTACATGCAGTCTGTGAAGCCATAACACGGTTTTCTTATGTTACGTATGCTGTACTGTGGCAAACCTTAATTTGACCTTTGCACTGGAGTAAATGTGGGGAAAGTGTGTTTATTAGTAAAATTGCTCTAAATAATAGTTTTATTGGGGCAGATATGTTTTCACTGCCACGTCATGGATACATTTAGGTCATGCTGATGAAAATAAATATGGACAAATAATACATTATTTGGATTCAGCATAGTAATGAACACACTTTCACTCATTAATTAATATAGTGCAGATTTCAAATTCAATGTTATTACTATACTACAGCCCAGGTAACATTTTTTGAAATTCTATGCTTCTTATCTGAAAGAGCATCGGCTTCAATATAAATCTTTCTGTATATAAAAATTAAAGGGAACAATACAAAAGAATGTGAAAACTCAATCAAATTTCTGGGGACACATCAGAATATTAAACATTGTAGAAGGTGCAGTGCTCAGCTTAAAATGACTAGGTTGAATATTCACAGATGGTGTGTTAGACTTGGCATCTTTTGGCGTGTTTCCCCTGACTTTTTGCTTTCTGACCTCCCGGTTTTGACTCTGTTTTTGCTGGTGTAATGATTCTGCGCACTTTCCTCACTGCTGTCCAGTGGGAAAGTGCAAGTGCTCCTGTATAAAATGTGCTATGGATTGGTGTTTCCATGATTGGCCTATTTGGTTTATGTGTCAGTCCCTTGTAAAGTGCACTGCGAGTGCCAGGGCCTATAGACCAAATGCTGTTGGTGGGCTGCAGCACTGGATTGTGCCACCCACGCAAACAGCCCGTAAAGTGTAACTTGGGCCTGCCATTGCAGAGCCTGTGCGCAGCCTGGGGCTGCCATGTCGACTTGGCAAGTGCACACACTTGCAAGTCCCTAAACCTTCCCGTTGCTACATGTTAGTCACCCCTAAGGTAGGCCCAAGGTACCCCTGTGGGCAGGGTGCGTTGTATGCGAAAGGTAGGACATGCCCGGGTGTGTGTGGCATGTCCTGATAGTGAATTACAGCCTAGTTCGTTTTTCACTATTGCAAGGCTACCTGTTCCCCTAGGCCAGAACGGGCAGTTTTGATTATTACAGCTTATAATCCTAACTGACCCGGGAACATGGTAGAAATTCGAGTTTAGTATGCCTGGACTCAGAATGATAAAATGCAGCTTTTAGTGAAGTTGGTTTTAACATTCTGTGTTTGAAAATACCACTTTTAGAAAGTGGGTATTTTCCTATCTAACCATCCAAGCCTGCCTCCGCGAGGTTGTGTATTCCTTGTCTGGAATGTGAATGACAGGGGCTGGGGGATGCCAGGAGACAGGGTGAGTCAGCACAGGGCTGAATAGCAAGATCTACATGTAGATGGGTGGGAGGGGTCGCACCTGGGCCCTGAATAGGACAGTGCCTTCCCTCCACAATGCTGGCTCCACCTCCTGTGGTGCGTCTGATGTCCCTGGCCTACTCACTGAAAGAAGGGACGGAGACTTGTCAACAAAGTGCTCCAGAACTGGTTTGGACTAGGCAAAGGCCTCTCTGCCTTCAGAGAACAAAGGAATTTGGGATATAAATATTGAGGCCCTGACCCCATGAATTTAGATCTCGCTGGAATCAAGGAACCTGCCAAGACGAAGCGCTGGAAGAGCTGCCAGGAGGAGTACTGCCCCTTTGCTGTGTTGTTGCTTTGTTGGGTTGGCCTGCAGCTGCTGCTTCTGCCTTGGGCAGTGAAAGGAAGGAACTTTCTAAAAACTTGTGCTGAGTATCTCCAAGGGCCTGGAACCGAGCTGGCCTCCTGTTAAGAAGTCTCAGGGACTACAAAGACTTCACAAGCCTCTGGGTACCGCTTCTGGAACGCTGTTTCAGTTGCCACAGAGGAAGGGAACCGCAACCGACTCCGTCAACCGAATCCATCCCTGGCTAGTGACCTGTTTGCACCGCAGGCCGCATCGCCCGCATCGCAACCCTGGTCTCACCGTGGGCGGCGTCCGACGCCGCCAACACCGAGCCGCTGCTTGCACCGTGACCTGTGGGCACCGCAGTTCGCATCGCTTCACTGAACCAGCCGGACCCGACCGACGCGGTCGCTGCAGCTGGCTCAAGAGTCGTGACCGCATCGCATTTGGGGCACCGCTCGCACGTCTGCGACGCACCGCTCCGACTCGCACCGCTGTCCGGCGCCAGCTCCCGCACTCCGGCTTGGTCGCCTGCATCGCAACCTGTCAGCACCGCATCGAGCATCGTCTCACCCTGCATCGCACGCCTTGGACTCACCGACTCCGTCTGCACGACGCTCATCGAGCCGCTGCCTGCACCGCATCGAGGGACACCGCACCTTGCATCGCTACGTCTTGCACCGCAACCGCGACGAACGCCGACCGGTTCGTACACTCCGTACCAGCCACAACGAGAAAGGTACTGTGACCGAGTCTGCTCACGACTCTGCTGGCCCGTATCAACGCGGTCGGCTGGAACTGTTAGACTCTGTGGTTTTCAGCATCGCGGTAGGCTCGGACGGAGCTACCGACTCGTACGAACTTTGTTTTTGGACTATTCCTGCAAAGAAGAAGTTACCTTATCAAGTATTCGTTTTTAAAGTATAGTATTGTGGATTTTCGTCGTAATTGGTCTTGTCTTGAGTATATAAAATATTGGTTATTTTTCTAAACTGGTGTGGTGTCCGTTTGTAGTGCTTACACTGTATTACTGTTGGTTATGTGCAAATGCTTTACACACTGCCTCTGAATTAAGCCTGACTGCTCGTGCCAAGCTACCACGAGGGTGAGCAGGGGTTACTTCATGAGTGTAACACCCTTACCCTGACTAGGAAGAAGGGTCCCTACTTGGACAAAGGTGCAAGCCCTTGCCAACTAGAGATCCCATTTCTAACATGGTGCTATACAATAGATCTAAGATGACTAACATCAACGTATGAGCAACTGGATTACATAAAATCCTCAAAGTTATATTCCTAGGAAGTTCTAAACTCATTCGTAGTGAGTGAATCTATGGGTTTCATGACCACCTAGCTACACCAAGGATGAGCAGCTTAATTCCTTGGTTGCTATGGACGTGCTGCTGGAGACGTCCATAGCACCAACACTCGAGTGCTAAGGGCGTCTCCAGCATGTCCAAACACATACCCACATTGGAAGCACTGGTGCTTCCCCTGTGACATGCCTTCTCGGGGGAAGGCAGTGGAAGCGCTTCCACTGCCACTCCCAACCCTTACCGCAGCATTCTGATGATGTCAGTGTACCGATTTGACATTAAGAGGTGCCAGGGGCACGCTGGAAGACATTTGCTTCCATCACAGTTCGGGAAGAGGACCTCTTTCTGTTAAGTCCTCTACTGTGGGGAGGATTGGGACAGTAGAGAGACACAGGCGGAAAGGAAAGAGTATTTCCTTTCCCCCCCCGGTGTCTCTCGAGTGCATTTCTGCTGCGGGATCACAAGTAGGACCGCAATCGTGCAGCAGGAATGCAAACTACTATGCCATCAGGGATTTTTTGTTGGTGGGGAAGCAGCCCCTGGGGAAAGGGAAGCTCCACATTTTGATACACACGTTCTTGTTTTCTGGCCCACCCTCCTCCCCTCCCCCCCCAAAAGGGGGAAGATCACCCGTTTTTTATGCCGATCTACCCTCAGGGAGTACGGAAAACCACTAGACACTAGAGAATACATTTCTGTATGGGGAGGGAGCTGCCCATAGGGCAATGATGCCAATCTTTTACCTTTGCTTTGTGCCCCCTTGAGGTGGCTTAGATGTTTTTGATGCAGAGCTGTCCTCAGGGCAGACTTGATTGTGTGTTGTAATGGTAACTGTTTATTTCTTTTCATTTGCAATTGTGAAATTAATGCTTTGTTTTTACTCTTCCTTGGTGGCAAATTGTGCTTGCAGTTTCGTCATTGGTAGATCTGCTGTTTGTGTAGCTGCATGTGTTTGGTAAAAACAGTTTTCTGAAATGTTTTCTTCAAATGAGTATTATTGCTCTGCTTGAATGTTTTTGAACTGTTGTAATAATTCTTAGATATTTAGCTTATGTTTTACTGTAGTTCAAATTCACGTTTGGATTTGTACAAGATCTGTAATGTGTTCTCTTGTGTGTATTTTTTGTTTTGTTTTTCCTTTCTAGTGGGGTATCAGAGTGGTCGAGTATGTGGCTAGTTTGAAAGATTGACAGTTTCTTAAATACCTTCCTCCAACACCAAAAAAGCAACTTTCCTTGTCGGAGATGTGTCCAAAGCATAGCACAAAAGGAGATTCTTATTTACTGCCCCAAGTGTCCTGCCAATCCTGGCCTTTGTGTGCCAACATATTTGAAACCGTATTATAGGCAATTCAAATATTGGGAGCAACCATGAGAGTAAAAGGCAACTGACACTATGGTCTGTATTGCTATATATTTTCTGTTTTAGCATCAGATTGTCAATTGTTTGATGTGTTTAGTAACACCTGTGCATGCACACGTAGCTATTTTTTCATCGTCTACCAATAGGTGGGCTAGTATATGTTTGACATAAAACTGAAATTAATGTGAAGTGTTTAGCTGAATGTTTAATTTATTCTCATGTATCTGCTTTGTGTGTGTAATCTGTTCATTCTGGGAGTGTTTTAGAAATTAAAGTGGCATGGAGCTTCATGGTGATGTCGGAGTGGTGGCTGGCTGGAGATGTGTGTGCTTGTGCCGGCTGACAAAATATGCAGTGGAGGTTGATTGGGTGTGCGTGTGTGTGTAGTGGCGCCTTGATTAGGTTGTGTAGGAGCAGTTGATTGGCAGTGTGTGTAGTGGCACGAGAAAGAGAACGAGAGAGAACAAGAAAGAAAGAAGGAGAAAGAATGAGAGCGAGAGACGGAGAGTGTGCGTTTATGTGTGTGTAGTGGTGGTTGTGTGGTGGTGCGTGCGTGTGTGTAGTGGTGTGGTGGTTCACTGGCAGTATGTGTGTGGCGGTTGAATGAAAGTGTGTGTAGTGGCAGCTGACTGTCAGTGTGTGTATGTGATGACTTGCTGCTGGTGTGTTTGTAAGTTGGTTGATTTAGGGGCGATTGGTGGTATGATTGGTGTGTCAGTCCTGTGTGCGTATAAAAGTGAGGAGACCTTGAATGGCACAGTTTGTTGATGTGAGTGTTGTAATGTGTTGGGCCCGCAGCTGGTGGTGTGAACGATTTTCTGGGCACTAAGCATGAAAGGTGTGTGCATGGCCTATAAAGCGATTAGTGCCTTATGTCTTTACAGCTCACGAACTGCAAGTCTCCGGTTCAGTATTCTGAAATTTCAATTATCTTTTTAACAGTGATTTCTGTGTTTCATTTTCGTGAAATCATTAGTTAAAACAATTACATTTTGAACTTTTCACTCATCCTGGTGCCAAACCAAACCATTATGTGTGCGTTCTTGAGAAGTGGATGGGTGAGAAGTGATATTTGTCTTTACTGATTTTCACTGACATGGTGTACATTGTCGCTAGGGAAAACCTACCAATCCCACATATGTTTGTAAATTACACACCAGGGAACTTCAGGGTGGTGCGCCTCGTGTGGGTCCCACAAGGTTTTCTTATTCAGAAGCCCTTTCAAATCTCAGAAATTGGCTAAAAACACACATTTCTTCACATTTCTGTGAGTGACAATACTGGAATCAGTGGAGAGTAGGCACTAGGCCCACCCACACAGGTGAGGTACCATTTTTATCAGGAGACGTGGGGGAACGCTGGGCGGCAGGAAATTTGTGGCTCTTCACAGATTCCAGACATTTCCCTCATAGAACTGAGATGAAAATGTGTCTTTTTTTTTAACCAAAGTTTGAGGTTTTCAATGCCTTCTGTGTAAGAAAAACCCTGGTCAGAGCCACACAAGTCACGCTACCTGGAGTCCCCGGGATGTCTAGGTTTCTGAAATGTGTGGGATGGGTAGGTTTCCTTGGGTGCCGACCGAACTAGGTCCCATAATCCACAGCTGCCCAAATTGCAAAAAAGGATTAGCTTTCAGTGGAAAAATCTGAAGTTTCCATGTTGTGTTATGGACACTTTCCTGTTGCAGGCACTAGACCCAGCCCCACAAGTGAGGTCCCAGTTTTATCGAGAGACTTGGGGAAACGCTGGAATGATAGGAAATTTGTGGCTCCCTCCCAGATTCCAGGGTGGCAGGTGATCTAGGGCCCAAAATCCGCAGCTACCCCCATTGTAAAAAAGTGTGGATTCTGATGGGTTAAAAATGTATGTCTCCAAGTCGCGTTTTAGGCCATTCTGTGTCGCAGGCGCTAGGTTCAGCCACACAAGTGGGAACCCTTTTTTTTACCAGGAGATAGTATGGGTAACCCTTAATTCAGAGGGGTACAAATAACCACCGTCCTAAACTCAGCATCTTATTTACCTATTTTTCCTTCTTTTTATTTTACCATATGAATTGTTGTATAGTCGGCACACATTGAAGAATCATTAAGGTGCAGCTCAGTTATTGGCTCTGGGTACCTTGGATTCTTGGAGAACCTACAAACCCCCATATATCCTTGTGAACAGAAGGGTCTAGCGAACGTAACGGCACATTGCTTTTGTAAATCAGCCATTGTGACAACACATTACAGATGCAAATGAAGTCACAAATTGCTGTTTTTCCTATGAATTTTCAATATTTTTTTTATTTCAGCAGTTAGTTTTTTGGGAAATCCTTGAGGGATCTACACAGACGACCCCTTGCTGATTACGCAATTGTCTACTTTTGTAAAATGTATAGCTTTCTGGGATTACCCATGGGTTTTGCATCAGTTTCCACCACAAACTGCAAGTAGGTTGAAACCACAATTAGGAAAAATCGACTACCTCTTAGAAAAATGAAAAAACTGTGGTAAGAACTTGGCTTTTTGATACAACTGTGCTTGTTCCTGACAGTTGGGTAGATGGTGGTCCAAGCACAGCAAACCTTTGTTGATACCATTTGGTGAAAAAAATATGCTTTCTAGTGCAGCATTTTTTTCCCAATTTATCGCAAAAAAAACAATATGCAAATTTGGCATGATATCTCAAGATATGACGGTGCAAGAAAAAAGTACCCCAAATAGCAAAAAAGGCTTAGCATTCTAGGGGAAAAAGGATAAGTAGCCAAGGTGCTAAAGACTATGAAGAACCCCATTTACGGTGGGTGATCCTTTCTCTCTGTACAATTAAGTCGCCAGTCAGCCCATAGGGTCCCATGAATGATTAACAAAACCTCAACATTTGAATTACACCAAGGCCCATTGTTAGCTACACCTTGCAAAGAACAGCTTCAATAGTCTTTCCCTTTTAACAAACAGAATGAGTTTAGACAAAGTAAAGTGGTTTTTTTCCCACATTAGCTACATAATTGGGTATCTATTTCCTCATTTTACTTAAGTCAATCAACGGTATAGTCCAACATTTTTCTTACTGTTTTGAATCAATACTTCCTTGTTTCCAAAAAACACTGCTGTTTAAATGCTAACTATCCAACAATAAACATATAATAATGTAATATAAAAAATGTATGATGTGTAAAACTTGTTATTCGGTCATGATCTGCCATCTCTGGGTGGCATGTGAAAGCAGAAAGTGTTTGGAGGTGCAAGGAGCACAAATTACACGGCAATAGTAGGGGTTTTACAACCATGTTAACCAGGAGTATTGGAGCAAATCGTCAGTGTATGCTTTTGTGTTTTCTTTTTTCTTTTTAACAAACTCAGATTCAGGGTTTCCACCTAAAAACAGTTCTCAGACTTGTCTCATGCAGGATATTCTCATATTACCAGGCACTATTTAAAGCATGCACTGCATGTCCGTACATCTTGCACGGGACAAACAACCTTTCTTTTGGTTGCATGGCAATTTCATCTGATGAATCAGACCTTTAAATGTACGATCCTGTCAGATTTTCAAAAGCCCTTTGATTAATACTGTCTGAACACGTTGGTTTTAATTATACTCTTAGCCTGATTGGTTTGACACATACATGCTAACATCACCCACTGCTGTAAATAATTTTACAATTAAGCACTTTGGTATATTTTATGTCCCAAGTAACTTTCGATTTAGATATTCCCAGCATTAGAAGAAAAGGTTCACTAAAACATTTATTTTGTTTTTCAAACAGCCTTCAAAAAGCTCTATTGCAGGGTGGCTAGAACGAGACACATGTCCGATGTACACCTCACAAGGAATTAATTTAAAAAGTTACCTTTTTTAGAAAATTAAGGATTAAGAATTGGTTTGAAGTTTCTACATAAAACCAACAGAGTGCCACAATTCCTGAACTTTCCCCAGAATAATATCTGGGTCATACAACTATGTCCAGTGTAATCATTAAGAGCACCCGAGACTTGTGTAAACTGCTTATTGACTATCTGGGAAGTGTTAGATCCCATAGTCAGTTAAGGGACCCTCCTTCAATGACCTATATATTAAAATAAGACTAAATCTAATGGACAGAAGATCATGCAATCCCCAGCTAGAACAGACATGGTCTCTTCAGTGCCAATACAGTTCCCGCCTGCACAGAAGTTTCCTGCACATAAGTACAAAATGCTACAAGTCATTTCAGCTGTTTTGACTCTACTGTGACTGAGGTGAAATTGCTGATTAAATTCATCTTCCACATATGTTGACATTCTGGTACCTATATCAATAATAAATGTGTATTCAAACGTCTGTTACTAATTTCTTTAATGTTTTCACTATTTAGTAAGGACTCTAAAGATTGCCTAGGGTTTTAATTCTCAAAATATTGCACGCACATTACAGAGTTTCCATTCAAGTGCAGTTTCAGTCAAATTGTAGTGTTTAATTTACTCTGACAACCAATTCAGTTTTCTTCTTAAAAATCTATTGGTTATGTAATATAATTCCCACAATAGATCAGTTTATATAATGCATTTATCTATGAATCTGGGCTCAGAATTTGCATTGGGTAAGAAAATACAGAACTTACTGAGACAACATTTTCACAGCTCTTTGACTGCTCCAGCCATTACTTATTTTTCCTTCATACAACCTTGGCAAATAATGACTTGCGTACCTGCCAGCAAGCTGTTTCCACACAGAACAGTCGGGCGTTCAACCCTTACATATTGATACACAATTCGACTAGCTTACACCAAGTCCACCACTCCAATGTGCATTTGTTCTTCATTATTGATAAATATGTCCAGTGTGGAGCAATATGTTGGTCAACTACATAGTTTCAGACCACTGATTTATACCAACTGGATCGGTTCCTTTATGCAAAAACAGATTGGTTACAGATTATACTTGTTCTAACAATCCCCTTCTATTCTCCCATTTCTTTCTCCTTATCCCTTTTCTACATAATCTTGTTATAACTACCTAAGGCCATGTGCCAATTGATCGGTACTCCCTGGTGTTTGATTGACTTCCTCCTGCCTCAAAGAGATCACGGAATGAAGTTAATACATAACTTGGACCAGTTTGGGGAAAGCAAACCCTACATCCTAACGAATATATAACTGTTTAGGGTTCTACCACTTAAGTACTACATAACAACAAGTTTCTATCACACACACATATCAACATGGTCACCATGACCTCATTCACACGATGTAACAATATAGTACCAGACCCAGTCCAACCTACAGCACCATTTCTTGAATTTTTAATGTAATATTACTAGGATCCTTACCTCATTATCCCCACTACCTAAATTGTGTACATCTTTACAGTAATTTTACGCCTATTCATGGGCTAATAACGCCACTTCAAAATGGCTGTCCATGAATGCCGACCTTACTGGATAAGTCTATTTCTCATGCCATCTACTCTATAAATTCTCTATTACACTTCATGCCACCCTGTCATCACTTAGATTAATCTATCCTCGCAATACAACCACTCTTACTGGAGTCAGCCACCTCATCACTCCACTCCAATTTGTCCGCCAAGAGCCTGGTGAGTTTGGGTCACAAAGAGGACTCATGTGGTCTCCTATATAATAATGCATGATTTGTTCACTAATTAATAGTAAATGCTGGCAACCTAATTACTAAAACACAGATCATACCCTATAGAAACAAACACAACTGCCTATTAGTTCATATATTTAACCTACGTTGTAAATGTTTTCGTCTGATTAATATCACCTAGTCACCCGCTTCCAATATGGCATCCAAGACCGTGTTGAGCTTTTTTCCTTCGGACCGGCTCCATTGGAAACTACCTTTTCACAAACATGGCAACTGGCACTTTATTCACCCTTCAAATAGTAACTACAGTTACAACATGAGACTTTAATCGAGGAAGCATTCAGAACGCATCAAGAGAGACAATGGTGACTGTCCACTTTCTAATACTGAACCCCTCTCAAAAACACACAGGGCTACAACCTAACACATTTACTATGAGGACTAGCAGTCCCCGAGCAGCATACAGTCTTCTTCTTAACTTATTGAACTCAACAGACCCAGTAGTCTCCAAACCTATCTTGAAACATGTTATTTTTGCTCTGTTGGTATCAATATAAAACGTATCTTATTTTTTTAGTCTATTTAGACCTTGATCCTTAACAACAAATGTCAGCAAAGCATGGTCACCTCTTTAGAAGGCATTTACTGTTGACTCTTTCTGAAATCTCCCTTAAGGCCTCTCTAAATCACTGCCCCCATTTTTCCATATACGTAGGATGGATTTTCGTGATCACCACTCCTAAACTAGTTGTACCTTAACTCAATTCTCTAACCTGTACCTATTTGAATATCCTTATTTAAGCATTTTTCATTAGCACTGGACCGTGCTTTTCTACGATATATTCATTATTATCCTTTTTCTCATTTAATTTTACTTTCCAGGCTTTTCTAGCACTTTTATCTTGTACCTCATTAACCTTTTATTGGTCTTTAAGGTAAGAACTGATATTAATGGCCCTCTCCACAGCTTATAGTTATACTGTTAAATTTCTGGTTCTCCAATCTTGAGCTTGGCTACACACCCAACAATCATGTGGTGCTAAAGCTTGAGATTTAATCCGAAAAGAGTCAGACATAACTATTTAGATCCCATCTCGGTTTGTGAACTGGTTGGAGAAACTTTAAAGGGCGACAACCAATTCACCAGCTAATTGTACAATACTCATCCAATGTCAACAGCTGTGGAGCATCCATACTGACATTCACAACCAATCCAGTCTAAATAGGAATAACCATTTTTTGATGGCAAACATTGTTTTCTTCTGATTACAAAAATGCATCACAAGCTCATGGCGCTTTTTTTGCACTAGCTCACATGTGCCACAAAGTGTATCGTCTTCTACTCTCACGCTGCTGTGACACTAGTGTGACCACTGTCCATGAGTGATGTACTGCACAACCTTCAGGAAACTTTAGATAATAGATTTGTTTATTTATATATATATTTAAAGGTTGATTATTATTGCAGCCTTGAAAAAGTCCCAGGCCTATGCTCCTTCACCGAGCGAAACGAGTGTTAGCTGTGAAATGACTCCCCTACAATGAGTTAAAAACAGGGGAAGTTCTTTTCTCTAATTATGGACATTGAAACGTGCCTGAACATCGAAATGCAGGATTAAGCCTGTATCGTCCACAGAAACAAAATTATACCCTTTTAGTTGCATAACCAATTTTTGCATGTTCTGAATAATTTATGAGAAAAATAAATGCACATTTGATTACAATTTCCAATTTCTTTTATAAAGGACGATACAGACACTCAAGTCTATAATTTTGGCTGAGAAATTGGGGGTTTGGACGCCGAAGGGACATGTCACCTGGCATGTGAGCTCCCGCCTAGGATGATGGAGTGCGGCAATAATATGCTGTTTTCCAGGGCGCCAGAGCCATCCTCCGATCACGGATGGTGAGGAGTGGGGATCGGCAGGAGCAGTCAATCTTTGGGGGGAGGGGATCTGGAGACAAAAAATTTCCATATCCTGAATGGAGTCTGGCTGACTGATCACTATGGCCGACTCTTACATTGGGGGCTATCCGTCACAACATGAACCCGGAGGAGTGTGAGGAGTCTGGCACTCCCACGGAAAACTCCTGTGGTGTGCTTGCAGCAGACCGAAGGGCTGGCTGACTCCACTCTCCACCTGGGGACTCAAATCTACACTCCCAAGTAATGAAGCAGGGAGACAAGCACACTATGGGAGATGCCCACAAGGATAGCACGAGGTGGGTGAGCACAAGTCTTTTCCGGCTTCCCTGACCACAAACAGATGAGTAACACACATGCCTACAAAGCCCTACACAACGCGGGGCCTGCGTACCTCAACCACTGCCTCGCATTCCACGTACCCACCAGAGACCTCCACTCTGCCCAACTGGCCCTGCCTACCATCCCACGTATCCGCAAGACCACAGCCGGAGAAAGATCCTTCTCCTACCTTGCAGTGAAGACCTGAAACACCCTGCCTCTCCATCTCAGGTAGTCACAGTCACTGCCTCAATTCATGAAGGAAGACATTGCTCTTCAGCTGAACCACAGCGCCTCGACGGACCCGCAGCTCCCTCCCCCTCTCCTCCTATGCCCCCAGCGCCTTGAGACCCTTACGGGTGAGTAGTTGTGCTTTACAAGCCTTTGATTGATTGCATGGGGCAGTAGTCCGAGCCTGTGAAAGCTGGAGGATTGGGACTCATAAATAAGAACTTGCTCAGGCAAGTCGGGTCCCACTGGGCCTGCAGGCTGCAAGAACATAAAACCAATAGGAATCCACTCTGGTAGGCTGACACCAGGGTGCAAGACAGCACTCCCACACCACATCACTATGGTCCAAGAAAAGGGGCAATAGATGGCACAAACCTATAGACTGGGGGTCTCCAACCTTTTCAATACTGAGAGCTACTTCTGATCAAGATTACTCATGCAGGGATACTGCCTAGTTAATATAGAAGGGTAATTTTTTTTTTTTACATAATGGCCAAGCAAATTTAACACTGCCCCTTAAACACCCCGTTCTATTTCAGGGAGCACAATTATTAATGGAATAACCATTGCACCCTGTAGGAATGAAAGGAGCGGTTTAATCCTTTTAGTTTGACCCGTGACAGATGAATGTCACTCTTTGTCATGAAAGAGAGGTTGACGCTATGCTGATTATGCGAGATAGGGCCTGAAAGATTTTCATTCTTTTACTTATTGGCCTCAAGTCCATTGGTTACTGTCCACAGATTCAAAAACAAGAAAATAAGAATGTGAAAAAGGAAAAATAAAGAAAGGAAACAAGCATTGGCAATGCCAGTTGGTCTCGGCAATCCGAGATGTATTGGCTGTGTCAATGGTATTGTTTTTTAGCCATGATCTATGAGTACATACACGGCGCTCAGATTCCAGTACCGCTATGGGGACAATTACATGGTAGAAGTGAGATAAGTAAATGCTGAAGAAATAATATAAGGACCTCAGAGAAAACATTAAATGCTGTTATGTTCCATATAGGTACCCCAATATAGGCTCAGGTAGTCACCTACCCTTTCACCTATATTCTCCCCTACCATTACACTGCATAACGGTTCTTAGTACTGACCTTTTACCTAGTTACGATAATGTCCAAAGATGACATGGGGTTTTCTACGAAAAGCTTGAGCCTCATTCATTATGCATGAGGAATCTTGGAATCACAGCAGGCCTAACATCTCCTGCATAATAACTATGTATAAGGGTCATTCCTTCCGTCATCCCAGTTCGACATGACACAGCAAGGTATATCCCCAGGGGGTACCACTTTGGGTATATATACATCATCTCTTGCTGAAATAGTCAGAGGAGAAAAGGACATCCATGCCGACACACTGACGCGAGACGCTGAGGCTCCTGCACGCAGACACTCCAGCTCGCAGTGGTCTGACATCCCTTGCGGGGTGTCCATCTCAAGACCAAGACGGGGTCCCACAGTCTTTCACTTCAGGTAATGGGGCTGACTTTATCCAAGAGGGATTCTTGGCTTTACACACACATACATGCTAGGTACACTTAGGTACATCTAGGTAGGGACGCATCGTAGGAGTACGCATTTACTACTGTCATGTATTTTATATACTTGCCTGTATTCATTGTTTTAGCACAATGGTAGAAATCTACCATCCTTTTACTCTGTTAGTGCTTATAATCATTTATATCTGTTACTGTCTAATGGTTGTTTCAGCACACCTATTTTACACTAGAATGACACTGGTCCAATAAATGCTTATTGAAAAACGTCTCCACCGTTTATTCTGTGTATCTCTCCGAGACAAAGTGAGCACGAGTGACTAAGCGAAAAGTAGTACACTTTTTCCACGATCCCTGATGGGACAGGGTTGTCATGTTCGATAGTTGCCAAGAACTATTCTCTCCTTGGTAAAAGGGGTTTCTAGTGGCACTGTGAGCTAGCTGGTATACAGGCTAACCTATTCGGTAGGGGTGTTTAGAATCAGTCTGACTCCAATCCTACAGTATATGTTGTCTAAACGCGCAGATCCTATATAGGTTTATAGGAACTACACGACATGGCGCCGCCAGCGTTGGTTTGGTACTTATTTAACAGTCAAATCTGAGTAGTTCAGTCGTGCTATTCTCAGAGGCCCCTACTCACATGTCTTCGGAGACGTCTGGAGTGGGACGGGAACTATCCGCCACAGCTGAGTAGGCATATCCTATGTATTAGCTGTAGGTTTATCAAGCTTGAAGGACAAACAGTTCCTATTGTGCATAAAACCTTATCTCTGTTTCCTTGAAACTCTTCCTTGAAGACATTCTTACATTTTCAACAATGACAGAAGACGACGCTGTGCCAGCACAGCGCATTTTAGTACAGGAAGAAGGGGAAATAAACATTTCAGAAAATGTTAGGTATGCCCTTACTCAAAAGCTAACAGACTACGGAGTCACAGCTAGGGGTGGGACAGTTACTTTCGTGATTGAGGCTCGCAAATCATATAGAACAGAAGTATTCTATTCATGGGTTAAATTCCCACAAGCAGATGCGCAATCAAAAACATTTCATTCTTACACTGAAGATGAAACACCAAATGAATACTGTCCGTATGAGGACATTGAAATTCCACTCACCTACCAGGAGCACATAAACTGGTTTAAAGGCGCCCTTCCCCATACAAAAGACAAAGTAAGACTAGTTCCACTCGGAAGAGATAGAGCCACTTGGCCAGTCCTTGCAGCTTACACACCGCATCCAGAGATTGACACAATGCCAATAGCAGACCTACGTCTACTTCATAAAGAAATAATAAAACTTTACAGAAACCTGACACAGTTTGTGATGAGAACACTCACACTTCAGCCAACAAGAGCTACACAAGCAGTACAAATTCAGGGTTCTACAACTAAAATTACATCACAAACGCTATACGCAGTAGTGGGTAAAAATGAACACAAAACGTGAGCAAATGCCATTCTGGATAGCTCACCAAAAAAAACAACTAGAGGCAGTATTTCCACACACAAGCCCTCAAGAAAAACACAGAATACTTACAATCTGCTTGCCAATGGGGATAGCTCCCCAGATAGAGGATTGTACCACTTGGGGTACAGTTTTTGCTGCCATATATACCAGAACTCATGGTATCCCGTCATTAGCAGTAATACCAGACATATTAAGACAAATACAAACTGAGTATGGAGCAAAACCTGCTCTAAACTTAGGGATGAAATTATTAGGTAATTAGCTTATAATATTAGCGAATATAAAAGGAGAGGCAGCAGCAGTGGCAATACGCCAACGCCTGAGGGATTTCACTTCTTTACAATAGGAACGTGAATTACCTAAACTTATCACAGACACCTATGCTGAACTAGGTACAGATAGTTTGGGAGTGAAAGCAACAAAACCTCAAATAATGGGTGGTCCTGAAAAGACCACAGGATGTGGGAGCACACCGCTGACCTCTCAGGCAAGGTTCGCCCCTAGCATTCTGGTAAATGCAGTTTCTTGTAGCTCGCTCCGATATTTTCGAGTGTTTCGCCAAGGTTGGCGCAGATAGTGCTGATCTCTAGACACGTGTTGCTGGTTTATTAACCGTCATCAGTAGAGAATACAGTCTTGTATTTTGGGGTTTGCTGAGTAGGCTGCCAAACATTATATCAGGTCCGGTACCTCTCACTGGCGCGCAGGTGCTTCATCCACGCGCTCGTCAGCTCAATGACTCACGGGAGTACTTTAAACAGACCACAGGATGTGGGAGCACACCGCTGACCTCTCAGGCAAGGTTCGCCCCTAGCATTCTGGTAAATGCAGTTTCTTGTAGTCCTGAAAAGGACAACACCAAGCAAGTACCTGATTCTTCCAAGAAGAAATGGGATAATAACAATAAAAACCAAAAATTAGAGAAAATAGATCTCGATCTAGGAGTGGGTCTCCTCAACAGGATCCCTCCGAAAGGAGGTGCAACCTTAGGAATAGGGATAACATTAAAAAACCTGACAGGTATCAGGATACTGATACACGTTCCTCTCATCCCTTTCAGGGTTCACCAAGAAACTCAGAGAGAGAAGGACGGTCAGTACACAGAGAAGAAGAGCGTACAAAGTCCAGAGACACGCCACGCGCTTCAAGCTACCCTTCTAAAAAACAAGACAAGCCACAATCTAATCCTCAATTTAAAAAGAAGAAAGTAGCAGGTCTCAAAGTTAGACATGCCCAGAATTCTGAGGACTCAACTTCTGAACAGGGAATGGGCTCTGACGATGCTAGACAGCGCAGCAGAAGTAACAATAGCTCGCCAGAACCTGATGGAATTTCTGGTGACAGTGGAGTTGAATGAGCACATCACGGTGGAAACACCTGATACGAGGGTAAGGGTCCCACATAGGTTACATAAAATAACACTCCAAATGGAGGGGGACAAACCCAGAAAAGTTAAAGGTCTCATTTGGGAGAACTTGACTTATGGCTATGACATCCTTTTAGCTGAAAAAGATTGGCCGCCTGAAATTGTTATGGATTGCCCAAAGGGAGAAAATGTAATTTTACCAGCCGACCACCGACCACGTTCCAATTTACTTAAAACACACATACGCGTGGGAGTGGGCGGTAGCCCTTGCTCCAGCACTTTATCGCAACCATGTTGGGTGGGATGCTGAGTCACCACACCATGTAATCCCAGTAAAAACTACTCCAGTTCCACAGAGATAGTACTCAATAAAACAAGAAGCGAAAAAACAAGTCAGGGAGATCTTAGATCAACTTGAAAACCAGGGTGTAATAGAACCTTGCACCTCTGCAATGAATAATCCTTTGTTTCCCGTAATGAAACTTGACAATTCATACCGTCTAGTTTTAGACTACCGACATCTGAAGTCATGCACAAAAACATTTGCAGTACAGAATGCACACAGTACCGCATTAATGAATAACATTGTGCAGAAAAAATACAAAACAACACTAGATATCTCAAATGGATTCTTCTGCCAAAATATAGCACCTGAAAGCAGGTATCTAACAGCATTCTCAGCGCTAGGTTCCCAGCGTCAATTTTGTCGACTTCCCCCAAGGGTATAAGAATAGCCCCGGGTTGTTCAGCGCTAGGGTAACAGAATTACTTCAGAATTTGGATGAAGAGGCATTGTCCTATGTAGATGATATTTATCTGACGGATGATGATTTACAGGATCACTTGACCAGGGTGAGCACCATAATTTTGGGATTTGCCTCTGAGGGCTACAAATTCAACTTTAAAAAAAATCGAAAATAGCCCACATCAATGTCCTATTTTTAGGATACGAGCTTTCAAGTGAAGGAAAAAGCCTGGCAGCAAACTTTTTAGAAAAGTGTGCGCTGCTCCAACCTCCTAAATCTTTGAAGAACTTACAATCCATATTGGGATTTTTAAATTTTGGCAGAACATACATTTTGGATTACGCAGAAAGAGTAAAACCTTTCTTCGACTTAATCAGACCTGATTTTTCAGTTAGACATTGGACACAGGAACACACAGATATCCTTCGTTCCCTACAAGCTGACATGATCGCTTCAAAACACTTGCAGACACGTGTAAACGTACGCAATCTGGTGATACGCGTTATAGCGGGTCAATCTGGGTACACTTACCTAACCTTCAATGAAGGCGAAATAGTACCCATAGCTTACAAATCACATTTGTACACAAACGCTGAAATGCGCTTTGCTTCTACAGAGAAAATACTGACAGCAGTTCAGACCGCTGTAGTAAGAGAAAGCAACAAAACAACAATGTCTCAACCGGTAATCATTAGCGAGGACAATTACAAGGTTTGTATAAATCACTGGAGGAAGGAGCAGAAAGGGAGACCACAAGCTGGGGGTCGTGCAGCTAGTTAGCATGGAGGAGTCTCGTTCGTTATCGGAATTAACCAGTCAAATCGCTCCACCGTCACGGAAAGGACTGACAGATTGATAGCTCTTTCTGTGGGTGGTGGTGCATGGCCGTTCTGAGTTGGTGGAGCGATTTGTCTGGTTAATTCAGATAACGAACGAGACTCCTCCATGCTAACTAGTAAGGCGACCCCCAGCTTGTGGTCTCCCTTTCTTCTCCTCCCTCCAGTGATTTATACAAACCTTGTAATTGTCCTCGCTAATGATAACCGGTTGAGACATTGTTGTTTTGTTGCATACAGCATACTCTACCCGGTCTCAACTGGGTTAACGGGTTTACTCCTGTATTTCGGATTCTTCGTAGTAAGAGAAAGAGCACTGGCTCAGGGGAAACAAATAATTGTCGTAACTCCGGTACCAGCCTTAGAGGCTGCTACAAAGGCAAGCGTTCCTAATGCTAAAGCCTTACATCCAAGATGGATACAATGGGCTAATTCTCTCACTGCAATGGATTTAGAATACAGATATGGCCCAAGACTAAAAACACAAGCATTTCTGCAATATGAACAAGAATATCCTCTTTTAAATAATGCCTCTAGATCAGTATGAATACATTATTTACACTGACGGATCTGCTCAGCCGGCCATAGGGAGTAAACAGCAATACAGCGCCGCTTGTGCGATTGTAAAAGGTCGTATGCCGGATGGCAAGTTCCATCCCAGCAATACGAAGACAGTCTCTAGGAGACTGCACGGCTCAGCTGGCAGAACTAAAAGCCCTATTACTGGCACTAATAAATACGGATCGGGAATTCCCCACACTGATTGTGCGCGCTTCTTTTTATTGTGTCCAGTCATACAACAAATATCTTCACTACTGGGGTCAGAATGGGTTTAAAGACTCAAAAGGTGGCACAATTAAACATAAAATGCTTTCGGAACAGGTAGCTGAGTTGAAAAACGAACTACCAAGAGCTCACATGATACACACGCTGAGTCATCAACGTGATGACGTTCACGTTGAAGGGAATTCATTGGCTGATGAAGCCGCAAAGGGGGCAGTACGAACTGCTGTCGTAGCAGCAATCACTCGTTCTAAAACGAGAATAGACGGACAGATAATGGTAGCTGTCATTGCTTCACGCAAAAACAGCACAGCCTTACCAAAAGGTTTTCCACTCAAATACTCCTACAAGTTAGATGCAAACAATATTACGTATGCTCAGATTCCTGGAGTGGGTGATAGAGTAATACCAAACATGGATCGCAGATTGGGGTTAATACTAGCTGCACACGAGGGTCTAGGTTCTGCACACACCGGGATTATCGCAACAGTTTCATTATTGAAACAGCGCTATTGGTGGCCAGGTTTAACAAAACAGACGAAGAATTTTGTCTTGAAATGCGATGAAGGGTTCCACCATAGCACTCCCAGCGCAAACACCTTTACTAATATCAGACAGACCACTAGCGTGTGTCTATCTGGACCACTGCGGCCCCCTACACTCGGATGGGGCTTACAAGTATATCTTGGTGGCAGTGGATTCATGCTCTAGATTCCTGTGGGTTTGGCCTCAGCGCTCGGCTGACGCTCGAACTGTTATAAAAGATTTGCGAGTCTTCATAGGGACATACACAGTTGGCACATTATATTCTGACCGTGGCCCTGCTTTTAGCTCTAGGGCTTACAAGGAAGCCATGGAAGGTTTGGGTGTAGCATTGCGGTACTCCTCTCCATACCATCCCGAGGGAAATTCGGTTGTGGAGAGGAAAAACCGGGACTTAAAGCAGTCTTTAACAGCAAGAGTATTAGGTTCGGGTGGTAATTGGGTCAATCACCTATATGGGGTACAGCGTGCCCTCAATAACATGCCAAGATGTTCTCTAGGGGGTGTCACTCCTTATGAAGTCCTATTTGGGACGAGAATGTGGGTATCTGATCTTGATTGTGAAGGCAGAGTGGCGGATGAAAAACCATTTGACATCAATAAACGTTTGGCTGTTTTAAAGGATCTGAATGAATCCAGAGCACTACTAAGCAACGTGCATGTAAAACGGACCGCCACTGGGGAAGTCAAATCAGTCACAGCAAGGTCTGTCTGGGTCCCAAAAGTCGGGGGATCTGGTCAGAGAAAAGATCGAGGACAAACAAGAATTTGGGCCATCCTACAGAAAGCCTGTACCTGTCCTGGCTGTTGAAGGAACAAGAACAGTACTTCTTTCCGCCTCTTGCCGGCAAAAAAGAAAAAAAGATTAGTCTCCATTGATCTGATCAAACCACACTATGTGGCCGATACTGAACAGTAGGCCTCGTGGGCTCCTGGGTAACCGACGCTCTCCTCTTGCTACCATTCAGGAAGTTCAGACAGAAAGACTCATAACATTCGAAGAGTCACCAATTCAAAGTGATGGAATCCCCAACATTGAAATGGAACTTGTTCCTCTGAAAACAGAACTTCAAACAACAAATGAAAGACAAATATCAATTCAGCCTAACACCGATGTCTACATCAATATGCCTCGACAAGAGACACCTGCCGGTTCTACACAACCTGCCGAGCTACCAAAGATTGATCGAACTGCATCTGGCTACTTCATCGATTTTGATACCTTCTCTCTTTATCCTAGTGAACCTGAGACAACGCCAGCCCCAGTTTCCCGTAAGCAACAAATTTGTGAATTCTACACTTTTCTGAAAAAGACTTTTGTTTAGTGTCACCTTGACTCCAGCTCTGGATCATAACTGGAATATTGTTTTTCTGTTCTGGATTGGCCTAGTAAATGTCTTTTGCTTACTTGTGAATGGAAAATATCTCCCAGAACGCTCTGCAGTATCTAATGTGAACTTGGTCCTGAAACCTCATACATCATCTCATCGTGAACAAAGAGACTTGTTTTCTGTGAACATTACAGCTGTTCCAATTCCTGATGGTATAGTTTGGGACAAAGTTGATGATGATGTATTTGGCCCTACTGAACTTTTAAAAATACCTCATTTATTTAAAATTTCTCTTAATGATATCAGTACCTCCAGTACATTTGCTGATGATTGGGATTTTGAAACTGTTAATAACATGTTGTCTGATTTAGAAAAATCTGCTGCGTTTTCAAACAATGAAATGTTAGAAGACACATCTGACTTTGATAGTATGTACTGTTACCATCATTATGGTCATCACTTTTTACACAAATCCAGTATCCCACGTAGTGTTTTCACATACCACCAATGGGAACATTGCCCAACACCACCGAAAGTTGGTTTGAAAACTTTTGCACAGAAATTTTCATATTTTTCAGGGTTTAACACTTCTGAACCGACCTAATTTTACTATAAGGTTGCACCTACACCTGCACAGAAAAATATGCCGACTAACACCAAACAGATTTATTCTGCATCCTTTATTGCCCAACTGTCTGAATAGGATTTCGACTTATGGAAGCACACTATAGACACAAAATCCGTCTGGGGTTCTAAGGAAAGGCAAGTTCAGGGAACAGAAGTACTATTTAGAGCGTACTTTATTCTGCAACAAATGATATTTCTGAATTAAACTGTGCAACAGACTTCCTGTCTTGGACTAGCCAAGAACAAGGATTTGAACACGCCACGGTTTCCAACACCTTCACACATCAATTTTACATCCGGTGGAGGGGATACAATCGATGACATCATGCAGTACGATACATCAGACCCCAATTGGAAGGGATGGTTAGTTTGGCCCACAGACACAAACAGATGTCAATCAAGATTCAGGGGTACAACCGAAGGGTTTAGTATCCATAGGCCAGGCCCACGATATGTACAAAGAGAACATCTGGGGGTAGTGACATCATACAGTGTTGGGAAGTTGTGCCTCGATTGGCTAAAAACCTCTGACACTGTCCCAGGTGAAACAGCATTTATCCTTGCTTTCAAATTAAGTGGATTTAAGGGATTTTTTACTCGGTCCCCGAAAGCCACATCAGAAACATTTTTATTACGCTGTTGTTGGACTTGGCCCTTTTTGCAGGGTCATCCCTAAACTTTTTGCCTTCCTCCTATATTTTTTCTGACCTGTTGTTGGCTGTTTTATGACTCTGGGCACTTTACCACTGCTGATCAGTGCTAAAGTGCATATGCTCTCCCTATGATAAATTGTGATGTATTAGTGACTCCATGATTGGATGATTGGTTTACTTGTCAGTCCCTAGTACAGTGCACTGAGTGTGCCCAGGGCTTGTAAATCCAATGCCGCTGGTGGGCTTGCAGCACTGGTTGTGCCACCCACAGAAGCGGCTTGTAAAATGTGTCTCAGGCCTGCCATCGCAGAGCCTGTGTGCAGCCTAGGGCTGCCATGTCGACTTGGTGAGTGCACCCACTTACCAGTCCCTAAACCTTCCCTTTACTACATGTTGGTCACCCCTAAAGAAGGCCCTAGGGCAGGGTGCATTGTAAGTATAAGGTAGGACATGCCCTGGTGTGTGTGGCATGTCCTAATAGTGAATTACAGCCATTTTCGTTTTTCACTATTGCAAGGCTACCTGCTCCCCATAGGCCAGAATGGGCAGACTGACTATTACACCTTATAGTCAGAACTGACCCAGGGAACATGGTAGAAAAACGAATTTAGTATGCCTGAACTCAGAATGATAAAATACATCTTTTAGTGAAGTTGGTTTTAACATTCTGTGTTTGAAAATACCCCTTTTAGAAAGTGGGTATTTTCTTGCCTAAACTTCCAAGCCTGCCTCTGCTAGGTTGTGTATTCCTTGTCTGGAGATTGAGTGACAGGGGCTGGGGGTGGCTACAGGAGACAGGGTGAGTCAGCACAGGGCTGAATAGAAAGATCTGCATCCAGAGTGGAGGGAGGAGTTGCACCTGGGTCTGAGTAGGGCTGTGCCTGCCTTCCACAATGCTGGCTCCACCTCCTGCCGGGCGGCTGAGCACTCTGCCCCACATTCTGAAAGGAAAGAAGGAGTCAGAAAAACAAAGTGCTCCAGGACTGACCAGAACTGGTTTTGGACTAGGCAGAGGCCTCTCTGCCTTCAGAGAACAAAGAGAAACTGTGTATAAAAAGGGGACCAGACCCCTAGGAAATTAGATCACTTTGGGAACTCTGGAAAATCTCTCTACAAGAAGCCGCGGAGAGGCTCCGTGAGATAGATAGAATTAACCTAGAAAAAGGCATTAGCTATAGTTGACAATGGTATGACTACATTAACATCCAGGATTTATTCACTGGGCAACATTGCATCTTCTGCTATTGATATACTAGAACAGGACTTGTCCATACTACAACACGGACAATCTCAACTGCGTTCTATTATGTTATTAAGCTGGACGCTGCAATCATTGCGCGCTGGTTATATGCCTTGGCAATTTATCAACAGTACGTCTCTATTTTCAGCATACAATCTAACTGAAAAACAGATTACAATGGCACAAAGGGGAGCAAAATATACAATGCTCCGTATTGAAAAACTTGATAAACTACCTTTTACTGTGGCAGAGTCACCGTCCATAGAATCGTTGATTCATGGCCACATACCATTACCAGTCACAACTTTCCAGTTTCAGTACTGCCTAGAATAACACCAGGCAGGCAGATATGAAGCAATGGGTAGGGAATTCATCAAGGAATCTTGGGAATTGCCGTACAGATTTCAATGTAGGAATGGGGACATTGAAGTGTTCCTTAGCGGTACCAACTGCGAGAATTCCTTAAGTGGATCTCTCATATGCCAGGATATCATGTTTCATGGGGCCTGTAATGGTTCAGTTGCTAACTTATCCTGCCACTTGAAAGGTTCCCTAGCAGCCGTGATTAATCCGGTGTTCAAGTTACTTTCAAATGGGAGTTACTTGATGCTGAATGATCAAGGTTGTTGTGGGTTGCTCCTGGGCATCGCATATCTCATCACTGTAAGCTCAAGGGTTAATTACTGTATGCAAGTATTGTTTCCACCGACCCACACAATCAGGGAGGCGCAGTTATGGCCTTCATTGAATGTTTCCTTTATACGGTTTGATACTCTGAGCCGAATGAAAGCCATGCTTCTACAGCAAACCGTGCCCTTAACCTCCGCCCTAGAAACTTATGATCGCCAGTTTGCAAGGTCCTCGGCTGAGATACAGGCACTGATATGAACAAATTGCCCTTTCCATTTCACAGAAATGGTTCAACGTATCTTTAACATGTCTGATACGACGAGTATTGTCCACCTATTTAAGACCATAGGTTCTAGACTGCTAAGCACCTTTCAGACAATCCTCGGAGTTGTTCCCAACTTTATACACTCCGTATTCGGAAGCATTTTTGGAGGGTTTCCGCTGATCCTGTTTCTAATAGCAGGTATCCTGATTGTCCTTTTTCTGCTACGCAATGGACGTCGTAGTCACCAAGGAGATGGAACGCACGCTCTTGGAGCGCCGATACCGTGATCACATGGTAATCCATCTGGGCACACCTCGTCTTCGAGAACTGAGCGAGTCTTGGTTCTTGTCATTTAGACCAGTCTGGATCAACTGTATTCTGCTTGTCCTCCGATGCATGTTCTGCAGACAAGAATGCGTGTTGGATCTCTGTCTAACACTTCCAACAATTGCGCCACCGGACGTTGATGCTTTACTGGACCCAATAACGGCCCATGTTCTGCAGTGTCCTCAGGGTATCCCAATGTTGATGTCTGCATTCTTAGAGCCACCACAGGATGCTTCAGCTCCTGTTGGGAAGGATACCGGCTCCTCAACAACTACTCAGGCCTCGGATGACACTAGTACATCCCCAGCAATGGCTGTGGTGAATACGGAGGAACATCTGTGCTCAATTGACCTGATCTGCGAGGTGTTGCAGGGACCGTCGTCTGCGATTGCAGGTAACAGTGATGGTGCGTCTCCTAGCCAGGACACAAACATTTGGCTCATCGTGTGCTGGGAAAATTTGGCCTTTTTTCAAAAACAACCAAATTTGGAATTTTAAACAAAACACTTTTTTAATAACTGCATGGCTTTCAATCTCTCATTGTTCGGACTATATATACAAACTTATCTAGTACAGACTTCTATCGCCTGCAAATTCATGTTTTAACATTTCTTAGATTTTTACATTTTTTAAGTACTATTTTTATGGACTTATTTACGTACATTTAGCAGTACGTTAGAATTTAGTATGTCGTCCAGTCGGATGAGGAGTGGGTGTTATGTTCTATATAGGTACCCCAATATAGGCTCAGGTAGTCACCTAACCTTTCACCTATATTCTCCCCTATCATTACACTGCATAAAGGTTCTTAGTACAGACCTTTTACCTAGTTACGGTAATGTCCAAAGATGACAAGGGGTTTTCTCTGAAAAGCTTAAGCCTCATTCATTAGGCATGAGGATTCTTGGAATCACAGCAGGCCTACCATCTCCTGCATAATAACTATGTATAAGGGTCATTCCTTCCGTCATCCCAGTGTGACATGACACAGCAAGGTATATCCCCAGGGGGTACCACTCTGGATATATATACATCATCTCTTGCTGAAATAGTCAGAGGAGAAAAGGACTTCCATGCCGACACACTGACGTGAGACGCTGAGGCTCCTGCACGCAGACACTCCAGCTCGCAGTGGTCTGACATCCCTTGCGGGGTGTCCATCTCGAGACCAAGACAGAGTCCCACAGTCTCTTACTTCAGGTAATGGGGTTGACTTTATCCTAGAGGGATTCTTGACTGTACACCCACATACATGCTAGGTACACTTAGGTACATCTAGTTAGGGAAGCCTCGTAGGAGTACGCATTTATTACTGTCATGTATTTTATATACTTGCCTGTATTCATTGTTTTAGCACAATGGTATAAATCTACCATCCTTTTACTCTGTTAGTGCTTATAATCATTTATATCTGTTACTGTCTAATGGTTGTTTCAGTACACCTATTTTACACTAGAATGACACTGGTTCAATAAATGCTTATTGAAAAACGTCCCCACCGTTTATTCTGTGTATCTCTCTGAGACAAAGTGAGCATGAGTGACTGAGCGAAACGTAGTACACTGTTTCCACGATGCCTGATGGGACAGGGTTGTCATGCTCGATAGTTGCCAAGAACTATTCTCTCCTTGGTAAGAGGGGTTTCTAGTGGCACTGTGAGCTAGCTGGTATACAGGCTAACATTCGGTAGGGACTCTAGAATCAGTCTGACTCCAATCCTACAGTATATGTTGTCTAAACGCGCAGATCCTATATAGGTTTATAGGAACTACACGACAATGCTTTAATGGCAGTCTATTAGGCCCTATACGTTTTTGCGGATGAAAACGGCTAGTCGGAATCTTGGGTTTCTTGTAAACTTTATCAGATGACTATGTGGCTCCTGACAGATGTGCGTACTCTCCCTGGTTCGTGTTAAATCAAAATTCGTTTTGCAGTTCGGTGCAGTGTAAAAAGGAAGAGGCGAACAGACAAACCACTGCAACACACTTGAAACACCAAAACGAATCCCAACATTTTGTAGACTGTACACAGCCCATATGACACTAAGGGAAAATGGTGGATACGAAACACTGCAAAAATAATTAAACTGCATTTATAGTAAAAGTGACAATCCTGGCTGTTAAACAGAAGCTAAAATATTTTGATACTCACAGGGCACGCTTTAACTTTTGACATAACTAAAATAAAATCAAACATATGGAACAGACATATCACCAATACGCAACGTACACCATTACTAAAACAGACAATAATGGGAAAAATGATTCATATATTTGGCAGCATTATATGTGAACGAGTGATTTTACATAATTTAATATTTGTTAATTTTTTATTACCTAATCTGATGATCTACAAAGGCTAATTTATGGTAAAATGATATGTTGTGACAAATTAAACCTATAACTATGGTAGGCATATGTGGGAGAGGACGGTAGTGTGCCTGTGTTTGTTTAAAAGAGAAGTACAGTTAAAGGTGGTGTAACGGACTGTGTCCATAGACAGTATTTGTTGTTTGGCAATAGAGAATCGAGGAGCGAAGTTTTGAACAAGCACACAGGTGAGGAATATGGGAGGAACATTGAGGGGGTGCACAAGGGAGCGCACAAGGGAGCCTAAATAAATTGTTTACGCCTTCTTCTATTCTATGACATAACTGAAATAAAATCAAACATACGGAAGAGACATATCACCAATACGCAACGTACATCATCACTAAAACAGCCAATACTGGGAAAAATTATTCATACATTAAGCAGCATTATATGTCCAGTCGAGACCTAAAAATTGCACAAATTATAAAATTCCAAAGAACATTTCATGCATGGTTTACATATAAATCAAATCTAAAGAGAAGGTTTAATCACAAGCATCCTCGGGCAGTTCCTTAACATGTTGGTTATCTATTGTAAGAAAAAAGGGGTGATTGAGCATAATTCTTGCTATAATTTATTTTGTTAAAAAAAGGGGTAAGCAAGTCTTTGGATATGAATAAGGGGCAATATTTTATGCAGACAATCCCCTGAATGCCTCGGACAATAAAGTCTGAACACTCTGAAGCCTGCAATATGTGGTGTGCTGTTGACTAAATTAACCCGGCAATATATTGTCTAAAGTTTGTAATCTGTTCTGTTATTAACCCTGCACCTCGGAGTAGGCCTGGGCGGAGAACTTCGCTCCATACGCAGAATTTTCTGCACTCCGCGGAGCTCGCGGAGTGCAAAAAACTCCGCTTCGCGATGTGCAGCGCAGTTTTTTCCCCGCTCGCGACCGTTCGCGAGCTGCCGCTCGGGTAGAATTTCTACCCGAGCAGCAGGAATACCAGCACAAACTGCAGTTCGCACTGCCCTCCGCCACTCGCGGAACTTCGCAGAGTTTTTTTGTAACTTCGCGGAGTTCCGCGTAGCAAAACTCTGCAAACTACACCCAGGCCTGCCTCGGAGTATGTGGGATTCCTAATTTCAGAAGTCATGGTTGGAGACTCGATGGACCTTTTTTTCAATATGTCACTTCTTCCTGTCCAGCAGCATAAAAGAAATGAACAGAAATTAATTACATCCACTTAAATAGTGTGGGCAAGATGTTTTTATTTACATTTTGAATATAAAGCTCGACCCAAAAGCGATAGCCTGTTCAAGTAACAGTAGAGAGCACGGTCTTCTAACTTTACCGTTGTTGAATAGCAAATGGAAGATGGAATTCAAAGTGGTATAAATTGGAAAGGTTGGTTTATATGACACAACCCTTCTGCATTGCACCTTCTGCAGATCGTCCAATCCAGAGGATCAGACATCTGGTAAAACACCCCTTTTAAATGGCCACACATGCCAGGGAGGAGCATGGAGGAGGGTGTGCAAGGGAGCCAGCTGAAAAAACAAGGAAAACAAGCAGCGATGAGGGAGGGGTTGGGGGCACGGAACAGGTGCCCTCTCAAAACAGTGTGACATTTGATTGTGGTCTTTGAATGCTCAGCAAATGTGACGAGATAAGAACAAGATTTACAGGCCTGTTTACAGAAACAGAGCAGAGCTCCAAGCAAGTGAAAACAGTACCAATTGCGTGAATTGCTTGTCAAGAAAGAAAAAAGTAGTTCTTAAAACAGATACTCAAATAGTGACCAATGGATTGATATAGTACTTGGTCCCTGCTCTGTGGGATGGCTAAACACAGGAAGAGGCATGACAAATACATGCCATGGACAAATGGGAAGAAAGAATAGGAGAGCGACGATGGAACCAGCAAATGTGAAGCCTATGGGCAGGCTGAGGCCCACAAATTACATACATGTCTCGAAGAGACAGCCCAAGCGTTGTCTAGCCGAGAACTAAAAAGAAGGGAAAAGATCAAAATAGAGAAATGGAGAAAGGAAGGAGGCAAGGAGGAAGTAAGGGAGAGAAGAAAAAAGAGGAAAAGAAAGGAGAGCAAAGAAGAAGGGAAAAGATGGAAAGTAGAAAGAAAGGAGAGGAAGAAAAAGCTCAAAGAAAGAAGTAGAAAAAAGGAAAGAAGGGGAAAGTAGAGGAAGAAAAGGCTCAGAGAGAGAAGGAAGTAGAAAAAAGGAAAGAAGGAAAAAAGGAAAGTAAGAAAGGAAAGAAGGAAAAAGATTAAGAAAGAAGAGATTAAAAGAAAGACTGAATGCAAGGAGAAAAGGAAATAAACGAAAAAAAGACTGAATGCAAGGAAAGGAAATAAGAAATGAAAAGAAAGAAAGACTGAAGGCATGAAGAAAAGGAAATAAATTAAAAGAAAGACTGAAGGCAAGAAGAAAAGGAAATAAGAAATGATGGGGAAAGAATAGAGGAGAGGGACCAAGCAGAGGAATAGGAAAGGAAAGAAGCACTGTAGATAAGGAAGAAACTGGAGATAGAAATAATGAGAGGGAAGGGGAGAACAAGCAAGGAAAGACAATGCAGGACAGAAGGAAAAAAGGAGAAAGCAAAAAAAGTAACAAAGGAGAGAAGATATGAAGGAGAGAAACAAAGGAGCAAACTTGAAAAGGAGAGTCAACAAAGGAAGTGTTAGAAAGGAGAGCAAAAAAAGGAGAGAAAAGAGGAGAGGAGAAACAAATGGCAAGAGGAAGAAAGGAGGGACTGCAAGGCAGGAGAAAGAAAGGAAAGAAAAAAGGAGAGACACCTAAAAAGAGCGAAAAGATGAAAAAAGAAAGAAAGGTGAAGAGAAAGAAGACACGCAAGAGAAAGATAATGAAAGAAAGAAAGACGACATGAAAGAAAAAAGAAATATAAGACCGAGAGAAAGAAACAGAAAGAGAAGGGAAAAGAAAAAGACAGAAAGAAAAAGATTGAGAAAGATGAAGAGAAAGAAAGAAAAAGGGAATGAAAAAAAGAGCGAAAGATGAAAAAAAGAAAACATAAGTGTAGCGCAACTTTGAAAAATGTGCGCTTTGATGTAGTGCAATAACCCTACAAATATTTTAGATAGAGTCTAATTAAATAAAAGTTCATGAAGGCAATATTTTTCAGGGCTAAATTTTAAAATACTGTGCTCCGATCTGAGACATTTATTTATGGTCAGGCTTCTTTCCCAAAGCAGTAGCCATGTTTATGCTACTATTATCTAAGACTTGCTGGTAGCTCGCAATCGAACTGTTAAGAGACTCCAGGACTGGCTAAATATGTTTTCAGGAACAGCACAGCGTCTGGAGATGGGAAGCAGCCACCAACTACAATATACGTAGTGGAGGGGGATCAGGGCCCAATGCCCAGAGAACTATTGCATGCAATTGCTGAATCTAGAACTGCCCTTGAGACCAAGTTTCACACTGTGCAGCGGATATGATCCTGATCCAAATTGATTTAGGGAAAATAGGGACTGTGACTATGGCAGAGGCCACCCTACAAGAAGATACCAACTCCCTCAAAACACTCCAAGTGGAGGTCTGCCAGCTCAATAAGAATGGTGCAGTGTCTGCACACCTGGGCAGAAACAGTTACATAGGATTTTGTGGTCAACACAGTTAAACACTGTGGTGTGTCCCTCAACTTTGTGGAGGAGAGGGCACACCACGTACCGGAGGCCCCTCTGATAACAGGGGCGAGATCACAATCGATTATAGCCTGTATTCACAACTTTAAAGAACGTGATGCAATCCTGCGGGCGGCCCGTCAACATAACTCACTGCAATATGAATAACAAACGGTTATAGCATTCCTGGACTATGCGAAGAGGTACAGGCCAGACCAAGATCCTTCGAAAAAGTTAAATGAGAATTTAAAAATGCCTTCTGCATTATATGATGTTATTCTTGATAAAAGGGAGAATACACGAAGAAGAGAAAACCTGGTTCTGTGTTTCCCCAGAGTAGGCCTGGGAGTGGCTGGATGGATGGCACTCCGTGGAGAACAAGAGACATGGGAACGATTTGACGTTCTTGAGTGGAGCAGACCGCAATGGAGCATTGGCCGTTGCGATGGTGGAAGAGACGGTGGGGGAAACAGACACGCAGGGCCCGTTCCAAACCTGCAAGTCCCTGAAGAGACGCCAATGGTGGAGGTGAACACAAAAGAGACAAGCATCAATATGATCAGAGGCAGGATATATGCAACAGCCATGCTCTGGAAAAAAGACTAAGTGGCAGTTCTCCAATTTGGAGAAGGAGAAGAGGCTAGTAAATACAAACAGGTTTCATGTTTGGATCAGAGGGCGACAGACAAAGTGAGGCAGTAAGGCGAATGGGGGGGGCGGAATTCATCGAAGCGGGGGGGCGGTCGACACTACAGGGTGCACACAAAAGGAAAGGCAGGGGAAGACACTTCGGGGACTTACATAAACCTTGACCAAGGACTACATGGGACCTCCGAAGACCGAGACTCACCATCTTATTCTAGAAAGTTAACGGATTGGGGAATAGACTGAAAAAAGGGGTGGCATCACGCTTCCTACCTAGGCACAACCCTGATCTCATCTGGCTGCAAGAGACACACCTGGTGGAGAATAATTGTTGCTTCATGTGAAGAGGCCCATGCAATGTCCTGATGCACTTGGGATTCACATCAGGCTCCAAGGGAGTAGGCATACTGGCCTGTAAATTGTTCCAGCAGACAGTCAATGAGACATAGATTGACCCAGGAGGGTGCTATGCAGCGGTGCAGGGGAGAGGAATCCAGTGTAAATAAAACTGGCCGTCTGGCATTTCCCACCTGGGCTTCAAGTCATGATTCTACAAAAAGTAGGTGAGTGGATGGCAAGACCTCCTGACATGGTAATAGTATTAGGCGTGACTTTAACCTCAACATGAAGGGAGTACTAAACAGAATTTTCAGAAGTAACCAGCCTACGACGGTGGGGGTAGGGAGGTTCCGGAGAGTGGACACTCGACTGCAGACTTTTGTTATGGCCCGGAGCGGACAGATCTGTGGAGGGATGAGCACCCCACAGATAGACAATACTCCAATGCTTCCGGCGTCACCAGCTCCTTGTCTAGACTAAACTACTTTTTTGGTTCTACAGACACAAGATGGGTTTAAGACACATGATACCTGCCATGTGGAATCCCAGACAACTCTCCAACATAGCACGCAAATAACACAGCACACTACTCAGAGATGAGCTGATTGGAAATAAGACCCCTGGAAGCTAACTGACTGGCATACAAGAAGCTTGCTAATGGCTAACACAGAATTATATTTCAAGAAGAATGTGGGATCGGTAGGGAAAAATACAAGGCTGTAATCAGGAGCTGTTTTATACCCACATAACTGGGAAAAGAAGAGAGCCTTAAAGAAGTAACAGAACTAGAAACCAGGCTGCCAGACTGGGAGACGGAGTATATCCAGGAGCCCTACCCTGAGCTGATGCGCCATCTTGCTATAGCCATGGACAAATATAGGTGACTGGTAGAACGGGTGGCAAAGACACAATTTAGGTCCAAACAGCACAAACAGTACTAGCTTGGTAACAAGGTGGGTTATGGCATGACTGACAAGATTGAAAGAGGGTGGTGAATGATGAGGGAATGGTCACTCCAGGACCATAGACTTAGCAAACAGAATCCAGGAATTTGTGAAGGACATCCCAACCCCAGCACTTAGTCGGGATGATTTGAAAGCCTGGGGAGGTATGTGGGACAGCTACTCCGACATGTGCTGTATGAGGCCAGAATGGAGGGAGGTTATTCCAGCATCTCAGAACGGCATCCATCATACTCATTCATAAAGATCTAAAGCCCGTGGACCAGTGTGTCTCCTACAGGCCAAACACACTGCTCAATACAGTGGTAAGCTTTTGGCAAAAGAATTGTCCAATCACCTCCTGCAGGTGATGAATAAATTAATTGCATCTGACCAGTTGCACTTCATACCTATATGACCCACATGTGATAATCTTAGAAGGTTGTTTGGGTGTCTGACAAGATGCCAAGTTCTAAGAGACTCAGCAGTTAAGCTGGCCTTAGATGCTGAAAAGGCTTTTGATTCCATAGACTGGAGTTATTTATTGGCAGTCTTGTGTGAGATGGGCTTTGGTATGGAGTTCTTATCTTGAATACATTTGTTATATACTAATCCGGTGGCTAGAGTTGGCATCAATGGGATAACCTCCTATGAATTCAGCCTAGGGAGAGAGAGAAGCCAGGAGTGCCAGCTTTATCCCCTGCGGTTCACTCTTGCACTGGAGTCCCCAGCTTGCTGGCTGAGCGTAGATGCTCAGAGACGGGGATTGCGGTGGGACCCAGAGTGGAAGGATGTCATCTCCCTTTATGCCAATGACATGCTTCTATACTTAGCACATCCATTGCAATCTACCCCTAGAGTACTTGAGATCCTAGACACATTTGAGAAGTACTCAGGGGTGCGCATTAACTGGCTTAAGTCTGTGCCATTTACAGTCACTCACTGGCCATCCCTGACAGATTGGACATATCCCCTGCAGAGGTCTCCTGAGGAAATAAGGTATCTAGAAATCTATGCAACCATGAACCAAACTGAATTCCAACTGTATAATTTCGGAAGGATCCTGGAAGAGTATAGGCGGGAAGTGGGGCAATGGAGGATGATCCCCATGTCACCAACAGGCAGAGATGCCCTTTATAACAATTTCACACCCTTCCCCACCCACACAATAGCACTGCAGACCCTCACCAGGAACCCCTATGAGGGAGGAACTGCCCTCCATAAACTACAATTATATTACCGGGTGACAACTACTTGCGGTGAATGAGTGGGTCTTCACCTCTCAATAAGAACCCGTGCTACGGGCGAACAGGGGTGCAATAGATCCAGTAGGATATTTGTGCAAACTATATAATAGGGGCCGTGCAGCTCGAAATCCTACCCTGGCAGAACTGGTAATAAAAATAAGGAAGAGGGCCACATTGAACTTAGTATTGGAAGAGAAGGTAATATTGGAGACTCCACTGTTGGAATCTGATGCCCTTGTGGATCTGAAAAAACAAGAAGGAAGCAAAGGGACATGCTAGGGATATCAGAACTCGGAGACATCTGGGGAACACAGGGACTCCTCTTTTGACAAGATGCAAAGACGGTATGAGTTAGTAGACAATCAATACTTTCATTAGACTCTCGAGGCACGCAAGGAGAAACTGCAAGAGGTGGCTGACGAGTCACTGCTTGAATATTGACGGTTATCAACCGCTCTACACAAACATGCTGTCTCGCAAATATATAAAAGACAAAAAAAATAACAGTCAGCCGTCCATGGATGTATTAAAGGACAAATCGCAGCATAAATTGGGGATCTTACCTTAGCGGACGAAGAATGGGGAAAGAGTGCTGTCACACTAGAGGATCTGCTATAAGAACCGGGTTTAGACTTGGGCAACTAAAAATACTGCACTGGGCATATTATACCAGTACCAGGCTCCTCCCTTTGGGGAAGCAGAGTATGACAAATGCCTGCAGAGATGTGGGTAAGCTGGGACACTGTTACACACCCCGTCGGAATGCCCCAGGCTGCAACCGTTCGGAACATGGGTGGGCCAACGTATCTCAACACCCAGAAAAGAAAACCTGGCGCTTTACTCCCAACCCAGCTCCCACCCACCCCCGCATGGGCCACACTGAGAATTTAGGGGGACAGATGCCACTTAAATACACTCTGTTGTTCTGTAGTGCGGCTCTCATGGTCTCCAGGCGGAACATCGCCCAGCTATGGAGGAGTGGGGAGGTCCCAGGCTTGGCACTTTGTACAACTGGAATGGACTGGTGAGCGCACTGTGTACAAAGCCCAGGGGTGCTCTTGGAAATTCGATATGATGCGAGACCTTTGGAGACACTTTCAGGACCCCAGTGGTATGTGGCAGATCCAGGGGCACAGCTGCAGTGGATCCCATCTCCGGGACCAGTTAAGAGGAAGCTTCTTGGGGTGCTTCAAAGCCTCCCTTGTATGTTAATACTGGACAGTAACTGTACGCTGAAATAGTGTTGAAATGGGTAAGGCTGATGTAATTGTTTATGCTGTAAACAAATCACAATTAAAAAGTTAAAAAGTCAATGGCTGTAGCTATGGTGGTATCTGAAAAATGTCTTATATGTACAGATGGAGCTGCTGCACTGCGTCCCACCCTCCAATGTTTGGGATTGTTCGGGATGCGTCTTGGCATCCTGCTGTGTTGTATATGCACAAATAAACAAATTAAAATTTCTTTTTTTTTTAGTGCACATTTGAATACACAATCTAAGTGCTTACAGTGCGTGGAGGAAAAATCCAGGTGAGGCAGGGGCGTAATGGAAGGGTGTAGAAAAACAATGGGTAGAACTGTAGGGAGTGCTAGGAAGCATGGAGTAATTAATTAGAAACTCAAAGTTGAACTTCTTTGCTTAGGCAACAATATATGAACTTTTCCAAGAATGTTTTTTCCCCAAGAAGTATGGTAAATGACCTCCAAACAGGGTTCAGTGACACACTTACCACCCACTTTGCCACTTCTGCATTTTCCAGTTGCTTCAGTAGTGAGTAAATCTTTACATCTGCTACAGCTGAAAGAGTAGCTTGTACTAGGCGAGGTATCCAAATCTGCACAAGAAAAACAGACAGGTCGTGTCCCATGCCGTGGTACGGTCATATATCTAACAAGGACGTGACGTTATAATAAAATCATAAAGTTTGTTTCAATTATGGAGGGAACAACTACTCTTTCAAGTGCACTAATGAGCCAGAAGGCATGTCAAATGCCACCTTTTTCAAAGCCGTGCACTAAAAATATGTTTTTGGTAATTAATAATGCCTGGCCTCGCAAATAATGTATTAATTGTAAAACAATCAACAGAAGCTATTAAGAAAGCTCACTTCACAGGTGACATTGGAGTTTTACAAATAGATATGTGTTGGAGGTATGCTCTAACATGGTTATAACATGCTTAGCTCTGATGCAGCTGTAAAGCTTTTAAGGGTCACCCCGTGCGATGAGTTCATTAAATGTACACAGTAACACTAATTAGTATATTATTATTAGCTCATTTTTACTTATTCTCAAGCACTGACAGTGATAAATGTCAAGGGTCTAAGTAACCAGTAGCCATGGGTTACTCCTGATGTGAACTTGCCTTTAAAGCTTTAAATGGAAAAAAACACAAAGTGCACCTTGATCATACAGTGATTTACTCTCCTACCAATAAAATACAAGTTTCAGAAAGGCTTATAAATAAAAGTAACAATGGCGTACTCCTATCTGGTGCATCAACCCACTCACCAGCAGCTGGACGTTATCCTTGTTGAGTAGCTGTAGAGCTTTGTAGATGCTTGCAAAGAACAGTGGGTAAGAGTAGCCTCGCAATCCTTCAATCCATTCCCAGGTTAAGTAACCATAATTAAGATTGTTAAGGAGAGAAATCTCAAAGATTTAAACATGCCGAAAAAGTTCAATTTTACAGCCAATATACCAGTTTCGAGTACACGCTCCATTTAGGTCCATTTTCCGCAGTACCATGTGAAACGATTAAAAACACACAGTAGCCTCTATGCTAATACAAATGCAGCGTTTTCCCTTGATAGGCAGAACATGTTTCACCTTTTAGTTTTCACACTGGAGTAGAATACTGAAAATTAAAATAATGTGTCTTTACTGGTCCTTCAATAAATACTCCCAACGCATTATTCCAAAAACAATAGCAAGGGCCTATAAAAATAAATTAAGGACGGATAAAACCCAAACCTGGTTTGACACAATGTACAAATGTTCAAAGCAACAAAAAAAAGTGATTCTTTCAGACTTTGATCGTTACCATAAACCAGTTCACACAGTGAATGTATACTGTAAAGCCTAATCCATTTATCTAGCTTCTTTCTATTACAAGTCAGATAAACACCAGAAGCAAAGCTATCGTACATATCTGCAATCCTGGCCATTAATAAAATGAAGGACATCAAGAGCTATCTTCCTTTTCTGTCTTCTAAATTGCACAACACGAGTTCCAAAACAAGTAATCAAGGTCTCGATTGGCCCCAGTGGCAGGGAAGAGAAATTTTGAAAGGGAAAGAGTGGCTTTCACTTTCTGACCACTTCTCAAAGCCAAAAGCTGACCAGCAGAATTCCAACACTTCAAAACTCTTCCTGCTCTTGAATTGAGTGAAGAAAAATATCTATCACCCAACCTCTCAGATTTAGTATGGATGCCATAATATTGTGAAACTAGGCATATCTATTCACAAATTTAAAAACTGTTTACGTTCTGTCTTCTGATTTATGTGTAATCAGAAATTAAAGTAAGACTACGGCCTCCAATACAAAAAATAAAAATGCAAAATGAACGCAAATTGGAGAATAGAATTTTAAAATATAGGCATCATCATTCCATCAAACAGGCGACAATATACCCAACAGAGCAAAGGAAGTTTAGAGCCGTTATCACCAGATAAAACTGACCAAAGACATTTTGGCACACTAACAAATCTACAGAAAATAGAAAACGATTTACCAAAGGACATTTGAAACTAAAAGGCGAGAGAAGGGGCCTTGAGAACCAACACAACAACATTGGATGTCAAACAATACTGAATTTGAAGAGGTAAAAATATCCATAATCGGAGTCAAATAAATGACACTAGAAGCAACAAAGATAATTTATAAAATACTCAGAACTCTCAGTGAAAGAAGCACGTTTAAACTAGTAACAATTTGGAGCGTATTTCATAACGACCACTAGGCTTCTAATTCATTTAAAGTGGCAATGCTCATTTTTGATATTTTTTTATGGTCCAGCCTGCAAGTACCAAGAGGTAGGCAAGCAGAAAGATCAAGATAACTACCTCAGGTCGTATTCACAAATACAATGTAGAGCATGGTCATAAATTCATTCAGAAGTGGAATGAAGAACACTGGCTAACCCTTAATGGCAAAAACACAGATGGTCATAATTACCACTGTAGTAATATTATAAAAAACAGGAAATTTATATGGAAGCATTTCGTTCTTAGACTCTTGCATCTTGATATACAACACAGTTGATCAGGGAGTACATATGCCAATTTCATTAGGGCCTCTTCCAGTAAGGCTGCGTACTTTGTCACACTTAACAGCCCCAAATGTTAAACAGTGTCCCACTGGTGGCTCTCAAATTCACTGACCTCCACAATGAACTAAGCTGGTGACCCTCAAATAATGCAAAGTTTCACAGGGAGGGATGGGGGCTTAATAGGTCCAGCATACAGGCCCCAAGACGACTGGATGCCCCAGGGACAGACGGCCACGGGTAGGTCCGCATTCCGGTACCACGAGGACCTCAGTGGGTCCTTCTTGCAACATTCAGCGAGTAACCCCGTTCCAGTCCTGCTGGGGTATTACTATCCCCTTTTCTAGGTGCATAACTTTCCAAAAGGTATACTTATACCTCCGGTAACTTTTTTCACCTTTTCACACTTTCAGGATTACTATCGAATTCAGACTTAAGGGGAAGTGACACATAGTTCACACTGGCGAAACACTACTTGCCGCCCCCTTAGAGTAGATGAGGATATTAAGGTCCTGATGAACTGCCTAGATCCTATCGGACTGATTGAGGCAAGAAACATGTTGACTCCCTGCACAACCCACTAGGACTGACACAGGTTTAATTTTCCCTTCCCAGTCCGCGACTCTTTAGTCTGTTTTTATTCATGGCCCAAGTACTCCTCGAATAAAAGGTTTTGGAGAATCCAGGAGCTATTTTTATACTGCACATTCACCATCCCACCTCTACTCACTACATTAAGGCACCCTCACATAAATACCATCTAGCTTCACGACGGCAAACCGAGATGACTTCCAGCAAAGAGCCCCCCTACGGGGCCCATTGGACATTGCAGCGCTGGCCCAACGAGGAGCTGCCCTATGATGAAGCATGACACCCCCCGGGATGTGTGAGGGCCCTTGCTCCTTATGGGAGCTATCCCTGGACGAGTACTCCCGTCCCTGCTCTGTCTAGCACCTTGAGGAAACCAGCCTGTCACTTCCTTCTCTCCCCACCCTTAGGAACAGCATACTTCTTCTCTGTATTAGTCCTCAAATAATGCACTCAGGGTGTCAAGATGCCTCCTGCCAGAACAGCACACTCGCCCTGGTCGCAATCTGCTTGATTTCTGCTTGCCTCCATAATGGGAAGGCTGGCGTGTAGGCCCACGTGGTCCCGGTATCAGGCAAGCAACTTTTCCTGCAGTGTTGAGCCGGTGTCAGCAGCAGGGACTTCAAAAGCATCTGGTTTTGACGGCTAAAGACTAGTGCAGTGGGGGGTTTGGGGAGGGGGATCAAATAAGAAAAGCAACGAAACAGCGATCCTTTTCACCCCACTCCCTGTCACCGCACCATCAGGAGCACCATTGCAGCTGGGCCGCCATTTAATAGGTTTTGAAATCAGGCACATTGAGGCCTACCTTTGTAGGTGGCAACTGGAGCATACGAACCGCGCAATCTTGTGTCTGCCTCCACCCCATATCAAATCTAACAGCTGAGAGTTCATCGTTTTGAAGAATCACCTCGGAAGGACAGTGGGCACATTTGCAAACCAACAGCGGAATCTAGGTAAGATTATCATCTTGGACAGTGCTACTTTCCCTATCTCTGCCATGCCTTTGTATCAGTTTTAAAGTTCTTTTTGACAAAAGTCCTCCCTTCATTTGGCAAATATTCTTATGGTTTGCACCACATAGGGCTTTCTGCTTTTCCAAAGCATTTGTCCTAAAGCTACAAAAAACATGAAACCTTGTCAAAGTGACTGAGTTTTCGCTTTTCAGGTGGCGACAGCCTTCCACTGGAGATAAGAGAATTATTCAATTGCAGAGTTCATGCAGAAACCCAAGACCTGGCTTTTTAAGTTTTGACCAGAGTTATCTGATGGGTCTAACACATATGCTATTGCACTTGGATGTACGTGACTGCTAGTTAAGAAACGTATAAGCGCCCAAACTACAAACAGGTCAAACAATACTTTCATTACAAATCTGATTTTGCTGCAAATTCTAAATAGATTATGAGTATATATTTCAACATGACGGTATTTAAGAAAGCCTTTACTGTGCTAAAATGTAATAATTATGAAAAATACATCAAGTTGCAATGAGCTGCTTCCTCACAAATGTTCAAACAAGCCAGACAACAGACAGAGCAAAAGCTGTCTGAGTACCCCTTCTTCTCAAAGCCATCTTAAAAACTAATGATGGCAACTAAGGCATAGCAAGTCGTACCTTTCTTTGTTGAATGTGCCTCCCCTATTAAAACTCCGATCCTTAGTAGGGTATTTGATTTAATCCATACATTTTGTTGAATTTCGTGGGTGCTGCAGCACAGTGTCCTTGTGACTTAGTGACTTTAGTAACTCTTTGTAGCAATCTTGATAGTACAGCCCAGATCCCACTGCGCAGTCACGGAGTACCTTTCTCGGTTACAATTCACCAAGTAAAAATTATACCTCTCTTGCATAGATTTACACTAGGTAGGGGTTTGGGAAATGACTGAACAGCTTCCAGGTCAAATACACAATTATAATTTCTTGCCTGCGAGACCTCTTTCTCAAAGGAAACCCAATGAAGTGCCACTCTGATCAGTCCCAAAATATACTTACATCCTCGAGCAAAAGCAGATCATGCAAACACACATTTTTTTCTGGTTTATTGCTACAAACTGTCTGGTAGCCATGGTTAACACAGAAGGCCATAATACTGCTTATAATAGATCCAAAATTAAAAGGATATTCAAACACCATGTGATGTGCAACTTCTAGTGACTGCCAGTATTCATCTGGGACAAAACTTGTTTGTACTAAAAAACAATTAATTATTCTGAAAGCTATGGCCAGCAAGACCAGATAAATGTTTTCACCAAAAAGACCTGTGGAAACAAAACAGAAATTATTATTATTACTTTACGTTTCTAAATCTGCTTTAATTGCAGAAATGTGGGTATCCCACGTATGGAACATTTCTGACATTAAAGCACTGTTGTATAGGAGCTTGCAAGCGCTGTGAAGGGGCAGTGATTATTCTATTACAATGGTATTGTAACTGAACTGGAATTTCTAGGACCTTAAAAGGAAATGCATTTTTCAACCACATCCACAGTATATGGTCACGAAACTCCTTTAGCTACTTGCAAAATCATTACAGTGTTCAGTTAGTCACATATTTTACATGTTTGGCTATTATTTCACAGAAGGCAGTATTTTCATAGTCCATAATTCTCTGGGACAATGTCAGATCTGTGCATTATTTAACAACATGTGAACAGTTGTGAGAGCTGTTTTCTCTGCATATTAAATGCATCACAAATTGGACTGACACAAAGCTAGGTTGTGTTTACATTGTTGTAGGAAAGTGCCCCTGTTTGTATGACACCACCCACTTTTTGCTCCAAATACCAATGGTTATGACTCTGATAGTGCACTGGAGTCTGCTGCCCAGACCACAGTGTCTGTGCCTTCTCCTAAAACTGTTACGTTCTTCTTGGTAATCCCAAATTGGCAATGACTTTACCCCTTTATAGGTCCCTAGTATATGGTATCAGGGGTACCCACGGCATTGTTGGAAAGGTGGTCCCCAGAGCTGCAGCACGAGTTCGTACCACCCTGACTGACCCAAGCAAACTACTGACAGCAGGCCTGCCACTGCAGACTGGAGGAGCAGTGCAAACTGCTCGAACTCTACTGTATCCTCACCATGTGTGGCACAGTCACCTACACTGCCTTTAATGTATGTAAGGCACCCCTAAGGTAGGCCTTTTCACTCCAGGAGGCAGGGTGCATTTTTACTAAAGGTGTTGACAAATACGTGCAAGCTTATATGTCCCTATAGTAGCGTTCCCCATTGGAAACTACTATATGTATTAGTGGTCCATAGGAGAACATTGGCTGCCAACTGGCAGCTCCACTATGGTACCTCTAAAATAGGTCATGTTTGTTATCAAACAAACAATGTGCCTTCTCACCCCTGACACGATTCTCGTGACCTGGGTGACGTGGCAGACCAGGTGGTACCTTAGAAGTTGTCCCTTGGTTGCCCCCAGTTTCACTGTGCTCTGACTGACCAGCCACGCTTTCCTGAGCCTACTGTCGCCAAGACAGGATTTTGACCTCCTGCGAGGCAGTGTGTTTACTCCCAGGAGTCAGAAACAAAAGGCTGGGTAGGAAGGAGGTCACGCCTCCCTCCTCCTCAGCAGGCTAGTGAAGTGGCACATCAGAGCAGTGAGTTTCAAAGACTGCACCATCTCTGATATGCATCTGGACTGTCCACCTGAGGAGAAAACATCCCTACCCTTGCCCCAGGCGCGCTTGCACCGAGGCAAAAAGGGAAATAAGCTATGCATGAGGTAGTCCCCACCTCTCCTCTGGAAGGCTGGCCACACCCAGGGTTGAATTCTGCCAGCTTTAAGAGGGCAGAAATAGTGGGTTCTGGGTAGAAAAGGTGACCTACACCACCGGATGCGGTCACCTCAGGTGCAGACATGCGGCAGGGACTAAGTGCTGCCCGTTGGCTGCTAGCTCCCACACTCCTAACTCCCTTAAATCTAGGGTTTAAGGGACCCCTCTGACACCAGAACCTTAGATCTGAACAACTTACTTCAAAGAAGGACCAAGAGGAGCCCTGTTTCGCTGACAACAGGAATTTGCCCAAAAGCACAAAGCAAAAGAGGGATACTTTGCCCCTGAGGCAACAGACTTGGAACTGAGTGAACGACCCTAGTCCTTGGCTAAAACTGGACACTACTGAAGTGGTCCAGTGCATTGTGGGAGTTGTAGTCTTACCTATCCTAAAGTTTCAGGCCGCTATGTTACTCCCCCGGACCCAGTGAAGTTCCAGAAGCTTTCCACTGTGCTTGACCACTGCCAAGGCTTGTTGGTCGCCAATCCAGAAACCGACCCACGCACTCAACGTTGCAGCTACAGAGAACACCGTGCAACCATCATCCGATGTCAGCAGCTGTGTACCTGTTGTGTTTTTGCATTTTATTTCTTGCAGCACCGTGTAAGCAGTAAAAATAGCACCACCCGCGGCTCCCGTTCAGCACTAAGGATAGCCAAAATAACTCTGCACACAGACTCCAACAGCTAGGTAAAAATGATCTGACTGTTGTGGCCTGATCCCCACAGGGCGTTAACCCTATAAGGGTTACAAGTGACAGATTGTCACTAGTGGATTTTGCCATTGACCGCAATGTTATTTTGTCTATGTATTTTACTGCACTGATTTGATATGGATTTAAAAATCTATAACTCCGATTATATGTATGCTATTTTGTTCGTTTTAGTGTCTAAATTAAGATATAAATACACTCCATTTTATAAATTGGTGTTGGATTTCTCTCGAGTTGTGTCAATTACTTATCATCCATGTTGTTATTTTGAAATGCTTAACAAACTTTCCTCTAGTAAAGCCTGACTGCTCTGTGCCACTCTTCCAGGACCGAGCTAAGGATTTATTAGTGTGAATCCAAGGATCATCTTTGGGATATTGTGATAATATTACATGGTAAGGCTAGCAGCCATGCCACATAATATTCCACTTTCCTACAACTGTCCTCCATCTTGCATCAACATCATAAGCGATCACGTGTTGACTGTTGCTGCTCTTCTCGTTCTAAAAAAATAAATGCGATACGCACACTAATAAACAGAGAATGTTCCCAGAGACTTTTCTCCTTCTGTACATAACCAAGGACATATCAACTGCGCCAGGCTATTGCTATACAATGAAACAATTGACTTGCTTGAATAAACTGTGAGAATGTCTGCAGACTCACTGTAGTACTACCATGAGAGAAAATTCAAATGTATTCTGTGGTAAAATGTTTCTTCTTGCTGGTTCCCTATTGGTGCATATCCTGAGAGCCATGTACCCATGTAGAATGTATGAATGTCTTTGTCAGAAGTTCTATAAAAGGACGTGTAGATTTCTATGTACATGAGACCAATTTACCCACCTTTAGCAGGCAAATCTATGCGGGATTTCAATTAGAACTGTACTGAGTGCTCTGTACTTTTGATTTGTATACTTTGCTGCTGAATTTGCTATGGCATGTTCGATGTAAACTGACTATTAATTCTTTATTTAAAGCTTTGAAACGACAACCCTTGTCTGTTACAAGAATGTTTATCATCTGCTACCGACCATAACTGATTTCCTGAAAGTGGCGGCTTCAGTCGGGGTGCACCAATGTTCGCATTGGGACTACTCCACTCCTGGTCCTAGTCGTTGGTGTGCCCCATGTTTTGGATTTTATGATAGGTTTGTGCGCCAAAAGAACTGGAAGCAGAGGTGATGGTATCGACTGGAGCCAACCCACAATTGACAAACTAATTGGTTGCCGACAGCAGGAAGCCCAGAATGTACAGTATTATTATCAATAAACATGCTATATAAAACAAACCTCCTAACGGTGATGTGAATGTTGTCCACTAGTGGTCTGCGCTCTGGTGAGTTCCACAAAGCACTCAGCCTGGGAACTTAGGTGTTAGTATCATGTCACTCAAAAAGCCCTCTACAGCATTAGAGAACCATAATATATAGTTATTTACTCTGATCATTGATTAAATACAGTTATTGATCCCTCTTCTATTTTCAGGATCCATTATGCTTGTCTCCATTTTAGCTCCTGGTTACCCAGTTCTGAGTAACTGTGTGCTCTCTGAATCCTTTTGTTACTTTATTCTGCCTTATACATAGGTAAGCATTTGTCCGAAACAATAATGCACATTGGCTCCCAAAGGAGTTTTATACCAGTCTTAAGCATCTATTTATTCATCAAGCTTTACACTCTCATTAATGTTCAGCAAGAAAACTGTTTATACCGGCTGTGGGAACAGGATTGAGTCCATTTCAAATTCCAAAGGCAAGTGGGAGGGCTAGGATAGTGAACAAGGAGAACACATTAGGGTGGAAAAAAGAGAAAAACCTTTGATTTTTACGGTGTCAATATAAACCATAGGTCAATGTTTAAACTTTATTTTTGCTGTATATATTTAGGTAATGATTTTTCAGAATGCACGCTTTAAGAACTGCGAGAGTTCATGTTGGACCTGGCCCTCTCTGCAGGCCTTCCCCAAACTGTTTGCCTTCACCCTCCTATTTCCTGAACCTGTTTTGGTTGGCTTTAGAACTCTGCACACATTACCACTGCTAACCAGTGATAAAGTTCTTGTGCTCTCTCCTCTAAATTTAGTAAAATTGGTTTACACCCAATTGGCACATTTAATTTACTTGTAGATCCCTAGTAAAGTGCTAGTAAATCTACCCTGGGTCTGTAAATTAAATACTACTAGTGGGCCTGCAGCACTTATTATGCTACCCATTTAAGTAGCCTTTTTAAGCATATCTCAGTCCTGCCATTGCAGCATGTGTGTGCAGTTTTAAACTGCCATTTCGACCTGGGAAAATGTACCTTTTGCCAGGCCTAAATCTTACTTTCCATTTTAATACATATATGCCATACCTAGTGTGTGCCCTAAACAGCCCGTAAGGTATGGTGCATTGCATTTAAAAAGTTGGATATGTCCTTTTAAGTTTTACATGTCCTGGTAGTAAAAAAATCCCAAACGTGTTTTTCACTATTGCAAGACCGATCACTCCCATAGGATAACATTGGGTTACCAGATTACATTTAATAAGTGATTTTTGGCTCGGAACGGGTAGGAATTTCATGTTTGGTATTTGAGGAATTGTAATTTAAAACCCTCATTAATGGTAAGGTTGGATTTTAAGGCAGAATTTTAAAGATGCCACTTTTAGAAAGTTATGATTACATCAAACAGGGGCATCCCTATTCCCCAGAACCTGGGGCTAATAAACAATGTAACAGCTACAATGGTTCAGGGAAAGTTATTATTTAAAAAGGAAAGGAAACACTAATTATACTGTAATCAAATCAGAAATGTATGGGTCAGTGCAGCAATGGGGAAAACAGAAAATAAGGTACCCACAATAGATTTTTATAGAAAACTTGTTTTGCTATTGAGAATATTTTTTGTAAAACATGAATAATACAAAATCCAATATAAACAAACAATTGGAGCTCACAAGGTTACACACAATAAACATATAATACAAATCACAGTCTAAACAAAAAAACAGACAGACAATGACAGAGGAAAAAATATACAAATGTTTGTCCGTATTATACCAAGATCAGAATGCAATATATGCTTCCTCTTGGTTTGCTAAAGGAGAACGTCGACGGCGTTTCGACCTTATTGATTTGTTAAGTCATCATCAGGACACAAAGCATTGTTTGAGAGCAACCATCAAATTCAATTTGTAGTACATAATATTTTCAAATGTCAGTTCAAGAGAATTCGCACCAACATATCTGTATAGTCTCAAGGAACCATAGTTCCGCTATCATGTGTATACAAAATTACACTGGTACACTGGGATTATATTCTCGAACACAAGTATCGGATTCCATACAACACATCCAAAGTGCTGACGAGTTCACAAATTAAAGCCCCAGGGAATTGAATTCACTTCAGGTTGCCAACTACTCTCCGACTGTCAGGAAGAAATAATCTATCTATTGTGGGTACCTTATTTTCTGTTTTCTCCATTGCTGCACTGAGCCATACATTTTTTTTGGTGTTTCATTTCCTATATTTACATCATTTTCCCTCAACTATTGTAGCTGTTCCACAACTTTTAGAAAATTTGTATTTTCTTGCCCTTACCATTTGGAGCCTGAAACCTGTTCCTGGGTCACATGACTAAGTGTAGCTGGCAGTTGGTCTTTGTGTATTCCTCCCAGATAGCCACACAATAGAGGGTCTGGTTGTTGGCAGGATGAGCCATCCTGGCTTGATGAGGGGGCTGTCACCTACCACACTGCCCCAGCACATACACAATGAACTTCACACTAAGCTATCATGATTCCAGACAGACTGGGACCAGGGCAAGAATACCTCTGTGGGGAGAAAACTCCAGAAGCTTCTCCCATTCCAAAGTTACCACCAGGTATAAAAATGGACCCTCAGACCCACTCTTCAGTACACTCCTGGACTAGTTGATACTACAAAAGAAGGACTGACCTGCTAGCGGAGGACTACCCTACTGCTTGAGGCCTGAAAAGGGAGATTGCATCTGCGCCCTTCATCCCAGGGTGAAGCGACTCCAAGGATCTGCTGACTGAACTACTGTTCGGAGCTATATGGACACAACAAGCTCCAGAGATCTCCCTGCAACTACCCAGCTGACCTGCTGCACTGGACCTGCCTGAGCCCTGCTGACTTTTGTGGTTCATCCAGACAAGAATTGTGGTGCTGCTTGAGAAGGAATCACAACCCCATCAACGAACAACCAAATTTCTCACAGTTAGGAATGAAGGTAGGCTTTTCATTCAGCCTTTAAGTTGTTGCCATATTTATGATCGCTCACCACTGATGTTACTGATTGATTGATTCATTGGCCTGCCACAGGACTCCTGTCAACTTAATTTCATGTTTTGTGCACCCTTCGTGCTTTACTCAACACAAGGAATGTATACGGAAGAACTTAGTGGAAAATTTAAAAAAATAAACGAGACCCCTACTAATCTCTAAATTGAGAGTGCAACTTTGGTGAATATATGCCAAAATGGTTAACTGTAATCGAAAAAATAATTGGTCAATAGATCTCGCCATTAAAAGGCAGATTCTCGGCCCACAGAAAAAAGAAAATTGATATAAAAATGGTAAGGTGTTGGGGAGGGCAACGTAGGAGCAACTCAGTGTTATGAATCAACGGTGAAAGGGAAGCAACAAGGAGTTGGGCGGCTTGACAAAAAAAAAAAAGCCAAGTGAGAGAAACAGGTGGGTAGTAGAGCAACACAGAGAACTCTGAGGGGGGTTCAGGGATTTGAGAGCAGAAGAGTGAAGGGGGCAAGAAAAACAAACCTGCACTCTCTTGTGTGTGAAACTGGAACTTAAGCCTGGCAGGCCTGTACACGATAAGCTAAATTATCTAATAATGTAAAACCTTGAGGGGAGAGTCGTATCTACTGCTCACTCCTTAAAGTTGCTAAAATAGGTATTTTAGCTAATTGACTCCATCATATATTGCCCACTTTAATTACCAATCTGTCTTTTTTCTCAATTAGTTGAACTTCTAAATTTGCGTATGGGAGACTAATCCCCAGCCAACAACTATAGCCATCTTAGAAGCTCAAAGTTTGACTTGGGTCTTGTATACTGTCTGTAAGGGTATTTGGGCCCAAATGCATTTATAAAATTACCCTGCTTGACAGTGAATGTGTTATGTAATTACTTACACATTTCACAAGCTGACACCGTTTTTTTATATTGGGATTTACCATACATGGGTGAACGTAGTCTTTTATGACTTTGTCAAAGATCTTTTAATAATGGTACGTGGCTGGGCGAAGAATATTAACTGTGGTATACAAGACATACCAAAACTCTGGGAGCTTCAATTCCACAAGCGTTGTTCAACATAAACAGGGCTGCTGAAATTAAGCGACTCTGCAGCTTCTACGTTTTCCACATAATTATTGATTTGTCACAATTGCCAAATAAACCATCTTCTGCAGGTTGTTTCTAACTCAGATTGAAAGTTATTAAAAGCGTGGAGACAAGTGTTCTTGCACAGTGAAAGGCCCTTTGCAAAGACTGACTAGTTATCTTTCCCTTGCTTACTTGCTGTATTTGTTGTTAAATAGACACTAATGAGGTGAGATTTTTGCCAGACAGTGTTACCAGGTGAACAAATTACAAAATAATTAAGTAATACTAAAGTCTGATGCATTATTAACCATTTCTTACCACATAATTTAGTCAACCCTGCTGCCTAATTTGGACTTTCAACTGCTGCATAATGCCAATGGCCCAGACTATAAATGATCAAGGCAAGTGACCCTCCAAATGAACGGATATAAGTCTGACTGTTCATGTCTTTTTGCTCCCAACTAATTATTTTATTTGGGTAAGGTTAAAGAAGCAAAACAGAGATCAGTAATGATAACTCCTATTAAAATGGCCCCTAAATTGCAAGCAAATTGTAATTCAAAAAGGAGAACAGCATATCTGCAAACTCACAAGGTGCCACCGTGTGACAAACGATATCAGCTCCAATCACCTGGTCATCCAGTGAGGAGCTGATATCAAACAGTGGCAGGGGAAACTAGCTGAAAACCTCTGTAAAGAGAGCACACACGCCAACATTTTAGAAGAGGAAAGTGGGAGATTTACAAAAAATAATTGAGAGACTGTATTTCTCCCATCGATTTCTGTTGAGTCTGGAATCGGGTCTATTGTCATGTATGGGACTCGCAACTGTGCTGCTGCAGGATCGGATATTTGAAATGCAAATACACATTTTTCCCATGCCTGTCAGGAGCATGGATAAAGCGCTATGGCAGACAGAGAGAGTGTGACAAAGGAGCAGGTTACTGGCGGTGCACACTCTAAGTCACACAAGACATGTCCCTGTCGCCAGAAGTCTGCCGAGGAATCGGGAGACTAGCCTTGAAATTGGTAGTCTCCCACCTGAATTGGGAGGGTTGGCATGTATGATAGAGGTTTTCCAGCTCGTTTTCCTAGGCTTTGAACTGCCGACATCCATTAAGGGGTGTGAAAACACCCCAAGACAGCGCACAAGCAAGGGGGGGTTAGGAGGGGGATTGCGGGCAGGGTGGGGGTCAAAAGTGCCTCTTATGTACTTCCCGACACAAGGCCCCACCCCTTCCTCACACAGTGAGATTTTTTATTCAAGTTGGCAGGTATGGAACAGTAACTTGAGGTATGTAGGAAAAAATTGCAAAATAATGTGTGCGTCCATATGTGTTCACACCTGCTGCAAAGGGGTTATAATTTATAGTGAGTGGAGTGTAAACTCTGAATTTTGTTTTAGCAAAGGTGACAACCTTATCCTATACGCCAATCCTTTTGTACATTGTCCTCTTGTCTCTAACACTCTCGTATTCACCCTCTGCCTCCTCGCCTACTACTCTCCGCCAGCTGTCTCTCCACAATCTGTGTCTGTACTTAGATGCCACCTCTCTTTTTACTTACACGTATCTCGCCATCATCTGTGTAGTGTTCTGCTGGACACGTTCTAGTGTCTCAGCAGACACTGAGTTAGTAGCCACTCCCCTATGGGAGTGGGCACACTGCACCCCCACACCCATCCATCACGGGTGTCACGAGTGACGTGGCCCCACCAATAAAAGGGCCCGGGTGCACGTGCTTGTGGCCAATTACTGCATCCAATCTCCCGGTGTCCGTGTCAGTCTTTCACGTCATGCGGGCCTGAGGCCCAACATTACACTGGCGACGAGGCGGGTTGCTAACCCCGCATGCCTGCTGCTCTGCTTCATCGTTCCTCGTGGGGGAGGAAATGAGCCCGCCAGGCGGCACCCCCGGCGAGCTGTCACAGCCACCCGTTTGCGGAGGAGACTGAGCTCCTCGTGTCCCCGGTCACCGCCTCCGAGACCCGGGAGGGTCAGCGTTGCCTGCACGGTGGATCAATCATACCACGTGCCAGCACAAAGATCGAGGCCGTGCTGAGGAGAAGGAAGCCACCTAGCACAGGCAACGGCGTCACGAGAGAAGTCCCGGCAGCGCCCACGAACGGTGACACACACACACACACCCATTGTCAGCACGAGAGCCGTTCCCGTGCTGAGAGAGAGGAAAGGCCGCAGCCGCCTAAAGCCTGAATCGCCGCCCAGTGCCTGACTCGGCATTACGGAGGGGGTCTCGGCAGACGCTCGCAGAAGCCCATTTACTGCCGCAGCTGCAGCCCTTATGCCAACCGGCCCACAGCGGAAAGTCAGTGACAAACGAGCAAACACATGGGTGGAGAACTGCCGCTGCAATAAACGCGCCCAGGCCATTGACCCTCAGAGTGCTCCTGCCCATACCCTCAGACGTCAACAAGCTGTCCCGCCCGCTCTCAACCCGTTCAGAATGGCCACAGCAGTGTCACAGCGCATATCACCCCCTGCATCCTAGCCGCCCAAAGCAGACAATGTACGGCACTCCAACCGGCACTCACCTCAACACCCCCCAGCGCGGAAGTACGAGGAGACACACACCGGGGCCCAGAGGGGCAGGAGCGCTCCGCTTCACGGCCTCCCTGCTGCTGCATGCACAAAGCAGCTGCGATGCCCCTAGCAGTGGATCGACGCCTGCAGCCCGGACAGAGTGAAAGATCTGCACCGGCCCAGGCAGAGCGCGAGCAAGAGTCTGTTTTTCCCTGCATCCATACCTCGGATGCCTGCCACTCCAGCGGCGCGATTCCAGTCTGCGCTGTCCCCCGCAAGAGCCCACGGTTCTGGGGAAACGAAAAGGAAATTGTCCTACCTTCCCCGTGCAGCTCACTCCGCAAGCAGAATCCCAGACAGAATGGCCGGCAGCATGTGAAAGGCTGCCAGGCCGAACACTGAGGCGCCACTGCCACCTAGCGGCCACAGGTGGTATTGCAGCCACATCAACCCAGCACGCGAGGAAGAAAAAAAAAAAAAAAAGAAACAGCCTGCAGTGCAAAACCAACAGGCTGATAACCGCATCTTGGCAAGGAGATCCAAGCCCATGCACCCACAGTACAAGGCTAAGCTGTAAGGAATGCCTCCGACCCCCACACGAGTATAGGGTGCAGCTCACTTCACCCTAGCACCAAGTGAACCACACAGGATTCCCAGCTCCCACACTGTGGCCACAGACAGTCAATGAACAGAGCCCTGCACCAGCTCCTCCAGCACCCAAAGCCCGCAGCAGTCGGGGCAAGTCACTGCGACGACCGCAGCGCCACCTGGTGGCTCCCGAGACGCAAAACGCTGAGAGACAGAGTACTGCCTGGCCAGAGCAGATAGCCAGCTGTGCCCCGCGACCGTCAGCCCAGGCAGCATCGTAGGCCGGAGGAGAGGCCCTGACACCCCACTACCCTGCCAGCAGTGGCAGGATCAGCAAGAGGAGAGTGCAAAGTGCTCCTAGCAGGAGGATCTACACCGGCGCAGCCAAAGAGCGGTCCAGCACACTGACTGCCTACTGCGACCGACGTCAGCAGACCAATGACAAGTTTGGCTGCACTACAACCTGCCGACCAGCAGTACCAGAGCACAGCATAGCGTCCTGCTAACCAACCGGCAACAGCAGTCAACAGATCCCGAACCAGTTGCTGAGACAGACTGCACCAGGCACAGCAAGACGTGCCCTCAGAGAGGAATGCTCAGAGTGTGGCCCGCTACACCCTGCAAGTGAAAGCAGCAAGGACACCTTCAAAGACAGCAACGTCTCCAGGTCGCCGTCCCCACCAACAGCACAAGAAAGACTGGTGCAAAGCGCGCACCACCGGTGGCTGCCCAACGCCACCGCCAGAGAGGAGATCGCATCACTCGCTCCTGCGGGTGTATAGACACAACCGCAAGCTACACCACAGGCCCACCCAGTGCCAGAAGACGACGGAGCGCACCAGGTCAGAGGTGCGCAGAAGGCCGCGCCAGTGAACCTGCTAGCACGGGCAGGCACCCAGGAGATAGAGACATCTCCACCGAGAAGCACTGCTGAACGCAGTACAGAGAGCGACCACACCTCTACTGCACCGAGATTGAAGAGGAGCACACAGCGCCAAGCAAGTGCACAGCAGCATAGGAACAGCGGCTACCTCTCCAGGAGGGACAGACTGAAGAGAATGCGCAGCCAGCGCATCCAGTGAAGCACACGAAGGGCGCAGTCAGATGCGCGCCAAAAGAAAAGCAGACCTGCCAGACGGTCGCAACGTAGAAGCACTGTGGGAAGGAGATCCCCTACATCTCCACCGCACCAACGAAGCCCCGCAGTGGGCCAAAGAACACACAGAGTGTCCTCCCTCGCACTGCCTCCAGATGGAGTCGGCAGTGACCCACGACAGGTAAGAGAGGAGTTGCACACTCCAGGTGGCAGGCCGCCACAGCAACATGGGCTCCCACAACCGGCGACACATGACCGGACGTCACGTCGCCCAGCAGGCAAGGAGCACGTCACGCAGAGTGACCAGTCCAGACAAGCACGCCAGAGCGAAGGCAGAAGCCGGCGCCACCACAGCGCCGCCTCGAGGTCCAAGCGCAACACCCTCGAGAAAAGAAGAGTGACAGCCATGTCACACCAAAAGGAAGAAGAGTGACAGCCCTGTCACCCCAAAGAAAAGAAGAGTGACAGCCATGTCACACCAAAAGGGGAGAAGAGTGACAGCCCTGTCACACCGAAAACTGGACGAACACAGGTGTGGTGAAAAGACCAACAGGAGGAGAAGACCGAGGACTTACACACCAAGCCAATGGCACACCCTTACACACCATACAGCCACCAAGGCGGATCGACGTCCCAGGGCACAGCCTCACGGATGAACCGAACGTAAGCCGCAGCAAGCGCTAACCGCGTCTCATCCCAACGCTTCCCCAGGCGACCGTCCATTCCCGAGCGCCGGCAGTCGAATTCAAGCGGCATCCCTGCTCCTGTCCGCAGATGCCGTGGGTGAAGATCAGCACTGAGTGCCCGCCCTCACACCGCCTCAAGATGGAGTCGGCAGTGGCCCCAAATCAAGCAAGAGAGGATCCGTACACTATGTGTCAAGCCGCCACCGAAGACCAACCTCAACAAGGCGGAGACACCTGGCTGCTAAGTCCCTCCTGACATTCAAACTCTCCCAGCAAGCCACCACCATCTGTCACTCCAACTCACCACATGGCTGGCAACCACCATCACGCCAGCCCTCAGCACATGCGTCAAACACCACTACCAGAGCACAAGTGGACTGGAATCCTACACCGTTGCCACGCCAGCCGACTAAAGGAATTAGAAGCCATCTGTGAACCTGGCCTACACACCTGAACCGCGGCAGCGCGTGCAAGTCTTAACCAAGACTCATCTACCCTCGCGGGTTGTGCGTGAGACTCAGTAACGGCTCCTCGGTGGTCCTGCAGCTGCCCCCAGTCGGCACACAAGCAGCCCCAGTGCAGTCCTCCTGCAGTCCAGCAGCAACCCCGACAACGGGCCTCCCCACGCGGGAGAGTGAGAAGAGACATTGCCCCACCGACAGGTTCTCGGTTACAGCCAAGCAGTTCCACAGAGACAACTGATCAGGCAACACCTCCAGGAACTTTCACCAGGGACTCCATCCATGCTCATGAAGCCACCCACTAAATGAACTGTTGAAAAACCCACCGCAGACCATCCCCGACGTCAGCAATGTGGAGCCATGCAGGTCTGCAAGGCATGTCATCATCAGAGAACTGACGGTATGCTGCGGATGTCATCAAAGCCAGCGGTCGTGTCCTGAACCCCTCAGGTTAAACTACGAGTGCCCGCCGAGATGGCCCTGCAGCAGGCGGAATCACCGGCCCATGCCTGACGTCTTCTTGCCACCTGACTCGTAAGGCTGATGGACCCTGTGGTGTTTAGTTGACGGTTTAATTCTCTCCACAGTTTGAACTAATTGTTGTTGTTGTTCTTCATTAAAGTTGGAGAGGAATGTAGTGTTCTGCTGGACACGTTCTAGTGTCTCAGCAGACACTGAGTTAGTAGCCACTCCCCTATGGGAGTGGGCACACTGCACCCCCACACCCATCCATCACGGGTGTCACGAGTGACGTGGCCCCGCCAATAAAAGGGCCCGGGTGCACGTGCTCGTGGCCAGTTACTGCATCCAATCTCCCGGTGTCCGTGTCAGTCTTTCACGTCATGCGGGCCTGAGGCCCAACATTACAATCTGCACACTCTAAGTGAACACAGGCTCTGGTAGCTCATCTAGCCTATGTTTTCGACTTGCAGTCTTGTTTATCGCATTATAAAATCAGGACTACGCGTCCCAGAATGCAAAGCAAAAAAAATAGCATTATTACCTACTTACGCTTGGAGATCTGTTACTGTTACACTTACCTCTCCGCTTTCCCCACCTCTGACGACGTATTTGGTTGTCCTCAAACATTTCGATCTTCTCCCTACACTTTATTTCTCTACTTCCTCACCTGTTGTCCTGACACTACCCCATTGCCTCTTTCCATTGTGCTTGCCTGCCCCCATTGTTCCTGGCTACACACAGTACCTGCCCCGTTCCGAGTGCCTGGACCCTCGGTGCTGTAAAGCACGGATTTCCTCTTCCTCAATCGCACCTGCTGGTCTCTTTTACGCAGCGCGAAACTCATCTTGCTCTGTAGTGGAGCAGAGACAGCAAGCAGGACAGGAGAGACCGGTCCCATTAGAGGAATGATCCTTAGCAATAACATCTGATCACATGACAGGCACAGCGTCCAACACTTTTGTTTCTATGTTTCCAGATTCTATGTGTATGTATTTTGCTGCAGCGGTGAGCTGCACCCGCTAATCTTGAGAGTGAGGTTTCCCAGAAGAGGCTTTACTAACTAGTCACCCATGTCGTGGTTGGAAAGTGAGTGCTTGGCGGTATGGGTAGGGGAGGTCCTGGACTCCCAGGGCCGATAATGATATTTTATTTATTTTGAATGAATAATATAGCCCGAACAAGAAAGGGGCGTGTAGTAGTTGATGATTCCGTCAAGGTCAGCCTTCGGATGTTTGTGGGCCACATGAGAGGCTTTGGCGACTGTCTTTCCTGTTTAGGCTGGATAATAATCGTATAGTCTGCATACGGGGGGCTTGGGCTGGCAGATTGCTTCTTAAGGTAGTAGGGTTTTAAGGACATCAAGAATTAGGCGTGGGTTAAGAGAATCGTGTGAAGGCTCTAATGGAGTACAGAGAGGGTCGTATAAGATAGGACAGCCCGCTCCTCTTTAAGATGGCCGCTGATTTACTATGTAAAGGTCTTTGACTTTTTGGCCCTCTTCTGTGTCAATTTCTTCAGCGGGGTGGAGAAGACAAATAGTATCCCGTCCTGGCAAATGATCCATCCAATCTCCTGGAGTGAGCCATGATAAAGTCAGGCACATGCTCGTTGCACACGACAGCAACGTTTTAGGAGGTGAGTATCACCGCATTATCTGCTACTACTAATCTGTCCATATGACTGTGACTAATTATTAATAGGCTTGTAGAAATCGTGCTCTCTGTCGCAGAAATGGGAGACGGGCTCTTCATCGAATATGTGTGTGCTACCTTTATCGAAAGTTAACCAAAGAAACGAAACACAGTTTATTTATTTATTTTATTTTATTTAAAGAGTTTTATATAGCGCTGGCTAGACCCGAAGGTATCAGAGCGCTTTACATAAGGTTCAACAATGTAACAGAAAAAGATCAGCAATTACACATTACGTCAAAAAATAAGCAATACATTAAGAGAGGAGAGAGAAAAGTAGTAGAGGGGGGAAGGGGAGGTGAGAAAGGGAGGATGAGGGAAGAGACAACAGTAGAGACGGAAGGAAGTCTGTCTAAAAACCGACTGGGTAGGTGACGTCCACGGAGGGAATCCACGGCTCCATCGGGCATCAGACAAAATAGTTCGGTCTCAAGTGGCGAGGGAAGAAGTTCACAGAAAAACAGGGTGGGGACAAAGGGCAAGGGCAGGTGAGGGCAAAGGTCAGAAGCTGGAAAGAGTAAGAGCGGTGAGGGGTGGGGGAAGGGAAAGGGGGGAGATAAGGTCAGGAGAGACGCGGGAGAGTTTGCCCAAAGTCCGGCTGGGTAGGTGATGGTCAAGGAGGGAGTCCAAAGTCCATCTCCCCTTTAGCTTGCGAGGTAGCTCCACCGGGCATCAGACAAAAATAGCTAGGTCTCAGCTGTCTAGGGAAGTTAGCAGGGTAAAGGTCCTGGTGGGTGGGGGGGTGGGGACAGGGACGGGAGAGGGCTGGTTGAGGTCCCGACGGTGATCAATGATTAAAGAGCAGGGGAGGAAAGCGCATCGCAGAGGGTCTCACTGAGTCGGCCATCTAGAACTCAGGCAGGGGGTACGAGTCATTGCAAGTTCGGATACAGTCAGTCCCCATGAATCTCTATGGCCCAGAAGGGAAGTGTTAGGGCGGCCATCTTAAGATCCGGTCGAAAACGCTGGGGCAGAGACAATTAGAGCCATTTGCCATATAAAGATCGTCATGGAGACAAAAGCGGCCCCACAATGATAGGCATCTTCCAATCAGTGGGCACAGGTACAGCAACGATCGTCCAGCATGCCCAGGTCTCCTCGCGCAGCACCCCAGGAGAGGATGAGACTGTAAAGATGAGGCTCACAACGAAGCGTAGGTGGAGATTGTTTATTAAGATATAAACATATCATAAACCCACCAGTGCGGAAAACGGAGCACCTCCAGCACCAGTAAACTCAGCATACATAATGCCCTTACACATTCTAACTGGTGACCTAGCAACCAACAGTTCTACAAACTCTAGGGACACGAGAGCAGTGACATACTAAAGATTCCACTCAACATGTTCCCTCTTATTATTATTTTTTTTTAAAAAGGAAATAGGAAAAGTAAAGAGTGAGAAAGAGATAAGAATGAGAAGAACAAGGAAAGGTGAGAAAGAGAAGAGTGAAGGAAAAGGAAATTACTTTAATACAAAATCATCAAATTTCTTGGGTAACTTAACAACTCTTTTCAAGCAAGTATCAGATTTGACATTTTCAAGAGTTAACTCCTTAGAGTAAGAAACATCATTAGCATGAAGGTCAGAAATAGCATGAGATTTGACAACAGAATCGGATGACTCTAAACATGAATTAGAATCCAATTCAGAAAAATTTCCGACCACACGTGTATCAACATCAGCATTATCCACACTGGGAACCCCAGATCCAAACTTCTCTTTAGAAGCTTTCAAATCAAAAAAAGGATCATCAGAGTTCATCACATTAAACATTTTCTCTTGACCCGGTTTAAGAAGAACCATGGAACTTTTGTTCCACCAACCTCTTTTGTGTAAAAGAACAGCACTGCCAGAAACATGAATGACCCGTACAGGATCAGTAAATTTAGAAGTACCTTTGCGTTGTAAACCAGGCTTAATAATACGAACCCAATCCCCTGCACCAACAATTTTAGATTTGGTTCTATGTACATCATCATGGTATGCTTTGTTTTTTAAGGCAGCTTCATCTAAATTTTTCTTAACCCTGTCTACAACCTTCTCAAAATCCTTGTGAACAGTAAAATCACAACAAGGCGAAATAAGAGTACCACTCTCTCTTCCCCTCATTAAATAATAAGGGGAAACATCTGTGACAGAGTGAGGTGTAGTATGATAGGACCAAAGCTTCTCTTTAAGGAAATCAAAAACATTCCTCTTACTCTCAAGAGCAGACTGTATGCCCTCTTTAATGAATCTGTTGGCTCTTTCCACTTGACCATTTGCTTTTGGACAATATAGAGGAGCCCTTTCAGCTTGAATACCACATTTTTAAGAAATTCAACCATTTTGGATGAAATAAATTGAACTCCATTGTCAGACATGAGTAACTTGGGAAAACCTTCCATTTGAAAAACTTTTTCCAAAAACTTGATGACCACATCAGTGTTGGGATTCTCAACAAAATTAAAATAAATCCATTTAGAAAAATTATCAACCAACACAATCAAAAATCTATATTGTCTGCCTAAAGTATCATAGGGCCCTGAAAAATCAATTGATACCTTCTCCCACGGTCCTTTGGGGTTCTCTCGTAAACCAACCGGTTCACTAGACATTTTGCAATGTTTATCCGACCTCACACAGACAAAACAAGCATCAACAAATTTGTCAACAGAGGCGTCCATACCAGGCCACCAATAATGTTGTCTAAGTGATCTCTTGGTACTAGAGACACCATTATGACCATAATGAGCCAATTTAATAAGTTTAGATCTAAGACCCATTGGAGGAATAATTAAGTCATGTCTGACCAAAAACCCATTCTCGATACTGAGCTCACTAGATACTTGAGCATAACTGTGCAATCCTGTCTCAAGATTCCTAGTAGATGGCCAGCCTTGAACAAGAAATTGCTTGACCTTATTAAGCAAAACGTCCTCATCCGAAAACTTGATCCATTCAGCTTCTGAAACTTTACCCTCACAACTGTGCAAAATGTCCACCAATGCAACAACACACTCATGATGATCAATATTATACTCATCATTGACATTTTTAGCTGGCAACCTAGACAAACAATCAGCTGTAATGTTTTTCCCTCCAGGAATGTGTAGGATCTCAAAATTAAACTCTTGCAATCTGGCAATAAGTCGAATAAGTCTAGAAGAAGCTTTTCCAGAACGTACACCATCCATCATAAACACTAATGGCTTGTGATCCGTGACCAATTTAAAAGGTTTTCCCCATAAAAAATTCTTAAACTTCTCTACAGCCCAGACACAGGCAAGAGCTTCTCTCTCAATAGTACTGTAATGTAGTTCAGCACCCCTCAAAGCTCTAGAAATAAAAGAAATGGTCCTCTCTTTGCTATCCACAAATTGACTAAAAACAGAGCCTAACCCAATGGAACTGGCATCCACAGTAACAACAGATTCTCCATTGGGGTCAAATGTTTTAAGAGCGGGAGCTCGTGAAATGAGTGTTTTGACTTTTTCAAAAGCATTGTTGTGATCATCTGTCCATACAAAAGATACACCTTTCCTGAGCAGTTGCCTCAGAGGTTCAACCACTAGAGCATACCCCTGCACAAATCTGGCATAGTATTCTCTGAGTCCTAAAAAGGATCTCAAAGAATCTTTATCATATGGCTTTATGCCATTGTTAAGAGCGCTGATTAAATCTACCTTGGGGGAAATGCCCTCACAAGAAATTCTGTGTCCTAAATAATCAATTTCCCTAACACAAAATTTGCATTTCTCTTTGCTAACAGTCATGCCTCTGTCATCTAGTTTGGTAAGAACTTTATCTAGTATGGAATCATGCTCATCATGAGACTTAGCAAAAATAAGGATGTCATCCTGGAATGCTTGGACCCCAATAAGATCTTGAAACAAAATGTCAACCAATTTTTGAAAACGCTAGCTGCGGAAGCTAATCCAAACGGCATTCTCAAAAACCTATACACTCCAAAGGGAGTGACAAAAGCTGTTAAATCTTTGGAATCCTCATCCAAGATTACCTGATGATACGCCGACTTAAGATCGACAATAGAAAAATATTTAGCATCATTGACAGCCGTGAGTAATTCTTGAATCCTGGGAAGGGGATGACTGTCAATGATAATGTTCTTATTGAGCGATCTTAAATCAACACACAGCCGTAAATCGCCATTTTTTTAAGAGCGATCACAATAGCCGAAATCCATTCAGAGCTATTGGTAGTTTCAATTATGCCTTCTGCACATAAATTGTCAAGATGCTCTTTAAGTTTTTGACTGAACCCCTAATGGTACCATACGTACCTTGTGCTGTACAGGTATGGCACCTTTTTTAATTTGATGTGATGAGAAAAACCCTTCACACAACCAACTTTATCTTCAAACACAGCGTTATGTTTTGTTAATATGATATTAGTACTTGAATTTTGAGTTGCAATTTGATTAACAGAAATGTCCCTTAGTCTAATTGGAGTATCAGTACCTGCACATAACATTATACCCAACTTGCCTAAATCATACCACCCACAATGTTCTTACCATTGACTGCTACATAAATTTTTGTGAAAATGCAGCGTCCCTGAAAATTTAAATTATCCTCAAAGAAACCTAACATTTCAATGTCGAAATTGCCAAACGCTTTGGGATTGACATCCGTAACTTTAAGTTGCGTACCTTTCCATTTTTCTTCAAAAGTAACATCAGAAATGACAGTAATAGGAGAACCGGAATCAGCCATTACCTCCAATGTGATATCGCCAATAAGGACTTCACCCAAAGGTGCTTTGAAACTAACACCAACCATATTGACATTATTCATGGGATCATACAGGGTAATAATCATATTCTCAAGATCATTAGTCATCTCACTAACAGAATTCACATTTACATTAGTACTAAAAGCATTTGTGCCGCCTCTTACGTTCTTACATAAAGTTTGAAAATGGCCAACTTTATTGCATTTAGAACACCTTCTCCTGATGGCTGGGCATTCCGTGTTGTTTGCAAGATGGAACTTGGAACCACTCCTGTAACAAGAAGGTTTAAAAGGCCTAGCAACATTGTTAGCTTTAAACACCTTCTTGCCAACTTGAATAGCACACACAGGATTGTTAACTACACCATCCTCCGATGATAACACTTTAGATGACTGTATAGATCTTTCAATACCTTTGGCTATATCCAAGATTTCATTTAACGTGGGGTTACGACAGGCCAATAATCTTTCTTGTATTTTTTCGAGTCGCAATTGAACACAAATTGATCTCTTATACAAACATCAACATGAGATCCAAATTCACAATTGGCAGCAAGCACCCTCAATGCTGCTACGTATTGTTCGACAGTTTCATCTGCAAACTGTTTCCTCTTGTGAAAAGCATGACGTTCAATTAAAACATTAGGTTCTTCAGTAAATTGTTTTCCCAACCTAGCAATGGCTTCCCTGAAAACATCCCAAGAGTCACCTGCTCCCGATGGTGCTGCAATAGGAGGTACATTTTCAAATATTTCAATTGCAGCAGATCCCAAATAAGTAAATAAAAGCGCATGTTTCCTTTCAGCAGAAAACTCTTTACCATCAATTGCCACAATATAGTTCTCGAAAGATTTGTACCATTTCTTCCAGACTAAAGTGGGTTTTCCAGGTACACTCAAAAATATTGATGGTTGATTGCAGACTTGTGACGCAGCCATGACTGAATAAAATTATACTTGTAAGCAGAATAATATGAAGAGAAAAAAAATATATATATATAATAAAAAAAAATTGAGCTTACAAATAAAATAGTCAAAAGCTTAGTACAAACTCAAAGTGTGTGCATCACTGAAGTTGACACACATGAAGTATTAAAAGCGCGCTTTGCAGGTAATATTGTAGAATTCAAATATGAATGATCCAGATGTAAGCAGTCATAAAGGTGAATGAAACAAAATTCACTTCTGAATATTCACAAAACCCCTTAAAAGAAAAGTGTTTACCTTAACCAGCAAGCGGTGAAACACTAAAGGGCAAGAGAGATCAAAGTGTGTGTATCACTGATACACTGCGTGACACACTGCAGGACGAGTTGCTGCTGAAAAGCAGATTTGTCGGGATAAACAAATCCAAAATGGCCGTCACGCACAGCGTGATGTGACGTTTGATTTCAAGAGGAAATAGACCTTGTTACGGTAGCGTGTGGCGAGGCAGGATTGACGTAGCCACGATCGTCAATGACGAGCACATCAGCGCGAGTAAGGTGGAAGAGCTCGCGCAGGGCCCGCTTCAACTGTCAACTGCCACAGCATACTGTCAAAGGTAAGGAAATACCTTGAAAATAGAGAAAGTCCTCAAAACGGCAGCGGTTAGGTAGGAAAATGCAGACACACAGCACCGGAACTTCAGAGGGATCAGGCAGCAGTAGGAAAAGCTCTTTTCCGCCGAAGTAGACGCGTGCAGAGAGTAGTCTCAGTTCTTTCCTTCACAGTGGGTTGAATTCCCAGTCGTCGCCAATGTAAAGATGAGGCTCACAACGAAGCGTAGGTGGAGATTGTTTATTAAGATATAAACATATCATAAACCCACCAGTGCGGAAAACGGAGCACCTCCAGCACCAGTAAACTCAGCATACATAATGCCCTTACACATTCTAACTGGTGACCTAGCAACCAACAGTTCTACAAACTCTAGGGACACGAGAGCAGTGACATACTAAAGATTCCACTCAACAGAGACGCTTTGAAAAGTCCTTGTTTCGCCGCCATTTTAGGGTCAGGCACCATCCACGAGGAGATTGTCGAGGAGACTAAAAACGGCCTCACAATGAAGCGCTCCTCACAGCCAACAGGCAGCATCAGCGCAACTGACCAAAATCGCCCAGACTTCAGCGACAGTACGGTGATAGCGCGCCCCTCCCCCCCAGGCACCGGGGGAGATCTCACCTCCGTTAGGACTCGGTGTAACCTCCAGGTGTCCCGCTCGTCATGCGGGCAGTTGACCGCAGTGAGTAGTCCCCCGATCCAGGGGTGGACCCAGGGAGAGGGAATTGAAAGATGGGCGAACACGGAAGCCGGCGGCCACACGGAGCAGCTCCCATGGTACTGGGCAATACCTCACCGCTTGGCAGGCGCCATCTTGGCCTCTTCATCGGCTGGGACATCAAGGCTCGTTTCTTCGAGATGTCAGATCGGAGAAGGGCGCTAAGGATCTACTTGGATTCAGTGAAATGAAAGTTAAGGGACCCAATATTCCTGTCATGGTGTTTTTTTAAACAAATCATTGCATTAATGTGAGTAAATTCGTCGAAGAGAACTAAGACTAAGAGACCCACAGTGCATGCAGTTGTTAAGGGAATCCTAAAGGCTGGAGCAGTACGCCATCAATGGCATTGAATCATCTTGTAACCTTGTATATCAAGCCCCAGGGAGTTGCGTTAATTCTTCTGGCAGCGAAACGGTAACCAAACAACTATTCATTTTTCAAGTTACTCTACTTTTCACTGTCCTTTTTTATCAGAATGCACCCCAAAGTACCCTTTTATGGTGGTGTAGTATCACGACTTCATAGCTGCAGTGTGAAGACAAGTTTGTTTCCAAACAGAGAGGCTGGTCACATCCTGCACGTACTGCACGTACTGCACGCTTGAGGTCGAACACATCTGACCCTCCATGAGTCCCGAGATTCGCCTCACCACTTTCAAATGTCACGAGCCGCCACTGCCGCCTCTCTTCCTTTCGAAGTACTTGTTAGCAGTTCTTTGTGAATACACGCCAAGGTGATTTGTCATCTAGGTCAGCGGTTCTTATACACATACCTGCCAACTCACACGGTGCCACAGTGTGACACACGATATTGGCTCCCATCACACGGTCACGGGGCGAGGAGCCGATATCACACAGTGGCAGGAAAAACATGCTGAAAACCACTGTAAACAGTGGATTTCCAGCTCGTTTTCCGAGGCTTTGAACTGCCGTCATCCAGTAAGAGGTGTGAAAACACCTCAGGACAACGGCACCAGCCTCCTCAAGCTTTTTCTCTGGATTTGCAGGAGGGTGATTGGGGGCAAAAGTTCCTCTCAGGTGCTTTGGTGGCACAAGGCCACCACGCCCTTCCAATGCCCACCCGCCCTCCCCTCTCACACTGTGAAATTTCTGTCTTAGTTGGCAGGTTTGTAAATATTTGATTTCTGTGGATCTGCACTGAATGATTACTTGAATCTGCCCCCCCCCCACACTGAGTCATTATTGCAAGCAGAGGATTCGCTGCCTAAGCAAGTTCTATGGTTTGAAACTCACAAATACAGAAGCAAGGCCACACCAAACAAATGCTCAAATATTGAAATATTATGCTTAATTCACAGTCAAATATAGAATGAGTTTTCAAATTTTCACGTTTGCTTATTTTTATATACTTTTTTCGTTTTAATTCATTTTAATAATACTTAATTTTATAAACCATTTACTGATCCTCTGAATAGGGCTCGTAGATCCCCAGGGGTCCTGGGATTATAGGTTAAGAATCACTAACCTAGGTATTTAAAAACACCTGCAGGGAAATATATGCATCGAGAGAAATTTCACTGATCCATGACCCACTCGATGAATATCTTCGAGTGTCGTTTTATTTTTCCTTCCCTGATGTTTTTGTGGGGGCGACGCTCTTCCGCAATAGAGGAGGAGCCGCCGCTGTCCTGCCTTTTCCAAATAGATTCCTAGATATAAAGTTGGAATTGCCTGGAAAGGGCAGTAGCAGATTACCAGTCACCTGTATGAATGGGAATCCATGGGATGGGATAGTAAATTTAAAAGTAACAACACCCACAATCTCATCCACTAAACTACAGAGTTATCTATCTGGGTCGACATATCTTATATATTAGACCACAGTAATATTCCTTTAAGTTCTCTAAATGGGTCAGTATTGATTTTGCTTTTCAGTAAGTTCTTGGCCCCACAGCAGCATAGCATTTTGTGAAAATACACTGGTGGAGATTTGCCCTTTCAACAGGGCCACTCCAGTTTTAAAAAGGTTTTTTTTGCTGAACTCTATTTTTGGTGGCTATACAGCTCTGTGTGCTTTACCCCTGCTAACCAGGTGAAGTTCTTGTGATCCTCCTTTCAACGTGGTGAAATTGGCATACCTCTAATTGGCATATTTAATTTATCTCGAAGACCATAGTTTACAGTGCCCAAAGTGTAGCCAGGGCGTGTAAGTAAAATATCACCAGTGGGCTGCAGCACTCATTATGCCACCCACTACAGTGGCAATGCAAACTTGGCTGCTGGCCTACCCTCTGTAGCCTGGCTGTGCTGCTTTAAACGGAATTCAATCTGTAAATATAACCACTTTTGACAGACTAAAAACCCTCATTTTATATATTTATAAGTCACACTAAGTAGTTAGTATTTCAATGGGCATGTATTATTGCATGCGTTCTTACTTCGGTGACAGGGCCATATTTTTACATGCATTCCATTGAACCAGGGCAATTTCCCCCTTACATGGCAGTGGAAATTGTCTTTATTATGTTATTCTGTCTACTGAAAAAAGCAAGTAGGTACCTGTTGCTGTTTACATGCAAGAAGAAGGGTGAGATAATGGAGAGATTGCCCAGTATATTGAGATACCCAGCTCAAGATCTGAAAGCACTATACGTAGCGACTCCCTGCTTGCCCGACTTCCACTGACCCCTTCTTGCAATATGCATACGATCTGCATGAAACTTACAGATGGCATGACCGCCACAATTGTGCCTTTCTGTTGCAGTATTAGACACATTACATGCTAAACATCCACAATTTCTACAGCATGTTTAACCAGGAAAGTCTTTCTGGTTGAATAAACAAGATATTTACTTTGTCTCAAAACCGCACGCTGACAATTATGGATATGTCGATTTGCAGATGTATTTGGGCACCTGGGAGCCTGGACTATAACGGACTAACATTAAATGCTGCTGATTTGCTCAGGGTGTCTCTCCACCCCCACCCTACAAGGGCCGGCTTGTCCAGAAACTCCGAGCACATGGAAAAGAGTTGTTCTGTAGTAAGCAGCTTGGGCGTCTGTAGAAGTTGTGATCTTCTAGTCAGCCCTACCACAATTCTTTAAGTCTGGGGGCTCTAACATTTACAGTACCACGCAACCAATGTATTTAATGGTCCCTAATGGAAGGGTTTGTGAGAGGCTCTCACTCGTGATAATATGGTTTCTAATGACATGCAGCCTTCGAAGTCCCCCCCCATTCACACTTACTGCTTTATACTTGAAACTGCTCTTGTCGCAGGGTGGACCCTTATGTAGACTAAGATTGTTCAATTGACCATGAGAGCAAACCTAAAACAGAAGTTTACTAAACGTTCTCTTTAACCCCTTCCCTGCTCATGACGAGCTCAACTCGTCATGCTGCGCGGTCGGGCTGTGCGCATGACGAGCTGAGCTCGTCACAACCACGCCCGCGATCGGAATGTCCAGCACCTGGGCGGAATTCCGATCGCAGCGAAGGCGTTAAGGTAAAACAGGTTCAATCCAGAAAATGCATGCAGCAATATATAACAATCCCAGCCAGCATCGGGAAAATCAGTGTGTGTACTCTTCAGACCCAGTCACTAATACCCAGTGTGTAATGTGCTCACCTGCATGCACAGTGTCTTCAGAACCCTAATTGGCCACCTTGGGGGTATTGTGGCCCTTTGATGATTTAGGTAAAATCCCACACCTTTTCTACTCATTTGTTGGCTAGTGTTAAAGACCAGTCTCGTTATAGTCTCTGAGAATCATTCTGTTTATTTAACATTGTTATATAGCTCCTCTCTACACCAGATGGGCACTAGTTTGCTTCAATAGGAACAATCATAGAGAACTTCGGAAGGAAGCCAGATGGTACTGGAAAAGTGAACATGAAAGTCTTTGTATAAAAGAATAGTGATAACCGAAAGTAAATCACACGCAATAACCGAATGGCACCATTGTAAAATAGCATCAGATGTTCTTTGAGAAAATGTTTCAGTATTCGAGGAGATGAATATGGAGGAGATCATACATAGTTAATAGAGGTAGTCATGTTTAAGGCATTGTAGGGTCCCATTATGTATGCATTTAAATTGGGGGAAGAGATTGCAGTGAGTTTGACATTGCTACTTTCTCCCTATTCGTTCATAGGAAGCTCCTTGTTTCTTCATTTCTTCACATCTACTGCAGGTGTTTGTAGATGGTCCTCACACTACACAGTCTGTTGCAAGATGTTATTTTTAGTTGTACTGTTCACATTTCCCCTGGAACATATACCTTTCACCGTCTTTGCATAGGACTTTGAGCTAGTGAATTCAACTGTGTTGATAAATTCGTTAACTCTATCTGGAAAATTAAACTCGGCTGTAGTTCAGTAGCTTTATGGGCTAGAACGCTGTCCATTTCTGTATAAAGAAAAGTTTAACCAGAGTTTTATTTTCGAATTATTTTTTTTCTTATCCAGATTTTTTAGGGCTTGTGAAAGTCTCCACTGAAGCCTTCTAGAGATTGCAGTCCACATTACTGGAACCTGTATGCCAATGAATGTAGGCCTTGCAAGTCCTTATTACGTGCCTGCCCATCTAGTGCCTTTTATTAAGTCAAATTAAATAGCAGCTTTAAAGTGTTGTTCTAGAATTTGTTGCAAATTGCTAATATTTATGTTGGCAGAGATGGTGTGTACCTAACCTCTTCTACCACAATCATTGTGGTTAAGTACAGGTAGCTGATAGTTTGATTTATCAACCACTTTACTCTTTTACAAGATAAATTAAAGATCATCCAACTGTTCATGGTGCCATCAACCAGATAAGTTTACGGGGGGAAATGGCTTAGATTGTGTCACCCTGTATTAGACCTGATTACGACTTGGGTCGCGAGTTGGAAATGTAGCCGCAAGATTACATCTCCCTTTTGTTGTTGACAAGTAGCATATGTGGGCATTTCACGAAACATCAACAATGGTAATCCAGGGACAGCATACTGGCTTTTTCAGGACTAGGTCATTTGAGATCAACATACTCCCAAAAATCTGTCGGAAACCAAGTTATTTCTGGACAGAACATCTAAGATTGCATGTTCTGTTTTAATGTGTTTGAAAAGTTGCACCCCTGTGCCACACCACCTCCTGTCTGAGCCTAATGGGCTAAGACATCACCAACCCTAATGCAAGCCTGTATTTCGTCAACGACTATAAGTTTGCAATTGAACTCAAAATAGTAAAGCCGGTTTCCTGCTTTGTTTATTTTTTCCAGATTTGAAGATTTTACTTTTGTTCCAGTGTCGCACAAACAGAATATTTGAATTCCAGGGGTTTTCCGGTTTTTGAAATGTTTCGTAGATTTACTCTACCCCAGATGGTTTTAGCCTCTCTCATTGGCTTAGTAGGAGGATTCTACATTTATAAACCAATCTATCAACAGTATTATTGGGATAGCAGGACACCAAAAGAAACAGAAGAGAAGGCACAACAAGAGGAAAAGAAGAATCAAAAGTGATGTGGACAATTGTGGATGCTTCAAATGTATCAACAATGTTGTTTTTATTGCTCACCATGCAGGTGTGTCTTTAAAAATCGTTGGTGGGTGGAGAGGCAGAAACAAAATTGGAACGGTCGCCAATCAATAAGGTTCAATGCAGAAGAGAACAGAATGGGTTTATTTGTAATCATGTATGCTTTCCAAAAAAGAATATATTTTCTATGGTATTGTACCTAAAAGTTAAATTCTATTAAAGAGAACTGAATATTATGATTATCGTTATTTACGTTTCCTAGTCCATAGCAAATTGAAACATTTAAAAGCTACTTTTCCCAACAACTCGGCTTTAAATTGTAATGTTTTCCATTAATAAACTATTGCCTTTGACTGCAAGGCCATCATTGTCATGCTAAGTAAACTCTGAACACTTTTCAATCACTAATCCGGTAAACATTGATTCCGCAGTTGCAAAAACTACTATCAAATGTTATGATTCTCATGGTAGTCATCCCCATAATGATAGACAATACACATTCTAACACATTTAATAAGCCACCCTTGTGGGTAAATTAATCAAATTACAACATTTGCAGCACAGTTAATGGACACCAATTGGCAGGATAAAGCTAACAGAACGTTCCTGTAAATTAGCTTAGAAACTAGTCATTCAATGGCAAGACATGGAAGATACCATCATTCTTTAAAGCTCACCATGACCTCTGGCCAATCGATTTGAAATTTCCTCAAGCATGGCTGTAGTCCTGAAAGCTATGGACCCCATGCTGGTCTTCAGTTAGACCAAAAAAAAATCAGATGGTTAAACCCACCTCTTGCACCTTCAAATGCACACATCTTGTTAGAGAATGAGAGCAAACTTGGGGGGGGGTTTCAGGTCCTAGGCCATTGACGTCTTCTCTTAACGCCTATGTCAGTTTGGAAACAGCCATTACAATGCGGTGATAACCACGTGTGACCGTTACCACACATATGCCTTTTGCACGCATACCTTTACCACAAATTTTCATTGTAAAGCCATGAATGATAAAGGCATATGGGTTGTAATGGCTTAAGTGTTTTATTTGGGGTTTGCTGCACTCGTGTTTTAGTGGTTAGCGTTGGTGTGCCCCAAGCAAACAAAAAGGCTTATTCAAATGGAGGGTTGGGCTTGTGTTGGTGTGGGCTACGGTTCGGACGACCTCCACTCAAAATACAGGCTTTTTTCAACAAAGGATTGGGTTTGTTTAACCATCTGCTTCACAATGGAACGTACAGCCTCACAACGGGCAACCTCACACGCAAATGAGTTTCACCAGACAGCAGACTCCACCCTTTTCCTAAAACTCTTCAGGCCGTCTTTCAAGCCAGACAGCCACACCATAACACACTGCATTGACTTGCTAAAACCTCTTCTCACCTCAGCTCCTTAACGTCTGGTACACAGTGAGTGCAGCTTTCAGCGTTACAATTAGTACTACACATACCACAATTTCGTTTTAGAAGTGTGCGTGGGAGTGGTATGCGTGGTTACTGTATGCGTGGTAATGGCACTTTCAATGTGTTCTGATCAATGCGCGTTTTAACGGCATGTGTGGTATTGGGGTGCGTGGTAGTGGGTCATGCATGCTAGTGTACGCGTTGTAAAGGCATGCTTTGTTCCATCATACAACCTGGCACTAGACCACACACGCTGAATCAGTCCAGACGGAAACTCCTGATACATTACAAACATGGTACTAGTTTTATTCCTCATAAACATGTAGGCAATGCATCCTTTTCCCTAGCATCTAAAAGCCTCTTGCATAAACGAGAGACAGCAGCATGGCCAATTTTCCTGCTAAGACTCCGAGTGACGCATCTTTGGCTGCTCCTTGAACAAGTGAAACATTTTTGTTTGTGTACCACAAACAAGATCATCTAGAGGCCAGTGCTCCTATGTATTATGCCTCTCGTATGTCTGCGTACCAAGGGCGAGCTGTGACTGGGAATCCTGCCATATGCTCGTGTCATGGCCTTGTTTGTTTGTACAAGGTCTACTAGTTCATTTTAAAGTGTGAGCTATAGTCAAAGGAGGATGCAAGTTTGGTTTTATATGTTCCAGCTCTGCCCTGTCCATGTTGCTATGTAGCTCGCGGGCACATGCAATCCTCTGGTAAAGTTTCTGCGGAGGTCTTTGGATTTTCTTGCGTGTTCCGAAATGTTTAAATCCACCAGATGGAATGACCCCCTTCAGCAGCAGGAGGTGTTGACCCTGCCGATGCCTCAGTAGATCATGTAACTGGGTTTGATATCCTTGAAAATAAGTAGAACTGGGGGGCGTGGCCGGCAGCCGCGGTAGATGGCTGCGATCTAAGCGAGCTGCGCTAGTTGCCTGCGATCAAACCCGCAAAATCCGTCACAATCCGCAGTTTTAGAGGCAACCGACAGCAAGTTACTAATCGGAGACGCGGCGGCTGCCCTGATGCGAGCTGAAGCCCTGAAGTGCCGGAGTAGGACTGAGCAAGTTGCGAGAGACGAGTCCGGCTCCTAAAGACAAGATGGCGCCGCTGTGTAGATCCGTAAGAGAGGTGGACCAGATGCTCGATCTGAGCAGGCGAGGTACGAGGCAAAGACTCCTAAGTGAGGCATCGTGAAGTACTCGACTTCGGTGCAAGTGTGGCTGCTGACGGCCGATGAGAAAAGAAGACCGCGGGGCACCACGGACTGAGGCAGGCCGGTTGGGCTGCGTACGGGCGGCTTGGATGCCTCGCCCATTACATTAAACCTCGCTGGGGTTGGCGGTACGCCTCGGCTGGGTGCGGATGTTGAGGCTGACGGCAGCGCTGACTGTGCGACCCGCCCGGCGACGTAACTGAGAGGCCAACCGGGAGACAAAGACACGCTTCCCCCCGTGCCGAAACCACCATAAAATCACCTTGAGGCCGCCTGACCTGGCATATCAGCACATGGAGGCATGCAGACTGCAGCAATGCGGAGAAGAGACAATATTTGCCCTATGATGTCCGCATAGCGGAGCCCTAAACTACAGGTACCAAGAGAACCCAAGGCGGCCTGACTGAGTGGGGGCGGGCAAGAGTTCCCTAAAGTAGCTGAGACGGAGGGCCTGGTAAATACTGCCCGGCGGGAGGCTGTGACAGACCCGGGGACCTGTGGTGACGCACACAGCTGCAGACTACATACTGCACAGGCCTAGGCCAGAGGTGCTGAGGCTTCTTGTTCTGGCCTGAGACGAGGCGCCTCCTAGAATCTAAGCATACCGCTGCAGACCCATAAACTGCAGCCATGGGACGTAACAAGATAACGGGGCCAGGCCAAGCCAATCATATAGACAAGTACACGGTAGCTATGGGCCGCCACGACGGAGCGACAGGGGGGACACCATTGATGGAACAAGATGATCAGACCCTGGACCCCTCACTGAAAGATATCATGAAGGCGATTAGAGACCTGCGTGGGACCCTGGAACCAAAGTTAGACTCTGTCACCGAAGAGGTAAATTTGCTCCGAGCGGACCCCAGGAAAATGTCTGATAAGGTGTCCACGGCGGAGGCGGGGATTGGAGGACTGCAGTCCAAAACTAAGCGTCTAGAGGAGCAGGTCTCCATACTTACTAAAAACCAATCCGAAATATTTGCCCGACTCGAGGATCAGGCGGGGAGAGCTAGACAGAACAACATTCGTGTCGTGGGCGTGCCCGAGGGCATGGAAGGAGCATCGATGGACCTCTTCTTGGAGGACTTGATCCTGAATAAACTGAAGCCCAAACGCCTGTCCGCCTTCTTCGCCATAGACCGCTCGCACCGGGCCTTGGGAGGTAAGCCTCGCCCCGGGGCGCCCCCGCGCAAGATTATAGCCCGGATATTAAACTTCAGAGATAGAGATGCCATCTTCCAGGCGGCACGCCAACACGGGGATCTTCAATATGAAAATGCCACCATCCGATTCTTTCCGGATTTTACGCTACATGTCCAGCGCCAGAGGCGAACATTTGATGCAGTCAAAGGGGCCCTTCGCGAACAAAATGTGAAGTATATGATGCTCTTCTCAGCGAAACTCAAAATTATTGACGAAGGAAAGTCATACTGCTTCGATTCGCCAGCCGAGGCAAGCGACTGGTTGGAGGGTTGGCGAACTGTTGGACGTAAAGGAGGCAAGAATCGAACATCGTCTGGGAATGGTCACACCTCGGCGGAACAGGAGACGGAGCAGGCACCTAGCAGCCAAGTACTGCGACAGCGAACAGATAAGTGACACAAGAGGCACTCCCCCAGACATAGAATCTGAACCTTTATATATTAGGCCACCGAGGGTGGAGAATGGGGAAATCCAGGAGTGACATTATATGAGTAAGGGCCTTCTTGTAGCAGGGAGCCAAATAGTCACCAGCGATGCTGTAACTTTCATGATCCATTGCAGTGGTCCAAAGAGTGATCTGATGGACAAGGTTGCTTTTGAGACATTTCAAAAAGGCTTTGACGATATCCAACAGCAGAGTTACTTTACGCTACAGGCTGGATACCCCCCTCACCAATGTTTGTTAACGTATTGTTTGGGCGACAGGCACTCTGCCTATTTGGGAGGTGGGGGGTTTGCTACTCACCTAGCAGGGTTGCAGGGAGGGGGGATTTGGGTAAAATGTTTAGTTTCATTGCATGCGATTGTATGTTCGCTCAAGACCACAACAGCCGGATAGGACAGCAGGTAGTCACAAGAGTATTGCGAGGGAGGGGAGGATCCACAAGCGTGTATTTTTCAACCCGCCTTTATGGGAGATCTAGCTAGTCTACAGGTATGGACTTGGAAAGTAAATGGTTTGGGGAACAAAATCAAACGTACACTTGTCCTTCAACACATCAAGAGACACTCCCCAGATGTGATATTAATACAAGAGTCGCACCTGAAGGGGAGTAAATGTAAAGCCCTGGACCGCTTTGGGTATCGACTGGTGGCCCATTCTGGGTACACGACCAGAGCCCAAGGGGTGGGAATCCTGATCCGTAACACACTACCCCTAGCTATAACGTGTACCTGGACAGATGACGCAGGCTGCATGGGAGGGACGTTTGATCGTACTATGCTCGGTTTACATACCCCCAGGGCTTCATACTATCACCTTCCCAAAGATCAGTTCGCTCCTGACGGAGCTACCCATAGGCACTCTCCTGATAGGTGGAGACATGAATGCAGTCATTGACCCGAACCTCGACCGATCCAACCATCAAACAGGCCGGAAAGGAGGGCGAGACCTGTTTGGCTTTATCACTGCCATGGGCCTATGGCGGGAGTACAACATGCACGACAATATACATACTATTCTGCACGACATGGCTCCTTCTCTAGAATTGATTATCTCTTCACACATAGCGGCAGGGTGGGAGAATTCATAAGTCCAAAGCACATGGCAAGAGGAATTTCAGACCACTCCCCAGTGGGCATTGTCATTAGGGGCCCGCTCCTTGATAGAGCAGCGTTCCCAAGAATTGACCCCTGGCACCTACGTGATCCGACACTCCGAGATCAAATCCGTGAGGGCTCTGTGCTATTCTTTCAAGAAAATGTGGGGACAGTGGACTCACACATAACCGTGTGGGAGGTCTACAAGACGGTGTTGAGGGGGCAAGCCGAGGCACTCATGGGAGCTAAAAAGAAAGAAGAGACCATGCAAATCGAGTTGCTAAAACAGGAAATAGCGCTGCTTGAGAGGGAAGCAGCGATTAAACCCGATACTGACTTGTGCCACAAACTAGCATTACTCCAACGAGACCTGCGCGCCCTGGCAGAGGGTGAAGCGAGAGCGTACGCTCTGGCGACGCAACATTGCTTATACGACGTGGGGGACAAAGCGTCAAAACTGCTTGCATGGCTGGAGAAACGCGATAAAGAACGATCGTGGGTGACTGGGTACGCGATAAAATAGAGACATTGCGAACAACGAGTGCAGAGATGGCGGAAGCCTTCGCCGCACATTTTGAGGGGGTTTATGCGCCCGTTAACACTAGGTCTGAGCTGACTGCGAGGAACTATTGAGGGACTTTGCCATGCCCACTCTTTCAGAGATAGCGCGCTAGACATTGGAGGCAGACCTCACAGAGGAGGAGCTATGAAGGGCCCTGGGGTCCCTGAAATCAGGGAAGGCGGCAGGTCCAAATGGGCTTCCGGTCGAAATATACAAAAGCCAAGCCTCTATAATAGTTCCACCGCTATTGAACATGCTGTCAGAGGCCAGAGAAATGGGACAACTCCCGTTGGACCAGCGAGCCGCTACAATCGTGGAAATATATAAATCGGGTAAACCTCCTGACCAATGTAGCTCCTACCACCCAATTTCCTTGATTAACGTGGAGGCAAAGGTGTTGGCCAAGGACTTGGCTAACAGATTAGCTTCAGTCATCTCAGAAGTGATCCAGAAGCACTCGCCATAATTTGCAGAGGCTATACGGAGTGCTCTGTATAACGAGGGACTCTGCGGCCCAGCAGATGGCATTGATGTCACTAGATGCGTCATTGGCGTTGGACAGTATAGAATGGCCATATCTATTTTTGATACTCCGCAGGCTGGGCTTCGGCCCGTACTTCTGTAGTTGGGTAAAGCTGTTGTACAGTGAGCCTCAGGCCAGAGTGCGAGTAAATGGGGTATTGTCTCGTCCTTTTCAGCTGCAAAGAGGCACTAGACAGGGCTGTCCTTTGTCCCCATTACTGTTTGACCTCGCATTGGAACCACTCGTGCATTGGATCAGGAAGGACCCGATGATCTGGGGCATAGAGGCGCCATGGGGGTGGGAAGAGCGAATCTCGCTCTATGCAGACGACGTACTCTTGTACCTAGCAAGACCGTATTACTCAATGGCGAGAATACGTCACATCTTTGAGCTGTTTGGGAGCTACTCGGGTTACACCATTAATTGGTCCAAGTCGGTGATCTTCCCGTTATCGGGCCCTCCGCCGAGAGTACCGACGAGGTGCGCAGCCCCAATCGTGCAGGAGGGATTTAAGTACCTGGGTATATACGTTACGCGAGATCAAGGGGCGTTCCTGGAAAAGAATCTGTCAGCGCAGATAGATCGGCTAGGAACTGATATACGCCACTGGCGTACCCTCCCATTGTCTCTTATGGGCAGGGCGGCTCTTTTTAAGATGATGGCTCTGCCACGCCTCCTGTATGTTCTCCAAAATACCCCATACCCAGTTCCCCTGTCGGTCTTTGGGCGGGTTGGCCAGGAAGTCAGGACACTGTTGTGGCAGGGTGGCTCTCCCCGAATAGCGCTTTCTAAACTACAAAAAGGAGTATATGAAGGTGGTCTGGCGGTCTCGGACATTAAGCTGTAGTGCTGGGCCTCGCAATTATTGGTCATAAACGACTGGGTCTACGCCGACACCAATGAACCAGCGTACATAGTGGATAGAGCCGTCATGCCGGGAGTAAATTGCGAGCCTCTTTTATATTCCCGAAGGGCGCGCCCGGAGTGGCCAGCGCACACAAGGGTAGTGGTTGGGTGTTGGCGAGAGGCTAATAGATTTCTGGGGTGGATTGGGAAACTGACCAGTCGAACCCCGCTATGGGTTGGGGATTTACTGAAAGAAGTAGCCGCCCTAACGGGCTTTAGAGGATGGCAGTCGATCGGCATTGAATATCTGGGCGATGTATGGAAGGGAGAAGCTCCGATCACTTTTGAAGACCTGCAACGTGAATATAATCTAAATCAGACACAGAGATATCACTATCTCAGATTGATGCATGCCCTACAGAGATACATCCAGAACGGTACCCCTCTCCCAGATTACTCCCCCCTAGAAGATAGGTTGTTATTAGACCCCATCCCTGAAAAAGCGACATCAACGATATACCGTAAATTAATAAATAATGCGCCAGACCCCTTGGTGACCCTACGAGCGGCATGGACTGTAGACCTGGGGGACATGAACGATGAGGACTGGCAGGAGGCAATACAGGGCCCAAGAGAGATCGCAATTTGTTCCAGATTTAGGCTAATACAACTCAAGATACTACACCATACTTATTATCCCCGTACGCACCTATACAAATGGGGCAGGGCACCAACAGCACTGTGCGCTAGGGGGTGTCAGCAGGAAGGGACTTTCTTCCATATTTTGTGGGAATGCCAGGACGTAGCTCGGTTTTGGCAGAAAGTTACGGATGTAATGACTGAGGTGTCGGGAATGGTGGTCCCAATGGACGCTAAGTGGCTTCTCCTGATGATCAGAGGAGATGCTGATTGGCCCAGACATGTAGAAATATGGTTGGCCCTTGCAGCAGGGATTGTCAAGTGAAACATTGCTAGGGGGTGGGGGCACATCTGCCACCGACACTGGGAGAGTGGGAAAAGGACCTTGACTGGTGCCAGCGAGCTGACGAAACAGTGTATAAAATCAGGGGGTGCTGTAAAAAATGGGAGAAAATATGGGCACCATGGAAACGCTATAGAGCGATGCTGGAGGAAGTGTGACATATCTCAGCTGTATATGGGTGGAATGAGGGATGTAACAGCTTAAAGAGGTTTTGGCATGCTGATTGGGAATATGCCACATTGTAGATTTGTGCGCTTGACGCCGTCTGCAATTTACTGCCTTGTCTCTCGCATTTTATTACTGTGATGCTGAAACTCTACAATGCACGTTCATCAGTGATTTATGTAAATTATGGTCTTCTGAGCAAATTTAATAAAAAGATTTAAAAAAAAAAAAAAAAAATAAGTAGAACTGTACAGAAGAACTGCACCCTAGACCGATGTCTTATTATTGATTCTTTCAGCATAGCCCTATAGTTGACGTATTTTATTCACAGTCCACCACCGTCAGCCCCAACACTGTGTTACGGTTGCCATATGTTCCATAAATACATAATATTCACCCTCCTGAATAAATACGACTTCAAACAATCATATTCTGTGTTCCTTGTGATCTTTGATCAGGACAAACTTGCTTACTACCAAATGCTTATAACCTTGATCCACACTTAAAAACTATCTAGGACATTCAGATCCTTCCGCTCTGTGCCCGCCTTAAAACTCGTGCAATCCTCCCTTATTCAAAAATGCTTTTGCTCAGAAAATAGTCCAGGCATGAAAAATCCTCCTCCAAAAGACATAACTAATTGGCTAAAACAAATTATACCAAAAAAGGAGTAACATACATTCAAAATAAATAACAATAAAAGAGAAGAAACCGACAGAAAAGTCTATTTGGAACAGATTGTGTTCAAACATAAGCAAGAGTCATGTTGTAAGAACGTTCATCCAGTAAAAAGTACCAATGTGCGTGGGCATTTCTTGCATAAATAACTTAAAACTGACTAGAAAATGGCACAAACTGTGCATCATTTTACGAACAACCTTTTAGTTCGCAACATGGCCTTTTTAGGTCTTGGCCTGCACCAGCGCTTGCGCTGGTCTGGCCGAGAGTTTTAGTAAGCGGGTTTTGGAAGTGCAAACACTGGCTTTCGGCTGGCGACCAGCTTGAGTTCACGATGGCGTGCACGCGCAGCTGCCATCTGTTGTTTCCTATCTCTTCCTCATTTCCTCGTCATGGCTCATTAACTCTCTGGACTCTGATGTTTCAATCGCAGCAGCAGCTCAAATTACCAACTGAGGGCCCTGGACTACAGTCACATGAAAAACAACAGCGATTTGCATTGAAATGCAAGCTTTTTTTTAGGTCTCGGCCTGCACCAGCGCTTGCGCTGGTCTGGCCGAGAGTTTTAGTAAGCGGGTTTTGGAAGTGCAAACACTGGCTTTCGGCTGGCGACCAGCTTGAGTTCACGATGGCGTGCACGCGCAGCTGCCATCTGTTGTTTCCTATCTCTTCCTCATTTCCTCGTCATGGCTCATTAACTCTCTGGACTCTGATGTTTCAATCGCAGCAACAGCTCACATTACCAACTGAGGGCCCTGGACTACAGTCACATGAAAAACAACAGCGATTAGCATTGAAATGCAAGCTTTTTTTTTTGTCTAGTTAGAAATATTGCTTCGGTGGGTTGATTTCACCTTATATCGCTATTTGTTTTATATTGGGAGTCACAGCCTAATTACCAGTATTTTTGTCTCTCACTGTTTTAAAAAAAAAAATTTATTCGCACAAAGCTATATTTAAGGTTACTTTTTCCGCGTCACTTCTTCACTCTATTTAAACTCCACACCCCCACTCTTATTGTCTCTCTCCTTCTCTCTCTCTCCCCTCTCTAATTCTCTCTCTACTTAATTAGCTCTCCCCTCTCTATCTTTTTTAGCCTTTCATTCTCTCTCACCCCTTTATCTGTTTCTCTTTCAAACTCCTTCATTCACTCTCTCTCCCCTTCTTTCTCTCTCTCTATCCCGCTCCACTCTTTATTCTATGTACACCCTTTCTCTCTCTTTCTCTCTCACCACCCTCTCTAATTGGGCATTATATCTTCACTCTATCTCTCACTCGGCAACACCACAGCATCACTCAGCGCAACCACAGCATCACTCAGCGCAACCACAGCATCACTCAGCGCAACCACAGCATCAATCAGAGCCAGCACAGCATCAATCAGAGCCAGCACAGCATCACTCAACGCCAACACAACATCACTCAGTGCAACCACAGCATCACTCAGTGCAACCACAGCATCACTCAGCACAACCACAGCATTACTCAGCACAACCACAGCATCACTTAGCGCCACAACAGCATCACTTAGCGCCACCACAGCATCACTCAGCGCCACCACAGCATCACTCAGCGCCACCACAGCATCACTCAGCGCCACCACAGCATCACTCAGCGCCACCACAACATCAGTCTGCGCCACCACAACATCACTCAGCACCACCATAGCTTTACTCAGCGACACCACATCATCACTCAGGGCCAACACTGCATCACTCAGCACCACCACAGGATGACTCAGCACCACCACAGGATGACTCAGCACCACCACAGGATGACTCAGCACCACCACAGCATCGCTCAGCGCCACCACAGCATCGCTCAGCGCCACCACAGCATCGCTCAGCGCCACCACAGCATCGCTCAGCGCCACCACAGCATCACTCAGCGCCACCACAGCATCACTCAGCGCAACCACAGCATCAATCAGAGCCAGCACAGCATCAATCAGAGCCAGCACAGCATCACTCAGCACCAACACAACATCTCTCAACGCCATCACAGCATCACTCAACGCCATCACAGCATCACTCAGTGCAACCACAGCATCACTCAGTGCAACCACAGCATCACTCAGCACAACCACAGCATTACTCAGCACAACCACAGCATCACTTAGCGCCACAACAGCATCACTTAGCGCCACAACAGCATCACTTAGCGCCACAACAGCATCACTCAGCGCCACCACAACATCACTCAGCGCCACCACAGCATCACTCAGCGCCACCACAGCATCACTCAGCGCCACCACAGCATCACTCAGCGCCACCACAGCATCACTCAGCGCCACCACAGCATCACTCAGCGCCACCACAACATCACTCCGCGCCACCACAACATCACTCAGCACCACCATAGCTTTACTCAGCAACACCACATCATCACTCAGGGCCAACACTGCATCACTCAGCACCACCACAGGATGACTCAGCACCACCACAGGATGACTCAGCACCACCACAGGATGACTCAGCACCACCACAGGATGACTCAGCACCACCACAGCATCGCTCAGCGCCACCACAGCATCGCTCAGCGCCACCACAGCATCACTCAGCGCCACCACAGCATCACTCAGCGCCACCACAGCATCACTCAGCGCAACCACAGCATCAATCAGAGCCAGCACAGCATCAATCAGAGCCAGCACAGCATCACTCAGCACCAACACAACATCTCTCAACGCCATCACAGCATCACTCAACGCCACCACAGCATCACTCAGTGCAACCACAGCATCACTCAGCACAACCACAGCATCACTTAGCGCCACAACAGCATCACTCAGCGCCACCACAACATCACTCAGCGCCACCACAACATCACTCCGCGCCACCACAACATCACTCAGCACCACCACAGCTTTACGCGCCACCACAACATCACTCAGCACCACCATAGCTTTACTCAGCGACACCACATCATCACTCAGGGCCAACACTGCATCACTCAGCACCACCACAGGATGACTCAGCACCACCACAGGATGACTCAGCACCACCACAGGATGACTCAGCACCACCACAGCATCGCTCAGCGCCACCACAGCATCGCTCAGCGCCACCACAGCATCACTCAGCGCCACCACAGCATCACTCAGCGCCACCACAGCATCACTCAGCGCAACCACAGCATCAATCAGAGCCAGCACAGCATCAATCAGAGCCAGCACAGCATCACTCAGCACCAACACAACATCTCTCAACGCCATCACAGCATCACTCAACGCCACCACAGCATCACTCAGTGCAACCACAGCATCACTCAGCACAACCACAGCATCACTTAGCGCCACAACAGCATCACTTAGCGCCACAACAGCATCACTTAGCGCCACAACAGCATCACTTAGCGCCACAACAGCATCACTCAGCGCCACCACTACATCACTCCGCGCCACCACAACATCACTCAGCACCACCATAGCTTTACGCGCCACCACAACATCACTCAGCACCACCATAGCTTTACTCAGCGACACCACATCATCACTCAGGGCCAACACTGCATCACTCAGCACCACCACAGGATGACTCAGCACCACCACAGGATGACTCAGCACCCCCACAGGATGACTCAGCACCACCACAGCATCGCTCAGCACCACCACAGCATCGCTCAGCGCCACCACAGCATCGCTCAGCGCCACCACAACATCACTCAGCGCCACCACAGCATCACTCAGCACAACACCAGCATCACTCAGCGCCACCACAGCATCACTCAGCGCCACCACAGCATCACTCAGCGCCACCACAGCATCACTCAGCGCCACCACAGCATCACTCAGCGCAACCACAGCATCAATCAGAGCCAGCACAGCATCAATCAGAGCCAGCACAGCATCACTCAGCACCAACACAACATCTCTCAACGCCATCACAGCATCACTCAACGCCATCACAGCATCACTCAGTGCAACCACAGCATCACTCAGTGCAACCACAGCATCACTCAGCACAACCACAGCATTACTCAGCACAACCACAGCATCACTTAGCGCCACAACAGCATCACTTAGCGCCACAACAGCATCACTTAGCGCCACAACAGCATCACTCAGCGCCACCACAACATCACTCAGCGCCACCACAACATCACTCAGCGTCACCACAGCATCACTCAGCGCCACCACAGCATCACTCAGAGCCACCACAGCATCACTCAGCGCCACCACAACATCACTCCGCGCCACCACAACATCACTCAGCACCACCATAGCTTTACTCAGCAACACCACATCATCACTCAGGGCCAACACTGCATCACTCAGCACCACCACAGGATGACTCAGCACCACCACAGGATGACTCAGCACCACCACAGGATGACTCAGCACCACCACAGGATGACTCAGCACCACCACAGCATCGCTCAGCGCCACCACAGCATCGCTCAGCGCCACCACAGCATCACTCAGCGCCACCACAGCATCACTCAGCGCAACCACAGCATCAATCAGAGCCAGCACAGCATCAATCAGAGCCAGCACAGCATCACTCAGCACCAACACAACATCTCTCAACGCCATCACAGCATCACTCAACGCCACCACAGCATCACTCAGTGCAACCACAGCATCACTCAGCACAACCACAGCATCACTTAGCGCCACAACAGCATCACTTAGCGCCACAACAGCATCACTCAGCGCCACCACAACATCACTCCGCGCCACCACAACATCACTCAGCACCACCACAGCTTTACGCGCCACCACAACATCACTCAGCACCACCATAGCTTTACTCAGCGACACCACATCATCACTCAGGGCCAACACTGCATCACTCAGCACCACCACAGGATGACTCAGCACCACCACAGGATGACTCAGCACCACCACAGGATGACTCAGCACCACCACAGCATCGCTCAGCGCCACCACAGCATCGCTCAGCGCCACCACAGCATCACTCAGCGCCACCACAGCATCACTCAGCGCCACCACAGCATCACTCAGCGCCACCACAGCATCACTCAGCGCAACCACAGCATCAATCAGAGCCAGCACAGCATCAATCAGAGCCAGCACAGCATCACTCAGCACCAACACAACATCTCTCAACGCCATCACAGCATCACTCAACGCCATCACAGCATCACTCAGTGCAACCACAGCATCACTCAGTGCAACCACAGCCTCACTCAGCACAACCACAGCATTACTCAGCACAACCACAGCATCACTTAGCGCCACAACAGCATCACTTAGCGCCACAACAGCATCACTCAGCGCCACAACAGCATCACTCAGCGCCACCACAACATCACTCAGCGCCACCACAACATCACTCAGCGCCACCACAGCATCACTCAGCGCCACCACAGCATCACTCAGCGCCACCACAGCATCACTCAGCGCCACCACAACATCACTCCGCGCCACCACAACATCACTCAGCACCACCATAGCTTTACTCAGCAACACCACATCATCACTCAGGGCCAACACTGCATCACTCAGCACCACCACAGGATGACTCAGCACCACCACAGGATGACTCAGCACCACCACAGGATGACTCAGCACCACCACAGGATGACTCAGCACCACCACAGCATCGCTCAGCGCCACCACAGCATCGCTCAGCGCCACCACAGCATCACTCAGCGCCACCACAGCATCACTCAGCGCAACCACAGCATCAATCAGAGCCAGCACAGCATCAATCAGAGCCAGCACAGCATCACTCAGCACCAACACAACATCTCTCAACGCCATCACAGCATCACTCAACGCCACCACAGCATCACTCAGTGCAACCACAGCATCACTCAGCACAACCACAGCATCACTTAGCGCCACAACAGCATCACTTAGCGCCACAACAGCATCACTCAGCGCCACCACAACATCACTCCGCGCCACCACAACATCACTCAGCACCACCACAGCTTTACGCGCCACCACAACATCACTCAGCACCACCATAGCTTTACTCAGCGACACCACATCATCACTCAGGGCCAACACTGCATCACTCAGCACCACCACAGGATGACTCAGCACCACCACAGGATGACTCAGCACCACCACAGGATGACTCAGCACCACCACAGCATCGCTCAGCGCCACCACAGCATCGCTCAGCGCCACCACAGCATCACTCAGCGCCACCACAGCATCACTCAGCGCCACCACAGCATCACTCAGCGCAACCACAGCATCAATCAGAGCCAGCACAGCATCAATCAGAGCCAGCACAGCATCACTCAGCACCAACACAACATCTCTCAACGCCATCACAGCATCACTCAACGCCACCACAGCATCACTCAGTGCAACCACAGCATCACTCAGCACAACCACAGCATCACTTAGCGCCACAACAGCATCACTTAGCGCCACAACAGCATCACTTAGCGCCACAACAGCATCACTTAGCGCCACAACAGCATCACTCAGCGCCACCACTACATCACTCCGCGCCACCACAACATCACTCAGCACCACCATAGCTTTACGCGCCACCACAACATCACTCAGCACCACCATAGCTTTACTCAGCGACACCACATCATCACTCAGGGCCAACACTGCATCACTCAGCACCACCACAGGATGACTCAGCACCACCACAGGATGACTCAGCACCCCCACAGGATGACTCAGCACCACCACAGCATCGCTCAGCACCACCACAGCATCGCTCAGCGCCACCACAGCATCGCTCAGCGCCACCACAACATCACTCAGCGCCACCACAGCATCACTCAGCACAACCACAGCATCACTCAGCGCCACCACAGCATCACTCAGCGCCACCACAGCATCACTCAGCGCCACCACAGCATCACTCAGCGCCACCACAGCATCACTCAGCGCAACCACAGCATCAATCAGAGCCAGCACAGCATCAATCAGAGCCAGCACAGCATCACTCAGCACCAACACAACATCTCTCAACGCCATCACAGCATCACTCAACGCCATCACAGCATCACTCAGTGCAACCACAGCATCACTCAGTGCAACCACAGCATCACTCAGTGCAACCACAGCATCACTCAGCACAACCACAGCATTACTCAGCACAACCACAGCATCACTTAGCGCCACAACAGCATCACTTAGCGCCACAACAGCATCACTTAGCGCCACAACAGCATCACTCAGCGCCACCACAACATCACTCAGCGCCACCACAACATCACTCAGCGCCACCACAGCATCACTCAGCGCCACCACAGCATCACTCAGAGCCACCACAGCATCACTCAGCGCCACCACAACATCACTCCGCGCCACCACAACATCACTCAGCACCACCATAGCTTTACTCAGCAACACCACATCATCACTCAGGGCCAACACTGCATCACTCAGCACCACCACAGGATGACTCAGCACCACCACAGGATGACTCAGCACCACCACAGGATGACTCAGCACCACCACAGGATGACTCAGCACCACCACAGCATCGCTCAGCGCCACCACAGCATCGCTCAGCGCCACCACAGCATCGCTCAGCGCCACCACAGCATCACTCAGCGCCACCACAGCATCACTCAGCGCAACCACAGCATCAATCAGAGCCAGCACAGCATCAATCAGAGCCAGCACAGCATCACTCAGCACCAACACAACATCTCTCAACGCCATCACAGCATCACTCAACGCCACCACAGCATCACTCAGTGCAACCACAGCATCACTCAGCACAACCACAGCATCACTTAGCGCCACAACAGCATCACTTAGCGCCACAACAGCATCACTCAGCGCCACCACAACATCACTCCGCGCCACCACAACATCACTCAGCACCACCACAGCTTTACGCGCCACCACAACATCACTCAGCACCACCATAGCTTTACTCAGCGACACCACATCATCACTCAGGGCCAACACTGCATCACTCAGCACCACCACAGGATGACTCAGCACCACCACAGGATGACTCAGCACCACCACAGGATGACTCAGCACCACCACAGCATCGCTCAGCGCCACCACAGCATCGCTCAGCGCCACCACAGCATCACTCAGCGCCACCACAGCATCACTCAGCGCCACCACAGCATCACTCAGCGCAACCACAGCATCAATCAGAGCCAGCACAGCATCAATCAGAGCCAGCACAGCATCACTCAGCACCAACACAACATCTCTCAACGCCATCACAGCATCACTCAACGCCACCACAGCATCACTCAGTGCAACCACAGCATCACTCAGCACAACCACAGCATCACTTAGCGCCACAACAGCATCACTTAGCGCCACAACAGCATCACTTAGCGCCACAACAGCATCACTTAGCGCCACAACAGCATCACTCAGCGCCACCACTACATCACTCCGCGCCACCACAACATCACTCAGCACCACCATAGCTTTACGCGCCACCACAACATCACTCAGCACCACCATAGCTTTACTCAGCGACACCACATCATCACTCAGGGCCAACACTGCATCACTCAGCACCACCACAGGATGACTCAGCACCACCACAGGATGACTCAGCACCCCCACAGGATGACTCAGCACCACCACAGCATCGCTCAGCACCACCACAGCATCGCTCAGCGCCACCACAGCATCGCTCAGCGCCACCACAACATCACTCAGCGCCACCACAGCATCACTCAGCACAACCACAGCATCACTCAGCGCCACCACAGCATCACTCAGCGCCACCACAGCATCACTCAGCGCCACCACAGCATCACTCAGCGCCACCACAGCATCACTCAGCGCCACCACAGCATCGCTCAGCGCCACCACAGCATCGCTCAGCGCCGCCACTGCATCGCACAGCATCGCTCACCACCACCACAGCATCACTCAGCGCCGCCACAGAATCGCTCAGCGGTGCCACAGCATCACTCAGCGCCGCCACAGCATCACTCAGCGTCGCCACAGCATCACTCAGCGCCAAGACAATATCACTCAGCACCACCACAGCATCACTCAGCGCCAAGACAATATCACTCAGCACCACCACAGTATCACTCAGCACCACAGCAGTATCACTCAGCAACACCTGAGTATCATTCAGCATCACCTCAGCATCGTCTCCGCAACAGTCACCACCACTACCACCTCAGCATCACTCAGCACCACCTCAGCCTGCTCTCGGAATCTGGCATCTGTTGATTCTCCCCTAGCGTCTGGCCGCTGCTAGTGTTATAATACAGGTACTAGTTCCCAACCTTCACCCTCTGATTGTTTATGCCCCCTCAAAAAAAAAAGCTTTAACAAACAACCATTGCAATAGGCAGAAACAAGTTGCCAGCATTGCAAGAACAAAAGAAAACTGAGGAAATTTTTTATTGTAAATACTTTTTTTAATATGGTCGTTCAGTTTTACATAATGCCTTCTTGGTCATATATAAAGTAACAAAAATGCTTCTAACACTTTTTTATTATAACTTTTCTGCATGCCGCACAGCAGCCACACTTCTCTACAGCACAGCTTGAAGACATTGGCAAAGTCAATAGCTCTGGCTAAACACTTATAAGGCCCCAAAGGCGAGACCTATTGGCTATGCCAATGCTTGTTACTGATAGGTTACGTTGCAAAATCTGTAGTTACTGGGGGTCGCAGGATGACATGTCTAATGAAAATTACCCAGGTCATTATTTAAAACACGCTGTGATTGGCCACATACACATGGAATGGTTGCCTGCGGCTTTCAAGGAACCGCAGACCACCATCCCTATATTTGCATTCCCAAATGGGAAACTTGTATTTCTTTATTTATTCAATTATTTATTTTGTTTAAGCGGCCAGTGTTCCTTAAAAGAACAGGTGCTGCTTTACCAAAGAAAAAAAAAAAAAAAACAATCCTTTTTTGGAAAACGTTGTGGAGACCTGGCAGTGGTTCCCTAGACCACATCCTGCTCCCGCTAAGGACATTTTGTGAGTTGGAAGTGGTTTTCCGACTTTCAAAATTGGTCTAGTACATTTCAACAAGCCATTTTACGATCTCAGATCCTCTGGCTTTGCAAATCAGTGTTTTTGCCCTGAAAATGGCTTTCAACTTTGACCCTAACTTCTGTTATGGACCGTATCCCATAGCAGATTAAGATAGGCCTGCGCCATGGCTTTGTACATCACACAACGAACTCAAAAGGAGAAAGCATACCACACTTTTAAATAACGATGCATTGAGCAAATGCAAATAATGTAGTTAAAGCAAATTTTCTTGCCCGTTCTAACTGACATTGATACAATGGGATCCCAATGCTTTAGACATTTCATGTGTTTCTCAATAAAGAAAACCTACAAAAGACCCTATCCAAATAGTTTATTCACCTTCAAGGAACTATCTTGTCTTTCTGGGAAGTTTTTTCCATAACATTGTCGATTTGTACTCCTCCCCCTCCACCAAGTCGATTAATTTCTGTAAAAATATGCAGTCTTGCACTTCGCTAAAATCAAGCTTTATGGCCTAAAGACAACTTTTGCTTTCTCGCAGGTCCAAGGTTTTAAAAAAAGAAATAAAATACTTCCTTATATACATGGCCTTTAGTCAGCCATCTTCATCCATTGGTCTGTTCAACTGTAATTCACATTTTGCTTCCGCTCACCACAGCATACTGCCTGGGCCAATGTCTCAGTCTGCTTCGTCCACTGCCCTCTTGCAGCTAGCATGATGACGTCGCCTGATCACATGTGAACAGCCATCTGAGAAGGACTGCACTGCAATGGCAGTCCTGGTGTGCCTAAAACACTTGGCCACTCCTATATTTTTACATTTTTTATGTTTGGTGATTCCTTTTGCATGATGCCAAATCTAGTCCTATGGCTTCGCCAATGGTTTTTATAACTTTTCTTCATTTTCAAGTTTAGTTTGTGCTCTCACTTTAGGCTTCTGGAAGTGCCTCGTTCCATTAAGAAACAACCATGAAGAATTTTAAATTACATATTTATTATGTAGGCTTCTTACTGAGAGGCACTTTAAGATTGAGGAGAGCAGACATATGAGCTTTGTAGTTTGAGTGAACCATTAACGGAATTCAAGTCAGTTGATAAACATAATATAATGATAATTCTAAAACAGTTTTACCTTATGTGATCTCCTGGATGTAAAGACTGAATGATTGATCAGTGGTACTGACACCTTGAACTCGTGCCTCCAGGCTAGTGAAAATGATTTTGGTCTCAACCAGTTCTCGACACTCGCCAACAAAAGTTTGGCATCTACTTCTCCAAGTGCATCAATAGGAGATATTGGGTGATAATTGACAGGATGGTACTTAGAGGCATAACACAGGTTTCTGCGGTGCGGGGGGGGGGGTAGGACAGCTCTTCAAGGGGTCCCTGTTGAGCCCAATTAATATGTGTGAGATACAGGAGACGGGGGGGGCCTCCCCCTTCAGGTTGTACAGGTGGGCCTCCTCATTTTGCGTTTTGCCACTGTCCTTAGTGCTTTTTATGGATCAGAACTATCCCTGCTCTTTTATAGCTCCCTCATATTTCCCCCAGCTTGCAAAACAACATTAGCAGTTTTTACTATGTATTAGTCCCACACTTCAATCTAACTTAAGAAGAATCAGCAGGATGTTTTGTCGGTGGCTGATGCCTTGCTGCATTTCAGGAGATAGATCTTCATGATTTAAGAGTGAAAAACTCCCCTGTTGCCCATTCAAAGTATAACATTTTTAGGTCGAGCCTAGCGGCAGCGCACATGTACTGCTCGCTCTGTGAGGCATGCTGTATTGGAGTATACACTGGAAGCCCCACCCACTCTCCGCCCATATTTGTCATTGGCTTATGTCATTGTCCTTCGTAAATGCTGGCTTCTGATTTGTTATTGGGCTTGTTAGTCCCTCCTTAGTACCACCTTGTCTTCATTTGTAACCTCCCATGAGGACTGGCCCTTTTACTTCGGTTGTTACAGCGTACATGTTCTTTAGACTGTAAACACTATTTTCTTTAATGATTTTCTCCTACTGCAGGCACCATATGCTTTCCTGCAACGGCGCTGCTTTGCTTGCACGTTTTCATCTACCTTATTGGTTTTTAGGTCTCGCGCCTAGCGTTGCAGTGCGCAGGACTGCTCGCACAGCGTGAGACCTCTTGTATGGGGTTTTGAAACTGACCTAGGAATTGCACACGCTAGTGCGTGTGCGATTCGTTTTCCCCCCGGCTATTGGGCTTTGCGTGCATCTTTATAAGAAAGACAGCACGCAATTGGGCAAAGGCGGGCGCATGTCCCGCCTTTGCCGTGCCCATTCCCACCGTTGTCTAGCACGCGCAGCAGCGCGCGTTCGCCTCGCTGCCGCGCTCCCTTTCCCCCCCCCGCTCCTCTGTGGTGCGCACCTCTGGTTTAAATCTTCTAATATGCAGGGGACGTATTCCTCCTGCTCTGACACATTGTTTCTGGCTGGAACTGATAACACGCCAGAAATGTAAACTCTTAACAAACTTTAGAGAAACTTTGCTTGTGTGTTTAAATACATATATCTTTCTCACCGAACGTTCCTTTATCGTGGAATCAGCCACTTTTTTCCGCCTGAAGGCCACGCCATCGGCGGACTCCTCGCTGCTTCGAGCTGGCTATTGAACTAGTCCAGCTACAGTGACAGCCAGTTTTGCTGCTAGTTCCGACCCGTGAAACAGAGTCCAGATTTAGGCTGATTCACAAGTCATAGAAGTCAAAGCAGTAGATGTGTTCGAAATGCTGCAAAACCTTCATTTTCAGTCACAGTTGGATTCTCTTCAAAAGCTTTCAACCAAACCACCATTTTACTATTTTTTTCCTGTACTGCGTCTACACCAATAACAGAGCAGGCTGCCTAAAATGGCTTCAATCTGCTGCCAACAATGGATCAAGTGCTTTCACTTTTAATTTTCAGCCCCCCTTCATCACAGTATGGCGGACGCTTCAGGAGGCTGCGCACCTTTCTGTTTTTTCTGCACGGCGCCTGCAGCTAAACTAGAGCAGGCTGCCTACAATGGCTATCCCGGCTGCCAGCAATGTAACAAGCGCTTTCACTTTACATTTTTAGCCGTATTTCATCACAGCATAGCAGCTGCTTGGGGAGGTCGCATACCTTTCTTTTTTGACTGCATGACGCCCGCAGCAAAAACAGAACAGGCTGCCTAAAATGGCTTCTGCCCACTTCTGGCAACGATCAAGCGCTTTAACTTTTAATTTACAGACCCTCCTAGCAAGTGAGCTGAGCGCCGAGCAGAAGGGGGGTTTGGGGGGGGGTAGCCGACCGCAGGGAGGTCCCCCCCCCCGGGCAGTTTGGGAGGGGCGGGGGGCAGCGGGCTGCAAGACAGCCATTTTAGCTTTGGGCTTGTTTTTTATAGCCCAATTGGAGCCCAAGCATAAATGCTTTGGGCTCCTGCTCCCGGCCACCATTTTAGGTTTGGTGACCTGGTGGCCGGGAGCTTTAGCGTTGGGAATTTTTGTGTCAGGTAGGGTCTTTAGGGTTTTACGATTGTTCAGCGTCGGGATTATAGTAGAGGAAGTCGCGTGATGTCGGGAGAAGACTACCGCGTTTTGGAGGCCCTCCGGCTCCTGAGCGAGGCGGGCCGGATGGACCTTGTAATTGGAGCAGGGGCAGGGACGGCGCGCCCGGTGCGGCAGGCCTCGGCGGGAGTGGCAGCGGCCGTTGCCGCCTGCACGTCGCCGAAGCGACAACGACTGGCGGTAAGTGCGCGGGGCCGCCCGCGAGCTAAAAAGACGGCCCGACAGTGAATTTGGAGCCTGGGGAGGGTGGTAGGGCCGGGGCCACAGGAGTTATGGGGCGCGGGGGTGGGGTAACACCGGCTAAGGCAGGGGAAAGGGCCACTGCATCGGTGGGGCCGGTAGCGGCCTTAGCGCCAGTTGAGCGCTCGTGTTCCTCCCCCGCGGGGGTGTTGCAGCGTGGGGGAAGGCGGGGCAGGAAGCGGCGATCGGCCTCTGTGCCTTGCGCGATTTTAGTGGCAGCATCTGGGGAGGCTGGGGAGCCTGAGGCAGGGTTTGGGAGCAGGGCAGCCAGCAGCGACATGGCGGGAGGGGGCGGTGAGTGTATGCCCCCCCCTCCTGCTCGTGTGACGGAGGCAGCAGAATTAGTTAGCAGGGAGTGGGGTGGGGAAGCTGGACCTTCTGGTGTCAGTGTCCATGGGGTAATGGGCTGGGCTGGGGTTGTTACGGGGAGCAGGGGCAGCGCTGATTTTGTGGCAGGCAGGGAGGGGGAGGCAGGTGATCGGCAGATATACAGCCCCCTGCTTTTCCCCCCCCCTTATTCTGGAAGGGCCGAGATGGGGTCGGTGGGGGGCAGCTCCTTGGGGGAGGGAGAGTGGGCCCAAGTGGGAGGGTGGGGTAGCCAACAGACCTTTTTTCCCCCTAGCAGAGATGGGGCGGTCAGGGAGGGCACACATATAAGCTGGGGGGGGAGTGGGCACCTTGAGATGGGCGGTGAGGTTTCGGGCTGGGGGGGGTGGGGAGGGGCAGGGGGGATATTACTTCGGGGGATTTGGACACGGCCGGAGGGGATCAGGCTTGGGAGGGGTTAGATATCTTTCCATCTTGGGCGGAGGGGGTGCGGGGCTTGGGTGTGGGGGAGAGGCAAGAGGCACAGCGTGCGCGGGAGCATAGGGGGGGGACGCGGGGGCTAAGGAGGCCATCGGTGGTGGGGGGGCAGCGGAGGGGGACAGGTAGGGTTTGGGGATACGTTAGAGGGGAGGGGTGCAGGTCAGGGTTGGGACCCAGCGGCGGCAGTGGTACAGGCGGGGTTGGAATGGAGTGGGGAGGAAGAGGGGGGGGATTCCCCCCCCTGGTGGGTTCGGTGAGGTCTAGGCGGTTTAGTCGTAATAGGGAGCTTTCGCCGGATTTGCGGGGGGCCGTGTTTTCAGGCAGGTGTGAGGGAACCGGCACATCAGTCCAAACTTTTTCTTTACAGGGCAGGGAGCGTCGCAGTGTTGCGGACTCGGTAGGGCGCGGTGCGGCCCAATTACACCGAGGAGAAGGGAGGGTGGAGCCTTGCGCGGCGCATCCCGTACCGGCGGGGGATCCCGTCGAGGCCAGCACACGAAGGTCCTGTACGACCTCGCTGGCCCCACCGATGGACAGGGCACGGTGGTCCGACATTACAGCGGTGATGGATGTGCAGAGAGGTCAACGCATGGGGGAGTATCGGCGGGTACAGTCGGCTCCCCCGCAAGGAGGACATTCTGGGGCCGTCAGGGCCAGTGTGGGGCAGGTTGGGTCCGGTAGGGCCCGTGCTGTGGTTTTTGATCCAGAGGTGCTCCAAGTGGAGGAGCCCATTGTGTTGGACTATGGCGATGACAGCCCCGAGGAAGGGGAATTGCGGGAGACTGAGGAGGGGGGGCCCTCTCATGTTTTTACTAGTTTTTTGCAGGTTCCGGGAGTGGTGCCGCACAGAACGGCAGTGGCGTCTGGATCCAGGAGGGAGCGCGGCCCCGCAGTGAGGGTTCCCCGGACAGTGGATCAAACAGAGACAGGGGCAAGGAGGTCGGTGTCCGTCCGGGCATCCTCGTTAGAGCAAGGTGAGACCGGTAGAACACAGGCCAAACCTAAGATGGTGTCTGTGGGGACGGGGGAAGGGGGGGTTGGGGAGGGAGTGACGGAAGGGAGATTACACAAGGGGAAATACGTGAAGGATACGGGGGTGGGAACAGGAGAAGGGGGGATAGCACTGGGCGACAAGGTAGAAAGCGGGACAAACACGGAAGCAGTGGTGGGGGGTAAAGAGCCGTTGGAGAGTAAGGAATTGAAAATTAAGAAGCTGCCCTACATGGGTGTGACAAAACCTTTGGGGGCCCATTTAATGCTGTTAACCAAAGAACGTATATGGAAAGGGGAATATGTGGAAATACTGAAGCTCCTGCATAGGGAGGTGAGGTCCAAAGAGGGCTCGAAAGAGGAGGAATATGAGCTGGCCAAGCGGCCTAAGGTGCCGTTGACCATTGAGAATTGGACGGCAGCATTTTTAATATATGCTAGTGTGTACTGCGAAAAGTTCCCGGAGCGCAGCGTAGCCATATTTAAATATATCGATGTGATACGGAAGGCGCAAATCACAAGTGGAGGGTACGCTTGGGCCCAATATGACGAAGAGTTCAGGGCCCGTATGGCTTGGGACCCTGAGGCAAAATGGGGGGAGTTAGATACAGACTTATGACAGCATACAATGGGGGCAGCGTCGGGTGGTAAGACCATTTTTACAGCTAGCGGATTGCCGTTGGTATACCGGCCCTTTCAGGGGAAGCCCACCCGGGGAGGGGTGGGAGGCGCAGCCGCGACACAAGCTGGAGCTGGGGCGTGCTGGGACTTCAATAAGGGCTTATGCACGAGGGAGTATTGCAAGTACCGCCACGAATGTTCCAAATGCGGGAAGCGCCATCCCCTGGTTAACTGTTGGGGCATTAAGCCACAGGGAGGTCAGCAGTGGCAGCAGTCAGGCGCCGGCACGTCTGCCCCCCGCATCAATTCCAGAGCGGCAGGGGTGGGAAAGGACCACAGGGTACTGGGCCCAAAGGCTCCTACGCCAGTTAGGGTAACAAAGCTGGCGGAGGTACTCCAGGGGTATGGGGATTTGGGGGCCCAACGGGTGCTTCTGGAGGGATTTCAGTGGGGGTTTCGTTTGGGTTACCAGGGTCCAAGGCAGAGAAGGTGGGCGGATTACCTGAAGTCAGCGGCAGAACACAGGGAGGTAGTCCAGGATAAATTAAACAAGGAGGTAAGGGAAGGGAGGATGGCGGGCCCCTTTGACGATTGGCCAGTAGACAACTTGATCATATCACCCATCGGGGTGGTCCCCAAAAAGGAAGAAGGACAGTACAGACTGATTCAACACTTGTCATGGCCGGAGGGGCGTCAGTTAATGATTTTATCGATGAGGAGGCTGCCTCAGTGTCATATTCCTCGGTTGACGTGGCCATGTCACTTGTTGTGACCGCGGGCGCAACTGCAGAAATGGCAAAGTGTGACATTAAATCTGCATTCCGGCTGCTTCCAGTCCATCCAGATGATTGGGATCTTCTGGGTATCCATTTTGAGGGTAAATGGTACGTGGACAAAGCATTGCCGATGGGTTGCTGTATGTCATGTGCTTTATTTGAACGTTTCAGCACCTTTTTGCAGTGGTATTTCACGCAGCACACGGGTCACACATTGGTGACGCACTACTTGGACGATTTCTTCTTTGTAGGTTCCCCGGCTCCACGGAATGCCAGATAGCTCTGGACACTTTCCATGAGCTCATGAGGGAACTGGGGTGCCATTGGCACCCGAGAAGACAATGGGTCCATCTACAACTTTGTCCTTTTTGGGGATTGAAATTGATGCGGTGGCAATGCGGGCTCGCTTACCAGAGGATAAAAAAGTGAAAATGTTGGAGTTACTGGACAAGATGTTGTCAAAGCAGAAAGTGACAGTAAAGAGCATTCAGGTGTTGCTGGGTCACCTTAATTTTGCCTGTAGGGTAGTCAGAGCGGGGAGGACGTTTTGTAGGAGGTTGGGTCGGGCACTAGCAGGACAGCATTTGCCGCATCACCATGTGCGCTTGGCGGCAGGGGTGAAGGAGGATTTGCGGATGTGGTCAGTTTTTCTACACTCTTTTAATGGAGTGCCATTGGCCAGGGAGGATGACGTCCGGTGGGACGTGCAAATCTTTTCAGACGCCGCAGGCAGTGACGGCTTTGGCATTTATTGGCAAGGTAGGTGGTGTGCTGAGAAGTGGCCTCCACAATGGAAGGATGGGGGAGGAGCATAGCCTTTCTGGAGCTTTTCCCGTTATTGGTGGCTTTGACCCTGTGGGGCGAGGAGTTGGCGCACAAGAGGGTCTTGTTTCGTGTGGACAACATGGCAGTGGTAGAGATTGTTAACAGACAGTCGGCCAGAGATGAACAGATTCTCAAGTTGCTGCGAGTGTTTGTGTTAGGCTGCCTTAGACACGACATTGCATTCAGGGCCTTGCACATCCCTGGTGTGGACAATGACATAGCGGATGCCTTGTCTCGTTCGCAGTGGGGGAGATTCCGTGGGCTGGCCAAGGAGGCGGACAGGACACCGACCCCAATGCCGGAGCATCTTTGGTATGTAGGCAACGTAGGGTGCTACAATTGGTGGTAGGTTCTTTGTCTGTGGCCACGCGGGCGGCTTATGCGCTGGAATTAAGGGATTTCCTGGCATCAGGAGCCTGCAGGCGGGAGGAGAGTTGGCGGCGGTCTGAGGATGTGATCCAGTTTATCCTAGGCCTTATAGAGAGAGGACTTTCCAGGGTGACTATCGCCGGGAAATTGGCGGGAATCTCTTTTATGGGAAAACTCTTTTGGGGTTACTCCCCTCAGCAGGGGAAGTGGGGAGGAGGATGCTAGAAGGCTGGGCTAGGGAGCGGGGAGGGGTGCGTTTTCTAGGAGCCCCTTTCATGGCAGATTCTGGCCAGGTTGTTGGAAGCTTTACCAGGGGTTTGTAGGGACGGTTTTGAAGCATGTTTGTTTTCTACTTTGATGGTGTTCATGTTTTTGGGGCGTTTAGAGTCTCGGAACTCCTGGGTACCAAGTTAAAAAGGGGCATCAGTTGGCAGGATGTGTTTTTCGCGGAGAAGGGGATACATATTTGGCTGGCCAATTCTAAAACTGATCAGAGAAGCCTAGGGAAAGGAATTTGGTTGGAGGCAGCGGCCCCAGTTGCAACATGTCCTTTGCAGTGGGCGCGCTGTTGAAGATCTTTGGCGGGAGGTGTTGGGGCCGATGGGGTTTTTCGGCATCACAATGGGTCCCGGGTAACGGATTATCAGTTGCGCATGGTACTGCGTAAGGCATTGCAGAGTATTGGGCTGGATGGGGCGCGTTATGGGACACATTCATTCAGGATCGGGGCAGCAACAGAAGCGCACAACCGAGGTTGGTCACAGGGGGACATTATGCGGCTGGGGCGCTGGTCGTCAGACTGTTTTCAGCGCTATGTGAGAAGGACCGCGGAGGAGGCGCATGCGTCATCCTCTTTGTTGTGAGTCTTATTCTAATTTTTCTCATTTCAGGTTCGGTGGCTGGGCCTCAATCCAAGGAATTGACCATTTGGATAGTGGGGCATTCATTCATCAAATGGGCGCAGATTCAGGCACGACGCAGTTATTTTGGGGAAATGTTGGGTTTCAATGACAGTGTATTTAGAATTGTTTGGAAAGGCAAGGGAGGGATGCTTTGGAAAGAATTGTTAACATGTCTAAATAAATGGATGGTGAGGGGTCAGTGCCCGGATGTCCTGTTGATTCACCTGGGCGAGAATGATCTATGCGGAGTAAAGGGGGTGGTGTTGCTGAGGGCAATGAAGAGGGATCTGTCTCTTTTAAGGGAACGATGGTCAGGGTGCCACGTTTTGTGGACTGAATTGGTCCCGCGCCGGGTTTGGAGGGGGGCTGTGAACCCCCGGGCTATTGACAAGGCACGGAGGAAAGTGAACTCGGAAATTTCTAGGTTTTGTCGGGGACTAGGTTTTGGGAGAGTGACACACAAAGAGATACGATTTGAGAATGGGGAGTTTTTTCGGGATGACGGAGTGCATTTATCCAGGCTTGGAATGGACCTCTATTTGCTTGAGATTCGGGAGGTGTTGGCGAGATGCTTGAATGTTCAGAGACATGCGGTTTAAGTTTGAGAGGGGATAGCCTACCCTGGGGGGGCAGAAAGAGGGGGGGTAGTTTCCCCCCCCCCTACTTTCTGGGTGGCGGGGGTCATTTGAAGTTTGCCAGGGTTGGCAGGGGTTTGGTGATTATTTTTGAAGTTGGGTTTATCGACAGGGAAAGGGTAGGCAGGTTACTTGTTATTTCGGTTACACAGGTTGGGGGTTTGACAGCTGGAAAGGGGCAGGCACGGGAAGGCGTTTAACGGACGGGTTGAATTTATAGGGTTATACGTTGATGTATTGTTTGGTATGGTTTGTAATGTTGTAATGTACGGGTGGGGGCGGGCTCAAAGAAAATGCTAGGGGTGGGGGCGGGGCACGGGGGTGTTAGGTAAATGGTTTAATTAGTGAGGCCTAGTTTTGTAAGGCTGTTTGCCGAGGTATTTATATTGTTATGTGCACCTGTTTCAATAAAAGCGGCCTTTACACACAGTCACTGGTTTGTGGTCTGCTTTCCCCCCCACCCCTCCCTCCCAAAGGGGGCTTGGGGGGTAGCCGACCGCAGGAGGTCCCCCGGGCAGTTTGGGAGGGGCGGGGGCGGGGGGAGCGGGCTGCAAGACAGCCATTTTAGCTTTGGGCTTGTTTTTTATAGCTCAATTGGAGCCCAAGCATAAATGCTTTGGGCTCCTGCTCCCGGCCACCATTTTAGGTTTGGTGACCTGGTGGCCGGGAGCTTTAGCGTTGGGAATTTTTGTCCCCCCCTCCCCCTTTTTATTATATATATTTTATTATAGGTTCATTACTGGGTTTTTCCGCCCTTTTTTCCTGGGCTAAAAAATTTTAAGGGGGCTTTTTTGGGACAGGTGTACAGGGTGCTCTTTATGTACTGTTGCTTGGAACAGGTGCTGTGCGGGGGTCATTTGAAGTTTGCCAGGGTTGGCAGGGGTTTGGTGATTATTTTTGAAGTTGGGTTTATCGACAGGGAAAGGGTAGGCAGGTTACTTGTTATTTCAGTTACACAGGTTGGGGGTTTGACAGCTGGAAAGGGGCAGGCAGGGGAAGGCGTTTAACGGACGGGTTGAATTTATAGGGTTATACGTTGATGTATTGTTTGGTATGGTTTGTAATGTTGTAATGTACGGGTGGGGGCGGGCTCAAAGAAAATGCTAGGGGTGGGGGCGGGGCACGGGGGTGTTGGGTAAATGGTTTAATTAGTGAGGCCTAGTTTTGTAAGGCTGTTTGCCGAGGTATTTATATTGTTATGTGCACCTGTTTCAATAAAAGCGGCCTTTTACACACAGTCACTGGTTTGTGGTCTGCTTTCCCCCCCCCCACTCCTCCCTCCCAAGAAGCAGCATCACACCTTGCTTTCTACTTCCGCTTGTAACTTCGGCCGCCCTATACTATGGCACAGTATCTAAAAGCACTAGGTAACACGTTCTGGTCTGCGCTAATAAAAATACACTTCTGATCATTCCAACGTTGGTTATTAACATTGAGCACTTCTTAGTAGTGCCTGGGTCTTTAAATCCTGTCACTCCGCCCACTTTTAATGCAGACCCTTTATTTTACAGCCAAGAGGTCTGACTGGAGCTACGCAGAGCAGGGAAGACTCTTGGGTGAGTGCCCTTGCTGCTCTTGTTGACTTTCACAGTGCTTGTTTTTAAAAGCTCCTGTGCCCCAGTTTGAATTTAAACAGCAACAATAGGTACTTTAAAACGTTGGATTAAAATAATAAAAAGCTACATCTTTTAATTGTTTTAAACGATGATTTACAGATATTGTCACAGTTAACAGATCAACATTCGTGTTTACCAATGCTTGTTTTTATTTTGTTAACCGAGCACACAGCCCATAACTGCTCCGTCACAATTTGGCTTTATAAGAGTGTAATAGAGGTGCGGGCGTGCGGATGTAACACTTAGCTGAAGGTGTTGCTGACGATAGGAAGAGAAAGCAAGGGACCTTTTGGGGAGTGGCAAAAACAGATTTCGGACAAAAAAACATGCCTTAATTAGGTCAAACACTGTTATACATACTGCGGGATTTTTGGTTGCAGGCGAACTTGCAGTCAACGTGTGTAAGGAACAAGTGCTGCATTGTAGGGTGCACTACAAAAAGCCGCGATTCAGTGGCTGCTGTTAAACACAATCAACCCATGAATTGTGGTTTGGTTGTTGCTTTTTGTGATTCAGTGAGCATGGCTGTTTAAAGTGGCGAGAGGACTGAACACCTTGATACTTGCACATAAAACGCTCGTGCACACAAAGCAACCTGTGCCGCACAAAAGACATGGTAATGTGCTGGGCAACTTGAAGTGGTTTTTGGAGTTGTAAAGGGCTTAGCGTGGTTTATGTTGCTTCACGTAATGTTATACTCAAAAAGTTACGTTCTAAAATTTCCCTTATTAACCATGCAGAATATATGCTCAATGTGTGGGAAACCATTAAAATAATTGTTGTTGATCTACATTTAAACTACATTTGACTTTCATTGGCAGTTGTAATTATGTCATTTTAATCAGCTTATGTGAAACGCGCCCCCACCCCCCCTTTCTATAACCACACTTCTTTCTTTGTTAGTCTTTTTTCTCCCTGATACCTACTCATGCTGGTGTTACCGTATGATTTGTTAGGCACCATCTCTTATAGTGTTGCATTTTAAGACCTCATGTATCAAAGGAACACATTAAAACCAAATGCACAAAGGAAACATTGCAATTTCTTTTTCCTCTCTTAGACAAGTGTAATGTAAGTTCATAAATTGAATATATTCTGTAAAATGCACACACAGCAGTTTTAAAAACTATTTTTGGATAATTAACTAATCATTATTCGAATAACTCCAAATAGCAAACACCAGTTTTATTATTTACATCACTCCTGCTTACCTGGAAGATAAGCTGTCTTCCATATATAAAAAATAACCGATCATTCTGCTGTGCAATGTATGCAGTTTTATGGGACTGGCCTCCGTTTGATCTAGGCAAACGTCACATGGAATACAATGCATCACAAAATGCTGATGCCACTCTTTAGTGACAATGGTTGGAGCAGGTTTACAGTGCAAAAGCACTCAAAACAGCAGATTCTGATTTGGTAAAGTAGTCTATCAGCATTTCAGCTTGATTTTCCCTCTTTTTTCTTTGTTATTTATAATACATTTCCCACAATATTTTCCTGCAGTTCAGGTGCTCATAAGCTTTTCACCTCAAATTTTGGACCTTTGGCCGTCCCACTAACTGCCTTATTTAGCCCTCCCCTCGCGCATTTCTCAACCAGTATCTCACAGTGTCCCTCTGTCACGGTCTATCCATCCCCCCCATCTCAATCCAACAAACGGTGCCCTTCCTCAACAATTTTAGACCTCTATTGTTCCTACCTTTCCGTATGCATCGTTCATTCTCTTCATCCATCCATCTATTCACCACTCTCCATCCAGCCAACAATCCATCCATCCGTACACCCACACACTTATTGATTCACCTATCACCCTTCCATCCTTCTCTTCAATCGTTCATCCTTCCCTCCATCCTTCTTTCCATCATTTTCTTTCATCATAGAATGTTTCATTTGTTCCCTCTATTCACTACATCATCATAAAAATTCCTTGCAGTGGTATAAAGACCTACTTTTTAAAACACACACAAAGGGCATTTTAAAAGTTGTATTGTACACACACTTCCCAATGGTGCACCCCTTCTCCCCCATCAAGCTGCTAACGTGGGGTTCATGACGCTCCTGTGTGGGGTCCCACTCCTCCTACAGCAATCTTTTACTAACAATCCCAATCCAACCCACATAATTCCACTCCACATCACATACATCCACTCCAAACCAAAACACATCTATAAAAGACATTGTCATTTACAGCGCCAATAGCTCTAACTCTCACAAATACGAGACCTATTGCATTGGGTCAAAGTATCTAATCTTTATGGACATTGCCTAGGGAAATCTAAGTACTGGTGGTATGTGTTTGCTCCGTCTGAGCCTCCCCACATCTGCTGTTGCATTAAGGAGTTTGTGTGTTTAAGAGAGATTCTTCTTGTTTTAAACAGTGTTCCATTTCTTTTCTTCTCGTCTTTTCTTTATTTGTAAATTTGCCTGCACACAAATTATATTTTCTATCATATTTCTCCACCTCTTACTTTAACCACTAACTATATTAATAATAGTTTTCCTTTCCTGTGTGGTTCCGTAGGTGTCCTTCTGATGCACTCAAATACAAATCCATCCACTTCACCTCACCCGACACCAATCCGCCCCAGTCCACCCCAGAACAATACAATCCACCCCACTCCAATCCAGACCACTCAACCCAATCCATATAATTAAACTCTATAGTACGCAATCCCAATCCACATAATTCCAGTACGCTCAATACCACATAATTACTATCCACATAATTCCACTGCATACCATGCCACATAATTCCACGACACAAATCCACTCCATACCACACAGTTCCACGCCACACAATTCCACAACTAACAATTCCAATCCAACCCACATAATTCGACTACACACTGCACACATACACTCCATAACACATAGGTAAAGGACATTGCCACTTACAATGCCAATGGCTCTAACTCAAGCAATTGCGAGACCTATTGCATTTCCAATGCTTGTTTTATTTTGGCAGCACGGCACGCTGTAACTATAGCGGCCGCATGCCTTTATTTTGCTTGCAACTTGCTCCTTATCTATGTTATTTATTTCACTTTATGCAATTTTGTACATGTGGGTTTTGTCGATTTATTTAATCATTCCTGAGTTTTGTTTTATTTGTTGTTTTTTTTACTCTCGTCCCTTGGCCTCTTCTACTTCGCAGTCTATTTTTTTTAAGTCTCCTATCTTCATCTCGTTACTGCTTGATGCACCCTTCATGGACTCTTTGCTTCCTCACCATCCCTTTTGTCCACCTCTCCCTCCTGATTTTTTCATATATCACCAATCTTTCCTATTATGCTGTTCCCTGCATAACTTCTTTCATCCTTCACAATCCTATTTTGCCCTCTTTGTTTTCTTATCTCCTCTTACCATCAACTTTAATCCATTTTCCTTTATATCTCTCTTGCAGAACCAGACTGGCAGCACACATTTTGCATTGTTGCATATGATTTTCTGCTGCCGAGTAATAATGCTCCTAGATGGTGTGCTATGCTCTGAAGTATTGTGGTATTTCATTAGTTTCTGTTCGCAACTGCCAGTAAAGTCTATGGCTTTTTAGATGATTGATTTGCATAATGGTGCCGTAGAATGAGCCTTTGCATTCCCACTTTGGAGGACGGTATATTGGATGGGAATCCTCCCAAGCCCTTCAAGAAAAAATTAAACTCACAAGCTCCGTGCCATATAGGAGTAGTATTAAAATATTTTCCAGAGCTGTTTTTTTTTGCTTCCTGCTCTGCTCTATTACTACCAGATTCTGCCCACACCTCAGGAACACCACTTGCTCTCTTCCCCCCCTTCCCTTAGAGCTCTCAGGTACTCTGATATACCCAGGATTCCTCCCTGTAGGCAGGAGACAAAAAAGCATTTGCAATGCAATAGGTCTCGCAATTACGTGAGTTTGATCTATTGGCATTGTAAATGACAATGCCTTTTAGCTATGTTTTGGTTTTTAAAACATAAATAAAAGGCATTGTCATTTACAATGCCAATAGCTTAAACTCGCGTAAATGCGAGACCTATTGCATTGCAAATGCTTGTGTTTCTTGTGGTTGCTGCTGGTTCTGCACTAAGCGGGCTTTAGAAGTTATACAGTTTGGTATGTGTCTCGTTGGTGCTAATTCAGCCCACCTACTCTCTGCCAAACCAGTTCTCGTAGACCGCATTTGGTCTTTAGTAAACACTACAAGAAATATAGCTTCCCCTCCCAGTTACTTCTTTTCTTCTCTTGCAATGTTCATTTTGTTTTACTGAAGTCAGTCCGGTGCCACCCAGTAACAAGAATAAGTTCCCGACTCCTGCGTCCCTATTTTACTCCAGGGGCATCTCCCGGGTGCCCTTCTGGGCCTAGAATGTAGCAGTCTTCCAGTCAGCCACTAGTTCATTGGATTGCATGTTCTCTCCTCATCCCCTCTTCAGTTACCCTACCACGAGGCAGATCTCAGGTGCCACAGCTAAGAGCCAAAGCTTAAAATGGTAAGGCCCTGTAGGTCTTTCACCCCTACTCTTCTTCCCACTAGTTAACAAAGTAGGTAAGCCATTATTTGTGACCATACCCTCAACTGTCCTATCCTATCCCATGGTTTCCACCTGGGAAATAGTTTACTGCCTTGGTAAGTAGATTTATATGAAACAAACTAAGAGAAGAACCAAAAGTCATTATTTTCCACTTTAAAATATAGCCCTTAAAGGAAATCCATAAAGAAATCATTGCAAATGTATTCATAAATCATTATTTAAGTAAGAGGAGGAGGCAGAATTGCCAAGCTGAAGAACACACAGGATTTTGCATAAATTCCTATTTAGGTGCCAGTTCCTGTTCCTTTCAGGATCTAGAAACATGAACAAGTTGCTGCTGTTTTTCTCTGAGAATGGTCACAGACCTCCCCTGTCTTCTACTCATCTCACACCCCTTCTCTCCCATACCTACCTAGAATCATGTCAAATGCACTAACCCCCTGAGCTTTCTGCATACAATACACATTTATGACCTTCGTGTTACATGTTGCGCTGGTTTTTGTTGTGTCTCCCGATGTTCCTTAAATTTGCCTGTCCGTACCCCAAAATTCAAACATTCCTGCTCATCACTCATCCTTGCTAAATTCTGAGCCTAACGGCTGTTCCATTCTGAAGCTTTCTTTTAACATGTGCATGCCGGGAACTGGACTAATCTCTCTAACAACAACACTACTGCCAGTACTGATGATCAATAAACCATTCGTTGCACAATCACACGTGACACTCAACGTGATTGTAAAAAAATTAATTTTTGTTTTATTTTCTCAATATTTGTATAGATCTCACTTTTGTCTTCTGTTCATAATTTTTTGATTTTTAAGACAATTTTAACAAGAAAACGTGAACCACAAAACAAAAAACATTACATAATACATAAAAATAATCAATAGTCATATCAATGACATCTCATTACATCACATTTCACATATATCACAAAAAGAAGAAGAATGAACTAGCTCTAGTTCCAAAGAAAAAAAGGGTGAAATGAACTAAAGAAATTGGAAAAAAAGAGAATGAGAGAAGCCCAAACGGGGAAGAAAGCAATTAAAGATTTGTTTTAACTGATTTTAAAAATGTTTCTTTTTTAATTAAAACAACATTGACCCACATAGGGTGCTTGCCAAACAGTGAATCATTGGACATTTGCTAAACATACGATTAATGATCTGAAGTGGACGGTACTATCTAAAATTGAAAGTGATTCTAGAGGTGGAGATATGGATAGACGGCTACTACAAAGGGAAGCCATGTTGATTGTTAAATTTAACTCCGCCATTGACGGTTTAAACGAGTTGTCTGAAATATACAATTTGTAAAGAAGCAAAAAATCTGCTAGGGAGTGCGGATGCATGTTCCCCAATTGATTGTTCCTCGTTGTCAATATTCTGGTGCATTGAATATAGATGACCACAAAAATCGACCTCTGCATCTATTATGAAAAAGGAAACGTGGATTAAGATACTGTTTGTAATTAAAGCGGGGCTGCTAACAAGGCAAGGATTAAATAATTTGAAAGAAGTGAGCAGCTGCCTTTCCATAGACAACTGTTCATTTTTATTGCCGTTGTTCATCAGTAAGCATCGATAAAGATCCTTTGAATAAAGGAATAATCGCGGGAGATCGTGTGGGGCTACGAATAAGGCAAGGACTAAGCAATTTGAAAGAAGAAGGCAGGTGCCTTTCCTTAGACAACTGTTCACTTTTATTTCCGCTGTCCACCAGTATGCATCAACAAAGTTTAAAAAAAAAAAAAAAAAAAACGTGGGAGATCACATGGTTAATATGGAGGGCGCGGGCTGCTGCCGTCAGATATAAGCGCCAGCCGAAGTGAGTCCATCCACTCTCTTGAATGGTTTGGACGGAAGAGATTGACGGTGCCAGAAAAACTTTTTTCAGGTATGAGGTCCTAAAGAACGACACAGCGTGCAGATTAGGTTCGAGTTAAGGGAATTTTTGGAAGTAATGCGGGCTTTTTTGTTTGACTTGCAGCGATTCCACAGAGCAGAAACATACGGATAGAACCGCAGTTGCGGACCAATTACCAAATGTAGGTAGTGATTTTAAACAGTCAGTCTTTTAAAACCAAAATGTAAGGACTTCGGGATTGTTCGTACTTCAACCAA